>OY740718.1:123996849-125246849 GCA_963513945.1 Hydrotaea diabolus | reverse complement strand
CGGGGTCAAAAAAGTTGGAATTTCTTATAAAAATTTAAATAGCCTGTATCTTCTAAACTAAGCGTCTAATCGACAAAAGAGCCTTTATTCGTGACCGCACCTTGTCGGGGTCAGGAGCCCTATTTCGTGAACGCAGCTTGTCGGGGTCAAAAAAGTTGGAATTTCTTATAAAAACTTAAATAGCCTGTATCTTCTAAACTAAGCGTCTAATCGACAAAAGAGCCTTAATTCGTGACCACACCTTGTCGGGGTCAAAAAAGTTGGAATTTCTTATAAAAACTTAAATAGCCTGTATCTTCTAAACTAAGCGTCTAATCGACAAAAGAGCCTTAATTCGTGACCACACCTTGTCGGGGTCAAAAATGTTGAAATTTCCTTTAAAAACTTAAATTGCCTGTTTTTTCTAATCTAAGCGTCTAATCGACAAAAGAGCCTTAATTCATGACCGCACCTTGTCGGGGTCAAGAGCCTTAATTCGTGACCACACCTTGTCGGGGTCAAAAAAGTTGGAATTTCTTAAAAAAAACTTAAATAGCCTGTATCTTCTAAACTAAGCGTCTAATCGACAAAAGAGCCTTCATTCGTGACCACACCTTGTCGGGGTCAAACAAGTTTGAATTTCTTATAAAAACTTAAATAGCCTGTATCTTCTAAACTAAGCGTCTAATCGACAAAAGAGCCTTAATTCGTGACCACACCTTGTCGGGGTCAAACAAGTTTGAATTTCTTATAAAAACTTAAAAGCCTGTATCTTCTAAACTAAGCGTCTAATCGACAAAAGAGCCTTAATTCGTGACCACACCTTGTCGGGGTCAAACAAGTTTGAATTTCTTATAAAAACTTAAATAGCCTGTATCTTCTAAACTAAGCGTCTAATCGACAAAAGAGCCTTAATTCGTGACCACACCTTGTCGGGGTCAAACAAGTTTGAATTTCTTATAAAAACTTAAATAGCCTGTATCTTCTAAACTAAGCGTCTAATCGACAAAAGAGCCTTAATTCGTGACCACACCTTGTCGGGCTCAAGAGCCTTAATTCGTGAAAGAAGTCAAAAAAGTTGGAATTTCTTATAAAAACTTAAATAGCCTGTATCTTCTAAACTAAGCGTCTAATCGACAAAGAGCCTTAATTCGTGACCACACCTTGTCGGGGTTAAAAAAGTTGGAATTTCTTATAAAAATTTAAATTGCCTGTATCTTCTAAACTAAGCGTCTAATCGACAAAAGAGCCTTAATTCGTGACCACACCTTGTCGGGGTCAAACAAGTTTGAATTTCTTATAAAAACTTAAATAGCCTGTATCTTCTAAACTAAGCGTCTAATCGACAAAAGAGCCTTAATTCGTGACCACACCTTGTCGGAGTCAAAAAAGTTGGAATTTCTTATAAAAACTTAAATTGCCTGTATCTTCTAAACCAAGCGTCTAATCGACAAAAGAGCCTTAATTCGTGACCACACCTTGTCGGGCTCAAGAGCCTTAATTCGTGAAAGAAGTCAAAAAAGTTGGAATTTCTTATAAAAACTTAAATAGCCTGTATCTTCTAAACTAAGCGTCTAATCGACAAAGAGCCTTAATTCGTGACCACACCTTGTCGGGGTTAAAAAAGTTGGAATTTCTTATAAAAATTTAAATTGCCTGTATCTTCTAAACTAAGCGTCTAATCGACAAAAGAGCCTTAATTCGTGACCACACCTTGTCGGGGTCAAACAAGTTTGAATTTCTTATAAAAACTTAAATAGCCTGTATCTTCTAAACTAAGCGTCTAATCGACAAAAGAGCCTTAATTCGTGACCACACCTTGTCGGAGTCAAAAAAGTTGGAATTTCTTATAAAAACTTAAATTGCCTGTATCTTCTAAACCAAGCGTCTAATCGACAAAAGAGCCTTAATTCGTGACCACACCTTGTCGGGCTCAAGAGCCTTAATTCGTGAAAGAAGTCAAAAAAGTTGGAATTTCTTATAAAAACTTAAATAGCCTGTATCTTCTAAACTAAGCGTCGAATCGACAAAAGAGCCTTAATTCTTGATCATACCTTGTCGATGTCAAGAGCCTTAATTCGTGAAAAAAGTCAAAGAAGTTGGAATTTCTTATAAAAATTTAAATAGCCTGTATCTTCTAAACTAAGCATCTAATCGACAAAAGAGCCTTAATTCGTGACCACACCTTGTCGGGGTCAAAAAAGTTGGAATTTCTTATAAAAACTTCAATAGCCTGTATCTTCTAAACTAAGCGTCTAATCGACAAAAGAACCTTTATTCGTGACCTCACCTTGTCGGGGTCAAGAGCCTTAATTCGTGAACACACCTTGTCGGGGTCAAAAAAGTTGGAATTTCTTATAAAAGCTTAAATTGCCTGTATCTTCTAGACTAAGCCTCAAATCGACAAAAGAACCTTTATTCGTGACCGCACCTTGCCGGGGTCAAGAGCCTTAATTCGTGACCACACCTTGTCAGGGTCAAAAAAGTTGGAATTTCTTATAAAAACTTAAATTGCCTGTATCTTTAAAACTAAGCGTCTAATCGACAAAAGAGCCTTTATCGGAGACCGCACCTTGTCGGGGTCAAGAGCCCTAATTCGAGAACGCACCTTGTCGGGGTCAAAAAAGTTGAAATTTTTTATAAAAACTTAAATTGCCTGTATCTTCTAAACTAATCGACAAAAGAGCCTTTATTCGTGACCGCACCTTGTCGAGGTCAAGAGCCCTAATACGTGACTACACCCTCTCGGGGTCAAAAAATTTCTTAAAAAAAACTTAAATTGTCTGTATCTTCCAAACTAATCGACAAAAGAGCCTTTATTCGTGAACGCACCTCGTCGTGGTCAAGAGCCTTAATTCGTGAACGCACCTTGTCGGGGTCAAAAAAGTTGGAATTTCTTATAAAAATTTAAATAGCCTGTATCTTCTAAACTAAGCGTCTAATCGACAAAAGAGCCTTTATTCGTGACCGCACCTTGTCGGGGTCAGGAGCCCTATTTCGTGAACGCAGCTTGTCGGGGTCAAAAAAGTTGGAATTTCTTATAAAAACTTAAATAGCCTGTATCTTCTAAACTAAGCGTCTAATCGACAAAAGAGCCTTAATTCGTGACCACACCTTGTCGGGGTCAAAAAAGTTGGAATTTCTTATAAAAACTTAAATAGCCTGTATCTTCTAAACTAAGCGTCTAATCGACAAAAGAGCCTTAATTCGTGACCACACCTTGTCGGGGTCAAAAATGTTGAAATTTCCTTTAAAAACTTAAATTGCCTGTTTTTTCTAATCTAAGCGTCTAATCGACAAAAGAGCCTTAATTCATGACCGCACCTTGTCGGGGTCAAGAGCCTTAATTCGTGACCACACCTTGTCGGGGTCAAAAAAGTTGGAATTTCTTAAAAAAAACTTAAATAGCCTGTATCTTCTAAACTAAGCGTCTAATCGACAAAAGAGCCTTAATTCGTGACCACACCTTGTCGGGGTCAAACAAGTTTGAATTTCTTATAAAAACTTAAATAGCCTGTATCTTCTAAACTAAGCGTCTAATCGACAAAAGAGCCTTAATTCGTGACCACACCTTGTCGGGGTCAAACAAGTTTGAATTTCTTATAAAAACTTAAATAGCCTGTATCTTCTAAACTAAGCGTCTAATCGACAAAAAAAGCCTTAATTCGTGATCTTCTAAACTAAGCGTCTAATCGACAATAGAGCCATTATTCGTGACCGCACCTTGTCGGGGTCAAGAGCCCTATTTCGTGAACGCACCTTGTCGGGTTCAAAAAAGTTGGAATTTCTTATAAAAACTTAAATTGCCTGTATCTTCTAAACTAAGCGTCTAATCGACAAAATAGCCTTAATTCTTGATCATACCTTCTCGGGGTCAAAAAAGTTGGAATTTCTAATAAAAACTTAAATAGCCTGTATCTTCTAAACTAAGCGTCTAATCGACAAAAGAGCCTTAATTCGTGACCACACCTTGTCGGGGTTAAAAAAGTTGGAATTTCTTATAAAAATTTAAATTGCCTGTATCTTCTAAACTAAGCGTCTAATCGACAAAAGAGCCTTAATTCGTGACCACACCTTGTCGGGGTCAAACAAGTTTGAATTTCTTATAAAAACTTAAATAGCCTGTATCTTCTAAACTAAGCGTCTAATCGACAAAAGAGCCTTAATTCGTGACCACACCTTGTCGGGGTCAAACAAGTTTGAATTTCTTATAAAAACTTAAATTGCCTGTATCTTCTAAACCAAGCGTCTAATCGACAAAAGAGCCTTAATTCGTGACCACACCTTGTCGGGGTCAAGAGCCTTAATTCGTGAAAGAAGTCAAAAAAGTTGGAATTTCTTATAAAAACTTAAATAGCCTGTATCTTCTAAACTAAGCGTCTAATCGACAAAAGAGCCTTAATTCGTGTCCACACCTTGTCGGGGTTAAAAAAGTTGGAATTTCTTATAAAAATTTAAATTGCCTGTATCTTCTAAACTAAGCATCTAATCGACAAAAGAGCCTTAATTCGTGACCACACCTTGTCGGGGTCAAACAAGTTTGAATTTCTTATAAAAACTTAAATAGCCTGTATCTTCTAAACTAAGCGTCTAATCGACAAAATAGCCTTAATTCGTGACCACACCTTGTCGGGGTCAAAAAAGTTGGAACTTATAAAAAATTAAATAGCCTGTATCTTCTAAACTAAGCGTCTAATCGACAAAAGAGCCTTAATTCGTGATCTTCTAAACTAAGCGTCTAATCGACAATAGAGCCATTATTCGTGACCGCACCTTGTCGGGTTCAAAAAAGTTGGAATTTCTTATAAAAAATTAAATTGATTGTATCTTCTAAACTAAGCGTCTAATCGACAAAAATAGCCTTAATTCTTGATCATACCTTCTCGGGTTCAAAAAAGGTGGAATTTCTTATAAAAACTTCAATAGCCTGTATCTTCTAAACTAAGCGTCTAATCGACAAAAGAGCCTTAATTCGTGACCACACCTTGTCGGGGTTAAAAAAGTTGGAATTTCTTATAAAAATGTAAATTGCCTGTATCTTCTAAACTAAGCGTCTAATCGACAAAAGAGCCTTAATTCGTGACCACACCTTGTCGGGGTCAAACAAGTTTGAATTTCTTATAAAAAGTTAAATAGCCTGTATCTTCTAAACTAAGCGTATAATCGACAAAAGAGCCTTAGTTCGTGACCACACCTTGTCGGGGTCAAACAAGTTTGAATTTCTTATAAAAACTTAAATAGCCTGTATCTTCTAAACTAAGCGTCTAATCGACAAAATAGCCTTAATTCGTGACCACACCTTGTCGGGGTCAAAAAAGTTGGAATTTCTTATAAAAACTTAAATTGCCTGTATATTCTAAACTAAGCGTCTAATCGACAAAAGAGCCTTAATTCGTGACCACACCTTGTCGGGGTCAAGAGCCTTAATTCGTGAAAGAAGTCAAAAAAGTTGGAATTTCTTATAAAAACTTAAATAGCCTGTATCTTCTAAACTAAGCGTCGAATCGACAAAAGAGCCTTAATTCTTGATCATACCTTGTCGATGTCAAGAGCCTTAATTCGTGAAAAAAGTCAAAGAAGTTGGAATTTCTTATAAAAATTTAAATAGCCTGTATCTTCTAAACTAAGCATCTAATCGACAAAAGAGCCTTAATTCGTGACCACACCTTGTCGGGGTCAAAAAAGTTGGAATTTCTTATAAAAACTTCAATAGCCTGTATCTTCTAAACTAAGCGTCTAATCGACAAAAGAACCTTTATTCGTGACCTCACCTTGTCGGGGTCAAGAGCCTTAATTCGTGAACACACCTTGTCGGGGTCAAAAAAGTTGGAATTTCTTATAAAAGCTTAAATTGCCTGTATCTTCTAGACTAAGCCTCAAATCGACAAAAGAACCTTTATTCGTGACCGCACCTTGCCGGGGTCAAGAGCCTTAATTCGTGACCACACCTTGTCAGGGTCAAAAAAGTTGGAATTTCTTATAAAAACTTAAATTGCCTGTATCTTTAAAACTAAGCGTCTAATCGACAAAAGAGCCTTTATCGGAGACCGCACCTTGTCGGGGTCAAGAGCCCTAATTCGAGAACGCACCTTGTCGGGGTCAAAAAAGTTGAAATTTTTTATAAAAACTTAAATTGCCTGTATCTTCTAAACTAATCGACAAAAGAGCCTTTATTCGTGACCGCACCTTGTCGAGGTCAAGAGCCCTAATACGTGACTACACCCTCTCGGGGTCAAAAAATTTCTTAAAAAAAACTTAAATTGTCTGTATCTTCCAAACTAATCGACAAAAGAGCCTTTATTCGTGAACGCACCTCGTCGTGGTCAAGAGCCTTAATTCGTGAACGCACCTTGTCGGGGTCAAAAAAGTTGGAATTTCTTATAAAAATTTAAATAGCCTGTATCTTCTAAACTAAGCGTCTAATCGACAAAAGAGCCTTTATTCGTGACCGCACCTTGTCGGGGTCAGGAGCCCTATTTCGTGAACGCAGCTTGTCGGGGTCAAAAAAGTTGGAATTTCTTATAAAAACTTAAATAGCCTGTATCTTCTAAACTAAGCGTCTAATCGACAAAAGAGCCTTAATTCGTGACCACACCTTGTCGGGGTCAAAAAAGTTGGAATTTCTTATAAAAACTTAAATAGCCTGTATCTTCTAAACTAAGCGTCTAATCGACAAAAGAGCCTTAATTCGTGACCACACCTTGTCGGGGTCAAAAATGTTGAAATTTCCTTTAAAAACTTAAATTGCCTGTTTTTTCTAATCTAAGCGTCTAATCGACAAAAGAGCCTTAATTCATGACCACACCTTGTCGGGGTCAAGAGCCTTAATTCGTGACCACACCTTGTCGGGGTCAAAAAAGTTGGAATTTCTTAAAAAAAACTTAAATAGCCTGTATCTTCTAAACTAAGCGTCTAATCGACAAAAGAGCCTTAATTCGTGACCACACCTTGTCGGGGTCAAACAAGTTTGAATTTCTTATAAAAACTTAAATAGCCTGTATCTTCTAAACTAAGCGTCTAATCGACAAAAGAGCCTTAATTCGTGACCACACCTTGTCGGGGTCAAACAAGTTTGAATTTCTTATAAAAACTTAAAAGCCTGTATCTTCTAAACTAAGCGTCTAATCGACAAAAGAGCCTTAATTCGTGACCACACCTTGTCGGGGTCAAACAAGTTTGAATTTCTTATAAAAACTTAAATAGCCTGTATCTTCTAAACTAAGCGTCTAATCGACAAAAGAGCCTTAATTCGTGACCACACCTTGTCGGGGTCAAACAAGTTTGAATTTCTTATAAAAACTTAAATAGCCTGTATCTTCTAAACTAAGCGTCTAATCGACAAAAGAGCCTTAATTCGTGACCACACCTTGTCGGAGTCAAAAAAGTTGGAATTTCTTATAAAAACTTCTAAACCAAGCGTCTAATCGACAAAAGAGCCTTAATTCGTGACCACACCTTGTCGGGCTCAAGAGCCTTAATTCGTGAAAGAAGTCAAAAAAGTTGGAATTTCTTATAAAAATTTAAATAGCCTGTATCTTCTAAACTAAGCGTCTAATCGACAAAGAGCCTTAATTCGTGACCACACCTTGTCGGGGTTAAAAAAGTTGGAATTTCTTATAAAAATTTAAATTGCCTGTATCTTCTAAACTAAGCGTCTAATCGACAAAAGAGCCTTAATTCGTGACCACACCTTGTCGGGGTCAAACAAGTTTGAATTTCTTATAAAAACTTAAATAGCCTGTATCTTCTAAACTAAGCGTCTAATCGACAAAAGAGCCTTAATTCGTGACCACACCTTGTCGGAGTCAAAAAAGTTGGAATTTCTTATAAAAACTTAAATTGCCTGTATCTTCTAAACCAAGCGTCTAATCGACAAAAGAGCCTTAATTCGTGACCACACCTTGTCGGGCTCAAGAGCCTTAATTCGTGAAAGAAGTCAAAAAAGTTGGAATTTCTTATAAAAACTTAAATAGCCTGTATCTTCTAAACTAAGCGTCTAATCGACAAAGAGCCTTAATTCGTGACCACACCTTGTCGGGGTTAAAAAAGTTGGAATTTCTTATAAAAATTTAAATTGCCTGTATCTTCTAAACTAAGCGTCTAATCGACAAAAGAGCCTTAATTCGTGACCACACCTTGTCGGGGTCAAACAAGTTTGAATTTCTTATAAAAACTTAAATAGCCTGTATCTTCTAAACTAAGCGTCTAATCGACAAAAGAGCCTTAATTCGTGACCACACCTTGTCGGAGTCAAAAAAGTTGGAATTTCTTATAAAAACTTAAATTGCCTGTATCTTCTAAACCAAGCGTCTAATCGACAAAAGAGCCTTAATTCGTGACCACACCTTGTCGGGCTCAAGAGCCTTAATTCGTGAAAGAAGTCAAAAAAGTTGGAATTTCTTATAAAAACTTAAATAGCCTGTATCTTCTAAACTAAGCGTCTAATCGACAAAGAGCCTTAATTCGTGACCACACCTTGTCGGGGTTAAAAAAGTTGGAATTTCTTATAAAAATTTAAATTGCCTGTATCTTCTAAACTAAGCGTCTAATCGACAAAAGAGCCTTAATTCGTGACCACACCTTGTCGGGGTCAAACAAGTTTGAATTTCTTATAAAAACTTAAATAGCCTGTATCTTCTAAACTAAGCGTCTAATCGACAAAAGAGCCTTAATTCGTGACCACACCTTGTCGGAGTCAAAAAAGTTGGAATTTCTTATAAAAACTTAAATTGCCTGTATCTTCTAAACCAAGCGTCTAATCGACAAAAGAGCCTTAATTCGTGACCACACCTTGTCGGGCTCAAGAGCCTTAATTCGTGAAAGAAGTCAAAAAAGTTGGAATTTCTTATAAAAACTTAAATAGCCTGTATCTTCTAAACTAAGCGTCTAATCGACAAAGAGCCTTAATTCGTGACCACACCTTGTCGGGGTTAAAAAAGTTGGAATTTCTTATAAAAATTTAAATTGCCTGTATCTTCTAAACTAAGCGTCTAATCGACAAAAGAGCCTTAATTCGTGACCACACCTTGTCGGGGTCAAACAAGTTTGAATTTCTTATAAAAACTTAAATAGCCTGTATCTTCTAAACTAAGCGTCTAATCGACAAAAAAGCCTTAATTCGTGATCTTCTAAACTAAGCGTCTAATCGACAATAGAGCCATTATTCGTGACCGCACCTTGTCGGGGTCAAGAGCCCTATTTCGTGAACGCACCTTGTCGGGTTCAAAAAAGTTGGAATTTCTTATAAAAACTTAAATTGCCTGTATCTTCTAAACTAAGCGTCTAATCGACAAAATAGCCTTAATTCTTGATCATACCTTCTCGGGGTCAAAAAAGTTGGAATTTCTAATAAAAACTTAAATAGCCTGTATCTTCTAAACTAAGCGTCTAATCGACAAAAGAGCCTTAATTCGTGACCACACCTTGTCGGGGTTAAAAAAGTTGGAATTTCTTATAAAAATTTAAATTGCCTGTATCTTCTAAACTAAGCGTCTAATCGACAAAAGAGCCTTAATTCGTGACCACACCTTGTCGGGGTCAAACAAGTTTGAATTTCTTATAAAAACTTAAATAGCCTGTATCTTCTAAACTAAGCGTCTAATCGACAAAAGAGCCTTAATTCGTGACCACACCTTGTCGGGGTCAAACAAGTTTGAATTTCTTATAAAAACTTAAATTGCCTGTATCTTCTAAACCAAGCGTCTAATCGACAAAAGAGCCTTAATTCGTGACCACACCTTGTCGGGGTCAAGAGCCTTAATTCGTGAAAGAAGTCAAAAAAGTTGGAATTTCTTATAAAAACTTAAATAGCCTGTATCTTCTAAACTAAGCGTCTAATCGACAAAAGAGCCTTAATTCGTGTCCACACCTTGTCGGGGTTAAAAAAGTTGGAATTTCTTATAAAAATTTAAATTGCCTGTATCTTCTAAACTAAGCATCTAATCGACAAAAGAGCCTTAATTCGTGACCACACCTTGTCGGGGTCAAACAAGTTTGAATTTCTTATAAAAACTTAAATAGCCTGTATCTTCTAAACTAAGCGTCTAATCGACAAAATAGCCTTAATTCGTGACCACACCTTGTCGGGGTCAAAAAAGTTGGAATTTCTTATAAAAACTTAAATTGCCTGTATATTCTAAACTAAGCGTCTAATCGACAAAAGAGCCTTAATTCGTGACCACACCTTGTCGGGGTCAAGAGCCTTAATTCGTGAAAGAAGTCAAAAAAGTTGGAATTTCTTATAAAAACTTAAATAGCCTGTATCTTCTAAACTAAGCGTCGAATCGACAAAAGAGCCTTAATTCTTGATCATACCTTGTCGATGTCAAGAGCCTTAATTCGTGAAAAAAGTCAAAGAAGTTGGAATTTCTTATAAAAATTTAAATAGCCTGTATCTTCTAAACTAAGCGTCTAATCGACAAAAGAGCCTTAATTCGTGATCTTCTAAACTAAGCGCCTAATCGACAATAGAGCCATTATTCGTGACCGCACCTTGTCGGGGTCAAGAGCCCTATTTCGTGAACGCACCTTGTCGGGTTCAAAAAAGTTGGAATTTCTTATAAAAACTTAAATTGCCTGTATCTTCTAAACTAAGCGTCTAATCGACAAAAGAGCCTTAATTCGTGACCACACCTTGTCGGGGTTAAAAAAGTTGGAATTTCTTATAAAAATTTAAATTGCCTGTATCTTCTAAACTAAGCGTCTAATCGACAAAAGAGCCTTAATTCGTGACCACACCTTGTCGGGGTCAAACAAGTTTGAATTTCTTATAAAAACTTAAATAGCCTGTATCTTCTAAACTAAGCGTCTAATCGACAAAAGAGCCTTAATTCGTGACCACACCTTGTCGGGGTCAAACAAGTTTGAATTTCTTATAAAAACTTAAATTGCCTGTATCTTCTAAACCAAGCGTCTAATCGACAAAAGAGCCTTAATTCGTGACCACACCTTGTCGGGGTCAAGAGCCTTAATTCGTGAAAGAAGTCAAAAAAGTTGGAATTTCTTATAAAAACTTAAATAGCCTGTATCTTCTAAACTAAGCGTCTAATCGACAAAAGAGCCTTAATTCGTGTCCACACCTTGTCGGGGTTAAAAAAGTTGGAATTTCTTATAAAAATTTAAATTGCCTGTATCTTCTAAACTAAGCATCTAATCGACAAAAGAGCCTTAATTCGTGACCACACCTTGTCGGGGTCAAACAAGTTTGAATTTCTTATAAAAACTTAAATAGCCTGTATCTTCTAAACTAAGCGTCTAATCGACAAAATAGCCTTAATTCGTGACCACACCTTGTCGGGGTCAAAAAAGTTGGAACTTATAAAAAATTAAATAGCCTGTATCTTCTAAAATAAGCGTCTAATCGACAAAAGAGCCTTAATTCGTGATCTTCTAAACTAAGCGTCTAATCGACAATAGAGCCATTATTCGTGACCGCACCTTGTCGGGGTCAAGAGCCCTATTTCGTGAACGCACCTTGTCGGGTTCAAAAAAGTTGGAATTTCTTATAAAAAATTAAATTGATTGTATCTTCTAAACTAAGCGTCTAATCGACAAAAATAGCCTTAATTCTTGATCATACCTTCTCGGGTTCAAAAAAGGTGGAATTTCTTATAAAAACTTCAATAGCCTGTATCTTCTAAACTAAGCGTCTAATCGACAAAAGAGCCTTAATTCGTGACCACACCTTGTCGGGGTTAAAAAAGTTGGAATTTCTTATAAAAATTTAAATTGCCTGTATCTTCTAAACTAAGCGTCTAATCGACAAAAGAGCCTTAATTCGTGACCACACCTTGTCGGGGTCAAACAAGTTTGAATTTCTTATAAAAAGTTAAATAGCCTGTATCTTCTAAACTAAGCGTATAATCGACAAAAGAGCCTTAGTTCGTGACCACACCTTGTCGGGGTCAAACAAGTTTGAATTTCTTATAAAAACTTAAATAGCCTGTATCTTCTAAACTAAGCGTCTAATCGACAAAATAGCCTTAATTCGTGACCACACCTTGTCGGGGTCAAAAAAGTTGGAATTTCTTATAAAAACTTAAATTGCCTGTATATTCTAAACTAAGCGTCTAATCGACAAAAGAGCCTTAATTCGTGACCACACCTTGTCGGGGTCAAGAGCCTTAATTCGTGAAAGAAGTCAAAAAAGTTGGAATTTCTTATAAAAACTTAAATAGCCTGTATCTTCTAAACTAAGCGTCGAATCGACAAAAGAGCCTTAATTCTTGATCATACCTTGTCGATGTCAAGAGCCTTAATTCGTGAAAAAAGTCAAAGAAGTTGGAATTTCTTATAAAAATTTAAATAGCCTGTATCTTCTAAACTAAGCGTCTAATCGACAAAAGAGCCTTTATTCGTGACCGCACCTTGTCGGGGTCAAGAGCCCTATTTCGTGAACGCAGCTTGTCGGGGTCAAAAAAGTTTTAATTTCTAATAAAAACTTAAATAGCCTGTATCTTCTAAACTAAGCGTCTAATCGACAAAAGAGCCTTAATTCGTGACCACACCTTGTCGGGGTCAAAGAAGTTGGAATTTCTTATAAAAATTTAAATAGCCTGTATCTTCTAAACTAAGCGTCTAATCGACAAAAGAGCCTTTATTCGTGACCGCACCTTGTCGGGGTCAAAAAAGTTGGAATTTTTTATAAAAACTTAAAAAGCCTGTATCTTCTAAACTAAGAGTCTAATCGACAAGAGTCTAAATAAACTAAGAGTCTAAATGACCACACCTTGTCGGGGTTAAAAAAGTTGGAATTTCTTATAAAAATTTAAATTGCCTGTATCTTCTAAACTAAGCGTCTAATCGACAAAAGAGCCTTAATTCGTGACCACACCTTGTCAAGGTCAAAAAAGTGTAATTTCTTATAAAAACTTGAATAGCCTGTATCTTCTAAACTAAGCCTGTATCTTCTAAACTAAGCGTCTAATCGACAAAAGAGCCTTAATTCGTGACCACACCTTCTAAACTAAGCGTATAATCGACAAAAGAGCGTTAGTTCGTGACCACACCTTGTCGGGGTCAAACAAGTTTGAATTTCTTATAAAAACTTAAATAGCCTGTATCTTCTAAACTAAGCGTCTAATCGACAAAATAGCCACCTTGTCGGGGTCAAGAGCCTTAATTCGTGAAAGAAGTCAAAAAAGTTGGAATTTCTTATAAAAACTTAAATAGCCTGTATCTTCTAAACTAAGCGTCGAATCGACAAAAGAGCCTTAATTCTTGATCATACCTTGTCGATGTCAAGAGCCTTAATTCGTGAAAAAAGTCAAAGAAGTTGGAATTTCTTATAAAAATTTAAATAGCCTGTATCTTCTAAACTAAGCGTCTAATCGACAAAAGAGCCTTTATTCGTGACTGCACCTTGTCGGGGTCAAGAGCCCTATTTCGTGAACGCAGCTTGTCGGGGTCAAAAAAGTTTTAATTTCTAATAAAAACTTAAATAGCCTGTATCTTCTAAACTAAGCGTCTAATCGACAAAAGAGCCTTAATTCGTGACCACACCTTGTCAAGGTCAAAAAAGTGTAATTTCTTATAAAAACTTGAATAGCCTGTATCTTCTAAACTAAGCGTCTAATCGACAAAAGAGCCTTTATTCGTGACCGCACCTTGTCGGGGTCAAAAAAGTTGGAATTTTTTATAAAAACTTAAAAAGCCTGTATCTTCTAAACTAAGAGTCTAATCGACAAGAGTCTAAATAAACTAAGAGTCTAAATGACCACACCTTGTCGGGGTCAAAAAAGTTGGAATTTCTTATAAAAATTTAAATTTCCTGTATCTTCTAAACTAAGCGTCTAATCGACAAAAGAGCCTTAATTCGTGACCACACCTTGTCGGGGTCAAAAGAGTAGGAATTTCTTCTAAAAACTTATATTGCCTTATCTCCTAAACTAAGCGTCTAATCGACAAAAGAGCCTTAATTCGTGACCACACCTTGTCGGGGTCAAAAAAGTTTGAATTTCTTGTAAATGCTTAAATTGCCTGTATCTTCTAAACTAAGCGTCTAATCGACAAAAATGCCTTTATTCGTGACCGCACCTTGTCGGGGTCAAAGAAGTTGGAATTTTTTATAAAAACTTAAATTGCCTGTATCTTCTAAACTAAGCGTCTAATCGACAATAAAGCCTTTATTCGTGACCACACCTTGTCGGGGTCAAGAGCCCATATTCGTGAACGCACCCTGTTGGGGTCAAAAAAGTTGGAATTTCTTATAAAAACTTAAATTGCCTGTATCTTCTAGACTAAGCTTCTAATCGACAATAGAGCCTTAATTCGTGACCACACCTTGTCAGGGTCAAAAAAGTTGGAATTTCTTATAAAAACTTAAATTGCCTGTATCTTCTAAACTAAGCGTCTTATCGACAAAAGAGCCTTTATCCGTGACCGCACCTTGTCGGGGTCAAGAGCCCTAATTCGAGAACGCACCTTGTCGGGGTCAAAAAAGTTGAAATTTCTTATAAAAACTTAAATTGCCTGTATCTTCTAAACTAATCGACAAAAGAGCCTTTATTTGTGACCGCACCTTGTCGGGGTCAAAAAAGGTGGAATTTCTTAAAAAAAACTTAAATTGCCTGTATCTTTTAAACTAATCGACAAAAGAGCCTTTATTCGTGATCGCACCTTGTCGGGGTCAAAAAAGTTGGAATTTCTTATAAAAACTTAAATTGTCTGTATCTTCTAAACTAAGCGTCTAATCGACAAAAGAGCCTTTATCCGTGACCGCACCTTGTCGGGGTCAGGAGCCCTAATACGTGACTACACCCTCTCGGGGTCAAAAAATTTCTTTAAAAAAAACTTAAATTGTCTGTATCTTCCAAACTAATCGACAAAAGAGCCTTTATTCGTGACCGCACCTTGTCGGAGTCAAGAGCCTTAATTCGTGAACGCACCTTGTCGGGGTCAAAAAAGTTGGAATTTCTTATAAAAACTTAAATTGCCTGTATCTTCTAAACTAAGCGTCTAATCGACAAAAGAGCCTTTATTCGTGACCACACCTTGTCGGGGTGAGAGCCCTAATACGTGACTACACCCTCTCGGGGTCAAAAAATTTCTTAAAAAAAAAACTTAAATTGTCTGTATCTTCCAAACTAATCGACAAAAGAGCCTTTATTCGTGACCGCACCTTGTCGGGGTCAAGAGCCTTAATTCGTGAACGCACCTTGTCGGGGTCAAAAAAGTTGGAATTTCTTATAAAAACTTAAATTGTCTGTATCTTCTAAACTAAGCGTCTAATCGACAAAAGAGCCTTTATTCGTGACCGCACCTTGTCGGGGTCAAAAAAGTTGGAATTTCTTATAAAAACTTACATTGTCTGTATCTTCTAAACTAAGCGTCTAATCGACAAAAGAGCCTTTATTCTTGACCGCACCTTGTCGGGGTCGAAAAAGTTGGAATTTCTTGTAAAAACTTAAATTGCCTGTATCTTCTAAACTAAGCGTCTAATCGACAAAAGAGCCTTAATTCGTGACCACACCTTGTCGGGGTCAAAAAAGTTGGAATTTCTTATAAAAACTTAAATTGCCCGTATCTTCTAAACTAGGAGTCTAATCCACAAAAGAGCCTTTATTCGTGACCACTTGTTGTCGGGGTCAAAAAAGTTGGAATTTCTTATAAAAACTTAAATTTCCTGTATCTCCTAAACTAAGCGTCTAATCGACAAAAGAGCCTTAATTCGTGACCACACCTTGTTGGGGTCAAAAAAGTTTGAATTTCTTGTAAATGCTTAAATTGCCTGTATCTTCAAAACTAAGCGTCGAATCGACAAAAGAGCCTTTTTTTCGTGACTGCACCTTGTCGGGGTCAAAAAAGTTGTTATTTCTTATAAAAGCTTAAATTGCCTATATCTTCTAAACTAAGCGTCTAATCGACAAAAGAGCCTTAATTCGTGACCACACCTTGTCGGGGTCAAAAGAGTAGAAATTTATTCTAAAAACTTATATTGCCTTATCTCCTAAACTAAGCGTCTAATCGACAAAAGAGCCTTTATTCGTTATCGCACCTTGTCGGGGTCAAGAGCCCTTATTCGTGACCGCACCTTGTCGGGGTCAAGAAAGTTTGAATTTCTTGTCAAAGCTTAAATTGCCTGTATCTTCTAAACTAAGAGTCTAATCGACAAAAGAGCCTTAATTCGTGACCACTCGTTGTCGGGGTCAAAAAAGTTGGAATTTCTTATAAAAACTTAAATTGCCTGTATCTTCTAAACTAAGCGTCTTATCGACAAAAGAGCCTTTATTCGTGACCGCACCTTGTCGGGGTCAAGAGCCCATATTCGTGAACGCACCCTGTCGGGGTCAAAAAAGTTGGAATTTCTTATAAAAACTTAAATTTCCTGTATCTCCTAAACTAAGCGTCTAATCGACAAAAGAGCCTTAATTCGTGACCACACCTTGTTGGGATCAAAAAAGTTTGAATTTCTTGTAAATGCTTAAATTGCCTGTATCTTCAAAACTAAGCGTCGAATCGACAAAAGAGCCTTTTTTTCGTGACTGCACCTTGTCGGGGTCAAAAAAGTTGTTATTTCTTATAAAAGCTTAAATTGCCTATATCTTCTAAACTAAGCGTCTAATCGACAAAAGAGCCTTAATTCGTGACCACACCTTGTCGGGGTCAAAAGAGTGGAAATTCATTCTAAAAACTTATATTGCCTTATCTCCTAAACTAAGCGTCTAATCGACAAAAGAGCCTTAATTCGTGACCACACCTTGTCGGGGTCAAAAAAGTTTGAATTTCTTGTAAAAGCTTAAATTGCCTGTATCTCCTAAACTAAGCGTCTAATCGACAAAAGAGCCTTTATTCGTGATCGCACCTTGTCGGGGTCAAGAGCCCTTATTCGTGACCGCACCTTGTCGGGGTGAAGAGCCCTAATTCGTGAACGCACCCTGTCGGGGTCAAAAAAGTTGGAATTTCTTATAAAAACTTAAATTGCCTGTATCTTCTAAACTAAGCGTCTAATCGACAAAAATGCCTTTATTCGTGACCGCACCTTGTCGGGGTCAAAAAAGTTGGAATTTGTTATAAAAACTTAAATTGCCTGTATCTTCTAAACTAGGAGTCTAATCGACAAAATAGCCTTTATTCGTGATCGCACCTTGTAGGGGTCAAGAGCCCTTATTCGTGACCGCACCTTGTCGGGGTGAAGAGCCCTAATTCGTGAACGCGCCCTGTCGGGGTCAAAAAAGTTGGAATTTCTTATAAAAACTTAAATTGCCTGTATCTTCTAAACTAAGCGTCTAATCGACAAAAATGCCTTTATTCGTGACCGCACCTTGTCGGGGTCAAAAAAGTTGGAATTTGTTATAAAAACTTAAATTGCCTGTATCTTCTAAACTAGGAGTCTAATCGACAAAAGAGCCTTTATTCGTGACCGCACCTTGTCGGGGTTAAGATCCTTAATTCGTGACCACACCTTGTCGGGGTCAAAAAAGTTGTAATTTCTTATAAAAACTTAAATTGCCCGTATCTTCTAAACTAGGAGTCTAATCGACAAAAGAGCCTTTATTCGTGACCACTTGTTGTCGGGGTCAAAAAAGTTGGAATTTCTTACAAAAACTTAAATTTCCTGTATCTCCTAAACTAAGCGTCTAATCGACAAAAGAGCCTTAATTCGTGACCACACCTTGTTGGGGTCAAAAAAGTTTGAATTTCTTGTAAATGCTTAAATTGCCTGTATCTTCAAAACTAAGCGTCGAATCGACAAAAGAGCCTTTTTTTCGTGACTGCACCTTGTCGGGGTCAAAAAAGTTGTTATTTCTTATAAAAGCTTAAATTGCCTATATCTTCTAAACTAAGCGTCTAATCGACAAAAGAGCCTTAATTCGTGACCACACCTTGTCGGGGTCAAAAGAGTAGAAATTTATTCTAAAAACTTATATTGCCTTATCTCCTAAACTAAGCGTCTAATCGACAAAAGAGCCTTAATTCGTGACCACACCTTGTCGGGGTCAAAAAAGTTTGAATTTCTTGTAAAAGCTTAAATTGCCTGTATCTCCTAAACTAAGCGTCTAATCGACAAAAGAGCCTTTATTCGTTATCGCACCTTGTCGGGGTCAAGAGCCCTTATTCGTGACCGCACCTTGTCGGGGTCAAGAAAGTTTGAATTTCTTGTCAAAGCTTAAATTGCCTGTATCTTCTAAACTAAGAGTCTAATCGACAAAAGAGCCTTTATTCGTGACCACACCTTGTCGGGATGGAATTTCTTATAAAAACTTAAATTGCCTGTATCTTCTAAACTAAGCGTCTAATCGACAAAAGAGCCTTAATTCGTGACCACTCGTTGTCGGGGTCAAAAAAGTTGGAATTTCTTATAAAAACTTAAATTGCCTGTATCTTCTAAACTAAGCGTCTTATCGACAAAAGAGCCTTTATTCGTGACCGCACCTTGTCGGGGTCAAGAGCCCATATTCGTGAACGCACCCTGTCGGGGTCAAAAAAGTTGGAATTTCTTATAAAAACTTAAATTTCCTGTATCTCCTAAACTAAGCGTCTAATCGACAAAAGAGCCTTAATTCGTGACCACACCTTGTTGGGATCAAAAAAGTTTGAATTTCTTGTAAATGCTTAAATTGCCTGTATCTTCAAAACTAAGCGTCGAATCGACAAAAGAGCCTTTTTTTCGTGACTGCACCTTGTCGGGGTCAAAAAAGTTGTTATTTCTTATAAAAGCTTAAATTGCCTATATCTTCTAAACTAAGCGTCTAATCGACAAAAGAGCCTTAATTCGTGACCACACCTTGTCGGGGTCAAAAGAGTAGAAATTCATTCTAAAAACTTATATTGCCTTATCTCCTAAACTAAGCGTCTAATCGACAAAAGAGCATTAATTCGTGACCACACCTTGTCGGGGTCAAAAAAGTTTGAATTTCTTGTAAAAGCTTAAATTGCCTGTATCTTCTAAACTAAGCGTCTAATCGACAAAAGAGCCTTTATTCGTGATCGCACCTTGTCGGGGTCAAGAGCCCTTATTCGTGACCGCACCTTGTCGGGGTGAAGAGCCCTAATTCGTGAACGCACCCTGTCGGGGTCAAAAAAGTTGGAATTTCTTATAAAAACTTAAATTGCCTGTATCTTCTAAACTAAGCGTCTAATCGACAAAAATGCCTTTATTCGTGACCGCACCTTGTCGGGGTCGAAAAAGTTGGAATTTCTTGTAAAAACTTAAATTGCCTGTATCTTCTAAACTAAGCGTCTAATCGACAAAAGAGCCTTAATTCGTAACCACACCTTGTCGGGGTCAAAAAAGTTGGAATTTCTTATAAAAACTTAAATTGCCTGTATCTTCTAAACTAAGCGTCTAATCGACAAAAGAGCCTTAATTCGTGACCACTCGTTGTCGGGGTCAAAAAAGTTGGAATTTCTTATAAAAACTTAAATTGCCTGTATCTTCTAAACTAAGCGTTTAATCGACAAAAGAGCCTTTATTCGTGACCGCACCTTGTCGGGGTTAAGATCCTTAATTCGTGACCACACCTTGTCGGGGTCAAAAAAGTTGTAATTTCTTATAAAAACTTAAATTGCCCGTATCTTCTAAACTAGGAGTCTAATCGACAAAAGAGCCTTTATTCGTGACCACTTGTTGTCGGGGTCAAAAATGTTGGAATTTCTTATAAAAACTTAAATTTCCTGTATCTCCTAAACTAAGCGTCTAATCGACAAAAGAGCCTTAATTCGTGACCACACCTTGTTGGGGTCAAAAAAGTTTGATTTTCTTGTAAATGCTTAAATTGCCTGTATCTTCAAAACTAAGCGTCGAATCGACAAAAGAGCCTTTTTTTCGTGACTGCACCTTGTCGGGGTCAAAAAAGTTGTTATTTCTTATAAAAGCTTAAATTGCCTATATCTTCTAAACTAAGCGTCTAATCGACAAAAGAGCCTTAATTCGTGACCACACCTTGTCGGGTCAAAAAAGTTTGAATTTCTTGTAAAAGTTTAAATTGCCTGTATCTCCTAAACTAAGCGTCTAATCGACAAAAGAGCCTTTATTCGTTATCGCACCTTGTCGGGGTCAAGAGCCCTTATTCGTGACCGCACCTTGTCGGGGTCAAGAAAGTTTGAATTTCTTGTCAAAGCTTAAATTGCCTGTATCTTCTAAACTAAGAGTCTTATCGACAAAAGAGCCTTTATTCGTGACCACACCTTGTCGGGATGGAATTTCTTATAAAAACTTAAATTGCCTGTATCTTCTAAACTAAGCGTCTAATCGACAAAAGAGCCTTAATTCGTGACCACACCTTGTCGGGGTCAAAAAAGTTGGAATTTCTTATAAAAACTTAAATTGCCTGTATCTTCTAAACTAAGCGTCTAATCGACAAAAGAGCCTTAATTCGTGACCACTCGTTGTCGGGGTCAAAAAAGTTGGAATTTCTTATAAAAACTTAAATTGCCTGTATCTTCTAAACTAAGCGTCTTATCGACAAAAGAGCCTTTATTCGTGACCGCACCTTGTCGGGGTCAAGAGCCCATATTCGTGAACGCACCCTGTCGGGGTCAAAAAAGTTGGAATTTCTTATAAAAACTTAAATTTCCTGTATCTCCTAAACTAAGCGTCTAATCGACAAAAGAGCCTTAATTCGTGACCACACCTTGTTGGGATCAAAAAAGTTTGAATTTCTTGTAAATGCTTAAATTGCCTGTATCTTCAAAACTAAGCGTCGAATCGACAAAAGAGCCTTTTTTTCGTGACTGCACCTTGTCGGGGTCAAAAAAGTTGTTATTTCTTATAAAAGCTTAAATTGCCTATATCTTCTAAACTAAGCGTCTAATCGACAAAAGAGCCTTAATTCGTGACCACACCTTGTCGGGGTCAAAAGAGTAGAAATTCATTCTAAAAACTTATATTGCCTTATCTCCTAAACTAAGCGTCTAATCGACAAAAGAGCCTTAATTCGTGACCACACCTTGTCGGGGTCAAAAAAGTTTGAATTTCTTGTAAAAGCTTAAATTGCCTGTATCTCCTAAACTAAGCGTCTAATCGACAAAAGAGCCTTTATTCGTGATCGCACCTTGTCGGGGTCAAGAGCCCTTATTCGTGACCGCACCTTGTCGGGGTGAAGAGCCCTAATTCGTGAACGCACCCTGTCGGGGTCAAAAAAGTTGGAATTTCTTATAAAAACTTAAATTGCCTGTATCTTCTAAACTAAGCGTCTAATCGACAAAAATGCCTTTATTCGTGACCGCACCTTGTCGGGGTCAAAAAAGTTGGAATTTGTTATAAAAACTTAAACTGCCTGTATCTTCTAAACTAGGAGTCTAATCGACAAAAGAGCCTTTATTCGTGATCGCACCTTGTAGGGGTCAAGAGCCCTTATTCGTGACCGCACCTTGTCGGGGTGAAGAGCCCTAATTCGTGAACGCACCCTGTCGGGGTCAAAAAAGTTGGAATTTCTTATAAAAACTTAAATTGCCTGTATCTTCTAAACTAAGCGTCTAATCGACAAAAATGCCTTTATTCGTGACCGCACCTTGTCGGGGTCAAAAAAGTTGGAATTTGTTATAAAAACTTAAATTGCCTGTATCTTCTAAACTAGGAGTCTAATCGACAAAAGAGCCTTTATTCGTGACCGCACCTTGTCGGGGTCGAAAAAGTTGGAATTTCTTGTAAAAACTTGCCTGTTAAATTGCCTGTATCTTCTAAACTAAGCGTCTAATCGACAAAAGAGCCTTAATTCGTGACCACACCTTGTCGGGGTCAAAAAAGTTGGAATTTCTTATAAAAACTTAAATTGCCTGTATCTTCTAAACTAAGCGTCTAATCGACAAAAGAGCCTTAATTCGTGACCACTCGTTGTCGGGGTCAAAAAAGTTGGAATTTCTTATAAAAACTTAAATTGCCTGTATCTTCTAAACTAAGCGTTTAATCGACAAAAGAGCCTTTATTCGTGACCGCACCTTGTCGGGGTTAAGATCCTTAATTCGTGACCACACCTTGTCGGGGTCAAAAAAGTTGTAATTTCTTATAAAAACTTAAATTGCCCGTATCTTCTAAACTAGGAGTCTAATCGACAAAAGAGCCTTTATTCGTGACCACTTGTTGTCGGGGTCAAAAAAGTTGGAATTTCTTATAAAAACTTAAATTTCCTGTATCTCCTAAACTAAGCGTCTAATCGACAAAAGAGCCTTAATTCGTGACCACACCTTGTTGGGGTCAAAAAAGTTTGAATTTCTTGTAAATGCTTAAATTGCCTGTATCTTCAAAACTAAGCGTCGAATCGACAAAAGAGCCTTTTTTTCGTGACTGCACCTTGTCGGGGTCAAAAAAGTTGTTATTTCTTATAAAAGCTTAAATTGCCTATATCTTCTAAACTAAGCGTCTAATCGACAAAAGAGCCTTAATTCGTGACCACACCTTGTCGGGGTCAAAAGAGTAGAAATTTATTCTAAAAACTTATATTGCCTTATCTCCTAAACTAAGCGTCTAATCGACAAAAGAGCCTTAATTCGTGACCACACCTTGTCGGGGTCAAAAAAGTTTGAATTTCTTGTAAAAGCTTAAATTGCCTGTATCTCCTAAACTAAGCGTCTAATCGACAAAAGAGCCTTTATTCGTGATCGCACCTTGTCGGGGTCAAGAGCCCTTATTCGTGACCGCACCTTGTCGGGGTGAAGAGCCCTAATTCGTGAACGCACCCTGTCGGGGTCAAAAAAGTTGGAATTTCTTATAAAAACTTAAATTGCCTGTATCTTCTAAACTAAGCGTCTAATCGACAAAAATGCCTTTATTCGTGACCGCACCTTGTCGGGGTCAAAAAAGTTGGAATTTGTTATAAAAACTTAAATTGCCTGTATCTTCTAAACTAGGAGTCTAATCGACAAAAGAGCCTTTATTCGTGACCGCACCTTGTCGGGGTCGAAAAAGTTGGAATTTCTTGTAAAAACTTAAATTGCCTGTATCTTCTAAACTAAGCGTCTAATCGACAAAAGAGCCTTAATTCGTGACCACACCTTGTCGGGGTCAAAAAAGTTGGAATTTCTTATAAAAACTTAAATTGCCTGTATCTTCTAAACTAAGCGTCTAATCGACAAAAGAGCCTTAATTCGTGACCACTCGTTGTCGGGGTCAAAAAAGTTGGAATTTCTTATAAAAACTTAAATTGCCTGTATCTTCTAAACTAAGCGTTTAATCGACAAAAGAGCCTTTATTCGTGACCGCACCTTGTCGGGGTTAAGATCCTTAATTCGTGACCACACCTTGTCGGGGTCAAAAAAGTTGTAATTTCTTATAAAAACTTAAATTGCCCGTATCTTCTAAACTAGGAGTCTAATCGACAAAAGAGCCTTTATTCGTGACCACTTGTTGTCGGGGTCAAAAAAGTTGGAATTTCTTATAAAAACTTAAATTTCCTGTATCTCCTAAACTAAGCGTCTAATCGACAAAAGAGCCTTAATTCGTGACCACACCTTGTTGGGGTCAAAAAAGTTTGATTTTCTTGTAAATGCTTAAATTGCCTGTATCTTCAAAACTAAGCGTCGAATCGACAAAAGAGCCTTTTTTTCGTGACTGCACCTTGTCGGGGTCAAAAAAGTTGTTATTTCTTATAAAAGCTTAAATTGCCTATATCTTCTAAACTAAGCGTCTAATCGACAAAAGAGCCTTAATTCGTGACCACACCTTGTCGGGGTCAAAAGAGTAGAAATTTATTCTAAAAACTTATATTGCCTTATCTCCTAAACTAAGCGTCTAATCGACAAAAGAGCCTTAATTCGTGACCACACCTTGTCGGGTCAAAAAAGTTTGAATTTCTTGTAAAAGTTTAAATTGCCTGTATCTCCTAAACTAAGCGTCTAATCGACAAAAGAGCCTTTATTCGTTATCGCACCTTGTCGGGGTCAAGAGCCCTTATTCGTGACCGCACCTTGTCGGGGTCAAGAAAGTTTGAATTTCTTGTCAAAGCTTAAATTGCCTGTATCTTCTAAACTAAGAGTCTTATCGACAAAAGAGCCTTTATTCGTGACCACACCTTGTCGGGATGGAATTTCTTATAAAAACTTAAATTGCCTGTATCTTCTAAACTAAGCGTCTAATCGACAAAAGAGCCTTAATTCGTGACCACACCTTGTCGGGGTCAAAAAAGTTGGAATTTCTTATAAAAACTTAAATTGCCTGTATCTTCTAAACTAAGCGTCTAATCGACAAAAGAGCCTTAATTCGTGACCACTCGTTGTCGGGGTCAAAAAAGTTGGAATTTCTTATAAAAACTTAAATTGCCTGTATCTTCTAAACTAAGCGTCTTATCGACAAAAGAGCCTTTATTCGTGACCGCACCTTGTCGGGGTCAAGAGCCCATATTCGTGAACGCACCCTGTCGGGGTCAAAAAAGTTGGAATTTCTTATAAAAACTTAAATTTCCTGTATCTCCTAAACTAAGCGTCTAATCGACAAAAGAGCCTTAATTCGTGACCACACCTTGTTGGGATCAAAAAAGTTTGAATTTCTTGTAAATGCTTAAATTGCCTGTATCTTCAAAACTAAGCGTCGAATCGACAAAAGAGCCTTTTTTTCGTGACTGCACCTTGTCGGGGTCAAAAAAGTTGTTATTTCTTATAAAAGCTTAAATTGCCTATATCTTCTAAACTAAGCGTCTAATCGACAAAAGAGCCTTAATTCGTGACCACACCTTGTCGGGGTCAAAAGAGTAGAAATTCATTCTAAAAACTTATATTGCCTTATCTCCTAAACTAAGCGTCTAATCGACAAAAGAGCCTTAATTCGTGACCACACCTTGTCGGGGTCAAAAAAGTTTGAATTTCTTGTAAAAGCTTAAATTGCCTGTATCTCCTAAACTAAGCGTCTAATCGACAAAAGAGCCTTTATTCGTGATCGCACCTTGTCGGGGTCAAGAGCCCTGATTCGTGACCGCACCTTGTCGGGGTGAAGAGCCCTAATTCGTGAACGCACCCTGTCGGGGTCAAAAAAGTTGGAATTTCTTATAAAAACTTAAATTGCCTGTATCTTCTAAACTAAGCGTCTAATCGACAAAAATGCCTTTATTCGTGACCGCACCTTGTCGGGGTCAAAAAAGTTGGAATTTGTTATAAAAACTTAAACTGCCTGTATCTTCTAAACTAGGAGTCTAATCGACAAAAGAGCCTTTATTCGTGATCGCACCTTGTAGGGGTCAAGAGCCCTTATTCGTGACCGCACCTTGTCGGGGTGAAGAGCCCTAATTCGTGAACGCACCCTGTCGGGGTCAAAAAAGTTGGAATTTCTTATAAAAACTTAAATTGCCTGTATCTTCTAAACTAAGCGTCTAATCGACAAAAATGCCTTTATTCGTGACCGCACCTTGTCGGGGTCAAAAAAGTTGGAATTTGTTATAAAAACTTAAATTGCCTGTATCTTCTAAACTAGGAGTCTAATCGACAAAAGAGCCTTTATTCGTGACCGCACCTTGTCGGGGTCGAAAAAGTTGGAATTTCTTGTAAAAACTTGCCTGTTAAATTGCCTGTATCTTCTAAACTAAGCGTCTAATCGACAAAAGAGCCTTAATTCGTGACCACACCTTGTCGGGGTCAAAAAAGTTGGAATTTCTTATAAAAACTTAAATTGCCTGTATCTTCTAAACTAAGCGTCTAATCGACAAAAGAGCCTTAATTCGTGACCACTCGTTGTCGGGGTCAAAAAAGTTGGAATTTCTTATAAAAACTTAAATTGCCTGTATCTTCTAAACTAAGCGTTTAATCGACAAAAGAGCCTTTATTCGTGACCGCACCTTGTCGGGGTTAAGATCCTTAATTCGTGACCACACCTTGTCGGGGTCAAAAAAGTTGTAATTTCTTATAAAAACTTAAATTGCCCGTATCTTCTAAACTAGGAGTCTAATCGACAAAAGAGCCTTTATTCGTGACCACTTGTTGTCGGGGTCAAAAAAGTTGGAATTTCTTATAAAAACTTAAATTTCCTGTATCTCCTAAACTAAGCGTCTAATCGACAAAAGAGCCTTAATTCGTGACCACACCTTGTTGGGGTCAAAAAAGTTTGAATTTCTTGTAAATGCTTAAATTGCCTGTATCTTCAAAACTAAGCGTCGAATCGACAAAAGAGCCTTTTTTTCGTGACTGCACCTTGTCGGGGTCAAAAAAGTTGTTATTTCTTATAAAAGCTTAAATTGCCTATATCTTCTAAACTAAGCGTCTAATCGACAAAAGAGCCTTAATTCGTGACCACACCTTGTCGGGATCAAAAGAGTAGAAATTTATTCTAAAAACTTATATTGCCTTATCTCCTAAACTAAGCGTCTAATCGACAAAAGAGCCTTAATTCGTGACCACACCTTGTCGGGTCGAAAAAGTTTGAATTTCTTGTAAAAGTTTAAATTGCCTGTATCTCCTAAACTAAGCGTCTAATCGACAAAAGAGCCTTTATTCGTTATCGCACCTTGTCGGGGTCGAGAGCCCTTATTCGTGACCGCACCTTGTCGGGGTCAAGAAAGTTTGAATTTCTTGTCAAAGCTTAAATTGCCTGTATCTTCTAAACTAAGAGTCTAATCGACAAAAGAGCCTTTATTCGTGACCACACCTTGTCGGGATGGAATTTCTTATAAAAACTTAAATTGCCTGTATCTTCTAAACTAAGCGTCTAATCGACAAAAGAGCCTTAATTCGTGACCACACCTTGTCGGGGTCAAAAAAGTTGGAATTTCTTATAAAAACTTAAATTGCCTGTATCTTCTAAACTAAGCGTCTAATCGACAAAAGAGCCTTAATTCGTGACCACTCGTTGTCGGGGTCAAAAAAGTTGGAATTTCTTATAAAAACTTAAATTGCCTGTATCTTCTAAACTAAGCGTCTTATCCTAAGAGTCTAATCGACAAAAGAGCCTTTATTCGTGACCGCACCTTGTCGGGGTCAAGAGCCCATATTCGTGAACGCACCCTGTCGGGGTCAAAAAAGTTGGAATTTCTTATAAAAACTTAAATTTCCTGTATCTCCTAAACTAAGCGTCTAATCGACAAAAGAGCCTTAATTCGTGACCACACCTTGTTGGGATCAAAAAAGTTTGAATTTCTTGTAAATGCTTAAATTGCCTGTATCTTCAAAACTAAGCGTCGAATCGACAAAAGAGCCTTTTTTTCGTGACTGCACCGTGTCGGGGTCAAAAAAGTTGTTATTTCTTATAAAAGCTTAAATTGCCTATATCTTCTAAACTAAGCGTCTAATCGACAAAAGAGCCTTTATTCGTGACCGCACCTTGTCGGGGTCAAGCAAGTTTGAATTACGCTTAAATTGCCTGTATCTTCTAAACTAAGAGTCTAATCGACAAAAGAGCCTTAATTCGTGACCACACCTTGTCGGGGTCAAAAAAGTTTGATTTTCTTGTCAAAGCGTAAATTGCCTGTATCTTCTAAACTAAGCGTCTAATCGACAAAAGAGCCCTTTTTCGTGAACGCACCTTGTCGGGGTCAAGAGCCCTAATTCGTGACTACACCTTCTCGGGGTCAAAAAAGGTGGAATTTCTTATAAAAACTTAAATTGCCTGTATCTTCTAAACTAAGCGTCTAATCGACAAAAGAACCTTTATTCGTGACCACACTTTGTCGGGGTCAAAAAAGTTTGAATTTCTTATAAAAGCTTAAATTGCCTGTATCTTCTAAACTAAGCGTCTAATCGACAAAAGAGCCTTTATTCGTGACCGCACCTTGTCGGGCTCAAGAGCCCTTATTCGTGACCGCACCTTGTCGGGGTCAAGAAAGTTTGAATCTCTTGTCAAAGCTTAAATTGCCTGTATCTTCTAAACTAAGAGTCTAATCGACAAAAGAGCCTTTATTCGTGACCACACCTTGTCGGGGTCAAAAAAGTTGGAATTTCTTATAAAAACTTAAATTGCCTGTATCTTCTAAACTAAGCGTCTAATCGACAAAAGAGCCTTTATTCGTGACCGCACCTTGTCGGGCTCAAGAGCCCTAATTCGTGAACGCACTTTGTCGGGGTCAAAAAAGTTTGAATTTCTTGTCAAAGCTTAAATTGCCTGTATCTTCTAAACTAAGAGTCTAATCGACAAAAGAGCCTTTATTCGTGACCGCACCTTGTCGGGTTCTAGAGCCCTAATTCGTGAACGCACTTTGTCGGGGTCAAAAAAGTTTTAATTTCTTGTCAAAGCTTAAATTGCCTGTATCTTCTAAACTAAGAGTCTAATCGACAAAAGAGCCTTAATTCGTGACCACACCTTATCGGGGTCAAAAAAGTTTGATTTTCTTGTCAAAGCGTAAATTGCCTGTATCTTCTAAACTAAGCGTCTAATCGACAAAAGAGCCTTTATTCGTGACCGCACCTTGTCGGGGTCAAGAGCCCTTATTCGTGAACGCACCTTGTCGGGGTCAGAAGCCCTAATTCGTGAACGCACCCTGTCGGGGTCAAAAAAGTTGAAATTTCTTATAAAAACTTAAATTGCCTGTATCTTCTAAACTAAGCGTCTAATCGACAAAAGAGCCTTTATTCGTGACCGCACCTTGTCGGGGTCAAGAAAGTTTGAATTTCTTGTCAAAGCTTAAATTGCCTGTATCTTCTAAACTAAGAGTCTAATCGGCAAAAGAGCCTTAATTCGTGACCACACCTTGTCGGGGTCAAAAAAGTTTGATTTTCTTGTCAAAGCGTAAATTGCCTGTATCTTCTAAACTAAGCGTCTAATCGACAAAAGAGCCTTTATTCGTGACCGCACCTTGTCGGGGTCAAGAAAGTTTGAATTTCTTGTCAAAGCTTAAATTGCCTGTATCTTCTAAACTAAGCGTCTAATCGACAAAAGAGCCTTTATTCGTGACCACACCTTGTCGGGGTCAAGAAAGTTTGAATTTCTTGTCAAAGCTTAAATTGCCTGTATCTTCTAAACTAAGAGTCTAATCGACAAAAGAGCCTTAATTCGTGACCACACCTTGTCGGGGTCAAAAAAGTTTGATTTTCTTGTCAAAGCGTAAATTGCCTGTATCTTCTAAACTAAGCGTCTAATCGACAAAAGAGCCTTTATTCGTGACCGCACCTTGTCGGGGTCAAGAGCCCTTATTCGTGAACGCACCTTGTCGGGGTCAGAAGCCCTAATTCGTGAACGCACCCTGTCGGGGTCAAAAAAGTTGAAATTTCTTATAAAAACTTAAATTGCCTGTATCTTCTAAACTAAGCGTCTAATCGACAAAAGAGCCTTTATTCGTGACCGCACCTTGTCGGGGTCAAGAGTCCTAATTCGTGACTACACCTTCTCGGGGTCAAAAAAGTTGGAATTTCTTATAAAAGCTTAAATTGCCTGTATCTTCTAAACTTAGCGTCTAATCGACAAAAGAGCCGTAATTCGTGACCGCACCTTGTCGGGGTCAAAAAAGTTTGAATTTCTTGTAAAAACTTAAATTGCCTGTATCTTCTTAACTAAGCGTCTAATCGACAAAAAAAACTTTATTCGTGACTGCACCTTGTCGGGGTCAAGAGCCCTAATTCGTGACTACACCTTCTCGGGATCAAAAAAGGTGGAATTTCTTGAATTTCAAGAGCCTTTATTCGTGACCGCACCTTGTCGGGGTCAAAAAAGGTGGAAATTCTTAAAAAAAACTTAAATTGTCTGTATCTTCTAAACTAAGCGTATAATCGATAAAAGAGCCTTTATTCGTGACCTCACTTTGTCGAGGTCAAAAAAGTTTGAATTTCTTGTAAAAGCTTAAATTGCCTGTATCTTCTAAACTAAGCGTCGATTCGACAAACTTAAATTGCCTGTATCTTCTAAACTAAGAGTCTAATCGGCAAAAGAGCCTTAGTTCGTGGCCACTTGTTGTCGGGGTCAAAAAAGTTGGAATTTCGTATAAAAACTTAAATTGCCTGTATCTTCTAAACAAAGCGTCTAATCGACAAAAGAGCCTTAATTCGTGACCACAATTTGTCGGGGTCAAAAAAGTTGGAAATTCTTATAAAAGCTTAAATTGCCTGTATCTTCTAAACTAAGCGTCTAATCGACAAAAGAGCCTTTATTCGTGACCGAACCTTGTCGGAACCTTGTAAATTGTCTGCATCTTCTAAACCAAGCGTCTAATCGACAAAAGAGGCTTAATTCGTGACCATACCTTGTCGGGTTCAAGAGCCTTAATTCGTTACCACACCTTGTCGGGGTCAAAAATGTTGGAATTTCTTATTAAAACTTAAAGTGCTTATATCTTCTAAACTAAGCGCCTTATCGACAAAAGAGCCTTTATCCCTGACCACTCGTTGTCGGGGTCAAAAATGATGGAATTTCTTATAAAAACTTTAATTGCTTTATCTTCTAAACTAAGCGTCTAAACTACAAAAGAGCCTTAATTCGTGGCCACTTGTTGTCTGGGTCAAAATAGTTGAAATTTCCTATAAAAAATTTCCTTCTAAACTAAGCGTATAATAGACAAAAGGGCCTTAATTCGTGAACTCTTGTTGTAGGGGTCTTAAAAGTTGGAATTTCATATAAAAAGTTGAAATTTATTTTTTAAACTTAAATTGTCTATATCTTTTTAACTAAGCGTTTAATCGAACCTTAAAAGAACCTTAATTCGCAATCCTCGTGAGCAGACAAAAGTTAGTTTTATATCTTCATATGGAAGTTGAAATTAAAATTGAACAATCTATATGCTCTTGCGTCATCATCACAACTTTTTTTCGCCATTATGAGAAATAAATAAGTTCTTATTCCTGTGCTAAAAAGCCTTCCACTTCCGGATAATTTCAAAAACGTTTGTTGTTCTGCTCTTGTGCCAAAATAGTTCAATTATCAATTCGCTAGGTACCATCAAATGTGGCCGGAACTGAATTATAGCTACAGCTCCCAGTTGACGAATGGTCAGTCATTCATCTATACCGTTTCCGTATTATGATCCATGACATGGCTGACTAAAAGGCTGCCAAAGTGTACACTAGTCCACCAGTCGACAAGGCTAAAATATTCAGCTTTCGTAATTTGGTTATTTAATTCATGCACCATACACGAATAACGACGGTGCATTCATTGGCCAAATACAACCACCTCCGCCTAGGGGTGGAAATTAGTTTGTTGTGGAAACAGCAAAAATATTCATGGTGAGTATCAATAGCAGTACCTTCGTGGATTGTTGTTATTTCCGGACATTTAGTCAATAAGCATCCATTAAAATATCGCACATGCATTACGAGTATTTCCGCTAGAATGATAAAGAGCCTCATGTGTCTGCCTCGTAAGAGTATTGCATAGTTTAGGTGTGGCATAGCTGCAACCGTCTGTGGTAGGGCTTTTAGCAAGTTAAATATTTTACCGATACAATTGGTCGGTTGGCCAAGCGTTGTACGGTTTTGTTACAGCAACATATTTTTAAGTTGAAATGCTTGTACGAGTACGTACGAGTTTATGAGAACTGGACTAAAAAGAGCCATTTTTTAGCTTTTGCGTAATTAAACATTATGTTTCAAGATGTCGGCCCTTTAATATTAATAAAGAATCTACACATATTTCCATTACATTAGACATTACAGATATCGGTGTTTACGCCCTATGATACGGCCCATATTTAGGGAAATCTTTAAAAAGCTCGGACTGAAGTCATGAGGAACTATCAGCACTATTGCGTATCACCCTGTAAACACATGTTTCCCAAAGGAAAAATGGATGGTTTTTCGGAGCTGGCGCGACATCAAATCAAGCCAAATCCATACAGAGTATGGAAATGACAGACACAGTTCCAAGTCACATTTCGGCTGCGGCGCACAATAGGTATTTTGTTCAGGCATCTTGGCCAAAAATAATTTTTTGAATAAAAAATAATAATGTTTTTGTTAATGACGTTTGATTAAGAATACATCAAAGCAAAAACCTGCATATTTTGTTTTTGTAAAAACTTAATATCAGCTGATTTATGGGCATTCAAAGTTAGGCATTTTCAAGAAAAATGCTCAATGAACTATAAAAAGTGTAATTTTTATATAAATTTAAACGGTTTTTATCATTTATTTAACAAGAGAAGGAAGTTGTGTGTAATATGGAGAAGAGAGGGAATAGTAAGTAATTAAAAACAAAAAAAAAATTGGTGGACGTTATTTATTTTGTTAGAAAAATCTCGTAATCTAACTTAACCTCAAATAGATGCCTTTTTCAAACTTTGCATAAGCTTTTAATAATGTTGGCCGTGAACTGCCGTGATTTTCTCCAGTAAAGAGTGTTCAGAATAGAGTTCTGAATTTATTTATTTTTATTTTTCGTTTCGAATTTTTTCGTTTTTTGATATATATTATTTTCTTTGACACATCGTCAGCTTGAATTCGTTCTGCATGCAGGCTACAAGTGCGAAATAAAAAAATGGCAAATTCGTACAGAAGATGATCGCAAAGCAGTTTCCGAAAGAAAGACACAAATGCAAAAGCTGTTTTGGGATAAAATGGGTCTTCTTATTGATAAGCCAAAACCGGGTGGATTTGGCAATACAAATGATGGCAATACTGCCCGTCGAGCCTTTACGAGCCATGAACTTTTTTCTGAAATAACAGGCATTGACGTCAATCTCATTTATTCTTTGAAATTTATTCTTATTTCGATATGCTGCCTCTACCCGTTGAACGTTGAAAAATTCCAAGCTTATTGTCACAATACTGCAAGAATAATACTAACATTATATCCGTGGCTCCCAATGACTGCAACAGTACACAAAGTGTAAATTCACGGAAAAGAAATCATCGAGCGTACAATATTACCTATAGGTTGTTTTGGAGAAGAAGCTGCTGAGTCGCGTAACAAACATTACAAATACGATAGATTAAACCACGCTCGAAAAACCAGCCGAAAAACAGATCTTCTGGATGTTTTTAACAGAGCTTTGGACATGTCCGACCCTCTTGTTTCCTCGATAAGTGTGAAGAAACGCGTTGAGCAGAAGAGCCGCATGCAGCTTCCACGTGAAGTTGTAGCCATGTTACTTACTCCAGAAATACCAGAAGACTTGAAAGTAAATACCAGAAGAATTGAAAGTGAAGAGGAAAGTGAAGAAGAAAGCTCAGAAGAGGATTGTTTGGAAACTATTGACTATTTAGTTTTAAGTGAAGCATACCAAAGAGAGCTAGATGAAATAAATCTGGATAATGAAATTGAAAATTTGAATAATTAAAAAATATGTAAATAGTTTTTTTTTAGTTTTTATAAATTTGAATTACTTTTTTATTTAACTCTATGTGACACAAACAAAAAACAAACAAAAAAAAACATAATATATATAAAAAATTAACTTGAAAAAAAAAATTTTTTTTTGTTTATTTAAGATTTTGTGTACATGGCTTATACGCCATTTTGTTAGCCACCTTGCTAATTTTCATCGAGCCAAAATTCAAAAAAAAAAAAAATATATCAGTTCGTTTTCGAGATATTAGGTTTTTTACTTTTTTTTCATATGGTGGCAACCCTAAAAATGTCCACTATTACAAAAATCAAAAAACCCACTTGTGCGTGCTCATGAAAAGGTCGTACATTCCAAATTGCAGCCATATTGACCCAAAACTTTGGCTGTAATTAATTATGGCCTAAAAAGCAACTCAAATTACCCAGTGTGCGGCGGCTGAAGAAAATATCAAAGGGGGGGCTACATGCCGACTGAAGCCGACGATCGTTTAAAATATGTTATGATTTATGTAACCCACTTATAACGAGGGTTGCCAATTATATTTCCTGACAATACTAGTGTTTCCAGATGCAAACTGGAACTTCCATTTGTAACTTTGAAATTTTTAGCATAACTTCACTCTGAACGTTTTGTCATTTGAGGGCGAATTGTTTTGTTTACAGTGTGTAGAAAAATTCATCTCAGTCAAAAAGTGGAATTATCCCGTGAACATTTTCGTGCGATTATTTTTTACGATTTTCGGCGTTGGTTATCGAGACCAGAGTGTTTAATTCAACTTGTTTTAAATTTTGGCGATGAAGCACCATCAAAAACCACTGTTAGTAGCTGGTACCAAGAGTTTAGTCTCGCACACCGTTCGCTCCAGGATGAAATTCGTGAAGGACGTCCAACTTCGGTCACTTTGCCAGAAACCATCGATGCTGTGGGTGAACTGATTAAGCAAGACCGACGTGTGACATACCGTGAGGTTGAGGCATTAGTATGACTAGCATCAATAAGATATTGCATGATCGTTTGGCCGTGACAAAAATTTGTTCTCGTTGGATCCCACATACTTATAATTGGACGAATGCTCAAAAAAAAAGTATATCTGTGGTAGCTCAAAGGCAGTGTACAACATTGTCGCAGGTGACGAACCATGGATCTATGCATATGAATCCGAAACAAAACAGCAATCGACCGTATGGGTCTTTCAAGACGAGCGAAATTCAACAAAAGTTGTTCGTGGAAGAATTACATCGAAGCAAATGATTGCGTTTTTCCGGTATAACCGACCATGTTGCCACAGAGCCTCTAGTGGAACGTAGGACGGTCAATTCTGAGTGGTATACTACCATCTGTTTGCCAACAGTGTTCGCAGAAATGAGGAATGATAATAAGAGAAGAAGGATCATTTTGCAGCTCTCACACATTAGCTGAAACAATGAGCTAGTTGACCACTCAAGATGTCGAATTGATGGGCCATCCACCGTACAGCTCTGATTTGGTACCCAATGACTTCTTCTTATTATTCCCTAGCATCAATATCGTGTTTTTTTCAAAATTTCAGACACCTAAATATACCATCTATCCTACGACTGGGTATATTCCTATAATACTTCAGGATGTGCAAAAAATTTTAAAAATGATTTTTTGACCTCTTTTCCTCGATCTCAATTAACCAAGACTTTAAAAATAATGTCACATTTGAATTTGTAAAAAAAATCCATTACTTATTGTTACCCATAGCTCCGTGATTAAAAGGACCTGCTTTTTCACCCTGGGTCCGTCACCCAAATTTAGCCAAATTGCAAAAATAATTTTATTTACGGATTAATGAAAAGGTTTTTAACTAATGTGATACCCATGTGTCCATATATGTGACGCGCAAAATAGAAAGGGACCTAAGGTTAAAAACCAATTTTGTTCAGGAGAGCCATTTTAAAGATTAGCTCCCTTTCTATTTGCGCTTAGAATCGTCGACTTCACTTTCATAAAACGCGCATATCTCTGGAAGGGAACACTTTTGGGGCATGGGATCGGTCTCATTCGATGCTCAGATGTTGTCCACATCAAAAAAAAAAATGAAAATTGATTTTTTTTTACCCTTAGGTCCCTTTCTATATGCGCTGTCACATATACTGAAAGCCATTTTTGGGCCCCCAAACCATTTGTATGGAACTATTTTAAAAAATGGGCCTATATGGTCCAAATAAGTTCAAGATTGGTTGTTTGTCCATCGTCATATACTTCACCAAATTTAATTGAATTCGGAATTAAAATGGGTGTTCTAGAGTACCTTTGGTTTTATGTATGGGACCTTAGTACTGGGGCAATATTAAAACGTGGACCGATATCGCATATTTCTAAGCTGGTATCTGATCGATCGTAATGAACTGTGTCGAATTATTTTTATTTTTTATAAGATCACGAAACAAGTTATTATTCAGAAATTCTGCCTCTGTGTTAGAGTTTGAGCGAGGTTAAAGTAAAAAATGTGACATCTAGAGCGGTTGGCCTGAAATTTCCATAGACCTTCGTGTGGGGGCCATTCGAAATCATGGAACAAAAGATTCAAATTTCACCAGAATTACATATTGGTCGCAACATATTGTTTGTGCATGATTGGATTTAATTTGTGGTTTCTAGAGCTGAAGGACCTCAAAGCGGGAGGGACCATTGTGTGGGCGCTATTCGAATATATGGGCCGATATAATGTAGTTTCAAAAGAGTTAATTACTGGTCGCTTATAAAGTAACAAATAAAAATAAATGTAAGCGTGATCGGTAGTAATTTGTGGCTTCTAGAACGGCAGGACATCAAATCGAGAGTGACCTTTGTATGGACCTTATGGTCCAGTTTCACCAGAGTTAATAACACAGTGTAACAAAAAAGAATGAAGTCAGATATTTTTTTTCTTGTAGAACAAGAAACGGTTTTGAAATTTCCCAAACACCTTCAAAATCTGGAGTTACGGGTAAAAAACGGGGTTTCGGATCTTACGCACTCATATACCAGTAATATGAACCGATTTTTTTCGGCTGATTTGGAAAAAATAAGCTGCGGCCTTTCGAATGGGTATTTTTCCTGTAAACTCATTTTTTTTTATCATTTTTTGTAATTTTTTCACTTTGGATGCGTTTTTACACAGAATTTTTTAGAAGGAACAATTTTTGAACTGAATAATAAAGAGAGTGTTCTTACGAATACAACTCGGTGTCTTTTTAAAAATCCGTTAGAAACTGATTGAGTTATTCAACTTTTATCAAAACAACATTTTTTGAAAATATACAATTATTGGCAATACTACTTAGAAATGTTTCTTTGACCGTTTTCTTTTTAATTGAACATCATCAGTATCCCGTTTAAGTGACCAGCAATATTCGGAAATTATTTTTATTTTATCTTTTCCTTCAAAACGTTTTTCAATTGTAATTATTTCTTGATGAAAATGTTCGCCTTGTTCATCACTGAACTGGCCCAGGTTTTCTGGGAAGAATCTAGATGTGAATGGAGGAAATGAATTTTAATTGACATGTTGCAGCCCATTTCACCAAACGCACTCAAAAATTCATCAACAATCGCGACATAGTTTTGCGCTTCTGTGATTACCAAGAAAGTTATCACATAGTGCAACAAAACTCCTCCATGCTCGTTTTTCAACGGAACTGAGCTTGTTGATAAAATTCTCAAATGCAGAAATTAATAGCTTCTTTAATTTTGGCTTCGCTTAATTTTGGGAACACCGCTCTAAGATAGCAAAAAGCTGCACCGTTTACATCAAGTTTTTTTACATATTGTTTCATGTATAATAACTTTAGATGCAGTGCTTGCAGAAGAACCTTATCAGCTGTAACTATTTTGTGTAACCACCTTGCATACCAAATAAAATTGAAAAAACCTTTAAATCAGCGACGACTCAATGAAAAGTCGCCATTTGTCTGCCTTATAATTGTGACTTAATGCCGAAAAAAGTTTGGGTACATCAGCGCGATATATGAGATTACTGTCATTTTCACCATGTCCGGTCACTTCTTCTACAGAAAGTTACACGAAAATCTTCTTCCACCAAGTTCCACTGCCTTAATCGCGACCCAAGTATTTCAGTCTGTCGTTTTCACAAATTTAAATCGCGAACGAGATCGCAGAAATTTGCATGTGAAACAAAATGTCGCTCCGTTGTAGATTTGGATGGAGGGTACTCTTCTTCCACCAAATATTGTTCAGCTTCAAAACCACATATGCTCGTTGTCGGAACTCTAACATTACCAGATATCGGTATTGCAACACATACAACATTTGCGTTCCTTACCATTTTGCGGGTTTTAAAAGTGTGCCCTGAAAAATTTGTTTCACAAAAGTAGCAAACATCTAGTTTATGCCAGAGCTGATGATGCCAAGTCATAAGCGTACCAAAGGGCAAAGAAGTTGAAGGTTAAACTTTGTATTTTTTTAATGTTGCACAGCAATGTTCACAAACAAATTCTGGCTCATACCAGCGACTGCATTTGCAAGAACGATTGAAGGCTTTGTTGTATACTTGCACCACAGCAATATTTTTTTTAAAATTACGCCTATGACGGATATCCGTAAATAGGCCACAAATGTTACAAAAGTTATTCCGTTTATCACACATTTTTTTGGTTAATTATACTCTATTGTTATTAAAGTGATAAACCAAACAAAACAAATAAACAAACAAACAATATTCAATAAAAAAAAACGGCCAAACAAATATTTCTGAGTAGTTTGGCCAAAAATTGTATTTTTTCAAAACATTTTGTTTTAATTAAAGTTGAATTGCTCAATCAGTTTCTAACGGATTTTTAAAAATGACACCGAATTGTATTCGTAAGAACACTCTCTTTATATTACTCAAAAATTCGCTTCCTTTTAAAAAATTCTGTGTAAAAACACATCCAAAGTTAAAAAACTACAACAAATTTTAAAAAAAAATGAGTTTACAGGAAAAATACACAGATTTTTTTCAGTGTGATTTTAAAAGTGTATCAAAAACCAACATCTTCCGGACGATTAATAAACTTTCACTCTAAACATCCTAGACGAATTATAATTAATACAGCGACAAACTTTATTAACAGAGTTTTCAACATAAGTGACAAAAGTTTCCATAGTGACAATGAAAGACGGATTAAGAACGTTTATAAAGAAAAATGACTTTCCAATTAAAACCATAGAGGACTTAATTAGACGGACAAAAACCAATTATGACCAAACAGTTAAAGAAAAAAGATTTGGACAGTTAACGAATTATTTTGTAAGACAAAATCAAAGGTGGACAGTGAAGAAAAGTCCATTTAGTTTATACGATTAAATGTGATGGTGACTACTGGGACAAAACTAAAGACTAGACTTTCTTCTCACAAATCTGACCTAAAAGCTGTTGATAGACCAATCGAGCAGAAGACTGCCCTTGCGAACCACTGTACTTTGACTGGACACAAGCCAAACTTTAACGACGTAGAAACTTTAGCACAAGAGGAATTATAAGAGAAGATACACTTTGGAGATGCTTTACATCAACGACGTTCCTACGCCTAAGAGAATGAACTTTAAAACTGACACGGATAGATGTGCACATACATACAGACATATTGCTAATAAGTACCGACGGAAAGACATACATTAGTTGAATATTAGAAGTACAACAGGTCAGAAGTAAAACAATTATTTAAATGTAATTATTAACAAAAATTATGTTATTCGTGATAGTAAATTGTGTATTGTTGTAATTTTATGTTCTCGGTTTTGTTTTAGTGATTAACCCTGATGATGAACGACGAAGTCAGTTCGAAATATTGGGTTATTTAAAATAAATAAATTATAAAAACACCAACATCTGTTTTTTGCTTATGACCTCAAGCCTAACAATAACTGAAAAATAAACAACAAAAGGTCAACTATACAAATACTAATAGTGATATTGATATTCAACCAAGTTTCTGGCATATAAGTGCGTAAGATCCAAAAAACCGGGTTTTTACCCGTAACTCCAGATTTTAGAGGTGATTGGGAAATTTCTAAATCGGCTTCTTGTTTTACCTAGCAAGATCTACAAGAAAAATAATATCATTTTCCAGGTATTTTTTCTCTGTCACACTGTGTAATTGATCGCTCATAACGTACCATGCAAAAATTGAGCACGATCGGCATTAATTTGCGGCATCTAGAGCTGCAGAACTTCAAATCAAGAGGGACGTTTCTGTGGGTGCTTATTGAAAAAATGGACCGATGTGGACCGGATTGTGTGTTAGTCGCTCTTGACGTTTTAAGCGAAATTTCGTCGGAATCGCATGTTATATGAAGATTCTAGAGCTGCACACGCAGAGAAAAGATATGGTTACTACATGGTCACGGCATCAATAGTATGTTATCTGCAATAAAAGTATGGTCGTCGCAACCATAGTATTGTTTTTTGAGTTTCATTTTGACAATAGTACGATTGCGGCAATGTTAATATTGTTAAAATGTCACAATAGTGTTAATGCCAAATTAAGAAATGAAAACTTGGTTGTAGCAACAATATAAATATGGTTGATTTGACAAAAGTATTGTTTTCATGGGTTTTATGTTAACAATAATATAATTACGGCAATCATACCGGCAAAATGTTTTTTTTTTTAATTTGACAATGTTATTTTTACGAATCTTACGCAATAATAGTACTTTTTATATGTAAATTAATTTTTTAAAAAAAAATACGGGTTAGTATAACTGAAATATTTTTAATAAATGATTTTTTTTTACTGTTAACTAAATCACTCCCATTATTAAGAGTTTAATGTATTTTTACAAAACTTGATAAAAATCTCTATTGTTGAATAACAACTGCACAAAAAATTTTGGGGATTATATTATGGTTGTGTGTAAGTCATACTATGGTTCTGAGGATCATACTATGGCTGTGTGTAAGTCATACTATGGTTGTGAGGATCATACTATGGTTGAGTGTGAATAATAATATGGTTGTGGGGATCATAGTATGGTTGTGTGTGAATAATTCTATTGTTGCGAGAACCATAATATTGTTGTGTGGATAATAGTATGGTTATGTGTGAACCATACTATTGTTGTGATGATCATAATATTGTTGTGCCACAACCATATAACCAACAATAATGTGATGCTTTTCGAATATTGTTAACACAACCATACTTTTTTTCTGCGTGCAAGATCCGAATTAGGAAAAATACATGTATAATATTAAAACAAGGACCAATTTCAATTGGTCCTAGGCAGGTTTAGAACAATGTACCAAGTTTTAACGAAAGCGTTTCATATTTGCGATCTGTACTTTGGTTACAGCGATAGATAAACGGATGGAATTCGCCCATTTGAATCACATTTGAATCACATATACCTAACATGGGATTTACATCCATTCCTTAAAGGTGGTACAAATACCACCACTTGGTCATTATACTCGTACCTGTACCACATTGTGGCAAAGGGTATACAAAGGCATAGCACTCTGAATATTAAAGGGTACTGAAAAGGCATAAGAAAACATTTGCCACTCCTGAAAAATTCAAAATATTGTGTTGATACCCTTTGTCTGAACAAGTGCCCGGTGAAGCTATAAAAGGGAATCCATTGTGGAGGCTTTCTAAGATTTGATCTGGCCGAAATTACCGACGCTTTTACTTGGTTTTGTTTAAACATATTCGCAATCATGGGGGGTTTACAGAATTGTTCGCTATATTTTCATGGCAAGACTGATTGGTAGGCATTGCGTATGACAAAAGTGACCAACATCCGGCCACCGCACTATTGTATCGGATTGTTGGACAAATGTCGTACCCACTCCCAGCACTAGTGCACAGCCTAGTAATTGTTGGTAGACGGTACAAATTATGTTTGACGACTGCACTCACATGCATACACGAGAAGAGAGCTCAAAGCAAAAACGAATCCAATTACGTCCCATAATGTACTGAAATAGGTAGGACATTATGCCGTAGTTTTTGCAGACAACGAAAACACTGTTAACCCGCTAAGTATGCGAGAAGTAATTGTAAATTAGTTTGCGAGTTAAGCCCAAGAGAACTGAAAGTGCTTAGTCACCAGGATAATTTATATGTAAGCGTAAAACGGTGTGGTACTGAGTTGTACGGACTGCTATATGTATAGGGTGATCCATCTAGAGGTATTTTTTTCCATAGGGGTTCAGAGTTTACGCGGGAGTTGCGTTAAACTATTTTTTCCTTTTCAGTATTGTTTGCCATTTTATCAAAGAATGACTAACACCGCAACAACGTCTCCAAATTGTGCAACTGAATTATGGAAATGAGAAACGAGAAGATCCGCTGTTTTCGAACAACGGTTTATTCAGTGATGAGGCCCCTTTCTGGCTCAACGGCGACGTCAATAAATAAAATATCCGCATTTGGGCTAAAAAGCAACCAGAAGAGATTCAAGAGCTGTCATTATACCCAGAGAAAACCATGGTTTGGTGCAGATAATGGGCTGGTGAAATTATCGGTCCATATTTTTACAAAAATGGTGATGGCCGGAACGCAACCGTGAATGGTGCTCGCTATCGCGCCTTGATATCGGACTTTTTGCTACCTGAAACTGAAGCCCGTAATCTCGACGGTATTTGGTTTCAACAGAACGGTGCCACTTGCCATACAGGTGCTCAAACAATGGATTTATTGAGAGGTCATTTCGAAGAGCAGCTAATTTCACGTATTTGACCGGTGTTTAGACTTTTTTCTTTGGGGCCACGTAAAGTCCAAAGTCTACGCTGACAAATCAGCTAAGATTCAGGTTTCCAAGCCAACATAACGCGTGTCATAAACACCATACCGGTCGAAATGCTCGAACGAGTCATCCAAATTTGGACCTTCCGAATGGACACGCTGAGACTTAGTCGCGGTTAACATTTGAAGAAAACTATATTTAAAAATAAATGGCATGAAATGTCCCTTCGAATGAACAACAAAGATTTCACACTTGATTTGAATTTGTGATTTTTTTTGTTTTGAAAAAAATACCTCTAGACTGATCACCCGATATTTCTGGCCAAATAATGAAAATGTGAATATTTATCATCAAAAATGGTTTTATTGTTTTTCAAGGTATTCTCCAGCATGATTTATACACTTTTGCTTGCGTTCAAACCAATTGTCGAAGCAATTTTTCCACTCCGATTGAGACACCTCCAAAACATGGTTTTTGAATGCTTCAACAGCATCTTCTGGCGATGAAAATCGGTGACCACGCATTTTTTTTGATGTGCGGGAATAAAAAGAAGTCGTTGGATCCCAAGTCAGGGCTGCACGGCGGATGACCCATTAATTCGACGTATTGGCCGGTCAAAAAGGCGCTGGTTTGAGCCGATGTGTGAGAGCTCACATTGTCATGGTGCACAATGATTCGTTTTCTCTTGTTTGTTGTTGGAATTGTGGTGTACCACTCAGAATTGACCGTCCTACGTTGCTCAAGCGGAACAGTCACCACATGACCAGTTTTGCCGAAGAAACAGGCGACCATTGCTTCGAAGTGCTTCTTTCACGAACAAATTATAAAAGTCTTTTGAAGCACCGCGATCGTAGTCTTTCAAACTTTCTTTGCACCAATCGACATGAGCCTTTTTTGACCGATTTTTAAACTGTGCGGGATTTAACGAGAGCAAACCTTTTTTACGGTCAGGTTTTCATGCAATATCGAATGTATTCTGGTAGAAGAAATGCCCAAGGATGCCTCTATCGCACGTTATGTCACATGACGATATTGCATTATTGGTTAACGTACGGCATCAATGATCTCTGGCACAACGGCCGTTTTTGGACGACCTTCGTTTCGAGCGAACGTCGGCCACGATTGAATTCATTAAACCAGTTTTTCACAGTGCTATAGGATGGTGTTTCATCGCTATCGTATACATAGCCTTAAGTTTCAATACACTCTAGTCCTGATAATCCACGTCGAAAGTTGTGAAAAATTATTGCACGAAAATGTTTACGAGTTAATTCCATTTTGTTTTGCCAAATTGATTTTTTCAAGTCACTGTAAACAACACAAATCATAGTCGTACGTCAAAACTTTCTAGTACGTTTAAGCTAAAAAATGTCAAAGTTTCCAATGGAAATGTCAGATGGCGCCAGGCAACACTTAGCTTTTTTCAATACGCTGCATATTTTGGAATTTCCGTTTGAACTCAAATTTTAATTTTAAAATACATTGTTTTGTTTTCAATCTTTAACGGTAGAAGGGGCATACCATAGCGGTTCCCATTCTATAACTTTCTTTATAACAAAATTATATTATTTAGTATAAGTTTGAGTCCCTCCAAGACCCGGAGTCACAAAACACCACAGCCCTGTGTACAAACCCAAAGACACTAGACGCCACTTGCGAAAATCAATGTAAATTTCTTACAAACTCCCGTATTCGTAAAAATGATTAAATTTTCTTAAAATAGAAATACAAATTCATTACAATTAGAATTTTATTATTTATTGGCATTGGAACATTATGACATTAAACAATGATGCTGCAAAGTATAATTTGCAATGTGCTTTTCGTTTGCAAAGCAGGAGATGTGCATGTAGTAAGTAAAAAAGCGTTTCAGCGTTTTCTACAAAGTTTCAAAAAAGTTCCACCAAACTTTTTCCACAGTACTTCCGAAATAAAAACACCAACAGCCAACAGATGTGCCCAGAACAAAATCATAAACACAGCCCATAATTCCTTCATGGACAAGGTTTTCATCGTTACCATCTCAGCATCGCGATCCACATTATTTTCATCCGAAGGATCTCCAAAGTATTTTCTTATCCAATACGTGACAAAGCCGTATGATTGGGCATTTCCAATCTGCTCGTTGAAGGGTCCCACTAAATACGAATGGCGACGCACATTCATGGCCAGCTGTTGTGTATAGATACGCTCTTTGACCAAATGCAAACTGCGCCAGGAGGTCACATTCACTTTTCGGAAATATCCAAAATATTCGTAATTGGTTACCACCGCAGTGCGTTTGCTGGTCTTTTCCAGAACCGGAAATGTTTCCAATAAGCTGCCATCTAACTGTCCCACATTTTTCATATTCGGCAGTGTGGCAAACAGGGATTTGTGATTCTCTTTAAGAAGTATCGCATAGTTTTCCCTTATGACATCTGCAATAGATTGCGGCGGATTGCGATGTTTGTTGTCGCGTAGCATTTGATACATGCCCGATTGGTAGGCACTGCGTAGCACTAAAGAGCCCAGCATCCAGCAGGTGAACAAGAAACGTGCAAAATTGTATCGGGGCAGCTGGGCAGATGGCATTGAGGCACCCAGAGCCAACGTAAAGAGATAATATTGAGGATTTTGGTTGGCGGCTCCAATTATGAAGTTGCGCTGCCTACGCGTTCGTCGACTGCATCCACAGGCATGGATCAGCAACGAGCTTAAAGCGAAACTAAGGCCGATTATGCACCATAACCATAAATTAAAAGGGTAGGCTATTTTCTCGTAAGCACTGTAGACATTCAATACATTGGTTACGAAGTATGTGTCGGAGAGATAATAGTAATTAGTTTGTGAGTAAGGAGCTGACGTATCCAAATCCGATCTGTAGAAAAAGCCACCAAACGCAAAGTCAGCATGTTTAGAAAAGAGCTGGAATAGAAAGAGATACCTGTGATTATTCCACTTAGTAGGGACATAAATACTGTTACAACATTGAACACACCCATTTCAATAGTAGAACTGAACATACCCCTTTAATGTCATATGGGTTTTGAAAGCTAACCTCAATAGCGTTAGTCTGTAACGGGATTTTAAAATTGTTTCAACTTTCATCATGGAGTGGTCAGATAATGAGAACCGTATCGCTGTAATAGCGCTTTTCAAGTGTGATATGAAAAAATCGATATTTTCAAAAGGCTCCGGCCACTAGGGATTGCCGCATATTCGTCTACCGATGCATAAAACTAGCTGAGGAGTCTGGAGATGTAAAAGACCTCCACCGGTCGGGCCACCCACGCTCTGTTCGAACACTGCATGTCATCAAAGCCGTTAAATCAAGAATTCACAGAAGCCCGCTCCGAAATCAGAAAATCATGGCCCGTGAGATGAATATCACGCAAAAGTCTATGAGTCGAATCATTAAAAAAGACTTGGGACTTGGGGCTTTCAAACGACGTACCTGTCATTTATAAACTGCAGCTTTAAAAAAATAGGATTGAAAAATGCAAACGACTTTTGGTGAAGCACGCTGATAACTTGCACAGAAAAATTTTGTTCACCGATAAAAAAATTTTTACCGTTCAGGAAAAATAAACAAGAGTGTATGCGCGGTCATCTATGGAAGCATCTGAGCTGATCCCAAGGGTGGAAAAGGGTCATCACCCAGCTTCAGTCTTGGGTTGGTGGGGTGTCTCTTTCGATGGGGTTACGGACCCGCATTTCTGCGAACAAGGAGTCAAAACATCGCCCGAAGTTTACCAAGAAACCGTTTTGGAAGCTGTTGTGAAGCCTCTTAACAATTCCCGTTTCCAAAACCAGCCATGGACTTTCCAGCAGGATTCTGCGCCGGCCCATAAGGCTAAAACGTCCCAGGCCTGGCATCGAAACAATTTGCCAGCGTTCATATCCTCTGAAGAATGGCCCTCAGGCAGTCCACATTTGAACCCATTGGATTACAAATTGTGGACGTTTTTAAAGGACAAGGTTTGTCACAAAAGATATCCCAACATTGGATCTCTTAAGACCGCTTTGGTTCGAGTGTGGCTAATTTTCCAATGGACGAGGTTCGTGCAGCTATTGACGATTGGCCAATGCGACTTAAGGCGTGTGTAAAGGCAAAAGGCTGACATTTCGAATTCGTAGATTCTTTTTGAATACAATATAGTACATCAATAAATATACTAAAAATATTTGGTCCAAAAACATTCAGTACTTCTTATTTTACAGCATAGAACGTGTGTAACAGTATTTATGTCCCTATTAAGTATAGGTAAAAGGATTTATATTTCATAAAAAAGTTACTTGCAAGTCTTCATTGGAAGACTTAGTGTGTCCTAAAAAGATAGAAAACAACATTTTATTGTAGGAATGAATGATAAAAGGGCAGTAAAAGTTGCTCCCGAAGCCTGAAGTCGTATATTCTTTCTTACTTGCATAGGCTGGTTGCACAAAACTTTTTGTTCGGTATAGGGCGAGTTTCTTTCAAATTCCGATACTTAAGTTTTTGCACCCTTCTCCACCGGATCCTCGGTCTTTCCTGACGGTTCTTGTAGTGGTAGCTATCGTCTAACGCCTTTCTGACGGATCGTCGAAGCCAGAGCAATCGTTGAATAGTGGTTGTTGCAACAACCCGTTGTATTGTTGTTGTTGTTGTAACAACAATATATTTATTTTGAAGTCTTGTTCGTCTATGGGGGAACTGCTTCGATATGCAGGTGGAGGAAATGCTCCATTTGAACTGGATGAGTCCACTGAGACCTGGGCGTCAGCTGAGTGGGCTTGGCCGGACAATTGAAGAGATGCAGCACATCATGTGGTCCCTAATGGCAGGCGGGACAGATGTCCAGAACCTTATCACCAATTCGTGCCCAGTAAGAATTGAGGCGGCTGCAACATCCAAATCTGAGCTGCGCCAGAACCACGCGCGTCTGCCGAGGTAGTACCTTCTCCTCAGGTGAAATCTCCGGGGATGTTTTCCTAGCACTGTATTCACACGGTAGCTGGATACTGCTGCTGCCGACATCATCGCCGTGAATGTTGTTCAGACCTGCCTGATAGTTTCGATGATCTAAAGGTTCTCTCTTATACCGCTGGACCTCTCTCTCTAAATCATGAAAATCGTACCTGATCTGCCTGGGCGGAGGAATCCTGTTCAAGAGATGGTGGTTAGGATGACTGCTGCGAAAACACCCTATCAGGTATTGCTTAGACAACTATTGTGATGGGCTTTGCTGCATTCATGTCGGTGTACAGCTTACGGCTCGTCCGACGCATGGAGTGTCCTGCGCAGCTGTGACAGTAAATTCTGCGAAGGATTCTCGAAAATACACCTTCATTCGTTTTTAATAACGTTCAGGCTTTAGCGTCGTTACAAAAGGGGACACTAAATGTGTTCATTATTTTCATTGCTTTTCAATTTTGATTTTATTTTTAAGTATAAACAAAAAATTATAAAAATTAATTTTCATCTAAACAATTACGATTATTTCTTCCTTGTAAATTAAAAAAAGACTGCATTTGCCTTGCACAAATTGTGCCGATCAAGCAGCTTTGCGTAATAAATCGACAGCTCTTTCTTGTACTTTAATGGGTGTTTTTTCAGACGTGTGGTTTTCAAGAAGAAATAAAACGCTTATAATTTAATTTTATGACCAAGAATTTAGATTTGTTATAAAGATAAGGGCTTGCCATTATGTTTTAAAAATTATTTCGAGCAAGTGGCCGCGGCGGCTGGCTCGAATAAATTTTCGACTACTTTTTGCAGCATTTGGGGCCTTATGTCAGTAATACCGAGCCGAATATTATCTTTTAAGGCGTCAATCGTGTCGGGATAATTTGCTTAGACAAGCGAATTTACATAACCCCACAAAAAATAGTCTAGCGATGTTAAGTCGCACGATCTTGGAGGCCACACTACAAGAGCACGACGCGAGATAGTGCGCTTACGAAAAGTTTCCTTCAATAAATTGATTGCTTCGTTGGCTGTATGGAATGTAGCGCCGGCATGTTGGAACCACATCAACATCTCCCAATTCAGGTACGAAAAAGTCTTTAATCATGGCTCTATAGCGTTCCCCATTGCCTGTAACATTATGGCCGGCTTAATTTATTGTAGAATTGTGGACCAATGATTCCCTCTGCCCATGAGCACATCAAACAGTGACTTTTTGAGGATGTAACAGCGTCTGAACAATGGCTTCTGGATTTTCATTACTCCAAATGAGACAATATTGGATATTTCCGTACCCATTCACCCAAAAGTGATCTTCAATGAAGAACAAAATTTTCTTGCAAAAATCAGGATCTATGGCCATCTCGTTTGGGCCCATTCACCACGATTTGCAAACGTTGTTCCAGTAAGTCTATTCATTATGAAATGACAACCAAACTGAGCATAAATCATGTGATATCTGGCAAAAAGACCAAATCCAAAAAAAGTGTGGCCATATTGAAAACCACACGTCTAAAAAACACCAGGTGTATGCCAACTACGAGGATTGCTTTTTTTATTTCGGGCCCGGCAATAAAAACACAATAATTAATCATTGGAAATGGTTTTATTGTTTTTCAAAATATTCTCTTTTAAGATCAATACACTTTTGCATGCGCACAAACCAATTTTCGAAGCACTTTTTCCACTCCGATCGAGACACCTCCAAAACATGATTTTTGAACTACTTCGGGCGATGAAAAACGTTACCACACATTTTTTTCTTAATGTTAGGGAATAAGAAGAAGGCATAGGGTGCCAAATCAGGGCTGTACGGTGGATGGCTCATCAATTCGACATCTTGAGTGGTCAAATAGCTCATCGTTTCAACTGATGTGTGAGAGCTCGCACTGTCGTGATGCAAAATGATGAGTCTTCTCTTATTATCTTTCCTCATTTCTTCGAACACTGTTGGCAAACAGATGGTTGTAACTACTCAGAACTAATTGTCCTGCGTTCCACTAAAGGCACTTTGGCAATATGGCCGGTTATACCGAAAAAAATCGCAATCATTTGCTTCGATGTACTTCTTCAACGAACAACTTTTGTTGGATTTGGCTCGCCTTGAAAGACCCATACGGCCGATTGCTGCTTTGTTTTGGATTCATATGCATAGATCCATGATTCGTTACCTGTGACAATGTATACACTGCCTTTAAGATACCGCAGTTATACTTTTTCAACGTCTCTTTGCACCAATTCATACTAGCCCTTTTTTGAGCATTCGTCAAATTATGTGGGATCCAACGAGAACAATTTTTTTTTCACGGCCAAATGAACATGCAATATCTTATTGATGCTTGTTATGCCCAAGGATGCCTCAATCTCACGGCATGTCACATTTTGGTTTGCTTAATCAGTTCACGCGCAGCATCGATGGTTTCTGGCAAAGTGACCGAAGTTGGACGTCCTACGCGAAATTTATCGCGGAGCGAACGGCGTCCGAGACTGAACTCGTGGTACCAGCGATTAACAGTGAGTTTTGATGGTGCTTCATCGCCAAAAACCGAAACAAGTTGATTTAAACACTCTTTTCTCGATAACGAAAATGTTCACGGGATAATTCCATTTTTTGACTGAGATAAATTTTTCAACACACTGTAAACAAAACAATTCGTTCTCAAAGGACAAAAGTTATGCTAAAAAATGTCAGAGTTTCCAATGGGAGTTCCAGTTTGCAAGTGGGAACACTAGTATTGTCAGGACCCGAAATATAAATAGCAACCCTCGTATGAATAACCCTAATCAGTATACACTTTCTCTATGTATTGCATAACGGACTACAAGTTAAATAACATACCTTTCCAAAAATCAATCCAGTCTCATTAAACGTTTCACTTATCTCCTTGTCGTTCATAACATATAATTTTGTCGTGAAGTTTAGTTTTTCCTCAATATACTCCAATAGTTTTCCCTCAAAACCTTCGTATTTGCTAAAACGTCCACCGATCTGATTTCTTTCGAATACTAGATATGGTCTATCCTCCCAAGTAGCGCAAGTTACTGGACATCTATAGAAGTTTGCAGTTTTTGGTGGGAAAAAATCCTTGGTTGACCACTGCTGTTGGATAGTATCATAACGATTTATTATAACCGGTTCAGTGCTGTAACATGAACTGGGCGTAAAAGGAAAGTAGGTGAGCATGATAATGTCATCTTTGGACAGGCGTAATATCAGGACAACATTGAGGATACTCATGCCGAAGAGATCCCCAAACAGCATCGATATTATTTTCCTATCCAAAGTTGTGAGTGTTGATATAAACATTATATTAAAGGAGAGATTGAAATTTCCATTATTGTATTTTTGTTGATAAAAACTTCTGGAAAAAGGAAAAAAAAAGAAGTTTAATATTAAATGGGAGTTAAGTGAGCTGTAATCACTTATAGCTGTTTATTGTCCTTTACGGACTGAAAACAACCACCAATTTTTAATTGTTATTCAAACAATATTAATTGAAATTCATAATCTCAATTTTAAATTAAAACCAAAGTTCAAAGGTTCTTATCTAAAACTCAGAAAATTCCTTTTAAAACTTAAGAGATATCGATTGAAATTTAGAAATTCTTATTTAAAAGACAAACCTTAATTTAACTCAAATGAAAAGTTCGTTTACGGCACCGTAATTTTTGGTGGACTCTTTACAAATACATTGGTTTGAGATTTGGAGTTTCGAGTTTCAGTTCAATTTAGGGTGGTCCCTGAAATTCAATATATTCCAATAGATATTCAAAATATAGGGTGTCTGCCGGGAAGGTATACTACTTTGTTTTGTCGCCATTTTGGTAAACATTAGTCTTGACAGTTCATTTTTTGCAGTTGTAAAGTTAAGACATGGCAAATTTATTATGGAAAAATATTCGATAAACCAACGTGTTTTAATCGTTAAAACTTGTTATCATAATCATCGATTACTGTGACGATGAGAAAGTTACGTGAAATTTTTGGGAGAAACAACAAAACGCACTATTTATCGTGTAGTGAATGATTTCGAAGAAAAAGGGTCTGTAGCTGATAAACCCAAGCATGGACCAAAACGTTCTGCAAGATCGGCTTAAAACATTATCCATCAACCCCAATTCGACGCCGTGCTCAGGAGCTTGGTCTTTAAAAAAAAAACTTTTGTACAAGGATTTGAATTTAATTTCATTTAAGATTCAATTGACACAAGAGCTTCTTCCACAAGAACATTTACGCCGCCTAACATATGCCAATCGGATGTTACAGCTCACCCATGATAACCACGATTTTCATGAAAAAACCATAATGAGTGGCGAGGCACATTTTCATTTGAATGGATATGTAAATAATAAGAATAGTCGGTTCTGGACATCACCTTTGCATCCATTAAAAGTGACAGTCTGGTGTGCAATTTGGTCAGGAGGAATCATTGGACCTTACTTCTATGAAAATGAAAACGGCGTAATGGTAACTGTCAATGGGGAGCGATATCGTGATATGATTGAAAACGATTTAACGCCCGAACTGCATGCTTTGCGCTTGACAAACATGTGGTATCAGCAAGACGGTGCCACATCGCATACAGCCAGGATTACAATGGAATTACTGAGAGACCCCTTTCCACAACAAGTTATTTCAAGAAATGGTGATGTTGATTGACCTCCACGGTCGCCTGATTTGACTGCTCCGGACTTCTTTTTGTGGGGATATCTAAAAAGCAAGATTTATGCAAACAAACCAGAAACGCTTGAGCAACTAAAACAAAATATTCGTAATGAAATTAATAAAAACCCGCGTAAAAGGGCTCGCATTTGTGAGGCTAACAGAGGCGGACATTTATCTGATATTGTATTCCATACATAATTGCCTACATTGAATTAAACATATGTCAATATTAGATCCATTCTCTATTTTTTAATCAAAAATTATTAATAAACAAAGTAGTATACCTTCCCGGCGGACACCCTGTGTAATTAAAATTTAAAAAAACAACAATTAAATCTCCATAGACCAATTAAGATTTAAAATTTTCCATTTGAAATACTAATGACAATTAAATTTACAGAATTCCAATTGAAATTCAGAACAGTTGAATTAAATTTAAGAAAATTCCATTATTGAAAAATAGCTAAAAGTTTTAATCAATTTGGCGTTGAAAGTGGTACTTGACAATCTCAGCAATATCGAAACCTATGGTCATAAGTACCCTTCTTTTCCTTTGGACAAAAAAAGTCATAATTTTTGCATGTCACACAACTTACCGAAACTCGTCGACATCTTCAAATAGAACGACTTTTAACGTTTTGGTTTTACGAAAGGATTTTTCTCTTTGAAAATATATTTCGTACGAAGTGTTTTCCGTATCCAGTATTATGTAGTTTACCAAATCATAGAAATAATATCGAACAACATTTGAAGAATTCTTGTAATTGCTATAGAAAAGTAGCTTTCTCTGGTAGAGGTTGACCGGTTCCTTAACAATGGCTTTCATCGAGTTGAAAAAATGGTCTGTGCTGACAATTTGCCCAAAGTTAATAGCAAATATCGTCAAAACTATAGAAATATGCCATTTGTACACCATAGAGTCAGTTGCTGGACTAGACTGAACCGGACAAAAGTCGTGTACAATTTATTAATTTAAGTTTTCTATAGGACGGATAAGAGTTTTTCTTCATCACTTTATTTGATTACATAGAAATCGTTACCGAAATAGTTTTTAAATTACTTGTCTACACTTTTTAAGGTGTAACATCATATTAACCGCACGTGGACATCTTGCTCAAATATCATTAATATTTGTTTGTTTTTTTTAGAACTTCTCCTTTAAGAGGAATGGTATCAATTTATTTAAACGTTTGATTTGTCAAGAGTTGTTATAAATACGCACATTATAAATTAACCAATCGATTTATGAAGTATTAGGCATTAAGGCCAACCAAGTGTGGACAGGCAGTCGTAGCCCTGACGTCACGATTTCCAGTTTGTAAATGCAGTCGTTAGGGTATGGGATTAACTTAACTTCCATGTGAAACTATATTTTTTGGTTTGTGATGAAAATCTATCGATATCGTTATTTTGTCGAATTGAGATTTCAAACGTTTTTTTTCCAATATCGCGTAGAAAACGTAATCATATTGATTTACTGCATGAGAACTAAAATCAATCAATTAAAATCCAACATATCACGACTTTTTCAAATTTAAAGTACCAAATCGTATTCAATTTAAATCGATCGATTTCGTTCACATACCGATATAAAATGCACTAGTTGTTTGAAGACCACGGTTAACATCTGTTTTGGCTAGTGACTACAATACTACAGTAGTTTTTGTTATGCCTCACAATAGTTCAGTCATTAATTCAAACACCACTGAAGGAAACTTTTTAGCTTAGTGTAAAAATAGGCGTGTTTAATTTGACAAGCGAAATAATGCGCGACAATGTCATGTACATGAATTCGGGTGATCAATCAAGAGGTATTTTTTCAAAATAAACAAAAATACAAAAATTCCAATCATTTTTGCAATCTTTATTGTATTCGTAAGGACATTTTATGTCATTTATTTTTTGAATAAAATTGTTTACTCTCAGGGTCCAATTTTGGATGACTCAATGGAACATTTCGAACTCCATAATGACACGCGTAATGTTGGCTTCCAAAACCTGAATCGTAGCTGGTTTGCCATCATAGACTTTGGACTTTAGGTAGACCCAAAGAAAAAAGTCTAAAGGTGTGAAATCACACACGCAGAGAAAAAATATGGTTTCCATATGGTCACGGCAATAATAATATGGTCTCCGCAATAAAAGTATGTTCGTCGTAACCACAGTGTTGCTTATTGAATTTAATTTTGACAATAGTATGATTGCCGCAATATTAATATTGTTAACATGTAACAATAGTATTATTACCAAATTTAAAAATTAAAATTTGGTTGTTATACAACAATATAAATATGGTTGCTGCGACAAAAGTGTTGTTTTTTTTGTTTGGTTTTATGGTAAAAAAAATGATTACGGCAATCAAACTGTATGATTGAAATTTTGCTTCTTTTAAATGTGCTTTTTAGAACAATGTTATTGTTACGGATCTACTGTAATAATAGTACTTTTTATGTGGAGATTAAAATTTTTCAAACCAACTGATTTGGCTTCGTTTAACAGAAATACGTATTCTTAATAAAAACTTTTAAACTGATTTTTTCTACTGTTAAATAAATCACTTCAATTATTTTGAATTTGATGTGTTTTTAAATCATTTTCATAATTCAAATCTATTTCTGACAAATTAACCCAATTCTAATTAATAATTTTGAGGATCATAGTATAATTGTGTGTGATCATACTATAGTTGGAAGGGCATACTATGGATGTATGTGAATCATACTATGGTTGTGGGGATCATAGTATGGTTGAGTGTGAATCATACTGTGGTTGTGGGGATGATAGTATGGTTATGTGTGAATCAAACTATTGTTGTGAGGATCATTGTGTGGTTGTAAGGAACATAGTATGGTTGTATTTGAATCATACTTTTGTTGTGAGGATCATAATATTGCTGTACCACAACCATATACCCAACACTAGTATGATGCTCTTCGAATATTGTTATCCCTAGGCGGCCAAGCCAGGATTAAGGCTAATACTACATAAACGGTAACAAATTATAGTTCTAATTTTTATAAACGTCCACAGGAATTTTATACGCACATGAACAAAAATTTTACTATATATTAACAAATAAATTAGTTTCACAGCTTATTAAAATAAATTTATCATTCACAGCTTAATAATAGCCGTGTTTTATTTGACTAACGAACAACAAAAACATTTTTGTCAATGTTTAATACAACTTTTACTATAAAAATTTCAACAACTGTCTTTGTCAAATTTCATATTTGAAATTTTAAATAACTGCTAGAAAATATCTAATTGTATCATGTTCATGTCGTTATGTACTATGTGCATACGAGTTTATGTTGGTTCTAACTATCATACACATTTTCTGAAAGTACACGACTGTATGTTAAATAACTTTTATACTCCAAAACAAACGGTATCAAAATGACACAAATGCAGAAAAAGTCTAGTTCTTTTATGTTTATGTTGGTTCTAACGAGTTTATGTTGGTTCTAACTATCATACACATTTTCTGAAAGTACACGACCGTATGTTAAATAACTTTTATACTCCAAAACAAACGGTATCAAAATGACACAAATGCAGAAAAAGTCTAGTTCTAAGGTTAAAAAAGGTGAGAATTAAAATCATGACTATAACAAACCCTACACCACTCTGTCATTCAGAAGAGTTTAAAGTCTGGTTCTGGTTTCCAAGTCATATTTTTAAATTGTTTTGACTATTGCACACAACGACTAAGTAGGCTATTAATTGGGATTTTTTTTTGTTCACTAGTCATAAAAAACTGCAGATGCTTAATATCAAATCCGAGTTGACACAGTGCATCCCCTATGTCCGACTTGTTTTCAAGCCTACCAAAGTTCGACCAATTGGCCCGTTCGCTGATATTACCCTTACAAAGATCCTTTCGATTTGAAGTGCTACAAACTACAGTTTTAAGCCAAACCGCTCAAATAAAGCGTAGTGCGACATGATCCATATTTCATTAAATACTTTTCACAAGGCAGCTTTTAAATTTTTCAAAATTCTTTTTTTTACCAACCAGAAAAATAGTTCAAAATTGTAGTTGTGGCCGTTTCACCAAAAAAAAATTTTGCATTTAAATTGCAGTCTTTTTTCCGTGCAAATTTGCAAATTTTTGTTTCACCGAAACTATATATCACGCATGTCATGTGGAATTTTTCAATAAATATTACAGAGAGGAATTTGTCGTTGCAGATTGTCATGTTCGTTAAAAATAAATCGGTGTAAAAGGTTATTTGAAAAAAATGAAAGGGATACATTCGGGATAGAAACAACTATGAAATACTACAAAATAATGCAACTTGTGGTTTAAAAGCGGGCAAGCTGAATTCGTGTAAAATAATATCGCTAAAAAGTTATTTTTCAGTGAAAAAAAAAAGGTTGAGTTTGGCCAAGCGAAACCTTCCTTCTCCGTCGTAACTTTGCTACTTAAACGCAAAGAGATAAAATAGGCCCGTTTTGGTACAATGAAGAAAATCTTGTTTTAATCTGTCCTTATTGACTAATAATCGCCCATATTGACCATGCTGGCCGTTTATTGGGCCACACGGGCCAAAACGTCCAACAACTATTGTCTTTTTTAAGGTGTTAAGTGCGTTCTTATTAACAGCACCCATTTCATAGAAAATTTTAATTCAATTACATATATGGGTTGATCCATCTTGAGGTATTTTTCCATAGGGTTTTTTTCAAAGTTTACACGTGAGTTGCGTTAAACTTTATTTTTTTTCCTTTTCACTTTTGTTTGCCATTTTATCATAGAAAGACTAACACCGCAACAACGTCTCCAAATTGTGCAACTAAATTAGGGAAATGAAAAACGAGAAGATCCAGTGTTTTCGAACAACGGCTTATTCAGTGATGAGGCCACTTTCTGGCTCAACGGCAACGTCAATAAATAAAATATCCGCATTTGGGCTGAAGAGCAACCAGAAGAGGTTTAAGGGCTGTCATTATACCAAGAGAAAACCATGGTTTGGTGCAGTTAATGGGCTGGTGGAATCATCGGTCCATATTTTTTCAAAATTGATGATGGCCGGAAGGTAACCGTAAATGGTGCTCGCTATCGCTCCTTGATATCGGACTTTTTGCTACCTGAAATTGAAGCCGGTAATCTTGACGGTATTTTGTTTCGACAGAACGGTGCCACTTGCCATACAGCTGCTCAAACAATGGATTTATTGAGAGGTCATTTTAAAGAGCAGCTAATTCCACGTATTTGACCGGTGATTTGGCCGCCTATATCGTGTGATATCACGAGTTTAGACTTTTTTCTTTGGGGCCATGTAAAGTCCAAAGTCTACGCTGACAAATCAGCTAAGATTCAGGTTTCGAAGCCAACCTTACGCGTGTCATGAACGCCATACCGGTTCAAATGCTCGAACGAGTCATTCAAAATTGGACCTTCCGAATGGACACGCTTAGACTTAGTCGCGGTTAACATTTGAAGGAAATTATATTTAAAAAATAAATGGCATAAAATCTCCTTTCGAATGAACAACAAAGATTCCACACTTGATTTGAATTTGTGTTTTGAAAAAAATACTTCTAAACTGATCAGCCGACATATGACTTATTATGTTTAAAGATTATAGTATGATAAATGACCTCCATGCTCATCCACTCATTTGCAACACCTGATCAAAAAATTATTCATTGCGGCCTAAAGGGTTAAAGTTAGGATCGCTTCGATTATTAATTTAATTGACTGCTTCAATTTAGTCACATTCCTTGGTTTCGTTTTGTACACTTCTTGCTCGGCATAACCCAATAAAAAAAGCCTGTTGCAATTAGGTCTCGTGGCCTTGGGGGCAAGCGGAAAGAAATGCAGTTCCTGAATATTAATTTGTTTGGGAATTCTCATTGGAGCTCTGCCATAACCGGTCTGGCTACATATGCAGTTGCTCCATCTTCCTGGAACAAAATGCTGTTGAATCGTATACGCCTTCGGCGCAGTTCTGGATAAAAAAACTCCTTCAACATCTTTAAATAACGATTTCTATTGACAGTCACTGTTACACCGTATTCTTCAAAGAAGTATGGACCACAAAGCAGCTTGATGAAACAGCGCACTACACAGTAACTCTGTAAGTAAGACTGTAAGCAAACCTCTCATTTTAATGGTAAGAGCAGAATCCACACATTTATCATAGAAACAGGGTGACAGAAGGATAAATGTGGCTGTTGCTATGTCAAATCATTCGCGACGTGTATACGGTATCACAACTAGACCTGTTCATAGAGACAAGTGAGCTATGCATGGGGTGGCTGTCAATTAAACCTATTCTATGGTCAAACTTCGGTAGGAATGGCAAACAATTGGCTGAAAACGCACTATGTAGTAGTTTGAGCTCTGTGGGGCATACGAAAAAATAACCATTAAGGGTGGTTCCAACTTAAGCGCACGAACATTTTTTAGATAATTATCTTAATATTTTTTATTATGATAGAAGGATCCATGGCAATTATCAAACGGTGTCAAATCACATGATCATGGCGGCCAATTAACATTCCCACGACGTAAGATACCACGGCAATTGAATTTATCGTGCCAAAGAGTCATGGTTTCGTTGCCTGCGTGGCAAGTGGTACCATCCTGTTGGAACAACATTTCTTCCAGGTCCGTGTCCTCAATTTCTGGCCACAAGAAGTCCGTTATCAGCTCGCGATAGCGAACACCTTTCACGAGTCGAGGTTGACGACTGCTATGCTACACTATCGCGAACAATATAAATGTTTTCTGCAGAACAAACTGTGTGAGCATGCACAGGTGTTTTCACAAATTTGCGCACAATTCTCGCGATTGTGGAAACATTTGGTCGATTATGCAGACCAAAAAAAACATATAGTGCACAACATGCATTTTGATTTTAACGCCCATTTTTGCACAAGGCTTTAACAATCTTAAAGCGCTACTCAATTGAATTTTCCAAACTCTAAAACAAAGAAATGTCAAATTAAGTTAGGCAAAAAACACGACGTTAAGGAATGACTCACAATTAACTTAGTGCTTTATGATTAGACCACCTTTTATATGGTCACCTGAGTTTAGATTTGGTCGCTCATAACTCATCATTTGACGTTTCCAGTGCTGTAGGACCTTAATTGTTTGAAAACATGGTTTAAACCAGATCCATGTACCAAGTTTTATTAAAATCGATTCATGATTGCGAGTTGTAATTTAAATTCCATGGCTGATGGACAAACGGGTTGGACGGAAGAACGGACATCGTTGAATGGAATCATAAAATGATTCTGAATCGATCAGTATACTTAACATGGGATCTTTAATTGGTTCTTAAAGGTGTCTAAAACATCATCACTTAATTGTATCCGATTGAAAATAAATTCGATTGATTTTCTTAGTTTATTCGAATGCTATATAAGAAAGCAGCATTCAGAGTAAGTACCAAAAAAGTTAAAAGTACCTTAAACCGCTTGACATCTTGCAGAAAATTGTCTTGTAGGGATCTACTTAAAAGTGTGTACCGAAAATCCTTGTTGCTATTTAGTAGCACAACTAGATAAATCCTGTTGGGTGGGTTAGATTGCATATCAGGAGCCAGAGGTGATAAATTATACCGTGTTTACAATTTAAGAAAATGTATCTGTTTAATGTTATGGGGTATCGACTCAATTTACAAGTTATTTGCGCAATTTACTTCGGACTACGCGTTTTTATTCCGGGGACAGGAGGTAACGTTTTTAAAATTTGTTTTGCATTTGTTTTAATAAATATTTTGTATGAAGATCCTTTCAAGAATATTTTATAAAAAATAGCGATAAATCGAAGCAAAACTAACGAAGATAGAGCAATGTCAGCAAACTTCTGAACTTTCTTAAACTAGTGTGGACGCTAAATTCTTAAATGGGCTACAAATCGCTTTAAAATTTAGCATAGGGTAAAATTTTTCTAAACTGCCAAAGCGATCCTCAATGCTTCATGTTGTCACACCCCTTCTAGTACTCCTTATGTTTTTTCTCAAATGAATTCAAATTATGGCTCAGTGTCAATGTCATCTAGCAAAAAAATTACGAAGGAGATACACTATATCAAAGGTCGAAGTTTGACAATAAAGATACAAGCCTCGCAACAAGCAAAGTTGTTAAATAAAATATAGAGACTTCATTTTTTTCTAATCACAAACAACATTTACTTCACCATTAACACAATAGCAATTAAATTAATAGTTAAAATACAAAAGTGCTTACGTAGTCAATGTGCAACTATCGCAACTATGATATTCTGCTATAATTGTGCAGGTATTCATGCGTGAAAATGGTTAGTGCTTCCTGATAATATGCCATACAGCTCCGTTCTTATGCCACATAAGTTCAAATATGAAAACGCCCACTGCCACCAAATGCAACCACAACAAAATCATAAATACGGCGCCCAACTCATGCATGGAGAGTATATTGGTTTGTGCCCTTTCCGCATCATGGGGCTCGCTACTTCTGGTGGAGGGACTGCCGAAGTACTCACGGGCCCACCGGTTGACAAAGCCAAAATATTGCGCGTTTGTAATCTGGTCATTTAATTCATGCACTAAATACGAATGAAGACGAACATTCATGGCCATTTGTTGCGTGTAGATACGCTCATTGACCAAATGCAACCTCCGCCCGGCGGTGGCATTAACTTTTCCAAAGTATCCAAAATATTCATAATGTGTAACGACGGCAGTGCGTTCGTTGGCTTTTTCCATTTCTGGAAATGTTGCCAGCATGGTTTCATTAAGTCCTCGCACATTCTTCATTTCCGGTAGAATGTCATACAAACGCCTGTGCACCCCACTGACCAGGATCATATAGTTTTGCTGCAGCACATCGGCAATTGTGTGCGGTGGATTGCGCTGCTTGTTGTCGCGCAGCATTTGATACATGCCTGATTGATAGGCACTGCGTAAGACCAAAGTGGCCAGCATCCAGCAGGTGAACAGGAACCGTGCAAAATTGTAACGAGGCAAGCGGGCAGATGCCATATTTGCTCCCACTGCCAGTGTGTAGAGATAGAAGTGGGGTGTTCTGTTGGCAGCCCCAATGATGAAGTTGCGCTGTACTCGTGTACGACGACTGCACTCACAGGCATAGATGAGCAAAGAGCTGGCGGCGAAAACGAATCCAATGACGTACCACAACTTTTCCTGGAATGGGTAGGCAATTTTTTCATAGGCACTGTATACGTTGAACACATTCGTAACCATGTACGTGTGTGAGAGGTAGTAGTAATTGGTCTGGGAGTAGGGAAACATGTTGTTCACATTCGGTTTGAAGTAAAACGAACCAAGTGCAAAGTCAGCCGATTTAGAAAATATCTGGAAAAAAAAAGAAGTAACTTTAGAAATTATTGCATTACTGGTATAAGTGACGAAAAAACAAATTTTACAGGAGGAGATAGTTAAAGCACACAGAGAGAACAATCGATTGGAATCATACAAATGGAGGAATCTTTTTCTGGTACACAAAAACTTTTTCAGTTTCTATTACCAACATGTTGTTGTATGAAAATTAAACTGTCAGAAAAAGCTTGGAATATTTGATCAGATCGGCCAAATCTCAACCAAATTCGTATTTTATACTGTTGCTCAGTCTAGACATTGGAACGTTTCACCTTCTACTCCACTATTTTACGACAGAAGATCACAAGGTAATAGTTTTAGGTACAAAAACATTATGTGGACCAAGAATACTAACAAAAAAATACGATTAAGACCGCTCAGGCCCACCCACAAAGCGCAGTGTTATGCCGCTCTAATAGTCCAACGAATTGCCACCAATTGACTTTACCAAATAACAATAACTATATTTTCTCAGAATCATCTATGTATCTTTCATATAGATTTTGCATTCAACTGATCTGATAAAATCGAAACTGCTGATTATGTCCATAGTATTTTTGTCCCCACAGATTTTCGGAGATAAAACATTTACGAAACATGAATTATTAAGAACATTCGCTATCACATTAGCTAGTACTACCGTGTCACATACCGTGTTAAGCGTGACATTTAAGCTTTTATCAATTACACTACAAGTTATGTAGTAAGTCGATCTTGAGTTACGACAGACCGTTTAGATTGCTTAAAAATCAACCAGTTTTCAGGAGCATAAAGAATGTTCTCCCAAGGTTGATACTTTACACAGAAATTATAAATTTCTTCAGGCAGTTAAAGTAAATTCTATTAAATGATTTTATGATTATTTCACATAGTTTACAATATATTTAATAAACAAAGAATTTCATTACAAATTTCAGGGAAATAAATTGAAAATTATTGGATATGTTCGATTGACAACGCGCTTAAGAGGTCGTTGTTCACACTAGTGTACAACAAAATGTTTTTGTTTGCAGAAAACTATTAAACCAATATCTGCGTTATCTTCGCTGCCATTTAGGAAAATTTCCACAGTGTAAAAACGAAATGTAAAACTATACCCTTAATTAAAGCAAAACGATAACGTATACTATACGCAACAAGAATTAGCTGATTGCCGAACTTAAAATTTTAAACTAAATCATGGCATTTTAAACAATCTATAAGTATGTGATAGTTCCACAATTGCCAAAGTCGACGACGTAGCGAACACTATCTGATCCTTAGATTTAATTTCACAAGATACCTTCTTTATTGACTTTAGCGAAAGATCAACTTTATTTAAGGAACTAAAAATTAAATAATCACCTGGCTACGATAATAGTATAAATAGCCTAGTTTAAAAAATTACCAAAAAAATAAAAAAATCTAAAATCTTAAACACTTGTTACTTGCCAGGGATCTGGAAAAAAATTAAAAAAAAAATTCCAACACTAAAAGTATATTGTCAGTGTTCTTAGCAGAAGGCCTATGTGTTTTTCCGATTATAATTGCAGCCGATTCGCCACGTTTTTACTAAAAAATTTGAGTTCAAGGCGCGATTTTGTGTGACACAACAATATATAAAAAAATGTCACAAAGCCCCTTTTAGTATTGCCTTTTCTGAATTAAAAAAAATTGATGATTTTCCACATAGGCCCTATTAAATCCTCCACCATAGGATGGGGGTCTACCAAATTTGCCATTTCGTTTGGTATATCTTAAAATATTCATCTGATACCCTATAAAATAAATATTTTTTGATCAGCTCTAGCGATGTTCGACCGCCCATCCGTGAGTGTGTCAGTTGAAAACACGAAAGCGTTCCCAATAATCAACCTAAAAAATCCAAACTTTGCAGAGAAATGTATTGTTGTTTGAAATTTATTATGGACCAAATCCATTCAGAGGAAAGAAGGTTCCCTATACAAAGACTCAAACAGCATCTGAAAAAAACAAATTTTTGGGCGGTATTTTGTAAAAAAAAAATCGGTACAATGGGATTAACCTAGGCCATGGGATTAACCTAGGTAAAAAAATACGTACCATGGGATTAACCTAGGCTGCTGAAACTAGGTATGAAACTGTCTTTTAGACAAGGCCTACTTAGGATTGAATATGGGCCAAGTCGGTAAATACTTTAATATAGCCTCCATAAAAATTAACTCTTTATAATTTAGACCATATCAGTTCATGATTTTATACAGCCCTCATACAAATGTCCCTGTTGATTTTAGGTCCTGAATCTCTGGGTGTCACATTTACCGTCTGATTTTAACAAAATGTAGTACAAAGTGGAATGACAATTAACTGTTAAAGGCCATATTGACCCATGACTTAATTTGGCGGACATACAAAGACGCCGAGTTAATATGATTCTTGCTTTGAACATAATCCATGGTAGATGGTATATAAGATTTGGCCCGAATGAACTTAGCGCTTTCTATACTAAGTTTTACTTTCGATTATATCATTTATATGAGCAATATATAAAAGTCTAACTAAAGTCTAATTACGAATTAGGAAATTGAAAAGGCCTATGTGAAGAAGAACTCTTCTATAATGAAATGCACATAGGTCTTTTTTAAATTCTGAACCAACAAAGATATCAAAAAACGGTTTGGTGAGTACATGTACGACCAATATGACTACTGAAAGCGATAATAAAAAAATCAAAAATTTACAAATAGGCCTTCTCCTGGGAACTAACACGATATAAACCTTCCGAAACCCCTTGTTGTATAGACCAATTAGTTTGTTGAGCTTCATTACTCGTAGTAAAATTTTCGAAAGAGTTATAAAAATAAGTTTAACTACATTTATTGATACGTACAATATTTTACCCTCGCAGCATTTCGGGTTCCGGAGAGAGCACAACACTTCTCAAGTTCTTAAAAAAAATTGAAAATAACTCAAGTGTTAGGGAAGGAAATTCCACTGGTAAGCTTGTTCTCGATTTTCGGAAAGCGTCCACTTAATTTTCACTTGAAGTTATTAAATTAATTCATTTTTCTCACTGGCAAATCCTTTAATGTGTTTGTCGGTACTACCTACACTGAAACAACTTTTATACCAGCTGGATGCTGGATCACGAATACTAGTATTGTATAATATCTTTACGACCGACATACCAACACTTACAGGGCACAGTACATCAATTTTCGCTGACGACACGTCAATACTCTGCTCAAGTATCTACCCGTTTGATATTACAAATAACCTCCTATTGGAACTTGTCGAACTACATTAATATTTTTAAAAATGGAACATCATTGCAAACCCAGACAATATGCTATTGGAGGAAGAGAAAATCGTGTTATGTCCAACAAGCCCCTCTTAGTGTATGAATCATTCGATGCTCAGATGTTGTCCACATCAACAAAAAAAAAATGAAAAGTTGATGAAAGTTTTGTTCAGGAGAGCCATTTTAAGGATTAGGTCCCTTTCTATTTGCGCTTAAAATCGTCGACTTCACTTTCATAAAACGCGCATATCTCAGGGAGGGAACACTTTTGGGGCATGGCATCGGTCTCATTCGATACTCAGATGTTGTCCACATCAAAAAAAGAAAAAAAATGAAAATTGATTTTTTTAACCCTTAGTTCCCTTTCTCTATGCGATGTCATATATACAGCATCTTGCACCACAGAATGATGTTGCCACCGCGGACAGTACATCAAGTTTGGATTTAAGTGCAATGGCCTACGCAACAAAATCATTGAGGTAATAGAATTTATAAGTCGGAGAAACATAATGGTAGCAGCGATCAAAGAAACTAAGCAGAATGACTGCACAACTGTGACGGATACGGCATGCTTCGTAAGGGTCGCACGAGAAGTGGTGTACAGACCTATATAGCTTTATAACGTATATATCCCGCCGGTTGGTAGCTTTGCCCCGAATTATTAACCTGCCATTATTAATCTGCTACAAGGCAATAAACCTTTGGCCTTAGGAGACTTTAATGTCCATCTACATACTGCACAGAGAATTATGACGCCCACTCGCGGATTATTGGCATCGCCTGGACTGATGAACGACGCCATCTTGCAACCCCTCCCCTCGTTAGGATCGGACCATCTTCCTATATTTCTATCCATCAACATTATCCTATTATTATCCGATTTCTTAATCTCTGACCGCCGTACGTATATCAATCAAAACAAGGCTGACCGGAAAGCGTTCAGAGAAGCTACCAACCGCAGCTTTAGTACTCTGCCCATTCCATCGGAAGTTCGGGTAGCCGAGATCATGTTCCAGGCCATCGTCAATGCAGCTGCCGCTCGCCATATCCCTGCTAATCGAAAGTCGATGAATTCAACATCCTGGCCAAATAATTTCCGAAATTCTGTAAATTTTTCGCTCTCTAAAAATTAGACTTAAAAGAGCCATTGTCTCGGGCAGTGGCTCCGTCCTGCCGAAACCACATCTCATGTATGTTTTAAAAGCAGGACGTAAAAACTGTTCCATCATAAACCGATACCGCTCTCCATTTACCGTTACAGCACTTCCATCTTCATTCTCGAAGAAGTAAGGCCCAATTATATTTGCAGATGTGATCCCACACCATACTGTAACCTAATGGGGTCCAATTGGCGTTGATGAATGGCTCTTGAATTTTCAGAACCCCAGAACCTACAGTTCTGCTTATTAACAAAGCCATTCAAATGAAAATGAACTTCAACACCTATGCGTTTGCGTTAAAATAATTGATTGCTGATTTAAATAATAAAATTCTATTATTCTGGTCCTTTTTTCAGTTCTAAATCTCTCCATTATTTATTCTACAAGTGTTATTTATATAATATGAAAATATATATAAACGAAAAAGCTATTCAAATTTTAAATCCCATCGTAACTTTTGGCCCACCCTGTATAACTTTGGAAATACAGGTATTTACTGGGACAATCATTAAGTCGATAGTGCATGACAGCAGCGCTTTCTTACTCGTTTCTTTTTTAAAAAGTTGTTTACATATCCAACGATCCAACCATTTTTTTTATAAAATTATTATGCTGAACAAAACTTAACTTACCTCTTGAAAAATTAAACCAGTTTCATTATAGGTCTCAGTGACCTCCTCGCGACTCATCATATATAGTTTTGTGGTAAAATTCAATTGGCTGGAAGCAAACTCCAACAATTTCCCCTCAAATCCCTCGTATGAAATGATACGTTGGCTGGTTTTATTAACTTTCAACGCTAAATACGGCATATCCTCCCAAGTGGCACAAGTTACCGGACATCCATAAAAGTTATTCAGCTTTTGTGGAAAGTATTCGCTATGCGTCCACTTCTGACGGAAGACATCATAGCGATTGACTATAACCGGTTTGACGTCATAACAGGATGTTGGTGTAAATGGAAAATATGTGACCATGGCGATGTCGTCCTGAGATAACCGTACTATCAAGGCGATATTTAGGATACTCATGTGAAAGAGATGTTTGAAGATCAGTGTAAGTGCGTCCGTGTCCAGCGTAGTTATGGATGCTATGTACATGAGAGTATGGGAAAGATTGAAGTTGCCAGTAGCGTACATGCGGGCATAAAAGTAACTGAAAATAATTGTAGGGATTAGTAATTTACAACAGATTTTAAAAATTTTAAAAATTTTAAGTCAATGACGGTTGTAATTCATTGTATTAAATTATGTACCACTGAGATGGTTATTGCCCAGTCTCATTGGCCAAGAATTCTTTGTTGTTGAGATGTCGATGACGGCTTTCATTAGGCAAAATATGCTGAAACAATTACAGGCTCATCCGAGCACGAAAGACAACTATTGTAAGACAACTTATATAAAACCAATAAAATTAAGTAACTCCCATAGCTAGACATTGCTTAACTTAAGTGGCTGCTATGCTTTATTTTACAATAAATAAACTGAAGTAATTCTCATTACTTTGAGAAAAGCTCGGCTGTGTCATCTAAAATTACTGAAATTTTTGCCTGATGTCGTTTTTCATTGTTCTGAGATCGCGATAGACGCCAAGTGATTTTGATGAGGATGAGCAAAACCTATCTCTACCTATAATTATATAATGTGATCCAAATCCAAGCTTATTTTTAAGAAGTCAAAAAATTGGCAAAAGTTTGTATGTTCGGTTAATACTCGTATTTTTAGACTAAGATGGCACCGCTCCAAAATCAGCTAAAGTATGGTCTTACTAAAACGCAATGCTATTTTTAAATAAAACAAAAAAAATTCAGAGAATTAACTTAATCTTATTATTATTCTAGAAGGATATATGACAATTATATGTGAAACAAAATATTGGCCAAATGCTCGCCACGGCTTCGGTGACATACCTCTATCCGGAGGTCCATATTTTCAATGGCTCTGAGGCATAATGTAGGTTTCTCGTCGTTTAGACAGGTTTCTTTAGATCTTGAATTGTTCTTTGCTTATTGACGAACATTTTTTTTTTAAATATTCCTAAAGAAAGAAGTCCAACGTTGTCAAACACATGATCGTGGCTGCAAATTAACATCGCCTAGACGTAAGGTAACACGGCCATTGAATTTTCGAATTTCATAACAAAAGAGCTATTCTTTTGTTGGCTGTGTGGCAAGTGGCACCATCCTGCTGGAACCACATATCGCCCTGGTCCATATCCTCAGTTTCTGGCCACAAAAAGTGTGTTTTCATCTCGCAATAGCAAACACGGTAACTGCTTGGCCGACCTCATTTTCAAAGAAGGACAGGCGATGACACCGCCAGCCCATTCACCGCACCAAACAGTCACTCTTTTTGGATGTATCGGCTTTTCAACAATCACTCGTGGTTTCTCATTTGTCCAAATGCGGCAATTCTGCTTGTTAAAGAAACCACTAAGGTTGTTGTTGTAGCGGCAACTGTGTGGCGGGATGACAGCCCTTGGCCGAAGAATCGCTCTTCGGGTCAATCCGGCTAATAGGACCGGTTGAAGTGGGATTGAACCCACTGAGAAGAAAGTGAAGCTGAAGATGATTTTCTTTGCAGGGCCACCATTCACTTCTGCGTGTTCAATCAACCATTCGGCGTATTGACAACGTTTAAGATGGTCAGAAGGCTTTAGCTCTTGAGTCAATTTAAGCGTGTAAATTCAAATCATTATTTTAAAATTCGCATCAGTGATGTTCGTGAGACGATCAATTGAGGGGAACGACAACGAGGCGAGGTTGACGGCTCTTCTGCAGGTTGGGTTTGCAGAATTTTGCGGACAATTCTCCAGATTGTGAACCCATTTGGTCGATTATGCTGACCAAAAAAATTACGAAGTACACGCAATGCATTATGATTTGAACGCCCATTTTCGGAAGATGCTTCTTAATGCGCTGATCAATTGAGTACCTCTCCGTTGTTGAATTTGCCAAACACAGAAACAGAGTAATTTCAAATTAAGTGCATTAAGTGCCCGTTACAAGCTGGCAAACTTTAAGGATGCATTGGTCTCTCGACAATCAGGTACTGTGAGTGTTCTTCACTAGCAAGCCAGTCCACAAACTACAGGGTGTCCGTCGGGAAGGTACACAACTTTGTTTCCAATCCAATGACAGCCGGTTCTATGGACCGGATTGACCCGAAAATCAATTCTTCGGCCAAGGGCTGTCACCTCGGCACACAGTTGCCGCAACAACAACAACTTTGTTTGTTTATAATTTTTCCTTAAATGAAAGAGAATAGATCTTATATTGATAAATGTTTTATTTAATGTCGGCAATTATGTATGGAATACAATATCAGATAAATGTCCGCTTCTGTTAGCCTCACAAATGCGAGCCCTTTTGAGCACATTTTTCATTCATTCAGCATGGCATAAAATTGAGATTGATGAATTGTTTTATACACTTTCTTGAGCAGCAGTAATGTTTTCAGCAGATCTTGCAGAAGTTTGTGGTCCATGATTGGGCCTATCAGCTACACCCCCTCTTTTTTCGAAATCATTAACTACACGATAAATAGTGCGTTTTGTTGGCACGTTGTTTCTCCCAAATATTTCACGTAACTTTCTCATCGTCGCAGTAATCGATGATGGATTTTTATAAAATGTTTAACGATTTATGGAATATTTTTCCATAATTAATTTGCCACGTCTCTACTTCACGACTGCCAAATATGAACTATCAAGACTAATGTTTACCAAAATGGCGGCAAAACAAACTAATATTCCTTCCCGGCGGACACCCTGTATTGGCACAAAAACACTACTTGTGCTATACAGCATTGACTTAGAAAACGGATGCATTACTTTCCCAACAATTTCAATCATTTCTCGGAGGTTCCAAGCTATTTCTATCCAAATAACATATGATTTCAAAGAGAAACCACTAGATGGACCAGCTAGTATAACATTCCCAACCATTTGTAAACATTTTAAAATAATTCACTTACTTAAACGATTCCATATCATTGAACAACAAAACCTCGGTATGTGGCAGTTTAAACATTAATGTCTTTTGATGTTGAACCAAAATCTTGAAGGTAAAATATTTGACATCGTGTACAAGGCCATTTAGAAAATCATCGAAATAAAATCGCTGTTCGTTTGAGGTTTTATTGTAGTTTACAAAAAACAAAATGCGAACGTTGTCGATAATCAAAGCCTCCTTCACAATGATATTCATGGCTGTATAGAGATTTTGATTTTCCGTATTGGTATACTCTACAATGCCGGTAATTATTATTGCTAGAACCATCACAGTGCTCCATTTGAAATACATGTTGCTTGTTTCGGACGAAAGTGAAGAACTATTTTTACAGTATATTTGAAAATTCATACTGCTGATATAAAAATACTTGATATGATTAATTGCTTTTTGAAAAGTTCGGGTACATCCCTCCTGGAGTCTAACAATATTAATCATATTTCAAGTTCATTTGGATTTATGTCACCATTTTACGTTGGTCATGCTATCTTTAATGTCAAATAATGATCCAGCTATTGATTACTACTTAAAAGGCGCATTAGCCATTAACTGAATACTCATTAATTAGAAATAAGTAAATAAGATCATGACCAATGGGCATATGGGGTTAACTGATTGTCAATCACCCCTGATTAAGTTTAGTTTTTGAGATTTTCTTGGGCCTATATGTGTCAAGGCGATGGTAGTCCTATTAGTACGCATTAGGTTAATTCATACAACTTATAATCTTACAATTTTTTTACCAGCAATTTAATTGACGATTGTAATCCGAAGGCCACGGATTTGTGATGAATTCCTCATTTGAACTTGAGACTAAACACCATCATAAGTGGGTGCCTACACTGGCGATCAAAACCACAGATGCGACAAATTTTTTAAAAATTGTCGGATTTCGCTGAAATTTTTAAGCGTCGAACAAAATTAAGTACGCAGAAAAAAGTAAACATGGCAACACCAGCGAATTGAAGCAAAAATGTGTTTAAACTAAATGCACTCAGCACTGTAGGAATCGTCTATAGTAAAACTGTACCCTTAGAACTACTGAAAAGATGGTTCTTATGGAACCACTTGGTCACATTGGAACTAGTCAGTCTCTACAACATTTTAGTATTTGTTGTCAACACTTTTGGAACTTTTTATTCGACTTTCACTTATTGACTATGTATGAACTATCCAACTACTATCATACGGAGACATTGGACCGGAAATTCCGAAGTCAATTTTAATAATTGTAGAGCACAGTTATGGTTTATTTTACAAGATTTGTACACTAGTAATATAAGAAGGGGTATACGTTGACAAGGGTCTATTTATTTTGAAAAATAATGTTTTATTAGGGGAAAAAATAGATTACTTTCAGAAAAATGTACATCAGTCTTCTCGTGTTGTGCCTTTTTTTAATACATACGAGGGCGACCGCAAAACTAGCTGGCCTGGCACATTTTCTGTTTTACTAGCAACTTTTTTTTGTGTTTTAAAAGCAATCTTTTATAAGCCATCTGTCAAAATTTCCGAAATATTTAATGATTATTTTCTTTGTTACGGGTGATTGAAGTCAACAAGTTTTATAATTTTTGAAAAATGGAAAATAAAGAGTTTCGTGCGGTAATTGAACACTTTTATATGAAAGGTTATACGCCACAATTAATCAAAGATGAATTGGATTCTGTTCATAGTGATAATGCACCATCATACTACACCGTGAAATCCTGGGTTCAACAATTTAAAATGGGTCGTTCATGAACAACGCTCTGGAAGACCGAAAACTGCTACTACTATTGAAAACATTAGAAAAATATTTAATGAAGTGACTAAAGATAGACAAATAAAGCTCAGAGAACTTGCTGATATTGTTAAGCTCAGAGAACTTGCTGATATTGTTAAAATACACGAAAAACAAGTTTGGAGTATTTTACATGATGAACTCCACATGAAAAAGCTATCCGCAAGATAGGAGCCGCGTTTGTTGACTTTGCCCCAAAAAATCGTCCGTTGCACCAATTCCGAGGAGCTTTTAGCGATTTATCAGCGTAATCCAATAGAGTTCTTGCGCCGATTCATAACTGTTGATGAAACATGGATCCATCACTACATCCCAGAATGCAAAGAACAGTCAAAACAATGGTTAGAAGCTGGTAAAAGTGGTCCCAAGAAGGCGAAAACTGTTAAGTCAGCAGGAAAAGTAATGGCCACAGTATTTTGGGATGCAAGGGTTATAATATTTATTGATTATCTTGAGAAAGGAAAAACTATAAATAGTGAATATTATTGTGCATTATTGGATCGGTTGAGTGAACAAATCAAGATAAAACGACCGCGTTTAGAAAAAAAGTTCTTTTTCACACACTGCATTTTAAACTCAACAAAAACTGGCCAAATTACGATTTTAAATTGCTCCGCATTCGCCATATAGTCCAGATTTAGCTCCTTCTGATTATTTATTTGTTTCCAAATTTAAAAAAAATTCTCGGTGGCAAAAAATTTTCGTCCGATAGCGAGGTTATTGCTGAAGCTGAGGCAAAACCAGTTTAAAAATCGCTAAAACAAGTGGGGAAAAGCTTAATTGGTTACTTACTAAAGGTTATAGCACACATTCTCAAATTTGATTCCATATTTTAATCTTTCCTCTGCTCACTTATGAATTGTTATTGTTACAAACTGTAGTTTGCCTTGTGGAAATGACATAACTCACCTAAACGATTCCATATTTTCAAATAATATTATTTCGAATGATTTGGCTTTGCGAAACAATTGTTGTTGTTGAAACAATATCTTGCGCGGCGTGTTCTCCATGTGGAAGACGATGTCATTCACCATGTCGTTGAAATAATACCGCTTGGATCGATTATTGTAATTGGCATAGAATAAGAGATGTCTCTGTATGAGATGACCACGATCATTTATAATGACATTTATTGAATTGTACAAATTTTCCGAGGAGTCAATCTGATCTAAAGTAATGGAAATCACCGCTATTGCGAAGAAAATATTCCATTTGACTGCCATCGTGCTATGGATACGTTTATCCGTAAACTGTTCTAATGTGTTGAAAACATTTCATAAACGGCTGTAAGAATTTTAGTCTATTTCAGTTTATTTAACGGGATTGGGTACAATTACTTTAGTTGATTAAACTCCCTAGCTCCAAAATTGTAAACCAATTCACACACAGACATTTCACTGCCACGCTTATGGTACATTTTTAATTTTGTTGCGGTAGTATTGAACTCAATAAGGAGAAATTAACTAATATTAAAAACACACAAATAAGTTGATTTTTTTGGGGGTCATGAACAGTTTTAGTCCCATGCACATTGAAGTTTTTTTCTAATGCTTGAATTTTAACATTCGGTAGCCTAAAAACCCTTTGAAATATGAGTTTAGAACTTGCAATCAATGTCCGATGCCGTCACAACAGTAGCATCAACATTTTGTAATTTTTCAGTATATATTTTATTAGTTTTCAGATAACCGCAAATTGAAAACTACGCAGCTTAAGCTATTAATAAGTTTGTCCTGATTTCAGAGTCTGCTTTTTCAAAAGTAAGTGCATTAGAACATATTCCGCTCAAATTTGAGCGACTACTAACGAAATCTACTAAAATTAATTATCAGCTTATGTTGCACAACATCTCATTAGGAAAAAAACGGGAAACTTCTGTCCAAACAAAGAGCTGCGCATGATAAATTGTACTTAATGTCCGGAATCTTCTGTTTAATGCCGGCTCTAAATGGCTAATGTAATTAATAGGGAAGTTTTTACTAGGCTCAAGATTAAAGCCGAAGTGTAAACCCACCTCTGAAAAATTGTAGATGTTCTGACCCGAAATTGAACCCGGGTTTACTTGTATGATAATCGGCGGTCACTATGAATTTATGTATAAGTACTTAGTAGGGACATAAATACTATTACATCATTGAACACACCAATTTCAATAGTAGAACTGAACATACCCCGTTAATGTCATATGGGTTTTGAAAGCTAGCCTCAATAGATTTAGTCTGTAACGGGATTTTAAAATTGTTTCAACTTTCATCATGGATTGGTCAGATAATGAGAACCGTATCGCTGTAATAGCGCTTTTCAAGTGTGAAATAAAAAAACGATATTTTCAAAACGCTCCGGCCACTAGGGATTAGCCGCATGTTCGTCTACCGATGCATAAACTGTTTGAGGAGACTGGAGATGTAAAAGACCGCCACCGGTCGGGCAGCCCACGCTCTGTTCGAACAACGCGTGTCATCAAAGCCGTTAAATCAAGAATTCACAGAAATACGCTCCGAAAACAGAAAATCATGGCCCGTGAGATGAATATCACGCAAAAGTCCATGAGTCGAATCATTAAAAAAGACTTGGGACTTGGGGCTTTCAAAAGACGTACCGGACATTTATTGACTGCAGCTTTAAAAAAATAGGATTGAAAAATGCAAACGTCTTTTGGTGAAGCATGCTGATAACTTGCACAGAAAAATGTTGTTCACCGATGAAAAAATTTTCACCGTTCAGGAAAAATTTGATAGAGTGTATGCGCGGTCATCTAAGGAAGCATCTGAACTGATTCCAAGGGTGGAAAAGGGTCATCACCCAGCTTCAGTCATGGTTTGATGGGGTGTCTCTTACGATGGGGTCACTGACCTGCATTTCTGCAAACAAGGAGTCAAAACATCGGCCGAAGTTTACCAAGAACCGTTTTGGAAGCTGTTGTGAAGCCTCTTAACAATTCCCTGTTCCAAAACCAGCCATGGACTTTCCAGCACGATTCTGCGCCGGCCCATAAGACTAAAACGTCACAGGCCTGGCTTCAAAACAATTTGCCAGCGTTTATTTCCTCTGAAGAATGGCCCTCAGGCTGTTCTGATTTGAACCCATTGGATTACAAATTGTGTACGGTTTAAGAGGATAAGGTTTGTCACAAAAGATACCCCAACATTGGATCTCTTAAAACTGCTTTGGTTCGGGCTGTGGCTAATTTTCCAATGGACGAGGTTCGTGCAGCTATTGACGATTGGCCAGTGCGACTTAAGGCGTGTGTAAAGGCAAAAGGCGGACATTTCGAATAAGTAGATTCTTTTTGGATACACTATACATCAATACATATATTAAAAAATATCTGATCCAAAAACATTCAGTACTTTTCATTTTACAGCATAAAACGTGTGTAACAGTATTTATGTCCCTACTAAGTACACTGTTTGAAAGCAGATTATGGAAGTAGGCGTCATAAAGAACTTGGGACTATTGTTCCAAACTAATCATGCTTGGAACTGACTAATAAGACATGTTACGTCTAAAACAAACCTTATTTTGGATTGTTTTTTAAATTTTAAAAAAAAATTTATTAACTACCAAAATTTTTAATTTTTCGTATACAGCCAACTCGTGGAAACAAACCTGATCTTATTAGCTTGTGGAGCAATTCCTATCTCAAAAAAGTAGACTAGTTATTGTTGACGGTGTTCCCGTTTGCGATTTCTTTCACTTTTTCGAATACTGAAATTTTAAAGCAAGATAGTGCTTTCTCACTAAAATTACCTTTTATTCATCTTAAAAAAAAATATTTTATTGAATAAAAAAATTATTTAAAATCTTCATCCTTGTCAAAAATAGTTAAAATAAAAACAACATGGTGTTCATGTTTCTGGATCGTTCATGTTATATTGGGTGAACCATCTAGAGGTGTTTTTTCAAAACAAAAAAAATATAAAAATTCAAATCAAGTGTGGAATCTTTATTGGTAATTTGAAAGGATATTTTATGGCATTTTAATGTTGGCTTCCAAAACCTGAATCGTAGCTGGTTTGTCAGCATTGAATTTGGACTTTACGTAACCCCAAAGAAAAATGTCTAAAGGTGTGATATCACTCGATCTAGGCGGCCAACCTGTCCAAAACGTGAAATTAGCTGCTTTCCGAAATGACCTCTCAATTGATCCATTTAATGAAAGTGTAGTCGACGATTCTAAGCGCAAATAGAAAGGGACCTAATCTTTAAAATGACTCTCCTGAACAAAACTGGTTTTTAACCCTAGGTCCCTTTCTATTTTGCGCGTCACATATATAGAATCCTATACCACCCTAAAGAATGTTCACGTTTACACGAGTAGACTGTAATTTGTAGGAAGCAATTTAGAAGTTTTGGACCGAAATGTTTTTTATTCGGTGTCAAAATTATATCACTCTTCGGGTGGGTCGGATTCCAAATCGGGTATCTTGTGCATGTTATGGGGCAGTATTAACCGTAACAGTTAAATTTTGAACCTTCAAAAAATAATTAAGAAGAATTTGTATTAGAGACTTCATAATCCGTTTAAATTGTAAAGCAATAAGCCTACCTAACAAAGGGTGGTCAAACCATAATGCACGCTTGAGTCACACTTAACGTCATATTTTTCGCCCAACTTAACTTGACATTTCCTTGTTTCAGTGTTTAACAAATTTATCTACGAAGAATTGCACAACTGAGCGTTAAGATTGTTGGAGCCTTTTATGAAAATGGGCGTTCAAATCAAAATGCATTTCGTGCACTTCGAAGAAAGCCATTTTCAGCGACAAGGCACACTTCACAGCACAGCCAACGAAACAGTTGCTCTTTTGCGCATGAAATTCTATGGCCGTGTTACCGCACTTCTCGGCGATGTTAATTGGCCGCCTACGATCACTTCTTTAAAGATATTTAAAAGAAAAGGTGTACGTCAATAAGCCAAAAACAATTCAAGAGCTAAAGAATGAGATAATCCGGCACATTAACGACATTAAAACTCCATTATGGCTCATGGAAAATGTAGACTATAAGATAGAGGTATGATGCCGAAGCCGTGGCGAGTATTTGGCCGTTGTTTTGTTTCACACAAAATTGTCCTAGATCCCAATCAAACATATGTACATATTTTCTAAGATAAGAAAAGATATGGAAATAGTCATTAAAATAGTTTCTATTTTTGATTTATGAGTGATATGCCTACAATACCTGAAGTTACAGTAGCAACGTACGCTGAGGACACAGTAATTTTAGCAAACAGCCCGTCACCAACATTATCTTCTTTCCTTCTACAAAATAAGCTCAACTTACTTCAAACATGGTTATTGAAATGGAATATAAAAGTTAACTCCGAAAAGTCTAAGCATGTGAGTTTTGCATTAAGGCACGGCGATTGTTCCCCAGTTTCAATTAACCAAGAAGTCATCCCACAAACTAATTCCGTCAACACTAGACAGGCGACTAACGTGGAATCCACACATTAAATCAAAACAAGAACAATTAAAACTTAAAGGTCGAAAACTCTACTGGCTCTTGGGACCAAGGTCTCAACTAAATTTAAATAATAAACTAAGAATATACAAAACCATATTAAAACCAGTTTGGACGTATGGGATACAACTGTGGGGTACGGCGAGTAACTCCAATATTGAGATCCTGGAAAGATACCAATCTAAAACTTTGAGGCTAATTACAAATGCTCCATGGTTTATATCAAACAAGCACATAAAACTAGATCTACAGATACCATCCCTAAAAGAAGAAATACGTAGATACAGCACCACGTATCTACAGAGGCTAAGTAATCATGTTAACCCATTGGCTATATCCCTGCTAGACAGCAGTAACGAGACGATAAGACTGAAACGTATTCATACATTAGATTTACCCTTTAGAAGTTAACTCTATTATTGCAAATATACATTCTATTAGAAATTTAAATTTGAATATTTTTCATATATGTATATAATACTAATTCATAAAATACAAAATAATTAAGGTCTTGTAGCTCGATGGAACTACTTTACTACTGTCATCTTAAATTTATTATCAAATTTACTGAATGTCGAAAGATAGATTGTAAATAAAGAAATATAATAAAAAAAAAATTTTGATGGAATGTAGTTTAAAATATATTAAAAACAATTTTAGGGGGTTGGCGCTGACCATCAGTCCTACCTACATAAACGATTTGATATATGGTATGCACATCCTACAGCTGTTCAAGCTAAATGCGAAATCTTCCCGCAAAACCAGTTTAAAAATCGCTAAAACAAGTGGGGAAAAGCTTAATTGGTTACTTACTAAAGGTTATATCACACATTCTCAAATTTGATTCCATATTTTAATCTTTCCTCTGCTCATTCATGAATTATTGTTTCAAACTGTAGTTTACCCTATGGAAATGACATAACTCACCTAAAAGATTCCATATTTTCAAATAATATTATTTCGAATGATTTGGCTTTGCGAAACAATTTTTGTTGTTGAAACAATATCTTGCGCGTCGTGTTCTCCATGTGGAAGACGATGTCATTCACCATGTCGTTGAAATAATACCGCTTGGATCGATTATTGTAATTGGCATAGAATATGAGATGTCTCTGTATGAGATGGCCACGATCATTTATAATGACATTTATTGAATTGTACAAATTTTCCGAGGAATCAATCTGATCTAAAGTAATGGAAATCACCGCTATAGCGAAGAAAATATTCCATTTGACTGCCATCGTGCTATGGATACGTTTATCCGTAAACTGTTCTAATGTGTTGAAAACATTTCATAAACGGCTGTAAGAATTTTAGTCTATTTCAGTTTATTTAACGGGATTGGGTACAATTACTTTAGTTGATTAAACTCCCTAGCTCCAAAATTGTAAACAATTCACACACAGACATTTCACTGCCACGCTTATGGTACATTTATAATTTTGTTGCGGTAGTATTGGACTCAATAAGGAGAAATTAACTAATATTAAAAACACACAAATAAGTTGAATTTTTTTGGGGTCATGAACAGTTTTAGTCCCATGCACATTGAAGTTTTTTTTCTAATGCTGCTTGAATTTTAACATTCGGTAGCCTAAAAACCTTTTGAAATATGTGTCCAGAACTTGCAATCAATGTCCGATGACGTCACAACAGTAGCATCAACTTTTTGAAAATTTTCAGTATATATTTCATTAGTTTTTAGATAACAGCAAATTGAAAACTACACAGCGTAAGTTTGTCCTGATTTCAGAGTCTGCTTCTTCAAAAGTATCACATGCACTAGAACATATTCCGCTCAAATTTCAGCGACTACTAACGAAATTTACTAAAATTAATTATCAGCTTATGTTGCACAACATCTCATTAGGAAAAAAATGGGAAAATTCTCAAAGAGCTGCGCATGATAAATTGTACTTATTGACCGGAATCTTCTGTTTAATGCCGGCTTCGGCAGCCAAGGGACCTTATACTCATGGATCAAGGACTTTAAATTAGTCAAATCTTAAAGTATATTAATATTAATATTTGGATCCGTTAAGAATTTTTTTGTTTTTTTAAACCGGGTGATCAATATGGAGGTAGTTTTGCAAAATAAAAAAAATAAAAAAATTCAAATCAAGTGTGGAATTTTCATTGTTCATTCGAAAAGACATTTTATGCCATTTATTTTTTGAATATAATTTCCTCCAAATATTGGCCGCAACTGCGCCTCGGTGTCCATATTAGATGACTCATTCGAGCATATCGACCGATATGGCGTTAATGATACGCGCAATATTGGGTTCCAAAACTTTGAACTTTACGCAACCCTAAAGAAAAAAGTCTAAAAGTGTGATATCACACGATCTAGGCGGTCAACTCACCGGTCCAAAAAGTGAAATTAGCTGCTCTTAGAAATTACCTCTGAATAGATCTATTGCAGTATGGCAAGTGGCACCGTCCTGTTGAAACCAAATGTCGTCAACATTACGAGCTTCAATTTCAGGTAGCAAAAAGTCCGATATCATGGCGCGATAGCGTGCACTATTCACGGTTACGTTCCGGCCATTATAATTTTTGAAAATATATGGACTGATGATTCCACTAAGCCGCGCCAAGCCGTGGTGTTCTCTGGGTATAATGGCACCTCTTGAACACAACTCACGCGTATGCTGGGAAAACCCCTTATGGAAAAAAATACTTATAGATTGATCACCCATTACCTATATGTCTATAATTCGTGGAGGTCGATTTTTGAGCTCCTTAAGCCCATATGGGCCTGTTCGAGTTCTAAATTGGCACAAATCTTAAATATAGGTAAAACTTTCTATTTTTGAGAAAATTGCATTGTTTTTGTATACTCATGAGACTCCGAGCTTTATGGGACGGTTTTTGGGTCCCAGGTCTCAGACCACGAATTCAAAAATGCACTTAACTCTTTGAATCGGCACAATTTAAGGCCTTGCCCTTGGTCACCGCAATTGTCCTTTCGAACATGGTTATAGGAGTAATCAAAAGCCGTTGAATTTTTTCACTTATAATCACTTTCGAATCTACAGGACCTAGAGAATCTTTAACAGTAGACTTGTGGGTACTCTTAAACAATGAAATATTTTCACAATTCCGAATGTCATAATTAATTTTAGGGAGAGATTTCCCTCGCAATTCATTTTTCACGGTAATAAAATTCTTCTGCGCTAAACAGTAGGGGATGGGAGTCCCAAGGGAGAGACAATTTCGAATATTCGAAGACAGCTGTGTTGCTTCAAAGAAAACGCAGAGTTGCAGCTTCACCTGTTGAAGGTACATAGGGTAGCAAGGAGAAAGTCATTTGTTGCCACTAACCCACTTAAGTTGCCTCAAACTTTGCTACATGAACAAACTATGGTTTTATTTTATTAATGAGGATCATACTATTTGTAGGTTAGAAACGATTAAAGCTAAATAAAGCGGGCTTCAAATATCTGTTGGTCATGTAAATGTCCCACATTCAACCAAAACGTAATTCGTTTGCAATATAAAAGGTATATACCAAACAAGTATATGCAAAGACTGCGTGCGACGTGTCTGTGAACCTGTGTAGTTTGAGCAAAGCCTGACATGCATTTTTTACAAGGAGATGCAGGATATTCTCAAGAGCATGGCTTCTTACACCTCATAAATGTCCACAGGATTAATTCGTAGAAATAAGATTCAATTAATTCAATTCCATGTGCCACAAGTTGGTTGAACCCACCTTCAAAAAGGAGATAAAGCTGCGTTCTTGATGCTAGGAGCTGCTCTACGCTTGTTTCTGTGAGTTGCATAACATCTGCATTCATTTCAATTGCAATGCTCTTATTATCGATATTTATTAAATTATATAAAAATATTAAATGCTCACATTTTTAGCACAACTTTCTTGCAATTTTGTAGCGGAACTATTCCTAAAACTTAAAAGTACATTCTCGCTTTAACGGACAGTTGTAATCTAACTACTTTTTCCCAATGACATTTTTTCCATTTTCAAAGTCGTTAAGAATAAGGGAATAGGGAAAAATAAATATCCCGGAGGATTTTTTTTTTTGAATAGGCGAACAGGGAATATACTTAGTAGGGACATAAAAACTGTTACAACATTGAACACACCCATTTCAAAAGTATAACTGAACATACCCCGTTAATGTCATATGGGTTTTGAAAGCTAACCTCAATGGCGTTAGTCTGTAACGGGATTTTAAAATTGTTTCAACTTATGTAGTGGTCAGATAATGAGAACCGTATCGCAGTAATAGCGCTTTTCAAGTGTGAAATGAAAAAAGCGATATTTTCAAAAGGCTCCGGCCACTAGGATTTAGCCGCATGTTCGTCTACCGATGCATAAAATTGTTTGAGGAGACTGGAGCTGTAAAAGACCGCCACCGGTCGGGCCGCCCACGCTCTGTTCGAACACCGCATGTCATCAAAGCCGTTAAATCAAGAATTCACAGAAACCCGCTCCGAAACAGAAAATCATGGCCCATGAGATGAATATCACGCAAAAGTCCATGAGTCGAATCATTAAAAAAGACTTGAGGCTTTTAAACGACGTACTGGACACTTATTGACTGCAGCTTTAAAAAAGATAGGATTGAAAAATGCAAAAGTCATTTGGTGACGAACGCTGATAACTTGCACAGAAAAATTTTGTTTATCGATGAAAAAATTTTTACCATTCAGGAAAAATTTAACAAGCAAAATGACAGAGTGTATGCGCGGTCATCTAAGGAAGCATCTGAACTGGTCCCATCTCTTACGATGGGGTCACTGACCTGCTTTTCTGCGAACAAGGAGTCAAAACATCGGTCAAAGTTTACCAAGAAACCGTTTTGGAAGCTGTTGTGAAGCCTCTTAACAATTCTCTGTTCCAAAACCAGCCAGCAGGATTATGCGCCGGCCCATATGGCTAAAACGTCCCAGGTTTGGCAATTTGCCAGCGTTCATTTTCTCTGATGAATGGCCCTCAGACAGTCCAGATTTGAGCCCATTGAATTACAAATTGTGGACGGTTTTGGAGGAGAAGGTTTGTCTCTGCTAAACGACTCCAGTCTCTAAGTACATCATCAGTTTGGTTTAAGAAAGCTGTCTGCAAGCTGTCTACCGAGATTGCTCTCAATTAACCATAAACGTAATCGTGTGACAACTTCAAAGAATTGTTTGGTGTTGTTTAACCACAATTCGAATGAGTTTTCGCTGCGTTTTGTTACTGTGGAAACATGGATCCATTACAACACTTCAGAGACTAAGCGGCCAAACAAGCCAAACAATGGGTTTCTTCAGGTGAATCGGCTCCGAAGAAGGACCCAAGGTGACTTTGTTGGCCAATAAGGTGATGGCAACAGTTTTCTGGAATGCACGCGGGATAATACACATCGATTACCTTCAAAAGGGAAAAACAATAAACGGCGAATATTATGCCAACTTACTTATAGACCGATTTATCGAGGTTTAAAAAAACGACGCCACATGACCGAGAACAAAGTTCTTTTTTATCAAGATAATGCAGGGGAGTACACGTGTGCGGTCTCAACGGCTAAATTGCATGAATTCGGTACGCATTGCTACCTTATCTGCCAATTTCTCTGGATTTAGCCCCCAGTGACTATTTCCTATTTCCAAACCTAAAGAGATTCAGCTCCAACGATGAAATTATTGATCAAACAAATGCCTATTTTATGGACCTTTACAAATCCTATTTCCTTCATAATAGGACGTTGCACATACTTGTTTTATGCATTAAAATGATTTTGAAATTTGTTTTTACGCTCAAGGTTTGAGGAGTTTTGCACAGTATTTCCGTTTTTTTTTAATAATTTCATGAATTTTTTTACTTTTTTCGATTTCTGCTATTATTTCGGTATATTTTGAAACCATATTAAACAATAACTTGGTAGCAATCTCGTGGGAGGCCGAGCACGACTACCGCACAGGTTTAGTTTTAAATCCGGGTTAGAAGTCCAAAAATCCTAACTCGTCATCAAAAAGATTTTTAAGCCGTGTAAACCATTTTTTTAAATTTGCTCAATAGTTTCAGAGATATCGTGTAAGTTTGCAAAAAAATTGTTCTTTAAAAATTCATTATAAGTAAAAAATGCTACAAAAATCTGTTTTGGTTTAAAATCATTTAGTTCAAAATATTTTTCGAATAGAATGAGCTTTGTTTCATTGAAAGCGGTTTGCAACTATTGATTTTGTTCGCAATTTGAAAACTGAGAAAACTGAATTAATTAAAATCGCGATTTCTATACAAAGATTGCATTTTTTAATATGTGTGTTAGCTGCTGTGTGTAATGTAACATAAAAAGCGAGCTGACGGTGAAAAATAAAGAGAAGATTTAAAATCAGCGACCTCAATTGAATAAGAAATTGCTGTAAAGTTCCATTGAACACAAAAAAATCAACTTTGTTCCCTTGTGTTATAATAATGGGATTAAAATATTCATTTATTTTTGTTTATATTTTTTTTCTTTCTTTCTTTTTTAATTTTTCTGGATATATATGATGTCTACTTATACTAAGGATGTACAGCAACGGGTCAAAATTGATGAATTTTATTATTTTTCTAGCAAGTCTATTATCTCAACTCCACCAAATTAACGTTTTTATTTTAATGTCAGTACAGAACAAGCAACATGATTTGAAACTTAGTCTGCCGTTTTGAGGAACAGAGATCGGTGTCAGAAAACTAGGGTATTGCATTAACGTCAATTACATCCCACCTGATGTACTGTTTGGTGCAGTGTTAAGGTGGATAAAGTTATCGGTCGATTTTTTTTTTTGAAAATGAGGAGGGCCAACCAAAAAACTATTAACAGGACTTTGATTGAAAATTGTTTGCATCTGCAAGTTAATAATGATCTTAAGATATTGTTCTAGCAAGATGGAGTCACTGTGCATGCAGCAAGAGTCACAATGGAACTACTTCGCAACCTGTTTGGTAAACCTTGGTCTTGTTTGGGTCACCCAGTAGATCTTTAAACAAATAAGGGTGAATCTAGTCTATATCGGTACAAAGATATTTTTTATTTGAGGTCCTGCAGCTCAAGAAGCCACAAATTAGTTTCCTTCTTGATTTAATTTGGCAGATTGTGTGCGATTGATGACCATATCGAGCCATAAGCGCTAACCTATCGTAAGTCAAATTTTTGGAAAAAAAATTTTATTGCTGAAAAATAATCGTTAGGACAAGCCTCATCGTTTTGTATTTTTAAAATGACAAAATTGTTAGTAAAACATCAAAAAAAAAGCTTTTGCATTTTATCGTAAATGATTGTTTAAATTTTATTGTGTAGCAATTTTATCGTAAGTCACACATCAAATTGCTGCAGCAATCGCAAATGTGTTCAGATTTTTTTTTTTTGTTTTTTGATACAGTTATATGAGTAGGTAGAAATCTTAAATTTTTGCATTAAAACATTTGCATTTTTAATAAAGTTGTTTGAAATAAATAATAAAAACCGTCTCCTGTAAAATTTGCATTTTTTCACTTACGATAGGTTAGCGCTTATGGCTCGATATGTTTTGAAGTGGAACATTTCGTTCCATGTTGTTCATACAAACTATACCATAACTGCAGTTTACCGATAATGCTTTGACTCGCTGAAGATTCTTATTGGAAACCCAATCAGAACATCTATCCAACGACGCATTGATTTCACCGATTCGTTAACCAATTGCGGTTCTGTTCTATAAATAACAAGCCCAATGATTTCAAAAAAAAATTGCAATATTTTGGGCAGTTGTTCCCAGACGATACCAATTTTCGTGCCTTGCCAACCCAAATTTTGGTAAAGTGTAGTTTTTGGGGCGTAACACGAAAAATGTCATGCCAAATGCAAAAATGTCATGCCACTCGCTAATAATGGGCTTCGAAGTATGTATGTATTTGTTTTCCTCGAATTGAAGAATTTTAAGAAAGACCCTTTGAATGGGGGCTATATGGTCTGATGTGGTCCCCTTTCACCAGGGTTGCCTATACGTGGTCATCGCACACTTCGCTTAATTTGAACAAGATAGGATTTACAATTTAAGCTGTAGTGCAGTTTAAGGTGCATGACGGATATATAAACATTATGCAATCGTTTTGAGAATAACTCGAGTATTTTTGGAAAAAAAGAACAAACAAGGCCTCACGGGTCCAAGGGCCTCCGAAGCCTTGAAATAATTTATATATAAAACTCTATCTTCTAGAAGGCCTACTCTGGCTTTCTAGAAGATAAGCCAGAGTAGGCCAATGACGGAAAAAAGTACGACAGTCCACATACAAAAATACATACTTACACACTTCGTACTTTTGCATTCACATTTTCCTACGTTAATCGTAATTTGCCGTGTTTATGATCCGCTACCTCGTTACTTAGACTGCATTACATCCTTATTTTATCTATTTTGGTATTATTTTTGCCCATAAAATAGTTATTTTCTCCGACATTTTGACAATATTGCAGCAGAAGAGTTTTTACGTCTCAAAAAAAACTAATTGATCAGTACGAGAAATTCACCACAGCAGCAAAAAAACTAGTAGGCGCACTGCTCACACGAAACGAGTAAGCGACTAAACACAATGGGGCGATATTATTACACAGCTTAGAGGACTGTTCAGACCGACTCGACAAATCCAGTGCGGATTGAATTCTTGATGCCTGGCTGTGTATGAAATGGCACACTAAAACAGGAAGTGTCGATTAGATGTCAAGTCTTCTTTCACTAATTTGAAAAGTCGTTTGAGTTTGAAATTTCTGAGACCAGCAACTTTGACAACTTCGTCAATGATAAACTAGTAAAAATATATATTATTTAACTGTCAAGCAATTGTTGGTTTCCAGTTGCTCACAACGCACTTTACTAAATAGGAGATTGGTCAGGTTCTAAAGCAGCAGGGTCTAATATCGAGAGGGACTTTTATATTAGGTCAACATGAAAACACTAAACGTTTTTTTCTAATTATACCACGGTTAGTTGCAAGTCACCTACAGATCACTACAATAGCTTTGAGCTAGCTAAGATTTAAAAAGTGGCATGTTGATGTGAAATTTGACCACCATCGGATTTCATTGGTAAATCCGATTGTGGTTATTGGCAGAACCTCTTATCAGGACTGGTCTTAGTTTAACGGCTTTATGGATTAATTATTCTTCTCCTATAATACAATTTACTAAATTTGACCAGTATCGGAAGAGCAATGTGGCTTGTAAAAAGGCAGAACCTCTTGGGAAAGAAACCTTGTATAAGGATATATGAAAAAATGGAGCAATATTGTTCATTTTTATCAGACTTCATTATAAACCTCTTATAAAACCTTCCTAATTAGAACAAGACCGGAAGTAAAATACTAGTTTGGAGTGGCAGGATCTTAAATCCACAAGGACTTTTGCGTGGGGGTCATCGAATTAGATGGAGCGACTTTACCTGGTTTTACCAGAGTTACTTATAGAAATCTTTGGAACGATTTTATTAAATTTTCAGATTCTACGGCAAGACTTTAAATCAGAGGGACGTTTGTGTCGGGGCTATTTGAAAACATCAGCCAATAGGGTTCAATTTCGCTAGAGTTGGGTTTTAGCCGAAATCTTATCAGAATCAGGACTAATATGTGGCTTCAATAGGGTTCGTTCCAATCCCCAACATTCTGCAACGATTCGTCAAAATCGGGTTTCTTTTAAGATCAGATGACTAGACACTTGAATACAAAATTGAACGAAGAAATTCGTCAATTTACATGACATGAAAACATTCACTGAATATTTACTACATTTACTCGGTGCATTTCTTTAAGTAAAAAGTAGTATTAGAGAAAGCAATGTCGGTATATATTCTCCTAAATTTTCTTACTACTTTTACAATTTTGTTGTGTACTGGAACGATTTTTCGAATAAAGGACCGAGTACACTGAAAAGTGCAATTTTTTCTGTGAAGCAGCAAATAAATTATACGTAGAAAAAAACTAAAAGGCTCCTAAACGAATATATCGTTTGAGGTGAATACTAGACTTCAAACAAAAATAGTTCGTTGCGATTACCTTGGAAATGTGAACTACGGTTTATTATGACAAGAAACTCACCACACCCAAAACTTCAAAATTGTTTGTGTGCAACAAACAAACAAAAACATTTAGAAATTTAAATTAAAATAGTGTCTCAAAATTTTCGTGAAATTTAGGTGTAAAAAATGGATTTGGTCATAACTCCAGAACCGCACTACATTCCCGGGTAGGGACACATTCCATTACGAATTACAAATATTTCTATGCTCTCTAATTCTACTTCAGTTATTCCGGCCATTGCCCCCAGCTTCGCTTTCGTGAAGGCAAGACTTATGGCAAATTATCGCACAAACTTCTGCTGGATCCGTGTGCGAAACACGCTCCAGAATTGATACTAAGTCCGCCGTTAAAACCGGTGCTCTTGGAGTATCCCACAGCTAAGGAAATCGAGGCGTTAGACAATCGTCTACAATTCGTGGATCCCGTTTATAGGCATCCCATTGTACCCGGTTATGAAGGCTTCATACCGAATCTGGCCAATAAAACTGGTAAACGTTTTTTAGCAGCCGCCACAGCAGGCATTGCGGAACATGAGCATTTGGTGGAACAACTGAGGTGTGAGAGACATTTCATAAAACACCGTGATCTGCTAGAAAGTGGAACTGGATTGTTTGGAGCAAAGTTGAGGGAACGAATGGTATGGATTTAAGAGTTTTTTAAATTATATTCGCAGAGGGAGGTTGCAATTCGTGTATACTTGTAGTTTAATGTGGGTCTCCATTCTATCAGCAATTGTGTAAAGATCCTATCCTAGATAATCCACCAGATTTTGTCTCGAAAGAGTCAGTCTTTAAAACTAATTCAGATGGATTTCGCTTGTGTATGGTGGATCATTTACAATTTTAAACTTGAATCGGCTGTAAAAAAAATGCTGATAATTTTGCAGGATATGAAGAATTTTACCAAAAACGCATGATGAAGCTCAGTTTTACCTACACGAGACTATTGAGAAGCGAATGCATCTACGACGAGTCACTGTTTGGTGTTGATTTTGAGCTGGCGGCTTCATTTGGGTGTTTTTTCGAAAACGAGCAAGGAGCCCCCGTTACCGTCAACAGTGAGCGCGACTAAGCCTTGATTAATGAATTTTTGTTTCCAAAAAAAAAATGTCATGGACGACATTTGTTTTCAACAAGAAGGGGCCACATTCCACACAGCCCGCGCAACCATCGATATTTTTGAAAATCAAATAATCAGCCGAAATTGTGATGTCGATTAGCCGCTTTGCAGCTGTGATTTGGGCCCTTTGTATTATTTTCTGTGGGGAGCCATTAAGGATAAATGTTACGCAAAGCATCCAGAGACAATTGAAGCGTTGAAACATGAATTCGAAGTTGCCATTGAAGAGATTCACCCCAAACAATCGAAAATGTACTGACAAATTGGGTTGATCGGATAAGGTACTGCCGCTTCGGTTGTGGGAGTCATGTGAATAATATTGTGTTCCATTTCAACTTTCCATTAAAACCAGAAATTTAAAAAAAAAATCAGTACTTTTTTACAGTCGACAGCGATCAGTTGACAGCGATAATCAGACGGACGACATTGTTTTGTTAATTGACAACCCCTAAAGATGATTGACGAAGTCAATCGAAATATTGGGATAAATAAAAATTAAACAACACATAGAACAACGAGTTTAAATAAATTACCTCAAGCCGAAAAATAATTTTATAAAAAAAAAGTCGATAAAAATTTTAAATGGCCCACCCTGAACCATCCAAACAGCTTATGACCACAAGTCATCATCATGCAAAATTTCAGGATCCTGGGTTGATTCGTTTGACCGCTATAGACATTTCGACTATCTGGAGTTTCACGACTATCTTAGCATTTCATGACGATCAATATAAATAATATATGTAAAAGGATCTCCAAAACATTTTTCATTGTGTTGCAAACAGAGTGACAAATTTAGTAAAGTAAAGATAAATAAGCAAGCGCCGGCACCGACTCATGGTCGAATAAAAATATTGTAAAGATTTGATCCCCCATATAGTTGACAATATGATTCTGAAATTCAATCATTATGAATTTCCATTATAAAATTTACATCTTGCAGATGCCGAGGACAAAATATCGCGCTCCCTTGGTGCCAGTAACACCTCGAGGACAAGCTGTTAATATTGAAGAATGCGTTGATAAAAAGAAAAAACCACCTTATTCAAAATTTACTTCGCCGCATTTTATGGAAAATGGTGATGAGGAGAAATATTTTATAAAAGGTATGTTTAAACAAAATTTATAATGCTTGAAAACGTTAAAATAAGTAAAACAACAAAAAAAAATATCGTTACGAACCATGCAGGCCCTTCACAGTTCCTACGTTTATTGATATCTTCGGTCTATGCGTTTATCCCTAATTTCTGCCAAAACTTCTTTATTACTCTATATTTGGATTCGCACCAAAATTTCTGTACACATATGTCTTTATTGACTATTGGTTGCCCGTTTTGACCACGCTGAACTTTTTGGGCCACATGAGCTAAAAAATCCAGCAACAATTCTCTTTTTTGAGGTATTAGGTGCGTCCCAAGAAACAGCACCTATTTTTAGCCATTGTTCGTTCACAAAAATTTTAATTTGTTGAGCAAATACTTAAAAAGGTTAATTTTTCCCGAGTTTATTTTAGTCCCTTAAAGGGAACCATTGTTCCCCTGGGACGATTTCGCCCATTTACAATCCCAAACAGATTATTAACATAAGCCATCGTCGTACATAATTTCAGGATTCTAGGTTGATTCGTAAGGCCGCTATCGTGCTTTCAACATTTGGCTGCAACATTTTTCATTTAAACTTTTTCCGAAAAAAAGACGAACATGACACGCCAAACTTAGAGATAGGAAGTTAAAATGTTGTACAAAAATAATTTCTATTCGATTTAAGACATGTCATCACAAATAATGGGTGATCCAAGTAGAGATGCTTTTTTCAATATCCTTTTTTTGAGAGATCACGCGTGAGTAGTGTCATGTTACTTTTGTTTAGTATTGTTTGGCATTTCATCATGGAAAGACTTACGTCTGAACAACGTTTACAAATCGTTCAACTTTATTACGAAAATTCACGTTCTGTGAGGAATGTGTTTCGAGCTCTTCGTTCAACTTAAGCATGAAACACATAGACGACGACAGGCTACACGAACACACGACTACATATGCCGCTGACTGCAAATGTAGACGCGTGTCAGCTACTGAATTATTTTCAAGGCGGCAACTGCAAAGTAAACAGCTGATCAAATACTTACCTACTTCAATAAACAAACAAAAAGAAAAAATTTACCAAAGCCAAACAACGAATTGTGAAAATTTTTCAGCAATAAACAGCTGATTATAATCTCAGTGGCGCCACCTCAGGCATTGACAGCTCTAACCTGTTGATTGTCGCCCACAAAAATAGAAAATAGTTTAATTCAACTACAGCTACATAAGTAGCATAGACAACAACCAGCAGTCGTGTCGCCTTGCCGTCGTTAAAATATTCACTTCCATATAAACACATGTATTTTATTTTTGACAGGTTGTGGTCGGTGGCCTGTCGTCGTCTATGTGTTTCATGCTTTATGGTCAACATAATCGGCCTACTGAGCGTACTATTCGCAACACCATCACCCATCTTGAGACCCAGCATTCATTATTGGATAATATTCGACCGAATATACCACGTCCAGCACGCATTAAAGATAATGTAGCGGCTGTAGCTGAGAGTGTACACCAAGACCGTGGAGAGTAGATTCGGCGCCGTTCGCAGCAACTCGGACTGACGTATGGAACGACTTGGCGCATTTTACGTCGAGATCTTGCATTGAAAACGTACAAAATACAGCTTGTGCCAGAACTGAAGCCGCCCGACGTTCCCAAGCGACATCGCTTCGCTCTATGGGCTCTTGAAAGGTTCCAAGACGATCCGACGTTTTCGAGCCAAATTTTGTTCATCGATGAGGCCCAATTCTGGCTCGATGGGTATGTAAAGAAGCAAGAAGCCGGTGGAATCATTGGTCCATATTTCTTCAAAAATGATGCCGGAGAGAACGTAACCGTCAATGGCGACCATTATCGTGCCATGCTAACCGTCTATTTGATGCCTGACATTAAAGCTCGTGATCTCAGCGACATTTGATTTGAACAAGACGGCGCCGCTACCTTCGTCAATCAATGGGTTTATTGGGAGAACACTTCGGTGATCAGATAATTTCACGTTTTGGGCCGGTCGATTTGCCACCAAGATCGTGTGATATCACACCGTTAGACTTTTTTCTGGGGGGATATGTAAAGTCTAAAGTTTATGCGAACAAACCCGCTTCGATTCGGGCCTTGGAGCAAAACATAACGCGTGTCATCGAAAATTCAAGTCAACGGATGGACCATCTGAGACGTAGCCGCGGCCAACATTTGATAGACATAATCTTCAAAAAATAAATGCCAAAGAATGTTCTTTCAAATGATAATAAACATTCCTCATTCAATTTGAATTTTCTGCGTTTTTGCTTTAAAAAAGTAGGGAACCTTGCGTTACTAGCTAAAATGAAAGGATGTGCTCTATTTTTTAACATTTATCACACGGCTTTGCTGTGCAAAATAAAAAGATCTACGGCCCATAAAAAATGTCACCAATTTCTTTACGTTTATTCTGAAAAAACTATGGTAAAGAGTTCAAATTTATTCCAGGTGTAGTGCTATGTTACATATTAAAAATGATGACCACCACGAGCCCGTGTACAGCAATTTATTCTTTCGACCCAATTTTCCACCACTCTTGCACACATTTCGATCGAAACGTTGGCAATTACGCGTTGGATGTTGTCTCTGAACTCTTCTAAAGTTGTTGTCTTGTTGCCATAGACCAATGACTTGATGAGGCCCCATAAAAAGAAATCCAATGGCGAGTGTTAAATCGCATGAACGAGGTGGCCATTCGACCGGAACATTTTTCGTAATACCACGTTCTCCGATTTTGCCGCGTGCTGTGTGGCTACTGGCACCGTCTTGTTGAAACCACATATCGGCGATATCAAGCTCATCCAATACTGGCCAACAAATTTTCATCGACAAATAAATACGGCCCAACCACATCTCCGGCATGAAGTCCACACTACACAGTAATTATTTGCTGATGCAATTGTGTCTCTTGAAGCATATGTGGGTTTGTTGCTGTCCAATAACGCATATTTTGTTTATTGACAAAACCACTTAGCCAGAAATGAGCTGAAGATGATCTTTCGATGAAATTCTGGATATTCGTGAAACTTTGCCAAAGCCCAATCGGAGAAGTTTCGGCGTTTGAAATGATCACATGGAATTAGTTCTTGAGTCAGTTTGATCTTATAAGGATGAAGGCCAAGATCTTTTTGCAAACTACGTCACTGGTTGGTTTGAGATATGCCCAATTCCTGAAAACGACGTGGAATCGACTGATTTGTCACATTTTGAACGTGTACAACTACGGCTGCGATATTTTCATCGCTTCGATTGGTACAGCGTCTCTTTGGCGCCGTAACATCAAAATGTGTAAATTTATCCACTATAGCATGTTGTTGGGTGGGACGATTATTACTGCCGAAATTTGGAGTTAGCGCTCTTAAAGTTGCGACCTTCGACTCAGAATGTCGGTAGTATTTTTTAATGATTTCCAAACGTTGCTCGTAAGTGAACTTTACCATGATGAAAATGTTGACTTCGACCAACGTTTTCACACTAAAAGATCATTAAAAATGTTTGAGAGTGCGTTAATATAAAGATACGAAATTGTTATATAGTATATAGTCTTTATTTGAACTCTGATCGAGGTGCTGTAAACGAAATGACAAATTTAACACTCTATCCTATTATGGAGTGTCTTTGAATTTTGCAATGTACTTAGTAGAGACATAAATACTGTTACACACGTTTTATGCTGTAAAATAAAAAGTACTGAATATTTTTGGACCAAATATTTTTTAATATATTTATTGATGTATATTGTATCCAAAAAGAATCTACTTACTCGAAATGTCCGCCTTTTGCCTTTACACACGCCTTAAGTCGCACTGGCCAATCGTCAATAGCTGCACGAACCTCTTCCATTGGAAAATTGGCCATAGCTCGGACCAAAGCAGTCTTAAGAGATCCAATGTTGGGGTATCTTTTGTGACAAACCTTGTCCTCTAAAACCGTCCACAATTTGTAATCAAATAGGTTCAAATCTGGACTGCCTGAGGGTCATTCTTCAGAGGAAGTGAACGCTGGAAAATTGTTTCGAAGCCAGGCCTGGGACGTTTTAGCCTTATGGGCCGGCGCAGAATCCTACTGGAAAGTCCATGGCTGGTTTTGGAACAGGGATTTGTTAAGAGGCTTCACAACAGCTTCCAAAACGGTTTCTTGGTAAACTTTGGCCGATGTTTCGACTTCTTGGTAGCAGAAATGCAGGTCAGTGACCCCATCGTAAGAGACACCCCACCAAACCATGACTGATGTTGGGTGGTGACCCTTTTCCACCCTTGGGATCAGTTCAGATGCTTCCTTAGATGACCGCGCATACACTATCATTTTGCTTGGAAAATATTTCCTAAAAGGTAAAAATTTTTTCATCGGTGAACAAAATTTTTCTGTGCAAATTATCAGCGTGCTTCACCAAAAGACGTTTGCATTTTTCAATCATATTTTTTTAAAGCTGCAGTCAATTAAAGTCCGGTACGTCGTTTGAAAGTCCCAAGTCTTTTTGAATGATTTGACTCATGGATTTCTGCGTGATAATTATCTCACGGGCCATGATTTTCTGTTTTCGGGGAGGATTTCTGTGAATTCTCGATTTAACGGCTTTGATGGCATGCGGTGTTCGAACAAAACGTGGGCGGCCGTTGACCGGTGGGCCGCATCCAGTCTCCTTACTTCTCCAGTCTCCTCAAACAGTTTTATGCATCGGTAGACGAACGTGCGGCTAATCCCTAGTGGCCGGAGCGTTTTGAAAATATCGTTTTTTTCGTTTCACACTTGAAAAGCGCTATTACAGCGATACGGTTCTCATTATCTGACCTATCCATGATGAAAGTTGAAACAATTTTAAAATCCCGTTACAGACTAACGCTATTAAGATTAGCCTTCAAACCCCTTATGACATTGACGGGGTATGTTCAGTTCTACTATTGAAATGGTGTGATCAATGTTGTAACAGTATTTATGTTCCGACTAAGTATTTACTTTATAGGATCCCCAAACAATATTTCGAGGTGTTGCAAACGAATTGATGAACTTATTGTACACTCTAGCCAACATTTGTACAGACATTTGTCAGTTTTTGAAATCGTAAATTTGTCAATAATTTTTCTTCGATATACATACAAACATTTTCATTCTTTTGGTCCCGAATGGTAACTTTGCTCTGGATTGTATCCTTTCACGTTAACTAACAATCATTTCTGATATTTATTGTCTGTCTCTTCCAGGTTACTGTGGCCACATACCAATGACAATGACACATTTTGGCCAAAGCAACAAGCAACTGACAAACAGTGCTCTCTGCGAGTTCACGAATAATTATCATCACCGCAAGAGTGCCGAATGGTGCCCCATGGAGATGACTGGTGTTGCCAGCTCCACGCCCAACATGGGACAATTTGTCGTCTATCACCGGACAATTGGTATGATACCGAAATATGCGGGTCATGTGCCCGGTGAGGCCTTTACATTTGGCCGCACGTATGGCAATGCAACAGTTAATGCTAAATATTGGTTGGCATTGCATAAGGATTGAGTTCTAATGGCTGAGGTGTGGTGGTGATGTACGAGTAATTGTCTGTGTATGCCTCATGGAGTGTATAAATTTTAGTTTTGTCCTGCAAGTGGACTACGAGAGTTTCGAGTATTAAATTATGGGTTTGTGGAAATATCAAATAATAAATGATTGTTCGTTTTGTGGAAATGGAAGATCTAAATTAAATGTAAGTAGAATGTTATGCTAGGTATACACGAGGCTACCGTCGCAGCACTACAGCCATGTTGCCACGTGTTTTGTGAACAAAAGGATTGCTGCAAAACATTGCTTTCGAAGCTTTTGTTCTTACGCTGCAGTTTAGTCCAATTCCGGCGTTCTAAAAATCATTGAAATTAACGTTAAAAAATGCATCGTAGGGTTTTTCTATGCCGGCTCTGCAATATCATTCAAATTTTAAATGTTTAATGTATATTTCATTCGATTTCAGAGTACCGAATGTCAAGAAAACGCATCGTAAGAAAAAAAGCTTTATTGTGACCGGCACTTGAAGCAGTTTACTAAGTCGTCCAAAGGAAACTAAATGAAAACGTCTGAGGCAGCATGACTGCAGCGCTGCCTAAAAAGCATTGGCCGCATCATGTAAACTGCCAGATTGGCACTGAGAATATAATTAATATTCACAATACTTTCCAGGTGGATTAAATTTTGTATAAGCATATTTTAGCATCTGAAACACAGCTTATTTACTAGCGTTATAATTACAAGTCTCGGATTAGCAGAAATGCAATTTGAATTGGATTTAAAATTAAATTTGTTCGACTGCTATTCGGACTTTAGTATATGAAATTAGCTCAACTAGAACGCCAGAGTCGAGTTGTTCAATAAAAGAAATGTCAAGTCCTGAGCAAGTTGCTGTCTGTAAACGGTTTCTAATGGAAACGTTTGGGTTTGTAAAGAATGTACTTACACTCTTTGGAATATTTGAGCACCAACTAGGCAGAGATTGGTGCAAAGTGAAAACACATTCGGCTTAGCGGCCAGCTCGAAAAAACCCCAGAAATATAATTTCGGAGCCGATCCGTTCGATTGGGCACAGCTAGAGGGTGAAACTGCTTGTATTTGCGCATACATACGAATAATAGTTGTGTTTTAGGTAAAGCCTTAATAATTAAGACTAAACAGCAAAACTGCTAAAACAAAGTCATTTTTAAACAAAAAGTTTTTTGAACAACTAATTGCGGTTTTTCCAATAGGGACATTTCGTATTTTTATGTCAACGCACCCTCAAACATTTTTATTGATCTTTCAGTGTCAAAACGTTAGTCGAAGTCAACATCATCATGATATTGTTCACTTACGAGCAACGTTTGGAAACCATTGAAAATTACTACCGAAATTCTGAGTCGTGGGTCTTTAAGAGCGCTTACTTAACTTTCTGTCGTAATAATTGTCCCACCCGAGAGGATGGGAATGGTTTTGTCAATAAACAAAATATGCGTTATTGGACAGCAACAAACCCATATGTGCTTCAAGAGACACAATTGCATCCAAAAAATACTGTGTGGTGTGATTTTCATGTCAATGGAGGGCGCTATCGTGTCATATAAGAAAATTATTTTTGCCAGAATTGGATGAGCTTGACATATGTGGTTTCAAAAAAACGGTGCCACTAGCCACACAGCACGCCTTACAATCGATTTACTAAAAGACAAATCCGGTAAACGTGTATTCTCTAGAAATGGTCCGGTCGTATGGCCACTTCGTTCATGTGATTTAACGCCATTGGATTTCTTTTTATGGGACCACATGAAGTTATTGGTCTATGCCAACAAGTCAACAACGTTAGACGAGCTCAGAGACAACATCGAATGCGAAATTGGTAACGTTAACGGTCGAAATGAGTGCAAAAGTAGTGGAGAACTGCGTCCAAGGAATAGATCGCTGTACACGGGCTCGTGGTGGTCCGAAATATTACCGAAATCGAATTTCATTCTGTAAATGTAGCATGGAATAAATTTGAACTCTATATCTTAAATATTTTGTTTTTTTATTAATATAAAATTGTTATGTCCTTAATGGAAATGCCTTTACTACTTAAATTTGTATCATTTTTATTTTAGCGTATTAATAATATAATTTAATTTAGTGTATTCAAAAATAAAAATTAAGGTTTAAATAAATTTATATAAAAATTATAAATTTAAAATTTCATGTCTACAGAAAAACCCGTGCGCTTAACCAAAAAAATAAAAAATAGTTCATTGTAACCGATTAAATACACTGTGGAACATTTTTGGGGTTATTGTCTGGGGGGTGAGAAATTCCAAGTCAGGGTGATGGTACTAGGTCAGTATATTAAAACCCTCGAAGGGTTTTGCGTTCGTATGAGCCAGTTTTTTTTATGACCTTTTACATTTTTTCCTTATCTTGATGTTTTTTCGCTTAGTTGTAAAATGTTGGCTAAAACGTAGTTTGACATAACTCGAGAACGACTAGTTCGATTTTGCTGAAATAAATTGAGAAAAATTAATAATTACATTTTCTTCAATCCATTAATATACAGTCTCTCTACCAAATCAACATTTTTGCAATTAGAAATAAATTTATGAAGAAAATTTTGCCAAAAAAAAAATTTTTTTTTTTTAAAACATATAAATCCCAAACAGAAAAACGTGTAGAGTCTTATAACTTTCACGTAAAGTCACATAACCTATAAACAAAATGCGACATAGATCATAGAAATCGATTAACGCGTTCTGCTTTTATTCCAAATTTCATACCTCCACTTAATTGTAACTGTTGTAAATTGTAATAAACTGGCACATACGAAAGCAAAACCCTTTGAGGGTTTTAATATACTGACCTAGTACCATCACCCTGACTTGGAATTTCCACCCCCCAGATTGGCTGTTGTACTGTGATATTAGCCTAAATAGTGACTAATAATATTTATCAAGTCTTATTTATAAAACGGCTACAAAAATTATTTTGCTAGCAAGTTATTAAGAACCAAGAACAACATTACTCTTTCTATACTTATAGACATGACCAAACTTTTCACTTTTTATTTGCAAATGATTACTTTTTTTGCGGTTTTCCTAACCAGTCTAAGTTATCGAAGCTTTAACTACAACACAGCTAATATTAAGCTTACATATGAATTTAAGCCATAAACTATGCCATGAGTTTGCGCATTGGCGTTGCAAATATTAGTCGGTAAGCTTGCTTAAAAAATAAGGACAAATCTACTTTTGATACAATTACAACGACAAAAAAGAGAACATAATTTAAAAAAAAAGATAGCGGTGAACCATATTTCCCGAGTTACGGGACCAACATTTAGTTTATAATTCAACATATCTCACACTTCACAGCACATAAAACAATAAGGGTGTCATTTGAAAGCTTATTAAAATATTTCCCGAGTTATGGGACCCCAAAATTCGGGTAACAATTTAACATATCTCACACTAAACAGTATATTAAACAATATGGGTTTCAATGGAAAGCTTAATAAGCTTTCAAAATGGTTTAAAAATATTTTCGATCCACTAATTGATTGCTAGGCGGTGGCGTATTTTTCATTTGTTTAGTCATAGTTTTTGGGGATATGTCGTTCCCATTCTTTTTTCAGTTATTTGATTTGCAATTTTTAAATTTCACGAATTTTAATACCACTTATTTATTTTCTACAGATATTCGGTGAAATTTTGCATGCAAAATTCAGACTCAGTTAGGATCAAGAAAAAATTACAAAAAAAACTATAAAATGACATCGGTTCAGTTAGGATCAAGAAAAAATTACAAAAAACTATAAAATGACATCGGTTCAGTTAGGAAATAATTCTTTTTTTATTTTTCTTTTTCCAACACCAGAAAATGGCGTTTACATTAAAAAAGCATGAAAGCTACGATGAGTCTAAACTGAAAATATCATATATCGATTTGGGGTATAGTATTTTGCCATATAGAATTGTAGCCTGTACTTAAAACTTTTGTTTAAGATCACACTTCACGTTCTATGCCATTGAACACCGGAAACTTTAACTTTTATTTTAGGTACATATATTGTTCGATTTTGTTTTGCTTAATGCCTTTAAAATATGATCAAAATGGTCGATCGATTAATTCATAGCGAATCGAAGGTGTATTTACTGAAATTTGCTTTATTAATTTTAATTAATTCAAGAACGTAACCCAGCTAATAGCCCATATTTAGTTACAATTACTACAATAATTAAACCTAAAAAAATATTTTTAAATAACCTTTAAATGTCCCTGCACTGACAGATAAAAAAGTAATAAATTTAAACAATAATACAATTGAATGAGGAAGGAAAAAAGTAATAAATTTAAACAATAATACAAATGAATGAGGAACTACTCCCCTGCCAAAGAACTACTCAATTTACAAGAGCAAACAAAATTCAAGAATTTATTCGAAAAACAGTAATGACAGTTATACTCGTATTCTTTACGATACCACTTGCTAGTAAAGCATATATGACCCGGCTTATGAAAAGGTGGCTTATGACTCAAAAAAGAAATAGCGAGAAACAGCTGTTAAAGATAAACAATGAATTTCTTTAGTTTCTTAGTAGTTTTTCTTTTGCATGATGAGCTGCAATAAAAAATCAAGAAAACGTAAGGCCTCATCTCCAGCAGGAGATTCGAAAAAACGAGCAACTTCAACTTTTTTGTGCAAAACAGCTTTTTTTTGGTAACATCGTTTTTGCAGCGTTCAATCCTGTTTTTAATTTTTTCAATTTCATTTATTGATTTATGATTTATCTTGATTCTGGATTTTCAATAAAATTCTGTTTTTCTTATATTTGTGCTCTTCATTCTCTACATTTTTAGTACACTTCTAAGCAAGTGAGGACTTTCTAGTTTTCACCACGTGAAAGAGCGTCTCAAAAACTATCGAAAAAAAGTGGAAAATTTTTTTTTGAGTCATAAGCCACCTCTTCATAGGCCGGGTCACATATAACGAAAGAAACATACAGAAAATTTAAAGGAATTTAATGAAGGAGACATAGAATTGTACACCCGAGCTACCCTGAAATGAAATGATCGCTCAAGACTGGGCGCCAAGTTAAGAAGCTTACGTTGAGGAGTTCTCCTCGACCTAGAAAAATTGAAAAACCGCAGCAGATACAGTGGGGTTCGAAATTTAAACACTTTATACTAATAGAGCACTTTACGGACAATAGCCAAGTCTGAAAATGTTCAGCCCAAAAACTTGAATCTCCCTAATATGAGCATTGTAAATGTAGCGCATAACTATTAAACGTTAGCCTAATTATTCTTATTATACTTATATAAATATATTAAAAAATATTTGGTCCAAAAACATTAAGTACTTTTTATTTTACAGCATAAAACGTGTGTAACAGTATTTATGTCCCTACTAAGTATAAATGGGCTTTTATTTGGTTTATGTACAACTCTCGGATCGACTCCAAATTTCTACTCTGTGAAGGAACAACGAAAAATATATATAATTTTTGGCGGCAACCCAAATACGTATTCCGGGTTACTGGCCCATAAAGGTTCACAGTAAATATCCTTAATGTTGTTGTATCTTTTTCAATTTTTACCGGATTTGGTCAATATAATTGTAAAGTTTGTATGAATACCTGTTTTCACTCCGATTTTAATTATTTTTGTACCCTCGACCAAATGTGTACACTGTGGACTTGTTAAGCTGAAATGCCGAATTTGAGCAAATCAGAATCCACGAGTGATTGCTGAAAAACCGATGTATCCACAAGAGAGTGACTATTTGGTGCGGTTTATGGGATGGCAGCGTCATCGGCCGTACTTCTTTGAAACGTGTTCGGCCAAGCAGTTACCGTGAATGGTGTTTGCTTTCGCGATATGATAACGGACTTCTTGTGGCCAGAAATTGATAATATGGACCTGCACGATATGTGGTTGCAACAGGATGGTGCCACTTACCACACAGCAAACGAAACAAATGCAATGGCTTCAATGTTATCTCACATCGTGGCGATGTTAATTGGCCGTTACGATCATGTGATTTGACACCGTCGGACTTCCTTCTTTGGAGAAAGCCAAGAACAATTCAAAAGCTAAAGGATGAGATAATTCGCCACAAAACCATATTGAACCTCTTTTATGTTTCAGAGTCATTGAAAATATGGACCATCGGATAGAGGTATGTCACCGTAGCGTGTCGAGCATTTGACCGCTATTTTTTCACACATAATTTGCACAAATCCTTCTATCAAAATAAAAAATATTAAAGTAATTCTCTGAAAACTTTGTTTTATTTACAATTAACGTCGTGTATTTTACTTGGATCACCCTTTATTATAATACCCAAAATCAAATTGACAGCCATTAATAGCAGAATGTTTTAAAGTCCCAAGTACCGTGATTAGGCCTGGACATAGATGAGTTTTGAAGCTCGACCGAAGTCCAGCCATGCAACCTGAAATTTTTTATAAGAAAAGTATTTGCCCTGGTTCCATAGAACTATTATTATATGAAGATGGATTGTTTAAAAATACGAGTACGTACCCTCATAGCAGTCAAGTTATTACTTGTAGTTTCAATTCATTTTCACAAAAACTCCATGTAAAATACCCCATGGTAATTCTATCATGTCTAAGGCTAACATTGAGGATGCTGTACAGTTTGGAATTACGTCTTCCGTTGAGTATAAGGAAAAAAGTCGTTCTTGTTTTAAATATGCTAATTTTTTTGTATGGTTGTGTGTGTTTCTGTGCTTTGTGATATATAAGTAAATGAAGTAAAATATTTTTTCCATAAATCCTTTCCTTTGATATCTTTAAGCACCATTACCAGTCCAACACCCTTCCGATTATGCCAATACTAATCATTAACTCATTTTAATCGATTAGCATAATAAACAATAAACGTCATCGATTTTCAATACTAAATCGTAGGCTAAATGACAAACAGTCGCAAGTACATTGAACGTAAAAAAAGTTTGTTTCATACAACAAACTAAAATACTATTGAGCGAAACAGCCTCGCCATTAAAGACGACAGTAATATTAATTATCACAAGGGATAATTAATATTACATATTTGGTGTCGCCAGTTTTAAATTAAGTGTGTTCGTTTACTTTCCCAGTAAAAATTTGCAAGTTTCTACTTGAGAGCGTAAGGTTAATAATACTCTATTTATTAAAATTTGCAAGAAAAGTAAACGAACAGCTTCCGCTAAGAGTTTGAAATGAAACAGCTGATTTCGTTTACTGTTTGCATCACATTTCATTTTATTTTGAATTTTAAAGTGTTAAGATTTGTAATAAAAAAATGAGCAAAAGAAAACTTTTTTTCTTTCTAATTTCAGTGATTAACATATTTTGATTTTCTGTTGTAAATTTATTTTTACTTTAATTTGTTTACATAAAACAGCTGATTTCAAACATCTGTTCTATCTTGCAAATTTTGATTGGCTAAAATGTCTCCAACCAATAAGCAAACTCTCTAACATCAGACTGTCAAAATTTTCTTTCTCTGGCTCTCATTTACTGGGATTTTTGTGTAAAAGAACACGTACAAATTTGCACAAATTTGTACAAATTTGCAAGTAAACGAACACACTTATTAACTTTAAGTTAATATCTGTTCGAATCAATCATATATTTTACCGAAAATGCATTTTTGTGCATAATTTAGTAAGAAATTCATATTTTGTGCATATTTTGTTAAAAGGCCCTGGCACACCAACGTTTTTTTTTTCTTACGCTGGGTATTTTTAAACTTCCGGTACTCTCAAAACCATTAAACTTAAAAAAGTGGGATAAAAAAATTAAAACAATTTTGAATAAAATAAATCTTATATCGCAATATTGAACTACATATTCAAATAATGGTTTTATAAGAGAGTCTATTAAAGGCCAAAAAAGGTAATGTCCATAAACCAAGAAAATAAAAAATGTATGTTATAACTAAAATTTATGAAGTACAGGACACAATTCTTGATTTCAGAGACTGCAAATTGCAAATGTTCTCGATATAAATTTGGATGCAGAGAATAGCAATTATGTACTAAGACTAACTTGCTTCCTTATAAAATTCACAACGTATAAAATAAATAACAACTTACTTTCGAAAATTTAAATAAAACTTTTTTTTTATTATTAGCTAAACATATTTGCTATTTAATTACATTTTTGATCATGATTTGAAATCCTGTCATTCCAAATCAAAATTTTACTTCTGGTCTTTTCCTTGTTTAGAATGTATTATGTATGTTTTATAATGAAGCCTATTGTAATTGGACAATATTGATCTATGTTTCCATATAGACCTTATCCGAAGTTTTACAAGCCACATTGTATAAGTACTTCCGATCTTGAAATTAATCCTAGCAATATTGGACCGTACCGGTCCACGTTACATTAGGCCCTACACTAAGGACAGTCCCGATATGAAGTTCTGCCGCTCTATAAGTCACCATATAAATCCGGTTTTGTTCAAATTTCATGTAATACTTAAGGGGACACTCCTGATTTCAGGAAGAGCTTATCAACACCCACTTTTTAAATCTGATCCAGTTTAAAACTATTGCAGTGCGTTATGTTATGTAACCAACCGTGGTATAATAAGACCAAAACGTTTCGTGTTTTAATGTAGACCTAAAACAAGTGCTCCCGATATGAGACCTTGACGCTTTAGAAACCAGTCAGCAACCAATCGTATTTATAAGTAGTGAAGTGCGTTATGGGGAACTGAAAACCAACAAGAGCTTGACAGTTTAAAAAAATATATATTTATGAAGTTTGATGGTACTTTAGCAGGCTACTACTTTTTCGTTACAGGAGTTTTTACTATTTTTTCATTGAAAGATTTTTTTTTTGTTGACTTTTTTCTCTTTTACTAGCAAAAAAAGTTTTGGATCAGAAATATTGAGAACAGCAGACCAAAAGTAAATGTATGTCAGCCATGGCACAATAATACAAATAGTGGCATCAGCTGCAACAAGTACAACAAGCAATTTGTTATTGTAGTATACAACGAATTTGTCATAGTTGCTGGTTGAAAAGTCCTGAGAAATTTTAAACTTAAATTTGTGAAAAAAGACTTGACATCTTATCGACACTACCTGGTTTATTGTGCCATGATGTCTCATAACCATTTTTTTATAAAACTTTAAAATTTTCCTTTATGTGTTTATGTCGTTTTTGACTGGTCTGATTGGTCAGTCCTCCTTCATGAATTGAATAAAACTAATTAATTCCATGTTTTCCCAGCGTTTCGTTAGCTTTTTTCTAACTTCTTCAGGGGATGTTTATTTGAAAATCCTGTCGACAAAAAATGTTGTGTTATTTATAATTTTCTATGATATGTTAGTTTTAGTTACAATTAGCTTTACATTTCATTCGTCATAATTTCTTACTACTATCAAAAAACTGGACATCACGAAACAATTTAATAATAAAATAATAAAAATATAAATAAATGTAAAAATCACAGCAAAACTTAACACTAATATCACAGTAACGCACTTCCATTTATTTCAACTTATTGCAGCCGAGTATTGGAGCTTTGTGTTGTCTTTGTCTTCTTTGGTGTTTATTGATTTTGATATTCTCTGTTGAATTCTTAAACTTTCTAAAGTGTATCTCCTATTTTCAATTTTCTCTCTGTCTAGATTTTCACGTTCTTTAGGTCAGCTGAGTGCTGGTTCTCTTTAATGTGTTGTGACAAAGCAGTGTTTTCTTTTCCCTTTCTTATGTCGGCCTCATGCTTGCTTATTCCTTTTCACACACAGTTTGACTAAAAAAGTTTAATCCGTACTCGACCCTAGTTGCGTTTTGTCGAGTCGGTCTAAATAGTCCTTTAAGCCGTGTTATCGCTAAACTCCGCCCCATTGTGTTTAGTCGCTAACTCGTTTCGTGTGAGCAGCGCGCTTTCGAGTTACATATGTTTTTCTACTTTCATTTGCTGTGGTGAATTTCTCGTACTGATCAATTAGCTTTTTTTGAGACTGTAAAATTATTCTGATTGTTTTGTCAAAATCTCGGAGAAAATTACTATTTTATGGAAAAAAAAGATTACCAAAACACAAAATGGATAAAATATGGATCTAATGCAGTTATATCATCGAGGTAGAGGCTTATTAACACGGCTAGAGCATGGATTTCAGAAAATGGCGAATGTAAAAGTGCGATGTGTGTATGTAAGTATGTATGTGTACATATGTATGTATGTAGTTCTTGATTGTGGCACTATATGTAAGTATTTGCTGTCATTCGCTACGAAGTGAAAAAACTTTAGCTGTTTGTGGTGGTCTTCCTAAAACCATTAAAAGGGATCTATCGTCGGACAGACCGAAATTATATTTTCTATACCACTGCTACACCACAGCAATACAAAAACAATGACACTTTTGGAAAGGAAAGATATAAAATCTAAATGAAAGCATGGACCGATGGATCCCATATCTTTGGGGTTCGCTATAGGCAGTACATCGCACCCTTTCCTTAATTTGAAAAAGATCGGATATACGATTTATGCTGTAGTGAACTTTAAGGGGCGTGACGGAAATAAAACAACAAACAAATATGCCGTCGTCTTCAGAATGGCTTGACTATTTTGGAAAAAATATTAAACCAGGGCGCTCGAATACAGGGGCCCTTCAGGGCCTAGAAAATCATACCGCCCACATTCATATATTGTTGCTCAAACGAAAAGAAATTGCTCAAGGATGTAAAAAATACAAAAAAAAACTAGGGCGTTGCTCTTGTCAGTCTCCTGGGGGCCCCTAAACAACCTCATGCGAAATTCCATTGAAAAAATTGGCTTGAAAAGATAGAAAATTTATTATATGTGACAGCGCATAGAGAAAGGGAACTAAGGGTAAACAAATCAATTTTTCTTTTTTTTCTTCTTTTTTTGATGTGGACAACATCCGAGCACCGAATGAGACCGATCCCATGACCCAAAAGTGTTCCCTCCCAGAGATATGCGCGTTTTATGAAAGTGAAGTCCAAGATTCTAAGCGCAAATAGAAAGGGACCTTATCTTTAAAATGGCTCTCCTGAACAAAACAGGTTTTTAATCTTAGGTCCCTTTCTATTTTGCGCGTCGCATATTGAATTGAGAAATTTTAACAATGAATAGCAGAGGCTTTGAAGTGACAAGTTCTCAGGGTATACTAGTCCATAATCTAAGCCCGGCCGAAGGTCTGACTCACAATATGGAGTCTTATTTATTAAATCATTTCGAGGCCTTGAGGGTTCCCTGGATCCGAGTTCTCTTTATCATTATTTCTCCGAAATCTACGTCCCATTCTGGGTGGCATGACACGCCCAATAAACTACACTTTTGGTAAACTTTTTTTTGCAGAGGCGTGAAATCAGGTATCGTTTGGGAACAATTGCATATTACCAACATTGCCCCAAATTTTGCAATTTATTTCAGTTAAAGGGCTCGTTATTGCAAACACAGAAGAAGAGTATCGACCGCAATACGTTAACAAATCGGTAAAGTCAATACGCCAATTAGCTTTCCAATAAGAATCATGTGTGAGTCGAAGCAATATCAGTAAATTACAAATAAGCTATCGTTTAGATGGAGGCAATACTAAAGCATGTATCGAAATGGTCTAGTTACAACACATTTGGTTATAACTTCCACATAATCATAATTAACTCAAGAATGAAACTAAAATGAGGCTTCATAAGGTACAGGACCTCAAATCAAGAAAGTTTTTTGTGCCAATATAGTCCAGTTTCACGCGGATTTGGTTTAAGATCTACTGGGTGGCCCAAATAAGACTAAAGGTTTTGCCAAGAAGGTTACGAAGAAGTTATATTTTAGCTCTTTCTGTCTGCGCAGTGGCTTTATCTTGCTAGAACCATATTTTAGGATTATTCTCAACTTGCAAGAGCAAAAAAAACAATCATAGTCCTATACAGAGCCCCTATTAAGGGTTTCTGGTTGGCCCTCCTCATTTACAAAAAAAGAGGCATAACGTTATCAATCATACCCGCGCACCAACCATTACATCTGTAGGGTTGTAATTGACGCTAATGTAATACCCTAGAACTCTGACACTTATCCCTGTTCCTCAAAACGGGAGACTGAGCTCATATCAATGTTGTTTCTGAGTGCTGTTCTGACATTTTAATGACGACTATATCTTTGGGTTGAGATAATAGACTCGACAGAAAAGTAATAAAATTCAACAATTTTGACGCATTGCTGTACATCATATGTAGCCATCATATATAGGGTGATCCATCTAGAGGTATTTTTTTAAAACAAAAAAAATATAAAAATTCAAATCAAGTGTGGAATATTTATTGGTAATTTGAAAGGACATTTTATGGCATTAATTTTTTGAAAATAATCAACGTTTTTTTGTTAGTGAGTTGTATTTTCGTGGGCAATTGTGCGAAGAAAACTTGAAAAGTAAGGTTTACAACAGTAGTTCTCATTCGTTTGGGGAGAGCCTGGCCTTATAGAGTTCGGTTTTACTTTCAACAATTGCAGCAAGGCTTTCTGAAGAGGGTTGTCACGGACCCGAAATCATGATAAAAGTAGTGTGCAGCCACGAAAATCAATGTCACATTGCCATTTTGTTAAAAACTTGTCTTCTCTTTAAATATACAAGCAAGATGTCTTGAGCCGCTTTAATCCCCGTTCAATGTGAAAATAATCAACTTCAAATGTTGGCAACTGTATTATGGAAATGGGCGTTTGGTGAGAAACGGGAAGATCCGCTGTTTTCGACAAAAATTTTGTTCAGTGATGAGTCCCATTTCTGGCTCAATGGCAAAATCAATTAACAAAAGCATTTGGGCTAAAGAGCAACAAGAAGAGTTTCAAGAGGTGCCATTATACCCAGAGAAGACCACGGTTTGGTGCGGTTTATAAGCTGGTAGAATTATCGGTGCATATTTTTTCAAAAATGATGATGGCCTGAACGTAACCGTGAATGGTGTCGCGCCATCATATCGCTCTTTATGCCACCTGAAATTAATTCCCGTAATCTTAACGACACTTGGTATCAACAGGACGGTGCCACTTGCCATGCAGCTGCTCAAACAATGGATCTATTGAGAGGTCATTTCGAAAAGCAGCTAATTTCACGTTTTGGACACCTATCACACCTTTAGACATTTTTCTTTGGGGTAACGTAAAATCCAAAGTCTATGCTGACAAACCAGCTACGATTCAAGTTTTGGAAGCCAACATTACGTGTGTCTTTAAAGTCATACCGGTCGTAATGCTCGAACGAGTCATCCAAAAATGAACCCTCTGAATGGAAATCCTGAGACGTAGTTGCGGCCAACATTTGAAGGAAATTATTTTCAAAAAATCAATGCCGTAAAATGTCCTTTCAAATTACCAATAAAGATTCCACACTTGATTTGAATTTTTATATAAGTATTTTTTTCTGAAAAAATACCTCTTGATGGATCACCCTAAAAGCAAACTCTCTTTTATATGGCTTAGGGACTCTAAAAGTCGTTTGACTCTAAAAGTCGCTCTGACTCTAAAAGTCGCTTGGTTTAATGGCGTGGAAAACACGTCGCCTAAAATTTTGTTTGTCTTCTTACCCAGATTTAAACCTATATTTACTACGGACTCCCACGAGACTTACCAGATTATTGTTCGCTATGGTTTCAAAAGATACAGAAATAATATAGCCGTGACGGAAATTAGAAAAACAAACAAATATGCCGTCGTCTTCATTAGCTTGAATATTTCGGAAAAATAATAAAAAAGAGCTCTGGCACCCAGGATGCTCTCCGGGCCAAGAAAATCATACCGCCCCCTATCATTTACGCGTGGGTGCTCAAACGAAAGAAAGTAGCTTAAGGATGTAAAAAATACGAAAAAATTAAGAGCTGGCGTTGCTCTTGGGGTCCTCAGGCCAATAAATAGTGCGTCGTAAATTCCTTAAAAATGTACTCAAAAAGCCAGCTAGAAAATTCAAACTTTTTAAAATCGCGCGCGCCTTTTTTCTAGTTTGTTTTTATTGAATTATAACAATGAAAAGCTGAAGACTTAAAGAGACTTAGTCCATCTGCCTTCCATACTGTGTTACGATACAAGTCAAACCCGATGTTAAAATTTGTCGTAGTTACATCCTTTTGGCATTTTAGCCAACTATGTGCATGTAAGTTAAGTAAAACTGAAACGACGACGACGACATTTGTATATTTAGACTGCACTTTATAAATTGTGCACTGCTGCACAAATGAGGCAACAATCGAGGGGGGATTTTTACTTGCACACACAAAGAGGCACTTAAGTTTTATAGACACTGATTTTCAACAGCTCCATAATCGATGTTGCACAGATACTTAACACAGACTCATTAATTTCCTCAGATTGTTGCTGCAACGGCGCTTAAGCAATAGCAGACTAGGAGAAGATGAAAAGGCGCAACTGAGCATACGATGTTAAGTAAAATTGTTGAAAGGGGATTTTGACTTAAGAGTGTTATCTACACCCGTACATGCGTCTGTCCTAATAGCTTAAAAAGTTAGGCTAAATTATAGTTGAACAATGTTATCTGCGTTGTTCTTTAGAAACGCAAATAAAAGTGTACAAGAGATGTTTTTATAAGAGAGGGTTTAGCAATTAGGAGGAATAGTTCTATGGATTGTTTGTTGATTAGATTTTTATATACTTATATCGAGCCATAAGCGCTAACCTATCGTAAGTCAAATTTTTGGAAAAAAAATTTTATTGCTGAAAAATAATCGTTAGGACAAGCCTCATCGTTTTGTATTTTTAAAATGACAAAATTGTTAGTAAAACATCAAAAAAAAAGCTTTTGCATTTTATCGTAAATGATTGTTTAAATTTTATTGTGTAGCAATTTTATCGTAAGTCACACATCAAATTGCTGCAGCAATCGCAAATGTGTTCAGATTTTTTTTTTTGTTTTTTGATACAGTTATATGAGTAGGTAGAAATCTTAAATTTTTGCATTAAAACATTTGCATTTTTAATAAAGTTGTTTGAAATAAATAATAAAAACCGTCTCCTGTAAAATTTGCATTTTTTCACTTACGATAGGTTAGCGCTTATGGCTCGATATGTTCTATTGGCTTATAGCGATAATGAGAGGACTTTTTCGTAATGCTTGAGACCAAGAACAAACCCTTTTTTATTGATCCCGCGTTTCTACAAACCACCTTTTACATCCAATACTGTCTAGATTTCATACAAAACGTACCGAACGGCCCGTAGCCAACTCTGGTGAAATTGGATCGTATCGGTTTATATTTTCAAAAAGGGCCACAAAAACGTCCATCACGATTTAAGGACCTGCCGCCTTAGATACATACGATACTGTCTAAATTTCGTACAGAACGTACCGAGAGTCCCGTTAACAACTCTGGTGAAACTGGATCGTATCGGTTCAAATTTTTAAAAAAAACCCACAGACACGTCCATACCGACTTAAGGTCCTGACGCCAAAGATACAATAGCTTAATTCCGATCGTGTTTTAAGTTACGTTATAAGCAAGCAATAATAAACTCTGGTACAACTAGGCCAACTCAAAGGTCCCTACCGATTTTAAGTACTGTCAATCCACAAGCCACATTCCAAACAATCTAAACGAAAGATGTTTTATAGTTCAGACATGTAACCCTACAAAGCGAACTGTTTCACTGCTGCAACCGACTTACTTTGTAGATATAATAACGACCTAATCCTTTCAGTAAAACGGAATTTTAGTTATACCATCTTAAATGTTAAGTACATTCGGTTATGCCAGCAACTAAATTCAGTTAAAGCGACCTGTATATTTAAACGATAAAATAAGTCAATTGCAACTACTATACAGGGCACAGCTGTCTTCAAGTGGTCTAAGGTATAAAAAAACTGCCGCTAAAAACGATACCTTTAAAACGCACTTTTGCGCGAAATCCTACCTGATCATGTATGAAAATGGTGACATTTTTGTATATTTTTGATTTGAAGAAAAAAATGTTTTTTTAAATTTTGCTGTCTTCTACTGTCTACAATCTAATTAGACAATGTTATTAGACCCAGGTCAACTATACTTTGACTTTTCTGTCATCCTTGCTCTAATCATAGGAAGTACTCGAAAATTTGTCATTGTAATCAGTTATCGGCAAGACTTTGTAATCACCAGTTGATTGTGTGTTAAAAAATTTTTAGTTGAAGTCAACTAATATTTTCTACTATGGCTGACCACAAGTGTTCGCACGACGAGAACAGAAAAAAGTGTGTGCCCCTTGCGGGAAAAAGATTACTTGTGGGAAAAAAAATTAGAATACTTTTTGATAAGCGAGCGACATTTAAATTTGATAAAAAAATATTCAAATCCAGATTATAATCTTTGTAATTCAAACTTCCCTGTGAGCATTTGTGACAGCTGCAGAAGAACTCTGAACAGCTATGACAATAATGATACTACGAGACCACTCCCAAAAATGCCAAATTATGAGGATGTTTTATTACCAAAAGCAACTAGAAGTACTCAAGACACATGTAATTGCTACATCTGTCTCACGGGGAGATTCAAGGGCCACGCAAAAACTATAACGGGTAGAGGTGCCATTCGGAGTTTAGAGACGGTAATAGATAACAGTAATGGACTAAATGGTGCATCTAAAATTGACAAACTGCCATGCAAATTGAAAATTAAACAAGAAATTAGCACCATGAATGTCTGCAAAATATGTTTCCAAGAAGTTAGGAGGGGAAAGGTACATCCCTGTGGTTCTGCATCAGCTGCTCGTGATAATTGTCAACAAATAGTGGTCAGTAAGCTGCCTCAGAAACAGCAAGAACAAGTCGCAACGTATATTATAAACCGGAAAATAGAACCAAGAGCTAATAGCAGAACAAATGTTGACTTGGAATTGAGTACGTTGGGGTTAAAATCCACAATTATCATCAATCCAGCCACGAGTTCACAGGTAACCTTCAGTTCTGATATGTTACACAATTTCCAAGACAATATTGGGGCCTCACAGAAGCAAATGAAACAGGTCACCAACCTCCTGCGATCGTCTGCTGGAAAAAAATCTGTGTCAGCATATTTTTCTAAACACACGTCAGACCGTTCAAAGCTATTAGAGGATGTCTACTACAATTCTATGCTCAATTTCGATATTGAAGGTTCCAAGCCGAAGGAGCAAAGACCTGTCATTTGGGCGAATGCATCAGAATTATTGGATGCCGTTGTTGAAAAGCGGAATATTATTGGCAATGTCGTAGTGAAAATTATGGCCGACGGAGGTCAAGGGTTTTTCAAGATCTGTATGACCATATTGCCTGAAGGTTACTTTTGTGATGAAAATTATGAAGTGTTGGAGAAAAAGCGAAAACTCTACGCAGAAGGGGGTAGTGTGGGTGTGAAACCAAAACTGGGCAGTGTGAATAGATTGCTGATGCTATACACTGTGCCAGACATCAAGGAATCATACGATAATGTCAAACTTTTATTTGATTTGGTTAAAATCAAAGACATCTCTTTCAAATTTGTATGTGATTTCAAGCTGTTATTAATAATTAACGGGCAGCAGACAGCTACATCATCCCTGCCCATTTTGTTTTGTCAGTCTAAAAACCTTGCGAAATTGTCAACAACTTGATGATATGCAACACGCCTCGGATTGGAACGAACAAGATTCCAATTCTGAGATAGATAATGGTCATCATCCCTTGAGATTGAAAACTTATGGAGATTTAAAAATATATTATAGTAGGTTCCTTTCTGCTGGAAACACCAAACAATTTGCCAAAGAATACCACAGCGTAATAAATCCCCCACTTTTTAGTGAGAATGACGAGCGGTTAGTCATTGAAAAATGTATAATCCCAGAACTTCACATTCTGCAGGGCTTTACAAATCACCTTTTTTGGAAAGGATTAGTGCCTTTGCTTGGTAGAGAGAAGGCACTCGTGTGGCCACTAAAACTCAAAGTGATTTCTAAGAATTACCATGGGGAAGTGTTTGAAGGTAATGCTTGTCGGAAATTAATAAAAAATGCTGATAAACTCAACGATGAAGCTATCTACGGCCATGTTGGGTATTTCAAAATTGTGCCCTTTATCCATGCTTTTAAGGAGATGAATAAACTTGTGGAGTGCTGTTTTTCCAGAGGCCCAGTTCATTCAGACGTAGAAAAAAGAGTAAGTGAAGTGCGCAAAGCATTTTTGGCGACTGGAGTTTCGGAAACATTAAAAATGCATGTACTTACAAGACATCTAACCGATTGTCTGAAGTTTTTATCTGGCTTTGGACTAGGAGATTGGTCAGAGCAAGCTGGCGAATCCGTACACCGTGAATTTTTGAAATTTTGGAACAGATATAAAATAAATATTGTTAAAGATTCTGCTTACCCAGACAAGTTAAAAAAGGCAGTTGTCGCATTTTCTTCTCAACATATATGATCAATTTATGTTACAAATAAACTTTATTTATTTCAAGTACGCATCGTTTGTGAAAATTATCAATTTTTTGTGAAAAATACAGAAAAAATATTCACAGTTCCAACTGTAGTTATGAGTTTTTTTTGTAGAACCATCCTCCCCCATTTACCATTCGTACTTAAATGTGCTCTAATATCTACAAAGGAAGTTTCCGAAGTATAAACTATCTTATTTCAACCTAAATTAGATTGTAGACAGTAGAAGACAGCAAAATTTGAAAAAACATTTTTTTCTTCAAATCGAAAATATAAAAAATGTCACCATTTTCATACATGATCAGGTAGGATTTCTCGCAAAAGTGCGTTTTAAAGGTATCGCCGAGCATAAAAAATTCTATTCGGCCGTTTTTAGCGGCAGTTTTTTTATACCTTAGACCACTTGAAGACAGCTGTGAGGGTTCGGCGATTAAAACATAACCTATTCAATCGACCATATCTTATTGTGAAAACATATTTTATTAATTTAAATTAAAAAGTTTGTGGAAATAATTAAAATTTCAGAATCTATTTACTTAGCTCGATGAGGCCAGGTGGTTACAAAAAAGAGTAGCATGCTGATCTTGCGGTATTTCTATCCATTCCCGTTCAGAGGCTTTCTTCAGCGCATCAATAATAGCATATTTTTCAGTGCTCACCTTGCTCTCCAAAGTGTCCCATATGGAAAATTGCATCGTATATGCATCTGACGATTTCGAATACCATTGTTTGGACGCAATGAAGAGTGCAACTGTGTGTTTTAACCATTCGTGGTTCACACGAACTTTATGTGCCGTGTCTTGTTGAAACGTCCATGGTCTATGACCGAAATAATGCAATGACTACGACACCAGACTGGAACAAACGATTGGACAGCGTCCATCAGTGCTCACAGCTGTCCATACCGTTAGTACTTGAGATGGAAAACTATTTTGTGTGGCCGGTTAAAGGCTAAAATTATTGGCAGTGCATTAAATTAGTTACACACGATGTTTTTGAAAGTTTTTAATAGGAAATTTTGTTTTATCCGAGAACACAATGGTTGGGAATTAGCCACGTACCACAGTGATGCTATTTTAGTTTTTCGTTACTTCGAATCAAATAATTTAAAAGGCATATAATGGATAACTGTTCTGCCTATAAAATGAGATTTTGGAAAGGTCCTATGACTTGCAGGTGCTTACTTATGGGTTACCAAAGTTAAAATTTGCGGAAAAATAAATTTTATGGTAGCTTAAAAAATTATTTTTACCAATTTTAATCATTTTTTTAGTTTTCTTTTAAGGTTCTTACGAGTATGTTTAAAAATGATTACCTAACATATTAAAAAAAGTATGTTTTTTATATTTATTTTTTCAATTTTCTGTAAAATATATGTCACAATTCGTGAAAGGAATATTTAAAATTCGCCAAACTATAATTATTTTCTAACATAATTCGTGACTTCACATGCCGTATTGATAAAGTTTTCCTTCTCTTGTGGTAGGGTTTACCTCAATTTTAGCAAGACTTCTAATCCTTGCGTGCAATGGTGACATTTCTTTTCGTAATTCTACTCGTTGTGGAACCGTTCAAATTGGCAAAGTTCTTCTGACTCTTATTGCAAATCGGGCATGACAATGTTGAGGTTGGACCATAACTCAATAATGTTCTGTGAACTGATGTTTGACTTTTTGTACTCCAATAAAATTTGTAAGTGACTGTAACAGAATATTGGAAGCAGACTTTGGCTCAGGCTCTTAGGTTAGCAACCGACTTAAATTGGATTTTTCGAACTATTGTCAGTCCAAACATTCCAGAACAAAAAATATAAATCATATACCTTTAAAAAACAATAAACAATAACAATATGGGTTTCCACTGACATACGTCTTGAATATGCAAAGGGTGCACGTCATATATTTTCTGGAACCATGCATTTTTGTACCTCTAGCAGCCAAAGTGGCACCTAAAATCATATAAAACCTTTTGAATTGTGTAAGGGGATACTTTTTTTGTAATCAATGCATTTAATGTTTTTTGTTTAGAAATTTCAGTTTAATTTTATATGACTAATTGTGTTTGAAGCTGATAGACCGTAAATGCTCATCCACGCATATGCAACACCTAATCTAAAAATTATTCATTGCGGCCTGAAGGGTTGAAGTTGGGATCGCTTCAATTATTGTTTTAATAGACTGCTTCAATTCGGGAAAATTCCTTGGTTTAATAAGAAATCTGGCGCAGTCAGGTCCGGTGACTTTGGGAGCCACCGGAAAATTGGAATTTCTGTATATTAATTTGTTAATTGTCTGGCTATATGTACAGTTGCTCCATCTTTCTGGAACCAATGCTCTTGAATCGGATACGTCTTAAGCGCAGTTGTGGGTAAAAAAGTCCTCCGCTTAAATTCCCTCTGGAAGGAAATGCAGGACTCAAAAACATGGTACCGCTGCACTATCCAACTCCTCTTTTAGGTATCCCAACCATTAATTTTATTAAATCAAAATACTAACCTTCCAAATAAAATAAGGAACATGGCGATTGCTCACATAGAAAAAAAAATTGTTACGTTTTGTTTTTGTAGTACTACTCGTGCGCAACTCCTTACGTTCAAAAATACATCAGTGAAAAGAAACAAAAAATGACGATTCGTTACCTAGTATTCGTTATATATAAGTAACACATAACAACAAAAATTGCGAGTTTTTGAAAACCGAAAATAGCTAAAACTTGAACGGTTATATCTTCTAAAATAAATGTTTGATATTTTGAAGGGCAGTATACTTATAGTCGTTGTAGAACTTTCTTAAGATGGGTTTAATCAAAATATCGTAGGCGCTCATCCAAGTAATATAGATTTTTGCAACCTTGTTTGCTCTACGGGAGCCACTATGCGTACGTGCAAGCGTAACAACTCCTTTGCTCTTTCGAATCTAACTTTTTTTGCTTTGATATAAGTTCGTGAGACTTTTAGATCTTGTAGGAGATCATTACCTTGAGATCATTCCGGAATATGCGTCGGATGATTTGCTGCGATATTTTCAATTCTTTGGTCATTTGATTACCACTACAACGAGGATTTCTTTGAAGTCGAGCCTTCACTTTTCAAATCATTTCTTGTTGTCTACAGGTTTTTTTCGGCCACCACAATTGCGTTTGGCAATACTGCCTGTATCATTACAGCGATTTATGTTGCGATACACAACCATTTTATTCACTTTAAAATGGCTCAGCCCACGAACAATAGCTGGTTGTGATTTTTCGGCTAAATATTACTCAAACACGCTAGAAATTATTGAATTATATTTCGAATAAGTTTTGTTCAATAAAATGTAGATGCATACAAGGGCTGCTATATATATTTCTGGCCTAAGAATGAAAATGCGAATATTTATCATCAAAAATGATTTTATTGTTTTTCAAAGTATTAACCAGCATGATTTATACACTTTTGCATGCGCTCAAACCAATTGTCGAAGCACTTTTTCCACTCCGATTGAGACACCCCCAAAACAAGGTTTTTGAACGCTTCAACAGCGTCTTCTGGAAATGGCAATCGTTGACCACGCATTTTTTCTTGATATGCGGGAATAAAAAAGTCATTGGGTGGTGCCAAGTCAGGGCTGTACAGCGGATGACCCATCAATTCGACTTTTTGGCCGGTCAAAAAGGCGCTGGTTTGAGCCGATGTGTGAGAGCTCGCATTGTCATGGTGCACAATGATTCTTCTTCTCTTGTTCGTTTTTCAAATTTCTTCGAAGTCTTCAGGCTAACAAATTGTGGTTGGGTACCACTCAAAATTGACCTACGTTGCTCAAACGAAACAGTCACAACATGACCAGTTTTGCCGAAGAAACAGGCGACCATTTGCTTCGAAGTGCTTCTTCCACGAACAACTTTCGTTGGATTTGGCTCGTCTTCGAAGACCCACACGGCCGATTGCTGTTTTGTTTCGGGCTCATACGCATAGATCCATGATTCGTCACCTGTGACGATCTTATAAACGTCTTTTGAAGCACCGCGATCGTATTTTTTTCAAAAATTCTTTGCACCAATCGACACGAGCCTTTTTTGAGCGATTTCAAATTGTGCGATTGTCAAATTGAGAACAAACCTTTTTTACGGCCAGGTGTTTATGCAATATCGAATGTATGCTGGTGAAAGAAATGCCCAAGGATGCCTCTATCTCACGGAATGTCAAATGACGGTCTTGCATTATCAGTTCACTCACGGCATCAATGTTCTCTGGCACAACGGCCGTTTTTGTCTTTGAGCGAGCGTCGGTCACGATTGAATTCATTAAACCAGTTGTTCACAGTGCTATAGGACGGTTCTTTAGCGCCATACAAAGATTTAAGTTCATTGATGCACTCATGCCGTGATAATCCACATTGAAAGTTGTGAAAAATTATCGCACGAAAATGTTCACGAGTTAATTCCAGTTTTTTGCCAAATAGATTTTTTCACTCTCTGTAAACAACACAAATTATGGTCAAAGTACGTTTATGCTAAAAAATGTCAAACTTTCCAATGGAAATGTCAGATGGTGCCAGGCAACACTTAGGGTTGCCTAGGCCAGAAATATATATAGCAACCCTCGTATAACTCAAACACGCTATTGCGTTTGAATTCTATTTCGAATAAGTTTTATTAAATAAAATTGAGATGCATTTTTATTGTATTCATTGTTTCGTTAGCTGTGGCACCGTCCTGTTTAAACCACATATCGTCCACATCCATATCTTCTAATTCGGGCCATAAAAAATTCGTTATCACCTCACGATAGCGATCACCATTCACAGTAATTGCCTGACCGGCCTCATTTTGGTAAAAATTTGGCCCGATGATGCCGCCAGCCCATAAGCCGCACCAAACTGTCACTCTTTGTAGGTGCATTGTTTTTTCGACAATCACTCTTGGATTAACATTCGCCCAAAGGCGCAATTCTGCTCATTGGCGAATCCACTGAGGTGAAGATGATTTTCGTCGAAAATGGATCATCCACTGTTGCCCGAAGCCTGAATAACTTTAAAGCATTGCTCGCGTGTGTATCCTTCCATGGTTCAAATTGAGAAATATCAAATGAAATGCAGAAAACAACTTGACGTTTAGGTGTGGTTCATATTCAACATCGGCCCTTAAAATTTAACCAACCTTTAGTTTGTAAACAGATGTCAGATGTCTATGACATAGCTGGCATTATCAGTTGGCCAGTAGCTCTTGAACCCTTATTTTACATTCGGTTCTAAACAATTATATTAAAAAAAAATAAAACAGAAAGAAGAATATTTTTATGAAACCCCAATGGATTTTTAGATCGAAACCCCATTTTTTGGAAACCGAACGGGTGAATAAGTATTTTTTGTCAAAAACCAAATACGACAACATTGCTAGTAAGCATCTTGGCAGCAGCTTAGGCGAAATCCTTTTCGAATCATTATTACTCCTTGGTATATGAGGGTCAATTAATTGTATGTTTATGCATGTATCTGAAAAACAATTTCATGCTTGCAATTCCCATGTCCTTTGTTTTCATCATAAGCCACTGCATACGAAATCTCCAAATGTGTCGAGTAATTACGTTTTTTTTGTTATTTTTTTGCAAACTCCCAGAAGATAAACCTACAACCAGCTCGAAACTCTGTTGCATATCTTATTATCGCAAACTTTTGCACCCACAACCCCCCTGCTGCCCCTTGACAATGACAAAACGAAAGTCGAGTCCTTTAAAAAGAACACTTAATCATGCTGAGCCTTAACAAACGTTTTCATTTCACATCGAAGTTGTCGAACAGTGGAAGTCTTTAACATTTCCTACTCCTGCAAATGGTAATGGGGAGAGAGCGAGGATGACAAAAACAGTTTGTGAGAGAGAGGGGTAGAGTCATTATTCTCTTTCATGCCATTAGGTTTCAATGGTCTTTCAATTGAATGCATTACTGAAACGTACACTTGAACTCCACTAGAAGAAGAACTCCGCCCGATGACAATGATGCCGAGGAATGGCATAACAGGAGTAGGTGGATGCAGAATGGTGGATTTGCTACGAAAGCAAGAGAAATTATTGTCATTCCTTACGATTTGTTCTTTTTTTGTTGCTGTTCTTCTATCTCTTCATACATTTCGTATTATTGTCACTTATCTCGGTGTAGGTTTCCCAGTATGTGTCGTACAAGTTCCAACATTAAGCTGGGTTTCATAGAATGTTAGGGAGGGTTGACACTAAAAGTTGAGGCCTTTATGAATACATAGCAATTATTCTGGCTTTTTTAATTTCTATCCGTGAGTGCGGATAATCTCTCCAGTAGCATCTTAGCAGGTACTGCTTCGACAGTGAAAGGTAGTGTCGGAACACTGCCATCATTAGTGTGGCATCGTCTCTCGTGTCAATGTACGAGGGCGGTTCGGAAAGTTCTTAGCCTATCAATGAAAGAGAATAGTTAGTTTTCAAAAATATTTTTATTTTTCAATATAATCTCCTGAAACTTCAATACACTTAGTCCAACGCTTATCCAACAATTCTATCCCTTGATTAAAATAGTTTTCCTCAAGGTCTTCAAAATAGTGGATTACAACTGTAATTGCATCTTCATTTGAGGTAAAACGCTTGCCAGCAAGGAATTTTTTTAGATTTGGGAACAGGTAAAAGTCACTGGTAGCTAAATCAGGATAATAAGGTGGGTGGTCAAGCAACTCGTACTTTAATTCGTTGATTTTAGCCATTGTTAAAACACTCTTGTGCGCTGGTGCGTTGTCTTGATGAAACATTATTTTTTTGTGTTGTAAGCCAGGACGTTTTTCTCGAATTTGTACATTTAATTGATCTAAAAGGTTGCAATAGTACTCTGAATTTATTGTTTTACCCTTTTGCAGATAGTCAATCAATAAAATACCTTTGAAGTCCCAAAAAAACGTTGCCATAACCTTACCAGCCGATTGAATTGTTTTTGCCTTCTTTGGGGCACTTCCTCAAGCTTCAGTCCATTGTTTGGATTGTTCTTTTGTCTCTGGAGTATAGTGGTGGATCCATGTCTCATCAACAGTTATGAAACGACGCTTAAAATCCATTTTATTTCGCTGAAAACTATCCAAACAAGCTTGAGAAATGTTCATTCTTATGCGTTTTTGGTCGGCTGTTAACAAGTGCGGCACCCATTTTGCAGAAAGCTTTTTCATCTGTAGTTCTTCATGCAAAATTAAATGGACTCGATCATTTGAGATGCCCATGATATTAGCTATTTCACGCACTTTTATTCGTCGATCATTTAATACAATATCATGCACTTTGGCTACAATTTCTGTTGTTGTTGCTGTTCTTGGACGTCCACTACGTGGTTCATCTTCAATGCTTGTACGGCCACGTTTAAATTCAGCAACCCAATTTTTTACTGTTGCATATGAAGGAGCACTTTCACCTAACATATTCACCATATCATTATGAATTTCTTGTCCCGATAAACCTTTTTTATGTTAATATTTAATGACACCACGCATTTCTAATTTTTCCATTGTAAAAAAATCGCGGATGCGTCTTTTGTGAACACCTGTTTCTATATGAAGGAGTTGCCAGATCGAAACAAAATTTAACATGTGTTCATAGCAGAGATGGAAGTTTCCAAAACACTTAACTTTTCTCTGTTTATACCGCGGTTTTTGTGCTAGGCTAAGAACCGAACCACCCTCGTAGTTAGCAGATAAATTGCTGGCGCAAATCTTTATACATTTAGCAGCGATGGAACTGGCAAGATCAGCAATGTAAAGATTCAGTCAATTGAGTATGTCATAGATTTTGCAACCCTGCGCACAATGGAATATTGCTGGCAAAAATACCGTTTTCGAGTGTAAAATATCAAAAATGTAATGATGCAGTTTTGTAAAGAATTGTTTAATTAAGAGAAATACATCATTTTTTTCTAAAATATTTGTTTGTTCAAAATATTCCGGCTGAAAACATAACTTACTTTTGTTGTATCTATTTGATGTTAGTACAGGGTGAGCCAAAAGTTATCACGGGGTTGAAAACTTGTATAACATGTTCGTTCATTTTTTTTATTTTTTTTAGATAATATAATACCTAGTAGGGTCATAAACAATGTTGCAACATTGAACACACCTATTTCAATAGTAGAACTGAACATACCCCGTTAATGTCATATGGGTTTTGAAAGCTAACCTCAATAGCGTTAGTCTGTAACGGGATTTTAAAATTGTTTCAACTTCCATCATGCAGTGGTCAGATAATGAGAAACGTATCGCTGTAAAAGCGCTTTTCAAGTGTAAAATGAAAAAAAGCGATATTTTTAAAACGCTCCGGCCACTGGGGATTAGCCGCATGTTCGTCTACCGATGCATAAAACTGTTTGAGGAGACTGGAGATGTAAAACCCGCCACCGGTCTGTTCGAACACCGCATGTCATCAAAGCCAAGAATTCACAGAAATCCGCTTCGAAAACAGAAAATCATGGCCCGTGAGATGAATATCACGCAAAAGTCCATGAGTCGAATCATTAAAAAATACTTGGGACTTGGGGCTTTCAATTGACGTACCGGACATTTATTGACTGCAGCTTTAAAAAAATAGGATTGAAAAATGTAAACGTCCTTTGGTGAAGCACGCTGATAACTTGCACAGAAAAATGTTGTTCACCGATGAAAAAATGTTTACCGTTCAGGAAAAATTTAACAAGCAAAATGATAGAGTGTATGCGCGGTCATCTAATGAAGCATCTGAACAGATCCCAAGGGTGGAAAAGGGTCATCACCCAGCTTCAGTCATGGTTTGGTGGGGTGTCTCTTACGATCGGGTCACTGACCTGCATTTCTGCGAACATGGAGTCAAAACATCGGCTAAAGTTTAACAAGAAACCGTTTTGGAAGCTGTTGTGAAGCCTCTTAACAATTCCCTGTTCCAAAACCAGCCATGGACTTTCCAGCAGGATTCTGCGCCGGCCCATAAGGCTAAAACGTCCCAGGCCTGGCATCGAAACAATTTGCCAGCGTTTATATCCTCTGAATAATGGCCCTCAGGCAGTCCAGATTTGAACCCATTGGATTTCAAATTGTGGACGGTTTTAGAGGACAAGGTTTGCCACAAAAGGTACCCCAACATTGGATCTCTATAGACTGCTTTGGTTCGAGCTGTGGCCAATTTTCCAATGGACGAGGTTCGTGCAGCTATTGACAATTTGCCAGTGCGAATTAAGGCGTGGGTAAAGGCAAATGAAGGACATTTCGAATAAGTAGATTCTTTTTGGATACAATATACATGAATAAATATATTAAAAAATATTTGATCCAAAAACATTCAGTACTTTTTATTTTACAGCATAAAACGTGTGTAGCAGTATTTATGTCCCTACTACTAATAAAAATATTTATTTTACAAACAAAAAAAATTATAGTTTATTTATATATTAATATACATTTGTTTCGACTGCTTACGACTTAAACAAATTAAACAAGAATACGAGGGTGGTTCTTAGCCTAGCACAAAAAGCGCGGTATAAAGAGAAAAAAGTTAAGTGTTTTGGAAACTTCCATCTCTGCTATGAACACATGTTAAATTTTGTTTCGATCTGGCAACTACTTCATATAGAAACAGGTGTTCACAAAAGACGCATCCGCGATTTTTTTACAATGGAAAAATTAAAAATGCGTGGTGTCATTAAATATTTACATAAAAAAGGTTTATCGGGACAAAAATTCATTATGATATGGTGAATATGTTAGGTGAAAGTGCTCCTTCATATGCAACAGTAAAAAATTGGGTTGCTGAATTTAAACGTGGCCGTACAAGCATTGAAGATGAACCACGTAGTGGACGTCCAAGAACAGCAACAACAACAGAAATTGTAGCCAAAGTGCATGATATTGTATTAAATGATCGACGAATAAAAGTGCGTGAAATAGCTAATATCATAGGCATCTCAAATGATCGAGTCCATTTAATTTTGCATGAAGAACTACAGATGAAAAAGCTTTCTGCAAAATGGGTGCCGCACTTGTTAACAGCCGACCAAAAACGCATAAGAATGAACATTTCTCAAGCTTGTTTGGATAGTTTTCAGCGAAATAAAATGGATTTTAAGCGTCGTTTCATAACTGTTGATGAGACATGGATCCACCACTATACTCCAGAGACAAAAGAACAATCCAAACAATGGACTGAAGCTTGAGGAAGTGCCCCAAAGAAGGCAAAAACAATTCAATCGGCTGGTAAGGTTATGGCAACGTTTTTTTGGGACTTCAAAGGTATTTTATTGATTGACTATCTGCAAAAGGGTAAAACAATAAATTCAGAGTACTATTGCAACCTTTTAGATCAATTAAATGTACAAATTCGAGAAAAACGTCCTGGCTTACAACACAAAAAAATAATTTTTCATCAAGACAACGCGTTTTAACAATGGCTAAAATCAACGAATAAAAGTACGAGTTGCTTGACCACCCACCTTATTCTCCTGATTTAGCTCCCAGTGACTTTTACCTGTTCCCAAATCTCAAAAAAATTCCTTGCTGGCAAGCGTTTTACCTCAAATGAAGATGCAATTACAGTTGTAAACCACTATTTTGAAGACCTTGAGGAAAACTATTTTAATCAAGGGGTAGAATTGCTAGATAAGCGTTGGACTAAGTCTATTGAAGTTTCAGGAGATTATATTGAAAAATAAAAATATTTTTGAAAAACTAACTATTCTCTTTCATTGATAGGCTACGAACTTTCCGAACCGCCCTCGTAAGTTAATAGTTTAACAAAACAATCAAAGGTATTATTGAGGTATTTAACTCAACTGTTGTTTACCGTCAATAAATTTAAATTCATTAAACTGAAAAAACAACGCCGTTCACGTATTAGCAGTGTTTGTCACATTGTTTGCAGTTTATATTTTCCTCCTCTTTTCTGCGTTTACAACACCAAAGAATTACATATTTTTCGGCAGCACATTTTTCGTTAGCTCAAGTAAGCTTAAAAACAGCAATCAATTTATTATGTATTTTAAGCTAGCTAAAAACGAATTTTGAACTGCTGTTAACAAAGACTAACTTGTGCTAATAAAAATAACCAAATTATGAGGTGAGCTAATTTGTTCAAAATAAATGCCGAACAGTAGCGTTAGCTTTCATTTGTGATATGGATTGAACATATTAGCTTAGCTAAAGAAAGCCAGCGGTCAGCCGACACCTGCTGTTAAAGCCTAGCTGGAAACAAAATTTCCTTTTGTCGTATCAATGTGATGTTAGTATATTTGAAAAATATAGTATTTCAACAATAATTTTTAAAATTGAAATAAATAAATAACAATGATAGTTTTCAAAATATTCAGGTTTTTATGAAGGCACTCAAAAAGTAATTGTTTCCTGTTTTTCTTGGACAAAAAAGTGATGAGCTCGGTCGTATGTATTCTTTAGATTTAAAAAATATTTTTTTGCTTATATTTGTTAAAGTTGAACAAAGTTACAAATTTTATAAAAAAGTCCGAGAAATTTAATTTCAGCAATTTAAAGAAATACTATATAAAATAGCGTATACTTTTAAATGCTTGCGTTTAAATGTTACCAATAATATCAAACATTTGATAAAGATTATTTTACAGCTGTTCAAAAAAAGTGAATAAGAAAAAGACAAAATAATTAATAGGAACACAATATCAATTTTAAAGTGTTAAGCCGACTTAATCTTCTTTACTTACTTCTATATCCCTAAAAGTATGCACTGAATAATGCCTTATGTCTGCCATTCAATCGATAGTTTTATAGTAAAAATTTGTTTTTTATTTGAAATTATTTGTTAATTAAAAAGAAACGATAAGAAAGGGCCCCTTATTTTTTTGCAAACTTATTAGGCTTTAGTTATTTATATAGATGTAAGAGCTGGTTCATATCGATCACAAACTACAAAGGGTTCAAGCAGTGTTTTCGAAATTCGTAAAAAAACGATTATACAAAGTTAAATGTGAATTTGCAGAAGATTATATGTAATTGGTTTTTTATAATGTTTAGTATCATATTCTTGTAACAGTGCGCTCTTATTTTTCTATATCTTTGTCAGATTCTTATAAAAATAATCCCTGAATAAGTTGGGAAATTCCAACGAAACGTCGGATTGAAAAAAATGAAAAATTGATCTTTTTTAACACTTTATTGCCAAATTGAAAGCCTGACTAGAAGTTATATGTAGAAAAACAACCAAATTAAATTAAAAAATAAGGTCGATACGAACATTTTAAATTTTCTTAAATGAGCATTGGAAATGGCACTTAAAAATTTAACATAATTGGGGACTCAAATGCAAACACTGGTAGAAATTTTTATTTACATAGTTAGGAAAATTAGGAAAATACAATAATTTTATATTTTTACATTATATCGGAGGTGGGCGTGGTTGTAGGCGTATTTAAACAACAATTTTTTAATCTAATTTTAATAAGGTGTGCAAAATGGCAAAGCCCTATCTCGAGCCTTTCTAATTTTCGCCGCAGCTTCTATAAAAAAAAAACTGTGTGGTGGCAGAATCGTGCAGTCGTTCGCAAAGGAAACAGTTTAAATTGTTGGTTGGCTGTTGACTTAAAATATGTTAGAGATTAACACGTTGCCGGAGATAACACTCCTTCCTGGGAAACTCCCTGAATAACTGATAAACAAGGCTTGGACTTCATGTTCCTAAAATCCTTAAATGACCAGCGCCTACACATAAATTTGACCATAAGCTTCAAAAAAGGTGTGAGCGACGTGTTGTCGATGTCCTCAAATCGAGTGATATAGCTAACCGTATCGAAATCCTTCAAGAGGGCAAGAACCACGTGTACCATTTTGCCACACGGCTTGTTTTAGTTGAGTTCGCCACTCATACGCGTGGTTATCTCGCGCAAAGCAGTTGTGCTCTGTAGCTTTCGGAATCTATGTTGGGCGTGGTTGTGGGCGTATTTAAACAAACAAATTTTAATCTAATATTAATAAGGTGTGCAAAATTGCAAAGCCCTATCTCGAGCCTTTCTAATTTTCGCCGCAGCTTCTATAAAAAAAAACTGTGTGGTGGCAGAATCGTGCAGTCGTTCGCAAAGGAAACATTAAATTGTTGGTTGGCTGTTGACTTAAAATATGTTAGAGATTAACACGTTGCCGGAGATTACACTCCTTCCTGGGAAACTCCCTGAATAACTGATAAACAAGGCTTGGACTTCATGTTCCTAAAATCCTTAAATGACCAGCGCCTACACATAAATTTGACCATAAGCTTCAAAAAAGGTGTGAGCGACGTGTTGTCGATGTCCTCAAATCGAGTGATATAGCTAACCGTATCGAAATCCTTCAAGAGGGCAAGAACCACGTGTACCATTTTGCCACACGGCTTGTTTTAGTTGAGTTCGCCACTCATACGCGTGGTTATCTCGCGCAAAGCAGTTGTGCTCTGTAGCTTGCGGAATCTATGTTGGTGATCATTAATTGGGAATTGTCAATTTTAGCTAGGGTGTAGGATAAGCTCAAGTGTCTTCGCTACCGGCAAGATTCTCCTGCACTTGCCTGGTTCACTTTCATAATTTTTCAAACTCTGGGTACTTAATTTTATTTAACTTGCAGCTTGGTTTGTGGTTATTTATATAGCCAATTTTTTAAGAAATGTAGATTTTTTTTTATTTGCTAAAGCCTTAATTCCGGAAATCCCATTTTAGTGTGAGCATAGACTCTTATGGTCCTATTTCTCCTGGAGGTAGATCGCTCATCAACCACTATGCTTAGTTAAAATCCAAAAAAAAAATAGTTCACGGAGAACGGCAGAACAGGGATCTGGTGGACCAATATTGTTTTATTTAACCAAGATTTTTTTTATTTATATGTGGTCAGTATTTAAAAAGTAACACTTAGAGTAAGAAGACCTTAAATCGGGTAGGGAAGATTTTAAAAAACATGAATCGATTTGGCCGAATTATACCAAAGTTGACTACAAATCTTCCATAGTACACTGTGTACATGTAGATGAGCAGAACCTCAAATCGGGAGGAACAAACATAGTTTAATTTCATAGAGTTAATTATATATCGGTTGTAACGTTCCGTGCAAACTTGAGCAAGTTCGACTTTAATTTGTGGTTTCCAGAGTCATCGGACCTGAAATTTGGATGGATTTTAAAGTGGTGGCTTTTCGAAAATACGGACCGTATGTGGTTACGTACTATGCGAAATTAAAGATGTTCCAAAAACGTCAAGAAACTTTTTATTGTACAAAAACATGGACCAATTTTCACAGGATTCGTCCATTGGTCCAAGCTTCAACGATGTACAAAGTTTTAGCGGAACCTATTTCTTTTGTGACCTGTGCTTTGATTACAAAGATGGATGGGCGAACGGACGGACTTCGCTCAGTGGATTCAGATAACGACTCGTTCGACTGGGCTCGATCTCCTTTCGTTTTACAAACATCACCACTAATTTATAACCATAAAGTCGACCCATCTTACTGTACATGTATGAGTGACTTGAGTGTGTTAGCCCCTAGCCAGCGGAGTACTTTGGTGGAAATATTTAAATCGGGCCTTATAGCTGACCCTATATTATTAATGTATACTAGTCGAGTGTCTAATTAGAGACAATACTTATAGTCTTATTCTCCTTATTCGTTACCAGCTCGTTAGAACGCATCTGGTAATTTGGCAACATTTAACATAATTCAGAATTATATAGCAACATTGTTTCTTTTGTACATAGCTCAAAATGTCACACAACAAGAGGTTTCATCCAGCGAATTCGCAGACAATAATAAACTTAAAATTGTTACAAAATAGTCAATGAAAAAAATGTCGAAAATATCTTATAACTAGGGATCAAAATATATGCTCTAAAAATCCCATCATAAGCGCTTAAATGCGCACTATAAAATCTAAAAAGATGCCCTAAAGTATGCATCAAGAAACTTAAAACAATCTTTAAACAAATATGATTTTTAAACAAAAAAATGCACAGAATCCAAATTTACTAACAAAATATGAAAATATATGTGACGCGCAAAATAGAAAGGGACCTAAGGTTAAAAACCAGTTTTGTTCAGGAGAGCCATTTTAAAGATTAGGTCCCTTTCTATTTGCGCTTAGAATCGTCGACTTCACTTTCATAAAACGCGCATATCTCTGGGAGGGAACACTTTTGGGGCATGTGATCGGTCTCATTCGATGCTCAGATGTTGTCCACATCAAAAAAAGAAAAAAAATGAAAATTGATTTTTTTACCCTTAGGGCCCTTTCTCTATGCGCTGTCACATATGAGTTTTCAGCAAAATATGCAATCAATGGCATTTAATTGCAAAGTTTTTAATCCACGAAGATATTTAGTTAAAGTTAATTTTAGACTAATGTCAACGAATATGCATTTGCATATAATTCCGATCCCAACTTATAACTATCAGTTTAAATTAATTAAAACTCACTGATAAGGCCACTTGTTGTTATATTCTTTTTTAGTATAGATAACAAAAAAATGTTTTTATATAGCAGTCATGTTCGACTGTTAGTTGGAAAAAAGGTCTGGTAATTCTTACTTGTTTGAATCAAACGAATACAGCTCATGTGTAGAGATACTTTATGAGGTAGCCTCATAAAGTATCTCTTATAGAGATACTTTATGAGGTAGCAGGGAACACAGTGTTGTGACTCCACTGCAATTCTTTCAGCGAAGATGTATCGTGCACTAGATTGTAGCATATTCGCTTATAAAACTGAAGGTCGTAAGATCGAATCCAGGCGTTGGCGTAATATCGTTTAACATAAAAACAACACTTCAAATGTTTAATTCCATGGTTAATAACACTGTTGTGGAACAAAATCCTTCCTTGGACGAAACCAACTGATCCTTACGTAAAATGATCTCCTGCATCCGAATTGAGTGTCCGTTTTGACCCATCACGTAGCATGTCTAAGAAATGCATCTTTTATACTTAGTAGGGACATAAATACTGTTACACACGTTTGAAGCTGTAAAATAAAAAGTACTGAACGTTTTTGGACCAAATATTTTTTAATATATTTATTGATGTATATTGTATCCAAAAAGAATCTACTTATTCGCAATGTCCGCCTTTTGCCTTTACACACGCCTTAAGTCGCACTGGCCTATCAATAGCTGCAAGAACCTCGTCCATTGGAAAATTGGCCACAGCTCGAACCAAAGCAGTCTTAAGAGATCCAATCATGGGGTATCTTTTGTGACAAACCTTACCCTCTTAAACCGTCCACCGGCCGGAGCAGAATCCTGCTGGAAAGTCCATGGCTGGTTTTGGAACAGGGAATTGTTAAGAGGCTTCACAACAGCTTCCAAAACGGCTTCTTGGTAAACTTTGGCCGATGTTTTGACTCCTTTTTCAATGAGTCAAAACAGGTCAGTGACCCCATCGTAAGAGACACCCCACCAAACCATGACTGAAGCTGGGTGATGACCCTTTTCCACCCTTGGGATCAGTTCAAATGATTCCTTAGATGACCGCGCATATACCCTTTCATTGTAAAAAAATCCTATGATTTTTTACAAAAACTGCAATAACTCAGGCAATTTTCGTCGAACTATCAAAGAATATTCCACGTTAGAAACGTTACAGTACGTTCTTCATGATTTTGTGCAAAAACTATTGGAAGAGCTCTAGAATTGTTGAATTTTCTTGTGGAATTAACAGCCAAAAGAAATAATTTTTTTTTTTTTAAAAATGTTGTACCCTAATCCTTGGGCTCTTCCACTAAAACTGCCTTAGTTTTAGCAAAAATTTCTCAGGATTTTTTTCTTACTGTAAGAACGAGATTTCAAATTAAGCATATAATTTTTTTACAACGTCTGTGTGTAAAAAATCCTATGATTTTTTACAAAAACTGCTATAAACTGCTAATTCCACGTTAGAAACGTTACAGTACGTTCTTCATGATTTTGTGCAAAAACTATTGGAAGAGCTCTAGAATTGGGGTACAATCGACAATTGAAAAAAAGAAAATTCAAAAAAAAATGAAATGTTTACTTTATTATTTTATTAATATATAAATTGCCCTTTTTTAAGTGAATCGGATAAGAGTTGCCGAAGTTTTAGGCAAATTAATAAAAAAAGTCAGAAAAAATGCATATTCACGATATCTCAAAAACTAAACGTGATGGGGCAAAACGCACACTCATTTCAGATTCAGGAGATCATATTACATATGGGTCAGTTGTTTTTATCTACAGGAGCGCTCAACGATTTTTGAAAACATTGCTATAAGCCTTTGTAGTTCGGGAACGATGCCAAGCAGCACTTACATCTAAATAGATTACTAAAGCCTTATATGTTAGCTGAACATTTGCAAAAAAATAAGGGGCCGTAGCTTATCGTTTCATTTTAATTGACAAATAATTCTAAATAAAAATCAAATTTTTACTATTAAACAATCGATTAATTGGCAGGCATAGAGCAGTTTTAAGTGCATACTTTTAGGGATATGTTAATCAGTTATAACGATTTAGTCGACTTCAAAATTCATATTGTGGTGTTTTTTCATCCGTATGTAATACTTTTGAACAGCTGTTAAATAATCGTAACAGATGTTATATTTTATTGGTAGCGCTAAAACACGTGCACCTAAAACTATAGAACTACTATTTTAATTACTGAAATGACTTTCTCCCACTTTTTTTTATAAAATTTATAACTTTGGTCAACATTAATGAAAATAATAAATTCCAACTTTTGTGCAACCAGAACGCCAAAATCGACCGAGCTCACCTATATTGTCCAAGAAAAACTTGAATAATTTTTAAACTATTATTTTTATCCAATTATTTTTTTTTTAAGATTAATGTTGAAATACTATATTTTTCAAATGTACTTACATCAAAAAGATACGACAAAAAGAAATTATGTTTCCAGCCGATTGTAATGCATGAAGATCGAATGACTGCCGCATTATTTTGCATAAAAAAAATAATGAAGTATTTCTCTTAATTAAACAATTCTTTACAAAACTACATCATTGCGTTTTTGTTATTTTACACTCTAATAACTGTATTTTTGCTAACAAAATCCCACTGTGCGACATACTATAATTAAAATTAAAGTTGTGTAAGTTAACCAGTATCCAAAATCAGGCCTGCCATCTGGCCCGCTTAATGCCTTCTGCCGCCACTAGATGTCTCAGTGCTTGTATGTGGTAGCTGCTGAAAATGTACGACAGCAAAGTATTTGCTTTAAACATTTCCCCACTTTAACAGCACACTTCTCATTCTCTTCTATGCGTGAGTGTGTGTGCGTTTGCGTTTGCTTGCATTGCTTTTCTTGTTCTACACTTTAAGCATTGTGATTATCACAGTTTCCTCCTGCAGCCCCCAGAGAACACTTGAGCCAGCGACAAAAAAAGGGAACATTTCTTTTTGCACTGTCTTGTTTGTGCTGGTGTATTTTACATATTTTTTATTTGATGTTCACTGAACCGTTCCACTCGATGTCGCCAAAATCCTCATTATTCATAATCCTTATAAAAATTTATATCGCCATACAAATCAATTCGATTACTGGAAGAACATTCATCTTGTGCTGGAATTATCGCGTCTTTTTTTGCACTCTTCTTTGTCGTTTCTCTCGAACTGGTAGACTTGACAAGAAGTGCTTTTGGAGTGCTCTATATGTATGTGTGTTTGGAGTAGATGCTCGCTACTCCATCCTGGTGTGACGACTGGATGACTGACTGCCTTTTTGACTGTTCGAGTGCGCATTGCAATGGGATATGCTTTGCATTTCTAGTGTTAAGTACGCAGAGTGTGTTTACATTTGCATATGCATGAAGTGTGTATTTCCGAAATTGGAAATTTTGCCAAGGACTGCTGGCATAAATTTCTAGAGTTGAAATTGATAATGTGTCCCAATGTACAGAAGATGCATAGTTGTTGTCTGGATAAAAAAGCCAGCATTAGGTTTCACTTTTTTTTTGGAAATTTTGGAGTTACGTATATCATGTACGAGGGCGGTTCGGAAAGTTCTTAGCCTATCAATGAAAGAGAATAGTTAGTTTTTCAAAAATATTTTAATTTTTCAATATAATCTCCTGAAACTTCAATACACTTAGTCCAACGCTTATCTAGCAATTCTATCCCTTGATTAAAATAGTTTTCCTTAAGGTCTTCAAAATAGTGAGGTAAAACGCTTGCCAGCAAGGAATTTTTTTAGATTTGGGAACAGGTAAAAGTCACTGGGAGCTAAATCAGGAGAATAAGGTGGGTGGTTAAGCAACTCGTACTTTAATTCGTTGATTTTAGCCATTGTTAAAACACTCTTGTGCGCTGGTGCGTTGTCTTGATGAAAAATTATTTTTTCTGAATTTATTGTTTTACCCTTTTGCAGATAGTCAATCAATAAAATACCTTTGAAGTCCCAAAAAACCGTTGCCATAACCTTACCAGCCGATTGAATTGTTTTTACCTTCTTTGGGGCACTTCCTCCAGCTTCAGTCCATTGTTTGGATTGTTCTTTTGTCTCTGGAGTATATCCATTTTAAAATCCATTTTTTTTTTTTTTTTTTTTTTTATAAACCAACACTCAGGGGATGCCCCCTATACATGCGGTGCATTGCGTTGGCGAGTGGAAATTAATGGATCGGAGGGGGGAAAGAGGGAGTAATGTTTGTTGACGCTTGCCTTGAACTTCTGGATGTCGCAATTAGTGGGAAATACATTTGCCGGAAGTCGATTCCACATACGGACTGTACGAGCGAAAAACGAATTTGATCTGTAGTGTATAGTGCGGTCAACTGGCCAATCGATAACAAACGGGTGTGAATTCCTAGAAAGTCGCGTATCCCTGCCGAACATCCTCACGTCAGGAATAAGGCGACGGATGTCTGATGAACACACACCATGAAAGTAACGATAGAACAGCGTCACGCAACCCACATTCCGACGATGCTCAAGGGAAACAATAGAGTTGGATACCCTACTGTCACCTATCAGCACCATCGCTCTCCTTTGAACACGGTCAAGTAGCTCCAAGGATGATTTTGGAGCACCTGCCCATATATGGGAGTTGTATTCCATCTTCGGCCTGATGAAAGATGTATAGATATTGTAAAGATCAGTAGGAGTGAAGTATTTCTTGCACCGCTTTAAAAAGCCTATGCACTTGAGTGCTTCTTTCGACACTTCGAATACATGTCTCGCCCAACGAGCGTCACATTGTATTTTCATGCCCAGAACATCGAGAGATTCTGATTGTTCAATATCCGTACCATCGAGAGAAATTGACGATATTGTTGGGTCAGCGAATCGCTTGTGAGACAACAAGCAGCACTGTGTCTTACGTGCATTAAAATCTACTCTATTCACTCGACCCCATTCGGAAATGGCCAGTAGATCCCGGCCAAGTGTCTCATCCATAATTCGCCTTTTGTCTTCAATATCTTGAAGGCTCGGCCTACGGTCGAATGAATACGAATGACAGAGGTTACTATCATCTGCGAAAGAGTAGATTGGATTCACGGTCTGACCCAATAGATCGTCAATGAAAATAAGAAATAAAGAGGGAGAAAGGACAGAGCCCTGTGGTACACCTGCGGTCAGCCTATGTGTGTTGGATGATATTAGCTATTTCACGATTTCCCATGATATTAGCTATTTCACGCACTTTTATTCGTCGACCATTTAATACCATATCATGCACTTTGGCTACAATTTCTGTTGTTGTTGCTGTTTTTGGACATCCACTACGTGGTTCATCTTCAATGCTTGTACGACCACGTTTAAATTCAGCAACCCAATTTTTTACTGTTGCATATGAAGGAGCACTTTCACCCAACATATTCACCATATCATAATGAATTTCTTGTCCCGATAAACCTTTTTTATGCAAATATTTAATGGCACCACGCATTTCTTATTTGTCCATTGTAAAAAAATCGCGGATGCGTCTTTTGTGAACACCTGTTTCTGTATGAAGGAGTTGCCAGATCAAAACAAAATTTAACATGTGTTCATAGCAGAGATGGATGTTTCCAAAACACTTAACTTTTTTTGTGTTTATACCGCGCTTTTTGTGCTAGGCTAAGAAATTTCCGAACCGCCCTCGAATTAGCATTATCTGCCTTGAGTTTAGTAGTGACTTAATCTATATTCGCTGGGATTTAAAGCGAGAGAAATGTATTGATAAACATTTGTGGTCAGAACTCATACTTATGTTACTCCCAAAAGTACTAAATAAAAAAAGCTAAAATACTATTAGTCGACAGCGATATAAGGGAGAATATTTAAAATTTAACAGGTGAACCAAAAACTTTCTGTAAATTTTTAACCAAATAATTCTTTGAAACTGTAAATGCAATTTAGCATCTTTTTTAAATTATTGTTATAAAGTATATAGGGTGGTCCAACGGGAACGCCCAATGTAAATTGTAAATAAAACAATAAGTTTTCAGAGAATTATTATTATGACAATTAAGTGTAAAAAAGTATTGGCCAAATGCTCGCTACGGCTTCGGTTAATGTGCCGAATTATCTCATCATTTAGCTCTTAAACTCTTCTTGATTTATTGACGTACACTTTTTCTTTTAAAAATCCAACGGTTTCAAATCACATGATCGTGGCGGCCAATTAACATTTCCACGACGCACAGTGGCGCCATTTGAGTTTTTTCGTTGCAAAAATCATATCTTTTGAACCGAATAAGATAATTGAACAGTTTAAACAGCATATGATAGATAACTGTTCAGCCTATGAAATGAGCGTTTGGAAAGGGTGCTACGCTCTGTAGGGGCCTAATTATGGGTTATCAAAGTTAAAATTAGTAGAAAAATCAATTTTATGGTAACTAAAAAAATTATTTTTAAATTTTTAGATTGTTTTTATTTTTTTTCTTTAGGGTTTTATGTTTTAAATTATTACCCAACAAATTAAAAAAAAAATATTTTTTTTTTAAATTTATTTTTTCAATTTTCTGTAAAATATTCATCACAGTTCGTAAGAGAAGGTATATCTAAAAGACTAACCATTTCTAAACTATAATTATTTTCTAACTCTATTCTTGACTTCACATGCCGCAGGGAAGAAATAAGTGGATCGAAAGATGCTGCCAACTTGTTGAAGAGGTCCTCATTTTGCCTTACCCTTGATGCTTTGAATGTGTTCTGCAATCTATATTTTTTATAAAATTTGTTAAGAGACTCCTGTGCTTCTTCAGAAAGCTCTCCAATTGGCAAAGACTGGTACTCAATTATATCTTTGCCATGCGCCAATATTTTATGGACGGTCGGGGTCAACTTCTTCTGTGGATACATTTCTGCTAAAAGAGATGCAGTTTTCGACGCATATTCTCCATATTTTGTAGAATTGACATTTTCTTTGCAGTTTAAAACATCTAAGATCGTTCCCAATCTTTTCACGATTTGATTGTCAATTCCAGTGATTCTAGTTACTGCCTCATTATTTCAAAAAATCTCCTAGAAGTGTTTCCATCGTTTGAGTTACCGTATCCGTGCTTGGGACAGTCTACTTTTAGTCCAACTTGTTTAAAAAAAGCATCCTGTATTTGCTTCTTTCTGATCTTTTCCTTATCCTTTATTGATGTATTTTCATCGAAGTTTTCCTCCTCTTGTGGTAGGGTATACGCCAGTTTTAGCAAGAATTCCATACACCTTATCCTTGCGTGCAATGGTGACATTCCATATTCGTAATTCTCCTCATTTGTAGAATCGTTTAAATTACCAAAGTTCTTCTGACTCTTTTTGCAAATCGGGCATGACATTGTTGAGGTTGTTCCTGTCAGTTCGTTTACGACTTTTCCGTCAACCATGGTCAGATGGAACTCGTAATTGCATTCAATATATTTTCCTTCTCCAATTTGCAGCTTTGTAGGCTTAATCTTGCTTATTTGTTCTCCAATGTCCTTCACCGTGGTCCTTATGAGTTCTGCCGATTCCCTTGCAAACTGAAACATTATTGGTCGGCAATAATGCACTGATGACGGACGTGGATTTTTCCAGTGTAGGGAAACATCAGATTTAAGCCGCAAAGGAACAACAGATGCCATAAACATATTTCCGTCCGATATTGTAGCGTCATCGGAAGATATCCTTTGCTTATAAACGCTTTGTCCGGATGATCCATCGCAGCCCCATTTGCTGATCAATGTCAACTTCTCAGGAAGAATTTTCACCTCATTTTCAGGAAGACTCTCCAACAACCGTTTTGCTGTATGGCCCATGAGATTCGCAGAGACTTCCGTAAACTCCGTATGCAGTGGTCGTGAATTTATTTTGGCTTGCGTAATATGCTTGTATCCGGGTAAACGTCAGCGCCGTGTCGCGTTAAAGATGTCCGTAGTTTCTCATATTTCTCTTTGGAATGTTCTAAGTCCATAAACAAGGCCAAGGCTTCTTCGGATCCATACTTTTTAATGTGTGCGTTTGTGGGCGTGGGAATGCTTTCCTTAATCCTTTTTAGTCGCAGTGGGCTTGCATCAGCAACAGATTTGGTTATCTGCGACCTAACTCTTTCACTATCCTTTGTAAATTTAATAGACAGCGCGTCCGATAATTGCTTCGTGGTGAAGTCATTGGTGGCATCGGCAAGTTTCCTCTTCCTTGTGAAAATTGAACACTCCTCAATACTTTTTTTTGGCCTTCCTTTTGCTCCTCTGGTTGATGTGGTGGGTTTATCTACTGCCAATATATCCAGGATGGTGTCTTCATTAAGCCAGTCCTCGTATTTGGAGTTGAAGTTCTGAATGGTTCGATTAGATTTCACCCATTTTGCCTTAATATTTGCATATATCAGATAAAATTTATTTATATAATTTCGCTTCTCTCAATATTTCCGTATAAGCTATCAAGTTCTTCTAAAGCAGCTTCCGTGAAAAAAATTGGTGTGGTTGACTTTCTAAACAGTTCAAATAATTTAAAATTGTTCAACGCCATGTTTTCAGTACTTAAATTGTTTAATGGTTTCAGTAATTGTTGCGCCAACTTTCAGTCGTAGAGTAATCCAGGCATTATCCTTATTTTGCAATATATAGGCTTATGCTACCATGCCTAAAAATAAAAAATAAAAATAGGGACCATAAGTCAATATTGTTGTACGTACCTGCTAATTTCAATGAGTAGTTTTTTTCAAACTATTAGATCAAACTACTGTCAGTCAAAACATATAAGCGATGGACGCCATACAATTTCTGCAACCATGTCTTTTTAACCATTTTTACCTCTAGAAGCCAAACGGGCACGTACGGGCAGCTAAAATTTTTGAATTATGTAAAGAAATAATCAATGAACAGGTTTTGCAAATATGGCAAATATAGAAAAATATAGATTTTTTTATTTTCCGTCAAAGTTGAAAAATAGTGAAAAAACGGATAGTTTTTAAATAGTGATTTACCAGGAGAAACACAAAGCAAACAGTTAATTTTTTTTTATCATTATACATTTAATAAATACATCAATCAATACAAACAAAAAATAAGGCGATTCGTTACCTATTTTTCGTGATATTACACCTGAAATCGCAACAAACTCACTAAAAATTGTGTGTTTTTTTGAAAACCGAAAGTCGGTCAACTTTGAACGGCTATATCTTCTAAACTAAAAATGTGATATTATTAAGAGTGGCAGATTTGAAATCGTTGAAAAGTTTCCTATAACATGGGTTTATTCAAAACTTCGTCGGCGCTCATGAAAATTTTGATTTTTGCAACCTCGTTTGCTCTACGGGCGCTACTGTGCGACGTAAGATACCACGGCCATTGAATTTCTCTCGTAAAAGAGCCATTGTTTTATCACGTAGAAAAAAAGTATGGTTGGGGGATCATACTATTGTAGGGTATATGGTTGTGACACAACAATATTATGATCCTCACAACAATAGTATGATCCACACATAACCATACTATGATCCCCACAACCATAGTATGATTCACACATAACCATACTATGATCCCCACAACCATAGTATGATTCACACTCAACCATAGTAAAGAATGTGATTAAACCGCATGATCGAAGGTTATATACTTTAGTGCAGGGAGATTTTAAATAAACGAGAACCAGTCGGCGTTAGAGTATTTCACCGAACACAATAAAATCACAATAAAAATCCCTCGAACTACCTTCCGATTGTTGTTGTTTTTTTAATGGACAGCAACCATTCACTGTATCGTGTGTATGTGTTTTTTATATCAAAAAAACCTACGCACACACATACATGTATGCTCTATAAAACCTGTTTTGTTATGTTCATAGTCGCAACCATACTGTATGATTGCCGTAATCAAATTATTGTTAACGTAAATTTTAAACAACAATACTTTTGTTGTACCAACCATATTTATATGGCTACTACAACCATATTTTCATTTTTTAAATTTGGCAATAATACTATTTTTACATTTCAACAATAGCAATATTGTCGCAATCATACTATTGTCAAAACGAAATTCAAACAAAAATTCTATGCTTGCGACGAATATGCTTTTATTGTAGGGAACGTATTATTGTTGCGGTGACCATAGTGTAACCATATCATTTCTCTGCGTGATTGGATGTGTGGAAAGTGGCATCATCCTTTTGGAACCACATATCATTCAGATCATTATTCTCAATTTCTGGCCCAAGAAGTCTGTATCATCTCGCGATAGCACACCATTCACGTTAACTGCTTGGCCGACCTCATTTTCAAAGAAGAACGGCCCGAGCGGGCGAGCATGCCCAGATGTTTTCACATTTCCTAAGGACCCGGTCATTTCAAAAGGCCAAAAATATTTTGAAAACCAAAGAAACCCATAAGTGTTGTCTCAGAAGCTACTATTAGGTTGTACTTACTTTATTTTGTAAAGCACCTTTGCACCCTCTTGGTTCTTCGTGAACGTCTACAAGCCTGTAGAAACTATTAATATTCAAAATAATATAAAATAAATACAAAAATATAAAAAAAAATAATATTAACTATGTTACGTTCGGCTTCAGACCACGTTTATGACTAATCTTAGCCAAGACTTTGAAATATGTCTCTATATATGTGGATTCGTATCAATTTTTTAGGCCCCTTGGGCCATGAGTATGACCTTGATATCAGCCAAAACTACGATATATATCCCTAGGGCCATGTGTATGACCTTGATCTCAACTAAAACTTGGAAATATATCTATATTTGGGTTCGTAACAAAATTTCCATTATGGCCATATTGACTATTGATTGCCGGTTTTGACCATGCAGTAGTAGTCCAAAAACGGCATACTTGAGCCTTATGTGTTCTCATGCAGTCGTTCATGGCGATCAGATTAGATACCCTGTGGGACTTAACGTCCTTACCGGTATCGGTGTCAAAGTTAATCTCCACAATCAGTATTTTCGTATTCGAGAACCGTCCATTCTAGAGAATGATTGGTCGAATAGGCTTGCTAGACATTAATCCCCTCTACACATGCAAGCTTAATCGTAGATAGAACATGCTAGAATAGGACATGCTGGATCACCAGACAAAGCTGGGAAGGTACAATCTAAATCGCTCGAAATACACCACCATTTCAGAAGCCGTGTCCACGGGGCACAGATTGATAAGCAAACATGCAGCAGAACTGACAGTATTAAGTGATGACTGTTGTAGAAGCTTTTGAGACGAAGTGGAGGATAAAAGCGTGACACATCTCATATGGGTTTGAGAACATTGATGCCGTGCGTGAACTGATAATCGTCATGTGACATACCGTGAGATAGAGGCATCCTTGGGCAATTCTTCCTCCAGCATACATTCGATATTGCATAACACCTGGCCGTAAAAAAGGTTTGTTCTCGTTGGATCCCGCACAATCTGACAATCGCTCAGACAAACGCTCAAATACGATCGCGGTGCTTCAAAAGACGTTTATAAGGTCGTCACATGTGACGAATCATGGATCTTTGCGTATGAGCCCGAAACAAAACAGCATTCGACCATGTGGGTCTTCGAAGTCTAGCCAAATCCTACGAAAGTTTTTCTTGGAAAAAGCACTTCGAAGCAAATGGTCGCCTGTTTCTTCGGCAAAACTGGTCATGTAGCGACTGTCCCCAACTAAGCAACGTAGGTCAATTCTGAGTGGTACATTACAATTTGATTGCCTATAGTCTTCGGAGAAATTCGAAAAACGAACAAGCGAAGACGAATCATTGTGCACCATGACAATGCGAGCTCTCACACATCGGCTCAAACTAGCGCCTTTTTGACCGGGCAAAACGTCGAATTAATGGGTCATCCGCCGTACAGATCTTGACTTGGCACCAAATGACTTTTTTTTTATAACCGCACATCAAGTAAAAAATGCGTGGTTAACGATTTTCGTCACCAGAAGATGCTGATGAAGCGTTCAAAAACCACGGTGAGGAAAAAGTGCTTCGACAATTGGTTTGAGCGCATGCATAATTGTATAAATCAAGCTGGAGAATACTTTGAAAAACAATAAAAATCATTTTTGATGATAAATATTCGCATTTTCATTATTAGGCCAGAAATATATATAGCAGCCCTCGTAGTATAATCACCTACATCTTTTATTTCCGGAAGAAATCATTCGTCCCCGAGAAAAAAGACGAACTTTTTTTGCATAGTATATTATAATAGCGCACTCAACGGGTTTCGGTTTTCGGTTACTACGAAGAATTTATTTGTTGTCACCACTAATAATTGGTACCAAAGTAACATATACTTCATAATTGTTTGGTTGTCATAACCACCATTTGGGGCAACCAATACTTTTACTTAATTCAGTTCGAATAAGCAACTTATTGGCTGTAATAATAGCAATATTATTGTAGCTACCAGCGTATGGTATGTCGAACCATTAAACCATCAATACCATGGAATGTTGGTGATTGCAACAGTATGTATGTTTATTCAACCGAATATTTGCAGTTCGGACCGATTTCCAACTGATTTTTTCGCTGTGTGTATGAGTGAGAAATTTTAGAATAAAGCATTGACATCGATTTCCAAAATAATGGATATTCGAATTCTAAATTTATCAGGTTTGATTAGGTTGATCCCAGCTACAGCATATTTTTCTACAAAACTTGCCCTGTTTTCTTAGTATTCTCTATTTTTACTTCATTTTCTCTGTAAGTGGCTAAACGACTTAGGTTGTATATATTGCCTCATTTTAAACTGTGTCAAAACTTTGCATTCGTTAAGCCGACAATAACTAATTGCAGTGTGTCCGTCTTGGTCCCCCATTCTAATATGTTAATATGTGTAAATTAAGGTATTATTAAATTTATCCAATTTATTTCGGACTTCAATAAATTCGCACTCACTCACAGTCTAACGTGCTCTGCATACATATGCAGATACATCTACATTTCGAATGTTTCCTTGTCAGACATAAACAGACACAATAAGTGTGGCTACGTGTGTGTGCGTGCGTATGTGTATATCTATACATATGCACTTTACAAATTTCTCTCTTCAAATTGTATTATAATGAAGTCAATAAATTATGATTAACTGATGCATAAAGGAAATGCAAACGACGGCATTCTCATATATGCATGCCACATGCTCGTACTTTCAAATACACCCAAAACCATTTACACACCCACACACACATTCGTATCTGCAGACACAGGCACAGCCTGCCGCCACCCTCCAGTCATACACGGATGCATCCTCGACTTACGTGCCACACACACGCATGCACCGTACCCGAATTATGTCAATTTAGGCATAATTTGTACCGAAATTTCATTTTTTGGATTACAACGTTTGAAAGCCGTCTCGAATGTTGTACATGTTGAGCGGCAAATACAATAAACTTTAGGGATTTAGTAATTTGAAGAATAAGCAGCGGGATTTCAATGAGATGCTTTACAAATTTAAGATAAACTTAAAGCAACTACTACGTCTACTGCATTGGAAATAATGAATAGCTTAAAGAGCGAAATTGATTGTAAAAGTTTTATTTCGATTAAATACGGATGAATTTGTCCAAGTAACGAAAGGCTACACTACTCCGGTATGTACTCTGAATACGATCGGGTTAAGTATGAGAGCCCTACAGCGGTAAAATCCTAAATCATGACGAACCTTTCTTAATTGTCGGTCGTTACGTACAATTTAACCAATGCGAGCGTGGTATTATGTGTCTTCTAGAGCGAAAGTATTTCAAACCGAGAAGAAACATTGTATGGGGGAATAATAACCTGTATCACATTATGGCTTCGGGAAAATAATTTGTTCTTAGGGCTACTATAAATATTTCTGGCCTAATAATGAAAATGCGTATTTTAATCATCAAAAATGGTTTTTATTGGTTTTCAAAGTATTCTCCAGCATGATTTATAAACTTTTGCATGTGCTCATACCAATTGTTGAAGCAATTTTTCCACTCCGATTGAGACACCTCCAAAACATGGTTTTTGAACGATACAACAGCATCTTCTGGCGACGAAAATCGTTGACCACGCATTTTTTCCTGATGTGCGGGGATAAAAAGAAGTCATTGGGTGCCAAGTGAGGGCTGTACCGCGGATGACCCATCAATTCGACGTTTTGGCCGGTCAAAAATGCGCTGGTTTGATTCGTCTTCTCTTGTTCGTTTTTCGAATTTCTCCGAAGGCAAACAAATTGTGGTGTACCACTCAGAATTGACCGTCCTACGTCGCTCAAGTGGAACAGTCGCCACACGACCAGTTTTGCCGAAGAAACAGGCAACCATTTGCTTCGAAGTGCTTCTTCCACGAACAACTTTCGTTGCATTTGGCTCGTCTTCGAAGACCCACACGGTCGATTGTTGTTTCCGGCACATTCGCATAGATCCTTGATTTGTCACCTGTAACGATCTTATAAATGTCTTTTGAAGCACCGCGATCGTATTTTTTTTAAAAATTTCTTTGCACCAATCGACACGAGCCTTTTATGAGCGATTGTCAAATTGTGCGGGATCCAACGAGAACACACCTTTTTTACGGCCAGGTGTTCATGCAATATTGAATTATGCTGGTGGAAGAAACGCCCAAGGATGCATCTATCTCACGGTATGTCAAATGACGATCTTACATTATCAGGCATCAATGTACAGATGGCTTATAAAAGATTGATTTAAAAAAAAAGTTGCTAGTAAAACAGAAAATGTGCCAGGCCAGTTAGTTTTGCGGTCGCCCTCGTATGTAAAAAAAAACTATAAACAAAAAAAGAAAAATTTGCTTTTCTTTAAAAGCGGACAATACAAAAAGAAGTCAACTTCTGGCTAATTTCTATAATTTACCCAATAGCCAGATTAGAAGATAGTATTAATTGCTCAAAATAATCCCTGAGTCCTTGGCTACAATTGTCCTTTTGAATGAACTCAAAAATAATTACTAGATCAAAAGTTTTAGAATTGTGGCCGATGGAAATCGATCCAGGACCACTGTGCGCCCCCTTTTGAACATCTATAACAAGTTGAATGTGGCACTCATGGGTTGCTAATCCACGCCGAATATCGCAAAAAATCATACCACAAAATGTTTACAGTTTAATTCCATTTGTTGCGATTGACTTAAAAAAACTTAAATTGTTATAAAAAATAAATTTATTAATTAAAATTTGACTATACTACGAGTAGGGACATAAATACTGTTACAACATTGAACACAGCCATTTCATTAGTAGAACTGAACATACCCCGTTAATGTCATGGGTTTTGAAAGCTAACCTCAATAGCGTTAGTCTGTAACGGGATTTTAAAATTGCTTCAACTTTCATCATGGAGTGGTCAGATAATGAGAACCGTATCGCTGTAATAGCGCTTTTCAAGTGTGAAATGAAAAAAAAAAAAACGATATTTTCAAAACGCTCCGGCCACTAGGGATTTGCCGCATGTTCGTCTACCGACGCATAAAACTGTTTGAGGAGACTGTAGATGTAAAAGACCGCAACCGGTCGGGCCGCCCACGCTCCGTTCGAACACCGCATGTCATCAAAGCCGTTAAATCAAGAATTCACAGAAATCCGCTCCGAAAACAGAAAATCATGGCCCGTGAGATGAATATCACGCAAAAGTCCATGAGTCGAATCATTAAAAAATACTTAGGACTTGGGGCTTTCAAACGACGTACCGGACATTTATTGACTGCAGCTTTAAAAAAAATTGGATTGAAAAATGCTAACGTCTTTTGGTGAAGCACGCTGATAACATGAACAGAAAAATTTTGTTCACTGATGAAAAAATTTTTACCGTTCAGGAAAAATTTAACAAGCAAAATGATAGAGTGTATCTAAGGAAGCGTCTAAGGAAGCATCTGAACTGATCCCAAGGGTGGAAAAGGGTCATCACCTAGCTTCAGTCATGGTTTGGTGGGGTGTCTCTTACGATGGGGTCACTGACCTGCATTTCTGCGAACAAGGAGTCAAAACGTCGGCCAAAGTTTACCAAGTAACCGTTTTGGAAGCTGCTGTGAAGCCTCTTAACAATTCCCTGTTCCAAAACCAGCCATGGACTTTCCAGCAGAATTCTGCGCCGGTCCATAAGGCTAAAACGTCCCAGGCCTGGCTTCGAAACAATTTGCCAGCGTTCATTTCCTCTGAAGAATAGCCCTCCAGATTTGAATCCATTGGTTAACAATTTGTGGACGGTTTTAGAGTACAAGGTTTGTCACAAAAGATACTTAACGATTGGATCTCTTAAGACTGTTTTGGTTCGAGCTGTGGCCAATTTTCCAATTTACGAGGTTCGTGCAGCTATTGACGACTGTCCAGTGCGACTTAATGCGTTTGTAAAGGCAAAAGGCGGATATTTCGTATAAGTAGATTCTTCTTGGATATAATATACATCAATAAATATATTAAAAAATGTTTGGTCCAAAAACATTTAGTACTTTTTATTTAACAGCATAAAACGTGTGTAACAGTATTTATGTCCCTGCTAAGTGTAGATCGTAGTTTTCTTCTTTATATGACCCAAATTTCTTACAAATCGGCCAATCCTCAGAAGCAAGATTTTTAGTAAAGTTTAAAAATAAACCTGTTTTACCACTTTAAATTTTTCTGGCCCACGTTACTATCCCACGAGCTCAGGCCATCCGATTTTTTTCCAAAATATTGTATGACATCTGATTCAAAAAAATCGTTGTGCAAAAAACTGAATTATTTCCCCCCTTAAGATTTGTAATCTAAAGTAAATCCGATTTTAACTTCTTGCTTCGACATTATGTTTTCATGCAGCTGCACTTGATGCATCTTAACTCCAGTATGCAACCGTATCTCATGTGCGTTATTAAGTTATTTAAGATTGTCCATATTTGCCTGCGTACGTACGCACATTCACACATTCAGAATATGAATATCCCATGCTTGGCAGTGTGTTTGCAACTCTCGTTCGGTGTGTAATAGTATATAAACTAATTAAGTTTTATGCCGTACACTCGATGTGTGGATAGCAGCAACTCGTACGATTTATGTTCACGACATGAAATTTAATTACAGTTGACACGTTGACGCTTCAGCTACATATGCTGCTGCATGTGTTGCTGATATTTATGCTTAACTCAGTTAAGAACGGATACTTTTGAGTCATACGGGAGTGAGTTCGAGATAGCGAGCATGGCGAAAAGGACAACCAAAGAAGAAAACAAGTTTTACTTTTTGCATAAATAAAACTATGCATTTCATTATGGCTGTCGTAAAAGTTATCAAGAGTTTCAAGTTGAGAAAGGGGTGTTTGTGGGGAAATGACGTCAAACAACTTGCTCATTGCGTATGAGCAATAATTGTGTGGGAATTAATATTACTCATACGCTTTAAAATTATGATGAAGGTTTATTAGTACCGAATGGGCAGCTCGGGCGTATGGGAAATATTTGCGTAGTTATAAATAGGGGTTATATACTTAAGACTAACTGATTGAATATCAATCTAGAACGAAAGTCTATGCAAACGAAAGCCAGTCACTTATTTTAGTATCAAAAAGAAGCTCGCTACCCTTTGACTTATCGTTCACATAGCCTTACATGTTGCGATTGAACGAAGTTGTTGTCAGCACAAAAATTTTGAAGTTCCCTACGGGAAATTGTTTCGGTACAGAACCAGTCACGTGATAGGTCTCTCAAGGTTGGGGACCGGTCCCAGTACCGACTCAACCATAAAAAGAGACGTTATACGCCACAATTAAACAAAGATGAATTGGATTCTGTTCATGGTGATAATGCACCATCATACTCCACCGTGAAATCCTGGGTTCAACAATTTAAAATGGGTCGTTCAAGTACGGAAGACGAACAACGCTCTGGAAGACCGAAAACTGCTACTACTATTGAAAACATTAGAAAAATATTTAATGAAGTGACTAAAGATAGACGAATAAAGCTCAGAGAACTTGCTGATATTGTTAAAATACACGAAAAACAAGTTTGAAGTATTTTACATGATGAACTCCACATGAAAAAGCTATCCGCAAGAAGGGTGCCGCGTTTGTTGACTTTGCCCCAAAAAATCGTCCGTTGGACCAATTCCGAGGAGCTTTTAGCGATTTATCAGCGTAATCCAATAGAGTTCTTGCGCCGATTCATAACTGTTGATGAAACATGGATCCATCACTACATCCCAGAATGCAAAGAACAGTCAAAACAATGGATAGAAGCTTGTAAAAGTGGTCCCAAGAAGGCGAAAACTGTTAAGTCAGCAGGAAAAGTAATGGCCACAGTATTTTGGGATGCAAGGGGTATAATATTTATTGATTATCTGGAGGAAGGAAAAACTATAAAAAGTGAATACTATTGTGCATTATTGGATCGGTTGAGTGAAGAAATCAAGATAAAACGACCACATTTAGAAGAAAAAAGTTATTTTTTCATCAAGATAATGCCGAATTACGATTTGAAATTGCTCCGCATCCACCATATAGTACAGATTTAGCTCCTTCTGATTATTTCTTGTTTCCAAATTTAAAAAAATTTCTCGGTGGCAAAAATTTTTCGACCAATAGCGAGGTTATTGCTGAAACTAAGGCATATTTTGAAGGTCTTGAAAAATCTTATTTTTCGGATGGAATTAAAAGACTTGAAAAACGTTTGATGAAGTGTATTGAGTTGGAAGGAGATTATGTTGAAAAACAAATAATAATTCCAAAAACCGGTTCTTTTTATGTTAGGCCAGTTATTTTTGCGGTCGCCCTCGTAACTCCACTCAGATACTAGTTGATATATAAGGGGACTGATCGAAAAGGACAGGTATCGACCATGTCACAGTATCCATCATAGAGTACCAATCACAGAACCCATCTTATCCATCCCATAAAAATTTCAATAGATTTCTAATCAAATTCCACGAAAAGTGGATTTTGTTTAAAAGATAGCTGATGTCCGTGGATATGTAAATTCTTAATGGAGCCGTTTTATCTGCGAAAGTTATACCGCGAATTAAACGACTTTGAAATTTCAAGTAATTAACACGGACATTATATCCAGTTCTGTGACAGGTTTTGTTTTCACCCATCCTTAATTCGGGACATTCAGGGTAATTGACTTCATTTGCCGTAGGCTTATTTCAAAACCTTTATCAAGACTTTTCTCTATTCTTTTATTTGGGTTCATATGGGACAAATGAATATATAAAAAGATAGTTAAAAGACTTTTTCAACCTCTTTGTTAATGAAAAACATTTAATTGATTTTTTTAGTTATAAGTCTGGGTGTTTTAACGTAATTTTGTAGAAACCCTCATCTTGTTTGTAAACTCGTGTAACCTCAATACAAAAGAGGCAATGAAATATCGTGAAACTCAGCTGTGTTATCAGAAGCAACTGAAAAACAAATAAATGCAAACAAACAATATTTTGGGGATAATTTTCTTTGAAATGCAAATAATAAACTAATAATTAAAAATGTGCAGAAATGGAATGCATAAAATTAAAAAAAACAACATTTCTGTTGTATCTTCTTTATTAATTTTCGTCTTGTACAGGGTGTCCGTCGGGAAGGTATACTACTTTGTTTGTTTATAATTTCTGATTAAATGAAAGAGAATAGATATTATATTGATAAACGTTTTATTAATTGTCGGCAATTACGTATGGAATATCAATATCAGATAAATGTCTGCCTTTGTTAGTCTCACAAATTCGAGTCCTTTTGAACACTTTTTTTATTAATTTCGTCAGGAATATTTGGTTTGCTTTGCTCAAGCGTTTCTTGTTTGTTTGAATAAACCTTGCTTTTTATATGTCTTCACAAAAAGAAGTCCGGATCAATCGTGGAGGCCAATCAACATCACCATGACTTTAACCAACTTGTTGTGGAAAGAGGTCTCGCAGTAATACCAATATTATACTGGCTAAATGCGATGTGGCACCGTCTTGTTGATACCACATGTTAATCAAGACCAATGCATGCAGTTCTGGCGTTGAAACGTTTTCAATCATATCACAATATCGCTTCCCACTGACAGTCACCGTTACGTCGTTTTAATTTTCATAGAAGTAAGGTCCAATTAGTCCTCCTGACTAAATTGCACACCAGACTGTCACTTTTAATGGATATAAAGGTGATGCCCAGAACCGACTATTCTGTTTATTTACATATCCATTCAAATGAAATTGTGCCTTGATTTTTTCATGAAAATCGGGGTTGTCATGGGCGAGCTGTAACATCCTATTGTCATATGTACGGCGGCGTAAATTGTCTTGTGGAAGAAGCTCTTGTGCAAAATTGTGGCCAAAGTTATTCTTTGAAGACCAAGCTCCTTAGCCCGTCGTCGAATTGAGGTTGGTGGATTGTTTTGAACACTTTCTTGAGCAGCAGTAATGTTTTCAGCCGATCTTGCAGTACGTTGTCGTCCATGCTTGGGTCTATCAGCTACAGGCCCTTTTCCTTCGAAATCATTTACTACACGATAAATATGGCCGTTTTGTTGGCAAGTTGTTTCTCCCAAAAATTTGACGTAACTTTGTCATCGTCACAGTAATCGATGATTGATTTTAATAAAATGTTTTAACGATTAAAACACTGGTTTATCGAATATTTTTCCATAAAAAATTTGCCACATCTCTACTTCACGACTGCCAGATATGAACAGTCAAGACTAATGTTTACCAAAATGGCGGCAAAACAAAGTAGTATACCTTCCCGGCGGATACTCTGTATATGTGGTTTAAAGTGTTTCTGTTATTAAACGAAAGACAAAACACAAGTGACCGATTTTAACATTAGCGTTCTCACAGATGGCGAAAAAAGTCTGTGGGTCCCAAATTTATAGGAAGGGATGCGAATGGATGGGTCCCAAATCAACTGTTTCTCGTTTAAATGGCGGAAAAAAATCATTTATTTGTCAGGCTGTAAAAGTCGACTCTCAATTTCTTTTTTCCAATTAAAATTTTATTTAACCAATTAACATTTTTATCTTAAAATAATAATTACAGTAATGAGATATATCTTAATGATACTTTAACAATTATGTGCATGGAAATATTACATAAATAAATTAATCACAAGTGATCTTGTTATAGGTAAAAAGGATACAAAAACCTATAAGTGACTGTTTATAAAAAAAATGTAAAAATATAATAAGAAAAATATTATAGACGTTTCGACTATTACAAAAAAAATCAAAAGTGACTTTTAGACTTTTTAGTATAAAAAATTCGATTTAAGTCGACTTTTTTCTTTAGAGAAACAAGTTTTCTTTGTATAAAAAAATTTTATTTAGAAATACGAGGGCGGTTCGGGCGGTTCTTAGCCCAGCACAAAAAGCGCGATATAAACAGAAAAAGTTAAGTGTTTTGGAAACTTCCATCTCTGCTATGAACACATGTTAAATTTTGTTTCGATCTGGCAACTCCTTCATATAGAAACAGGTGTTCACAAAAGACGCATCCGCGATTTTTTTACAATGGAAAAATTAGAAATGCGTGGTGTCATTAAATATTTACGTAAAAAAGGTTTGTCGGGACAAGAAATTCATAATGATATGGTGAACGTGTAAGGTGAAAGTGCTCCTTCATATGCAACAGTAAAAAATTGGGTTGCTGAATTTAAACGTGGTCGTACAAGCATTGAAGATGAACCACGTAGTGGACGTCCAAAAACAGCAACAACAACAGAAATTGCCAAAGTGCATGATATGGTATTAAATGGTCGACGAATAAAAGTGCGTGAATAGCTAATATCATGGGCATCTCAAATGATCGAGTCCATTTAATTTTGCATGAAGAACTACAGATGAAAAAGCTTTCTGCAAGATGGGTGCCGCACTTGTTAACAGTCGACCAAAAACGCATAAGAATGAACATTTCTCAAGCTTGTTTGGATCGTTTTCAGCGAAATAAAATGGATTTCAAGCGTCGTTTCATAACTGTTGATGAGACATGGATCCACCACTATACTCCAGAGACAAAAGAACAATCCAAACAATGGACTGAAGCTGGAGGAAGTGCTCCAAAGAAGGCAAAAACAATTCAATCGGCTGGTAAGGTTATGGCAACGGTTTTTTGGGACTTCAAGAGCATTTTATTGATTGACTATCTGCAAAAGGGTAAAACAATAAATTCAGAGTACTATTGCAACCTTTTAGATCAATTAAATGTACAAATTCGAGAAAAACGTCCTGGCTTACAGCACAAAAAAATAATTTTTCATCAAGACAACGCACCAGCGTACATGAGTGTTTCAACAATGGCTAAAATCATCGAATTAAAGTACGAGTTGCTTGACCACCCACCTTATTCTCCTGATTTAGCTCCCAGTGACTTTTACCTGTTCCCAGATCTAAAAAATTCCTTGCTAACAAGCGTTTTACCTCAAATGAAGATGCAATTACAGTTGTAAACCACTATTTTGAAGACCTTGAGGAAAACTATTTTAATCAAGGGATAGAATTGCTAGATAAGCGTTGGACTAAGTGTATTGAAGTTTCAGGAGATTATATTGAAAAATAAAAATATTTTTGAAAAACTAATTATTCTCTTTCATTGATAGGCTAAGAAGTTTCCGAACCGCCCTCGTATAAGAGCGATTAAAAGTAAACATCAGCTAATTCATTTAATATGTACATTATTCATATTCAAGTTTTTAAATACGTTTAAAAGATAGTTTATTTTTTTTAAGCAATCTTGGAAGCACATGTCCGAATCATTTGATTTAAAACAGATACTCATATTTAAATTTTTCAGTGAAATATGGCTTCGAACTTGGGTAGCAATAAGTCCTGCTTGCAAAAAAAAGACAGAAGTGGCAACGATTAGCATAGTTTTTTCGCTACTTTTTAGTAAATGGGTACTTGCTTTTTATTGTTCTCCAAATAAGTATTGCGTTAGGTTTGGTTTTGCGACAAATCAACATCAGGTAAATAGTTATCAATAGTAATTCAAAAAATTTTGATTTCGGTGCTAATCAGTTTGCCCTTAAAACTAATAAAAATAAACTTGTTATACAGCTGAATATAATTTCAGTCAGTTTAGTATACTCGTAGTACCGACCTGTTTAATAACTCTAGATGAATCTAGATTATTTTTACAGGGATACGTTTTTAACCTCGGCATACGTTCCTACTAAAATAAAACAAAACTTACTCGTATATGTATTTCTAAATGAAAACGCATCATAAATTTCAGCAATGCGCATTGTTTGTCAATGTCAAGTATTTAAAGTTAAATGCCAATTAAAAGTATTTAAAGTTTTAATAAAAAGTAAAAAAATCGAAAAAAGTGGAAATGAAAAACTCGACTTTTAGACTTTTTTAAAAGTCTAAATGCCTTAGTTGTGCTACAATTACTAGTCTCTGCGCAGTAAAAATCCAGTATACTTGTATCATCCTTGGTTGAATACCCCATTTTCTGCGAGTTTAAAGAGCCTTCTTCTCTCGCTCATCCACGTTTCGGAAAGTCCGGGAAAGTTTGGATTCTACGATTACGCCCAGGTACATGTTGTCCGCCCATAGAATTGTTCCTGGTCCCTGGTTGTACAGGGTGGAGCGCAATAATGTGTTTTTTTCCACTGCAGGCCACCACTGTTGGTCGTAGAGAGTGGAGAGTTTTGCGTGGCTTATAGTGCCTTACGGGAGATTTGTATTCGTCTGCCTTTTAGTGGCCGTCTTGCATTGGACAAGTGACGATAGTTCATTTTGTGTTGAATCGTATTTTTCAAATGCGCACTCGATCATTGCAGTGCAGCGTGCTTTTTGTTTACGACTCGCGGTTTCCTCACGCGGACGTGTTCCTGGACGGCAATCAATTGCAAATTGGGTAACTTCATTGAGAACAGCAATAAATGTGTCATATGTACGAAGGGGACCAGAGAGAAGGATTACAACTCTACAAAACATCAAGTGAATTAGAGTAGCAGTACTGCAATCTCCGAACGGTACTTGACTTGATGCAGGATTTTTTTCAGCCGGCTCTTCAGGCAATTGCAACTGCACTCACAGCGAGGGTTATCATAAATTGTTTCAGGCAAATGTTTCCTGGACGGCTTATCTCTTTGAGGGATGATTTGAACTGGCCGGCACGCTCACCAGACCTAGCCCCATGCAATATTTTCCTTTGGGGTTACCTGAAGGCGAAGGTGTTTATCATCCTCCTTACACCTTGGAAGACCTAATTAACAATATTGAAGCTATAATTGGCAAATACCAGTCGACATGCTTGTTTAAGTTCATGAAAACTTCAAAAAGCGTATGCTGCAGTGTGTGGATGGCGAAGGTTGACATTTGCCAGATAAACTATTTAAAACCATGTAATTTAAGAATTCCCTTTCTGTTAAATATAATTAAAATATAAAATCAATTTTTCTAAGGTTTATAATTTTTTTATTTCATTTCCAAATAAGCAAATTTCCGCGCTCCACCCTGTACAATGCGGTTAAGAGCTTTAAGAATCGAGGTTTTTTCCAAGTTGTGGAAGGCGCTCTCGACTTCCAGTGATACACAACCACCAGTTTGTTAACAGTGTTCGAAGGAATAAGGAAAAATAAGAAGTGAAGACGAATCACTTTGCATCACGACAATGCGAGCTCTCACACATCAGCTGAAACAAGGGGTTTCCGGGTTGAGTACTCGAGATGTCGAATTTATTGGCCGTTTATAAATTTATTGATACATACATTTGTTGGCACCAAATGACTTCTTATTCCTACATCACGAATAAACGCCTGAGGCAGATGTTGAAGCATTCAAAAACCATATTTTTGGAGGTGCTTAATCGAAGTTAAATAAGGGCTTTGAACACTGGTTTGATGCAAGTGTTTTGATCTCAACGGATAATATTTTGGAAAACAATAAAACCATTTCCAATGATAAATGATTGTTTTTTTATAATGCTGGACCCGAAATATTAATGGAAACCCTCGTAAATTTGCAAACATCTTGCAGATCTTCAGGGTCATAACTTAATTCGTTATACCGCTATTGAGCTTTCAACAGAGACTCAGTGGGACGACTTGGCTAGATCGCCTTAGAAATTTAGGACAATCGACATCGTTTTTTTGACAGTTTCGGCAATTCTCGATTTAAATCGATCTTTATATTTTTAATAATTTGTATGCGCCACAGAGGTCTGTAGTAAAATGCACAGATACACTTTTCCAATTCACAACATTCAAGAAAAATCACTTATTTGATTCTTGTCAGTCGAGACTTCATCGCTCCATTTGGATCGAACGCTCTTCAATCATCCAACAATGCCAACTATCAAAATAAACTCTAATCATAAACATGACACGTTTCTATGTTTCCAAAACCAACACAAACACACTCGCAAACACAACACAGCATCCATCCATGGGATCTGTGGAGCACCAACCACTTATCAATATGGAATGTGTGGTGTAAAGCCCGCCCGTATCTCTTCCGATGTTGTAGGCGCATACAAAATATTGCCAATAATAAAAGTACGCGTGAATTAATTAACAATTTAAACAAACGGGGGAAAAAAGTTCCTCATTTTGTCGACGGTTTGGGGGTGGCTGGTAGACGGACAGTCGTTTCCGACAACAGCATCATCAGCTGTCCTTCTGTGTACCAAAACATGATTTTTTTTTTGGAGGTGGTGCTACTACCAAAGCCACAGCCATCAGCCGGAGTAATAATAGGAGCAACACACAAAAAACATTAACTGCTTGTAAATATTTACATAGTAAACGTTGTTGTAGACATGCATATGTACATAGATATGTATGTGCGTGTGTCATATATACACAAACATTACATACAGTATCAGATATTGTATCACCACAGTATCTTGTTCCGAACATTGCATTTTGTTTGCAGGATGAAGGTATGATAATTGTAGAAGATTTGTTTTTAAATTAAAAATTATTTTGAAGTAATTAAAAACGGAGTTAAGTTTGGTCATGCCTAATCTCACATATACCCTTCACAGTGGATTTGTTTTTTGGACCCCTGGGTCATGAGTCCGACCTTAATTTCAGGTAAATCTTTGAAATCCATCCATATGCAGGTTCATAGTGAAATCACCTTTAGTACCCATATGCTCATCAGTGTTGTCAATTTGGCGGTTGTCCTGTCAAATCTATTTTTTTTTAAATGCTCATAGTGAAAAAGGTGCTAGAGTTTAGCGGGAATTTGAGTTCTTCCAATCATTTGAGTTTGTTTTTCAGAATATTGTGACTGCTTTTCAACATTTTTCTTTCCATGTCACATGTCGGGCCTTACCTACCACATAGTAAAACTTTGCAATTGTCAAGGGCGCCGATAAGCGCGTCGAATAAAAAAGACAGGGGAGCATTTCATTGTTTACCATGATAGAATTGCAATTAAAAAAACAAGCATGTACGAGGGCATATTAATAATTCCGTGACTTTTCCAACTTCCCTCGTAGTTATACGAAATGCAACACTGCTCCCATCAAGTACCAAATGAGGTCAATACGCCCGAAAATATCGAAAAAATCCGCGAAATGGTGTTGACCGATCGAAGAGTTAAAGATCGTGAGATTCTTGATGTCATACGCATTTCATATGGAAATGTGGTTTCGATTTTACTTAGTAGGGACATAAATACTGTTACACACGTTTTATGCTGTAAAATAAAAAGTACTGAATGTTTTTGGACCAAATATTTTTTAATATATTAATTGATGTATATTGTATCCAAAAAGAATCTACTTATTTGAAATGTCCGCCTTTTGCCTTTTCACACGCCTTAAGTCGCACTGGCCAATCGTCAATAGCTGAACGAACCTTGTCCATTAGAAAATTGGCCACAGCTCGAACCGAAGCAGTCCAATGTTGGAGTTTCTTTTGTGACAAACCTTGCCCACAATTTGTAATCCAAAGGGTTCAAATCTGGACTGCCTGAGGGCCATTCTTCAGAGGAAATGAACGCTGGCAAATTGTTTCGAAGCCAGGCCTGGGACGTTTTAGCCTTATGGGCCGGCGCAGAATCCTGCTGGAAAGTCCATGGCTGGTTTAGGAACAGGGAATTGTGAAGAGGCTTCACAACAGCTTCCAAAACGGTTTCTTGGTAAACTTTATCCAATGTTTTGACTCTTTCTTCGCAAAAATGCAGGTCAGTGACCCCATCGTAAGAGACACCCCACCAAACCATGACTGAAGCTGGGTGATGAACCTTTTCTACCCTTGGGATCAGTTCAGATGCTTCCTGACCGCGCATACACTCTATCATTTTGCTTGTTAAATTTTTCCTAAACGGTAAAATTTTTTTCATCAGTGAACAAAATTTTTCTGTGCAAGTTATCTGCGTGCTTCACCAAAAGACGTTTGCATTTTTCAATCCTTTTTTTTTTAAAGCTGCAGCCAATAAATGTCCGGTACGTCGTTTGAAAGTCCCAAGTCTTTTTTAATGATTCGACTCATAGATTTTTGCGTGATATTCATTCATTTCACGGGCCAAGATTTTCTGTTTTCGGAGCGGATTTCTGTGAATTCTTGATTTAACGGCTTTGGTGACATGCGGTGTTCGAACAGAGCGTGGGCGGCCCGTCCGGTGACAGTCTTCTCCAGTCTCCTCAAACAGTTTTATGCATGGGTAGACGAACATGCGGCTAATCCCTAGTGGCCGGAGCGTTTTGAAAATAACGTTTTTTTTCGTTTTACACTTGAAAAGCGCTATTACATTTGACCACTCCATGATGAAAGTTGAAACAATTTTAAAATCCCGTTATAGGCTAACGCTTTTGAGGTTAGCTTTCAAAACCCATATGACATTAACGGAGTATGTTCTTCGATTGAAATGGGTGTGTTCAATGTTGTAACAGTATTTATGTCCCTACTAAGTACATGCTCAGTTGGGTTTTATAAAGCTATTTACAAGATGTTTGCCTCGTTTGCTCTCAATTGACCATTAAGGTAATCAATCGTGTGACAACTTCAAAGGATTGTTTGGAATTGTTTAATCGCAATTCGAATGAGTTTTTGCGGCGTTTTGTAACTGTGGATGAAACATGGATCCATTACAACACTTCGGAGTGATCTCATATACAACGTTGTCTGTGTTGAGTTTGTGAGTTGTTGTTGTTGTTTTTGTTGTGAATATGTTGCGAAGTGTTTGGTTGGATTTGTACGCTATTGATGTCTTCTTATCATGTAATGTATTTTGCAGCTTCTTACCATCAGTCAGATTTGGTATAAAGGCTACACTGTAAAAAGTTTTTAGTTTTCCCTTCAAATTTCTTTTCTTGCTCGGATTTAATGTATTTGCTATTAAGTTGTTTATAATGGAATTTGGGTAGTTGTTTTATGTTGTCTATGTTGTCCTTTTTAAATTTTTCGTCGCTAAGTAGTAAAACTTTTTTTTATAAATTTTATTGCAAAATTTATCTGCAAAAGTTATCTCCTTTGTGTACCAATTTTTTTTCCCATTATTTCTAATTAGTTTCCCATTATTTCTTATGAGTTTCATGTCTAGGTAGGAAATCTCTTGATTCTGAGATCTTTTCTCGATGGTAAATGCATAATGCATCACGCAGAAAAAAGTATGGTTGGGGTGACAATATTCGAAGAGGATCATGCTATTGTTGGGTATATGGTTGTGGCACAATAATATTATGATCCTCATAACAATAGTATGATTCACACATAACAATACTATGATCCCCACAACCATAATATGATTCACACTTAACCATACTATGATCTCCATAACCATACTATGATCCTCACAACAATAATATGATTCACACTCAACCATACCATTATCTCCACAACCATATTATGATCCTCACAACCATAGTATGATTACCACGCAACCATACTATGATCCTCACAACCATAGTATGATTCCCACTTATCCATACTATTATCCCTTCAACCATAGTATGATTTACTCATCCATACTATGATCCCCACAATTGATTATTATTATTGGATAATGTTGTTATTTAAAAATAGAGAATTTTATCAAGCAATTTATTTTAAATTGCATTACAATTAGTTTATAGTCAAAATTGAGTCCATGTTTATATTGAACATTTCATTCAAGAAACAAAAATACATATTTTAACGGCAGTTGAAAATACCTTCAGTTGCCAGCAGAGATTAATGCTACTTCACCATCCGTAGACGAATGTGATAAAACCACGATCAATGGCTATATAAGTATACTTAAGAGCAGGTAGATTTTAAAAGAACGAGAACCAGTCTGTTGAAGAGTATTTTACAGAAAAAGTAAACACAAAAAAATCACTCAAACTACCATCCGATTGTTGTTGTTTTTTATGATGGACAACAACCATGCACTGTATGGTGTGTTTTTTTAGTATATCAAAAAAAACCGTAACCATATGATTGCCATAATCATATTATTGTTAACGTGAATTTAAAACAACAATACTTTTGTTGCTCCAACCATTTTTATACGGTTGCTACAACCATATTTTCATTTCTAAATTTGGCAATAATACTATTGTTACATTTCAACGATATTAATATTGCCGCAATCATACTGTTGTCAAAATGAAATTCCAAAAACAATAGTATATTGAACATTTCATTCAATACAATAGTATATTGTTGCAGTGACCATATAGTAACCATATCTTTTCTCTGCGTGTTTCTTCGTCATTTTTGCGAATAACTGCAAAAAGGACTTTGCAATGCATTTAACTTGTATGTTTTTTTGTCGCTAATTCATTAAAAACGTCGTCTAAAAGTGTGTCTAACACGATGTCAGCAATCGTCGGGGAAAGAGGGTTCCCCATAGGCATACCATACGTTTGATGGTAAGTTTTGTTGTCAAATATAAAATAGTTGTTCTCACTAAGACAATATTGAAGAATTTTGAGAAATTTCTGTCGTGGTATATTTGTGATTTCTTTGAGGGTTTGCCATTTGTCCAGATTGTTCTTAATTGCTAAGTGCATAGGTATATTAGTAAATAATGATACCACGTCAAACGATACTAGTATATCGTCTTTATCAAGTTCTATGTCTTTTATTCTTTGTTTAAGTTCAATTGAATTTTTAATGTTGTAGTTGGTGGATGTTATTTGTCTGAGTATAGACCCAATGTGTTTGTATAGTCTATAGCAAGGGACTTTCGTTGAGGACGATATGGATCTTTGAGGGGTACCTACTTTGTGTATTTTTGGAAGTCCATATAACACAGGTGCTGCTACTGAGTGCCATGTTAATCTTCCTTTTTCTCATTTTTAAATGTATTTGTTTTTGTATAGATCTTGTATTATGTTGTTGTTCAAGTTCAACTGTTCAAGTCATAATAATGATAAAAGACCGAATAAATAAAAACAAAAAACCAAAACTATTAAAGTATAGAGGTTAAAAAAGTGTAATATATAGAAATATATGCGATAAACGAAGACTTTGATTTGCTGATCTCAAGCACATAATTGTTTTAGAAAATTTTCTTTTTGTTTAGATCGTTTGTTGAATTTCGGTCTGCTGCTTTTACACATTGCATATTACACAATTGCCCACGAAAATACAATTTACTCTTACCACCTCTACCTAAACTCCATATTGAGAGTCATCAATAGATTTCTTTTACAACGTGTGTGTTGTAAAAAGAGTTTTGTTGGTTGTGCCAACTGTTGTGCCGCGCCCATATGTTTAGCTCGTTTGTTTTACTTCGGTCTTTTGCTTTTCACATTGAACAGTGATTCCCTCTTTTGACCATAAGGACCGTTTGTTGTGTCCTACGGTCCACAAGTCTGACCTAAATCTCAGTCGGACGTTCAAAATGTATCCATGTTTGGATTGGTATTAAAATTTGTCTATATTTGAATAATCAGGTGTCCACAATCATGTGTCGTTTTGACAATAAGGACCGTTTTTGGGTACACCAACAATTACCTTTTTTTTTGGATATTAAGTGCGTCTCAACTAGCAGTCCCCATTAAATGTACATCTTCAATGTACAAATTATTATTTGGTGAGCAAATATTAAAAAAGTGTCCTTTTACGTGGTACCTTTAATACCCTAAAGCGTAAAATCGCCCCCCCCCCCCGGGCCTTAAGCCATCATCTTGCTTAATTTCATGATACCAGGTTAATTCGTTTGGCCGCTAACGCGACATGGCTAGATTGTCTTAGAATTTTACGACGAACAATAATACATACTGTATAGGGTATCTAACAAATATTTCGGAATGACACTCTGTCCTTCGGTGTAGGTTATAAAAAGCAAAGAATTTCCATAAAAGCAAAGAACTCACCTCTATTTTTATTTCATTGCAGTATCGAACCTTTCCGCCCGATGATATTACCTCTTCCGTGAAATCCTTGGTAAGACGCATGTAAAACCGGGTTGTCCATAACGCAGCGGCTCCAGGATGTAGCAAACAGAGCTACCTGGTAGAGAAATTGCGTAATTAAAGCAGAGGTTTCTAATCCGTCTGAAGACATCAGAAATGGAATTGAGCTAGTGTAAGGAGATACAAAAATATACAAAACCAAAATGGAACCTCGAAAATTGCCCGCACGACACAGGGCCCAATAACTCTTGTGAATGGAAATATCGATCTGGTGGAAAATAAGGTAATTGCAATTAATATTTGGGAAGAACACTTTGTCAACGTAAAGAATTTTCAGATTTTTATTTGATTTGAGGAGTGGCCGCATTGGAAGCCACATAATGTTTAAGCACGATTGGCATAATTTATTTTTATTTAACAGCAACAAACCCTTTTAAATGTTGACAATATCAATCTTTTTTTATACGCTCCACCATAGGATGGGAGCATATACTTATATTATTCCGTTTGTAACATCTAGGAATAATTATCTGCGACTTTACAAGTTTATATATTATTGATCGTCGTAAAATTATATAGATATGTCCGTCTGTCCGTCCTCCCGCCAGCACGCCTGTCTATTAAAAGCACCAAACGAGACGAGCTTAAGGCTTATAAATTACAGATATATGTCTTATAGTTCCAGATTGGTTGGCAATAGGGGAGAAAGTTCCCCTTTGATGGACCAAGAAAAGTCCTGACTTTTCCACTATATAACTATAGTAAATAAACTAAAAGAAGCTATTCTTGGAATTTGTAACCGTAGAGGCATCAAGCGTCTCATAAATGGGCGCGGTCATTGGGCCTACATGTCCTAGGGGTCTACACAATTTCTCCTTATTCTCCTAATACAAATGGTCTAAAGACCAAAGAACGGTTTCCAATATGAAACACCATGAAATTTTTCTCACAAAGTCGAAAAAAAAATTATTTTTGCAATTTGGATAACTTGGGGTTACAGACGCCAAAGGCTGGACCCAGTTCCGAAAATCCGACCCATTCAAACACGGCCATATGGGAAGCGATAAAACTTAAATTTTCAAACTTGACAGTATTTTTAAGATCTGGGTTACTTTTGAGCTCAGCTCATGAGTCTAAGGTACCCAAAACCCTGTTTTCAGCTGGGTTTTTTCATAGATCCAGATTTTAGAGTATAATAGTCCAATCAAGTAGAAGCCAACGACGCGGTGCAATCTTAGTATACTTTTTCACATATGATTTTATCGCTTTATGTTTTTGTACTTATATATCCATCGTATCGGGTAATCAATCTAGAGGTATTTTTTTTGAAAACAAAAAAAAACATATTTAAATCAAGTGTGGAATCTTTATTGTTCATCAGAAAAGACATTTTATGCTATTAATGTTTTGAATATAATTTTCTTCAAATGTTGGCCGCAACAACGCCTCAGGGTGTCCATTCTGGGGGCCCAATTTCGGACGACTCGTTCCAGCATTTCGGCCGGTATAGCGTTTATGATACGTGTAAACAAACAAAAGTCTAAAGGTGTCTCATCACACGATCTAGGCAGCTAACTCACTGGTTCAAAACGTGAGATTAGTGCTCTTCCAAATGACCTCTGACCTGACGACCTTCAATTTCAGGTTGCAAAAAGTCCAATATCGTGGCGCTATAGCATGTACCATTCTTTCTGGGTAAAATGGCTCCTCTTGAACCTCTTCCGTATGCTCTTCAGCCAACTTTGTTGAGAACAGTGCCGAATCGATTCACGTACACTCTCAGCTACTGCCGCTATGTTTTCATTACTTCGTGCTGGATGTGGTCTACGAGGATTGCTATATATATTTCTGGCCTAGACAACACTAAGTGTTGCCTGGCGTCATCTGATATTTCCATTGGAAAGTTTGACATTTTTTTTAGCATAAACGTAGTCAGAACGTTTTGACGTACGACCATCATTTGTGTTGTTTACAGTGAAAAAATCAATTTGGCAAAAAAATGGAATTAACTCGTGAACATTTTCGTGCGATCATTTTGACAATTTCGACGTGGACTATCACGACAAGAGTGCATCGATGAACCTAAATTTTTGTATGGCGAAGATGCACCATCCTACAGCACTGTGAAAAACTGGTTTAATGAATTCAATCGTGGTCGACGCTCGCTCAAAGACGAATGTCTTCCAAAAACGGCCGTTGTGACAGAGAACATTGATGCCGTGCGTGAACTAATAATGCAAGATCGTCATGTGACATACCGTGAGATAGAGGCATCCTGGGGCATTCCTTCCACCGGCGTACATTCGATATTGCATGAGCACCTACCTGACCGAAAAAAAGGTTTGTTCTCGTTTGATACCGCACAATTTGACAATCGTTCAAAAAAAAGCACGTGTCGATTGGTGCAAAGGAATTGTGAAAAAAACGATCGCGGTGCTTTAAAAGACGTTTACAAGATCGTCACTGGTGATGAATCATGGATCTATGCGTATGAGCCGGAAACAAAACAGCAATCGACCGTGTGGGTCCTCGAAGACGAGCCAAATCCAACGAAAATTGTTCGTGGAAGAAGCACTTCGAAGCAAATGGTTGCCTGTTTCTTCGGCAAAACTGGTCATGTGGCGACTGTAGCAGCCGCTCGCCATATCCCTGCTGGTCGAATACCCGAAGTACGACCAAACTTCCCAGTAGAGGCAGCGGGACTCGCAGACGAGCGTGATGACATTCGTCGCTCCAACCCTACTGACCCTAGAATTAGGGATCTCAACTCCGAGATCAGTAGGTTGGTCAACGAATATAAGCGGAACAAATGGCTAGACCACTTAAAGCAGTGCAACTTGAGTTCCGGAATTGGTAAGTTGTGGACAACGGTCAAATCACTCTCTAACCCTGTAAGGAAGGATGATCGGACAGCTGTCACGTTCGGTGATAGAACAGTGACAGATCCGAAGCGGTGCGCGTGTTATTTTAACCGGCTTTTTATTGAGCACCCAGAGAGTGATAAGGCGAAAAGGAGAGTATTGCGTCGTATCCGCGCTCTCCGAGTCGAAGAGGCACCACCACAATTTACCGTTGGCGAAGTTGCCCATGTCATCCGCAGCGCAAAGTCATCAAAGGCGCTGGGTCCGGACGGGATCTCAATGCTGATGTTAAAGCACTTGGATACCCCGGGAGTAGAGTACATGACCAAAGTGCTCAATCTGTCGCTAGCCACTCACGAAGTTCCCGATGCCTGGAAAATGGGCAGAGTGGTACCGCTACTGAAGCCAGGCAAAGACGCAAGTAAAGGAGATTCGTTAAGGCCGATCTCCTTGCTTTCTTCAGTAGCAAAGACGCTTGAAGCACTGCTCCTCCCCAGCCTGATCGAACACTTTCCTAGTGCTGATCGTCAGCATTGATTCCGCAAGCAGCACAGCACAACAACTGCTTTACACGCCATCACCACACGTATAAGTCGCGGCCTTAACCAGAACAAGCCTAACGACAGGACGGTCCTCGTGGCTCTTGACCTTACAAAAGCCTTCGACACGGTCAATCATGCCACTCTGTTCGAGGACATTGAAGAAACGTCCCTTCCGCCCAGTTTGAAACGTTGGGTCGTAAACTATATGTGTGGGCGCCACTCATATGTAGAATTTAGAGACAGAAAGTCGAAGCCCCGTAGAGTTAAACAAGGAGTTCCCCAGGGTGGAGTTTTATCCCCGGCTCTGTTTAACCTCTACCTCTCTAAAATTCCTGCACCACCAGACGGCGTTGAAATTGTGTCGTACGCTGACGATTGCACAATTCTGGCGTCAGGACCTAAAGTGGATGACATTTGCGAGAAAATGAACTATTACCTCACTGACTTAGCACGTTTCTTCACTGCGAGGAATATGAAAAGATCCGCCTCCAAATCATCAGCCACACTGTTTACTGCTTGGACCGCAGAGGTGCGGTTGTCACTCAATATGAAAGTCGATGACGTCAACATCCCGACCACCAACTACCCCAAAATCCTTGGGGTCACATTGGACAGCCTTTTTAGATCCTCTGCACATGCTACAGCTGTCTGCGATAAACTCAAAAGTAGGAACAAGGTCCTCAAGTCACTTGCCGGCAGTACTTGGGGAGCCGACAAAGAAACCTTGTTGACCTCTTACAAAGCGATAGGTCGGTCTGTAGCAAACTACGCAGCACCTGTATGGTCGGCGAACGTGAGTACGACGCAGTGGAAGAAAATTCAGACCTGCCAGAATGCCGTCCTTAGAACATCAACAGGGTGTCTTCTTATGTCCTCTGAGGACCATCTACATGAGGAGACGAAGGTCCTTACCGTGCGCAGACACAATTTCCTGTTGTCTAAGCAATACCTGCTAGGGTGTTTTCGCAGCAGTCATCCTAACCACCATCTCTTGAACAGGATGCCTCCACCCAGGCAGATCAGGTACGATCTTCATGATCTAGAGAGAGAGGTCCAGCGGTATAAGAGAGAACCTTTAGATCATCGAAACTATCAGGCAGTTTTAAACAACATTCTCGCCGATAATGTCGCAGCAGCAGTATCCAGCTACCGTGTGAATGTAGTGCTTGGGGAACATCCCCCGGAGATTTCACCTGAGGAGAAGGTACTACCTCGGCAGAGACGCGTGTTTCTGGCGCAGCTGAGATCTGGATGGTGCAGCCGCCTCAATTCTTACTGGGCACGAATTTATGCTAACGTTCCGGACATCTGTCCCGCCTGCCATCAGGGACCACATGATGTACTGCACCTCTTCAATTGTCCGGCCAAGCCCACTCAGCTGACCCCCAGGTCTCTGTGGACGCATCCAGTTCAAATAGCGCGTTTCCTTCACCTGGATATCGAAGCAGATCCCCCATAGACGAACAATACTTCAAAATAAATATATTGATGTTACAACAACAACATGTGGCAACTGTTCCGCTTGAGCAACGTAGGAGGTCAATTCTGAGCGGTGCACCATAATTTGTTTGTCTGAAGTCTTCGGAGAAATTCGAAAAACGAACAAGAGAAGACGAATCATTGTGCACCATGACAATGCGAGCTCTCACAGATCGGCTCAAACCAGCGCCGTTTTGACTGGCCAAAACGTCGAATTAAAAGGTCGTCCGCATTCACCCCTGACTTGGCACCCAATGACGTCTTTTAATTCCTGCTCATCAAGAAAAAAATGCGTGGTCAACGATTTTCGTCGCCAGAAGATGCTGTTGAAGCGTTCAAAAACCATGTTTTGGAGGTGTCTCAATCGGAGTGGAAAAAGTGCTTCGACAATTGGATTCAACGCATGCAAAAGTGTATAAATCATGCTGGCGAATACTTTAAAAAACAATAAAACCATTTTTGATGAAAATATTCGCATTTTTTATTATTAGGCCAAAAATATATGTAGCAGCCCTCGTATTAGGTCAAGTATTATCCAACAGTGAAAATTGGATTTCAATGTTGGCGATGGTAGCCCGAATAGTGCCTTCAGTAGGCTGATTATGTCGACCATAAAATAGTCTAAAAACACGAAAAACGATACTCACCGAACGCTCATTTCCATAATACTCGTACAGTTGCACAATTTTGAGACGTTGTACCGGTGTAAGTCTTTTCATGATGAAATGACAAACAATATTGTTTGTCATTTCCTATTGGAAAAAACCTCTAGATTGGTCACCCGATATATTCTTGATAATCGTCTAAGACGTCCGTTGAAAGCACGATAGCGGGCAAACGGATTAAGCTAGGAGCTTAAAATTTGCACCATTACGATTAAAGGTTATACGTTATTTGGGATTATAAATCGGCGTGGTAGGCTTTTTAATTGTTTTTTCAGAATTTCATAACAATATGTGGACCAACTATAGCTTAACAAGGGATTATTAGATAATGTGACCTTAACGCATTATTAATGCAGATGGTTTTTGGACATATTGCCAAAACCTATAAAACTTACAAAGATTTTCTAATAAACTTAAGCCCATGCTGAGTCTAAAATATTTAGATTCGAAAAATATTCATCCTCATACTTTTCTTTTCCTCCGGTAGCACTTTCTTTGCGACCATTCCGATTATACCTCTCTCGTTTCGGTTTGTGTTTGTCTTTATACGCCGTTTTCCAAGTACGGGTATAAATGTTGCTGTTCCTGTACCATTTAAAATGTTGTTAACGCAATTTTCCATTTCGATTTCCGCTGTTATTTCCGGCTTTACAGTCGCATTGTCGGTAGTTGTTGCTACGGTTGCTCCACGGACACACATACATCACTGTAACACCCGAGTCCACAATAGTAACGAGCTGTACAATAACGCTTTTTTCGGTCTAGTTTTGTTGGTATTTAAATGCTTTTTGCTCCCACTCTACCTAGCTTCCGTCCACCTCTTTCGTTGTGGGACGCGTCTGCCATGAACGCGTCCGTCCATTGGGGGCATTCAAAGTTAGTTTTAGAATTTTGTATTTTTGATGTTTGGTTTGGATTGGCTGTTGCTAGTGCCGCTGCCGTAGTTGTGTTGTTTAATCCTTGCAGCCATGAATGTCATGCAATCATTTTAATCCTGCTGAAGGCTCGTATTGCCGTGGGTTTGTTGTTTGGTTAGGCCGGGTAGAGGATAACAATGGGCGAACCACAGAAAAATCGTTAAAAATTAAATGCAAACAAGTAAAAAGATGCTAAAAGTATCCGAGAGAAATTAGCAATTCTATAAAGGCGAGTTAGTTGGTCAAAACCAACAGATACTAAGGGGAGTTAAGATTATACTTTACATTTTTTTGGCTTAACAAATGTTTGGCATATATCTGAGACCATAATGATAAAATTGGTATTGAACTATAGGAACTTAACCCTATACCCCAGTTAGTCCATTGAATATTCGCCTTCAGGGTAACATTAAAAAGACTTGTTCTGTTAAACAATGAGTTGTCGTTGCTGCTTATAATTTTTTAAACTAAATGTTGACAGAATTTTAAAAATTATGTCCTTTTAATGTTAATGATAAAAGCCAAAACTACACTGAGCCGAAAATGCAATGATATTTTTAACCATGTGTCTGGTAAAATTTTTCATGGTATACGTTTGATAATGAAGACAAACTAACGTTGCATAAGGTCAAATGTGCATACAAAATAGTTGAGTGAACATTATATAAGGTTGGTTCAAGACAGAGGCTGAAAATTGTTGGATATACACAAAAATTTAAAGATCATTCGGCTCTGTTGTATCGAAGATTTGACCTGCTTTGTTGTATACCTGTAACTTAATTCTGAAGAGCCGAATGATCTTTAATTTTTTGTGTATACCCAACAATTTTCTGTCCCTGTCTTGAAAAAACCAACGATTGCGAATGTCTTATCCCATACTTTTTTTTCTTTCTTCCTCTGCTTTGAACGTGTGTGTAATTGTGAGAAAGATCATAAGACAATTTATCTCGCTTTTTTAAAAAACCACCACCAAATGCAAATGCTAGCTGTGAAGATTGCTTTTCGCACAGTTCGAAGCCTAAACGCAAAGGGTTATTCTCATTAATCATAATGGGACTCCCGTCCTAGGAAGAGAAACCTAGGCGTGTTAAGAAACAGCTGTACAGTCCGCCTTGCAACCGTAGCCAATACATTTCACCAATTTTTTAAGTCGATTCTGACAAACAAACAACAAAAAGGCCTCGAACCAGTATAAAAACTGTTCAAGTCATAATAATAAAAAAATACCGAAAAAATGTAAACATAACTAAAACATAATTAGTAGGTTAATTCAATATTAAAAATTGTAGCTGTAACTATATTTCTGGTTAAAAGATAATAATAAGTTAACTTAATAATATAAATGATTTCTATAACAATCTTCATAGTTAATAATATTAACAATTTCATTGTTAAATTGAACATGTATTGTTTCAATAAATTAACTGCAAAATTTTAATATTAACAATTTTCATGGTTAAAAACAATGCATTGTTAAAAGAAGAATTATTATTTTAATAATAACAATTTTAATGGTTAAAAAACTCAACCATGCATTGTTAAAACAACAATAATTATTTTAAAATTAACTATTATCATGATTAAAAAATTTAAATAAAAATAGAATAGTTAAATTAACTATTATTATTGTTGTTAAATACCAGTCAACAACAAAATATTCAAATAAACCATATATAACGTAGACTCCAATTCATGTTTATTTATGGTTACGTTAATCTTATATAAGGTTATTTTCTTCTCAGTGTAGGTCCCTAACTGAGTTTCTAATATTCGATGACACATTTTAGTATGAGAAATAGCATTGACGAATATTACTAGAAATAACACCTAGTAGGGTCATAAACACTGTTACAATATTGAACACACCCATTTCAATAGTAGAACTGAACATACCCCGTTAATGTCATATGGGTTTCGAAAGCTAACCTCAATAGCGTTAGTCTGTAACGGGATTATAAAATTGTTTCAACTTTCATCATGTCGTGGCTCTTGAGATTAATATAACGCAAAAGTCAATGAGTCGAATCATTAAAAAAGACTTGGGACTTAGGGGTTTCAAACGACGTACCGGACATTTATTGACTGCAGCTTTAAAAAAATAGGATTGAAATGCAAACGTCTTTTGGTAAAGCACGCTGATAAAGTGCACAGAAAAATTTTGTTCACCGATAAAAAAATTTTTACCGTTCAGGAAAAATTTAACAAGCAAAATGATAGAGTGCATGCGCGGTCATCTAAGGAAGCTTCTAAACTGATCCCAAGGGTGAAAAGGGTCATCACTAAGCTTCAGTCATGGTTTGGTGGGGTGTCTATTACGATTAGGCCACTGACCTCGGCCAAAGTTTAACAAGAAACCGTTTTGCAAGCAGTTGTGGGGCCTCTTAACAATTCCCTGTTCCAAATCCAGCCATGGGCTTTCCAGCAGGATTCTGCGCCGGCCCATAAGGCTAAAACGTCCCAGGCCTGGCATCGAAACAATTTTCCAGCGTTCATTTCCTTTGAAGAATGGCCCTCAGGCAGTCCAGATTTGAACCCATTGGATTACAAATTGTGGACGGTTTTAGAGGACAAGGTTTGTCACAAAAGATACCCCAACACTGGATTTCTTAAGACTGCTTTGGCTCGAGCTGTGGCCAATTTGCCAATGGACGAGGTTCGTGCAGCTATTCACGATTGGCCAGTGCGACTTGAGGCGTGTGTAAAGACAAAAGGCGGACATTTCGAATAAGTAGATTCTTTTTGGATACAATATACATCAATAAATATATTAAAAAATATTTGGTACAAAAACATTCAGTAATTTTTATTTTACAGCATAAAAAGTGTGTAGCAGTATTTATGTCCCTACTAAGTATAAAGATAAGGTTTTGCCATGTTGTTTTAAAAATGATTTCGGGCAAGTGGCCGCCGCGGCTGGCTCGAATAAATTTCAGTCCAAAGGGCCCAATTTTCGAACAGTTTTTGCAGCATTTGGGGACGTATTTAGCAATAACGCGCCGAATATTATCTTTCAAGGAGTTAATCGCGTCGGGATTGTCTGCGTAGACAAGCGACTTCTCATTACCCCACAAAAATTAGTCCAGCGGTGCTAAATCGCACGATCTCGGATGCCACGACGCGAGATAATGCGCTCACCAAAAGTTTTCGTTCAATCAATGGATTGTTTCGTTGGCTGTATGACATGTAGCGCCGTCTTGTTGGAACCATAGGTCGTCCACATCAACATCCTCCAATTTGGGCACGAAAAAAAATTAATCATGGCTCTATAGCTTTCCCCAATGACAGTTAACATTAAGGCCGGCTTCATTTTTGAAAAAATATAAGCCAATGATTCCCTCTGCCCAAAGAGCACACCAAACAGTGACTTTCAGGATGTAACGGCGTCCCAACAATGGCTTGTAGAATTTCATTACTCCAAATGCGACAATTTTGGTTATTAACGTACCCATTCAACCAAAGGGAGCTTCATCGCTGAACAAAATTTGGTTTTAAAAATCAGGATCTTTGGTCATCTCGTTTTGGGCCCACTCAACGAACGTGCGACGCGCTTTATTGTCTTTCGGCACGAGCTTGATTTTGTAAGCCCGCAAACCAAGATCCTTCCTCAAAATCTTCCATCGACACAGCTTCAAATGTATGCGATGGCGAATGGACTCATTCGGGTCTTCTTCGAAACTCTGCTTCACAGCAGCAATAGTTTCTTCGGTGCGCACGATACGGCGTCTCTGAGTAAACGTGGTGGGAAACTGTTCAATGGTTGCTTAAATTACCGACTCTGCTGGGCCATTATGTCGACCGAACATTTGACGCAGCACGCGATGCGTCGCTTGAACCATTATTTTGTTAATAATATTACACGATTTCCACACGTTGTTCCGCAGTAAGTCTATTTATTATGAAATGGCAAACCAAACTGATCATAAATCAAGTGACAGCTGCCAAAAAGACCAACTCCGAAAAAAGTGTGACAGATTGAAAACCACACGTCTAAAAAACATCCGTTGTCAGGATATAGCCTCGGTTCTTCCGGCGAATGCCTATGCAGCTGGTGCCTGACATGTTACAATACGACTTCATGTGCTTTTGATGGAACACATGCTGTGGCGCCTTAAATCGCACCTATTTGCCAACACGTGCTGACGTTGGTCCTTTGGTTCATAGCCGATCCGAGGCATAAAAATCCCACTACAACCTTGACGTTGCAACCGACTTAAGCGTGAATTCCTCTGTTTAGCTACATCGTCAATTGATCTTGAAAAAAAAAAATAGATACGACTTCTCCGATCTTTTCACAAAGTAGCCCGAGCAAAAGAGACGAACGTGATTAAGCTCATCAAAAGAAACAGCGATTAAATTCTAATTGAAAGATAAAAGGGCTTGGGAAATGCGTACCTCTCCAGAGGACTATGGCTATCAACAGTTTGTACAACCAGGCTACATAAGTTATTTGGATGCTGTTTGATTCACATCACAAATATTAACTGACAATTTCCATGAAATAATCCATTTTCCCAGTTTCTAATTTTGCAAAAATTCGCATTTAAAGATATTTGGCGGATTTAAAAGGACATCTGCAACGTCTCACATACGATTCAATCAAATGTCTCTGCAATCACATTTGAACAGAAAAATCAAGTTGACAAGAAAAATGTTCAACATATCAGCGACACGTCCGAATACGAAACAATAAACCGCTGTTCTATGACTTTTTCCTCGCAAAGATATTGTGTGGATTGCAGCAGTCCGCCTTTGTCTTCGCTTGCACCACAAACCTGAGTTGCAGACCAACCCGACATCACTCATACCCCGAAAAAAGACCACGTAGATTTCTAGTTTCATTTTGAGGCCAATTTAATGACATATAACCCACACATTCACACGCACACACACGCACACACTACCAACCAACCAACAGGACAATCATTCACTCAAATGTACTCCACACACGTTGACACTCACTCGCACCCGCACACAGTGGCATCAAATGAAACACGTGCCACTGGAAAAAAAAGGAATTCAAATCCAGAGAAAAAAACTCCACGGGTTGATAAAGGACAATAACTACTACAGAAATTAACACACACACATGCATACAATTCTCATAGACACATACAGAGATGGAATAGAAGTAAAAAAGGAAACCGAATGCCACAAATGCGATGACTGTTCATGCAGCAGTTGACATGAAATTGGTTGACACTTCTCAGGCGCAACAATTGTAGATTTCTGATGAACGTACGTACCTTCATGTATGATACCGACACAGTATATTGGAGTGGGTCGCGTTATTAAACGATTGGTAAATACATGTTAAAAATGTCTAATCAAACAGGGCCAACTTTACGATAAACTACTTATAAACTACGCTCATCGCTGCTGTACGAAATTTAGCCAAGATCTGATGCAAAATGTTGCGACAAGAGCCGGATCGGGAGGGGCCTTTTTATTGGGGAGTTGGTTATAGGTCACACATAACACAGGATCAAAGGGGTTTACTGAGCGGAAGGTCCTCAAATCGAAGAACTTTGAAAGGGGGCTTTATCACGCAGAGAATAAATATGGTTACTACGAGGGCGGTTCGGAAAGTTCTTAGCCTATCAATGAAAGAGAATAGTTAGTTTTTCAAAAATATTTTTATTTTTCAATATAATCTCCTGAAACTTCAATACACTTAGTCCAACGCTTATCTAGCAATTCTATCCCTTGATTAAAATAGTTTTCCTCATGGTCTTCAAAATAGTGGTGTACAACTGTTATTGCATCTTCATTTGAGGTAAAACGCTTGCCAGCAAGGATTTTTTTTGGATTTGGGAACAGGTAAAAGTCACTGGGAGCTAAATCAGGAGAATAAGGTGGGTGGTCAAGCAACTCGTACTTTAATTCGTTGATTTTAGCCATTGTTAAAACACTCTTGTGAGCTGGTGCGTTGTCTTGATGAAAAATTATTTTTTTGTATTGAAAGCTAGGACGTTTTTCTCGAATTTGTACATTTAATCGATCTAAAAGCTTGCAGTAGTACTCTGAATTTATTGTTTTACCCTTTTGCAGATAGTCAATCAATAAAATACCTTTGAAGTCTCAAAAAAACGTTGCCATAACCTTACCAGACGATTGAATTGTTTTTGCCTTCTTTGGGGCACTTCCTCCAGCTTCAGTCCATTGTTTGGATTGTTCTTTTATCTCTGGGGTATAGTGGTGGATCCATGTCTCATCAACAGACGCTTAAAATCCATTTTATTTCGCTGAAAACGATCCAAACAAGCTTGAGAAATGTTCATTCTTATGCGTTTTTGGTCGACTGTTAACAAGTGCGGCACCCATCTTGCAGAAAGCTTTTTCATCTGTAGTTCTTCATGCAAAATTAAATGGACTCGATCATTTGAGATTCCCATGATATTAGCTATTTTACGCACTTTTATTCGTCGATCATTTAATACCATATCATGCACTTTGGCTACAATTTCTGTTGTTGTTGCTGTTTTTGGACGTCCACTGCGTGGTTCATCTTCAATGCTTGTACGACCACGTTTAAATTCAGCAACCCAATTTTTTACGGTTGCATATGAAGGAGCACTTTCAGCTAACACATTCACCATATCATTATGAATTTCTTGTCCTGATAAACCTTTTTTATGTAAATATTTAATGACACCACGCATTTCTAATTTTTCCATTGTAAAAAAATCGTGGATGCGTCTTTTGTGAACACCTGTTTCTATATGAAGGAGTTGCCAGATCGAAACAAAATTTAACATGTGTTCATAGCAGAGATGAAAGTTTCCAAAACACTTAACTTTTTTCTGTTTGTACCGCGCTTTTTGTGCTAGGCTAAGAAGTTTCCGAACCGCCCTCGTATATGCTCACGACAAAAAAATATGTTCTCTACAGTTAAAGCATAGTAGGCAACCATAGTATTGTTTTTTGAATTTCATTTTGACAATAGTAATAAGTATTAATATTTTTGAAATGTAACAAAAGTATTATTGCCAAATTTAAAAATGAAAATATGTTTGTAGCTTCAATATAAATATTTTTGGAACGACGAAAGCATTGTTTTTTGGGTTTTATGTTAGCAATAATATGATTGCGGCAATTAAACCGTATGGCGAACATAGTATGGTTGTGTGTGAAACAAACTTTTGTTATAAGGATCAACATTTTGTAGTGCCACAACCATATACCCAACAAGTGTATGATGCTCTTCGAGTATGGTCACCCAAATCATACCTTTGTTCTTTGTGATCACAACATTGACCAATCTCTTGTGGAATAACAGAATAACCCAATCATAATAAATAATTTTATGAATGATAGTGGGGTTAGTGGGAAACATACTAGGTTGTGTGTAAAACATATTATAATTGTATGTGAAACCTTATATAGTTGTGCCCATCATCATATGGTTGTAGTGATCATAGTAGGGTTAATCGTGTCTCATAGTATGGTTGTGGGGATCATAGTATGATGGATTGTGAATCGTAATATGGTTGTTGCGAACATAGTATGGTTGTGTGTGAATCAAACTTTTGTTATAAGGATCAACATTTTGTAGTGCCACAACCATATACCCAACAATAGTATGATGCTCTTCGAGTTTGGTCACCCAAATCATACCTATGTTCTCCGTGATTACAGCATTGACCAATGAGGTCCAATTTCACTAGGGTTATTTATGGATCTCCTAAAACTTTCTATACAAAAGCAGATGTATAACCACGTATTAAAAGGCCAAAGAAACGTACTTAGTTTGTGACTTCTAGAGCAAAAAGATTTCAAACAGGGAGCGCCCAATATCCAATGTGATGAAAACATATATGTGACTCGCAAAATAGAAAGGGACCTAAGAAAAGTTTTGTTCAGGGGAGCCATTTTAAAGATTAGGTCCCTTTCAATTTGCGCTTAGAATCGTCGACTTCACTTTCATAAAACGCGCATATCTCTGGGAGGGTACACTTTTGGGGCATGGGATCGGTCTCATTCGATGCTCAGATGTTGTCCACATCAAAAAAAGAAAAAAATAAAAATTGATTTTTTATCCTTAGGTCCGATTCTCTATACATAGTCGGCTATACAGGGTGATACATTTAACTTTTTTTTTGGAAGCGAAATTACACCACCCATTTATTTGTTTTTGTAAATTAACACAAAACATTTTTGCATTTCAGTCAAATAATCATAACTTTGGAAGCCTCTGGGCTTCGTTTTCCGACCACTGGTTCAGAACTTAGCAATTAACCCTAGTACCCTCCGGCAACCAATTTGAAAATTTTAAACCGCTGCCATTTTTCCCCAAGCCTTTTATGTCGTGGTCGTACATGGATATACATAGTTTCATAAAATGAGCCAAGGAATACGCAGGTGAAATTTGTCAGTCGTGGATAAATCAGCCCGTATATCTCTATGCTAAAGTTAAGTTAAGCAAGTTCGGACTTAGAATGAGATGGTTCACCTTTACATGGGGTTATAGAACGGCTTGAGTGTAGCCTTTGAACTTGTCGTCAATTTCAAGCTATAGTTTACCTTCCAATGAGTTGCCCAGAGTATCTTGGACACAATTAACAATTCAGTACTTATGTTTTTACACTTTATCATTAAAAAAGACTTCGTTATCTAAATTAATAAAGTCTTCAATGCAAACTTGATTTTGGATCTGAACTCGTTTTAATAGTATTTATTGGATAACTGGACAAGTGCTAATAGTGGGACCTCACCTTCTGCTGTCCAACTGTCGTTAGGGACTTCTGTTCCCCCTAAAGCAGCTTTCCTGAAACAATTTTTTAGTGTCTGTGGTTGCACTTGCTCCCACCCTTTGTGTATGAAATAAACGACATCTAACAAATTTAGTGATTTTGATAAACCCAAAGCAGAATTTTGCATCAATATACATATGTTTTAAAAAAACCGATTTGTACAAAAACTTAAAGTGATTAATATCGCCTTAATCCAGGGTCGACAAAATGCTGTGTTGTTTCCCGGAAAAGAAATAACTTTGATTTGTTGTTTTTTATTAGACCTTTTTGGTAAGTGTTGGTGAAATGTTGTATTCAAGCTTGTGGTCAGTATTTTTTGCATATTATTTATTTATTATTTTCGATATTTCGATCTTCATCGAAGATCATCTTCAGGAATCTAGCTAACAATAAATATAACACACACTTTGCTGCTGAACTGATGTCTTCTTCGACTGACAATCAACAGAAAACAATCAGAAACAACCTAAATATTTTATAATTGGAGACCGCGAGGTCATCTAAGCTTTTTTTAATCTGGTGCTACTAGAGTGATTGTCTTGCACCCTCAACCCTTAGAGTAGAAAAAAACACTACCACCGATCTTTCTAACGACGTATATTTAAAATCTCCGTAAAGTTAAGCAATTACAAAGTGAATGCAATTGTTGAGTTTGTTATCGGTCCTCCTCGTTTTGGCTGCAAACACCCACAAGCCAACTGTAACGTTTTCATTTAAGCACCCGTAATTATAAGAAATTGAGTGGATTTATTTTAAGACCCTTAAGCACCAGGCCCAGAACGCCAAGGACGAACACGATTGAAATTAGTACACGCAGAGAAAAAACATAGTTACTACATGGTCACGGTAATAATAATATGTTCTCCACAACAAAAGTATGTTCGTCGCAATCATAGCATTGTAAACTGAATTTATGTTTGACAATATTATAATTGCTGCAATATTAATATTGTTGAAATGTAACAATAGTATTATTGCCAAATTTAAAAATGAAAATATGGTTATAGCAACAATATAAATATGGTTGGTGCGACAAAAGTATTGTGTTTTGCGTTTTATGTTGACAATGATATGATTACGGCAATCATACTGTATGATTGTAATTTTTCTTTATTTAGATATGCTTTTTAGAACAAATGTTATTGGTACGGATCTAATGCAATAATAGTACTTTTTTATCGAAATTAAAATTTTTTTAAACAAGCTGTTTTGGCTTTGTTTATCTGAAATAATTTTAATAAAAACGCTTACGTTTATTTAAACTTATTTTTTTACTGTGAAATAAATCACTCCAAATATTTTGAATTTAATGTATTTTTGAATAATTTTCATAGTTCAAATCTATTGTTGACAACTTAAACCATTTTTAATAAATAATATTGGGGATCAAATCTATTGTCGACAACTCAAACAAATTCTATTAAATAATATTGGGGATCATAGTTTAATTGTGTGTGATCATACTATGGTTGCGTGTGAATCATACTTTGGTTGTGAGGACCATACTATGGTTGTATATGAAACATACTATGGTTGTGAGGTTCATACTATAGTTGTGGAGATCATAGTATGGTTGAGCGTGAATCATACTATGGTTGTGGGGATCATAGTATGGTTATGTGTGAATAATACTATTGTTGTGAGAATCATAGTATGGTTGTATTTGAATCATACTATTGTTGTGAGGACCACAATATTGTTGTAGCACAACCATATACCCAACAATAGTATTATCCTCTTCGAATGTTGTCATCACAACCTTACTTTTTTTCTGCGTGTACACATCGGTCGAGGTTTTTATGTCATACTCGTACATAGGTCTTACCCATTTTTAGAGCCTAAAGTTCTTAAAGCCTCATATTACAAATTACGTATACACATCCTTGGTGAATTTGTGTAGTATTGGAATAGCTCCCACAATAAGGTCCCTCCGTTTTTTTAGTCCTGCGGCTCCAAATAACCCTATCACGACCACTTAATTAATTGTGCCGAAAATAGGCTCAAAAGCTTCATACTTTCCCATAGCCTACATACAATGTTCCTTCCCGATTCCAGTACCTACATCTCTTAAAGTCACATATTACATTCGATTTCGACCAAATTTCAAATAATGCGTTACCACCCAGCAAACCAAACGTTCAGAATTCGGTCAGAATTCTGTACGACAATCGGCAAAATGTTCCGATTTACAATCAGAATTCTTACCGAGTTCGTAACGAAAGACATATGAGAGGGTTGACACAAATTCTGAACTACTTCTCTGGAAAAAAAACCTCATACAAACCGAACATAATTCGTAACGATTTCGGTAAGAATTCTCGATAAAAAGAAGTCATTGAGTGCCAAGTCAGGGCTGTACGGCGGATGACCTGGTTTGAGCCGATGTGTGAGAGCTCGCATTGTCATGGTGCACGATTCGTCTTAGCTGTACGGCGGATCACCCATCAATTCGACGTTTCGCGCTGGTTTGAGCCGATGTGTGAGAGCTCGCATTGTCATGGTGCACAATGATTCGTCTTCTCTTGTTCGTTTTTCGAATTTCTCCAAATACTTCAGGCAAACAAATTTTGGTGTTCCACTCAGAATTGACCGTCCTACGTTGCTCAAGCAGAACAGTTTTGCCGAAGAAACAGGCGAACATTTGCTTAGAAGTGCTTCTTCCACGAACAACTTTCGTTGGATTTGACTCGTCTTCGAAGACCCACACGGTCGATTGCTGTTTTGTTTCGGGCTTTTACGCATAGATCCATGATTCGTCACCTGTGACGATCTTATAAACGTCTTTAGAAGCACCGCGATCGTATTTTTTCAAAATTTCCTTTATTTGAGCGATTGTCAAATTGTGCGGGATCCAATGAGAACAAACATTTTTTACGGCCAGGGGTTCATGCAATATCGAATGTATGCTGGTGGAAGAAATGCCCAAGGATGCCTCTATCTCACGGTATGTAACATGACGATCTTGAATTTTAAGTTTCCGCACGGCGTCGATGTTCTCTGGCACAACGGACGTTTTTGGACGACCTTCGTCTTTGAGCTAGCGTCGGCCTTTATAGCATTCATTAAACCGGTTTTTCACAGTGCTATAGGATGGTTCTTCATCGCCATACAAATATTTAAGTTCACCGATGCACTCTTGCCGTGATAATCCACGTCGAAAGTTGTGAAAAATGATCGCACGAAAATGTTCACAAGTTAATTCCTTTTTCTGCCAAATTGATTTTTTGAAGACACTGTAAACAACACAAATGATGGTCGTACGTCAAAGCGTTCGGAGTACATTTACGCTAAAAAATGTCAAACTTTCCAATGGAAATTTCAGATGGTGCCAGGCAACACTTACAGTTGCCTAGGCCAGAAATATATATAGCAACCCTAGTAATATTCGATTCGCACGAAATTTCGCGTAGAGCTTTACGAGCGACCAACGCCCATGTCTTGTCACATTGGTCCATATCGGTTTAAGTTTTCGAATTGACCAAAACCGAGGTGAGTTCCTCCAGCCCAAGAAGACACAAATTATGCCCGATCACGCTCAAATTGTGGTAAGCTATAAGAGACCAATAATGAACTCTAATGAAACTAAATCATATCGGCTCAAATTTATATATTGCTTTCATGCAAAGGTCCTTTCCTATTTTTAGCCCTGCCACCGTAGAAGACACCTAGTAGTAGGTCACTTGTATTTGATACTTATTAACAGGGCAACCAAACAAAGCAGCAAAAACAATTTTTTAATTCAATTATTTTATTTTTTTTCCTTTTTCCCCACAAAATGTGTGAAAAAGATTCGTTTTGGTCTAATGTGCAAATCAACACTTGTACAGAGAGACACTCTCACTCACACATCTATCGGAACACTTGTGTGAGCAGATGAATGTCTGAATCTGGATGACTGACAACTGAATGTTTATGTGTCACATGTTAACTTTGCTTAAAGGAGCACTTTTAAGCGTATGTGTGGGTGTGTGTGTGTGCATGCCTGTACCTCCAGTCAAATGGTGAACCTAAGCTATTCCTTTTTATGTGTGTGTGTACGAGTCCATGTGCAGGTTAACCCTAGAATTATGCGGTACAGTCGAAAGTTGGATATGAGTCATCCATCCAGCATCCATAAGAAAACTTTTCTATTGTCGGCGACCCCGTACACTGCCATTGTTGTTGTGGCTGTTGACTTTTGTGCATTTTGTTGTGTAGAGATTTGCTTGGAGAAATTAACTCACACATAGCCCCGGAGCATAACTTTGGCATGTGTGGTTGCTTGCATGCATTGTCGTCCTCCTACTGTGTATGCACAATGCACGGCGTCCTGGAAGACAATGCATTGGGATGCATGGAAATTACGGAAACCATACATATGGAGTACATCGTACATGAGGAATGACTCGAATTAAGCATACCCATGCACACAGTGGAACAAGTAAATATCTATGGGAATGCACTATGCATGCATATGTTAAGGTACGCATACATGCATAGCATTAATCAAAGGATATTATTATGGCTATTCGTTCGATGTGTACGAGTATGACTGGAACAAAAGGATGCTAGGAGGAACATGCTAGTTCTCATGTTGATTGAAGATTACAGCTACCATAGGATAATAATAATAAGTTGTAGATTTTCTTAGAAATCACATCATAATTTGTGGTACGATATTATAAGAAGTGATTTATCAGATGAACGATTTTTTTGTAGGCATTTAACTTTTCATTGGGTTTTACCAGATCAAATTTCCAGAAAGCCTATAGTTTTCAAAAATTCCATAACCTCCGGCATGAATTATATGGTCGGTGATTTAACATTTTAAATTTGATCGGCTGTAAAAATTAAATCGGCTGTAAGAAAAGTACTGAAAATTATTTCAAATTACTGGTTTTATTGGAAAGGTTGTATTTTTCCATTACACGAAAAAAAGTATAGTTGGGATAACAAAATTCGAAAAGCCTCATACTATTGGTGGTTATATAATTGTGGCACAACAATATTATGATCATCACAACAATAGTATGGTTCACACACAACCATGCCATGATCCACACAATATTATGGTCCTCACAACAATAAATTTATTCCCCACACAACCATACTATGATCCCCACAACCATATTATTACTCACACTCAACCATACTATGATCCCCACAACTATATTATAATCCTAAAACCCAAAGTATGTTTAACCTTCAACCCTAGTATGATCCTCACAACCATAAGATGACTTACACACAACCATACTATGATCCCCAAAATTTTTATTAAGGATTGGGTTTAGTTTTTATTCAACAATAGAAAATTTTTATTAAGTAAATTATAATACATTTAACTCCTAATAAAAGGAGTGATTTATTTAACAGTGGACAAATGTTGTTTTTTTTTTTAAAAATATTTCACTTATACTTATCCAAAGTAGTTTGTTTTGAAAAATTTTAATTACCTATAAAAAGTACTATTATTGCGTGAGATTGTTAACAATAAAATTGTCCAATTAAAGAAAATACGATTTTGCCGGTATGATTGCCGTAATCATATTATTGTTAACATAAAACCCAAACAAACAATACTTTTGTGACACCGACCATATTTATATTGTAGCTACAACCATATTTTCATATTTAAATTTGTCAAAAATACTATTGTTAAATTTCAACAATATTAATATTGCCGCAATCATACAATTGTCAAAAAACAATACTATGGTTGCGATGACCATACTTTTACTGCAGAGAACATACTATTCTTGCCGTGACCATATAGTAATCATATATTTTCTCTGCGTGTAAATAGAACACCATCCGATATGTTTCTGCATTGCCCAATAGGCTGAAGACTGATTGGCAGGCGATGAAGAATTTTACTGAAAAATCATGTCTTCAGATGAAGCTCAGTTTCATCTCGGTATCTATGTCAGTAAGCAACATTGCCACATATAGAGTTCAGAGAATCCACACATGACTATTGAAACGCCAATGCATCCACAACGAGTTTCTGTTTGGTGTGGATTTTGGGCTGGCCCAAAAAATATGGTCATTGGACCAATTTTCTTCGAAAATGAGCAAGAATCCGAAGTTACCGTAAACGATGAGCTTAACCGTGTCAAGCTCAACGAATTTTCGTTTTTCAAATTTCATGAGAATGACATCGACAACATTTGTTTTCAACAATAGGGGCCACATGTCACGCAGCCAACGCATCTTATGACGTCAATTGGCCGCCTCGGAACTGTAATTTGAGCCCTGTATATTATTTTCAGTGGGGAGCAATTCAAGATAAATGTTACGCAAAGCATCGAGGGAAAATTGAAGCGTTGAAACATAAAATCGAAGTTGCCATTGAAGAGAAAATGTACTGAAGAATTGGGTTGCGTCGGATGAGGTACTGCCCAGCCAGTTGTGGTAGTCATATGGACAATATTGTGTTTCATTATTAAATGGCAAAGCTCAACATTTCTAATAAAACCAGAAATTTGAAAATATTCTTGGCACTTTTTTTTAAGCCGATTCAAATTTAACTGTGTAAAGTTGTCCACCCTGCTTATTGAAGCGTGTAGATTGGTTGACAAAATCGTATGTTTGCAAGTAACCACATAAAAAAAATCGATGGTATTTAATCTCGTAATGTTAAGTCTCGAGAAATAGGTATTACTACCGTACTTAATAGGGACATAAATACTGTTACAACATTGTACACACCCATTTCAATATTATAACTAAACATACCCCTTTAATGTCATATGGGTCTTGGAAGCTAACATCAATAGCGTTAGTCTGTAACGGGATTTTAAAATTGTTTCAACTTCCATCATGGAGTGGTCAGATAATAAGAACCGTATCGCTGTAATAGCGCCTTTCAAGTGTGAAGTGAAAAAAACGATATTTTCAAAACGCTCCGGCCACTAGGGATTAGCCGCATGTTCGTCTACCGATGCATAAAACTGTTTGCGCTCTGTTCGAACACCGCATGTCATCAAAGCCGTTAAATCAAGAATTCACAGAAATCCGCTCCGAAAACAGAAAATCATGGCCCGTGAGATGAATATCACGCAAAAGTCCATGAGTCGAATCATTAAAAAAGACTTGGGATTTGGGGCTATCAAACGACATACCGGACATTTATTGACAGCAGCCTTTAAAAAAAAAGAATTGAAAAAGGCAAACGTCTTTTGGTGAAGCACGCCGATAACTTGCACATAAAATTTTTGTTCACCGATGAAAAATTTTTTACCGTTCAGGAAAAGTTTAACAAGCAAAATGATAAAGTGGGTTCACTGACCTATTTCTGCGAACAAGGAGTCAAAACATCGGCCAAAGCTTACCAAGAAGCCGTTTTGGAAGCTGTTGTGAAGCCTCTTAACAATTCCCTGTTCCAAAACCAGCCATGGACATCCCAGCATGATTCTGCGCCGGCCCATAAGGCTAAAACGTCCCAGGCGTGGCTTCGAAACAATTTGCCAGCGTTCATTTCCCCTGAAGAATGGCCCACAGGCAGTCCAGATTTGAACCCATTGGATTTTAAATTGTGGACGGTTTTAGAGGACAAGGTTTGTCACAAAAGATACCCCAACATTGGATATCTTCAGACTGCTTTGGTTCGAGCTGTGGCCAATTTTCCAATGGACGAGGTTCGTGCAGCTATTGACGATTGACCAGTGAGACTTAAGGCGTGTGTAAAGACAAAAGGCGGACATTTCGAATAAGTAGATTCTTTTTGGATACAATATACATCAATAAATATATTAAAAAATATTTAGTCCAAAAACACTTAGTACATTTTTGATTTTACTGCATAAAACGTGTGTAACAGTATTTATGTCCCTACTAGGTAGTAATTAAGTTGGGCAAAGAACTTGACGTTAAGGTGTGTGATTCACAATTAACATCGTGCAATATGGTTGGACCATCCTTTAATATATAATAAACATAAAAATATGTAACAGCGCATAGGTCCCTAAGGGTAAAAAAAAAATTTTCACTTTTTTTTGATGTGGACAACATCTGAGCATCGAATGAGACCGATCCCATGCCCCAAAAGTGTTCCCTCCCAGAGATATGCGCGTTTTATAAAAGTTGTGGTACACCAAAGATACATGTATTTAAATCTTTAAAATGGCTCTCCTGAACAATACTTGTTTTTACCCTTAGGTCCCTTTCTATTTTGCGCGTGACATATGGGTATCAAAAGCACATATTAAATATGACCTTATTTATAAAATCTTGGTGAATTAAGAGCCATTTTCAGGCAATAGGCCAAAACCGGAATATCAGTTAATGTCGTTTTTTTAAAACAAGGTTTTGAAAAAACCTGAAATGTCGGTTTTCCTGATTATTTGGACACTACTCATAACCTACCATCTTCTATAGGTTCCTTACTAAAATCGGAAGGGACATCTGTGCGGCTGCTATTTGAATTCTTGGACCGTATAGTCAAGTTTCTCAAGTGGTAATTAATAGTCGATCAGTTAGTACCTGGGAAAACAGTCATTACAGTCGTACACATTTTCATCACACCACTGCGGCCCACAAATGAATGTAAGATTTTCATATATTTAATGAAAAAGTTTCTTTGGGAAAAAAGTAATAAATATTTTTTTCTGTGTACCTCTTAAAAAGGCGAAACATTGTGCTTAAATTTAGCAGAGTGTGTTATGAGAGAATTAAAACCTTTTTTTTACTGAAACTCGACCATGCCGGTTAATTTTTTGATATAGCCTCCATGTTTAATACCCTTCAAATTTAAAGTCCACACACAGTTGGCAATCGGTCCAAAATACAAATATTGGGTTGAAAAAACAGGCTTACTGTTGCAATCACCAACATTCCATGGTAGTGATGGTTACATGCTTCTCGTAACAAAAATACGGTTGATACCATAGAAAAACGGTACTCACAGCCAAACGGGTTATAGCAACCGAATTCAGGTTAACTGTTGGTTGCCACAACTGGTGGTTATGGCAAGCAACCAATTTTAATGTTCATGAAACTTTGGGCAAATAATTGGTTGTGACAACAGATACGTTTTTTTGTAGCAACCAAATCTTGTTTAGAGTACTGTTGTAACGTAGCCGTATTTCCAACATCAGAACTTAATTTCTATAATAAATTTATAGGTTAAACCTTCTACCAAATCCATATTTGAAACAAAAACCCATTTATGCCTCGAGAGCACTGAAGTTTTTTTTTCTTACTCTGCGTATTTTTCTACATCCGGTAGTCTAAATAAAAACCTTTGAAACAAGTGCCAAAAACTTACAATATATATGACTGGGCTTTTCTACGCCAAAACTGCAATAACATCAACTTTTTTTTTATGTGTTTAACATATGTGACAGCGCATAGAGAAAGGGACCTAAGGGTTAAAAAAAATCAATTTTCACTTTTTTTGATGGGGACAACATCTGAGCATCGAATAAGACCGATCCCATGCCCCAAATGTGTTCCCTCCTAGAGATATGCGCCTTTTATGAAAGTAATGGTACACCAAAGATACACGTATTAAATCTTTAAAATGGCTCTCCTGAACAAAACTGGTTTTTACCCTTAGGTCCCTTTCTAGTTTGCGCGTCACATATATTTCAAGGGTTGTTAGACATCCGGAAATTAAGAAAAACGCAATTATAGCTCAACATAATTATTAAAATTTGTTTGGCAAATTAAATATTTTACATAATACTCGAATTTCTTGTAATGGAAAATTATAAAGTTAGTTTCATACGTAATAGGGTGTGATCATTTATGAAAGAATTTAGTACGTGGTTTTTCCGAATGCCCTAAATTATTTTATTACTGCAGATTTTGAAGAGTTAGCTCTAATGAAGCGAAATATTTATGTTCTGAAAATGTAACTAAAAAAACTTCAAAAACTATTTTACCGATTTTTCTAAACACCCCATATCTAAAGAAATTAACGAAATTTCGATTTTCAAAAGCTTAAAAAATTTCCATGTGGCTGTAAACAATTGCGTCGATTTGATGCATGCGTTTGCCATTACGATTTATTAGTTGTATTAAAAATATTTGCAGCCGAAAAAAAAACATTTTTTATATGTAGTTCCTAAACGAATGCATATTTACATTTTATTTCGGACCCAATACTTTTAAGCCTACGCTATTGGATTTAGATTGTTTAAATAAAACAAAATTTAAATTATTTGCTTCTGAAATGTTTACTCTAATACAGAATTTACCATGATTAATCGGAGATTTAATAATAGATTGTGTCAAGTGGAAATTGATAAAAACACTAAGAGAAATTTCTTCGGCCACTGTAACACTGAAATTTCACTTTATGACCTACTACACAAATTTGATGCAGAAAATCGGTTCCACTTGTACATACAAACTCAATAAGATTTATTATTTCGGTCATATAAACAAAATTCATAAAACTTTGCCACCAGTTGGTCCAGTTAACAAACGTTCGTGGTAATTACAAACAGAACTCACAGAGTACTTCTTACCAACCATTTGTAAAAACAAACAATACGAGGGTTCGGAAAGTTCTTAGTCTATCAATGAAAGAGAATAGTTAGTTTTTCAAAAATATTTTTATTTTTCAATATAATCTGCTGAAACTTCAATGTTGGTCCAACGCTTATCTAGCAATTCTATCCCTTGATTAAAATAGTTTTCCTCAAGGTCTTCAAAATAGTGGTTTACAACTGTAATTGCATCTTCATTTGAGGTAAAACGCTTGCCAGCAAGTAATTTTTTTAGATTTGGGTACAGGTAAAAGTCACTGGGAGCTAAATCAGGAGAATAAGGTGGGTGGTCAAGCAACTCGTACTTTAATTCCTTGATTTTAGCCATTGTTTTTGTGTTGTAAGCCAGGACGTTTTTCTCGAATTTGTACATTTAATTGATCTAAAAGGTCGCAATAGTACTCTGAATTTATTGTTTTACCCTTTTGCAGATAGTCAATCAATAAAATACCTTTGAAGTCCCAAAAAACCGTTGCCATAACCTTACCAGCCGATTGAATTGTTTTTGCCTTCTTTGGGGCACTTCCTCCAGCTTCAGTCCAATGTTTGGATTGTTCTTTTGTCTCTGGAGTATAGTGGTGGATCCATGTCTCATCAACAGTTATGAAACGACGCTTAAAATCCATTTTATTTCGCTGAAAACGATCCAAACAAGCTAGAGAAATGTTCATTCTTATGCGTTTTTGGTCGACTGTTAACAAGTGCGGCACCCATCTTGCAGAAAGCTTTTTCATCTGTAGTTCTTCATGCAAAATTAAATGGACTCGATCATTTGAGATGCCCATGATATTAACTATTTCACGCACTTTTATTCGTCGATCATTTAATACCATATCATGCACTTTGGCTACAATTTCTGTAACCCAATTTTTTACTGTTGCATATGAAGGAGCACTTTCACCTTACACATTCACCATATCATTATGAGTTTCTTGTCCCGATAAACCTTTTTTATGTAAATATTTAATGACACCACGCATTTCTAATTTTTCCATTGTAAAAAAAACGCGGATGCGTCTTTTGTGAACACCTGTTTCTATATGAAGGAGTTGCCATATCGAAACAAAATTTAACATGTGTTCAAAGATGGAAGTTTCCAAAACACTTAACTTTTTTCTGTTTATACCGTGCTTTTTGTGCTAGGCTAAGAAGTTTCCGTACCGCCCTCGTACATGTACAAATTCAGTTCTCTGGAAGACCGAAAACTGCTACTACTATTGAAAACATTAGAAAATATTTAATGAAGTGACTAAAGATAGACGAATAAAGCTCAGAGAACTTGCTGATATTGTTAAAATACACGAAAAGCAAGTTTGGAGTATTTTACATGATGAACTCCACATGAAAAAGCTATCCGCAAGTAGGGTGCCGCGTTTATTGACTTTGCCCCAAAAAATCGTCCGTTGGACCAATTCCGAGGAGCTTTTAGCGATTTATCAGCGTAAACCAATAGAGTTCTTGCGCCGATTCATAACTGTTGATGAAACATGGATCCATCACTAGATCCCAGAATGCAAAGAACAGTCAAAACAATGGATAGAAGCTGGTAAAAGTGGTCCCAAGAAGGCGAAAACTGTTAAGCCAGCAGGAAAAGTAATGGCCACAGTATTTTGGGATGCAAGGGGATTAATATTTATTGATTATCTTGAGAAAGGAAAAACTATAAATAGTGAATATTATTGCGCATTATTGGATCGGTTGAGTGAAGAAATCAAGATAAAACGACCGCATTTAGAAAAAAAGTTCTTTTTCATCAAGATAATGCTCCTTCACACACTGTATTTTTAACTCAACAAAAACTGGCCGAATTACGATTTGAAATTGCTCCGCATCCACCATATAGTCCAGATTTAGCTTCTTCTGATTATTTCTTGTTTCCAAATTTAAAAAAAATTCTCGGTGGCAAAACATTTTAGTCCTGAAACTGAAACTGAGGCATATTTTGAAGGTCTTGAAAAATCCTATTTTTCGGATGGAATTAAAAAACTTGAAAAACGTTTGATGAAGTGTATTGATTTGGAAGGAGATTATGTTGAAAAATGAATAATAATAATTCCAAAAATACGGTTCTTTTTATGTTAGGCCAGTTACTTTTGCGGTCGCCCTCGCCCAAGTTTTTTTTTTACAAATTGTTTCATGTATCCTAACTTTAGATGCAGTGGTGGCAGAACAACCTTATCAGCTGTAACTTATGCGGCGTTTAAAACGTTTTTTCTGCCTTTTAGATATGTTTCACGAGATGGCCATACCTTGCGATCGTAGCGATTTGGTGCACGACTACCCCATTCACAAAAAAATGGATGTGTAACCATCTTGCATACCAAATAAAATTGTCAAAACCTTTAAATCAGCGACGACTTTCCAATTATGCAAGTCATTGTTGACGAATCGCAGTATTTGGTTCATAACTTCATACGTTCTTCCCTCAATGAAAAGTCGCAATTCGTCTGCCTTATAATTGTGGCTTAATGCCGAAAAAAGTTTGGGTACATCAGGGCAATATATGAGATTACTGTCATTTTCACCAGTCTTAAAACTTTCATGAAATAAAAATGTCTGGTCTCTTCTTCTACAGAAAGTTACACGAAAATCTTCTTCCACCAAATTCTACTACCTTAATCGCGACCTGTCCTGTTTTGTCAAACTTAAATCGCGAACGAGATCGCAGAAATCTGCATTTGAAACAAAATGTCGCTCCGTTGTAGATTTGGATGGAGGTACTCTTCTTCCACCAAATATTTTTCAGCTTCAAAACCACATATGCTCGTTGTCGCAACTTTAGCATTACCAGATATCGACACTTACAACATTTGCGTACTTTAAATTTTTGCGGGTTTTAAAAGTGTGCCCTGAAATATTTGTTTCACAAAAGTAGCAATCATCTGCTTTAAAGACTTTGTTGTATACTTCCACCACAGCATTATTTTTTTTTAAATCACGCCAATGACGGATATCCGTAAATAAGCCGGTTGATATTCAACCAAGTTACTGGCATATAAGTGCGTAAGGTCCGAAAACCGGTTTTATACCCGTAACCCCATATTTTGGAGGTGTTTGGGAAATTTTAAAACCGGTTTCTTGTACTCAGCAAGATCTACAAGAAAAACAATATCATTCCCCAGGTATTTTTTCTCTGTCGCACTGTGTTATTGGTACTAAAGTACATGTAAATTGTAATTGGTTGGTTGCCATAACCGCCAGTTGTTGCACCCAAAAGTTTAACTGAATTCGGTTTGTATAACTGTGGTATTGGCTGTGAATACCGTGATATGGTTGTAGCAACCATCATATGATATTTCGAACCATGTTACCTTCAATACTATGCAATGTTGCATATTGCAACAGGTTTTCGGTTTATTCAACCGATTTTTTGTAGTTTGAACCGATTTGCAACTGATATTTTTTCTGTGTGTATATATATTATTGATCGTTGTAAAATTTCAAGACGATTCCAAGACGACGTCTGTCTGCTGAAAGCACAATAGCGGTCAAACAAATCAAACTATGATCCTAGGATGCATGATGACGGCTTAATATCATAAGTTCTTTGGGATTGTACATGTTTGAAATCGGCCCAGGCGGAAAATTTTCTCTTTATAGGACTAAAGATATCTCGGAAAAAAGTACACTTCTTTGTAGACGAAAATGGTTACGCTTAGTTGGGGCGCACTTAATACCTTACATAAGGACGTTTTGGCTCATGTGACCCAATAAAGTTTATTTTATGATACGTTGTGGAAAGCATGCGGTGAAGAGTGTCTCAGAGTCGCTTACGCCACATATATATTATTGATGATTATTTATTTGTAGACGACAATGGTTACGCTTAGTTGGGACGCACTTAATGCCTCACATAAGGACGTTTTGGCTCATGTGGCCCAATAAAGTTTATTTTATGATACGTTGTGCAAAGCATGCGGTGAAGAGTGTCTTAGAGTCGCTTACGCCACACTTTCTACTTTCCTGACATTACGATTTTTTGTTTATCAATAATAACAAAATGGTAATTTTTTTTCTTGGACAGTCCTTAGACGTACATTCGTTCGCATGACTGAGTGTGTACGAAACTATGAGTAATGAATGAATGGCCAAACTTAAACATCAGTACACGGAGAAAATTCTTAATTATTCTCATATTGGCCCATCCAAACAGGCCATGTTTGGGTATGGACCTTACCAAAATTTGCTTTATCTGTATGTTAAAGGTATTATGCTTTCACACAAAAACAACCAACTGCACATGGGGGTGAATAAAATAAAATTTTTTTTGAAGCACATTTTTTTTTCAGTGCGTATTTCCACATGCGAGTCCATGTGGTTTCGCTGTAAATGTGTGAGTGTTTACATTTGTAGTTGTTTTTGTTGTTGTTTTCGGTATGAACAATTCTACCCCCCTTCTGAAACTTAATGAAATTTTAACAAAGCAATCTGTAGTATGAATTGAAATAATGTTTTGTGGTCAACCATAGAACAAAAATGCAGTTAGATTAAATCAATTAAACTTCAACAGAGAGGACATGATTTTGCAAACATACACACACACACACACACACAAAATCACCACATACACTCATGTACTCAATGTGTTGGCGCACATACGGTCACACTTGTAAGAGTATTTTAAAACCGTATGGGTCATTTATATTAGGATGGATCGCGGAAATTAATTGCGGGTGTCAGAACTTAAAAACCATAATAATAGTATTTTTAATGAGGCTGTGTGACACCTTGCATTATGTTAATATTTCAATATTTCAGTTAAACTAACTTATGTCGTTCTCCAACTACTACTAATTAAGATGGATTTTATTGAATCATTTAAAACTTGTATCAATTTGGTGACCAAAAAATAATCAAAATTTTTCAGTGCCTTGGCGCAAGCCACCCTAATGTGAATGGGTCTTGTGAATTTTTATTATTATTCTTAGCTTACCGACCATAAGCAATATTTAGTATGCAAAATAATATAATTCCAAGTTCAGGAAGTTAAATATTTTCTACAGAAAATCAAACATTAGGGGGTATATACTTATATTGTTTGTGCCATTTCGTGCGAACTATTTTGGTATGATAAGTGTGGTAATCAATGATACTTAAATTATAGCATCAACTTCCCTAATTACTTAAATCCCTAAACATCCCATTAAGGAACAAAGAAATGGCTCTTAAATCAGCAAGCGATGCAGGATACAATTCCTTTACTCACTGATCGTTTAATAAGACCGAAGGGGTCACCAAGAAGCTCACTCCTGTTGCTCCATCTTGCAGAAACCATATGTTGGGATTATTCTCAACTTGCTGCACACTGCAACAAATGTCACGAATATCAATGTCACTTTGCCATTTGTGACGCGCAAACTAGAAAGGAACCTAAGGGTAAAAACCAGTTTTGTTCATGAGAACCATTTTAAAGAAATAGTTAAATATTAACATAAAAAAGGTTTATCGGGACAAGAAATTCATAATGATATGGTGAATGTGTTAGGTGAAAGTGCTCCTTCATATGCAACAGTAAAAAATTGGGTTGCTGAATTTAAACGTGGTCGTACCAGCATTGAAGATGAGCCACGTAGTGGACGTCCAAAAACAGCAACAACAACAGAAATTGTAGCCAAAGTGCATGATATGGTATTAAATGATCGACGAATAAAAGTGCGTGAAATAGCTAATATCATGGGCATCTCAAATGATCGAGTCCATTTATTTTTGCATGAAGAACTACAGATGAAAAAGCTTTCTGCAAGATGGGTGCCACGCTTGTTAACAGTCGGCCAAAAACGCATAAGAATGAACATTTCCCAAGCTTGTTTGGAACATTTTCAGCGAAATAAAATGGATTTTAAGCGTCGTTTCATAACTGTTGATGAGACATGGATCCACCACTATACTCCAGAGACAAAAGAACAATCCAAACAATGGACTGAAGCTGGAGGAAGTGCCCCAAAGAAGGCAAAAACAATTCAATCGGCTGGTAAGGTTATGGCAACGGTTTTTTGGGACTTCAAAGGTATTTTATTGATTGACTATCTGCAAAAGGGTAAAACAATAAATTCAGAGTACTATTGCAACCTTTTAGATCAATTAAATGTACAAATTCGAGAAAAACGTCCTGGCTTACAACACAAAAAAATAATTGTTCATCTAGGCAACGCACCAGCGCACAAGAATGTTTTAACAATGGCTAAAATCAACGAATTAAAGTACGAGTTGCTTGACCACCCACCTTATTCTTCTGATTTAGCTCCCAGTGACTTTTACCTGTTCCCAAATCTAAAAAAATTCCTTGCTGGCAAGCGTTTTAACCTCAAATGAAGATGTAATTACAGTTGTAAACCACTATTTTGAAGACCTTGAGGAAAACTATTTTAATCAAGGGATAGAATTGATAGATAAGCGTTGGACTAAGTGTATTGAAGTTTCAGGAGATTATATTGAAAAATAAAAATATTTTTGAAAAACTAACTATTCTCTTTCATTGATAGGCTAAGAACTTTCCGAACCGCCCTCGTAGATGCAATAGGTCTCAAGCCGGTTAATCCCTGTTGAATGTGTTTAAGAAAAAGACCGAAATAAACATAGGAGCTAAACATATGTTAAAACAGTTGGGCAACTCCAACGAAACCCTTTTTATAAATGCGTTGTAAAAAAGATCTATAGATGGACCTGAATGTGGAGTATCTGAAGAGGTGGAAAAGGTGAATTGTATTTTCGAGGCAAATGTTTGGAGCAAACTTGAAAAGTGAGATTTTCATCAGAAGTTCTCATTTGGTCTTAAAGATTCCAGTTTTCCTTTCAACAATTGCTGCGAAGCTTTCTAAAGAAGGTCGACCGAACCTGAAATCGCGATAAAAAGCAGTCTGCAGCCACAAAAATCAATGTCACTTTGACATTTTGTAATAAACTTGTATTCTATAAAAATATACTCGTAACTGCAAGAGCGCTCGAGCCAGATAATTCCTGTTCAATGGGCCCAAAAATATCAATTATAGTTCTATGCTGAGCGCAGTTAACGGATATGATTGCCCCCCCCCCCCACATTACCCAAAAATATGGACCGATAACTTTATCAACCATAACACCGAACCAAGTAGTACATCTGGAGGGGTGCAATTGATGCTGATGTAATACCCTAGGATTCTGGCACAGATCCCTGTTGCTAAGTTCCTAATCATCAACAATTTTAGACACGCTGCTGTACTTCATATGTAGCCGTCATATGTCTCCATAAATAAAACTAAAAAACCTGCATAAGAGAAAAAAATAAAAGAAAAAGTTAGGGATATTTTTAACCCTTCAGTGTTATTTGGGCCACATTTCGAGGAAAAAGATGTTAACAGGGAATAATGTAAAGTAGTCTGTTGGCTTAAAGTTAGTTATATTCGAATCATTGTACCCTTCACTAAATTTATCATTCCGTTTGCATAATGATCGGAGACCCTAAAAAGGTGTATAACGATGGATCTAGAGGTACTTTTTTCAAAATAAAAAATTCACTCCCAAAAAGTCAACCCAGGGGTGAAAAAGTTTCTCTTAAGGGGTTTTAAGGTAGCTGGGAAAAAAGAACATCATTTTTGCTTAACAAGTCATTATCTATTTAGAAGATGGATGGTTAAAACAAAATTGCTGTTAGTTGTGATGCACTAAATACTTCAGAGATGGGCTTAGTTGCTTGACGTTTCACAACAACATTATGAGTCACACAAGACCTATAATCCTCACAAATAATTATTCACACTTCACACTTAACCATACTATGATCCCCACAACCATATTATGACCCTCAGCACCATACATCCATAGTTTGATTTACATGCAACCCTTTTATGGTCCCTACAACCATATCATGATTCCACTTAATATTATGATCCTTAAAATTATTTACTTGGATTGGGTTATGTTGTTATTCAACTATAGATACTGTTATTATGTAATTTTTATAAAAATACATTGAATTTAAAAAAACAAGTGTGAATTATTTAAAAATAGAAAAATCCATTTAGAAAAAACATAAGTGTTACCATTTATTTAATATACATAGTAGGGGACAAAAATTCTATACACACGTTTTATGCTGTAAAATAAAAATAACTGAATGTTTTTGGGGCCAAATATTTTTTAATATATTTATTGATGTCTATTGTATACACAAAGAATCTACTTATTCGAAATGTCCGCCTTATGCCTTTACACACGCCTTAAGTCGCACTGGCCAATCGTCGATAGCTGCACGAACCTCGTCCATTGGAAAATTGGCCACAGCTCGAACCAAAGCAGTCTTAAGAGATCCAATGTTGGGGTATCTTTTGTGACAAACCTTGTCCTCTAAAACCGTCTACAATTTGTAATCCAATGGGTTCAAATCTGGACTGGCAAATTGTTTCGAAGCCAGGCCTGGGACGTTTTGCCTTATGGATCGGCGCAGAATCCTGCTGGAAATTCCATGGCTGATTTTGGAACAGGGAATTGTTAAGAGGCTTCACAACAGCTTCCAAAACGGTTTCTTGGTAAACTTTGGCCGATGTTTTGACTCCTTGTTCGTACGCCTTAAGTCGCACTGGCCAATCGTCAATAGCTGCACCAACCACGTCCATTGGAAATTTGGCCACAGCTCGAAAAAAAGCAGCCTTAAGAGATCCAATGTTGGGGTATCTTTGTGACGAAACCTTGTCCTCTAAAACCGTCCCACAATTTGTAATCCAATGGGTTCAAATCTGGACTGCCTGAGGGGCCATTCTTCCGAGGAAATGAAGGCTGGCAAATTGTTTCAATGCCAGGCCTGGGACGTTTCAGCCTTATGGGCCGGCGGAGAATCCTGCTGGAAAGTCCATGGCTGGTTTTGGAACAGGGAATTGTTAAGAGGCTTCACAACAGCTTTCAAAACGGTTTCTTGGTTAACATTATCCCATGTTTTGACCTCCTTGTTCGCAGAAATACAGGTCAGTGACCCGATCGTAAGAGACACCCCACAAACCATGACTGAAGCTGGGTGATGACCCTTTTCCACCCTTGGGATCAGTTCAGATGCTTCCGTAGATGACCGCGCATACGCTCTATCATTTTGCTTGTTAAATATTTCCTGAACGGTAAAAATTTTTTTATCGGTGAACAAAATTTTTGAAATTTTTTTTCTTTTTATCATTTTACACTTGAAAAGCGTTATTACAGCGATACGGTTCTCATTATCTGACCACTCCATGATGAAAGTTGAACACAATTTTAAAATCCCGCTAATGCTATTGAGGTTAGCTTTCAAAACCCCATATGACATTAACGGGGTATTTATGTCCCTACTAAGTATACACGAAGCTATGTTAATATACGAGTCTATCGTCTTGTGTTTGATTTTGGTGTCGTTTTGCGCGCACAGCTCGATCTCCTCAGATTGGCGTCATTCAATTTGTCTCGGAATAGTTTGACCCTACAAAGCAAAATATAAAAGATCGTCGCAATATTCTTAGGCGATCTAGAACATGAACTTAAATCCAAAAAGGATTGAAGTTCCATGTTAAAGGAACTATTAGCACCGGTTAAAATAAATCTTTTTCCGACATTTGACATAAATGGATATACGAGGGCGGTTCAGAAAGTTCTTAGCCTATCAATGAAAGAGAATAGTTAGTTTTTTCAAAAATATTTTTATTTTTCAATATAATCTCCTGAAACTTCAATACACTTAGTCCAACGCTTATCTAGCAATTCTATCACTTGATTTAAATAGTTTTCCTCAAGGTCTTCAAAATAGTGGTTTACAACTGTAATTGCATCTTCATTTGAGGTAAAACGCTTGCCAGCAAGGATTTTTTTAGATTTGGGAACAGGTAAAGTCACTGGGAGCTAAATCAGGAGAATAAGGTGGGTGGTCAAGCAACTCGTACTTTAATTCGTTGATTTTAGCCATTGTTAAAACACTCTTGTGCGCTGGTGCGTAGTCTTGATGAAAAATTATTTTTTTGTGTTGTAAGCCAGGACGTTTTTCTCGAATTTGTACATTTAATTGATCTAAAAGGTTGCAAGGTTTAATGTTTTACCCTTTTGCAGATAGTCAATCAATAAAATACCTTTGATGTCCAAAAAAAAACCGTTGCCATAACCTTACCAGCCGATTGAATTGTTTTTGCCTTCTTTGGGGGCACTTCCTCCAGCTTCAGTCCATTGTTTGGATGGTTCTTTTGTCTCTGGAGTATAGTTGTGGATCCATGTCTCATCAACAGTTATGAAACGACGCTTAAAATCCATTTTATTTCGCTAAAAACGATCCAAACAAGCTTGAGAAATGTTCATTCTTATGCGTTTTTGGTCGACTGTTAACAAGTCCGGCACCCATGTTGCAGAAAGCTTTTTCATCTGTAGTTCTTCATGCAAAATTAAATGGACTCGATCATTTGAGATGCCCATGATATTAGCTATTTTCACTTTTATTCGTCGACCATTTAATACCATATCATGCACTTTGGCTACAATTTATGTTGTTGTTGCTGTTTTTGGACGTCCACTACGTGGTTCATCTTCAATGCTTGTACGACCACGTTTAAATTCAGCAACCCAATTTTTTACTGTTGCATATGAAGGAGCACTTTCACCTAACACATTCACCATATCATTATGAATTTCTTGTCCCGATAAACCTTTTTTATGTAAATATTTAATGACACCACGCATTTCTAATTTTTCCATTGTAAAAAAATCGCGGATGCGTTTTTTGTGAACACCTGTTTCTATATGAAGGAGTTGCCAGTTCGAAAATTTAACATGTGTTCATAGCAGATATGGAAGTTTCCAAAATACTTCACTGTTTTCTGTTTATACCGCGCTTTTTGTGCTAGGCTAAGAAGTTTCCGAACCGCACTCGTAATACTCGTATTTTAATTTTTTTCATTGACAATCAACTGCACTTCGTACACTACCCTGGTATTTAATCCTCAGACGCCATATTATTAAATCATCAACTGACATTCAGCATGCACTTTCTTTCGATTATTTGGTACAGGAGAAACTGCAAAATTAAAGCAATATTTTTGTTTTTGAAAATATATTTACACATACTGTTGCACTTAGTATATAAAGAAAGACACATTCCCATATTTCTCTATGGTCCGATGGTACCACAAGGTTCATGTATTGTTGTGTCGAAAATATTACTTCACTCCGCATCTTTGGCCCACACAAAACGTACGAGCTGTACATGCCTTAGGCAATAATGCCCATCAAAGAAACCATCAATTAAATATCAATAATTTCGAAAATAGAACAAAAAAAATGCACAGAACAGGAAAAATTGTTTGATTTTTTTTAAGTTTGCTGTAGTTTTAATTTGCAGCACAGTGTTGACTGCATGCAACCGAATGGCCAGCAAAAACTACTGCAATATTGTGGTAAACACTTATTGCACAACATGAAATATCAATTAGGCTTACGACCAATTTCATTTCTGGCCAGTGGTAAAATTGAAAAATGAGGAATTGATGCGGGACGCAGTAGCGGCTAGATGGAGCATAGAGCGAGTAACGAATGATTCATAGAACATTTTTGTACAAATTTATGGGAAATGTTTTAAAAATTTATAGAAAAGAAATCAAAGGCAATTTTTACTACAAGAAAATAAGTGTGAATTCTGGGAAGGCCATTCAAGTTGGAAAGTGATTATTGTGGAAAATACACCATTTCCACAGGTAATTTAGGAAATATTTAATTACAGAAATTGCAGTTGAAATTCAGAATATATCAATTAAAATTCAGAACATATCAAATGAAATTTAGAAATATCAATTAAAATTCAGAATACATCAATTTGAATTCAGAATACGAGGGCGACCGCAAAAGTAACTGGCCTAACATAAAACGAACCGTTTTTTTGGAATTATTATTTATTTTTCAACATAATCTCCTTCCAACTCAATACACTTCATCAAACGTTTTTCAAGTTTTTTAATTCCATCCGAAAAATAAGATTTTTCAAGACCTTCAAAATATGCCTCAGTTTCAGCAATAACCTCGCTATTGGACGAACATTTTTTGCCACCGAGAAATTTTTTTAAATTTGGAAACAAGAAATAATCAGATGGAGCTATTTCTGGACTATATGGTGGATGCGGAGCAATTTCAAATCGAAATTCGGCCAGTTTTTGTTGAGTTAAAAATGCAGTGTGTGAAGGAGCATTATCTTGATGAAAAAGAACTTTTTTTTTCTAAATTCGGTCGATGAAGTGTATCTTGATTTCTTCACTCAACCGATCCAATAATGCACAATAATATTCACTATTTATAGTTTTTCCTTTCTAAAGATAATCAATAAATATTATACCCCTTGCATTCCAAAATACTGTGGCCATTACTTTTCCTGCTGACTTAACAGTTTTCGCCTTCTTGGGACCACTTTTACCAGCTTCTATTCATTGCTTTGACTGTTCTTTGCATTCTGGGATGTAGTGATGGATCCATGTTTCATCAACAGTTATGAATCGGCGCAAGAACTCTATTGGATTACGCTGATAAATCGCTAAAAGCTCCTCGGAATTGGTCCAACGGACGATTTTTTGGGGCAAAGTCAGCAAACGCGGCACCCATCTTGCGGATAGCTTTTTCATGTGGAGTTCATGATGTAAAATACTCCAAACTTGTTTTTCGTGTATTTTAACAATATCAACAAGTTCTCTGAGCTTTATTGGCCTATCTTTAGTCACTTCATTAAATATTTTTCTAATGTTTTCAATAGTAGTAGCAGTTTTCGGTCTTCCAGAGCGTTGTCCATCTTCCGTACTTGAACGACACATTTTAAATTGTTGAACCCAGGATTTCACGGTGGAGTATGATGGTGCATTATCACCATGAACAGAATCCAATTCATCTTTGATTAATTGTGGCGTATAACCTTTCATATAAAAGTGTTTAATTACCGCACGAAACTCTTTATTTTCCATTTTTCAAAAATTATAAAACTTGTTCACTTCAATCACCTGTAACAAAGAAAATAATCATTAAATATTTCGGAAATTTCCACAGATGGCTTATAAAAGATTGCTTTTAAAAAACAAAAAAAAAAAGTTGCTAGTAAAGCAGACAATGTGCCAGGCCAGTTAGTTTTGCGGTCGCCCTTGTATATCAATTGAAATTCAGAAAATATCCATTAAAACTCAGAATACATCAATTAAAATTCAGAATATATATCAATTGCATTTCAGAATATATCAATTGAGATTTAAAAAATATCAACATCTTATTCAGAACACATCAATTGAAATTTAGGAAATGTCAATTAAAATTCAGAATACATCAATTTAAATTCAGAATACGTCAATTAAAATTGAGAAACCTTTATTTGAATTTCGGAAATTTCCTAGGAATCAATTTAAAAAATAAATTACAATAAAAATTAAATGCATGATGCATAGGAAGGATGTTAATAAATTCATAGGCTTAAACTTATGCCGTACTTCCAATGCCATGTCCTTTACATGTGCATAAAGACGGTGATAATTAGTCATACATTTTGTGTTTTCAACAAGAGACACACAGTTTGTTAACGCAAATTTTAAGGGAATATTGGCCATAACTTTTGACCGTAGAATGGAGTGTATAACAAGTTTTCTCATTCCATTTCTAAGACCACGAAATATTATACGGATACCCCATAATATATACTCGTACATTTGAATGGTCGTTGTGAAACTCTAAGACCATCTATACATCAATACACAGAGAACAGATCCGTTGTCACAACCCAATTTTTTGTCAACTGAATGATTGAGGTTGCATGCACATCGTGTATGCCATCAGTACAAGCAAATGTTAGTTGTTGCTCTGTAACGTTCAGTAATTGTATCGGTAGAAAATACAAAGAATCCGAAACTCCCTAAACGAAAGCACTTGTTTAACGAAAAAATTTAAAATTTTCAGTAGAGGCAAAAAATGTTTTCTTATATAATTGAAGTACTTCAAAGCAAGTCGAGGAAAATATGATGGAAGATTTTTACTGGATAAATTAGATTAAACAATTTGCTTAAAGCAGAAATAATATGATTATTTTCGCTTTTGGTTATTATAAATGTTTAAATATCATCACCAATATTCGGTTACAACAACAAAATGTTGGAAAAAATATTTTTTATCACAACCACCACTTATGGCAACTAAATACATTTTGTGCATTTCAATTAGTTGCTACTACAATACGATCAATCATCTTGTGGTATGTCGATACGAATATCCATTATGATTTTCAACACTTGGTGGTTTAAAACTTAATTCTTTTTTTGCAACGGAATTATAGTAGATCCAACCGATTTCCAACTAATTTTTTCTCTGTGTGCATGATTGTCCGTCAGTGAGTGTCTGTTGAAAGCACGATATCGGTCAAACACTCAGAGAACCGATTTGTTGCCACAACCGAATTTTTTGCCAACCGAATGATTGAGGTTATATGCACCTCGCATATTGCGTGAGTACAACCGAATGTAAGGTGGTTCTCTGTAATTGCAGCTATTGGAACTGTAGTATCGGTTCAACAAACCAGGAATTTAAACATTCAGAAGAGAAATTTGGATCTAAAAATTCACAAAGCACACAAAGCATACTTATTTTAGCCAAAGGGGAAAACTGTTTGCTTACACAATCGAAGTACTCAGAAGGAGAGTTGTTGTATCCGCACGCTGTACTTATTAATCCACTGGATAATTAAAAGATGATGATAGATGTTGTATATCGAATATGTATATTTATTTATCTATAATTATTATGGTACTGGATTGCAATGATTGTTGTCTATGTAAATAATGTTAACGAATCAACGATTAAAACAGAATCCTAACAGATAGTGTTGTTATAAGATGACAACTGTCAGTATGTAATGAAGTTGCCAGATCAACAGTATTTGAAAGTGGGGATTAGAAAGATAATACACTAAGACAAGATGTAACAATTCTCGCACACTTAAAAAAAACTACATTTGTTTCCTCCTCTCAATGCCCAATATAATCTCGAAGATATGGTGGCGGATTTCGTTGTCTTTTTGAAGACCGATTAGGTTGACGATTTGGGGTATCCTCGGCCTCACGTTGTCGTTTTGCTGAACGTCTGGGTTGTTGATTTCCCTCGGCTTCGTTTTCTGGGTGTGGACTTGGCATTGTAGGCTCAAACATTTCGGTTGGTTCGTGCGTCGTTGACTGAGTTGTCGAAAAACTTGAACTAGCATCGCTACGGGGCATATTTGGTGAACCCGCTGGGTGATATATTATTTGAGGGTCCGGTTCTTTATTTTGTTCTTTTGTTTTTGATTGTGGCTGTTGACTGGTAACAGGCTCGTGACTTTTTACGTTAGTGGCACGAAGTTGGTCAATATGACGCTTAATTACGACTCCATCGTCCAGTTTGACGATATAATGAAGACGACCCATTCTCTTCAGTATGACACCATATTTCCAAAACGACTTATTCGATGAATAGCTTCTGGATTGAACACGTTCTCCCTCGCTTAACTGCCGCGCTGGTTCTTGTGGGGCTGAAGATTTCTCAATTTGTGAAGGTTTCAAAATATCCAACTTTGTTTTTATTTGTCTTCCCAAGTACTGCTCTGACGGGGTCTTGCCATTTTGAAGGGGTGTAGCTCGGTATTTGAATACGATTTCTCTTATCTTCTCTGACATGGTTGAAGAGTCGGATGACATGGATGCTAGTCTTTGTTTCAACGTCTGCACGTTCCTCTCTGCGAGACCGTTTGTGGCTGGATGCCCTGGAGCAATAAATTTCTGAAAAATTCCTGAATCTGTGCAAAACGATGAAAATTCGTCACTTTTGAAGATAGAAGCGTTATCAGAAACCATGACATCGGGAAAACCGTTTCTTGCAAAGATATTTTTAAGTATCTCAATAGTTGAAGATGACGTTGGGGCAGACGAGCACAGCCCCACTTCCGCCCACTTTGATTTTGAATCCATTACGACCAAAAAGTAGTATCCGTGGTATGGACCCGCGTAGTCAATGTGAATTCGCTGCCAGTTTTGCTCCGGTTCCTCCCATGGATGTAGAGTTGCTTTTGGAGGATTCTTTTTTACGGCGGCACACGCTGCGCAGGAACGCACAAATAATTCGATGTCCTTATCAATTGAGACCCAGTAAACGTATCTTCTGGCCAGTTGCTTCATTTTTGTAATACCGATATGCGTGTGATGAAGTTCTTCCAAAACAAACTTTTGGAGAGAAGCTGGAATGACAATTCTAGATCCCTTGAATAAGACCTCCGAATCGATTGTGTAATCCGACTCTATCGAACAATTTTTCCGCAATTCTTTAAAAATTTTGGAAAGATTTCCATCTTTACTCGTCTCTTCTTTGACTAAATCAAACGTTAGTTTTGAAGAACTTATTTGATTTATTGTTGAATTACATATAAAATGAACCTCCATATCAATAAAATTTAACTGGTTCATACCTGAAGAAATTGATGCTCTCGAAAGACAATCCGCATTAGCGTTTTCTTCGCTTTTCTTTGTCGCCACTTCATAGTTGTAACCTGTTAAAAAAGCTGCATAACGTTGAAGTCTCGATGACGTCATTTGCGGTAGTTTTGCGTTCTGATGAAAAATTCGAGATAATGGCTGATTATCCGTTATAAGTTTAAACAACCTTCCATATACGTATTCATGGTAATGTTGAATTGCATAAACAATTGCCAAAGCCTCTCTATCCAATTGCGAGTAATTTTGTTCTGCCGGCGTCAACGACCTTGACGCAAATGCAATCGGCCTTTCTTCCCCATGTATTATGTGTGACAAAACACCCGCTATACCTGTTGGACTAGCATCGCATGCAAGTTGAACAGGTAATTCGGGATTGTACGGCATGAGCACGCGGTCGCTGACAATCTCTCTTTTTAATTCATTGAAAGAGTTTTGACATTCTTTCGTCCAATTAAACGTGACATTCTTCTGAAGTAAGCGTCTTAACGGTGCCGTAATTGTTGATGCATTCGGTATGAATCTAGCGTAATATGTTACCATACCCAAAAAACGGCGAACATCATCGGTAGAATCAGGAGTTGGCATTTCGGTTATTGCCTTTATTTTTGAATCAAGTTTTTGAATTTTGTTAAATTGAATGGTATGGCCCAAAAACTCGATTTGGTCTTCAAAAAATTTACATTTTGAAATATTCAGATGAAGATCATATCGTTGAAGCTGGCTTAAGCAAGCCCTTAGATTTGCTCTGCACTCGGACAATGATGCCCCATGCACTACAATGTCGTCAAAATACGATTCTGTCTTGGGAACTTCTCGTAGAATTTGGTCTATAATTCTATTAAATTCTGACGGAGCTGTTTTTATGCCAAAAGAGAGGCGGTTCATTCGGAAAGTACCTTTATGCGTAGATATGGTTTGAATTTCGCTCGAGGTTTCATCCACTTGAACATGCAGATATGCCTTGTACAAATCAAGGCGGCAAAAATATTTGGAGTCCCGAAGACTGTTGAAGATTTGATCTATCTTCCTGATAGGATAATGTGCATCCACAAGCCTTTGGTTTACGCCAACCTTATAATCGACGCATAATCGCACACCACCATCCGCTTTCGGAATCACCACTAACGGCGAACCCCAATCGCTGTTCATTGTTTTAGTAATGATCCCAGTATTTTCCAAAACTTCCAACTCGGCATTGACTCGATTCGTTAATGCGTATGGTATTTGTCGCTCCTTAGTATAGACTGGAGTAGCGTTTTCGCGTAATTTCAGCGAAATTTTGTACTTCGGAATGCATCCTATCGTCTGCTCAAATACGTTTTTGAACTCCGACATTAATTGGCAAATTTCATTTGAATTATTTATTGAATTGGTGGTATCAATCATATTGGAATTTTTTTCATCTAATTCCTTTAGGTTTATACCAAGATTTCTTATCCAAGTTCGGCCAATTAAAGCTGTACATCCATCAGGAACCAGAGGAACTAGAGCCATTCACTAACAGATTTGTTGTTGAATTCAACGTTGACCTTGACCGTGCCCTCCGGAACGAATGTGTTTTGGGTATACGATCGGAAAACAATGTTGGTTGCTGTCAGTGATTTTGATAATTTCAAATCATTGAATTGACTTAACGGCAAAAATGTGTAACCGGACCCGGAATCCACTTCAAATTTCACTGGTTTGCCTTCAACAAAAATGTTTGCATAATAGCGCTCAGAATTGGATTGATTATAATCGGTTTGATATACATCGATTATTTTGAAAATACCATATTGATCACTGTCATCTTGAACGTGATTCGTATGACTTCTTTTCGTTTCAGGATTACTCCTAGGACCGGCATTAGGACCATCCGCCAAAAGAGTGGAAATGCAGACTTTCGCTACATGACCCATTTTATTGCACGAATTGCATTTTAATTTGTTTTTGTTTGTTTTGCATTCTTTAGCGAAATGATTATTTCTGCCACACCGCATACATAATCCCGATATACCTAATTCATCGTAATTTATATTAGGCTTTTGTCGATATGTTGGGCGATATGGTGATCTTTTGTTGGGATAAATTTTATTAATGTCCAAATTCGAGTGATTTGTCGAAGTGTGTGCCAGCTCCCTTGCGTCCACTTTTGCTGCCTCAAGCACTAATGCCTTAGCCACTATTTCGTCGAATGTCGATGAGCTGGACATAAGGAGCTGTTCCCTGATGCCACTGTCAGAGATACCTCTTATAAACTGTGCTCTGAGAAATACATCAGCTATTGACGCCTTACATTTACACGGACAGACAAAATCACAGTCATTTATATCTGCACGAAGTGCTGCCACAAATTTCGCCAACGACTGCCCTTCTGCCTGGTTCTTCGTAAGAAATTTATGTTGAGCCACTAAAACGTTTCTCTTTGGTGCCAAATGCGTCTCAAGGAGTTTCAGTAATTCGTCGTACTCAAGGTCAGTTGTCGCCTTTGGTGCCGCCAATGATGTTACAATGCTGAAATTCTCCGGCCCGATTGAATTTAAAAGCAACTTGGTACAAAATTCCTTATCGGTGTTGATTTTATTCAATTCCACGTAATTCTTAAAACGTTGAATATAATTCCGGTACGATTCTTTAGTTGAATCAAAAGTATCAAATTTCTGGACGACATTGTTGTTTGATGCGCCAGTTTCTTTAGCGCCCGCGGCTATTTTTGCAAGTTGCGCCATCATTTGTTGTTGCATTTTCATGAATTCGGTAAACTGTGGGGTGTCCATTTTGTTTAAATTTGCAATTTTTACTTGTAAAAGAAAAAAAAACAACGATTAGCAGAAACTTGTACTTTTACTTATAACTCAGCTTTATCCTCGTCGCCAATTGTTGTATCCGCACGCTGTACTTATTAATCCACTGGATAATTAAAAGATGATGATAGATGTTGTATATCGAATATGTATATTTATTTATCTATAATTATTATGGTACTGGATTGCAATGATTGTTGTCTATGTAAATAGATGTTAATGAATCAACGATTAAAACGGAATCCTAACAGATAGTGTTGTTATAAGATGACAACTGTCAGTATGTAATGAAGTTGCCAGATCAACAGTATTTGAAAGTGGGGATTAGAAAGATAATACACTAAGAAAAGATGTAACAAGAGTCATGACAAGGAAAAAGTAGAAAAGATAAAAGATGATTTTTACTGGAAAAAAATTTGGTTATTCGTCGATTGGCTTAAAGTTTGTAATACATAGTCGAATTATTTTATTTTTAAAAAAAATACCATTAAACAACACTTTTTTGCGTTATGATGACGTTTTAGTTATCGTCACTAATTATGGTTACAACAACATAATGTTTGCAAAACTAGTGGTTGCCTCAACCACTATTGTGACGTTTCATTGGTATGACTGGTCAATTAATTGTGAGTACAGTAGGACAATCATATTTAACATTTTGTGATATTTCGAACTGAATATCCACAATGATTATAAACATTTGGTGACTGCAACCGAAATTCCTCTTTTGCAACCGAATCATTGCAGTTCCAACCGATTTTCAACTAATGTTTTCTCTGTGTGAACGTATTTATATAGGACCATTAAAATTTAGCATGATAATGGCTTATGGTCGGAAGCAGATTGAGAAGGGAAATCGGCCCCTGGAATGAAAAGATTCACGGTAAAGGACTAAAGGTACCTCTAAAGAATTTAAAAACGCCAATGGTAAATATAAAGATATGGGTACTTAAACTTAAACATGTTTTACTACACACAGAGAACAGATTTGTAGCAACAACCGAATTTTTTTGCCAACCGAATGTTGGTAGATTCACATACTATCCATCGCTATAAGCGAATGTCGATTGGGAACACGGCAATTTTCAGTAAAGGGAGGTTGTATTGGTTGTTCTTATAGACTGATAACTGATGGTTTAATTTTATGTATTCAGTAATCTGACCGAAATAATACAGTTTTTCTAAAGGATGGTCCAACTAAAACGCACTTGTAATTGTAAATAAAATAAAAAGTTTTCAAAGAATTATCATATTTTTTATTTACTAATATTATATTAAAAGGATCTATGGCAATTATGTGTAAAACTAAATATCATACAAATATAGGGTGTTCGCCGGGAAGGTATACTACTTTGTATTGCCGCCATTTTGGAAAACATAAGTCTTGACAGTATTTGACATATTTGGCAGTCGTTAATAGAGATGTGGCAAATTTATTCATCAAAATCAATCAACGATTACTGTGACGATGAGAAAGTTACGTGAAATTTTTGGGAATAAACAACATGCCAACAAAATGCACTATTTATCGTGCATTGAATGATTTCGAAGAAAAAGGGTCTATAGCTATAAGGCCTAAGCATGGACCGCAACGTACTGCAAGATCGGCTGAAAACATTACTGCTGCTCAAGAAAGTGTTCAATGCAATACATCAACCTCAAGCCGACGCCGTGCTCAGGAGCTTGGTCTTCAAAGAACAACTTTGGCCACAATTTTGCACAAGGATTTGCATTTGTTTTCGTTTAAGATTCAGTTGACACAAGAGCTTCTTCCACAAGACCATTTGACGACCACAGAACAAAAACGCCGAATAAAATCGTACAGAGCAAAAACGACGCAAAAAATTTAACAGAGCAAAAATGCAGCAGAGCAGCGTACATGTGAAGAGAGCATGCATGTATACATGCATGCTCTGTTGAAGATTTCAAGAGAATTGCCAATTGCGTGTGGGCTCTCTCTCTCTCTCTCGAATCGTGATCGGTTGGCTCTGTTGTTATTTTGTTTTTAGTTGTCCAGCAAGTCGAAGTGAATGAAATAATAAGAATGCTTTATTTTCCAAAATACAGGTTTAATATCAATATGTTCTTATTTAATTTCAGCAATTTCTTCTTGAACCCCACTTGCTTTTAATGAACACTGGAAATTATCGCAGCTTTTGCATGTATCTGTATGACATCTCTTGAAGCCCAAATTGAAGTTATTGTTGAAAATTTTACTAAAAACATAATGTGAAACGGGATTCACCTTTTTAAACACAGGAATTTTTATATTCATCGAACAGCTTATTCAAATGTAAGAATTTTTTTTGAAGATTTATTACGACTGTAATGCTATTCGTATTTTGGGAAGATATTTATAAAGTTAATGACATTGCTACGATCTTGTTCCGAAGTTTTATTTGCCGGAGGTCCTCGCCCGCGAGTCTCAGAAGCACTTGGATTTTTAATTACACTTTTCAATGCTCTTTCTATTCGTGATGGGGTAAAGTTTAAACATTTAGTATAGAAATCCCGGCAAACTTTGCAAGAAACACCATCAGCATTTTCCAATGTGTACTGAAAATTCTGTCTTACATTCTGTGGAATTATTGGATCAAATTTAGGAGGCACAGGCAATTTTTTCACTGTTCCTCGAATCAGCAATGTTTTTTGTGTCCAATTAGATGTTTTGTAAAAATTGTCGAAAATTTCTTTCTGCCGTAAAACGTCAATTTTCTGGCAGCGTCCTTTCCCACATTTGCAAATTATGTATTTGGCTTCATTACCACACTCAACATTTTTCTTTGCAATGGTTCGCTTGCGGTTTTCCAATTTCTTTTGTCTTTTTCGTGGATGAAGCGTAACTAAAAGTTACATAGAAGAAGACATTTTGTAGCAATGATATTTAGATATTGAAATAATACCTAATATATTTAATTAAATACTACTTACCATGATTTTCATCTTCCATGTTTGCAGCCGAAAATAATTAATGAAAATAAATTTAATAATGTTTTGTATAGTGTTTTGTGAAACATTTACTTTCTTTGCTTTCACTTCAACTTGCCGGACAACGAAAAACAAAAAAAGAAAATAACAACAGACCAGGGTTGTCAGATATGGCGATTTCTCGCCAAACGTGGCGATTTTTCAATGCTTCTGGCGACATTATTTTTGATTTGGCGACATGGCGATTTTTTGGCGGTTTATAAAATAGTTGGCGATTTTGTTGGCTAATTATGATTCTTCCTCTGTTTTTATTAATTTAGCGATTTTTTTTGTATTTTATTGTTTTATTTGAGACAATATATACTAATCCATCCATGTGAACATGGTATAATATATTTTTTGATTTGTTGTCATGTCAAAGTGAATGCCAATTTGATTGTCAAATGAATTGTCAATAGTACTTTGTCAACGAAATATGTGAAGAACAGCAAAAGAAAACTCAAAACTAAGTGAAAAAAAAAATATTGGATGTGAATACTTGCAAATGTGTTTTGTTATGGCGTCTTCATCGAAACAGGCCAAATTGGATCGCCGTCACAAAAAAGAATGGGAAAATCAAATTTGGGCAATAGGTACATATATTCAAGAACATATTTTTCCTTAAAAATGTTTACAACTTTGAATTTTTAGGTTGGCTGAAATCTATTTCAGAAGCTCCGTTAAGTTACCAATCAACGTGTAGCCCAATGAACACATCATGGTGCTCTGCGTGTAAAACTGTATTAAGATCACATAAAGTTGATCTTAAAAAGCATGCCGAATCAATTAAGCATACAAACAACATGTCCTTTTTATTTAAACAAAATCGTATTGATAAATTTGGTGAGTAACTAAATACATAAAAATAAAAAAATTGATTTAATAATTTATTTTGCATTTAGTAATTGTTCCTCAATCAAGTGAGTCAAAAATTGTTGACATTAAACTTGCAGTGTTTATAGCAAAGCACAGTTCGATTGCGTCTGTAGACCATCTTTCCACGTTATTACGAAGCGGTTCCTCGGAAGAAAGCCCATTTGGAAAACTAAGACTGCACAAAACTAAATGTACAGCAATTTTAAAAAAGATAGTTTCACCGTCAATTTTAGAAAGTCTGGTGAACGAAATTGGCCATTCAAAATATAGTCTCATCGTAGACGAGTCCACAGATGTTTCACAAACAAAATGGATGAGTGTGTGTGTTCGATTTTTTGATACAAAGAAACATATCGTTACGACGCAATTCTTGGGTATTTTCTTGGTAGAAGAAGCAACCGCTGAGCATCTGTTTGATAGTATGGAATTGTTTTTAAAAAAGGTTGGCTTGAACATTCAAAACATGATTGCGATTGGGACGGATGGCGCTAAAAACTTGTGCGGCAAGAACAAATCTTTATTCGCACTTCTTAGAAAACAAAACCCTCAACTCATGCTAGTGAAATGTACATGCCACTCTCTCCACCTTTGCTGCTCTCAATCTTCAGAAAAAATTCCGAAAACTTCTGATTTTTTAATAAAAGAAGTTTATAACTATTTTAGCCATAGTCCACTTCGTGCTTTGCGTTATAAACGTGCTTTTGATCTAATCAACACTGGAGTTGATAGCAACAATTTTAGAAAACTTGTTAACATTTCTGGAACTCGTTGGCTGTCATATGGAGCTGCCATAAAGCGGATTTTGGAGCAGTGGGTAGAGCTGAAGTACCATTTCTCACTAATATCTACCGACGAAAAGGACATAACGGCCCAAAATATTTATAACGAATTCTGCGATGAAAAAAACAGACTTTTTTTAATATTTGTAAACCCCATTATAAACGAAATGAATCATTTAAACGTGGAATTTCAATCTGACAACATGGACGCAGGAAGCATGCACGAAAAATTGTATTCTACGATTCTTCTATTTGCATCTAAAATTTTTAGGCCCTCAGTTTTAAATAAACTCCAAAATACTGACAATTTTTTAGATGAACTGAGCACTCTCATTGATACATCCAATTGTTTTCTGTCTCTAGATGCTATTGATTTTGGATCAGATTTTGAAGTCGAACTAAGCATCGTGGAAATGGATGTAGAAGAAATACGTATACTGAAAGAAAATTGTTTTGCATATTTAAAACAACTTTTAAAAGAGATGATTAAAAGATTACCGGAAAATATGAATATTTTTAAAGTTTATGCACAATTTTCAATTTTAAAATGTGGCAATCCATTAACTCAAACAAAATTTACGGTTGTCCGAGAAGCCATAACAAAATTTATGAACCCAAGCGTGCCATTAAATGTGTATGAAACACAGTGGGGAAAACTACAGTTTATAAATTGGAATGATTATTTTAATGATGAAATTCCAACAAATTTACTCGACTTTTGGCCAAAAGTTTTTGATTACCATGATGCGGCAGGTACATACCACTTTAAAGAAATATCACTAGCCGTTCTTAATATGTTAGTTATTCCAACCAGTAATGCCTGTGTGGAAAGGGTATTCTCCATTATGAATTACACCAAAACTAGGTTACGGAATAAGATCCAATTTGAGCTTTTGGACGCTCTTTTAAGAGTAATAAATCACTTGAATACAAATAAAATATGTTGTAATTCTTTCACACCAACTCAAGAAATGTTAAAAAGATTCAACTCAAATATAATGTATGAAATTCCAGAAAACAAAAATGAAACAGATGAAAATGAAGTATATAATATTATAAATTTGTGTACTTAGTTTTACTATCTTGAACAGTAACAATTGATCTCAAATATATGTTGATATATAATATCAAGTTATTAACTAAGACTTAAATTATATTTTAAATATATGTGTACCTTACTACTTATAGTGAAGAATATTTTGCTTTTACTACATGAATTAAATATTATTTTTTAAAAAAGCTAAATACAAACTATAACTTTTAACAAAAACCGAAGAATCTTTGTTTTTGGCGATTTTTGGCGATTTCTGACACTTGATTTGGCGATAGAGGTAGAAATAAATCTGACAACCCTGCAACAGACTCACGAATCGAGAGAGAGAGAGAGCCCACACGCAATTGGCAATTCTCTTGAAATCTTCAACAGAGCATGCATGTATACATGTGTGAGTGTCACATGTACGCTGCTCTGCTGCATTTTTGCTCTGTTAAATTTTTTGCGTCGTTTTTGCTCTGTACGATTTTATTCGGCGTTTTTGTTCTGTGGTCGTCATATGTCCCTAATTACGTGACCAAGTGAAATCACCTTCAAATTGCGACTGTTTCAATAAACACAGATTTTGTAGTAAAAGCGACACTGCAGAGTGATGCTTCTTGATGTCAAATAGTTGAGTACAGTTATAATTTCGAAAAGTATCATCAGAGAGTAAAAAAATATATTGAAATTTAAGTATTTATTTATTTCAAAGTGTCCTTAATTATGTGACCACCACTGTATATATTGTAGTTATAACCATATTTTCATTTTTAAATTTGGCAATAATACTATTGTTACACTTCAACAATATTAATATTGCAGCAATTATACTATTATCAAAACTAAATTCAGTTAACAATGCTATGGTTGCGTCGAACATACTTTTATTGCGGAAAACATATTATTGCCGTGACCATGTAGTAACCATGTTTTTCTCTGCGTGTGGATAATTGTTGCCATGACCACATAATAACTATAAGTATATATTTCCCTAATGTCTTTTAAGGGTTAAAACGGGGAATTTCTCCAAAATCTTTGAATTGTCCACGATAAAATTTATATACGCTATGACTGAGACCTACTATCTAAAACTGCCTGTAAAAATAATTACGTATACCTTAATATTAATAATTTGGTGTTATCCTTGACTATGAATGTTGTAACTTTTATGGCCCTATGAGTTCTTTCCGTTTGCCACTCAAATATATTTATTTCATCGAAAGCAACGTCAAGTATCCCAAATACACTGAACACTTCGGTGTATCATTCGCAGAGGTGCTGTGCCTTCAATGCTGTATTTCCACATGGTGCGATATGCATTATCGATATTATCCCCTGCTCAATGTAATCATAAAAATATATGCACGTTTCTAATGAAATGACTACTTATTCGATATCCTTCATTCCTTGCGGCTGTCGTCGTCTAATGCAATCTCTTTGCAATTCACGTAACCACTACGCCGATGGAACATTGAACTGCAAACACGAGCTGTGACTTTATGTTCTGCCGTACATTTCGGTACGGTACGTATTGCAATTTGATGTTCATTTGTAGTTCAGATCATTATAAACTTAGTGTACACTCGCACTAACGAACGTATGCACATGTATAGACAGGGTGTACCAAAATTTAACACCCTAGCGGAAGACGCTGAAAGACGACGCTATATAACGGCGAAAACTGTCAATTCTTTTTTCAAGCGTTACAGTCTACCAGCCTACAGACCGTGAACCGGGTTTAAATTTTTTTCATATTCTCCCCAACGAAAATGATAATTCGAAAATGAAATTTAACATAATAAAGGAGATCTTTTTTCAAGTAAGCAAAATTGCTCTTCTTGGGCACTTAAAGGAGCTATTACTCCCGTCAAAGGAAATGGGTAGTTGGTCATTTAAGACTGGGTATCAGCAGGCATTAATTTTTCATGACCGCTGTGTAAAACAATTTTACGGGGGATTTTAATTGACCAACGGGGTTTTTTCCCCTATACATGCAGTGCATTGCATTGGTGGGTGGAAAGCAAGGGTGCGAAGGGGGGAAAGAGGAAATAATGTTTATTGACATTTGTCTTGAATTTACGGATGTCGGTATTGGTGGGAAATACATTTGCCGAAAGTCGATTCCACATACGGACAGTACGGACAAAACCTGAATTCGATCTGTAATGTTTAGTGCGGTCAACGGACCAATTTATAACAAATGGGTGTGAATTCCTGGAAAGTCGTGTATCCCCGCCGAACATCCTCACGTCAGGAATAAGACCACAAATGTCTGAAGAACACGCACCATGAAAGTAACGATAGAACAGCGACACACAACCCACATTTCGACCATGCTCACGGGAGACAATACTGTCTGCCATACTGCCTACTGTCACCTATCATCACCATCGCTCTCCTTTGAACACGGTCAAGTAGCTTCAATGATGGTTTTGGAGCACTTGCCCCTAAATGGAAGTTTGATTCCATCTTTGGCCTAATGTAGGTTTCTATAGAAAAAGATTAGAAGGACTGACATCTTTCTTGCACCGCTTTAAAAAGACTTCACCTGAGTGTTTCTTTCGACACTTTAAGTACATGTCTCGCCCAACGAGCGTGTCATGTTATTTTTAGGCCCAGAACATCAAAAGCGTGTGATAGTTCCATATCCATGCCTCCGATAGATAATGACGACTCTGATGGGTCAGTGAATCGCTTGTGAGCCAACAAGCAGTACTGTGTCTTACGAGTACGCGCACTAAAATCTACTCTATTCACTCGACCCCATTCGGAAATGGCCAGTAAATCCCGGCCAAGTGTCTCATTCAAAATTCGCATTTTGTCTTCAATATACTGAAGACTCGGCCTAAGGTCGAATGAATTTGAATGGCAGGGGTTGCAATCATCCGCGAAGGAGTAAATTGGAGCAGTCCAATGTTGGGGTATCTTTTGTGACAAACATTGTCCTCTAAATTCGTCCACAATTTGTAATCCAATGGGTTCAAATCTGGACTGCCTGAGGGCCATTCTTCAGAGGAAATGAACACTGGCAAAGTGTTTCGAAGCCAGGCCTGTGACGTTTTAGCCTTATGGGCCGGCGCAGAATCCTGCTAGAAAGTCCATGGCTGGTTTTGGAACAGGGAATTGTTAAGAGGCTTCACAACAGCTTCCCAAACGGTTTCTTGGTAAACTTTGGCCGATGTTTTGACTCCTTGTTCGCAGAAATGCAGGAAATCGTAAGAGACATCCCACCAAACAGTAACTGTAGCTGGGTGATGGTCCTTTTCCACCCTTGGGATCAGTTCAGATGCTTAATTAGATAACCGCGCCTACACTCTACCATTTAGCTTGTTAAATTTTTCCTGAACGGTAAAAATTTTTTCATCGGTGAACAAAATTTTTCTGTGCAAATTATCAACGTGCTTCACCAACAGACGTTTGCATTTTTTTAATCCTATTTTTTTAAGGCTGCAGTCAATAAATGTCCGGTACGTCTTTTTAATGATTCGACTCATGGACTTTTGCGTGTTAATCATCTCACGGGCCATGATTTTCTGTTTTCGGAGCGGATTTCTGTGAATTCTTGATTTAACGGCTTTGATGACATGCGGTGTTCGAACAGAGCGTGGGCGGCCCGACCGGTGGCGGTCTTTTACATCTCCAGTCTCCTCAAACAGTTTTATGCATCGGTAGACGAACATGCGGCTAATCCCTAGTGGCCGGAGCGTTTTGAAAATATCGCCTTTTTCATTTCACACTTGAAAGGCGCTATTACAGCGATACGGTTCTCATTATCTGACCACTCCATGATGAAAGTTGAAACAATTTTAAAATCACGTTACAGGCTAACGCTATTGTGGTAAGCTTTCAAAACCCATATGACATTAAAGGGGTATGTTCAGTCCTACTATTAAAATGGGTGTGTTCAATGTTGTAACAGTATTTATGTCCCTACTAAGTACATATGACTGGCGCCCACACATAAAGATTACGGACCAACGTTTCAAGCTAGGCGGAAGGGACGTCTTTGCAATGTCCTCGGACAGAGTGGTATAACTTATCGTATCGAAGGAACGTCCTGTCAATTTTTTTTTTGTTGGCAACAATACAAGTTGTAACTGTGTTTTTGTAATATTTGTCTTAATATATATTTCTGACCGGATCCAAGAACCGAAAACAAATTCATTTATTCACAAATAAATATTGATAAAAATTTGTTTAATTTGATTATGGGGACATGGGTCCTATGGGGCCCAAAAACGTTAATGGATATACAATTATTTGCATATGTATTAACTGTATCATCCTTAAATGTGCACTTCTTTTTGGAATTTTACAAGTATACATTTTTTCCCTAACGACTACAAAAATGAGTTTATATGGACGATTTAGTTTACTTTAGGGCTAGCATCAGCAATTCAAGCACCGATAACAGACCCCTTTAAACATTAGTGTATAGGTAAGCAACGACAACAACTCCGTATCCCGTATCAATAAATTTCCTTATATTGGTCAATATTTTCAGTTGCATATCTATTCTGTTTATCCAATAGTGCAGGCTATAATATCTTAAGCCACGCCGGTGTTCTTTACAAGTTTTTTATATGCTTCAAGTCTACAAATGGCTTAGGTTAATACGTTCTTTTGATTGTTTCATTTTGAAGGAATAGTGTATTTGGGGCACCATGTTCAAGGTATACGAGGGCGGTTCGGAAATTTTTCAGCCTATCAATGAAAGAGAAAAGTTAGTTTTTCAAAAATATTTTTATTTTTCAATATAATCTCCTGAAACTTCAATACACTTAGTCCAACGCTTATCTAGCAATTCTATCCCTTGGTTAAAATAGTTTTCCTCAAGGTCTTCAAAATAGTGGTTTACAACTGTAATTGCATCTTCATTTGAGGTAAAACCTGGCAAGGATTTTTTTTTATATTTGGGAACAGGTAAAAGTCACTGGAAGCTAAATCAGGAGAATAAGGTGGGTGGTCAAGCAACTCGTACTTTAATTCGTTGATTTTAGCCATTGTTAAAACACTCTTGTGCGCTGGTGCGTTGTCTTGATGAAAAATTATTTTTTTGTGTTGTAAGCCAGAACGTTTTTCTCGAATTTGTACATTTAATTGATCTAAAAGGTTGCAATAGTACTCTGAATTTATTGTTTTACCCTTTTGCAGATAGTCAATTAATAAAATACCTTTGAAGTCCCAAAAAACCGCTGCCATAACCTTACCAGCCGATTGAATTGTTTTTGCCTTCTTTGGGGCACTTCCTCCAGCTTCAGTCCATTGTTTGGATTGTTCTTTTGTCTCTGGAGTATAGTGGTGGATCCATGTCTCATCAACAGTTATGAAACGACGCTTAAAATCCATTTTATTTCGCTGAAAAAGATCCAAACAAGCTTGAGAAATGTTCATTCTTATGCGTTTTTGGTCGACTGTTAACAAGTGCGGCACCCATCTTGCAGAAAGCTTTTTCATCTGTAGTTCTTCATGCAAAATTAAATGGACTCGATCATTTGAGATGCCCATGATATTAGCTATTTCACGCACTTTTATTCGTCGATCATTTAATACAATATCATGCACTTTGGCTACAATTTCTGTTGTTGTTGCTGTTTTTGGACGTCCACTACGTGGTTAATCTTCAATGCTTGTACGACCACGTTTAAATTCAGCAACCCAATTTTTTACTGTTGCATATGAAGGAGCACTTTCGCCTAACACATTCACCATATCATTATGAATTTCTTGTCCCGATAAACCTTTTTTATGTAAATATTTAATGACACCACGCATTTCTAATTTTTCCATTGTAAAAAAATCGCGGATGCGTCTTTTGTGAACACCTGTTTCTATATGAAGGAGTTGCCAGATCGAAACAAAATTTAACATGTGTTCATAGCAGAGATGGAAGTTTCCAAAACTTTTTGCTGTTTATACCGCGCTTTTTGTGCTAGGCTGAGAAGTTTCCGAACTGCCCTCGTATATATATATCTGCAGACATCTGTAAGAACTTGTTTGTATGTCTGTACATACTACAAGTGAATATTTATTTACTACAATGATTCCTTGGTAAGTACATGTGTTCACATTCGCCCTATAGTCGAGCGTAACCCTATACAATACCACACATCCACGTGAGCCTTTGCGGTATTGAAGGCAACACATAACAGTATTCCGAAACAGCGCAATCTCAGCAGTCATTCAAAGGGTTGGTAATGTAAATGTGGTTTATTCATTTGACATAAGCTATTAATCAAAAGGTTCTATACGCGTTTGATAGCGCCCAGGCTTTGGCGCAAAATAAAAGCACGGGTGGACCTTTTAAATTTTAAATTTGAATCGGCTGCATAAAAAAAGTACTGATAATTTTTTCAAATTTCTAGTTTAATTGGAAAGGTTGAACTTTGTCATTACCGTTAATTTTTGGACTTATTTGTGGGCGATGATTTTGCCTACTATCACCAGTTTGTTGCTTAGGCTCATTGCCGTTAATAGCTCACCGTTTTCGGTAATTTTTTCTATATTATTTCCGTCCATAGCTCGTTCACGGTTAAAGTTATCGCTGCCCGATTGGGCGTTAAAATCACCCATCATAACCAATAGTTTATCACACCTGTTAACGGTTGAGATAACGCTGTCGATGTGGCTTTAAAGTTCTTCCGAAGTCTGTGAATTTGTAGTTTCGGTAGGTACATAATACTGCACTCATGTAATTTTACTTGGTAGACCATCAGATGTTGGGAACCCTCCAGAAGCCGGCCATTTTATTTTACATAGACCTAGGAAGACAATGTTGTACATTTTTGCTTCCCGGCAGACCTAGTCAAGTTTAAAAGAATCTAAAATAGTCCTTATATTTCAAGTTTCAAATCATGCCCGGTGTTTAAAGCTAAAGGTCTTCATCAAAGGGGTTCATTGGGTATTATTTTCAATAGTTGGGGTTTTGGTAATCGTTTGGTTAAAGATATGTAGTAGATTGGACTTCTGCATCCCATATCAAATAATGAATTAATATGTTGGCACGCACGACTTTAGCTTATCTACTTATACACGAAGAAAAAAAGTACAGTTGAGATAACAATATTCAAAGAGATCATACTATTGTTGGGTATATGGTTGAGGCAGAACAATATTATGATCCTCACAACAATAGTGTGATTCATATACAACCATATTGTGATCCCCACAGACATATAATGATCCCCACAACCATAGTATAATTCACACTAAACTAATCTATGATCCCAACAACCATAGTATGATCCTCACTACAATAGTATGTTTCACATACAACCATAGTATGACCCTTACAACCATATTATGGTCCCTACAACAATAGTATGATTCTAATCAACTAAACTATGATCCCGACATCCATATTATAATCCCCACAACAATAGTATGTTTTACATACACCTACAGTATGATCCTCACAAACATAGTATGATTCACATGCAATCATGTTATGATCCCTGCAACCACAGTATGATGCCACCCTTCTATACTATGATCCCCAAAATTATTAATTAGGATTGGGTTATGTTGCCAACAATAGAGATCGTATAATGATCCCCACAACCATAGTATAATTCACACTAAACCAATCTATGATCCCAACAACCATAGTATGATCCTCACTACAATGGTATGTTTCACATACAACCATAGTATGACTCTTACAACCATCTTATGGTCCCCACAACCATAGTATGATTCCAATCAACTAAACTATGATCCAGACAAGCATATTATAATCCTAACAACAATATTACGTTTTACATCCACCCACAGTATGATCTTCACAACCATAGTATGATTCACATGCAACCATGTTATGATCCCTGCAACCATAGTATGGTATGATCCCCAAAATTATTAATTAGGATTGGGTTATGTTGCCAACAATAGAGATTTTTATTCAGTATATTTTTTAAAAATACATTAAATACAGAATAATGGGACAAATTTATTAACAGTAGAAAAAATCAGTTTATAAAAGCGTAAGCGTTTTACGAGGGCTGCTATAAATATTTCTGGCCTAATAATAAAAATGCGAATATTTATCATCAAAAATGGTTTTATTGTTTTTCAAAGTATTCTCCATTATGAATTATACACTTTTGCATGCGCTCAAACCAATTGTCGAAGCACTTTTTCCTCTCCGATTGAGACACCTCGAAAACATGGTTTTTTAACGCTTCAACAGCATCTTCTGGCGACGATAATCGTTGAGCACGCATTTTTTTCTTGAAGTGCGGGAACAGAAAGAAGTCATTGGGTGCCAAGTCAGGGCTGTACGGCGGATAACCCATTAATTCGACGTTTTGACCGGCCAAAAAGGCGCTGGTTTGAGCTGATGTGTGAGAGCTCGCATTGTCATGGTGCACAGTGAATCTTCGTCTCTGTTCGTTTTTCGAATTTCTCCGAAGACTTCAGGCAAACAAATTGTGGTGTACCACTCAGAATTGACATACGTTGCTCATGCGGAACAGTCGCTACAAGTCCAGTTTTGCCGAAGAAACAGGCGACCATTTGCTTCGAAGTGTTTCTTCCACGAGCAACTTTAATCGGATTTGGATTGTCTTCGAAGACCCACACTGTCAATTGCTGTTTTGTTTCGGGATCATACGCATAGATCCATGATTCGTCACCTGTGACGATCTAATAAACGTCTTTTGAAGTACTGTCATAGTATTTTTTCAAAATTTCTTTGCACCAATCGACACGAGCTTTTTTTTTGAGCGATTGTCAAATTGTGCTGGATCCAACGAGAACAAACCTTTTTTACGGCCAGGTGTTCATGCAATATCAAATGTATGCTGGTGGAAGAAATGCCCAAGGATGCCTCTATCTCACGGTATGTCACATGACGATTTGGCAATATATGTTCACGCACGGCATCAATGTTCTCTGACACAACGGTCGTTTTTGGACGACCTTCGTCTTTAAGCGAGCGTCGGCCACGATTAAATCCATTAAACCAGTTTTTCATAGTGCTATAGGATAGTGCTTCATCGCCATACAACGATTTAAGTTTATCGATGCACTTTTGTCGTGATAATCCACGTCGAAAGTTGTGAAAAATGATCGCACGAAAATGTTCAGGAGTTAATTCCATTTTTTTTTGCCAAATTGATTTTTGCAAGTCACTGTAAACTACACAAATGATGGTCGTACGTCAAAACGTTCTGAGTACGTTTATGCTAAAAAATGTCAAACTTTCCAATGGAAATGTCAGATGGCGCCAGGCAACACTTAGTGTTGCGTAGGCCAGAAATATATATAACAACCCTCGTGTTTATTGAAATATTTCAGTAAACCAAATCCAAAGTAGTCTGTTTAAAAGATTTCAATTTACATATAAAAAGTATGTGTAAAAAAACCCGTATTCAAATTAAGAATAATAACAATCATATCAATCATATACCGTAATTATATTATTGTGAATATAAAACCCAAAAAACAATACTTTTGTCACCAACCATATTTGTATTTTTGCTACAACCATATTAAAATGTCTTAATTTGGCAATAATACTATTGTTACATTTCAACAATATTAATAATAATATTAATCATATGAATTGAAATTCAAAAAACGATACTATGATTGCGTCAAATATACTTTTAACCACATTTTTACTCTGCATATACTAGTCAGAAAATATTTAATGTGATTTGATCCTTGGATTGGCAATTGTTCGCCGCTTGTTGAAATATGTTATCTCAATTAAGTGAATTCCTAAAAAACGGCGTTTCGAAACACTGTCGCTTTTTTCAGATTCAATGTACATGTGTGATAGACATGTCGTGTACACAGACACAATCTCATGTTTTCCTTTGATAAACCTAAAGGTAAAATTTTAATTTTCAGATTTACTCACGTCTTCCAATAAACCACCACATCCACACATCGGCATGGTACATGAGTGAGTACTCGCATGTATGTGTATGCACGTACACGGAAAGCACACACACATCGAAAAAAAGTTCTGCCTCGTTTTTCATCAAAATGTTTTCGTGTTTTCTCCCCCGTTAAATAAAGACGAACTGTTGCTTTTAAGTCCCACAGCAGTTGTCGTCATCACGAGTACATCTCCATATGCATCGGTCGGTCTTCCACAATAAGATGGCAAAGAAATTGAGCAGAGAAAATGAAAACTAATTTTTTTGCTTTCATGTTATGCCTGTTCCTGCTGATTTTCCCCACAATACGAAATCATGCCACAGGAAGGCATGCCATGGTATGACATCGCATTGTTGATGATGCAGTTCTTCTACTCGTGAAGTAAAAAAATGAGGAAAAGAAAAAGCAAAACCTTCAATTCAGTTGAACACATCAATATTGGTATTGGCAACAGGAATCTAATCGAAATCGAGAAAAAAGAAACGTTCTACAAATGCATATGTGTGTGTGTGATTTACAATGAATACCATATTTTTTCTTCATAGGGCTTCTTATGGTGATGATCACAGTTTAGGTGCGAGTGTATGTGTGTCTATAAGTCGAATCAGAATATTTAAAAACCTAACCTGTTTAAGTTAAGTCGGTTTTTATTGAATGTTTTCCAAGCAGAAAAGGGGCATTTCTTTCCAGTTAGAAACGGATACACAATTTGATGCTTGCTTTAATATATAGTAGCAGCAGCGCTTTATGTTTATGCTGATAAACAGCTGTTTTCATAGGGATGTGCAATTTGCGGTGTTGCCATTAATAGGTATGGGTGGGTTTCGATTGCAAAAATAATCGAAATTTTAGTAAACGCGACTTATCGAAAAACGCGTCCAATATGAACGCGACTTTTTCCCATACCTAACTGCCTATGTTTTTTGAATAGGCTTTAACGCGCGTTCATTGATTTTTGGACGCGGACGTAGACGCGACCGTAGTGGAAACAGCCTATAACAAGGCTTTAACTCAAAATCATTGACAAGCGTAACAAATACAACATTCGTGAAAATTCACTCCAAACGATAAAAAACTACACACAGAGAAAAAATTAGTTAGAAATTGGTCCGAACTACCAATAATTGGTTGGGTAAACATAGTTTCTGTTGCAATCAGCAACATTCCTTGCTCTTAATGGTTAGTTGGGTAGATACAATAATACGAGGGTTGCTATATATATTTCTGGCCTAGGCAAAACTAAGTTTTGACTGGCGCAATCTGACATTTCCATTGGAAAGTTTGACATTTTTTAGCATAAACGTACTTAGAGCGTTTTGACGTACGACCGTCATTTGTGTTGTTTACAGTGACTTGAAAAAATGGAATTAACTCGTGAAAATTTTCGTGCGATAATTTTTCACAACTTTCAACGTGGATTATCACGACAAGAGTGAATCGATGAACTTAAATCTTTGTATGGCGATGAAGCACCATCCTATAGCACTGTGAAAAATTGGTTTAATGAATTCAATCGTGGCCGACGCTCGCCAAAACACGCAGGTCGTCCAAAAACGGCCGCTGTGTCAGAGAACATTGATGCCGTGCGTGAACTGATAATGCAAGATCGTCATGTGAAATACCGTGAGATAGAGGCATCCTTGGACATTTCCTCCACCAGCATACATTCGATATTGCGTGAACACCTTGCCGTAAAAAATGTTTGTTCTCGTTGGATCCCGACCAATTTGACAAGCTCAAAAAAAGGCTCGTGTCGATCGGTGAAAAGAAATTTTGAAAAAATACGATCGCGGTGCTTCAAAAGACGTTTAAATGATTGTCACAGGTGACGAATCATGGATCTATGCGTATGAGTCCAAAACAAAACAGCAATCGACCGTGTGGGTTTTCGAAGACGAGCCAAATCCAACGATAGTTGTTCGTGGAAGAAGCACTTAGAAGCAAATGGTCGCCTGTTCTTCGTCTGCAAAACTGGTCATGTGGCGACTGTTTCGCTTGAGCAACGTAGGACGGTCAATTCGGAGTGGTACACCACAATTTGTTTGCCTGATGTCTTCGGAGGAATTGGAAAAACGAACAAGAAAAGACGAATCATTGTACACCATGACAATGCGAGCTCTCAAACATCGGCTGAAACCAGCGCCTTTTTGACCGGCCAAAACGTCGAATTGATGGGTCATCCGCCGTACAGCCCTGACTTGGCACCCAATGATATTTTTTTATTCCCGCACTTGAAGATTTTTTTTCTTTTTCGTGGTTATCTATGAGGGACCTGTCACGTTAATGGATCCGGACCGGTCCAATTTCCAGAATGGATACGCAACAAATGTTCTTACTTTCTCTGAGGAGTGAATGATTTCTTTTAAAAAAGAAAGACATTGGTGATTATAGTAAAGTCGCAAAAGGACGGTCCTAGTGGGACAGAGTTATTTCATATAAGCCAATGACGTTTTTATTTTGCAACGCCATATGAATTAAATTAGAAAGTAAAGGGTGTTTTTTAATCGTGTGGTTTTCAAGAAAAAATAAAACGCATATACGAGGCCGACCGCAAAAGTAACTGGCCTAACATTAAAATAACTTTTTTTGGAATTATTATTATTTATTTTTCAACATAATCTCCTTTCAACTCAATACACTTCATCAAACGTTTTTCAAGTTTTTTAATTCCATCCGAAAAATAAGATTTCTCAAGACCTTCAAAATATTCCTCAGTTTCAGCAATAACCTCGCAATTGGACGAAAATTTTTTGCCACCGAGAATTTTTTTTAAATTTGGAAACAAGAAATAATCAGAGGGAGCTAAATCTGGACTGTACGGTGGATGCGGAGCAATTTCAAATCGTAATTCGGCCAGTTTTTGTTGAGTTAAAAATGCAGTGTGTGAAGGAGCATTATCTTGATGAAAAAGAACTTTTTTTTCTAAATGCGGTCGTTTTATCTTGATTTCTTTACTCAACCGATCCAATAATGCACAATAATATTCACTATTTATAGTTTTTCCTTTCTCAAGATAATCAATAAATATTATACCCCTTGCATCTCAAAATACTGTGGCCATTACTATTCCTGCTGACTTAACAGTTTTCGCCTTCTTGGGACCACTTTTACCAGCATCTATCCATTGTTTTGACTGTTCTTTGCATTCTGGGATCTAGTGATGGATCCATGTTTCATCAACAGTTATGAATCGGCGCAAGAACTCTATTGGATTACGCTGATAAATCGCTAAAAGCTCCTCGGAATTGGTCCAACGGACGACTTTTTGGGGCAAAGTCAACAAACGCGGCACCCATCTTGCGGATAGCTTTTTCATGTGGAGTTCATCATGTAAAATACTCCAAACTTGTTTTTCGTGTATTTTAACAATATCAGCAAGTTCTCTGAGCTTTATTCGTCTATCTTTAGTCACTTCATTAAATATTTTTCTAATGTTTTCAATAGTATTAGCAGTTTTCGGTCTTCCAGAGCGTTGTCATCTTCCGTACTTGAACGACCCATTTTAAATTGTTGAACCCAGGATTTCAAGGTGGAGTATGATGGTGCATTATCACCATGAACAGAATATAATTCATCTTTGATTAATTGTGGCGTATAACCTTTCATATAAAAGTGTTTAATTACCGCACGAAACGCTTTATTTTCCATTTTTCAAAAATTATAAAACTTGTTTACTTCAATCACCTGTAACAAAGAAAATAATCATTAAATATTTCGGAAATTTTGACATATAGCTTATAAAAGATTGCTTTTATAAAACAAAAATAAGTTGCTAGTAAAACAGAAAATGTTCAGTTAGTTTTGCGGTCGCCCTCGTAAAGGATGGTTAAATTTTAAGGGCCGATGCCATTTCTTGCCACCATTCTGACCATTGATGAAGTTTGGAATGGTCAAGAGGCTTTAGTTCTTGAGTCAATTGCACCTTGTAAGCGTGTAAATGCAAGTCTTTATGTATAATGTTCATCAACGACGAGCGTGAGAGTTGCAATTGTTGGGCACGACGACGAGTTGAAGTGGACGGCTCTTCAGCCACACTATCGCGAACAGCAGGAATATTTTCTGCAGTACGAGCTGTTCGGGCATGCACTGGTGTTTTCACATCTCCTAGAGACCCGCTTTGCTCAAATTTTTGCACGATTTTTCCGATTGAACGCACATTTGGACGATTAAATTGACCGAAAAAATTACGAAGTGTACGATATGCATCTTCATATGGTTCATCTTTCCATGGTTCCAATTGAGTTAGTCTGAAATTGAGAAATATCAAATGCAGAGAAAAACTTGATGTTTAGGTGTGGTTCACATTCAACATCGGCCCTTAAAATCTAACCACTCTTAATTTAATGTTATGGCCAAGAATTTAGCCATTATGTTTTAAAAATGATTTCGGGCAAGAGGACACAGCTGCTAGCTCAAGTAATTTCCAGCCAAGAGGCCCAACTTTCAACCACTATTTGCAGCATTTGTCGGGCTTATCTGTGTAGATAAGCGACTTCACTTAACCCTATCAAAAATTGTCCAGCGGTGATGGTCGCACGATCTTGGAGGCCACGCCACAGGCCCACGACGCGAGATAAAGCGCTCACCAAAAGTTTTCTTCAATAAATTGATTGATGTAGCGCCGTCTTGTTGGAACCAAAGGTCTTCCACATTAACATCCTCCAGCGTTCCCCATTGACTGTAACATTATGGCCGGCTGGCTTAATTTTTGAAGAAATATTCACCAATGATTCCCTCTGCCCATAGAGCACGCTAAACAGTGACTTTTTGGTTATTTCCATACCCATTCATCCAAAAGTGAGCTTCAATGAAGAACAAAATTTTTGTATAAAATCAGGATCGGGGGCCAGCTCGTTTTGGGAACATTCTCCGAATGTGCGCCGCGCTTGATAGTCGTTCGGCTTCAATTCTTGTACGATTTGGATTTTGTAAGCTCTCAAACCAAGATCCTTCCGCAAAATCTTGCATAAATTGTTGCGCGCGATGTCGAATAGAATTATTTGGGTCTTCTTCGATACTCTGGTCCACAGCAGCAATAGCGCCTTCGGTGAGCACCATTAGGCTTCTCTGAGGATGCGCATTTAATCCACTAGAGTAAACGTGATGCGAAACCGTTCCATGGTTGCTCGAATTACCGATTCTGCTGGCCGATTATGTCGACCGAATATTGGAGGCAGCGCGCGATGCGTCGTTCGAACCGAATCACTATTTTGGTAATACATTTCCAAGTTTTGCAAATGTTGTTCCTGAGTAAGTCTAATAATTATGAAATGGCAAACCAAACTGAGCATAAATCACGTTACAGCTGTCAAAAAGACTAACTTCGAAAAAAGTCTGGCCAGATTAAAAACCACACGTTAAAAAAAAACCGTTAGTAACTAAATATTCCTTCGTTTTACCGGATTGTCCTGATGAGATGTCTTAATTGAAGTCGTAAGGAGTTTATTGTTTTAGAACATTTAAACATCCTTATTCTAAGATTGGAGTGTCCTTTCGTCCTGTTTCGGAAAAGAGAAATGATGTTCAATTAATTTTAGTTGGGTCATTTCCTTTTTTAATAAAATTGTTTTGGGTGATCCATCTAGAGGTATTTTTTCAGAGCAAAAAAAAAATACTTATATAAAAATTCAAACCAAGTGTGGAATCTATTTCGGTAATTTGAAAGGACATTTTATGGCATTTAATTTTTGAATATAATTATCTTCAAATGTTGGACGCAACTACGCCTCAGGGTTTCCATTCAGAGGGTACAATTTTGGATGACTCGTTCGTGCATTTCGACCGGTATGGCTTTAATGACACGCGTAATGTTGGCTTCCAAAACCTGAATCGTAGCTGGTTCGTCAGCATAGCCTTTGGACTTTACGTAACCCTAAAGAAAAATGTCTAAAGGTGTGATATCAATCGATCTAGGCGGCCAACTCACCTGTCCAAAACGTGAAATTAGCTGCTATTCGAAATGACCTCTCAATAGATCCATTGTTTGAGCAGCTGCATGGCAAGTGGCACCGTCCTGTTGAACCCAAGTGTCGTCAAGATTTCGGGCTTCGATTTTAGGTAGCATAAAGATCGATATCATGGAGCGATAGCGAGCACCATTCACGGTTACGTTCCGGCCACCATCTTTTTTGAAAAGATATGCACCGATGATTCCACCATCTTATTAACCGCACCAATACGTGGTTTTCTCTGGGTATAATGGCACGCCTTGAACCTCTTCTTGTTGCTCTTCAGCCCAAATGCGGCAATTTTGTTTATTGACTTTGCCGTTGAGCCAGAAATGGGCCATATCACTGAATACAATTTTGGTCGAAAACAGCTGATCTTCCCGTTTCTGACCGAGCGCTCATTTCCATTATACAGTTGCCAACATTTGAAGGTAATTATTTTCAAAAAATAAATGCCATAAAATGTCCTTTCAAATTAGCAATAAAGATTCCACTTGATTTGAATTTATATATTTTTTTTGTTCTGAAAAAAATACCTCTAGATGGATCAACCTATATAAACCTTTATATGTTAAAATGTTTGACCTAATTACTACTATTATTTTTATTTTAGTATAGATCGTCTGAAATATGATCTGAATATTTACAAGATGAACTAGGTCCTTTTTGTCTTTTTTTTAAAAAAATAATTATTTTATACAATTGATTGAATAAGTTATATTCATAGTAGAAACCAACATCGACATAGAGGGGCGATTTGAATATTAATTTTTTTTCCACCCATTTTCTAAATAACCTGCTGAATATAAAACTACATCTTTTTTTATAAAATCTGTAGACAAGTCTTCAAGCATTGATTTGAGGTATTTTGTGTCACATTAACCGAAAATAGCCGGAAATATTAAGGTTTAAAATTTTACCTTACTCCACTTAAATAACGTGTCACACTCAGCTGTATCTTAAACACTTTAAAACCAAAATTTAACATTTTTGACCCACATTGAACAGGGATTAAACCGGCTCAAGACCTCTTGCTTCTATATTTAAATAGATGACAAGTTTTGAACAAAATGGCAAAGTGACATTGATTTTCGTGGGTTTAATCAAAATCTGCCCATAAGGTAAATAAAAAAATAAATATTTTCAAATCGTTAAGACAAAAATTAAATAAAAAAATTATTGCGCCCAGATAATCGAAAAAATACAATTTAACTACCAACTGGTGCAGTTAACCAGTGTTCGTGGTAATGACAACCTGGTTCAGAGAGTTCTTGTAGTCAATAATCTATAACAGCAGCCAATACATGTACGAGTTTATCTACATTAATCATCCTAATTAGGGTTACCGATACTTAGCTCTTTGATCGATATTGTCAGTTCCCACTACTGAAAATTGCGTTGTAGCGATGGATTGTACGTACAACCACCAACATTTGGTTAGCAAAAATTTCAGTTGTGACAACAAATCTGTTCTTTGTGTATGATTATCTTCTTTTCCCTTATTCACATCAAATGTTAAATCTCGAAACCTCGATGGGATATCAATCAAGTGTTCCCTTTCTGCAATAATCCATAACCGGTTTTTTTTTCGAAAACACTAGGCAGGAGATGTCGGTGTGCATGTGTGCACGTCAATGGGAAGTGTGAGTGTAAATGTGTTACGTTATTATTTGCAAATCATGCGGATGTGGATTGTGTACGTGTTGAATGTCCCACTGCTTACGAACATCTCTCCTTCATTCTGTTTGTTTGGTCCCCTTTTCAATGGAGATATTACAACTTGATCTCAATGAAAATACCTTAAAAATGCCGAAAATGTCCTATTGAAAAAGATTTTTCAACTAATTTGAATTTGCCATTGACGAAACACAATGGAACGAACACTGGACAAATAGGAGGGGAATTTAATGAATAACTATTTTTACATACCAAATGAGAAAAATGTGTAGGCGAAAATGATTTTCCGAGCAATGAACTGGTGTAATCTTTAGCCATGATGGTTCGTGCTGTAAGGATGGTTTTATTTCAAACACTTACACTCTGATGATGTCCCTTCCTACATGCAGTGCATTGTGGCGGTCTGTTAAAAGTAACTAAGCGAATGGGGTAAAGTCGATTGACATTTGTCATGAATTTCTGGATGTCAAAGTTACACGCAGAGAAAGATATGATTACTATATGGTAACCGCAACAATAATAAGTTCTCTGTTATAATAGCATGTTCGTCGCATAGTATTGTTTTTTGAATTTCATTATGACAATGTATAATTTCGGCAATATTGATATTTTTTAAAATGTAACAATAGTTAAGGCAATATTGATATTTTTTAAAATGTAACAATAGTTTTTTAGTCAAATATTAAAATAAAAATATGGTTGGTGCGAAAATAGTTATGTTTGTTTTGGTTTTATGTCAACAATAATATGATTGCGAATATGAACTAAGCAATTCACTTTTTATAGACCAAGGATACATACCAAAAAAACATACACACGTTTTATGCTGTAAAATAAAAAGTACTGAATGTTTTTGGACCAAAAATTTTAAATATATTTATTGAAGTATACTCGTATTGTATCCAAAAAGAATCTACTTATTCGAAATGTCCGCCTTTTGCCTTTACACACGCCTTAAGTCGCACTGACCAATCGTCAATAGCTGCACGAACCTCGTCCATTAGAAAATTGGCTACAGCTCGAACCAAAGCAGTCTTAAGAGATCCAATGTTGGGGTATCTTTTGTGACAAACCTTGTCCTTTAAAACCGTCCACAATTTGTAATCCAATGGGTTCAAATCTGCACGCAGAAAAAAAGTATGGTTGGGGTGACAATATTCGAAGTGGATCATACTATTTTTGGGTATATGGTTTAGACACAACAATATTATGATCCTCACAACAATAGTATGATTCACGCATAACCATAGTATGATCCCCACAACCATAGTATGATTCACACTTAACCATACTAAGATCTTCACAACCATTTTATGATCCTCAGCCATAGTATGTTTCTCATATAACCATAGTATGATCCTTACAACTATAGTATGATCCACACGCAACCATACTATGATCCACACAACCATAGTATGATTCACACTCAACCATACTATTATCTCCACAACCATATTATGATTCTCACAACCATAGTATGATTCACACACAACGATATTTCTAAAACGCTCCGGCCACTTTCAATAGCGCTTTTCAAGTGTGAAATGAAAAAAAAACGATATTTTCAAAACGCTCCGTCCACTAGGGATTAGCCGCATGTTCGTCTACCGATGCATAAAACTGTTTGAGGAGACTGGAGATGTAAAAGACCGCCACCGGTCGGGCCGCCCTGTTCTAACACCGCATGTCATCAAAACCGTTAAATCAAGAATTCACAGAAATCCGCTCCGAAAACAGAAAATCATGGCCCGTGAGATGAATATCACGCAAAAGTCCATGAGTCGAATTATTAAAAAAGACTTGGGACTTGGGGCTTTCAAACGACGTATCGGACTTTTATTGACTGCAGCTTTAAAAAAAAGAATTGAAAAATGCAAATGTCTGTTGGTGAAGCTCGCTGATAACTTGCACAGAAACCGATGAAAAAATGTTTACCGTTCAGGAAAAATTTAACAAGCAAAATGATAGAGTGTATGCGCGGTCATCTAAGGACGCATCTGAACTGATCCCAAGGGTGGAAAAGGGTGTGATGGGGTGTCTCTTACGATGGGGTCACTGACCTGCATTTCTGCGAACAAGGAGTCAAAACATCGACCAAAGTAAACCAAGAAACCGTTTTGGAAGCTGTTGTGAAGCCTCTTAACAATTTTCATTTCTTTTTTGACATGTAATTCGAAGCCTATTGGGACCTATTAAAGCTTAATTACAAAATGCATCAAAATGTTAAATAGAACATCATAAACTACTAAAACCAGCCATGGAATTTCCAGCAGGATTCTGCGCCGGCCATAAGGCTTAAACGTCCCAGGCCTGGCATCGAAACAATTTGACAGCGATCATTTCCTCTGATTCTTCAGAGGAACTGCCCTCAGGCAGTCCAGATTTGAACCCATTGGATTACAAGTTGTGGACGGTTTTAGAGGACAAGGTTTGTCACAAAAGATACCCCAACATTGGATCTCTTTGGTTCTAGCTGTGGCCAATTTTCCAATGGACGAGGTTCGTGGAGCTATTGACGATTGGCCAGTGCAACTTAAGGCGTGCGTAAAGGCAAAAGGCGGACATTTCGAATAAGTAGATTCTTTTTGGATACAATATACATCAATAAATATATTAAAAAATATTTGGTCCAAAAACATTCTGTACTTTTTATTTTGTAGCATAAAACGTGTGTAACAGTATTAAGTAACAGTACTAAGTACATCGCAATTGGTTGGTTGCCATAACCGCCAGTTGTCGCAACCAATTGTTAATCTGAATCCGGTTGGTATTATAGGCAGTTTATACCGTGAAATGGTTGTAGCAACCAACATATGATATCTCGAACCATGTTACCATCAATACTATGGAATGTTATTTATTGCAAGAGAAAGTAGGTTTACCCAACCGAAGTTTTGTAGTTTGAACGGACTTCCATCTGATTTTTTTTTGTGTGTATTTGGGGAAATCTCCAAATACAATTTATCTGCTAGGGATTTAACTTTATCCCTTAGCAAATGACCAGATATTCATTTTCAGCTAAACTATATAAGTTGGGCTTTTTCTTGATTTTCGTTTTTTTCAAAACGATTTTTTTTCATTTAAATTTTTAATGTCATTTTTGTTGAAAGTGACTTAAAATTTAATTCTGTTTGATGATGATGATTGTAGACAATGTTGATTTTGGTATCTAAAAATGTTCACAAATTTGACTTTTTCTTTTTTGATTTTATTAATAATTTGCACTTTAGTTGATATCGAGAGACAATTACTTTTATTTATTTGTTCATATGACATTTCTACATTCTAACAACAAATGATTTGCTGTTTCATGTTATTTTACAACGACAATTTTACATGCACATATGAATGAAACGTGTTCGTTATAAACATAGTAATTAATATGAAAAGTGGAAGAAAATTCATTCGGGCCTAAAAAACTTTTCGTTGTAACCGGTGTATGTTGTAATCGTGTTCGACTGTACATATATGTTACAGCGCATAGAGAAAGGGACCTAAGGGTAAACAATCAATTTTCTTTCTTTTTTTTATGTGGACAACATCTGAGCATCGAATGAGACAGATCCCATGCCCAAAAAGTGTTTCCTCCCAGAGATATGCGCGTTTTATGAAAGTGAAATCGACGATTCTAAGCGCAAATAAAAAGGTTTTTAAAATGGCTCTCCTGAACAAAACTGGTTTTTAACCTTAGGTCCCTTTCTATTTTGCGCGTCACATATACATATTTGGTATAAGCTTTCAATTTTTTTTTAATTAAAGGCATGTTTAAGAAAACACGCATGCGCACGTGGATGTTATTTAATATTAAATCGAACAGCCAGACGGAAGTCCTTACTTTTCAGTTGTCCACTTCTTTTTAATTTCATGAAATATTCTTAAATATCATGAAATATTCTTAAATTTTATAAAATATTCTTAAATTTCAGATAACCCGCGCTCCAGACACTCTTCTGCCAAAACAAGAATACGATCAGCGCAATTTGAAATTACCTCTAGAGCTTGGCGGGTATAGCAAGCGAATACAATTGAATTGGTTTTATCAATTTCACTGTGTTGGTTGGCCTCTATAGAGTATTCCCAAAACTCAGCTCATACATGGTAGCCGTTTGCGGTGGCAACGGTAATGGTGGTAAGCAATTTCCAAACTGTATACATCAAATTTGTTGGAAAACCACAGAAATAAAACCGAAAATAATTACCATCCGAACTCGATACAAGAAAAAAACCAAACAAAATCGTATTACACACCGTCACCACAGCCGACATCTCTCCACCACCGCCAAACTCCATAGACCGTCGATATAAACTTTAAAATTTAATATTAAATTTTGGCCAATTTGGTGGGGCGGGCATAAAACAAAAGAGTAAGCTAAAATGTTGAATTGTATATGGGCAGCCGATCAGGATAAAGTACATTGTGCACGTGTACGTGCTGCCGGTTATCCTTGTGGTCCTGCTGAATATTGCATATTGTTCAATGATGCACGATGTACGTTACAGTCAGATGTGCGAAGCCACCACATGAATGGCAGCTACGGCCTCCTTTTGTGCACTTTCGCCCCTGTCCAGTAGGGGGCGGCAGGCAGATGGTCAGAGAGAGACCGGAATGCGGATATGTCGGTGGCTGTGCGGTGGCATACTAATTAAAATGTATTTCCAAAAGGTGTTAATCGCTGTAATTTGATATAAAAATATATTCATTTATTAAAATGTTTACCATATCTTTATGTTGTAGTTTAACTCTCAAAGTTTATTGAGTCGACCGAAAAGGAACAATTTTGGGCAATGTATTTAAAATACGTATTTAAAATTATTATTAACGTTTTCTACATATTCACTTATAGATACAGTCACATCAACCAGCTTTTATAAATCCTGACTAGCGCGCCTAACAACATTTACAAGAAGAAAAAAAATTTATGAAAACTGTTTGGAAACATCTGTAGAATTTCAGGTGAGTTGAAAATATCCCAGTGTTTATAAATTTAAAATAGAAAAGATATTTTTACGCGGGCTCGAAGGTTGCAATTGGGAGCCATTTGCGTAAAGATACCAACGTAGGTTTTTTTTATTTAAAACAATTTTTTTTATTTCTATTATTTTTAATAGAAATTCGGATGAACACATGTGTTTTAGGGCGGGTGATTTAAAAAGAGGCTAAAGATCGCTCAAGTGACAAGGAAAATCGTATTATAGGGATCAAATTAAGAAAATTTGCCTGAGGAATCATACGAGGGCTGCTATATATATTTCTGGCCTAATAATGAAAATGCGCATTTCTTTTGCATTTCTAATTAATGAACACTGGTCGAAACATTGACCACAAGCTCCCGACCCTCCCTGAAGACACAAAAAATCCTATACGAAGGCTGCTATATATATTTTTGGCCCTATAATGAAAATGCGAATATTAATCATCAAAAATAGTTTTATTGTTTTTCAAATTATACTCCAGCATGATTTATACACTTTTACATGCGCTCAAACCAATTGTCGAAGCACTTTTTCCACTCCGATTGAGACACCTCCAAACATGGTTTTTGAACGCTTTAACAGCATCTTCTGGCGATGAAAATCGTTGACCACGCATTTTTTCTTGATGTGCGGGAATAAAAAGAAGTCATTGGGTGCCAAGTCAGGGCTGTACTGCGGATGACCCATCAGTTTGACGTTTTGGCCGGTCAAAAAGGCGCTGGTTTAAGCCGATGTGTAAGAGCTCGCATTGTTATGGTGCACAAAGATTCGTCTTCTCTGTCTCTCTCTGAAGACTTTAGGCACACAAATTGTGGCGTACCACTCAGAATTGACCGTACTATGTTGTTCAAGCGAAACAGTCGCCTCATGGCCAGTTTTGCCGAAGAAACAGGCAACCACTTGCTTCGAAGTGCTTCTTCTACGAACAACTTTCGTTGGATGTGGCTCCTCTTCGAAGACCCACACGGTCGATTGCTGTTCTATTTCGGGCTCATACGCATAGATCCATGATTCGTCACCTGTAACGATCTTTAGGCGTCTTCTGAAGCACCGCTATCGTATTTTTTCAAAATTTCTGTACACCAATCGACACGAGCCTTTTTTTGAGCGATTGTCAAATTGTGCGATATCCATCCAGAACAAACCTTCGAAATGTAATGAAATGCCAATTTATTTTTTTTCTCTTTCGCTCAGTTGTCCACGGCTTGGCTTCTTGCTCACACTTATATAAATTAATTATGATTTTTGCCGACTACATACAATTTTTAACTGTATTAATAATTGCTCTACTGCCGGCAGGCTCTCGTTTATTTTGAATTTGCCTTATTTAAGAATAAAGCCAATAAACACATTCGTGGCCTGGGGTCTGGGGATGGTGAAGTTGCTGTCACCGAAATTGCAGTAACCCTCTTTTCGCCTTTTGAATAACTTTGCATGATATGTTCCTAAGAAACATGGTCTCAAATATGACTATGGAGACCGCATGACAGTTTTCATAAACGACACACACAAAAAAATTACAACATTAACAATTTTACGGGATATTTCGGGGTTTAATTTCAAAAAATTCCCGGGACTTCAATCCTGGATACAGGATTTCCCGATTGACATGACTAGTACTCGCTCACTCTTAAGCTTAAGAATAGTGCGGCAGTATCTCGAGCTGTTTTTAAGTTTTTGTTATTCTTTTTAGTGAAAAACGCATTGCATTCCTGTGAGCCGTAAATTTAAACAATCACATTTCAATTCATTTCCATTTCCCATTTGAGTCTTTCTTAGTTTTAATTATTGTGTTAACTCCCCAGGGCAAACACCCACCAAAACAGGCACTGAAAAAAACATTCCAATTTTTCTTCATGTTCTGCTAAAACCTCTCGCCCGAATTTATGACCATTAAATTTACTGTTGCTTATGCCTGAAATTGCACAAAGTCTTATGCATTTTTGCGGCTAACGAGGAAAGACAGCCGGCACGGGTCGGTCGGTGCACGTGGTAGTGCTGGCCTCTTTGAGGGTGGGCGGGAAGGTGTCGAAAAGAGCTGAAAGAAACTTTACCATAACGACTCTATTTGAATTACGTGACCGAAAAATATATTTGAATTTTTGCTGAAGCGAAGCAAAACCAAAAGAAAATAACGAACAGGACAGGAGTGAATTGAACTGAACCGGGCAGAACATACGACAGAGATTCCGACGAAAACAGAAATACAGAATTAACCCGGAGTCAACTTTTAGGCTTCATGAAACAACAAACACGTTTTGAACATTTTGGGCCATTGTGTGTGTATTTACCCAGTGCAGTAGTATGTGTAGCTTTTTACACACATATGTACGTACGTTAGTATGGGTGAATACAACTTTAAAGTTTATATGGGCATTTCCATGTTATTGAGAGCAACAAACAGATAAACATTTTATATGACAACCCAGAAATAGTGATTCGGTGCCGATATGCGTAATTGGTCAACGTCCTTATAACTTCCGAAGTGACTATCGATACATCCGAGCAGTACCTATTTTAACCACTGTCTATCGACGACTTGTTAGGCAAATATTAAAAAGGGTACTTTTTTCCAAGGTACATTTAGTTTCTAAAAGGGAATCTCTCCCCTCAGCGGATGCCGTCTATTTGCAATCTCAAACATTTTATGAGCATAAGCTATCGTTACGCAAAATTTTAGGATTCTCTAGTGATTATCGATATCGTGCGTTCATAAGACACACGTACTGACGGGCACGTCTGGATCGTCTTGGAATTTTACGACTATCGATGAGAAATACATTTTGTAGGGTCTCCGATCAATATTTTTGGGTATTGTAAACGGAATGACAAATTTTATGTATCTAGGAAGAGTATGCTTAGCAGGGACATAAATACTGTTACAACATTAAACACACCCATTTCAATAGTAGAACTGAACATACCCCATTAATGTCATATGAACTTTGAAAGCTAACCTCACTAGCGTTAGTCTGTAACCGGATTTTAAAATTGTTTCAACCTTCATCACGGTCAGATAATGAGAACCGTATCGCTGTAATAGCGCTTTTCAAGTGTGAAATGAAAAACCGATATTTTTAAAACGCTCCGGCCACAAGGGGTTAGCCGCATGTTCGTCTACCGATGCATAAAACTGTTTGAGGAGACTGGAGATGTAAGAGACCGCCACCAGTCCCACGCTCTGTTCGAAAAATTTTGTTCACCGATGAAAAAATTTTTACCGTCCAGAAAAAATTTAACAAGCAAAATGATAGATTGTATGCGCGGTATTCTTTGGAAGCATCTGAACTGATCCCAAGGGTGGAAAGGGTCATCATCCAGCTTCAGTCATGGTTTAGTGGGGTGTCTCTTACGATGGGGTCACTGACCTGCATTTCTGCGAACAAGGAGTCAAAACATCGGCCAAAGTTTACCATGAAAACGTTTTGGAAGCTGCTGTGATGAAGCCTCTTAACAATTCCCTGTTACAAAACCAGCCGTGGACTTTCCAGCAGGATTCTGCGCCGGCCCATAAGGCTAAAACGTCCCAGGCCTGGCTTCGAAACAATTTGCCAGCGTTCATTTCCTCTGAAGAATGATCCTCTGGCAGTCTAGATTTGAACCCATTGGATTACAAATTGTGGACGGTTTTAGAGGACAAGGTTTGTCACAAAAAATACCCTGCTTAAGACTGCTTTGGTTCGAGCTGTGGCCAATTTTCCAATGGACGAGGTTCGTGCAGCTATTGACGATTGGCCAGTGCGACTTAAGGCGTGTGTAAAGGCGGACATTTCGAATAAATAGATTCTTTTTGGAATAAGTAGATTATTTTTGTCTGTAAATATATTAAAAAATATTTGGCCCAAAAACATTCAGTACTTTTATTTTACAGCATAAAACGTGTGTAACAGTATTTATATCCCTAAAGATTTTGGAGTGGAAAACCAAATTACTTTATTGATACACACTCGAAAACGTAGAATAAATCTGACTGTCGGAAGTATATAAATAGAATTCGAGATATGGAGTATAAACGATCCGGATTCGGTAACAATTACTGTCGAATCGAGCGACATGGTTCTGGCCTTGGCGGCGATCTGAAGCAACAGCATTAATCGAAACTATACAGCCATTCCTGCTTGCAACTTCATATCATAAAGATATGAACGATTTTATTAATTTTTAGTTTATACTAAAAGTAATGTTAAATAGAAAAATAACTTTAAATTTCAACTATTAGCGTTTCCGAAAACTTTAATTCAGTGGCTGCGATTATTCAAAAGTCACTTTTTTTTATTGGAAATACCCATACATCGACCGTCATAGCTTCGATGCCCTTTTATGTTTTGTTCCATATCATTTTATTTCTGTTCTGCTTTTGCGCAACAACTGAAAAAACTTCGACTGGCAGGAGAGAGGGTAAATGTGGTTCAACTGTTGCCAAATTGTACAGAAATATACCATAAATTGTACATTTACTACAACAGCAATTTAACTATAAACTATGGCAGCAACCTACATTCACACACACATACATAGACCGTGATATGCCAACTAGCACACATACATACACGCGCAAAAGCACACACATACCAAACAATATGAACAAGTAAAACCGATGGTTAGTTTGGCCAAACCGAAACTTTAATACCCTCCTCGGTCACTTCGCTTCTTAAGCATGCAAAAAATTGCTCTTTTTTGGGCCACTTCGGCACACGCAGAAAAAAAGTATGGTTGGGGTGACAATATTCGAAGAGGATCATACTATTGTTGGGTATATGGTTGTGACACAACAATATTATGATCCTCACAACAATAGTGTGATTTACACATAACCATACTATGATCCCCACAACCATAGTATGATTCACACTCAACCATACTATGATCTCCACAACCATACTATGATCCTCACAACAATAGTATGATTCACACTCAACCATACTATTATCTCCACAACCATATTATGATCCTCACAACCATAGTATGTTTCTCATACAACCATAGTATGCTCCTCGCAACCATAGTATGTTTCTCATACAACCATATTATGATCCCCACAACCATAGTATGATTCACACTCAACCATACTATGATCCCTTAAATTATTTATTAGGATTGGTTATTGTTGTTATTCAAAAATTGAGATTTTTATTGAGTATGTTATTTTAAATTGCATTACTATTAGTTCATAGCCAGATTTGATGCCATGTTTTTATTAAATATTTTATTCAAGAAACAAAAAAATATATTCCAACGGTCAAAAATACTTTTAGTTGCCAGCAGGGGTGAATGCCACTTCACCATCCGTAGACACCAAGTAACGAATGTGATAAAACCATGATCAATGGCTATATACTTTAGTGCAGGCAGATTTTAAATAAACGAGAACCAGTCGGTATTAGAGTATTTCACCGAACAAAGAAACACAATAAAAACCCTCGAACAACCTTCCGATTGTTGTTGTTTTTTTAATGGACAGCAACCATTCACTGTATCGTGTGTATGTTTTTTTGTATATCAAAAAAACATACGCACATACACACATATATGCATGCTCTATAAAACCTTTTTTGTTATGTTCATAGTCGCAACCATACTGTATGATTGTCGTAATCAAATTATTGTTAACGTAAATTTTAAACATCAATACTTTTGTTGCACCAACCATGTTTATATGGTTGCTACAACCATATTTTCATTTATAAATTTGGCAATAATACTATTGTTACATTTCAAAAATAGCAATATTGTCGCAATCATACTATTGTCAAAATAAAATTCAAAAAACAATACTATGGTTGCGACGAACATGCTTTTATTGTAGAGAACACATTATTGCTGCGGTGACCATAGTTTAACCATATATTTTTTCTGCGTGCACGTACGTCCGAGTCTTATCTTTTAAAATAAATCCATATGTGGACTCGTTGCAAAGTTTGCTTTAACTTGAGTATGTCCCAATTGCCTATTGATCGCCCCTTTTGATCATGCAAGTTTTGCGGTATGTAGTGCGTCGCAACTAACTGTACCCGTTTTAAGCATAATGATCAGTAAGCAAACTCTCAAAAAAGTTTACCATTTTCTGCAGACCCATTTACAGAAGCTTTTTTTCATAGGTTGATTTATTCGACCGCTATTCTGCTCTAAACAGACATACGAATGGACGGGCACTGCTAGATCGTCTCAGAATTTTGTCAGAACAAAAAACAATATAAAAATTTAAATCAAATGTGGAATTTGTTTATTTATTTTTTGAAAATAATTTTCTTCAAATGTTGGCAACTGTATTATGGAAATGCGCGTTCGGCGAAAAACAAGAAGATCCGCTGTTTACGACCAAAATGTTGTTCAGTGATGAGGCCCATTTCTGGCGCAACGGCAACGTCAATAAACAAAATTGCCGCATTTGTGCTGAAGAGGAACCAGAAGTGCAATTATATCCAGAGAAAACTAAGGTTTGGTGCGGTTTATGGGCTGGTGGAATTATCGGTCCATATTTTTTCAAAAATGATGAGTTCAAAACGTAACTTTCAATGGTGCTCGCTATTGCTCTATCATATCGGACTTTTTACTACCTAAAATTAAAGACGACATTTTGTTTCAACAGGACGGTGCCACTTGCCATGCAGCTGATCAAACAATGGATCTAGTAAGAGGCAATTTCGAAGAGCAGCTAGCTTCACATTTTGGACCGGTGAATTGGCCGCCTAGATCGTGTGATATCACACCTTTAGACTTTTTTCTTTCGAGCTACCGAAAGTCCAAAGTCTATGCTGACAAACCAGCTATGATTTAGGTCTTGGAAGCCAACATTTCGCGTGTCATTCACGCCATACCGGTCGAAATGCTCGAATGAGTCATCCAAAATTGCACACTCAGAATGGACGGGTGTCCATTCTGAGTGTGCAGGCGTAGTTGCGGCCAAATTATATTAAAATAATAAATGGCATACAATTTTCTTTAAATGAATAAAAAAGATTCCACACTTGATTTGAATTTTAGTATTTTTTTATTTTGAAAATAAGACTTCTAAATTGATCACCCTATATTTGAGTATATTGTAAAGGGTCTTCTTTCAATATTTTGTGATTTTGCAAAAGAAATGAATATTTTAGTATACCATTCACCCTTCGGTGGAGGGTATCTAAACATTAAGTCGGACGGGGCCGAATCTAAGACACGCTATACCACTCAGTTATTAAAAATAGTCCGCGCCTCTGTTTCGAGTTTGAGCAAGGTCGAACTTATTCTGTGATTACTAGAGGTGGAGGGACTTGTTACACGAAGAAAAAAAGTATGGTTGGGGTAACAATTATCGTAGAGTATCATACTATTGTTGGTTATATGATTGTGGCACAGCAATATCATGATCCTCACTACAATAGTGTGATTCACACACAAACATACTATGATCCCCAACATTTTTTGTAAGGAGTGCGTTTAGTTATTATTTAACAAAAGAGATTTTTATTAAGTAAATTATTTAAAAATTCATTAATCTCTTAAAAATAGGAGTGGTTTATTTAACAGTAGAAAAAATGCATTTATAAAAAATATTTCAGTTGTACTTAACCAAAGTTGTATGTTTTGAAAAAATGTATCTACATATAAAAAGTACTATTATTGCGTAATATTCGTAGCAAAAACATTGTCAATTATTGTTATTGTTTACATTAAACCCAAAAAATAATACTTTTGTCGCATCAACCATATTTACATTGTTGCTACAACCATATTTTCATTTTTAAATTGGCAACAATACTATAAGTATTGTTACATTTCAACAATATTAATATAGCCGCAATTATACTATTATCAAAATGAAATTCAAAAAAAATTAAAACTATAGTTGCGATGAGCATTCTTTTATTGCAGAGAACATACTATTGTTGCAGTGACCATATAGTAATCATATATTTTTTTTGCGTGTACTTTGCGGCTATTCGAAAACTTGAACCGATATGATCCAGTTTCACCCGACTTAATTCTAACTTCTTTTCAATTTCTGGTTTCTATAGCTGCGGCAAATTATATATGAAGTGATCGTTGTTAGGGGGCTATTCGAAAACTTGGCATGGTCTAGCAGAGTTCTTAAGGTTGATCCACTCAGCACGATCGTACACGCAGAGAAAATATATGGTTACACTATGGTTACCGCAACAATAATATGTTCTCTACAATAAAAGCATGTTCGTCGCAACCATAGTATTGTTTTTTGAACTTCATTTTGACAATAGTATGATTGGGACAATATTGCTATTGTTGAAATGTAACAATAGTATTGTTGCCAAATTTATAAATGGAAATATGGTTGTAGTAACCATATAAACATGGTTGGTGCAACAAAAGTATTGTTGTTTAAAATTTACGTTAACAATAATTTGATTACGACAATCATACAGTATGCTTGCGACTATGAACATAACAAAAAGGGTTTTATAGAGCATGCATGTATGTGTGTATGTGCGTATGTTTTTTCGATACACAAAAAAACACATGCACACGATACAGTGAATGGTTGCTGTCCATTAAAAAAAACAACAACAACAATCGGAAGGTACTTCGAGCGATTTTTATTGTGTTTACTTTGTTCGGTGAAATACTCTACTACCGACTGGTTCTCGTTTATTTAAAATCTGCCTGCACTTAAGTATATACCCATTGATCATGGTTTTATCACATTCGTTACTTGGTGTCTACGGATGGTGAAGTCGCATTCATCCCTGCTGGCAACTAAAAGTATTTTTGACCGTTGGAATATAGTTTTTTGTTTGTTGAATGAAATGTTTAATAAAAACATGGCATCAAATCTGGCTATGAACTAATAATAATGTAATTTAAAATAACGTACTTAATAAAAATCTCTATTTTTGAATAACAACAATAACCAATCCTAATAAATAATTTAAGGGATCATAGTATGGTCGAGTGTGAATCTTAGTACGGATGTGGGGATCATGGTATGGTTGTATGAGAAACATACTATGGTTGTGAGGATCATAATATGGTTGTGGAGATAATAGTATGGTTGATTGTGAATAATACTATGGTTGTGTGGATCATAGTATGGTTGCGTGTGAATCATACTATAGTTGTAAGGATCATACTATGGTTGTATGAGAAATATACTATGGTTGTGAGGATCACAATATGGTTGTGAAGATAATAGTATGGTTGAGTGTGCATCATACTATTGTTGTGAGGATAATAGTATGGTTGTCAAGATAATAGTATGGTTGAGTGTGAATCAAACTATTGTTGTGAGGATCATAGTATGGTTGTGGGAATTATAGTATGGTTATGTGTGAATCATACTATTGTTGTGAGGATCATAATATTGTTGTGTCACAACCATATACCCAATAATAGTATGATCCTCTTCGAATATTGTCACCCCAACCATACTTTTTTTCTGCGTGTAGTTAACATGTGACTTTTTTAGCGACAGGACCTCACATCGGGAGGACCCTGTATGAACCAACTTTTCCACAGTCACTTAAAGGCCGCTCACAATATACCATGCCAAATTTGATCATGGTCGGATGTAATTTGTGGATCTATAAACCATCTGTGTTCGGGCTAAGTACCGATAGGTCTAATTTTAATAATAGCACTGGACAACAAAATTTAAAAAAAAAATCGGCAGAAGGTTTAATTGTCAATTTTAGTTGATTTGGGGCTGCTGATCTCGAATCAGGACTCCGATATGCCAGATTCGCTACAATTTATTTTCGGCGTTTTTTTTTAATAAAATGACCCTAAACTGTTTATGTTAATAACACCTATACTAGAGCGAAATCAGATACGTGATCAGCAGCCCTAACTCAAGTATAGGTGACTATTAAATCTCCTGCCGACAAATTAGTGTTGACCAGTGTAATTGACAGAGTTTAATACGAGTATTCGTCACTCGTAAGGCTGTAAGCTAAATATGGAAAAATCGCATAAAATATGTGGCTGCAGGTTTTGAAACCGAAAAAGACATTTGTGTTAAAGCATGGGCTGATATGTACCAATTTCAATAATGTCCGTCCTTGGTCCAAAACCTCAACAACATTCATCTAAATCGGGGTATATTTACGATATGTTCTTTAAAGATAGATGGGGGGGGGGGGGGCGGATAGTGATTCTGAATCGATCGGTATAGTAAACATGGACTCCGTCTCCTGTCCTTTAGGGTTACAAGCTTCAACGCGTAGTCATAATACCCTGTACCACGGCGTGGTGTAGGGTATACGAACAAAGTGCATTTTGGCTTTTGGATGTAAGTCGTGTGTGCATGAGTGTAATTGCGTCTTTTATTCCAACACTCAGACATACAAACATTTTTAAAATATTTCACAGTTGGTGGTGGTAGTTGTGGGTGGAGTGGCCATTGGGAGCATTTTAAGGCGTTTACGACATGAAAAGAGGACTTTTATGGACTTTTTCAAGAGTTCCTTTTTCGAGGTCAAAAAGCAATAAAATTCGTTTGGTGTCGGTTGTGGGAGTTGCTGCTGGTTCCCTCGTCCGTTCAGTTCTTATAAATAAGTACAAGGAAGTTCGGAATGTTAAGAATTTTCAACAAGTTTTGTTATCACCGAATAGATAATGGGCGTGCTTTTAGTGGGCCTTAAGTGAATTACTTCGTTTTATTGGTATTCTGGTTTTAAGTCATGAAAGTTGGAATTTGGATTTGTAGTAGATGCTCTAAGTATGGAATTGTTATATTGTTAAAGCGGTACGCATTTTCCTCTATTGCCCATTTAGGAAGAAACGAGAACCTGATATCAATCAAAGGGCAGTAAAACTCCAAGTTTCTTTAAAAAAATTAAAAAAAAAAACAAAACATATTTTTTTTTATATGTATGGTTCAATTTAAGAAAAAAACGTTCCCATTAATTATGAAACACAATTTAATTCATGTGGCTGCAACGCAGTTGTACATCCTGTCAACCCAATTTGCCAAGACTTTATTGGCGGTTTTTGGCTGCATGTCGCAAATGACTTGCTTAATATTCCCCGCAGGGCCTCGAATGTTAGAGGATTGTTCGCATAACGACAGTCTTTTATGATACCCCAAAAAAACGCAGCTCCGTGGTCAATTGACATCGCAGAGCCAAACACTGCTGCGTTTGGCCAATCGCCTTGAAGAGACTGGGACAACACATGATCTTCTCAGGGCTGGCCGGCTCTGGAGCTGTCGTTCTATTAAGAAAACTGCTGCAGTTGGCCAATACGTCGAAGAGAAGTCCGGAACTTCGACCAGATAACGTGCCACGCAATTAGATTTATGCCGACGGTCCCAGCTCAGTATTTTGGTGCAAGACTTGAAGATGTTTCCATGCAAAGTGCACACGCAGAAAAAAAGTATGGTTGGGGTGACAATATTCGAAGAGGATCATACTATTGTTGGGTATATGGTTGTGACACAACAATATTATGATCCTCACAACAATAGTATGATTCACACATAACCATACTATGATCCCCACAACCGTAGTATGATTCACACATAACCATAATATGATCCCCACAACCATAGTATGATTCACACTCAACTATACTATTATCCATATGATCCTCACAACCATAGTATGTTTCTCATACAGTCATAGTATGATCCTCACAACCATAGTATGATTCACACACAAGCATACTATGATCCCCACAACCATAGTATGATTTACACTCAACCATACTATGATTCCCAAATTATTTATTAGGATTGGTTATTTTTTTTATTCAAAAATACAGATTTTATTGAGTGTTATTTTAAATTGCATTACTATTAGTCCATAGCCAGATTTGAGGCCATGTTTTTATTAAACATTTCATTCACTCGTATATTCCAACGGTCAAAAATACTTTTAGTTGCCAGCAGGGGTGAATGCTAATTCACCATCCGTAGACACCAAGTAACGAATGTGATTAAATCATGATCAATGGCTATATACTTAAGTGCAGGCAGATTTTAAATAAACGAGAACCAGTCGGTATTAGAGTACTTGACCGAACAAAGTAAACACAATAAAAATCCCTCGAACTACCTTCCGATTGTGTTGTTTTTTTAATGGACAACAACCATTCATGGTGTGTATGTGTTTTTTTTTGTATATCAAAAAAACATACGCACACACATACATGTATGCTCTATAAAACCTGTTTTGTTATGTCCATAGTCGCAACCATACTGTATGATTGCCGTAATGAAATTTATTGTTTACGTAAATTTTTAAATAACAATACTTTTGTTGCACCAACCATATTTTTATTTCTAAATTTGGCAATAATACTATTGTTACATTTCAACAGTAGCAATATTGTCGCAATCATACTATTGTCAAAATAAAATTCAAAAAACTAAACTATGGTTGCGGCAAACATGTTTTTATTGTACAGAACATATTATTGTTGCGGTGACCATAGTGTAACCATATCCTTTCTCTGCGTGCAGACAGTGCATCAATTGTTACCTGTTGACCGCCAACCTAACCTACGCCATCCTGAATCTCAACGAAGAGCTATGCGACTTTTGAGAAGTTCCCCTTGCTCCTTAGTGGGATGTTGTGGGACTGAACTGAATAAACCAAATAATCGTTTCTGGATCACCGAAAATCCGTGTATCACCCCCGAACATCCACCCAAAGTTACTGTGTGGTGTACTGTTTATGGATGAGTCATCGGACCATTTTTTTACGCCACGTGCCTAACGGTGACTGTGGACAGCGCCCGCTACAGAGCCATGATTACCGATTTTTTTCTTCTTCAATTGGATGAATTGGGTATAGGGTTTCAAAAGGAAGCGTGCAGTGCTGCAGCCACAACCGATTTTCTGAAATAAGTATTTCCTGGTCGATTAATCACCAGACTTCTTTTTATGAGGATTTATGTAGTCACGAACTTACGTCAACAAGCCACAGTGTCTTAAAGCCCTTAAGAAGAATATTTGCTAGGAATGCGAGAACCTTTCGGCCGAATTTGTGGCAAGAGTTATGTCAAATGCCATAAAACGAGGACGTATGTTGTTGTTATTGTGACAACAATATATTTTATTTTGAAGTCCTGTTCGTCTTTAGGGGACCCGCTTCGTTATCCAGGAAGGAAAAGCGCCATTTAAATGCGCGTTCCAAATTTAAATTTGGGTGCGTCCAAAGAGACCGAGGGTTAGCTGAGTGGGCTTGACCTTACAATTCAAAAGGTGCAGCAGGTCATGTGGTCGCTAATGACACACGCAGAAAAAAAATATGGTTGGGGTGACAATATTCGAAGAGGATCATACTATTGTTGGGAATATGGTTGTGTCACAACAATATTATGATCCTCACAACAATAGTATGATTCACTCATAAACATACTATGATCCTTACAACAATAGTATGATTCACACTCAACCATACTATTATCTTCACAACCATTTTATGATCCTTATATAACCATAGTATGATTCTTACAACTATAGTATGATTCACACGCAACCATACTATTATCCACACAACCATAGTATGATTCACACTCAACCATACTATTATCTCGACAACCATATGATCCGCATAACCATAGTATTTTTCTCATACAACCATAGTATGATCTTCACAACCATAGTATGATTCACACGCAACCATGCTATTATCCCTAAACCATAATATGAATCACTCAACCATACTATGATCCCCTAAGTTGATTATTAGGATTGGGTAATGTTGTTATTCAAAAAAAAAAGATTTTTATCCAGCAAGTTGTATTAAATTGCATTACAATAAGTTAATAGCCAGAATTGTGGTCATATTTTTATTTAACATTTCATTCAAGAAACAAAAATATATATTCCAACGGTCAAAAATACTTTTAGTTGCCAGCAGGGGTGAATGCAACTTCACCATCCGTAGACACCAAGTAACGAATATGATAAAACCATGATCAATGACTATATACTTAAGTGCACGATAACCAGCCGGCAGTAGAGTATTTCATCGAACAAAGTAAACACAATAAAAGTCCTTCGAACTACCTTCCGATTGTTCTTTTTTTTAATGGACAACCATTCACTGTATTGTGTGTATGTGTTTTTTGTATATCAAAAAAACATACGCACACATATACATATATGCTCTATAAAACCTGTTTTGTTATGTTCATAGTCGCAACCATACTGTATTATTGCCGTAATCATATTATTGTTAACGTAAATTTTAAACAACAATACTATTGTTGCACCAACCATGTTTATATGGATGCTACAACCATATTTTCGTTTCAAAATTTGGCAATAATACTATTGTTACATTTCAACAATAGTAATATTGCCGCAATCATACAATACTATGGTTGCGACGAACATGCTTTTATTGTAGAGAACATATTATTGTTGCGGTGACCATAGTGTAACCATATCTTCTCTACGTGCAGGCGGAACAAACGTAGGCAACGTTAGTATCAATTAACGCCCAATACGAATTGAGGCGGTTGCACCATACGGATCCCAGCTGAGCCAGAAACACGCGAGTCTGCCGAGGTAGCGTCTTCTCCTCTGGTGTAACCTCCGGTTGGGTTCCCCTAGCACCATTTACGCTAAAGCAGGATACTTCTGCTACGAATTTATCAGCGTTAATGTCGTTCAGATCTGCCTGGTAGTTTTGATGATCTAATGCCTCTTTCTTGTACCCTCTCTCTGGATAATAAATATCGTACCTGATCTAATGGCGGAGGCATGCTGTCCATAAGATAATGGTTGGAATGACTACTGCGAAGACACCCAAGCAGATACTGCTTAGATAACAAAAAATTGTGTCTACGCGCGGTAAGGGCTTTTCTCTCCCTGTGTAGATGGTCCTCGAAAGACATACTCGTAATGGAACACTCTGTTGTTGCTCTCAGGGCGGCATTCTGGCAAGTCTGAATTTTCTTCGTCGTACTCATATTCGCCGACCACACCGGCGCTGCGTATTTCGATACAGACCGACCTATCGCTTTGTAAGAAATCAACAAGGTTTGTTTTTCGGCTTCCCAAGTACTGCCGCCAAGTGACTTGATGACCTTGTTCCTTCCTACCTTTAAGCTTATCGTAGGTATCTGTAGCATCGAGGATTGAAAGAGGCTGTCCAATGCGACCCTAGGCTTTCAAATTATTTTGGCCAAGTGGCCGCCGCGGTTGGCCCAATTCTCGTCCACTTTTTGCAAGATTACGGGCTTTAATTTTAGGTAGCAAAATAGCCGATATTATGGCGCCATATTGAGCACCATTTTAACGTTTCGGCCATCATCATTTTTTGAAAAATATGGACCGATGATTCCACCAGCCCAGAAACCGCACCAAATCATGATTTTCTCGGTGTATAATGGGACCTCTTTCACCTATTCTGGTTGCTCTTTAGCCCAAATGGGCCAAATTTGTTTATTGACGTTGCCGTTGCGCCAGAAATGGCCCACATCATTAAACAAAATTTTGGTCGAAAACGGCGGATCTTCCCGATTCTAACCGAACGCTCATTTCCATAATACAGTTGCTTATATGTATGGAAATTATATTCATAAAACGTTATTGGCGTTAAATGTCCTTTCGAATCAACAATAAAACTTTCACACTTAATTTTTGTATTTTTTTTGTTTTTGAGCACCCGATATCTAATAAACAAATTTTACAAGCAGAGCCAAAGTTTTGCATTAAAAAAAATTACATTGTTAGGTGGTTACTTCTACCCATCTACTACAGGGTGGAGCGCTGCAGGCTGTGGCGGCACTGTTGGTCGAAGAAAGTGAATAGTGTGCGTGGCTTATAATAGCTGACGGGAGATTTGTATTCTTCTGCCTTTCAGTTGGCATCATTCCTTGGACACGTGAGGAGAGGTCAATTTATGTTGAAGCGTATTTTTCAAATGCGCACTCGATATTTGCAGTGCAGCACGCTTCTCTGTTCCCCCACGCGGACGTGCTAGTGGACGGCAATCAATTTTATAATTGGGTAACTTTATTGAGAACAGCAGGGAATGTGTCATGTGTACGAAGGGGACCTGAGAGAAGGATTACAAAACATTGAGAGAGTAAGAGCAGTAGTACTGCAATCTCCGAAACGCTCTTCCTAGTAACAATCACTTTCAGCCGGAGGCAAGCAATTAGAGGATACATAGTTTCAACAGGATGGTGCAGCTGCTCGGTGAACTGCGATGGTTACCATGAAATGTTTGAGGCAAATGTTTCCTAGACGGCTTTCCTTTTGAGGGGTAATGTGCATTTTTTTTCCTTTGGGGTTACCTGAAGTCGAAGTTGTATATCAACCGGCCCAACACCTTGGAAGACCTAATTAACAATATTGAGGCTGAAATTGGCAGAACACCAGTCTTCATACTTTTTAGAGTTCATAAAAACTTCAGAAAACGTATGCAGCAGTGTGTGAAAAGCGGAGGTCGACATTTGCTAGATACACTATTTAAAGCCATGTAATTAAACATTTCCCTTACTGTTCAATATAATTAAAATATAAAATAGATTTTTCTAAGGTTCATAATTTTTTTATTTCATTCCCAAATAAGGCATTATCACGCTCCACCCTGTATATTCGATTCGCTTTTGCATGTAATAAACTTAGTAGGGACATAAATACTGTTACACACGTACTACCTACTAAGTAGTATATTTTACATCCCCATTTAAAATAAGCGACCGAATGTAAGTAAATATGGACATATCGTTAAAGAAAGCAAATTTCACCATGGATGCAAATAGAATTAAAGATTCTGATTTATCTGAGATTGAAGCTTAGAATTAAGAATCCTAGAGCGCTTGATCAACGGTCTCTAAAATCAATCCAAAACAACAAATTTCAAGTATGGGTACTAAAATTAAGGCCAATTTTACCACAAATCCAAGATTGGTCTTGAACATAAGAAATTGCAATTTAAATCATTTCCCCAGTCCATTTTAATGTCGAAGGCCTGGCATATGGTTAATACGATTTTTATATGTCCTTCACTCCAGCTTTTTATAAACTTTGTTCTAAAATAATATTTTATTATATTTTCTTGCAAAGACCCCAACGGAAGTATGACTTCTAGATTGGCACGATTTTAAATTTAGTTGCCAGAGCGGCAAGAATTTAACTCAGGGCTATATTCAAACATAAACAAATATGCAAGTAGTCTTTCCAGTTTGAAATTTGTGTACTATTGGTTGATCCATCAAGAGGTATTTTTTCAGAACAAAAAAATATAAAAATTCAAATCAATTGGGGAAACTTTATTGGTAATTTGAAGGACATTTTTTGGCATTTATTTTTTGAATATAAATTCCTTCAAATGTTGGCCGCAACTACGCCTGAGGGTTTCCATTCTGAAGGTCCAATTTTGGATGACTTGTTCGAGCATTTCAACTGGTATGACTTTAATGACACGCGTAATGTTGGCTTCCAAAACCTGAATCGTAGCTGGTTTGTCAGCATAGACTTTGGACTTTACGTAACCATCACTCGATTTAGGCGGCCAACTCACCTGTTCATACCGTGAAATTAGCTGCTTTTCGAAATGACCTCTCAATAGATCCATTGTTTGAGCAGCTGTATGGCAAGTGGCATTGTCCTGTTGAAACTAAGTGTCGTCAAGATTACTTGCTCCTATTTCCGGAAGCATAAAGATCGATATCATGGCGCGATATTGAGCACCATTCATCATTTTTGAAAAAAAAATTCACCGATGATTCTACCAGCTTATAAACCGCACCAACCGTGGTTTTCTATGGGTATAATGGCACCTCTTGAACCACTTCTTATTGCTCTTCAGCCTAAATGCGGCAATTTTGTTTATTGACTTTGCCGTTGAGCCAGAAATGTGCGTCATCACTGAACAACATTTTGGTCGAAAACAGCGTTTCTCACCAAACGCTCATTTCCATAATACAGTTGCCAAATTTGACGGTAATTATTTTCAAAAAAATAAATGCCATAAAATGTCCTTTCAAATTACCAATAAAGATTCCGCACTTGATTTGAATTTTTATATTTTTTTTGTTCTGAAAAAATACCTCTAGATGGATCACCCTACATAATAAGTTGCGATCTCAATTCGGAACCGATTATTTTACGGTAGATATATGTTAAAACATAGCCATATGTGAATCAATTTCAACCCAGAATCTCCAAAAAAACGCATTTCTGTAGACCCTAATAATCACGCACACACGCACATACTTCAATTATTTTCATTTCCGTTTAAATGCTTTTGTAATTGCTGAAATTACTTTTGTATAAAATAAAGTGTGTGTGTGTGTGAGGCTGTGTGTGCATTTTCAAGCCATAAACAAACAAACGAACGAACCGAACCGACAGTAATGCTCTAAGTAAATGCCATAATTCTGAAATAATGCATATTTGTACATATTCAAATATGCAATTTTAATTTCCGTTTCACAGACAACAAATACAAAGTCAACAGTAAAACAAAAACAAGTAAAACCGACAGCATAAAACGATTAAACCCAAATATAAAATTTTCATTATTTTGAGGTGAGCCCACCGCAATCAGCAGACGATGATGAGCGATGAGTGTGTGTCGAACGCTTGGATACCAAGCAACGCCGCGCTTAATGTTCGACAGTGTAAACGAGATAATGTTGGTTCGGAAACTAATTTAAATTTAATTAAATATAAAACTAGTAATAAAAAAAGCTAAAGTCGGGCGTGGCCGACTATGTTATACCCTGCATTTCTGGTGGTGAAAACTAATTTGCTTTTATACTCCAAATTGTACGAGTATAGTCTTGGAATTATTATTTCATTTAGAAATTACTATGCTTTTCAGCCACCTCACGGCTTAAAACATAAAAGTTAAAGCATAAAATAAGATTAACATATTTGTCTAAGCTATTTCTTCTAAACTGATCTTTAATTTTGCCACCTTTCTTCTTTGGTCCAAAAACGAACTTGTGCTAAACTTCATAGAGATAATTTATATATGTAATAGGCGTGTCCTATTGTTACTCGCTTGTTTAACGAGTACGTCGTCGCTAAAGCGATAAAAAACTTTACGCGATTTTTTTTAAATGTCTGTACTTAGTAGGGTCAAAAATACTGTTACAACATTGAACACACCCATTTCAATAGCTAAACTGAACATACCCCGGTAACATCATACGGGTTTTGAAAGCTAACCTCAATAGCGTTAGTCTGTAAAAATTGTTTCAACTTTCATCATGGAGTGGTCAGATAATGAGAACTGTATCACTGTAATAGCGCTTTTCAAGTGTGAAATGAAAAAAGCGATATTTTCAAAACGCTCCGGCCACTAGGGATTAGCCGCATATTCGTCTACCGATGCATAAAACTGTTTGAGACTGGAGATGTAAAAGACCGCCACCGGTCGGGCCGCCCACGCTCTGTTCGAACACCGCATGTCATCAAAGCCGTTAAATCAAGAATTCACAGAAATCCGAACTGAAAACAGAAAATCATGGCCCGTGAGATGAATATCACGGAAAAGTCCATGAGTCCAATCATTAAAAGAGACTTGGGACTTGGGGCTTTCAAACGACGTACCGGACATTTATTGACTGCAGTTTAAAAAAAAAATAGGGTTGAAAAATGCCAACGTCTTTTGGTGAAGCACGCTGATAACTTGCACAGAAAAATTTTGTTCACCGATGAAAAAATGTTTACCGTTCAGGAAAAATTTAACAAGCATAATGAAAGAGTGTATGCGCGGTCATCTAAGGAAGCATCTGAACTGAACCCAAGGGTGGAAAAGGGTCATCACCCAGCTTCAGTCATGGTTTGGTGGGGTGTTTCTTACGATGGGGTCACTGACCTGCATTTCTGCGAACAAGAAGTTAAAACATCGGCCAAAGTTTACCAAGAAACCGTTTTGGAAGCTGTTGTGAAGCCTCTTAACAATTCCCTGTTCCAAAATCAGCCATGGACTTTCCAGCAGGACTCTGCGCCGGCCCATAAGGCAAAACGTTCCAGGCCTGGCTTCAAAACAATTTGCCAGCGGTTATTTCCTTTGAAGATTTGAACCCATTGGATTACAAATTGTGGACGGTTTTAGAGGACAAGGTTTGTCATTAAAGATACCCCAACATTGGATCTCTTAAGACTGCTTTGGTTCGAGCTGTGACCAATTTTCCATTGGATGAGGTTCGTGCAACTATTGACGATTGGCCAGTGCGACTTAAGGCGTGTGTAAAGGCAAAAGGCGGACATTTCGAATAAGTAAATTCTTTTTGGATACAATATTCATCAATAAATATATTAAAAAATATTTGGTCCAAAAACATTCAGTACTTTTACAGCATAAAACGTGTGTAACAGTACGAGGGCGACCGCAAAAGTAACTGGCCTAACATAAAAAGAACCGTTTTTTTGGAATTATTCTTATTTATTTTTCAACATAATCTCCTTCCAACTCAATACACTTCATCAAACGTTTTTCAAGTTTTTTAATACCATCCGAAAAATAAGATTTTTCAATACCTTCAAAATATGCCTCAGGTTCAGCAATAACCTTGCTATTGGACGAAATTTTTTTGCCACCGAGAATTTTTTTTAAATTTGGAAACAAGAAATAATCAGAAGGAGCTAAATCTGGACTATATGGTGGATGCGGAGCAATTTCAAATCGTAATTCGGCCAGTTTTTGTTGAGTTAAAAATGCAGTGTGTGAAGGAGCATTATCTTGATGAAAAAGAACTTTTTTTCTTAATGCGGTCGTTTTATCTTGATTTCTTCACTCAACCGATCAAATAATGCACAATAATATTTACTATTTATAGTTTTTCCTTTCTCAATGTAATCAATAAATATAATACCCCTTGCATCCCAAAATACTGTGGCCATTACTTTTCCTGCTGACTTGACAGTTTTCGCCTTCTTGGCACCACTTTTACCAGCTTCTATCCATTGTTTTGACTGTTCTTTGCATTCTGGGATGTAGTGATGGATCCATGTTTCATCAACACTTATGAATCGGCGCAAAAACTCTATTGGATTACGCTGATAAATCGCTAAAAGCTTCTCGGAATTGGTCCAACGGACGAATTTTTGGGGCAAAGTCAACAAACGCGGCAGCGTTCTTGCGGATAGCTTTTTCATGTGGAGTTCATCGTGTATTTTAACAATATCAGCAAGTTCTCTGAGCTTTATTCGTCTATCTTTAGTCACTTCATTAAATATTTTTCTAATGTTTTCAATAGTAGTAGCAGTTTTCGGTCTTCAAGAGCGTTGTTCATCTTCCGTACTGGAACGACCCATTTTAAATTGTTGAACCCAGGATTTCACGGTGGAGTATGATGGTGCATTATCACCATGAACAGAATCCAATTCATCTTTGATTAATTGTGGCGTATAACCTTTCATATAAAAGTGTTTAATTACCGCACGAAACTCTTTAATTTCCATTTTTCAAAAATTATAAAACTTGTTTACTTCAATCACCTGTAACAAAGAAAATAATCATTAAATATTTCGGAAATTTTGACAGATGGCTTATAAAAGATTGCTTTTAAAAAACAAAAAAAAAGTTGCTAGTAAAACAGAAAATGTGCCAGGCCAGTTAGTTTTGCGGTCGCCCTCGTGTTTATGCCGCTACTAAGTATATAAGAACTAGTTAGCATCAAAAACTGATGGATGAGAAATTCTTAACTTTTGGAAAAAAAAGCTATTCAAGAAATACTAAAAGCGAGTAACAAACGAGCTCGCTTAAACTCGTTAAAGGATATTCTTGAATAATTTTTTTTTCCAAAAATATGTCTTACTTGTATTTAAAACAAACGGGGTTTAGCACAACTTGTCTATAGTTTTCTATAAACAAAATCATTTTTATATTCTCGACCAATGGTAAGAAGATGTCGCGTTAGCGACCTTCTAAGCGGGTTATTATTAGAACACAGGAGATTGAGCTACAAACATAAAATCGGATGAAGATGTAAGTGTGGGAGATATTCTTAAATCTCAACCCTTATTTTTTCGATTTCAGTATATTTTGGCGCAAGCTTTAGAATGACGGACAGAAAGACGGAGGAAGGTATCGAATGAGCTAGTGATTCAGAATCGATCGTTACACTTAAAGGTCTACCTCATATATTTTTGGTAGTCGCAAACATTTGCCATAAATCTAACATACAATGCATGTTTCACAGAGTGGTCTAGGGTATAAAAAGAGTATTTTACTTTTCAACGACATCATTATTACTATTATTATTGTAGTACAGGGCCATGTTGATGAGTACATATTATAGTGCTTACATTAACAACTAATATAAAACAAATAGGTTTTCGAAAGCAGGAGTTTTTTTTAAAGATGAAGCAAATATGTTATAATAGTATATTCGGTTTGGCTTTTAAAACAAGTACAGTATGTTGGATGGATTTGAGAGAAAAAGGTACTATATATCAGCTTAATACTTATATGGGCGATTAAACATTTTAAATCTGAACCGGCTGTAAGAAGGAAGTACTGATCATTTTTTTCAAATTGCTGGTTTTATTGCACGCAGAGAAAAAACATGGTTACTACATGGGCACGGCAATAATAATATGTCACGGCAATAATAAAAGTATGTTCGTCGCAACCATAGCATTGTTAACTGAATTTAGTTTTTACAATAGTATAATTGCTCTAATATTAATATTGTTTAAATGTAACAATATTATTATTGCCAAATTTAAAAATAAAAATATGGTTATAGCAACAATATAAAGATGGTTGGGGCGACAAAAGTATTGTGTTTTGCGTTTTATTTATTTATTTATTTCATATAATAATACTAAAGCCTTCAAGGCCAAAATTTGTATTACATGGTAATATACTCCTAAATAGAATCTTAAGCTAAAACATAACCAATAGCACTATATATTTTACATATTTGGCTCCCCAGCCATAATTACATTAAAACAAACAAAAACGGAAATGAATATTAGTCCTAATTAGTAATTCGTGACAAAATGTAACCATTAAACATTTACACATTATATTGATATTTAGCAGTTAGAAAAAAGCACATACATATGTCAGTGATGACAAAAATGGTACATTATCTTCAAACGAAAAGAGTTATTTGAATGGGAGAAAACACGCAGTTCTAGGGGCAGATAATTCCAGATTCGGGCAACTCGAACTAGAAAAGATCTTTCAAATGTTGCATTAAAAATTCTAGGTATAATAATTTGAATATTTCTACTAGAGAGAGAGAAGCTAAACATACGACATAACAAAACAGGTACACCAGACTTTACCACTTTAAAAAACAGAAACATGTTTCTATAATTAACAAAATTGCTAAACGAGGTCCCCAAAAAACGTTCTACGTATTGAGAAATATGCTCACGCCTACGAACATTATATACAAATCGTACCACGATGTTAATGGCCCGTTTTAATTTCAATATGTTGTACTCAGTTGTACCAGTAATCACCTCAAGCCCATAATTAAACAGTGGCATTAGAAGAGCATATCCCAATCTATACTTTACCCAAGCCGGTAAATAAATATTCGTTGAGTATAATCTACGTAATATGCTATACATTCTGCTATGAATAGAGTTAATATGCGAATCAAAATTTAACTTTCCATCAATGATAACACCCAGACAGCGATGCTGATCAACAAAATCCACTCTAGACTGTCCCAAAAAGATGCTCAACTCAGGTGCATTGCCACCAAACATAACAGCTTTTGTCTTAACAGGGTTTATAGCCAATGAATTTTGAGACGTCCATTCTAGTATACGGCTAAGGCAAAAATTAATGTTGCTTTCTAAAAAATCTGAAAAAACACGGTCAGCTCCAAAAAGAACAAAAACATCATCAGCAAATAGATACAATGAACACATTTCCTCACGCAGACACTCAGAAAGGCTATTGACATATAATATAAAAAGTAGAGGTCCCAGCACCGATCCTTGCGGAACACCTGAAGTTAAAGGAATAATACGAGAAGTTCTTCCGTTGAAATTAACATACTGAAATCTATCAGATAAGTAAGACATAATCAATTTACAAGCTGATCGAGAAAAACTAAACTCATCCCTTAGCTTTATAATCATAGAGTTATAACAGATTGAGTTAAAGGCTTTGGACAAATCTAGAGAAACTAAAACACTAAGCTTATTTCGATTTAAGTCTTGTCTAATAGTATCAGTAAGATGCAAAAGTAGAGAAGTAGTACTATGGCCTTTCTGAAATGCGTACTGCCCCTTAAAGATTTTTGATTTAGTATGTAGCAAAATCTGGTCTTTCAAAATATGCTCACATACTTTAGACAGAACAGGAAGTATTGATATTGGCCTTAAGTCATCTTGGGTGTTAACCACTTTACTTTTAGGAATCGGCACAACCCTAGCAGTTTTCCAAGCCGATGGAAATACAGAACATGTAAGTATCGAGTTAATTAAATGAATTATTAAATCAGAAATGTGAGGAAATATGATTTTCAAAAACTCAACAGAAATTCCATCCACACCAACAGACTTAGACTTCACTTTATTTAAAGCAACAGCCACATCCTCATAAGAAACACAATAAAAAGAGAAATCATTGTCAGCATCAGGAAAAAAATTTAAATTGACGTTGTCAACGTGTGTATTAGATGATATACCACCTGCAAAAAAGTTGTTGAGATCCTCAACATTACAATCATAACATAAATCGTCATTTGCTAAACAACCTGATCCTCTGAGAACACGCCATAATCCATCAGAATCCAAATTGCTAAACTGTTTAGAACAAAATCTCCTCTTTTCCCGTCGAATAACTGATTTGGCTCTATTACGGTATTTGCAATAAAGTCTCCAGTTCTCAATGGTTCTATTCTGCTGATAGGCACAGTATGACAAATCTCTTAGAGATTTAGCAAACCGTATGTCAATAGAGTTCATCCAGTCATCATTACATGAACGGATTCTTCTTCTAACAATAGGTACAAACGAAAATAGTTCAGCAATAAGCGAAGAAATAAGACAATATTTAACATTAACATCGGCAGCTGTAAACAAAAAAGAAGAATCAAACAAAGACAAACAAAGCATCAAACCATTCCAGTCGATGTTCCTATAATCATAGAACTCAAGAAATTTATCAAAATGGTTAATATTAATGTCAAAAGAAGCAAAAATGAGTGCATGATCGGAAATCGATGGGCATTGTGCTTGGTTGGACATTTGAACAATAGAGATATCACTAACCAACATAAAATCAATTAATGAAGATGTTCCATGCGCAACATCATAGTGAGTAGGCCTAGAATTATGTAAAACAGATAAATCTAATCGAAGAGACAACGAACGAAGCAGCGCCGATGAGGATAAGTTAAACATATTACAGTTGAAATCTCCCACAACTATAACATTCAAATAATTTAAAAATAACTCATAATGGAGTTCTTCAAAGGTAGCAATGTCAGCAGGGGGAGGTAAATAAACTACGCCAAACAAAACACTCGCTCTACCAGAATATAACTCAATAAACAGAGATTCGCACTTCCCCAAAATAGATGTTTTAAAAACTACTTTATGCTTAAGTTTACTTGCAACATAAATCCCAACTCCACCTCCTCTCGAGTTGCGCCGGTCATTCCGTAGAATGCTATACTCTGGAATGTTAACTGCACGACTAGAGACATCAGATTTCAACCATGTCTCGGAAATGCCTATAACATCTAGATGCGAAAAGCTCAATATTGATTTTAACTCATCAAATTTCGTAGAACCTGTAGAAGGTCTAATGCTCCGACAATTTAAATGAGCAACGTTTAATTTACCGTTACAAGTACGTAGAGATGAGTTAAGGAAAATATTGTCACTAATCACCGGACCAATACATAAATTAGAAGACATCAATGTCAAAAAATGCAATTATTGAGGGGAACCAAACATAAAATAAAAGTGATACAAAACTCTTATTCAAACAATTAATATTATAATATAATTTCATTTTTTTTAATAACACAGCTGATCATTTCAGCGGGAAGAGATCATAGTATTAAATGCTTTGCCAAACAATTTGAAAATTCAAATAAAAAAAACTAAATTTTGAAAAGTAAAAAAAAAGCTAATCAATAGAAAGGCAGCTTCAATCAAGATTTAACAAACAGTGCCACTAAAATGTGACAAATATCCAATTAATAACTTATTAAATCAAGATTAGAAACTATCTATAGACGAGGTTACAATTAAATATTCAATCTGAGCAATGAAGGAGCTGCACACATTGGTTGATATCACGTAAAACTTCCTTGCCATCAGGTAGCATCAGTTTAGCTCTAAGCTTGTCACCATTTAAAATCTTAAACTTAGTCACTATCTTTTTGTTACGTAGCTCTCTACAAACAGCATTGAGGTGACCAGCAGCAGGAGAATAATGATCATTGAGATAAACTCTATTCACCAGATCACTACCAACACCATCGAGAATATCACAAATGCGCAGTGTTCGAGATTTAAAATACTCTCTCATAATGGAATCGCGGATAAATACATCGTTCAGCTTCACTAGGATCTGCTTCTGTTTATTAATATAGCATACGTGATTAATATCCTGCCGTACGACCTCAATCCCAAAAAAAGCACCACGAGCAATCACAGGGGCAACCAGATCCTTAAGGCCACCAGGCAAACCACCAATCAGCACATCAGCACGATTAAGTCTACGGTGCAATATATTATTCTCAACTTCTAGAGCAGCTATTTTCGAAGATGTTGCAGTCTCAACCGTATCAATCCGGGTATTACATTCAACAATGTCATCCTTCATCTCAGTATAGCAGGAACTCACCTCAGCCTTTATATCATTCAAAGCCGATTTAATAGATTCCTGCTCAGTCTGATATTTTTGCATAAAATCATCCAATTTCTTCGTTAAATTCACCATCGCATTAGTAAATCCACCGCCATTATTGCCATTTTTGAGGTTAGATTCACAATTATTACAAATGAATGCACAATACTTCAGCGATTTCAGTGCCAATAATTCCTTATCGGACATCTTTGCACAAGAAGCGTGCAACCAATGTGAACAGATCTTGCACTGGATACTCCCTTGAGTCTTAGTAATAGAGTCACTGCAAGCTCCACACTTGGTTGTTTTAGCACCCGGCATTTTGTGTAAACAGCAGCAAACAAAACAGCAACAATGCAAATGTAGCAACAATTAAAAATGGCAAACACCAACAGCAACAACACCAATAACAGCCAAAGATTGTGCAACCAACTTTAGTTTCAAAAAACAATTTTACTTCCAGTAAATTTATCAAAAATCTTCATAAAATTTCATTCACTTGAGTAATTAATTATAAAAAGCAGCAAACAAAACAAAGCAAAGTGGTTGAAAAACAAAGCAAAAAGCAAAATAAAAAAGAAATGATCAGCTGCAGTAATAAACACGACTATTCAGGCATAGCGTACTGCATGATTGATTACGGCAATCATACTGCATGATTGTAATTTTTCTTCATTTAAATATGCTTTTTAGAACAAATGATTTTGGTACGGATCTAATGCAATAATAGAACTTTTTTTTATCGAAATTAAAATTTTTTAAACAAGCTGCTTTGGCTTTGTTTAACTGAAATATTTTTAATAAAAACGCTTACATTTATTTAAACTTTATTTTCTACTGTGTGTTTTTTCTACTTCTAATTTACTCCTATTATTTTGAGTTTAATGAATTTTTGAATAATTTTCATAATTCAAATCAACTTAAACCAATTCTAATAAATAATATTGGGGATCAAATCTATTGTCGACAACTTAAACAAATTATAAAAAATTATATTGGGGATCATAGCATAATTGTGTGTGATCATACTATGGTTGTAAGAATCATAACATGGTTGCGTGTGAATCACACTATGGTTGTGAGGATCATACTATGGTTGTATTTGAAACATACTATGGTTGTGAGGATCATACTATGGTTGTGGAGGTCATAGTAAGGTTGAGTGTGAAACATACTATGGTTGTGGGATCATAGTATGGTTATGTGTGAATCATACTATTGTTGTGAGGATCATAATATAGTTGTACCACAACCATATACCCAACAAAAGTATAATCCTCTTCGAATATTGTCACCACAACCATATTTTTTTTCTGCGTGTGGAAAGGTTAAACTTTGTCATTTAATAATGGAACGCAGTCCGACGCATTTTTGATTCATCCAGTGGGCTGAAGAATGTTTAGCAGAAGATGAAAAATTTTACCACAAAATAGTGTTTTCAGATGAAGCTCATTTTCATCTCGGTGGCTATGTCAATAAGCAAAATTGCTGCAAATGGGGTTTAGAGAAGCAACACATGACTGTTGAGAAGCCAATGCATCCACAAGGAGTCATTGTTTGGTGAGGATTCTGGCCTGGCAGCATTATTAGACCATTTTTCTAAGAAAATTAGCAAGGCGCCGTCGTTACCGTCAACGGTGAGCGTTAAAGCGCCGTTCTCAACAAATTTTTGTTTCCAAAAATTCAAAGGATTACATGGACGACATTCGGTTTCAACAAGACGGGCCACATGTCATACAGCCAACGCAACCAATGATATTTTACGCACTGTTTTTGAAAATTGAATAATCAGCCGAAATTGTGATTGGCCGCCTCGGAGCTTTGATTTGAGCCCTTTACATTATTTTGAGGGAGCTATTACGGATAAATGTTGCACAATGCATCCAGAGACAATTAACGTGCTGAAACATTAAATCGAAGTAGCCAGTGAAGAGGTTCGACCCGAAACAATCGAGAATGTACGGACAGTATTGTGTTGATCGGACGAGGTACTGCCGAGCCAGTTGTGGTAGTCATATGAATGATATTGCGTTCCATTATTAAATTATAATTTCAGAAATTTGAAAAAAATATTAGTACTTTTTTACATCCGATTCAAATTTAAAATTATAAATCGCCCACGTTGGATATGTTAATGGATTTGGGTAAACAAATTGCAATATTTCTGCTAAATACTTATAACTTATTACTTTTTAGCAGCTTGGTGGGTTTTTGCGAACATCGGTCTTGTGTTGGTTATACAGAGATTTCTTAGGTTTCTTATTTACTTGTAGAGCTATGGAATTTGGTAAAAACCGAATTTAATTCATTAAGAGACTTCGGACTCCAGGCTCCGCCTTAAAAAAAACCGAATACATATACTTAGTAGGGACATAAATACTGTTACACCATTGAACACACCCATTTCAATAGTAGAACTGAACATACCCCGTTAATGTCATATGGGTTTTAAAAGCTAACCTCAATAGCGTAAGTCTGTAACGGGATTTTGAAATTGTTTCAACGTCCATCATGGAGTGGTCAGATAATGAGAACCGCATCGCTGTAATAGCGCTTTTCAAGTGAGGATTATCCGCATGTTCGTCTACCGATGCATACAACTGTTTGAGGAGACTGGAGATGTATAACACCGCCACCGGTCGGGCCGCCCACGCTCTGTCCGGACACCGCATGTCATCAAAGCCGTTAGATCAAGAATTCACAGAAATCCGCTCCGAAAACAGAAAATCATGGCCCGTGAGATAAATATCACGCAAAAGTCCATGAGTCGAATCATTAAAAATGACTTGGGAATTGGGACTTTCAAACGACGTACCGGACATTTATTGACTGCAGCTTTAAAAAAAATAGGGTTGAAAAATGCCAACGTCTTTTGGTGAAGCACGCTGATAACTTGCACAGACAACTTTTGTTCACCGATGGAAAATTTTTTACCGTTCAGGACAAATTAAACAAGCAAAATGATAGAGTGTATGCGCGGTCATCTTAGGAAGCATCTGAACTGATCCCAAGGGTGGAAAAGGGTCATCACCCAGCTTCAGTCATGGTTTGGTGGTGTGTCTCTTACGATGGGGTCACTGACCTGCATTTCTGGAGTCAAAACATCGGCCAAAGTTTACCAAGAAACTGTTTTGGAAGCTGTTGTGAAGCCTATTAACAATTCCCTGTTCCAAAACCAACCATGGCCTTTCCAGCAGGATTCTGCGCCGGCCAATAAGACTAAAACGTTCCAGGGCTGGATTCGAAACAATTTGCCAGCGTTCATTACCTCTGAAGAATGGCTCTCAGGCAGCCCAGATTTGAACGCATTGGATTACAAATTGTGAGCGGTTTTAGAGGACAAGGTTTGTCACAAAAGATACCCCAACATTGGATCTCTTAAGGCTGTTTTGGTTCGAGCTGTGGCCAATTTTCTAATGGACGAAGTTGGTGCTGTTATTGATGATTGGCCGGTGCGACTTGAGGCGTGTGTAAAGGCAAAAGGCAGACATTTCGAATAAGTAGATTCTTTTTGGATACAATATACATCAACAAATATATTAAAAAATATTTGGTCCAAAAACATTCAGTACTTTTTATTTTACAGCATAAAACGTGAGTAACAGTATATATGTCCCTACTAAGTATAGCGTGATTCATCTAGAGGTATTTTTTCAGAACAAAAAAATATAAAAATTCAAATCAGGTGTGGAATCTTTATTGTTCATTCGAAACACATTATGGCATTTATTTTTTGAATATAATTTCCTTCAAATGTTGACCGCAACTACGCCTCAGGGTTTTCATTCTGAGAGTCCAATTTTGGATGACTCGTTCGAGCATTTCGACCGGTATGGCTTTAACGACACGAGTAATGTTGGCTTCCAAAACCTGAATCGTAGCTGGTTTGTCAGCATACACTTTGAACTTTACGTAACCCCAAAGAAAAATGTCTAAAGGTGTGATATCACTCGATCTAGGCGGCCAACTCACCTGTCCAAAACGTGAAATAAGCTGCTTTTCGAAATGACCTCTCAATAGATCTATTGTTTGAGCAGCTGTATGGCAAGTGGCACCGTCCAGTTGAAACCAAGTATCGTCAAGATTACGGGCTTCACTTGCAGGTAGCATAAAGGTCGATATCAATGCGCGATACCGAGCACCATTCACGGTTACATTCCGGCCATCATCATTTTTGAAGAAACATGCATCGATGATTCCAACAGCTTATAAACCGCACCAAACCGTGGTTTTCTCTGGGTATAATGGCACCTCTTGAACCTCTTCTTGTTGCTCTTCAGCCCAAATACGGCAATTTTGTTTCTTGACTTTGCCGTTGCGCCAGAAATGGGCCGCATCACCGAACACAATTTTAGTAGAAAACAGCGGATCATCCCGTTTCTTACCGAACGCTCATTTCTATAATACAGTTGACAACATTTGAAGGTTATTATTTTCAAAAAATAAATGCCATAAAATGTCCTTTCAAATTACTAACAAAAGGTTCCACACTTGATTTAAATTTTTATATTATTTTTATGTTCTGTAAAAAATACCTCAAGATGGATCACCCATACGACCATCATTACTATTGGACGCTTGTTTTGACCATATGGACCGATTGTTTTGACCATAAGGAACTGGGCCCCTACGTTATATGTATCCGAACTAGTATTTTTGGAGATCTTGAAAATAAATGCCAACATCGAACTGTTGTGAAATTGTGTTTTATTTGTATGCGTGTCTTAAGTAATCCTTAGGCCCCGTTTTTTGGACATAATAAACAAAAGTTTAAGCAAACTTGTCCTTTTGAGTTATTGTTTACGGCTCAACTAAGAGTCGTGGTTCTTCCACAACGAAATGAGTATTTGTTAAACAAATATTCAAAAAGTGTATATTTTTACGATATACCTTTGGTCCTTTAAAGAGAATCTTATTCCCTCCGTGCCGGGTTCGTCCATTTGCAAGCGGAACGATGCCTGTCCCTCCTTTCGTCTGTCCTTCTGTCGTTGTAATCAAAGAATAGATCGAAATTAAGAACCGATTTTGATGAAATTTAGAACATTCATTTAGTTTGGGTCAGTGGAGTTTGTTCACATTGGTCCATGTTTGATATTATACATAGGCTTTCCCGACTTTAGAACCTACAGCTCTAAAAGCCACACAAAGCACAAAGCGTTACGAACAATCAACAGTCATGTCTTGTGTTATAGCGGTCCATGTTTTCGAAAGCTCTAACACAAAGGTCCATCTCAATTTGAGGTTCTGCAACTCTAGAAACCACAAATTGTACCAGTTCATGCTCAAATTGCTTGGTACGCTATGAGCGTCAAGTAATTAACTATTGTAAATCTAGACCTTATTGGTCTATAATTTCGTATAGTCCCCTTACAAAGATCCTTTCCAATTTAGAACCAACACATATCTCTGGTGAAATTGGTCCATAGCAGTCTATGTGTTGGAGTAACCTCTCACAGCAATCCCATCCTAATAAAGATCCTGCCGTTCTAAAGGTAACATTGTAAACACAATCTATCTAAAAGTCAGACGAAAGACAGACGCGCTGAATCCTGTGAATAGAAGAGTGGCGTAGCGTATATCATAGACGGCCATGCAATACTTTAGCCTTTTTACTTGAAGTTTTTGTAATTTGGCTAAATTTTAGTGCGGGACCATAGGTCCGCAAATCTGGCCCATTTAAAGAAGAGCATATGGTTACCAAGAAACTAGTAAAGTGTTTAATTTTCATTATTTTTAAAATCAGAGTATATTTAGAGCCCACTGAACGGTTCCATAAACTTGTTTCCTATTTGCTTTTTTGCTCATCGAGAAGTGTAGCTGGCCTCACGGTGTAGTCGCGCACCATCATGGCGGCTATGGTTCATTGGTCCACGCGAAGTTTGCACCGGAGATGGGAAGTTATGTTACTCTAATAAGCCGCTCGAAGCATAGCCTATTTTAGTGTATAAGTTGGGTCCCTTTTTAATAACCGAAATCTTAAAATCTTGCTTCTTGGCGGCGGCCCCATTTATCCTTCGTCCAGATTACAAAAAAAATTGCAAATTCTCTAGTCTCTTATCTCTCGTTATTTATTCTTCAAAAGACCAAAGAAAGCCTTTCCTATTTAATTTCCGGTCTAGTTAAAAAAATATATTCTACAAGAATATTTTTTATCACCACAACATATCGTTAATTATCAGCAAACTTATTTGACCGGTGCTATCATGGTCCTAAACGCAATGTAAAATCTTTTGTTAATGTTTATATGCGAAACAAAAAATAAACCCAAACCTCAAATGTTTAGTAATTAAATTTTAAGCCCTTTATGCAAGACCAATGTGGCTAAAATAACTAATTACGCTAAACGCTTTGGCCGAAACCACATGCAGACCTAATATTTATTGGCGGGTATGTACGAAGCGTGCACTTACGCACGAACACGCTGGAATGCTTGTCCACAAAAGCTTAAAAACGTTTTAGTTAACCAATCAATTTTCCTATTGAATAATTTTCAATTGTTGAAACATTTGAAACAATTGAGAGTGAAAATGCCCCCAGACCCACTTACATGGGTAGAGAGAGAGAGAGAGGGACCTCTAAACAGTCATGGCCAATTAACAAAAGGTGTCCAAAGTACACGGTGCAGAATTATAACCATATCGTGCAGAATTATACCTGCAGTAGGTTTAAAGAACATTTTAAAAGAGAAAATTTTAATTTTTGAGGTTATGTCCTTTAGAGTATTGCTTAGTTACAGTTGTGTGCTAGAGCGATTATTCGCAGTCGATCATAGCAAATTTTATAATCCTTAACTAAGAAATGTTTTATGTTGTCATTGTCGGAAATTATACTATCTTAAAAGAAGCCTGGTTCAAATCCGTGTTAAAAGTTCTAAAAAGTTAGAAACTTCGAAAGAGGCATATTTGAATCGAAATGTATGATTTTTTTGTTCTTCGAGCCAGATTTGTCTGTCTGTCTTTATTGTTTTTTAGGTTGTTACTTATTCTTTGATTATTTTCACAAGACTGCCTGCCAGTGGTATTGAAATGTCCTTGACCCTAATACGAACTTTATTAAAAACATAAATTAATGACATTAGCTTTAAGACGTACGATTTTCAGCAGTATGCTGATGCATTTTGAAAGTTCAAGTTTCGTCCATTGTTTCTAGCAATGAAGTCCGCAATGTTATTCGCACGCAGTTGTAACTGAAGTTGGCCAATGTTAGCGCTTTGTTTGATTATTTAAAATATTCGGGAAATATCGATATGGTGAAATAAGTCTTCAGTCAACATTCCGTTCGTGGATTTCCTACACTCCAAATGAAACGTCAGACTTTCGTGTTCAATTTCTACTACAGCTGGGTCTTGAAAATCTTGTAGAGTGTTTTACATAAAATCTCTCGTAAACCGGAAAGGCACATTTGAATCTACGCCCTACAGCACCAATCGTTTCTTCGGTGCGCTATGCACGATGTATTTGTGCATATGTTTTATCACTTAGAGCAGACGCGGGTCGATTTGTAGGGAGGAAAAAAAATTGCTCAAGTGACAAGGAAAATCGTATTCTACGGATCAAAGAAGACCATACCTCTAAAACGAATTCTGTCCGATTTGATGGAATTTTTTTAAAATTTGACCCTTTGGATCAAAAGTCGGAACATCAGAATTCGTTTTATAGGTATGGTTCCTCGGGCAAAATTTCTTATTATAGAATACGATTTTCCTTGTCACTTAGGCGATTTTAAAAACTACCTGCCCCAATGTTTTGGCATTAATCGCATAGTCGGCCCGTGCTACATTACGCTGATATGTAGAGACCTTCGCACGAAATTTGACCATAGGTCGGAATTTATATGTGACTTCTATAGCAGAAGGGTCATATTTTTTGGGGGCAATATGAAAACATAGAGCGACATTTTTTAATTTTTGCTAGGATTGGTTATTGGAGCTATATTGTATTTTTAATGTCATCTGCAAAGCGGTTGGACCTTTAATCGAAAAGGACCCTTGCACTGGGGCGATTTTAAAACATAGACAAATGTAATCGGGGCTTTGGTAGGGTTGCTTATCACATTTTGATCACAACAAGTTATGTTCAACTGGTTGGTTTATGTGACCGCTCCGAGGTACCTCAATTAGTGCTGTGTACACCGTTTTGAGTAGTGGCCTTTGTTAATTTCTCATAACCATTCCGTACAAATGAGAAAACTAAGTAGGTTGTTCGGGTCTATTGCAGATATACAGAATAAGTCCTCCAAAAATCTGGATCCAAGGCTATTCTGATTTCGGTAAGTCAAATCTGGGACTTACCAATGAGGAAGTGTTTTACCGTCTCCTCCTCAGTGTTGCCAAGGTAGCTACAATCATCGTTAAAGGGTATATTTTATCATCGAATGTGTTTTGGCTTTCTCTTTAGAATCTCCTTGAACTTTTTATAGTTCGTTGTTCTATTAATAGTTGAATATTATTATATCCTCTTCAGCTTATGCTTAATTAGACTAAGTTTGAATTTAATAATACTAAAGCATCAAGGCTGCAAGTCTGGAGACCTTTGTACAGGCGCTATAAGAAAACATTGATTAACTTTGGTTTAATTTCAGTGCCATTCTAGAATTGAGTCGTATGTGGCTTGTAGAGCGGCAGAAAATAAAATCGTTAGTGTCTTTTGCGAGGATGCTATATAAGAACATGAATCAATATGTGACAGCGCATAGAGAAAGGGCACTAAGGGTAAAAAAATCAATTTTCATTTTTTCTTCTTTTTTTGATGTGGACAACATCTGAGCATCGAATGAGACCGATCACATGCCCCAAAAGTGTTCCCTCCCAGAGATATGAGCGTTTTATGAAAGTGAAGTCGACGATTCTAAGCGCAAATAGAAGGAGACCTAATCTTTAAAATGGCTCTCCTGAACAAAAGTTTTTATCAACTTTTCACTTTTTTTTGATGTGGACAACATCTGAGCATCGAATGAGACCGATCCCATGCCCCAAAAGTTTTCCCTCCCAGAGATATGCGCGTTTTATGAAAGTAAAGTCGAAGATTCTAAGCGCAAATAGGAAGCGGAATCTTTAAAATGGCTCTGCTGAACAAAACTGGTTTTTAACCTTAGGTCCCTTTCTATTTTGCGCGTCACATACGGGGGCGACCGCAAAAGTAACTGGCCTAACATAAAAAGAACCGTTTTTTTTGGAATTATTCTTATTTATTTTTCAACATAATCCCCTTCCATCTCAATACACTTCATCAAAAGTTTTTCAAGTTTTTTAGTTCCATCCGAAAAATAAGATTTTTCAAGACCTTCAAAATATTCCTCAGTTTCAGCAATAACCTCGCTATTGGACGAAAATTTTTTGACACCGAGAATTTTTTTTAAATTTGGAAACAAGAAATAATCAGAAGGAGGTAAATCTGGACTATATGGTGGATGCGGAGCAATTTCAAATCGTAATTCGGCCAGTTTTTGTTGAGTTAAAAATGCAGTGTGTGAAGGAGCATTATCTTGATGATAAAGAACTTTTTTTTCTAAATGCGGTCGTTTTATCTTGATTTCTTCACTCAACCGATCCAATAATGCACAATATTCACTATTTATAGTTCTTCCTTTCTAAAGATAATCAATACATATTATACCCCTTGCATTCCAAAATACTGTGGTCATTACTTTTCCTGCTGACTTAACAGTTTTCGCCTTCTTGGGACCACTTTTACCAGCTTCTATCCATTGTTTTGACTGTTCTTTGCATTCAGGTATGTAGTGATGGATCCGTGTTTCATCAACAGATATGATTGACGCAAGAACTCTATTTGATTACGCTGATAGATCGCTAAAAGCTCCTCGGAATTGGTCCAACGGACGATTTTTTGGGGCAAAGTCAACAAACGCGGCACATATCTTGCGGATAGCTTTTTCATGTGGAGTTCATTATGTAAAATACTCCAAACATTTTTTCGTGTATTTTAACAATATCAGCAAGTTCTCTGAGCTTTATTCGCCTATCTTTAGTCACTTCATTAAATATTTTTCTAATGTTTTCAATAGTAGTAGCAGTTTTCGGTCTTCCAGAGCGTTGTTCATCTTCCGTACTTGAACGACCCATTTTAAATTGTTGAACCCAGGATTTCACGGTGGAGTATGATGGTACATTATCACCATGAACAGAATCCAATTCATCTTTGATTAATTGTGGCGTATAACCTTTCATATAAAAGTGTTTAATTACCGCACGAAACTCTTTATTTTCCATTTTTCAAAAATTATAAAACTTGTTTACTTCAATCACCTGTAACAAAGAAAATAATCATTAAATATTTCGGAAATTTTGACAGATGGCTTATAAAAGATTGCTTTTAAAAAACAAAAAACAAAAAAGTTGCTAGTAAAACAGAAAATGTGCCAGGCCAGTTAGTTTTGCGGTCGCCCTCGTATGGTCTTATTTCAGCAAAGTTCGTTAATCGGTCCCAAGTAAAGTACCACTCGAATTTTGAACGCAAGCAGATTTAAATTGTGACTTCTCTAGTTTTTAAGGCCTATGGGCTATATTCAAAAAAATGGACCAATAACGTCCAATCTTGCTTCTAGAATGGCGGCACTTAAATGTGGGAACTCTAGTGTGGGCTATATTCAAAAACATGGACCGATGAAGTTTTATTTAAGTACGGTTGGTTATTGTTTGCTATTGCTGTTCATGTTCAAAGCGAAATTTGGTCAGAATCGAAATATGTGGCTTCTAAAGCTGCAGGTAATGAACACGGAAATATCGTTGCACTACACGCAGAAAAAAAGTATGGTTGGGGCAACAATATTCGAAGAGCACCATACTATTGTTGGTTATATGGTTGTGGCACAACAATATTATGATCATCAAAACAATAGTATGGTTCACACACAACCATACTATGATCCCCATAACAATATTATGGTCCTCACAACAATAGAATTATTCACAAACAACCATACTATGATCCCCACAACCATATTATTATTCACATTCAACCATACTATGATCACCATAACCATAGTATGTTTAACGTACAACCATAGTATGCTCCTCAGAACCATAGTATATCTCACACACAACCATACTATGATCCCCAAATTTTTTTGTAAAGACCTTATTACGTTGTTATTCAACTTTATTAAGTAAATTATGTATGTAAGTAATCTACTTTATTAAGTAAGTTGTATAATAATAGGAGTAATAATATTTTAGTTATACTAATCCGTAGTTTTTTTTTGATTTTTTTTTATTTTTATTACTATTATTGGGTAAGATTCGTAAAAATAAAATTGTCAAATTAAAAAAAATAAGGTTGTGCCGGTATGATTGCCGTAATCATGTTATTGTTAACATAAAACCCATGAAAACAATACTTTTGTCCCACCAACCATATTTATATTGTTGCTACAGCCATATTTTAATTTTTAAATTTGGCAACAATACTATTGTAACATTTCAACAATATTAATATTGCCGCAGTCATACAATTGTCAAAATGAAATTCAAAAAACAATACTATGGTTGCGACGACCATACATTTACCGCAGCGAACATACTATTGTTGCCGTGACCATATAGTAACCATATATTTTCTCTGCGTGTACAACAAAGCGTGGCTTATTTAATAGGGTTAATCCTTGGCTCAAACCAAAATATGGCCTCAATTTTTGTCCTGTTGAAATCGGTTTATATTTACAGTCTGTTAATTATTTACAACTTAAGATGGGCAGATGTACAGATATCATTCAATAGAAGCTGAAAGTGACTTCGGATCGATCGGTATAATTACCATGAATCTGTCTAAAGGATGTCCAATTGAGTTATCATTTTAATTTTAATAAAAAATACATTTTTTTAGATAATTAATAAAAATATTTTTATTCCAGTTCATTACAAATAGGTTCCTCTTAAAAATGAAAAAATATGTCGGTCATGTATCCCCCCTACTGGCTAGGCAGTCTTTCAATCTTTTACCTAAATAATCAATCGCGTTTTTCAAAAAACTGTTGTCAATGGTTGATATCCCCTCGATAATGTTGGTTTTAAGCTCTTGAAATGTTGTGGGATTATTGCTGTACACTTTCGATGTCAAAAAACCCCACAAAAAAACTAAAGATGTCAAATAGCACAATCGTGGTGGCCAATTTACTCCTCCTCTACGTGAAATAATGCGATTTTCAAACTATTCACTGTTTCTCTTGCTGTGTGACAGGTTGAACCATCCCGTTGAAACCACTCTACATATAAATCATCCATTTTCCGCTTTGGATCATCTTCATGTAGCGATTTCCATTCACAGTTATCGCCTACGCATATTCGCTTTCAAAAATATATGGTCCGATGATTCCTCCGGACCATAAACCGTACATTTTACTGGATGTTATTGTTGCTAAATTTTAGTGCGGGACCATAGTTCCGCAAATCTGGTCCATTTCAAGAAGAACATATGGTTACCAAGAAATTAGTAAAGTGTTTAATTTTCATTATATTTAAAATCAGCGTATATTCAGAGCCCACTGAACGGTTCCATAAACTTGTTTCCTATTTGCTTTTCTGCTCATCGAGAAGTGTAGCCGGCCTCACGGTGTAGTTGCGCACCATCATGGCGGCTATGGTTCATTGGTCCACGCGAAGTTTGCACCGGAGATGGGAAGTTATGTTACTCTAATAAGCCGCTCGAAGCATAGCCTATTTTGGTGTATAAGTTGGGTCCCTTTTTAATAACCGAAATCTTAAAATCTTGCTTCTTGGCGGCGGCCCCATTTATCCTTCGTCCAGATTACAAAAAAGAATTACAAATTCTCTAGTTTCTTATCTCTCGTTATTTATTATTCAAAAGACCAAAGAAAGCCTTTCCTATTTAATTTCCGGTTATTGTTGCTCTGAGAGAACTCGTTGATTATCTTCACCCCAAATGCGGCAATTCTGCTTGACGTAGCATTGAGCTGGTCTTCGCCGGTGAAAATTATTTTGTTAAAAAATATTCATTTTCTTTTGCCTTCTTTAGCATTGAGCTGGTCTTCGCCGGTGAAAATTATTTTGTTAAAAAATATTTATTTTCTTTTGCCTTCTTTAAAAATATGTTTTAATAATAAAAACACGTTCCTTTCCATTTTAACTAATTGGAATGTATTTAGAATCTAAAAATAAAAATTTTAAATTAAAATTACAAGTAAGAAAAAATGGCAGCAAAATTTAAATGGTGCCTTAATTTTAGACACCTTTTAATTTTAAGTTTTGAAGAAAAAAAAAGCTTAACTTGGAAAAAGTGAGAGACCCGTTCCCATCGGGCCGGAATTCCGAATCCTATTGCTCGAACTAAAGTATACTAATACCATATTTGACTAATCTTACGAGGCCAGCAATATATATTTCTGGCCTAATAATGAAAATGCGAATATTTATCATCAAAAATGGTTTTATTGTTTTTCAAAGTATTCACACTTTTGCATGTGCTCAAACCAACTGTCGAAGCACTTCTTCCACTCCGATTGAGACACCTCCAAAACATGGTTTTTGAACTCTTTAACAGCATCTTCTGGCGACGAAAATCGTTGACAATGCATTTTTTCTTGCTGTGCGGGAATAAAAGGAAGTCAATGGGTGCCAAGTCAGGGCTGTACGGCGGATGACCCATCAATCCGCTGTTTTGGCCGGTCAAAAGGGCGCTGGTTTGAGCCGATGTGTGAGAGCTCGCATTGTCATGCTGCACAATGATCCGTCTTCTCTTGTTCGTTTTACGAATATCTCCAAAGACTTCAGGTAAACAAATTGTGGCGTACCACTCAGAATTGACCGTCCGTCGTTGCACAAGCGAAACAGTCGCCACATGACCAGTTTTGCCGAAGAAAGAGGCGACCATTATCTTCGAAGTGTCTTCCACGAACAACTTTCGTTGGATTTGGCTCGTCTTCGAAGACCCACACGGTCGATTGCTGTTTTGTTTCGGACTCATACGCATAGATCCATGATTCGCCGCCTGTGACGATCTTATAAACGTCTTTTGAAGCATCGCAATCGTATATTTTCATAATTTTTTTGCACAAATCGACACGAGCTTTTTTTTGAGCGATTGTAAAATTGTGCAGGATCCAACGAGAACAAACCATTTTTACTGCCAGGTGTTCACGCAATATCGATTGTATGCTATTGGAAGAAATGCCCATGGATGCCTCTATCTCACAGTATGTCGCATGACGATCTTGCATTATCAGTTCACGCACGGCATCAATGTTATCTGGCACAACGGCCGTTTTGAAAGACCTTCACGATCTTCGTGTTTGAGCGAGCGTCGGCCAGGATTCAATTCATTTAACCAGTTTTTCACAGTGTTTTTGGATGGTGTTTCATCGCCATACAAAGCCTTATGTTCATCGATGCAAGTTGGTTTTTTCAAGTCACTGTAAACAACACAAATGATGGTCGCATGTCAAAACGTTCCGAGTACGAGGGCGGTTCGGAAAATTCTTAGCCTATCAATTAAAGAGAATAGTTAGTTTTTCAAAAATATTTTTATTTTTCAATATAATCTGCTGAAACTTCAATACACTTAGTCCAACGCTTATCTAGCAATTCTATCCCTTGATTAAAATAGTTTTCCTCAAGGTCTTCAAAATAGTGGTTTACACTGTAATTGCATCGTCATTTGAGGTAAAACGCTTGCCAGCAAGGATTTTTTTTACACTTGGGAACAGGTAAAGGTCACTGGGAGCTAAATCAGGAGAATAAGGTGGGTGGTCAAGCAACTCGTACTTTAAGTCGTTGATTTTAGCCATTGTTAAACACTCTTGTGCGCTGGTGCGTTGTCTTGATGAACAATTATTTTTTTTGTGTTGTAAGCCAGGACGTTTTTCTCGAATTTGTACATTTAATTGATCTAAAAGGTTGCAATAGTACTCTGAATTTATTGTTTTACCCTTTTGCAGATAGCCAATCAATAAAATACCTTTGAAGTCCCAAAAAACCGTTGCCATAACCTTACCAGCCGATTGAATTGTTTTTGCCTTCTTTGGGGGACTTCCTCCAGCTTCAGTCCATTGTTTGGATTGTTTTTTTTGTCTCTGGAGTATAGTGGTGGATCCATGTCTCATCAACAGTTATGAAACGACGCTTAAAATCCATTTTATTTCGCTGAAAACGATCCAAACAAGCTTGAGAAATGTTTATTCTTATGCGTTTTTGGTCGACTGTTAACAAGTCCGGCACCCATGTTGCAGAAAGCTTTTTCATCTGTAGTTCCTAATGCAAAATTAAATGGACTCGATCATTTGAGATGCCCATGATATTAGCTATTTCACGCACTTTTATTCGTCGATCATTTAATACCATATCATGCACTTTGGCTGCAATTTCTGTTGTTGTTGCTGTTTTGGACGTCCACGTTCATCTTCAATGCTTGTACGACCACGTTTAAATTCAGCAACCCAATTTTTTACTGTTACATATGAAGGAGCACTTTCACCTAACACATTCACCATATCATTATGAATTTCTTGTCCCGATAAACCTTTCTTATGTAAATATTTAATGACACCACGCATTTCTAATTTTTCCATTGTAAAAAAATCGCGGATGCGTCTTTTGTGAACACCTGTTTCTATATGAAGGAGTTGCCAGATTCGACAAAATTTATCATGTGTTCATAGCAGAGGTGGAAGTTTCCAAAACACTTAACTTTTTTCTGTTTATACCGCGCTTTTTGTGCTAGGCTAAGAAGTTTCCGAACCGCCCTCGTATGTTTCTGCCAAAAACTGTCGAACTTTCCAAGGAAATGTCAGATGGCGCCAGACAACAGTAAGTGTTGCCCAGTCCAGAAATATATATGGCAACCCTCGTAATTCTTGGACACTAAAAACAGCTTGTAAGTAAATTTGGGAATATTTGCATGGGACCAGCCTAATCCTTCCTGTGAATGCTAATTTTCACTGCAGTACATTTGGTAACTGGGCAGTTCAGAAAGTGTTTCTCTACAAACGAGTACCAGTACACAAAGTGCATTTATTTACATTCGTTGTACATTCGACATGAGCGCTGTTTTCGCCTCTATTCACATGTACTCATAGACGAGTACATATAAATATATACCAGTAGTATATGAAAATTGCAATGTATAAATTTGCGTGTACGTGTATATTTTTAAATGTAAATAACTACAGTCGATATTTGTGTTTGTGTGCATTGGTGCTGCCGCCATCCTATGAACAAACGAACGGGTAGTACTCTTTCAAGCGCTAAAATTTTAAATAGATTTTAATGAATTTTCAACACCATCAAGGGGCAGCAAAAAACGTACAGCTAAATAAATTTTGTATAAACATTATGATCTTCTTTATTTACATTATTTACAAACGGACAAATGCAAGTAATCTCTGGATTAGAAGGAGGTATGACAAATGCAGAGAAAAGTATTCAATTCACACGATTGAGCACTTAATTTAAGAGACCAGCTGCGTCCGGGGTATTGGAGAAGGATTTTGTAGGTTTATTGTTTAAAATGCAATGGATCTCTCATCCTAGGAAACGAACAAACACGGACGTCTCTCAAATCCGTAAGCTGTAGACAAAATTTAAAATACCGGCTGCGATTGCCTTATGCCGAGGCTTTTATGTGGCTTAGAGATTTTTCTTACTCGTAAAGGGATTGGCTTTTACGAGATGGAAAACCCGCCACTGAACAGATTTAGATGTTCTTACACGGATTTGAAACTTGGTTTACTTGTGGTTTCTAAGCCCAAGGTTTTAACAGTTCATTACAAATAAAAACACAAAAGAAAACAAGTGGACAATTCAAAAGTTCGACCACGCCGAAGCTTTTTTACACTCCACCATGGTTTACGTTGTACTATGTCATGGATAGTATTGAGGATATTATTGGTGGTGGGTCCCAATTTAACAGAACTACATTTTTGAAGCCCCATGAAAAGTTGTCCTGATCAAATTCGTGAATTTTGTCCCTATGTACATTGTTGAGAAGATCTTAGTAAGCCTGTAGATTCTGAAAAATCTAGATTTAGAAAAATCGAGTTTTAGAAAAATAGAGATTTAGAAAAATCTTAAAAGTTAAAGCATATTGAGATTAGTGAGGAAATTCCACTGTTTCTGAGTAACCATATGTCGATGTTCGAAGGTATTTTGCACAGTTCTGTATTAGTAAACATAAGATAATGTAGATAGTCTCGATAAAGTAAATGTACCTTCTCTCGAATATCATATAAACTATTATGTATCTTACGAGATGAGAATCTTAAAATAATCAGTTGTGATACAAACGCATTTCCGCAGTGGAAATGCGCCGGGTGTGTCCAGATAACAGCCGCAGATACCAGATAACAGAGGTATTTTTCAGAACAAAAAAATATAAAAATTCAAATCAAGTGTGGAATCTTTATTGCTGATTCGAAAGGACATTTTATGGCATTTATTTTTTTAAAAATATTTACCTTCAAATGTTGGCAACTGTATTATGGAAATGAGCGTTCGGTGGGAAAAGATCCGCTGTTTTCAACCAAAATTTTGTTCAATGATTCTGGCTCAACGGCAGAGTCAATAAACAAAATTGCCGCATTTTGGGCTGAAGAGCAACAAGAAGAGGTTCAAGAGGTGCCAGTATACCCAGAGAAAACCACGGTTTGGTGCGCTTTATAAGCTGGTGGAATCATCGATGCATATTTTTTCAAAAATGCTGATGGTCGGAACGTAAACGTGAATGGTGCTCGCTATCGCGTCATGATATCGATCTTTATGCTACCTGAAATTGAAGCCCATAATCTTGACGACACTTGGTTTCAACAGGACGGTGCCACTTGCCATACAGCTGCTCAAACAATGGATCTATTGAGAGGTCATTTCGAAAAGCAGCTAATTTCACGTTTTGTACAGGTGAGTTGGCCGCCTAGATCAAGTGATATCACACCTTTAGACATTTTTCTTTGGGGTTACGTCAAGTCCACAGTCTATGCTAACAAACCAGCTACGATTCAGGTTTTAGAAGCCAACACTTCGCCTGTCATTAAAGCCATACCGGTTGAAATGCTCGAACGAGTCATCCAAAATTGGACCCTCAGAATGGAAACCCTGAGGCGTAGTTGCGGCCAACATTTGAAGAAAATTATATTCAAAAAATAAATGCCATAAAATGTCCTTTCAAATTACCGATAAAGAGTGTGGAACTAGATTTGAATTTTTATATATTTTTTTTGTTCTGAAAAAATACCTCTAGATGGATCACCATATATAAATAATACAACACAGGGAGATATTTTTCTTTCGGGTTTTTTCCTAAGAAAAGGGTCGATCATTAGTATCATAATTAATGGCCGTACTTGGTTGTGCCACGCTTTCGGTGTGCTCGTATGGATCCCACGTACCGTGTGTGTATCGTGGGAAGAGGATCGTGGAATCTCAGTGTGCTTTGTATTATGTATTTAAGGCATGTATGTTTACTTTGTACGATATATATACGGCACTCCTGAGCAATGTCATCGCATCGTTGATTATGTTACAGAGGCATTAGAAAATAAAAAGTACTGTTCAGCTGTTTTTCTAGACGTTCAACAGGCGGTCGACCGAGTATGGCATCCTGGGCTCTTATTCAAATTAAAAAAGTTTCCTACCAACACCTTTTTATCCCGTGTTGAGGTCATATTTATCTGATAGACTATTTTATGTTAAACATAACAACGATTTTTCCGGAATACAGTATATAAGCGCAGGTGTTCCACAAGGCAGTGTTCACATTAGATTTGCCAACATCAAATAATGTACTCGTCGCCACTTATGCAGATGACACATCAATTTTGGCAGCAAATCACTCGGCGATGGTTGCATCTTCACTTATTCAAAATCAACTTAACGTACTTTAAAATTGGTTAATTAAATGGAACATAAAGGTGAACTCCAGCAAATCTAGCCACATAACATTCACAAATAGAAAAGACAATTGTCCGCCAGTGACGATAAATGGTGAACCAATACCACACGGACTGTGTCAAGTATCTCGGTATGCACATGGATCGCAGGCTTAACTGGCAGCCGCATATAAAAAACAAAAGAAATCCACTTGACATAAAGTTTAAAAAACTATTCTGGATACTTGGACCAAAATCTCAGCTAAGTGTTGAAAATAAATTAATAATTTATAAGTCGTTATTAAAACCGGTTTGGGTATATGGCATACACCTACACCTATGGGGTACAACAAACAACTCCAATTTCAAAATATTGGAAAGATTTCAGTCAAAATCGCTAAGGTTGATTTAAGACTTGCCATGGTACGTAAGAAACGACATAATCCTTAACGATCTGAACATGACATACGAGGGCGGTTCGGAAAGTTCTTAGCCTATTAATGAAAGAGAATAGTAAGTTTTTCAAAAATATTTTTATTTTTCAATATAATCTCCTGAAACTTCAATACACTTAGTCCAACGCTTATCTAGCAATTCTATCCCTTGATTAAAATAGTTTTCCTCAAGGTCTTCAAAATAGTGTTTTACAACTGTAATTGCATCTTCATTTGAGGTAAAACGCTTGCCAGCAAGGAATTTTTTTAGATTTGGGAACAGGTAAAAGTCACTGGGAGCTAATTCAGGAGAATAAGGTGGGTGGTCAAGCAACTCGAACTTTAATTCGTTGATTTTAGCCATTGTTAAAACAATCTTGTGCGCTGGTGCGTTGTCTTGATGAAAAATTATTTTTTTGTGTTGTAAGCTAGGACGTTTTTCTCGAATTTGTACATTTATTTGATCTAAAAGGTTGCAATAGTACTCTGAATTTATTGTCAGATAGTCAATCAATAAAATACCTTTGAAGTCCAAAAAACCCGTTGCCATAACCTTACCAGCCGATTGAATTGTTTTTGCCTTCTTTGGGGCACTTCCACTAGCTTCAGTCCATTGTTTGGATTGTTCTTTTGTCTCTGGAGTATAGTGGTGGATCCATGTCTCATCAACAGTTATGAAACGACTCTTAAAATCCATTTTATTTCGCTAAAAACGATCCAAACAAGCTTGAGAAATGTTCATTCTTATGCGTTTTTGGTCGACTGTTAACAAATCCGGCACCCATGTTGCAGAAAGCTTTTTCATCTGTAGTTCTTCATGCAAAATTAAATCGACTCGATCATTTGAGATGCCCATGATATTAGCTACTTCACGCAGTTTTATTCGTCGATCATTTAATACCATATCATGCACTTTGGCTACAATTTCTGTTGTTGTTGCTGTTTTTGGACGTCCACTACGTGGTTCATCTTCAATGCTTGTACGACCACGTTTAAATTCAGCAACCCAATTTTTTACTGTTGCATATGAAGGAGCACTTTCACCTAACACATTCACCATATCATTATGAATTTCTTGTCCCGATAAACCTTTTTTATGTAAATATTTAATGACACTACGCATTTCTAATTTTCCATTGTAAAAAAATCGCGGATACGTCTTATGTGAACACCTGTTTCTATATGAAGGAGTTGCCAGATCGAAACAAAAGTTTCCAAAACACTTAACTTTTTTCTGTTTATACCGCGCTTTTTGTGCTAGGCTAAAAAGTTTCCGAACCGCCCTCGTATGTAAAAGATGAAATCAAACGATACTCCGAGAAATACCTGAAAAGATTAAGCAACCATTCAAATTTACTAACGATCAGTCTATTGGATGGCAGCAACGAAACGAAGCGTTTAAAAAGACTTCAGGTATTGGACCTTCCTTTTAGAATTTTAAAAGCTAGATTAAATTACATAGAACTAAATAGAATTGTAAATATAAGTGATTTTACTTATTGAAGTAAAATCTACCCGTTATTCTTAATAATATATTGCTTACATAATTTGCTTATTATCTCTCAATAGATTGCAAATAAATAAATAAATAATTAAAAAAAAAGATGCATATAAGGGTGATTCTGAGATTATAAGCCAATTTCGACATCATTTTTACATTAGATTTTTTTGCAGAATTTAATATTTAATTCGGGTAGATGTCTTAGTTCTAAGAAATACTAGTCATTTTTAAAAGGTACACATCAAAATTTGAATTTTTAACGGAATCATGCAACAATTTAAAAATATGACCTCCAGGGTAATGACTCTTTGAACAGAGAAACGACGAAGACAATAAAATATATACTCGTAGTATTTTTTTTCTTAAAATCAACAAATTAATTTTTATTCAGTTCTTTTGTAAAAATAATAAATGAAAAAATCTGTTAATCGTCATTCCCCTGTGAAAAATTTTGGCAGGGAAATGATGATTTTCTACAAAAACCCCCTGAAATGTTTTGTTTAAGTACTTACCCTTACAAAATTGACTTTATCTGGAAGTTTTTACTTGCAATAAACACAAAAAAATACTTGCAAAATTATAAAAAGTATTGATTATCTTTTTTAAAAACCAAACCCAGGGGAATGACCAACTTAAGTGTGAACGTTCGTAACGAGTGACAAAACACGACTTACTTTATTTTATTAAGACTGTTGACGAAAAAACTATAAGATTTGCACCCACTTCAAGTAATGTTCAATCATATTTGAGTTGCTTGAAATCAGGATTGGTTTGGAATTTGAATTTTAGCGAATATTAGATTTTACAGGGGAATACTGTGTATTTTCAGTTACAGAAAAAAACATCCATACATATATAAATTAATTAAAAAATTATAATCGTTAAGAGCAACAAAATTAGTTGAATATTATTTTTTACTATGGACTGGTTTTATTAAATAAATAATTAATATTTTTGTAACAAATTGAGAAAATTTCAATTGAAAGTAGTCTTAAGGACAGCCAGGGTAATGATATTGAACACTTTGGTACGGAATTTTTTGAAGCACAAATATTTTTTTTAAAAAACAATTTTAAAGACTTTAAAGGTCCTATAAAGAGTTATTGTATAGTAAATAATAAAGTATAATATATTTTATTTTTCCCGCTTGAAACAACCAAGAACAAAGTGGCCCATAATCTCAGAATCAACCATAAGTAGTTTAATGTAATTAAGGTTTATGTTATTTTAAGATTGGAAAATAAAACATTTTTCCGACGACACTCAACACATTCGGTCTTTTATTCCGTCTAGTCCTTTAATCCCTCTACAGATTTCTTTTTCGTACTCTAGGCACTTTTGACCTATAGGATAAGACTTTAAACATAGTCCACTCGTTGAGTAAATGCTATTTTTAAATACGTGACGATACGATTTGTTTTTTTTAATACTCATATGACTATAGTTAAAGGATTCCTATGGTCAAGTCTGATTGCAAAATTGGCACAAATCTTTAATTCATGTAGTTATTAGGATTTGCGAGAGAATTTAACTGTTTCTTGTTATCAATATGTCTCTGAACATTACGGTATGGTTTTTGGGCCCTAGGGCGCATAGACCACGCCCATAGGTCAAGACCTTCAATTCAGCCAAAGCGTAAAATTAATGTGATGTTGAGATTTTTCATAAAACTCCGATATTTTTAATTTTGCCACCTAAAATTTTACCTATGATTTTTTTTGTGAGAGACCAGTTTATCATAAATAAGACCGTGTACTGTTAAAACGAATTCTTCAAAGGTAAACCGAACGGGGAAACAAATTTGGGTTTTTGTAATTCAGACGTATGCTTTCGTAAAGCATTCAAAAGTTCATTACAAACACTTCCAGTTTGAATTTTGAAACAACTAATAAAATGTTTAAACAACCTGCGAACATTGACTAATTCATACATTCCGCCTACTTTCTACTTCTGTACACAGAAATATGCTGTGTAAGCACATGTACAGTCATGGACATAAAAATAGGTTCACAATTAATAATTTACACTAAATTTCGGAAAAAATTGTAATGCCTTTTTAAAAATATTTGCTTGAAATTATTGTGAACGGAAAGAGTTTCTAAAATATATAATCTGGTAACACCGTTCAAATTAAAACAATATGGTATGTCTTGAGAAATGTCAGCAGAAGGTGCGGACAAACAAATAAGGTCAGCAGCATGAAGTTCCGTCCTTTAAATGAATTAACAAAAACATGGATACAAATCTATACTAAGCGTGGTAATTCAGAATGAAAAATGTCTAAAAAATAAATATTTCAACAGGTACACAAAACACACTTTAGGTTGGGTTTAGTATAGCAACGTGAATGTTACACCATGTCTGGTAGAATTTCCTGATCTAAATCCTATACTATATTTTTTAAAAACAGTCTCGAAAAAACTGGACTAATAAAATCAAGAAATAAGACAAATTGTGACGGAAACTCGTATTACGCATAGTAATCTATTCTGAAGAGGACTTGACAGTATTTGGTGGTATTAATGGTAAGAAGATGCAAAATACACAATTTGCTCTTTGCTAAAGTTTAATGGACATGTTTTTTTTAATTTCATCTTGTCTCTTAAAACGCCCCTATTTTTCCCTTCAAAATCAATGGATCAGATAAATTTGTACTTATTTTTCTAAGTGAACTTTTTAAAGCTTTTGTGGTCTATAACAGTGTCATTTCATTAATAAACGAAACCTTTTTCGCTCCTTCAAAAATAACTGCAAGTGACCCTATCTTTTTGTCCGTGACTGTATACGAGTATATGAACTTTCAGTATGTGTGTCTGTGTTTTGAGCTTCGTGTTGCCTATTTCAGCTTACCCTACAAACATTTTTGATTGCGTAAGATTCCAAACCGGTTTGCCTGGGTGATGAGTACAATCGCGACAATTATGGCTTGTGAATCGCCTATATATACTATATATACTGTACTATATCCTTCGAGCGATTTGCGAGATCAATAGGGTTCGTTGGCTATTCTTTAAAACAATTCCTAATAGATTTCGATAGACTTTATGAGTTTCGTAAAATTTATGTCTGTGATGAAACGGGGCGATTTGCAAGAAATAATACGAGGGTTGATATTTTTATTTCGGGTCCGGACAATGCTAGTGTTTCCAGATGCAAACTGGAACACCCATTGGACACCCATTGAATTTTTTAGCATAACTTCACCAAGAACGTTTTGTCATTTGAGGGCGAATTGTTTTGTTTACAGTGTGTTGAAAAATTAATCTCAGTCAAAAAACGAGATATCCCTTAAACATTTTCGTGCGATAATTTTTTAACAATTTTTGTCGTGGTTTATCGAGACAGCAGTGTTTAAATCAACTTATTTCGACATTTCAAGATACCAAGAATCGCTGGTACCAAGAGTTCAGTCTCGGACGCCGCGGCGTTCGCTCCAGGATGAATTTCGTGAAGGACGTCGAACTTCGGTCACTTTGCCAGAAACCATTAATGCTGTGCGTGAAGTGATTAAGCAAGACCAACATGTGACATACCGCGAGATTGAGGCATCCTCGGGCATTAGTATGACAAGCATCAATAAGATATTGCATGTTCATTTCGCCGTGAAAAAAAATGTTCTCGTTGGATCCCACATAATTTGACGAATGCTCAAAAAATGGCTCGTATGGATTGGTGCAAAGAGATGTTGAAAAAGTATAACTGCGGGAGCTCAAAGGCAGTGTATAACATTGTCACAGGTCACAAATCATCTATTTGTGCATATCAACCCGAAACAAAACTGCAATCGACCGTATGGGTCTTTCAAGACGAGCCAAATCCAACAAAAGTTGTTCGTGGAAGAAGTACATCGAAGCAAATGATTGCGTTTTTTTCGGTATAACCGGCCATGTTGCCACAGTGTCTTAAGTGGAACGTAGGACGGTCAATTCTGAGTGGTATACACAACCATCTGTTTGCCAACAGTGTTCGAAGTAATGAGGAAAGATAATAAGAGAAGACGGATCCTTTTGCACCACTACAATGCGAGCTCTCACACATCAGCTGAAACGATGAGCTATTTGACCACTCAAGAAGTTGAATTGATGGGCCATCTACCACAGCCTAGTACAGCCCTGATTTGACACCCAATGACTTCGTATTATTCCCCAGCATCAAGAAAAAATGCGTGGTCAACGTTTTCATTGCTGAAGCATTCAAAAATCATGTTTTGGAGGTGTCTCAATTGGAGTGGAAAAAGTGCTTCGAAAATTTGTGGGGAAAATTTGGTTTGTGCGCATGCAAAAGTGTATTGATCTTAAAGGAGAATATTTTGAAGAACAATAAAACCCTTTTCAATGATAAATTATTGTTTTTATTGCCGGGCCCGAAATATAAATAGCAACCCTTGTAAATAACGACACAAGGAGGAATTGTATAACATTTGTTCACTTGAACGGATATCATCGAAGTATAATAAAGTATAGGATTGCGCGATAGCATGACAGTTTTATGATTCATTTAATGCATAATTGTTTTCATTCTCTCCTCTTCATTTTACCTTTAGCAAAAACAGTTTTGTTGAAGTCCTGAAAATTTCTAAATCTTCGTAAAAACACAACCTATACACGAACAATGTTTATGCTATGCATTGCCAAATAATAGTCGTGGATAGTCGCGGCAAATCCATTGCTTAGGTAATAGTTAAGCGACCCATCCTCTAAAGTTCGTCTATACGGTTCCCAAAGTGTTCGCGCCGAAGATCTATCAAATCCATCAATCGTCTAATTGTTTACTGGGTCATTGTGCGTTGACACGTGAGTGCGTGTGTGTATGTTTGGGTTTATATTGAAACGTTTGATACGAAATTTAGTTTTAGATAATCCCAAAAACAAATAAAATGCGATTTCTTTTTTTTTGTTTTTCGAACAGCAGCAAAATAAATATTTATACATAAAATGAAATATTCATGTTGTCAAAATACACGTTAGAATAGTACACACGAATGTGTTCGTGTATATGTACGAGTATATGTGCATAGTAGTACACACATCCATACGAACATTTGTATGCACTTCCTGCCGCATCTGCACATATTTCATTCATTGTATTTTGATAAATTGAATTATATTTGAATTTATTTCTGGCATTTCAAATTAAAAACATATTTCTATTGATGCTTATATTTCGCAAAATATTAATTGCCCCCGCTTGAAAAAGTTCACGAAGTTGTGTGCTAGGAATTTCATATGTGACAGCGCATAGAGAAAGGGACCTAAGGGTAAAAAAAACAATTTTCACTTTTTTTTTGATGTGGACAACATCTGAGCCTCGAATGAGACCGATCTCATGCCCCAAAAGTGTTCCCTCCCAGAGATATGCGCGTTTTATGAAAGTGATGGTACACAAAAGATACACGTATTTAAATCTTTAAAATGGCTCTCCTGAACAAAACTGGTTTTTCCCTTAGGTCGCTTTCTATTTTGCGCATCACATATAGGATTTTCAAAATCAGAATTCATTTCACTCGAAATGAGATAATCAGAAATTTCACAAATTGCGATTGCACATGGTTTTGATTACAATGGGAAGAATATTTGTTCTTTACTTTAATTAAAACCTGTACACACAGAAAATAGATTTTTTTGTCATAACCGATTTTTTTGCCAACTGAATGTTGGTGGAATCTTGATTGGGTATGCGGCAATTTTCAGTAGAGGTAACTGACAGTATCGGTGGAAGAGACCAAACTAACGGTAGTCCTAACTAATTAGGATGATTAGAACCAATTTATTTACATAGTATATTGTTATAGGTTTTTACCACAATCATTTGTTAACTGGATGAACTGATGGTTAAATTTTACTCGTATGTCTGCGGTTAACTGCCCAAAATATTTTTTTTTTATTTTTATATTTAACGATGTGAAATTATTTATTCGGTTATTTGAATTATGATGAGTATTTTTTTCAAACTTGCTTTTTATTTTCGAATCTAATTAAGTTTGCATACACAATTGTAACGATTTTCTGCATCAACTTAATAAGAGGGTGAAAAAAACTCAATTTTGGTTTTAAAGAGTCAACAAATTTTAAGTTAAAGTGTATTATATTAAACTGGAATTTTAAACTAAAGCTTTCCGGCTGCTTAAGGTTTAATGTGACAACAACTACCTCAAATGAATGCTTGAAGTCTTGGCTACAGATGTGATAAGAAATACGAGGGTTGCTAAATATATTTCTGACATTTCTATTGGAAAGTTTGACATTTTTATCATAAACGTACTCAGAACGTTTTGATTGAAGCCGTGCGTGAACTGATAATGCAAGATCGTCATGTGACATACCGTGAGATGGAGGCATCCTTCGACATTTCTTTAACCAGCATATTGATATTGCATGAACACCTGGCCGTAAAAAGATTTGTTCTCGTTGGATCTCATAGTTCTAGGCGTATGATCCCGAAACAAAACAGCAATTCGAAGACGAGCCAAATCCAACGAAAGTTGTTCGTGGAAGAAGCACTTCGCTGCAAATGGTCGCCTGTTTCTTCGGCAAAACTGGTCATGTAGCGACTGTTCCGCTTGAGCAACGTAGGGCAGTCAATTCTGAGTGGCACACCACAATTTGTTTGCTTGAAGTCTTCGCAGAAATTCAAAAAACGAACAAGAGAAGACCATTGTGCACCATGGCAATGCGAGCTCTCACGCGTCGGCTCAAACCAGCGCCTTTTGACCGGCCAAAACGTCGAATTGATGGGTCATCCGCCGTACAGCCCTGACTTGGCACCCAATGACTTATTTTTATTCCCGCACATCAAGAAAAAAATGCGTGATCATCGATTTTCGTCGCCAGAAGATGCTGTAGAAGCGTTCAAAAACCATGTTTTGGAGGTGTCTCAATCGGAGTGCTTCGACAATTGGTTTGAGCGCATGCAAAATTGTATAAATCATGATGGAGAATACTTTGAAAAACAATTAAACCATTTTTGATGATAAATTTAAAGGTATACCACTTTGTTTTGCCGCCAGTTTGGTAAACATTAGTCGTGACAGTTCATATTTGGCAGTCGTGAAGTACAGACATGGCAAATTTATTATGGAAATATATTCGATACATCGTTAAACATTTTATAAAAATCAGTCATCGATTACTGTGTCACTATTTATCGTGTGGAATAGTCGGTTCTGGGCAATGGAAAATCCTCAAATTATTCATCAGACATCTATGCATCCATTAAAAGTGACAGTCTGGTGTTAAATTTGGTCAGTAGGAATCATTGGACCTGTCAGTGGGGAGCGATATCGTGATATGGTTGAAAACTTTTTAACGCCAAAACTGCATGCTTTGGGCTTAATTAACATGTGGTATTAAGAAGACGGTGCCACATCGCACACCGCCAAAAATCCAAAGTCCAAAAGTCGACTTTCCGAGTCTTATCCAGAAAACTCAGTAAAAGGACTATTTAGTACTTTTTAACTTATTTCATACGTATAGCATTGCAAAAAAAAATTCTTGGCCTGTAAAAAATAAATCGGACCTTCGAGGGCCGTCCTTTTGAGTATTTACTATTATCTCCTTAAACTTTAATTTCAAGAAGAAATCATTCACCCACCAGGAAATTAAAAACTTTTGTTGCATAGTGTATTACCAAAGGAGCATGTACTTATACTTCGTAATTGGTTGGTTGTCATAACTAACTATTGCGGCAACCAATAGGTTTTTTGAATTCGATTGGTATAACCGACTTGTTGGCTGTTAGCATCGTACTATTATTGTAGCTGCCATCTTATAGTAATTTGAAACCCGTAACTATTAATGTTGGTGATTGCAACAGAAAGTATATTGATCCAACCGTTTATTCGTAGTTCTGACCGATTTCCAACTGATATTTTCTCTCTGTGTATGTACGCATCTCGACTACGACGGATTTGACTAAGCACTGTAGGATTTTTTTGATTTTTATGAAATTTCTGATTCCATAAATCGGGTGACCAATCTAGAAATATTTTTTTTCGAAAATAAAACAAATACAAAAATTCAAGTGTGAAATCTTTATTGGTCACTCAAAAGGACATTTTATGCCATTTTTTTTTCAATATAATTTCCTGCAAATGTTGGCCGCACTCTGAGGATCAAATTTTGGATGACTCGTTAGAGCATTTCGACCAGGGGGCTAATCACGGCATTCGACGACGAATGCAAATTCGAATAGAAAAATATTTCGATACGTTTAAATGTTTGGATCATGGCATTCGATCGTAATGTTTTATCGCATACTACTTTTTTTTGCAATGCTGCAAAACAAAGACTTTCAACTCAAAAGATGTGTCGTTGGCTGATTCGAGCACGACGTGGGACTGTTAAAAAATTAAATAGATAATAAGAAACATTTTACGCATTATTGCAATGCAAAAATGTATCACTACTGTGATAACACAAATTGAGTTTCCTAAAAGGCCGATGAAACATCTTTCTTTGTTGATTCTCTTTGCGGCAAGCATACGAGTATGATGACAAGCAGAGAAAAGCAGAAAAACAAAACAACAAGCGTGAATATTTTAATAAATGCAAGTGAATATTTTAATAAATCTGATAAAAATATAGAAATTAGTTATAAATGGATCCAATGCTATTTTTTTACTCATCATCGTCCGATTCGGAGGAGGATTGCAATGTAAACGTAATTAGAAGAAATATTCGAGATAAAAGCAATCGTTTTTTCATTATCTTTGTCCCTAAAAATAATAAAAAAGACGAATATTTTTACGTTATTTCACAAAATATAGAAAAATACCTACATTTCTTTTGTTTTACTCTGTTGTTTTGTTTGGCGTCATTAAAAATGGTAGTGTTTGGTTTTTTTCGATGACGGTTGTGCTTTCGAATTCAACTTCGGGTAGTTTCAATTCGATAACGATTGCCGTGATCCAAATTAATTGCGTTTCGAAGTAAATTTGGTCGTTAACGAATGCGGTGATTAGCCCCCAGTATGACGGTAATGACAATCGTAATGTTGGCTTCCAAAACCTGAATCGTAGCATTGACTTTGGACTTTACGTAGCCCCCTAGAAAAAACTCTAAAGGTGTGACATCACACGATCTTGGCGGCCAACTTACCGTACCAAAACGTGAAATTTCCTGCTCTTCGAGATGACCTCCCAATTGTTTGAGCAACTGTATGGCAAGTGGCCCCGTCCTGTTAAAACCGACGTCCAGATTACGGGATTTAATTTCAGGTAGAAAAAACTCCGATATCACGGGAACGTTCCGGCAATCATAATTTTAAAAATAAATATAAACCAATGATTCCACCAGTTTATAAACCGCACCAAACCGTGGTCTTCTCTGGGAATAATGGCAACTCTTGGACCTTTAGTGGTAGATCTTCAGCCCAAATGCGGCAATTTTGTTTATATAGGTTGCCATTGAGCCAGAAATGTGCCTCATCGCTGATCAAAATTTTGGTCGAAAACAGCGAATCTTCTTCGATCATTTGAAGAGCTCAAACATTGAAATTTGCAGACGTTGCTGCGGTTTAAGTCATTCCATGATGAAATGGTAAACAATTCCGAAAATTAAAAAAAAATAAAGTTCAACAAAACTCACGCGCAATCTGTGAAAAATACCCTATTAGAAAGATACCTCTAGATTATTCACCCGTTACAAGTTGAACACAAGTCCAGCAAATTATTCTGTTTACACACCAATTAAAAAACTTTTTTTTATTTTTTAATAATTTGTTTTTTTTTTTTTATTTATTTTTATATACGTTTTTTCTGCATTATTTTCTTCAGCGCCGGTTTATTTTAATATTCAACATTTCTGTTTTTTGTTTTGTTTTGGTTTTGTTTTATTTTGCTCATATACAACATAATTCTTAGTTTTGTTCATACTTTTGTTAGTTTTTCTCTTTGTTTTCCTCCTCTAAGTTAATACTTTGTTTCGGTTGCAGTTGTTTTTGTTGTATATTCTGTTTGTTATTTTTTTTATAAATAGTAACTTATGTCCAATAATTAATAATTAATAGTTTCTAATTGCATTTTATACAAAGTGGCTACACGTTCTAATACATTTTAATGGGTTTAATGTTTATTTTAATGACTTTTTCTCCCTTTTTTTTGGTTTTTTCTCTTTTTGTTTAAATTGTTTTTCTCTTAAGCAGTTAAACTTAAATGTTAACATAATGTTACAGATGCACCTAGGTCCGATTTTAAATTATAACAATAATTGCACAAATATTCGTAACTAGAGTTTGTCTAACAATTTCTTGGAATTGGGTTTTATACGCTTTCTTTTCATATTATATTATTTATAATCCATATATAACTTATATAATGTTTATGTATGTATATATTTATATAACATATTTATGTTTGTAGGTATGTGTTTAATGTTATGTTCATTTCTAATGAGTACCATGCACAATTCTTTAAGATTAACTAAGGATTTTATTTAATTCAGTAGAAACAATTTTTAGTTAAGTTCTTTTGTTACAATAGCGTGGAAAGTTTAAGGAAAAAATTGGCTTGACTTTTCGCTTAGTCTTAAAGCTAGGGAGTAAAGGGTTCGACGAATTATTTAAATAACAAAAGCTCATGAACATTTTGTGCGAACAGATTTTTAAGTCGTTTCTTAAAAAATGTGTAAAGAAACGAACTAGTTATACTAGATTAATAGGTGTGTTTCATTTTATAAGCAAAAAATTGCACTTGAACCCCAAATGACTTTAAATCGTAACTAAAAACCTAAACATTTTTATTTACTAAATTTTGTTGAGTATGTCCAAAGCTGTTCGTTCACATTTAAAATTAAAAAAGGCATTGAAACAGTTTCTTTAAATTTACGCGTTTATCCAACACAACTTTAGGACATAAAAAACTTCTAGGATTTTTTAAAAAGATAAAAATAAAGTTTTTGCTTAAGCGGAATTTTAGGAATATGAATTAAAATTGTCAGCTTTATCGTCTTTAAAATCAAAAACTTTAAGGCTTTTTCGATAATTATTTAAAGCTTCGCTAATTCAGCAAATTCGGCATGTTCAGCAAATTTGGTCGACAAAAATTTTCTCATTATGAAATTACGTTTTAAATAAATATAGAATATCGTATGAATAAAAATGATCAGATTTAACGTTAATTTTTTTAAATTTTCTTTAATTAGTTTCCTTTTACTCCATTTACTCACTAGCTAAGCAAAAGTGCGAAAAAAACATGGCCATTGTATGCATGACAGAGAGATAGGGAAAGAATATAATCATTTATTTTTTTTAACAAGTACTAATTTACAATAGAGTAGAATGACTTTCTAATGCCGTTGTCTTTATGTATATATTTTTATATAATATAGAACTATTTGTATTTTTATTTATATATGTATATTTATATTTTTCATAATGTTCTGATTAGATGAGTTTATAAGAGGTAGGTCAGATATTTTAATGAAATATTTTAAAGTTTCAGGATATTTAAGAAACAACAGCTATGATCTATTGTATGTACTCGTACGTTAAATAAGTAAAACATGAAGTTTGGTTAAGCCAAATCCTATTAATCCATATTAAAGATTTTTGGACTGATGCGACTGAGCACCATTCTAAAAAAATCCAAAAACAAGAAAGATTGTCAACTCGGCCATGCCGATTCTTTTATGCCCTCAACCACAGATTTTTTAGTGCATTAAGTGCACTTCGTGATTTTTTTTATCATAATCGACCTACACAAGCAGAGTTGCCGCACTTGGCCAATGAGAATCCACGAGTAATATCTGAGTGAGGAAAAGCTTATACATCAACAAAAAGTGACTGTTAAGTGCGGTTTATGGCTGGCGGCGACATCGGGCCGTACTTCTTTGAAAATGAGGTTAGCCAAGCAGGTACCGTGACTGGTGTTCGATATCGCGAGATAATAACGGAAATCTTGTGGCAAGAAATTGAGGATATGGACCTGGACGATATGTGGTTCCAACAGGATGATGCTACTTGCCACGCTGCCAACGAAACAATGTCTTTTTTGCGAGAGAAATTCAATGGCTGTGAAATCCCAGTAAAGGCGATGTTAATTGGCCGCCACGATCATGTGATTTGACACTGTTAACTTTTTTAAATAAATAAAACGTCAATAAGCCAAAAACAATTCAGGAGCTAAAGAACGAGATGATTCGCCACATCATCATTGAAAATGTATACCATCAGGTAGAGGTATGCCATCGAAGCCGTGGCGAGCCATAGCCATTTGCCATAGATCCTTCTATCATAATAAAAACTATTAAGAGAACTCTCTGAAAACTTACAATTGACATCGTGCGTTTTAGTTGGACCACGCTTAAAAAAACCATATACATAAACTGTAACCATCAGTTGGTCTAGTTTACAAATGCTCGAGCTAGTGCTAACCGAATTCAAAGAGTTCTTATAGCCAACGATCTATAACAACAACCAATAATATCGTGCGTTTTACTTGGGCCTTGGCTTCTAGTGCTAAAGACACATTTAAATTTAGTTGTTACAAATTTTCTTAAAGTCAAGAGTCTCCGTTTTTTGTACAAAAAAACTCACTTCTGCCAAATTTCATAAAGATCGGACAACTTGCGACCAGTAGTTTGAAGCCGATAGACGGAAGTTATCTTTTTTCGACCGTGCAAGTTTTAAATTTATTTGCTTTTACATACAACGACCAAAAGCCCGAAAACCGGGTAAACCGCCATGTCGGGTTTTTAGCTATTTTTAACTGTCGGGATTGGACATAAAAAACAGAATGTCGGTTTGTACACTAGTTTCCACAAATTTTAAATTTTCAAATAAAACGCTTCATGCTGCATAAAGTTATTAATTCTTGTTTAAACATTTCTCGTAAGGTTTAAAATTTATCGGCTTACCGACTACTTACTCGTTTAATAACTTAGCGCCCATCAAACACACCTATTATTAATCAAGTACTGCCACGGCGTGCAAGAACGAACATTCGGTTGGCAAAAAACATTGCAACCCTCTATTTATAATTCGGGTCCTGACAATACTAGTGTTCCTAGATGCAAACTGGAACTTCCACTGGAAACATTGAAATTGTTTAACATAACTTCACTCAGAACGTTTTGTCATTAGAGGGCGAATTGTTTTCTTCACAGTGTGTTGAAAAAGTAATGTTAGTCAAAAAATGGAATTATCCCGTGAACATTTTCGTGCGATGATTTTTTACGATTTCGGCGTGGGTTATCGAGACAAGAGTGTTTAAATCAACTTGTTTCGACATTTGGCAATGAAGCACAATCAAAAACCACTGTTAATCGCTCCAGGTGAAGGACTTCCAACTTCGGTCACTTTGCCAGCAACCGTCGATGCTGTGCGTGAACCGATTAAGCAAGACCGACATGTGACATAGCGTGATATTGGGCATTAGTATGACAAGCATCAATAAGATATTGCATGTTCATTTGGCCGTGAAAAGAAATTGTTCTCGTTCGATCCCACATAATTTGACGAATGCTCAAAAAAGGCTTGTATGGATTGGTGCAAAGAGATGTTGAAAAAGTATAACTCCGGTAGCGCAAAGGCAGTTTATAACATTGTCACAGGTAACGAATCATGGATCTATGCATATGAACCCGAAACAAAACAGCAATCGAACGTATGGGTCTTTCAAGACGAGCCAAATCCAACAAAAGTTGTTCGTGGATGAAGTACATCGAAGCAAGTGATTGCGCTTTTTCAGTATAACCGGCCATGTTGCCACAATGCCTTAAGTGGAACGAAGGACGTCCAATTCCATCTGTTTGCCAACAGTGTTCAAAGAAATGAGGAAAGATAATATGAGAAGACAGATCATTTTGCATCACGACAATGCGAGCTCTCACACATCAGCTGAAACGAAAAGCTATTTGACCACTGAAGATGTCGAATTTATGGGCCATCCGCCGCATAGCCCTGATTTGGCACCCAGTGACTTCTTCTTATTCCCTAGCATCAAGAACAAAATGCGTGGTCATCGTTTTTCATCGCCCGAAGCAGCTGTTGAAGCGTTTAAAAATCATGTTTTGGAGGTCATGTTTCGGAGTGGAAAAAGTGATTCAAAACTTGGTTGGTGCGCATGCAAAAGTGTATTGATTTTAAAGGAGAATATTTTGAAAAATAATAAAACCATTTCAAATGATAAATTATTGTGTTTTTATTGCCGGACCCGTAATCGGCAGCGGTTCGGTTTTTTTGTACCCCAAAGGGATAGCTCCCTTATGAATAAACGATCATGATAAACGGTCATGATATCGGCCTAACTATACGAAAATAACCGGTAATTTTACATGTCATTGGAGTAAGTAAATTAACACTGCTCAGATACCGAGTGATTTATCTCGTGACTGATCAGATAGGACAGGTACTGTACGTGTCATTGTAAAGGGTGTTTTTTTTATTGAGGTATAGAACTTCGAATTGAAATAAAACACAAGAAAATCGTTTTAATGTCCATCAATTTGGCTTTATTGGAAGGATATTTTTATGCCATTAATGTTTAAATATGAATTCGGGCATGTGGCCGCCGCGGCTGGCTCGAATAAGGCCAATTCTACAGGTCCAATTTTCAACCACATTTTCGAGCATATGGGGCCGTATGTTGGCAATAACGCCACGAATGTTGGCTTCCAAGTCCCCTAACGTGTTTCTGGTTTGTTGGCGTAGATGAGCGACTTCACATATCCCCAAAGAAAATAATCCAATGGTCCATGTTAACCGATCCATGGTTAACCGAATTAATTGCTCTGATGGACGATTATGTCGACCATAAAATGGACGGAGCTTGCGGTGAACTTCGCGAACTGAACCATTACTTTCGAAATAAATTTGCACGATTTGCAAGCGTTGTTCTTTTGTCAACCTGTTCATGATGAAATGGCAAACCAAACTAAATACTAATCACTTGACAGCTGACAAAATGGCCGCCAGTTAAAAAAGTGATGCCAACTTAAAGTTCTATACCCCAATAAAAAACACCCTTTAGTACCCATTATGGAATACTGCTTAGTTGTGCCCATCACAAAACCCAACCCAACAGAAATATCTGTGTTAATTGCTTAGGCGCTATTCTCAATGCCGACTTTATAGCAAATGAAGGGGGCGCATTCAAATGAACCGCGTATAGATACACACCCAAAGTTCGCGGAATTAAGCTGTCAATTTTCATAAAATTTGTAATAGATTTTTAAACAAAAAACACTTTGAGAGGAATTGGTTTCAAAGACTTTCCGCCGATTTGTGAAATCCTCGGATTTGGGTGATTCTCGGTATGCGGTTTTATAAGCAAAGTTATACCGCAAATTTCACGACTTTGAATATTTCAAGTAATTGACTTCACTCTATCCATACCAAACCAGTTTTGTAATAGGTTCTGGTTTCAACTGTCCTCGGTTGGGTACATTCAGGTCAGATAAAAATTGCCCTCGATGTTTATTTATATTTTGGGCCAAAGATCGTCCACTGTATCATTGAGGTTTAGAAGAGAGTAGGGTTTATAGATTGAGCGTTTGCTAAGCTTGTCACATTTTTGTTCGAATCCATGGCTCATGCATATAACCTTAAAATATCTGACCTATATTATGCATATATATACTATAAATATTAAATAAGAACAATGATTAGTTTAAAGCTAAAACCAGTTTTTTAAAAGATTTCGAAAAAATCCACACGATATACATACAATTTTAAACAAAAAACAAGTTAAAACCACAAATGTACGTACTATAAAAAAAATTGACAATGTTAAGTATATGTTGCAAAATCAAATGAAAGAATTTAAATAAATCATATTTTAATTGAAAATCAAGCAAAACCGAAAAAAATGGGAAACGATAAATCCGTGTGTTTAAATCTTTTGATTAAATACATGTTGTCCAACGCAATTTCAGTGTTATTTAATTCTGTTTCTTTTTTTTCCATAAGTTTGTAATGTGTCATGTGTAAGGATTATGAATAATAGTTAGTGTTTTTATATATAGTTATGTATATATGTATAGGGTTCTGTATGTATATATTTAATAACACTATATCATTTTAAGTTTCATTTGTTTTTTTGTGTCTCTCTATAAATAGTTGATAAATTTATTTATAGCAGTTTGTTGTCTATTTTTTGTTGGTTTAAGTTTAGTTTTATTTTTATTTTTAATTTTTTTCTGTATGCCCTTTTCTATATAAATCATGTTTTATGTTTTCTATTTTGTTTGTTTGTTTTTCGATTTTTTTGTTTGTTTGTTTTTGGTTTGTTAAATAGTTTATTTTAAAGTTATTGTCCACCCATCCAGTTTTCTGTTTAGCTTTACTTTTTGTTTTTGTATGTTTAACGTGTGTCTTTTTTTGTTGTTTATAGTTTTTAATTATTATAAAAAGTTTCGTTATTTTTTAAATGAAAAAAAAACTCAAAATGAAATTATTAAAAAACATTTAAATGTAAAAAACAACACACCGCAACAAAATGAACAGAAAAAAAACCAAATACTGAAATGCTATTAATTTGCTCTTTTGTAGTTCAATACTTAAATAAAAGACCTGAGTCTATGGTTGTATAATCATGGTAATTGTTATTAAATTTAAAATCATTATAAACATTTCCAACATCAATGCCACCACCAACATCATCATCGTCGTCATCATCGGAACCATCGTCGTCGTTGATGTTGTCAACATCATTACCTGCATCATTATTATTATTATCGCTGATATAATTATTGTTTGTTTCAACCGGAAAATATAATGGTAAATTAAATTTAAATTTAACATCCGGTGTTTCTGTCCTGCTCGATGTTCTGGCTGCCATCGACAAGGCTGATGAGGATGCTGCTGCTCCCGATGCAGACGACATTATTAATGATGGCGCTAATGATGATGATGCGAATAAAGTGGATGTTGATGCTGTCGCCCTTCCTTGCGCTACAACTGTTGTTGTTGTCACAAGACTACCGTTTCCTGAACCAGCCATTACATCCTCATCCTCATTGTGTTCTTGCCTTCCTGCTGTTGCTGCTATTGTTTTTGTAATTGTAGCCAATTTTAATTTCATATTTTTCACTCGGCCAGGCTTGTTTCTGTCATTCATTCGGTGGCTATTGTAGTTGAAGTTGTAGTTGCTGTAGCTATAGCTATTACCTCCAATGCTGATGTCATAGTGGCGGCTGTCGCTGTTGCCATTGCTATTGTTGTTGGCCATGACGGGTCAACGAATCAATAGGCCGGTATCAGGTGACCAGCGATTCGCTCTATAGTACATGTCCTTATACATGGTAGGACAGGCATTTTGATTCTGCAACGAAAACAAAGATTTTAATAACCATGCCACAGATATTAAGGACACTCAACATATAACGCAAAGGCTTAACCAAAGGATATTAACTCAAAATTTCATTTTATGAAGAAAAACCTAACCTATCTAAACTCTTTGACCCAAACAAATAAAAATACGAATTGTTACTCTTAAAGTTTTAAAACCTTAAGCAACCAGGTTTTAGCCTTTACTATACTTTAACTAATTTTGAGTTAATACCCTTTTGCTGATAAACGTAAATGTTAAAGGGGGAGCGGGGCATGTCTGAAGTTCACATCGGCCGGAGGCAAAGTTCAATGGGTTAATATGCACAGGTAAATAATTATGGATTTGTTATTCCCGTGTTGGTCTGCACAAATTAAAGGGTGAATATTATCACAAGAAAGTAGTGAACAGGTGTGACGTATAATTATTGTTTTAATTACAAACAAACGTTTTTAATAAAATGTGGCGAGCTTCCATTTCAATAAGGCCCTTACACAAAGTTCATTGTGTTTTGGGGAGGGCGTGTAGGTGGGTGGACTTCTGCTCGACTTGTCCTCGAGTTACAACATATTTAATGTTGCTGAATATAGGCTGGGCTCTATTTTGTAAAAACTTTTTTGATTTGTGCTGAAATCTTCTTTTAGTTGACTATCCGTACGTGCGTCTTTATCCGCCACTAGGGCTTATTCGTACATGCCCCCCTGTGTCAGTTTAGTTAAGTATGCAATTTCCACTCTTTTGAAAGGCCATACATATTAGGGACCCCAATTTAGATGGAGGTTTGTATAACCTCAAACATGTGAGTGGGTGTGTGACTCACATGTTTGAGGTTATACAAACCTCCATCTAAATTGGGGTCCCTCCATCTAAAATTTATCATTTCGTTTGCATGGCCTCCAAATATTGCTCGGAGACCCTATAAAGTATCCACAGGGTAATTTACTTTTATGTCGATCTTTGACAGCAATTCAAGGATGGTCCATCCATAATGCACGATCTTAATTGTGAGTGACACCTTAACGTCAAGGTTTTATTTTGCCCGACTTAATTTGACATTTCTTTATTTCAATGTTACACAAATTTATCCATGGAGAGGTATACAATCGAGCAGCGAATTAAGATTGGCAAATCCTTTTACGAAAAAGGGCGTTCAAATCAATATCCATTAGTGCACTTTGTGATTTTTTTGGTCAGCAATTGTGCGCAAAAATCAGCGAGCCGGGACAGCGTCCGAGTGTTTCACATAATTTTTGCTGTGATAGCTTCAACCATGGTGCGCCATTGCAACTGGAGCCATTACCAAGCGGCGGCGCTTCTTAAAGCCAATCCCACCGGTACCAATTCGAAGTGTGCTATATGGACACAATTTCCCCTTGGTCAGGGGCCGAGGCCTATCTAACACCTCTGCTGTTCTACACGCAGAAAAAAAGTATGGTTGTGGTGACAATATTCGAAGAGGATAATATTATTGTTGGGTATATGATTGTGACACAACAATATTATGATCCTCACAACAATAGAATGATTCAAATACAACCATACTATGATCCTCACAACAATGATAAGATTCATACATAACCATACTATGATCCCCACAACCATAGTATGATTCACACTCAACCATACTATGATCTCCACAACCATAGTATGTTTCACATACAACCGTAGTATGACCCTCACAACCATAGTATGATTCACACGCAACCATGTTATGATCCCTATAACCATAGTATGATCACACACTATTGTACTATGAACCCCAAAATAATTTATAATAATTGGGTAAAGTTGTCAATAATAGATTTGAATTATGAAAATTATTCAAAAATACATTAAATTCAAAAAAAAGAGTGATTTATTTCACAGTAGAAAAAATAAGTTTAAATAAACGTAAGCTTTTTTATTAAATTTTTTTTAGTTAAACAAAGCCAAAGCAGCTTGTTCAAAAAATTTTAATTTCGATAAAAAAAGTACTATTATTGCATTAGATCCGTACCAATAAAATTTGTTCTAAAAAGCATATTTAAATGAAGAAAACTTACAATCATACAGTATGATTGCCGTAATCATATTATTGTTAGCATAAAACGCAAAAACACAATACTTTTGTCGCAACAACCATATTTATATTGTTGCTATTACCATATTATCATTTTTAAATTTGGCAATAACACTATTGTTACATTTCAACAATATTATTATTGCAGCAATTATACTATTGTCAAAACTAAATTCAGTTAACCATGCTATGGTTGCGACGAACATATTTTTATTGCTAAGAACATATTATTACTGCCGTGACCATGTAGTAACCATGTTTTTTCTCTGCGTGTATGGGTCACAGCACCCGGTTGCAATGAAACTTCACACCGAGCCGAAGCTCTCCCCGCGATTTGGAGGAGTTTAAACCCCAGCCACCACGATACTCCCCGAAGTTCTGCACCTGCTAGCCAGGCCAGAACAGTTCTGGGGGCTCCTGAGCAGAGCGGACTGTAGGAACTGTAAAAACACCTGCGCATGCTCGCCTAGTTCGTTCTGCAGAAAACGTTGATGTTGTTCGCGATACGGGACAGAAGAGCCGTCAATCGCGACTCGTCGCCGTGTCTACAAATTGAACCTCTCACCAACATCACTGATGCGCATTTTGAATAATGATTTAAATTTACACGCTTACAAGGTTTATTTGACTCATGAACTGAAGCCAACTGACCATTCCAAGCGTCGTCAATACGCCGAATGGTTGGTTGAACAGCCGGAAGTCAATGGTGACATTACAAAAAAAATCATCTTTAGCGACGAGGCAAACTTTCTTCCAGTGGATTCAATCCCACGTCAACCGTTTCTGTTAACCGGATTGACCCGAAAAGCGATTCTTCGGCCAAGGGATGTTACCACGGCAAACAGTTGCCGCTACAACAACAACAACCTCCGTGGTTTCTTTATCATGCAGAATTGCCGCATTTGTACAAATGAGAGTCCACGAGTGATTGTTGAAAAGCCAATGAAGTGGAAGGTATTTGCTAGTAATAAATAAGGGAAAGTCTCATGTTTCTCCCAAATTGATAGACATTTCACATTCTTTCTTCAGTTTGTTTTTGTAGTTTTTCCATTTACAGAGTTTTTTTTCGGATTTTATAGGATATTATTAAAAAAAAATTGCTATTTCTATTCCGTATCGTATATTGATTAGTTGAATTCACCTACTCGTAATTGCTTGTGGCGTCCGTCCTGCGTGTGAGTTGTTCTAATTATCGTACACTCATTTTGCGTATTAGCTTTAGCAGCATACAACTTAATATTAATCATACGCCACCAAACAAGAAAGAAGGCGATAATTAGGCTGGCAGACCAAGTGATACCCTACCAAAAGCTCTGTAGAAGACTGCGGAGTTTGTCGGGAATTTTATAAAGGTTGGACTCAATGCGTGTCGTCTATATCAGGAGGTATGTTCATATGTTATTGGTGCTATATAATAGTATTGAACGATCAGTTCAAAGGTCTTTTCCGATTTAAAAATCTGAAGCTCTTGCAACCATATATAACAGGGTGGAGCGCGATTATTTGCTTTTTTGCACTGCAGGCTGTGGCGGCACTGTTGGCCTAAGAGAGTGGAGAGTGTGCGAGGCTTTTAGTGGCTGAAAGGAGATTTATAGTCGTCCTTTTAGTCACCATCATGCAATGGACACGTGAGGAGAGGTCATTTTGTGTTGAATCGTATTTTTTAATGCGCACTCGTTCATTGCAGTGCAGCGTGCTTTTCGTTTACGATTCGCTGTTCCCCCACGCGGACGTGTTCCTGGACGGCAATCAATTGTAAATTGGGTAACTTCATTGAGATCATCAGGGAGTGTGTCATGTGTACGATGGGGACCTGAGAGAAGGATTACAACACCACAAAACACCGAGATAGTTAAAGTAGCAGTGCTGCAACCTCCGAAACGCTCTGCTTGGAATCCAAAAGCTCTGCTTGAAATTGCTCTTGGCATTTCCACTTTTTTCCAGTCGGCTCTTGAGGCAATGCTATTAGAGGAAATATGGTTCCAACAGGATGGTGCCACTACCACAGCGAGGGTTACCATGAATTTTTTGAGGCAAATGTTCCCTGGACGGCGTATCTCTTTGATGCCTGATATGAAGTGGCCAGCACGCCCACCAGACTTAGCCCCATGCGATTTTTTCCTTTGGGGTTTCTTAAAGTCAAAGGTGTATATCAACCGTCGCAACACCTTGGAAGACCTAATTAACAATATTGAGGCTACAACTGGCAGAATACCAGTCGACATGTTTGTTAAAGTTCACGAAAACTTCAGAAAACGTATGCAGCAGTGTGTGGATAGCAAAGGTCAAAATTTGCCCGATACACTACGTAAAGCCATGTAATTTAAAAATTCCCTTAATGTTCAATATAATTGAAATATAAAATAAATTTTTCTAAGGTTCATTATTATTTTATTTCATTCCCAAATAAGCAAATCATTGCGCTCCACCCCGTAAAAACCTGTTTTGATAACATTTCATAGCATAACCCAGCGACTTTAAAATTTGACCTAATCGGCAATTATATTCCGATAACACTTTAAATACTTTTCTTGTGATGCTGTTGGATATCAGTACTAGCTGATGGAAATTAAAGCTCTAACCAAGCCGCTAAGATTAAAACCCACATAACTTTTTCCGTTATGCATTAGTATTCCTTCAATGGATTATTCTGTACTATCTCAACGTCATCTTCGTCATAGTGTTAAAAGAAAGTGGTCACGTACCTTCCATAAAAATACTTAATATGAGTGGATTAACTCTTATGTAACTCAATTTTGGAAGCTTCCCATTTGGCACCACGCAATATTTGGGCCTCTATGGTGTGATGGAAGTGTGCACTACTATCACGTCAGTATACCCAGGTTCAACTCCAAGTAAGAATATCTTACAGTTTTTCATCGGCGGGGGGTCTTTACCTCGTAAATGCCGGTGACTTTACGAGTAAGAGATTTATCTCTAAGTCATGTTTAAACGTCTCTACAGATATTCAAAAGCCGTTCGGAGCCGCGTTTAAATGTAGGTCCCGGTCAGTGAGCATATGAATTGAATAGTGCACAGCTCACAGATTTGAGAGAAGTTCCCCCTTGTTCCTCAATTGGATGTTGTGGGACTAAGTACGTACGAGGGTTGCTATATATATATTTCTGCCCATCTGACATTTCCATTGGAAAGTTTGACATTTTTTTTAGCATAAACGTACTCAGAACGTTTTGACGTACGACCATCATTTGTGTTGTTTACAGTGACTTGAAAAAATCAATTGGGCAAAAAAATGGAATTAACTCGTGAACATTTTCGTGCGATCATTTTTCACAACTTAACTTAAAATTTGTATGGCGATGAAGCAACATCCTATCCTATAGCACTGTGAAAAACTGGTTAAATGAATTCAATCGTGGCCGATGTTCGCTCAAAGACGAAAGTCGTGAAGGTCGTCCGAAAACGCCCGTTGTGCCAGAGAACATTGATGTCGTGCGTGAACTGATAATGCAAGATCGTCATGTGACATACCGTGAGATAGAGGCATCCTTGGGCATTTCTTCCACCAGCATACATTCGATATTGCATGAACACCTGGCCGTAAAAAAAGGTTTGTTCTCGTTGGATCCCGTACAATTTGACAATCGCTCAAAAAAAGGCTCGTGTCGATTGGTGCAAAGAAATTTTGAAAAAAAAAATCCGATCGCGTTGCTTCAATAGACGTTTATAAGATCGTCACAGTTGATGAATCATGGATCTATGCGTATGAGACCGAAACAAAACAGCAATCGACCGTGTGGGTCTTCGAAGACGAGCCAAATCCAACGAAAGTTGTTCGTGGAAGAAGCACTACGAAGCAAGTGGTCGCCTGTTTCTTCGGAAAAACTCGTCATGTGGCGACTGTTCCGCTTGAGCAACGTAGGATGGTCAATTCTGAGTGGTACACCACAATTTGTTTGCCTGAAGTCTTTGGAGAAATTCGAAAAACGAACAAGAGAAGACGAATCATTGTGCACCATGACAATGCGAGCTCTCACACGTCGGCTCAAACCAGCGCCTTTTTGACCGGCCAAAACTTCGAATTGATGGATCATCCGCCTTACAGCCTTGACTTGGCTGACTTCTTTTTATTCCCGCACATCAAGAAAATAGTGGGTGGTCAGCGATTTTCGTCGCCAGAAGATGCAGTTGAAGCGTTCAAAAACCATGTTTTGGAGGTGTCTCAATCTGAGTGGAAAAAGTGCTTCGACAATTGGTTTAAGCGCATGCAAAAGTCTATAAATCAAGCTGGAGAATTTTTTGAAAAATAATAAAACCATTTTTGATGATAAATAGTTGCATTTTCATTATTAGGCCAGAAATATATATAGCAGCCCTCGTAGTAGTATTAGTTCTACAACTTTAAGTCAAAAGGAATTGATTCCCACATCCGTACTGGATGAAAGTCAACCTAAGAGAATTGAAAACATAGCTCTGCCCCTTTAAGTATATCCAACGAATATTTAAATCTTTTGAATCAGTGTATTCTAAACAATGCCTCCGAAAATTAAAAAAAGCTATTACTTTTTGTTAACCAAGTTTTTAAAGAGAATTTTATTTTACAACTGATGATCCATGTACTCGTACTGAACATTACTTTGCAAGAACGAACCGTAGGCTGTTATGATGGAAATATGGATATGTGACGCGCAAAATAGAAAGGGACCTAAGGTTAAAAACCAGTTATGTTCAGAAAGCCATTGTAAATATTAGGTCCCTTTCTATTTGCGCTTAGAATCGTCGACTTCACTTTCATTAAACGCGCATATCTCTGGGAGGGAACACTTTTGGGGCATGGGATCGGTCTCATTCGATGCTCAAAAAAAGAAAAAAAAATGAAAATTGATTTTTTTACCCTTAGGTCCCTTTCTCTATGCGCTGTCACATATGGGGCGGTGCCAGACCCCTTAAATCGCATTTATGGCCAAGATAATGAACTGATCATTCATAAATTTTGAACAGAATAAAATCAAATTATTAAAGATTGTGTTGTGTTAAGGTATGATACAATGGCATGGCCCCACCCATTAAACTTTAAACGTTAAATGCCCTCTCACGTGATCTAATACCGGTGTAACAATATTAGTTGGTATATATACGAGGGCGACCGCAAAAGTAACTGCCCTAACATAAAAAGAACCGTTTTATTGGAATTATTATTATTTATTTTTCAACATAATCTCCTTCCAACTCAATACACTTCATCAAACGTTTTTTAAGTTTTTTTAATTCCATCCGAAAAATAAGATTGTTCAAGACCTTCAAAATATGCCTCAGTATCAGCAATAACCTCGCTTTTGTACGAAAATTTTTTGCCACCGAGAATTTTTTTTAAATTTGGAAACAAGAATAATCAGAAGGAGCTAAATCTGGACTATATAGTGGATGCGAGCAATTTCAAATCGTAATTCGGCCAGTTTTTGTTGAGTTAAAAATGCAGTGTGTGAAGGAGCATTATCTTGATGAAAAAGAACTTTTTTTTTCTAATTGCGGTCGTATTATCTTGATTTCTTCACTCAACCGATCCACTAATGCACAATAATATTCACTATTTACAGTTTTGCCTTTCTCAAGATAATCAATAAATATTATACCCCTTGCATCCCAAAATACTGTGGCCATTACTTTTCCTGCTGACTTAACAGTTTTCGCCTTCTTGGGACCACTTTTACCAGCTTCTATCCATTGTTTTGACTGTTCTTTGCATTCTGGGATGTACGATTAGTGATGGATCCATGTTTCATCAACAGTTATGAATCGGCGCAAGAACTCTATTGGATTACGCTTATAAATCGCTAAAAGCTCCTCGGAATTGGTCCAACGGACGATTTTTTGGGGCAAAGTCAACAAACGCGGCACATATCTTGCGGATAGCTTTTTCAGGTTGAGTTCATCATGTTAAATACTCCAAACTTGTTTTTCGTGTATTTTAACAATATCAGCAAGTTCTCTGAGCTTTATTCGTCTATCTTTAGTCACTTCATTAAATATTTTTCTAATGTTTTCAATAGTAGTAACAGTTTTCGGTCTTCCAGAGCGTTGTCCATCTTCCGTACTTGAACGACCCATTTTCAATTGTTGAACCACGGATTTCACGGTGGAGTATGATGGTGCATTATCACCATGAACAGAATCCAATTCATCTTTGATTAATTGTGGCGTATAACCTTTCATATAAAAGTGTTTAATTACCGCACGAAACTCTTTATTTTCCATTTTTCAAAAATTATAAAACTTGTTTACTTCAATCACCTGTAAAGAAAATAATCATTAAATATTTCGGAAATTTTGACCGATGGCTTATAAAAAATTGCTTGTAAAAAACAAAACAAAAAAAGTTGCTAGTTAAACAGAAAATGTGCCAGGCCAGTTAGTTTTGCGGTCCACCTCGTAATGTTAGTGGGCGGTGCCAAAAATTCTCATATTTCATATTCTACCGGAATCCATTAAGGAAGCTTTATAAGACCTCAACCCCAAAAAAGATGCAATACTTTCGTTAATGGTTGAACATATTCTCGAATCTTCAAGATACATGCCACCACAACCTTTTCTTTTCAAAAAAAAGAAATACAAACATTGATTTCGTCTTTCATAATTTATACAACCTGTTTTGGATTTTTTGTTTGGATAAAACTAAAGATTACACTTACCTTATTCCTCTTAAAATCTATATTAGTCCTAACAGTTCTATGGTGTAAATTTTGCACTGGACGTGCATTATTGCCTAAAGGAGCTTTCGGTGTCGTTTCTGAGCCCTGCATAAGCCGTCTCAGCTGGTATAACTGCAAGTACAAAAATAATAATTGTTATCGATTAAACTATAAATTACAAAACGAAAACAAAAACAATAGCAACAAAATCAAACATTTCAACTTTTAACAAACGCTTATGAAAATTTATGCGAGCGTATGCGTGTCAAAATATACCCGTAAATCATTATTCCATGACTGTGGCTGGTGTTTTTTCTCTTCTTTTTTGGTTTTTGCACGTAAACAATTAAAAATGGCAAATTATCCATACTTAACACGTAATCATGTTAAATTACGTTTCAAACAATAACAATCCGTTTCTCGGGTTTAATCATGAAAGATAAAAATAGTAACCAAACGACCGACCGACTCGCACACATTTATACGTTCATTAACGGTTAACAACGGGTTTCGACTTTAATTGAAACCACATTTTCGCACTACTGAGGTCCGGGGCAATATGATTTGCATACAAATTAATATTCGCCCCCACCCTAGGGCCACCCGCGTACAAACGACCGACAGACAAGATAATGTTTCAATGTTCGTATTGATTATTAAAATATATTTTATATACGAATGTATGTCATCGGTATACAGCGTAAACAGACAAAGTCCATTATGATTATTCTGAGGCAATTGCACGAAATTTTATTAAATGAATACGCTTTTCTCGAGATACGGCAAACGAGCGTTAAGCATCACGCCAATAAAATAATTGGGTCACATTAGTGTGTAGCTTTAGGTTTGGTCAATTTAAAGCTTACATTTTAAATTCCCATATGGCCAAAAGTTGAAAAGTATGTGTACTCTAGAGAACGTTAGAATTATCCTTGTGTATAAGGTGGTCCAAACATAATGCACGATGTAAATTGTGAGTCACACCTTAACTCCCGTGCATGCTCGCTCTGTTCGTTCTGCCATCGGGCCGTACTTCTTCGAAAATTAGGTCGGCCAAGCAGTTATGTAAATGGTGTTCGCTATCGTGATTTAATAACGGACTTCTTATGGCCAGAAATTGAGGATATGGACCTGGTCGATATGTGCTTCCAACAAGACGGTGCCACTTCCTTCATTGGGGATATTTAAAAGACAAAATGTACGTCAATAGGCACAGAACAATAGGCCATATTTAAAAGACAAAATGTATGTCAATAGGCCAAGAACAATTAAACAGCTAAAGGAAGAAAAAATTCGGCACATAAATGACATTAATCCTCCATTATGTCTAAGAGTCATTGAAAATATGCACCATCGAAGCCATGGCACCATTTGGCCGATATTTCGTTTCACAGATAATTGTCATATTTCCTTCTATCATAATAGAATGGGAAGATAATTCTCTGAGAACTCTTTATTAAATTGACAATACTTAGTAGGGACATAAATACTGTTACACACGTTTTATGCTGTAAAATAAAAAAGTACTGAACATTTTTGGACCAAATATTTTTTAATATATTTATTGATATTTATTGTATCCAAAAAGAATATACTTATTCGAAATGTCCGCCTTTTGCCTTTACACACGCCTTAAGCCGCACTGGCCAAACATCAATAGCTGCACGAACCTCGTCCATTGGAAAATTGGCCACAGCTCGAACCAAAGCAGTCTTAAGAGATCCAATGTTGGGGTATCTTTTGTGACAAACCTTATCCTCTAAAACCGTCCACAAAAGCACAGCTTTTTTTGTAAAAAATAATTATTTTACATAATCTCCTTTTGGCTCAATATACTTAGTCAAACGTATCTCCTATTTTTGTATCCCTTCCAAAAAATACTATAAAATACATAAAATAGGCATTTGTTTGACCAATAACTCCATCGTTGGAGCTAAATCTCTTTTCGCCGAGTCATTTCTTTTGGAAATTGTCTCTGGGGGCTAAATCCGGAGAATATGGCGGATTAGGTACCAATTCATAACCCAATTCATGCAATTTTGCCATTGAGACTGCACACGTTTGCACCCGCGCACTTTCTTGATGAAAAATAGCTTTTTTCTTGGGTAATAGGGTCGTTTTTTTTATCCATCCCAGAAAACTGTTGCTATTATTGGTCGACAAAGTCACCTTAGCCTTCTTCGGAGCCGGTTCACCCGGAGAAACCCATTGTTAAGACTGCTGCTTGGGCTCCATAGTATTGTAATGGATCCATGTTTCATTCACAGTTACAAAACGCCGCAAAAACTCATTCGAATTGCGGTTAAACAACTTTAAATAATCCTTTAAAGTTGTCACACGATTACGTATATGTGACCCGGTCTACGAAAAGGGACCTTCGGTGTGAAAATATCATTTTTCACTTTTTTGGCGATTCGGATAGACTAAAGTGTGCTCTTTCTAATGGCGCAAAGCAGAAGTTTCCAACTCGTAAAGAAGTTTGTCAAAGAACGAAACTAACCTCTTCATCTACACTCATTTCACATGACTTGTTTATCTTTAACAGCTGTTTTCTCGAAAACTTGTTTTTACACCGAAGGTCCCTTTTCGTAGACCGGGTCACATATGGTGAATTGAGAGCAAACGCGACACCAATCGTGCAGATAGCATTCTTAAACCCAACTGATCATGTAAAATCGAAACCACACTGCCAATGTGCCAATGTGAAATGTGTATAGCATCAACATTGTTGATTCAACAATCTCACACACTTTTACTCTACGATCGGCCAACACCATATCTTGGATTTTTTCAACATTTTCGGTTGTATTGACCTCAATTAACCGCCCACAACGTTCAGCGTCATTTGTACTTGTGCGACCACAACAAAAGTCTGTAATCCACTTTTTTACCATTGAAATAGATGGTGCACAGTCTCTATAGTATTTATCAAGTTTTCCTCGTTTTGATTGACGATTTTTTTCGGAGTGTTTAATGAGCATTCGAAATTCACTTTTTTCCAAATGCACGAGGTTGTATGTTTTGAACAGCTGTTACACTCAAACTAAATGAGGGAACTCTCTCAAAATTTAACAGTAGTCTATTAACAGATGGCACTTGATGGCAGCAGTGTTGCATTTCCTACAACTACGAGGGAAGTTGGAAAAGTCACAAAATTTTTGATATGACCTTGTATATTTATTTTTTAATTTTTGAGATTTCTAACAAAAAAATATATACGTAAAGATTAAGGTGGGTTGATTTAGCAATCGACATGGTGCCATCGATTTTTCGGCAGCTTTGCCATTGGGAAAAAAGGTCCACTACGACATATAACAAAACTTATTATCGAGGCGACCGACTTTAAATTTTTGGATTTTTTCTCAACTTTCATTTTTAAAGTTTTTTAGTAGGGATTTAAAAAATATTTTTTTTAAATATTACCTTTCCAAGGTGACAAACAATACATACAAATAAGCATTGCCACATATACAATACATTATAACATATAAGCGCGTGAGAATAGAAATACGGCTCAGAGAATCGAATGTGATTTTTCCTCATCGCAAAAGCTATCGAAAAATCGATGGCATAATATTGACACATTTTTGTCCTCGCAATCGACCTACCCTAATATACATAACAACATAAGTTGCGTATTAAAATTAAATTAAATTTATTTTGAAAAAAAAACCGAAAGCATTAATAGAGTTATCAGGCAGTCCGCTTTTAATATTATTTACAAACTGCCCAGTTGTAGAAACTAATCTTTTGTTTTCCACTGCTGTTAGCCTTTCCGTTGTTGTTCCACTGGCTTCATAAAACATTAAATTCTTTTTTATTAGGTTATTATGTAATCGATTTTTATTCTGTGCAACATTTTGATTTGCGTATGTTATGGTATCCGTTTAAATATTCTTAAATGATCTATCTGTAGTAAAGCCACTAATAGAAATATCGTCCGATTCTGCAACTTTGTCGACAAGGCTGTCCTCTTTAAAACTCCGAGAGTTAGTTTTTCCGCGTATTCCAGCACATTTTGTTCTGATCCGTTTAGAAATAAATTGTTATCACTATGAAGACGAATAATGGGTAAAGCGTTATGGAAACGAAACCAAAATCCAATCGTCCCAAGACCAAAAAAAAACCAATACCATATCGTGCATTTTTTCGACATTTTCGGGTATACTCGTATTGACTTTAATTGACCGTCCAGAACGTTCAGCATCATTTGTACTTGTGCGACCACAACAAAAGTCAGTAAAACACTAGTTTACCATTAAAATCGATGGTGATGGAGCCTCCATAGTATTTATCAAACTTTTTCTTGGTTAGATTGACTTTTTTTCCGCAAAAAATAATGTTTAAAGAGCACTCGAAATTACATTTTTTTCTCTCAATTTTAACAAAATCCACGAAGTCGTATGTTTTGAGCAGCTGTTAATCACAAACTAAATGACGGAACTCCCTCAAAATTTGACAGTAGTCTATTTACAGATGGTACTTGATGGAAGTAGTGTTGCATTTCATATAACTACGAGGGAAGTTGGAAAAGTCACGATATTATTGATATGCCCTTGTACCTATCACGAAAAAATAAGCCCGATATCGATTATGTAGGATGATCCACCCAGAGGGATTTTTTCAGAACAAAAAAAAATGTAAAAATTCAAATCAGGTGGGGAATCTTTATTGGTAATTTGAAAGGACATTTTATGGCATTTATTTTTTGAATATAATTTCCTTCAAATGTTGGCCGCAATTACGCCTCAGAGTTTTCATTCTGTGGGTCCAATTTTGAATGACTCGTTCGAGAATTTCGACCGGCATGGCTTTAATGACACGCGTAATGTTGGCTTCCAAAACCTAAATTGTAACAGGTTTGTCAGCATAGACTTTGGACTTTACGTAACCCCAAAGAAAAATGTCTAAAGGTGTGCTATCACTCGATCTAGGCGGCCAACTCACCTGTCCAAACGTGAAATTAGCTGCTTTTCGAAATGACCTCTCAATAGATCCATTGTTTGAGCAGCTGCATGGCAAGTGGCACCGTCCTGTTGAAACCAAGTCAAGATTACGGGCTTCAGTTTTAGGTAGCATAAAGATATCATGGCGCCATAGCGAGCACCATTCACGGTTACGTTCCGGCCATCATTATTTTTGAAAAAATATGCACCGATGATTCCACCAGTTTATAAAGCGCACCAAACCGTGGTTTTCTCTGGGTATAATGACACCTTTTGCACCTCTTATTGTTGACCTTCAGCCCAAATGCGGCAATTTTGTTTATTGACTTTGTCGTTAAGCCAGAAATTGGCCTCATCACAGAACAAAATTTTGGTCGAAAACAGCGGATCTTCGCGTTTCTCACCGAACGCTCATTTCCATAATACAATTGCCAACATTTGAAGGTAACTATTTTCAAAAAATAAATACCATAAAATGTCCTTTTAAATTACCAATTAAGATTCCACAATTGATTTGAATTTTTATGTATTTTTTTGTTCTGAAAAAAAAACCTTTGGATGGATGACCCTATAGTTTCCAAGAGATGGCAATTTCCTCCATAACACAATTGCCAACATTTGAAGGTAACTATTTTCAAAAAATAAATGCCATAAAATGTCGTTTCAAATTACCAATTAAGATTCCACACATGATTTGAATTTTTATATTTTTTTGTTCTGAAAAAATACCTCTAGATGGATGGCCCTATAGTTTCCAAGAGATGACAATTTCCTTCTACACAAATTTGAAAAAATTAAGTTTTTTCTAAAATAACATAAAATATTTGTTTTTTGCGGCAAACCACGCCCCCGATTACAAATATTGTGTTCTAATTTTTTGGCTGCCTCAGTTTTAAAATGTTTGCTATTGAATGGCATTAACATTTTTGAAATCGGCGTGGACAAAAAATTGGATTTTTGGCCAGAAAAATCAAATTCTGAATTAACTTGCGTCGGTATGCAAGCTACGATTCACCAATTGCTGCAAAACTATCTGAAGATGGTCGTCACGGATAAAAGCACTGTGCGGCCACAAAATTCAATGCCACTTTGACAAGAGGTCTTGAGCCGGTTAATCCCTGTTCAATGACATGGAAAAAATCACATGAAACTCGTCTGACAGTGGTGGCATAGCAGAAATGAGTGATCCAACATCCTTTCGAATAGACCATGTACGGCATAATCGCGGCTAACATCTGAATTAAATTGAGTTTTAAATTTAAATGTCACAGCTTTTTCTTACGGGTCATCATACAAATTCCGACAACCGAGTTAAATTTTGGCCCCCGTTTTTATAATGGGTGATCCAACTAGAGATACTTTTTTCAATAGCCTGTTTTAAAAGATCACGTGTTATTCGTGTCATGCTGTCATGTTATTTTTGTTTAGTATTGTTTGGCATTTCATCATGAAAAGACTTACGCCTGAACAACGTTTACAAATCGTTAAACTTTATTACGAAAATTCAGGTTCTATGAGGAATATGTTTCGTGCACTTCGTTTAACTTATGGTCAACATAATCGGCCAACTTTTTTTGCTCAATGGGTATGTAAACAAACAAGATCGTGTGATATCACACCGTTAGACTTTTTCCTGTAGGGATATGTAAAGTCTAAAGTTTATGCGGACAAACCCGCTTCGATTCAGGCCTTGGAGCAAGACATCACGCGTGTCATTCGCCAGTAACCAGTCGAAATGCTGGAACGAGTCATCGAAGATTGCACTCAACGAATGCACCACCTGAGATGTAGCCGCTGCCTACATTTAATAGACATAATCTTCAAAAAATAAATGCCAAAGAATGTTCTTTCAAAGGATAAAAAAAACATTCCCCATTCAATTTAAGTTTCTGTGTTTTTTTCTTTAACAAAGTAGGGAATCTCGAAATGGATCTCGCGTTACAACTAAAATAACATTTTTAAAAAGATATTTTGAATTTAAAAGTCTCCGTAAATTGGTATGGCCCTAATGATTTTATCTAATGATAAAAATATAGTACTGAATAACACGGTAAGACCCTTTACTCTATAGCGTGAGGTTATTACGGCAACACTGTTAGGAAATACTTCCCCAAGGCACACATTTTGTACATCCAACATTTCGTCGTAGTGAAATTGAAATGTTCACTTTTTTCTGTCGAAAAGTCCCTGTGAGAATAATGTTTTCATACATAGACACATTACTGGTAACAGTGAACATACGATTTCAATCAATTAATTTTAATATAATTTTTATATGCAACAAACAATAAAAACATTATAAATTCTATGATATTGCATCAATGCAGGCGAAGAGAATTGAATTGTTATTTTGTTTACATATCAAAATGATTGCATTTACTCATAAATTCAATACAAATGAAATTGTAATTTATTTCTGTTGGCGATGGGGCCTTATCAATACACGCAGAAAAAAAGTATGTTTGGGGTGACAATATTCGAAGAGGATCATAATATTGTTGGGTATATGGCACAACAATATTATGATTCACACATAACCAGACTATGATCCCCACAACTATAGTATGATTCACACTCAACCATACTATAATCCCCAACCATACTATAATCCTCACAACAAAAGTACGAATCACACTCAACCATACTACTATATCCACAATCATATTATGATTGTCCCAACCATAGAATTTTTCTCATACAACCATGCTATGATCCTCACAACAATAGTATGATTCACACGCAACCATACTATGATCCCCACAACCATAGTATGATTCACACTCAACCATATTATGATTTCCACAACCATACTATGATCCTCACAACAATAGTATGATTCACACACAACCATACTATGATCCTCTAAACCATATAATGATCCTCACAACCATATTATTTTTTTATACAACCATAGTATATTATAATAGCATGGTTGCTTGTGAATCATACTATGGTTGTGATAGTATGATTCACAAGCAACCATGCTATTATACCTACAACTATAATATGATTCACTCAACCATACTATGATCCTCAAAATTATTTATTAGGATTGGGTAATGTTGTTATTCAAAAATAGAGATTTATATGAAACAAGTTATTTTAAATTGTATTACAATTAATTCATAGCCAGATTTAAGGCCACGTTTTTTTTGAACAGTTCATTCAAGAAACGAAAATATATATTCTAATGGCAATCGAAAATACGTTTAGTTGCCAGCAGCGGTGAATGCTACTTTGCCATCCGAAGACCCAAGTAACGAATGTGATTAAACCATGATCAATGGCTATATACTTAAGTGCGGACAGATTTTTAATAAACGAGAACCAGTCGGTTGTAGAGTATTTCCCCGAACAAAGTAAACACAATAAAAATCCCTCGAACTACCTTCTAAATGTTGGTGTTTTTATAATGGACAACAACCATGCACTGCATTGTGTGCGTGTTTTTTTTTGGTATATAAAAAATTATATACGCACCCATTTACATGTATGCTCTTTAAAACCTGTTTTGTTATGTTCATAGTCGCAACCATACTGTTTGAATCATCATATTCTTGTTGACGTAAATTTTAAACAACAATACTTTTGTTACACCAACCATGTTTATATGGTTGCTACACCCATTGTTTCATTTCTAAATTTGACAATAATACTATTCTTACATTTCAACAATATTCGCAATCATACTGTTGTCAAAATGAAATTCAAATAACAATACTATGGTTGCGACGAACATGCTTTTATTGTAGAGAACATATTATTGTTGCGGTGACCATATAGTTACCATATCTTTTCTCTGCGTGTAGTCATATTAAAAAAATCGCACAACATCCAACAAATGCAATTAGAAAAAAAACACCACCGCTTGAACTTCCAACGACCGCACACGTTTGCCACAAAACTCCAATTCATTTGAATATCGCATAACAATGATAAATTGGAAAATACTTTATCATTTACCCGCGCGTGTGAGTGTGTGCGTTCGGTTATTTTCCAACAAATTGATTTTGTATTTTATTTCATTACTACTAATTAGTTATTAATGAGTTTCGGTTACACTTTCGATATGCGGTATTTAAAAAATAATTATGTGAAATCGGTGTCTGATTTTGATAAATAGCCGCGCATGTGTGTCTGTGTACGTACCTCTTGTTTTGTTATGTAAATTGGTTTATTAACTATTATCCAGACAGTACTTTCCCAGCAGCCGGGATGTGTGGTGGATCCTTCGTACGTTATATAATGATCGGTATTTGGCAGTAGAGCACGTACAGATAAATGTCTGATAGGTGTGGAAAATCCTGTAAAATAAACAAACACGTTTCCTTTAAAATTGTGCAAAAGTTGAGAAAAATTACAATTATAATGAATTGGCAATATGCGGTGGTAGTGTGGCACAGTGTTTTGAGAGTGCACAAAAGTCGGCAGGTTTCTAGCTTATTTATAAATTGTCACAATGTTAGAGGTCAGGATCATTAAAAAACTCATAACATGGATAAAGACGCTCGTAGTCGAATAGCTACTTTTACTCACAATAAAAAGAAAATCTGGTTTATTTTAATACAGGGTTACGCGATTGAAGAGTTGCCTAACACAGTACAACAGTTTTCAGGTGATTGATTCGGGACTCAATTCTGATAATTGTTTGTGAATGTAAAGAAGAACTTCTGCACCATTCGTTTGGTTAAGGTACATCAAATAATAATTTGATAATTAATTTGAAGTGAGTATCGTATAGGGGAATTTGTCACGTTGTAGGCTCTTTTGTTTGTCATAACTCGAGAACCACTAGTCCGAAAAAGCTGAAACATATTTAAAAAAATTAAAAATTGCAATTCCTTTAATCTGTTTATACAACGTTTCGCTACATAAGCAAAAGTTTCGCAGTTATAAATAAATGTATGAAGAAAAAAAATATTTTTTGCCAAAAAAAAAAGTTTTTTTAATTCATAAAAAATACAAAACGGTAAAAAGTGTCAAGTCCTATTACTTTCACGTAAAGTCACATAACCTATAAACAAAATGAGATATAGATCCTGAAAATCGATTTACGCGTTTCGCTTTTATGCACAATTTAGTGAAGGTATGAATTTCGAGATATGCACAAAATTCTTTGGAAAAAACATTGATGACTTTTTTTTATTGATTCTTTAATTTGCATGTAAATAAACATTCCGATTCATATTACAGATATTCTTACACAGGAAATGTAATTTTTTAAATTTGTTTCAGCTTATTCGGACTAGTGGTTCTCGAGTAATGACAAACAAAAGAGCCTTAAACGTGACCAATTCCCCTACTAACTTCAAATTATTTATTAAATTATTATTTGATGTACCTTGACCAAACGAATGATGCAGAAGTTCTTCTTTTTGGGGCTACTTTTACAAACAATTATCAGAATTGAGTCAAGAAATCATGTGTTGTACTGTGCAAAGTGTGTGGATATAATCAAACCTTCAAAATCAATTTACTCTAGCTCGATGAGACCTTCATTTGTTTGACTATGGCCCTTAAACGTTAACAAAAATGAGTTGTACGGGGCACGAATATGATCTTGCGGTAGCCCATTTCCGTACAATGGCTTTCTTTTGCGCATCCATACTGTCATATTTTGTAGGGCTCATCTTGCTCTCCTAAATAGCCCAGATGGAATTTTCCATCGGATTTTCATCTGGCGAACTTGAAATCCATAGTGAGGACGAAATGAAGTGTGGAACATGGTTCTGTAACCATTCTTGGTTTTTATGAGCTTAAAGAGATAAGGGTCGAGTCTTGTTATAAAGTGCATTGTGTACGATTGAAATTTTTGCGTGTCCGCTGATCTAAATAAATTTCTGAATAATACGTAGCATTGACTTTGCCACCAGACTTGATGAAAACGTTGGACCGCGTCCGTCGCACAGTGGGATGAGATTTAAGAAAATGGAAATAATTCAGCCGTCCTAGACCTAAGAGTTGCCTGGCCCCATCTGACATTTCCATTGGAAAGTTTGACATTTTTTAACTTTAACATACTCAGAACGTTTTGACGTACGACCATCATTTGTGTTGTTTACAGTGACTTGAAAAAATCAATTTGGAAATTTCGTGAAGGTTGTCCAAAAACGGCCGTTGTGCCAGAGAACATTCATGCCGTGCGTGAACTGATAATGCAAGATTGTCATGTGACATACCGTAAGATAGAGGCATCCTTGGGCATATATTCTACCAGCAAACATTCGATATTGCATGAACACCTGGCCTTAAAAACAGTTTGTTCTCGTTGGATCCCGCACAATTTGACAATCGGTCAAAAAAAGGTTCGTGCAAAAAAATTTTGAAAAAATACATTTCAAAATCACAGGTGACGAATCATGTATCTATGCGTATGAGCCCGAAACAAAACAGCAATCGACCGTGTGGGTCTTCGAAGACGAGCCAAGTCCAACGAAAGATGTTCGTAGAAGAAACACTTCGAAGCAAATGGTCGCCTGTTTCATCGGCAAAACTGGTCATGTGGCGACTGTTCCGCTTGAGCAACGTAGGACGGACAATTCTGAGTGGTACATCACAGTTTGTTTGCCTGAAGTTTTCGGAGAAATTCAAAAAAACGAACAAGAGAAGACGAATCATTGTGCTCCATGACAATGCGAGCTCTCACACATCGGTTTAAACCAGCGCCTTTTTGACCGGCCAAAACGTCGAATTGATGGGTCACCCTGACTTGGCATCCAATGACTTCTTTTTTTATTAGAATATAACTGTTAGAATTCGTGCATTCTATTTCTAGAATGCAACAAAATCACTTGCTGCGATTAACATAATAATTTATCATTGGAAATGGTTTTATTGTTTTTCAAAATATTCTCCTTTAAGATCAATACACTTTTGCGTGCGCACAAACCAATTTTCGAAGCACTTTTTCCACTTCGATTGAGACACATCCAAAATATGATTTTTGAACGCTTCGACAGCTGCTTTTGACGATGAAAAACGTTGACCACACATTTTTTTTCTTGATGCTAGCTAGGGAATAAGAAGAAGTCATTAGGTGCCAAATCTGGCCTGTACGGTGGGTGGCCCATCAATTCTACATCTTGAGTGGTCAAATAGCTCATCGTTGAAGCTGATGTGTGAGAGCTCGCATTGTCGTGATGCAAAATGATCCGTCTTCTCTTATTATCTTTCCTCATTCGAACACTGTTGGCAAACAGATGGTTGCAACAGATGGTAGGCACTGACAACATGGCCGGTTATACCAAAAAAAACCAAATCATTTGCTTCGATGTACTTTTTCTTCTAGGATTTGGCTGTTTTGTCTCGGCTTCATATGCATAGATGCATGATTCGTCACCTGTGACAATGTTTTACACTGCCTTTGAGCTACCGCAGTTATACTTTTTCAACATCTCTTTGACCAATCCATACGAGCCTTTTTTTGAGCATTCGTCAAATTATGTGGGATCCAACGAGAACAATTTTTTTTACGGCCAATGAACATGCAACATCTTATTGATGCTTGTTATACTTATGCCCAAGGATGCCTTAATCCCACGGTATGTCACATGTCGGTGTTGCTTAATCAGATCACGCACAGCATCGATGGTTTCTGTTAAAGTGACCGATGTTGGACGTCCTTTACGAAATTCATCCTGGAGCTAACGGCGTCCGAGACTGAACTCTTGGTACCAGCGACTAACAATGGTTTTTGATGGTGCTTAATCGCCAAAAATCGAAACAAGTTGATTTTAACACTCTTGTCTTGATAACCCACGCCGAAAATCGTAAAAAATTATCGCACGAAAATGTTTACGGAATAATTCCATTTTTTGACTGAGATGAATTTTTCAACACACTGTAAACGAAACCATTCGCCCTCAAATGACAAAACGTTCTAAGTGAAGCTATGCTGAAAAATGTCAAAGTTTCCAATGAAAGTTCCATCTTGCATCTAGGAACACTAGTATTATCAGGACCCGAAATATAAATAGCAACCCTCGAACACTACTCTAATGTTTATAAGATTTTGCGCCTCTTTCTGGAGGTTTAACAAGGACAGAACAGCAAATCGAATAGGTGATTTGTAGGGGGGCTTTATAACAAGATAAGCAAACATGGTCGAGATTTAGATGAAATATTTCTAAGTCGCTCCTGTGATAATTTGAGCATAATCGAATTTAATTTGTGACTGCTCGAGTGCCAGAACCAAAACTCTGGAGCGAAGCATAGACATAGTGGCTTCTCCAGAACATCGACCGATAAGATCCAATTTTATGAGGGTTTACTGTAATTCTCGTACAACCCACTATGCTAAATTTGTGCCACTTCTACAGCGGAAGGTCATAAAATCGAGAAATTAATTTGTATGCAGATTATATGAAAATATGAACAGTGGTTTTTAATGGTGAGTCATCTCCAAAAGTCGAAAGACCCTTTATGTTTCATTTCGTTTACCAAGATTCTAAGTGATTCACGACATTCTGGACTGCGCTTGCATGACATCGGTAGGACATACAATGGAGCAGGTAACAGATTTTTCAGTTGACAAAGGAGCCCCTTATGGCAAACTATAAAATGCTTGTTGGATATCTCTAAATACAGCAGATCAATGTTCCTTTTTTTTCTAAGGCTCCCCTTATAACATTTGCTATTCTATGGCATTGCGCGGGAGTTCCATGTTTTTGACGAAAGCCAAATTGGTAATCAGGAATAATGTTTTAGCTTCTACTTAGTATTGGCTGCAACCTTTTTAAAAGTAGTCTTTCAAATATTTTAGGATTCTTTGGTAATTCGGGTAACTTTTTGGGTTCTCTGTTGAACTAAGCGTAACAGTTTTCATGGACCAACGGTACATGCCAAACAACATTTTGTGTTTTTATTTTTAGGATTCGTTTCCAAATTTCTGTAGGAAGCACTTCATGTTTGGAATTAAACAATATTTATGTTGTGGTCACATAGGGCCAGAAAATAGGCAGAAGCTAAAAAAATCACAAATATCGTTGAGATTGGTTCAGATTTGGGAACAGCACCCAAATAATAAAAACAGACTGTCAGAGGGACACGTATAAATAGATTCAGAGAAGGATTCCGAGTCCAAAGATTTTGCATTTAATAAGTCAATTAGACATTTTAAGGGATCAATTACATTTCCTTTTAAAAGTAACTAATGAATTCACGAAGTGTGGTGAAGTTAAAAAGCAACTTCGTACAAGTATGGACCATCTTGGCTGGACGATCTTCGATTTATCCCATTTATACTGACCTTCCCCTCATAAGCGGCGACAGGCTCTGACGAACTCTGTCAACCACATTTAAGATGCAGACAATAGAATTTATAGCCGTCCAGCTGTGTGTTATTTTTAAAAACTTTTCTAGATTTGCCCATTTAAACTTTTGTGGCCACAAATGCCACTTCAAGCCACAGTTTCCTCAATTCATTTCCTTATGAAACTAAAAAAAAACCTAAACCATTGAAATGTTGTTATGCCGTTAAGAAGAAGACGTTCGAACATGGTTGGTAACTTTAAGTGTTGGTTTAAAATTTTCGCGCTATTTCCGTTGCTGACTGACGACTGAAAGTTTCTGAAGACTCTATAGAGCCACAACAACACCAACTGCGCAACAGCAACAAACAGAGGCAAGTGGCAACTGCCGCCGGAGCAGGCTGCATGCAACTGGCAAAACTAGCCGACCTAGGCCAGTCGGCTGTTGCATGAACATCTCAGTTTAAGTTTTCAGCCATTATAAACCACAAATACCCCGAAACACCAACAAGCGCCAGGACTGAAATAGAAGAAAGGACCGCCGCAGCCAAAGAAAGACAGGTCGCGGCGAAAAAACAGCGGCAGGAAAAGCAACCGTAGGAAGGTTGCCCAACAAATCGAGGGCTGAACGTGAGGTGGTCTGGAGAGGTAGGAGACATACGCCAGCATTACGTGATAGTTATGCATATTATGAAATATTTTTATTGGCTTTAATGGCGGCAACGGTAAAAGAGAAATCGAGCAAATATGCATAATTTTTCAAGCAGCTTTCCTTTTTTCTTTGTTGTTTGTGCGGGGCGTTGTTGGCTGTTGCCGATACGTGCAGCAGCTAGTGCATGTTTCTGGAGGATTTCTTCATCGTTTCTGGATTGTTTTCCTTTCCCCCTTTTTTGTATTGAAAGGAAAAGGAAATCCATGGAACATAACTTTTGTTGTAGTTAGCTGGCATAGGTACGAGTACACCACAAATGGGCTGACTACCGTCAACAACTGCTGCGCGATCTGGACGAAACGTTTTCTGCAATTCTACTTCTTGGTTTTCGTTAAGGAAAGAAATGTGTATTTATGATATTATGAATTTATTTGAAAGTACGAGGGTTGTATATTGAGGTAAGTTCTGTTGTAATGAGTGTCTCTTCACATAGTCGCCATAACCGCGTTTTTCCAACCTAACGATTGAGGTTGCCTGCACCTCGAATATTCCATCAGTACAACCGAAAGTTAGTTGGTGCTCTGTAATGTCAGTGCAACATACCATTAACCTGAAACTTCAGAGGAGAATTTTTGGTTCTAAAAAGCGACATGCCACACTTGTTCAATGAAAAAAAAATAAAATTTTAGTCAGAGGCAATAAGTTTGCTTACCCACTTGAAGTACTCATGGGAGGGTAATGACGAGAAAGTCCGTAATATTTTTTTTTTAATTTCATTAAACAACCCGTTCACTAATAACACAGTGCAGCACTAAGATCTTGAGCCAATTAAGATCCCCGAAATCTGAAAGCTTATGGTGGCAAAAGAAAAAGCATAGCTGTTTTTTGAACGATTACGAGAGTTGCTATTTATATTTCGGGTCCGGCAATAAAAACACAACAATTTATCATTTAAAATGGTTTTATTGTTTTTTAAAATATTCTTCTTTAAGATCAATACACTTTTGCCTGCGCACAAACCAATTTTCGAAGCACTTTTTTCACTCAGATTGAGTCATCATCCAAAACAACAACTGCTTCGGGCGATGAAAAACGTTGACGACGCATTTTTTTCTTGATGCTAGGGATTAAGAAGAAGTTATTGGGTGCCCAATCAGGGCTGTACGGTGGATGACCCATCTATTCCACATCTTGAGTGGTCAAATAGCTCATCGTTTCTAATGATGTGTGAGAGTTCGCATTGTCGTGATGCAAAATGATCCGTCTTCTCTTATTATCTTTGCTCATTGCTTCAAACACTGTTAGTAAACAGATGGTTGTATACCACTCAGAATTGACCGTCTTATGTTCCACTAAAGGCAGTGTGGCAATATGGCCGGTTATACCGAAAAAAACCCAATCATTTGCTTCGATGAACTTCTTCCACGAACAACTTTTGTTGGTATTGGCACGTCTTGAAAGACCCAAACGGTCGATTGACGTTTTGTATCGGGTTCATATGCATAGATCCATGATTCGTCACCTGTGACAATGTTATACACTGCCTTTGAGCTACCGCAGTTGTACTTTTTCAACATCTCTTTGCACCAATCTATGCAAGCCTTTTTTAGGCATTCGTCAAATTATGTGGGATCCAACGAGAACAATTTTTTTTCACGGCAAAATGAGCATGAAACATCTTATTGATCGCGCGGTACGTCACATGTCGAACTTGCTTAATCAGTTCGCGCACAGCACCGATGGTTTCTGGAAAAGTGACCGAAGTTGGACGTCCTTCACGAAATTCATCCTGGAGCGAACGGCGTTCGACTGAACTCTTGGTACCAGCGATTAACAGTGGTTTTTGATGGGGCTTAATCGCCAAAAGTCGAAACAAGTTGATTTCAACACTCTTGTTTCGATAACCCACGCCGAAAATCGTAAAAAATCATCGCACGAAAATGTTCACGGAATAATTCCATTTTTTGACTGGGATGAATTTTTCAATGCACTGTAAACGAAACAATTTGCCCTCAAATTACAAAACGTTCTGTGTGAAGTTATGCTAAAAAATGTCAATGTTGCCAATGGAAGTACCCGCTATCATCTGGAAACACTAGCATTATCAGGACCAGACCCGTAGCTAAATTTTTTTTTAATTCATTTTGGAAGTTTTCGACTGGGGGTGGAATTTAGTATAATTTTCAAAAAAACATGTACTGGTTCTTAAGCCTATATCTCGTAACTATAACTCAATACACAAAGCTGTTTTGTTGATGGAAAATATAAGGAAAATATAATATAAAATAGATATTTAGAAAAATTAACATTTTTGAACATAAGAAATGAAAAATAAGGACACTTCAAAACTTTTTAAATATATATAAGTAATGAACTTTAGTCGTCGCTTTCGGAGGTAGTCTCATCATTTGAAAACATGTTTCCGACCGTTTCGCTAGCTTTATGCTCGTATGAAAATACCTTATGGCTAGACCAGCATACTTCCCCAAGCATTGCAATTATTTTGTTGTCTTTGAACCGCTTTTCCATCGGTCTGGTCACTTGGTAGAAGCGCTCACCTGGCTTATGAGATTCTGTCAGTTACAACTGGTTACAACAAGAAAATGTTTGAAAACTATTGGTTGCCACTATCACCAGTTATGGCAATTAAATACCATTTTCGCGTTTAAGTTGAAAGTATAGTACGATAATCATATTTATCATCATATGGTATTTCGAACCGAATATCCATTACGATTCTACAAATTTGATAATTGCAAGCGAAATTCCTCTTTCGCAATCGAATCATTGCAGTTCCAACCGATCTCCAACTAGTTTGTCTTCGTATGTAAGTTACTCCAATATAAACTGACATCATATTCTCAATCAATGAATGAACTCATTATGAAATTCGCTAAAAAATTCAGGCCATATCAGGGTCAATGTTTGGATTTCTTGATTGGGAAGATATTTTTGAAATATTAAGGCTCACTGAATTCTCCAGATTAATGGTTTGCTAGGATGCAATTTTAACTGATTGCTAGAGTTTTTTCCCCGTTTTTTTCGTTCTCCGGAAAAAAATTAAAATTTCCCTAAATCCCGGCCGGGGAAAAACTAATATAAATTTGATTGATGTTGAAGCACTCTTTATTAGAAATAGTAAAGTGTACTATCCATAACGCAAGTAAACACACACCTTATTTGAATTAATACTGCACTGTTCAGCACCAAAAAATCCTGAAATTTGTTACCCTTTCTGTCATGTCTTAAATCACTTTTTGGCTATTTGCAATTAAACTAAAATATTTTTAAAAATTCCCTTCTTTACATTCTTTCTGGTGTTGACGTTAGCGTCAAAAGAGCAATTCCGGCTTAAGAGCTATGCTTGTAGGTTAAAAAAACAAAACGATTCTTTTACTTTGAGAATCGAAAATATCGCAAATATAATGGGTGATCCAAGTAGAGATACTTTTTTCAATTGCCTTTTTTTGACACATCACATGCGAGTCGTGTCATGCTGTCATGTTATTTTTGTTTAGTATTGCGTGGCATTTCATCATGACAAAAAAGACTTACCCCTGAACAACGTTTACAAATCGTTCAACTTTATTACGAACTCAATTATGGTCAACATAATCGGCCTACTGAGCGTACTATTCACCATCTTGAGACTCAATATTCATTATAGGATAATATTCGACCGAATAGGCCACGTCCAGCACGCAGTGAAGAAAGTGTAGCGGGTGTAGCTGAGAGTGTACACCAAGACCGTGGACAATCGGTTCGGCGCCGTTCGCAGCAACTCGGACTGACGTATGCACGCAGAAAAAAGTATGGTTGGTGTGACAATTTTCTAAGAGAATCATACTATTGTCGGGTATATGGTTGTGGCACAACAATATTATGATCATCACAACAATAGTATGGTTCACAGACAACCATACTACGATTCGTACAACAATATTATGGTCCTCACAACAATATAATTATTCACACACAACCATACTATGGTTTCCACAACCATATTATTATTCACATTCAACCATACTATGATCCCCACAACCATATTATTATTCTTATAATTATAGTAGGTTTAACATGCAACCATAGTATAATCCTCACAACCATAGTATGTCTCACACACAACCATATTATGATCCCCAAAATTCTTCGTAAGGATTGGGTTAAGTTACTATTCAACAATAGAGATTCTTATTAAGTAAATTATGTAAAAATACATTAAACTCTTAATAACACTGTGGAACATTTTTGGAGTTATTGTCTGGGGGGTGAGAAATTCCAAGTCAGGGTGATGGTACTAGGTCAGTATTTTAAAACCCTCAAAGGGTTTTGCGTTCGTATGTGCCAGTTTTTTTTATGACCTTTTACATTTTTTCCTTATCTTGATGTTTTTTCGCATAGTTGTAAAATGTTGGCAAAAACGTAGTTTGACATAACTCGAGAACGACTAGTTCGATTTTGCTGAAATAAATTGAGAAAAATTTATAATTACATTTTCTTTAATCCATTAATATACTGTTTCTCTACCAAATCAACATTTTTGCAATTAGAAATAAATTTATGAAGAAAATTTTGCCAAAAAAAATTTTTTTTTTTTATTTGCCGTTTATTTTTCAATAGCTTTTGGCATGAGGAAAAAAAGTTCCACTACGACATTTCAAAAAAATCATTTTCGATCATTTTTTTAATCAAGTTTTATTTTTAAGGTTTTTTAGCATGTTATAATTTTTTTTTTAAATAATATCTTTCCGAGGTGACATACAATGCATACAAATATACATTGCCACATACAGAAAAAGTAAATAATTAAAATTCCCAGGAACTCCCGGGACGGGATTTTTTTTGCAAAAAACCCTTCTGGTTACCAACAATCCGTTCATGTCAAGGTTTTCGATGAAACTGGGATAAAGTTAAACAATTGAAACAAGTAACAAGTCTGCAGACTGGCAGGGCCGATTAACTGCTAAATGAATCAACCATAAGCCTCAAATCGAGAAAGAAAAAAAACAGATATGGTCCAATATAATCATGGCACGTCATTTTTCACATATAATGCACTCTATACGTATACATAATTTGATCTAATCGGATTAAAACTGCCTCTTCTTGGCTCCAGATCGTGAGCGTCCTTTGTATGATGGCATTGTTGGGCTATGAGCCGCACATAACATACTATGAATATCAAAAGGCTGAACCGTCCAGATATTAGAAACGGGCATTTTAATGGAAGATTTTTAATAAAAAAATATTGGAATAATCGATTGGCTTACGGTCAGTAAAATCGAGTTATTTTATAACGCCTATTCAAAACAAAAAAGTAATATTAAACAACCTGTGTTGGTTATGATGAAATTTTAGTTATAATCACTAAGAATTGGTTGCAACAACAAATTATATGCAAAACTATTGGTTGCCACAACCACCAGTTGTGCCTCCAAATCATCAGCCACACTGTTTACTACTTGGACCGCAGAGGTGCGGTTGTCACTCAATGTGGAAGTTGATGACGTCAACATCCCGGCCACCAACTACCCCAAAATCCTTGGGGTCACATTGGACAGCCTTTTTAGATCCTCTGCACATGCTACATGCTATCTGCGATAAACTCAAAAGTAGGAACAAGGTCCCAAGTCACAAAGAAACCTTGTTGACTTCTTACAAAGCGATAGATCGGTTGGTAGCAAACTACGCAGCACCTGTATGGTCGGCGAACGTGAGTACGACGCAGTGGAAGAAAATTCAGACTTGCCAGAATGCCGCCCTTAGAACATCAACAGGGTGTCTTCTGAGGATCATCTACATGAGGAGACGAAGGTCCTTACCGTGCGCAGACACAATTTCCTGTTGTCTAAGCAATACCTGCTAGGGTGTTTTCGCAGCAGTCATCCTAACCACCATCTCTTGCACAGGATGCCTCCACCCAGGCAGATCAGGTATGATCTTCATGATCTAGAGAGAGAGGTCCAGCGGTATAAGAGAGAACCTTTAGATCATTTAGACTATCAGGCAGGTTTGAACAACATTCACGCCGATGATGTCGCAGCAGCACTATCAAGCTACCGTGTTAATGTAGTGCTAGGGGAACATCCCCCGGAGATTTCACCTGAGGAGAAGGTACTACCTCGGCAGACGCGCGTGGTTCTGGCGCAGCTGAGATCTGGATGGGGCAGCCGCCTTAATTCTTACTGGGCACGAATTGATGCTAACGTTCCGGACATCTGTCCCGCCTGCCATCAGGGACCACATGATGTACTGCACCTCTTCAATTGTCCGGCCAAGCCCACTCAGCTGACCCCCAGGTCTCTGTGGACGCATCCAGTTCAAATGGCGCGTTTCCTTCACCTGGATATCGAAGCAGATCCCCCATAGACGAACAAGACTTCAAAATAAATATATTGTTGTTACAACAACAACAACTAAGTAGCTTTTCCTCGTTTCATTCTTACGACGAACCGAATATTTATTACAATTGAAAACATTTGGTGTTAAAAACATAAATTCTTCATTCGCAACGCAATGTTTGTAGTTACAACCGATTTTAAACTAACTTTTCCCTGTGTGAGGGAATCAAATTGAAGAGTTATTTTCCAGAGCATAAAAGGCAAAAGGAGTTAAACCTTGTCAAATTTGGCCCGACCGAACCCGTTTTTACCCTCAACAGTGCAACGCTACTAAAGCGCAAAAAACGTCAGTTTTTTAGAGGTCTTCGCCATATACGTACATCCGACCCTTATCTCACCGAAAACTATCAATGGTTTTGCAGAGATTTTGTTGTTGTTACCAATTATTGGTAATGGTAACTAAAACTTCCTCATAACCAAAAACCTGTTGTTTAATAGTATTTTTTGACTTAAAGTCAATCGTTTAATCAAACTTTTTTTTAGAAAAAATCTTTCATCGTCTCATAACGAAGAAAAATGGAAATTTTTCTTCGTTATGAGGACTCAAGGTGTAAACAAACATTTTTTTCCCTCTAATATCAAATTTAAGCTCAGAGTGGTATAATTCGTAGCGTTATCTTGGGATTACTTTTCGGACTATATACACTTCATTCTGATCGGCTTAAAGTTATGAATATTTTTTCAATTAAGCCTACATTCAAACATTTTCTTGCCTCTTCCGAAAATTTACATTTTTTTCGTTGAACAAGTGCAGCATGTGGATTTTTACATCGAAAAGTTCTTTTCTTAAGGTTCGGATACTTCACCTATACAGCAGTTCCGATTACTGAAAATAACAGAGCACTAACATTCGGTTGTACTGATAGCATACTTAAAGTGCTTGCAACTCCAATCATTGGGTTGGCAAAAATTTGATTGTGGCAACGAAAATTCTTTTGGGGTCAGAACACAATAAACCACTTAAGAATACGGGCCTTATGTTATTTTTATATTTTTGAGCTTATTTTCAGGCCACCTGGGTCTATCTACCGAGGCCAGTCACAGTATTACAAGGCATTTTTCCTGCTTATAAAGGGTGGTTAAATTTTAAGGGCCGATGTTGAATGTGAACCACACCTAAACGTCATGTTTTTTTCTGCATTTCATTTGATATTTCTCAATTTCAGACTAACTCAATTAGAACCTTGGAAAATTATAGTTATTCAGGCTTACACATTGAACAGGGATTAACTGGCTCAAGACCTCTTGCATCTATATTTAAATAGACGACAAGTATTTAACAAAATGGCAAAGTGACATTGATTTTCGTGGTTGCACGCTGGTTTTATCATGATTTCGGGTCCGTGACAACCCTCTTCTGAAAGCTTTGCAGCAATTTTTGAAAGTAAAACCGAACTCTATAAGGCCAGGCGCTCCCCAAACGAAGGAGAACTAAACCTTACTTTTTCTTCACGAAATTGCCCACGAAAATACAACTCACTCTTGCCACCTCTATAGAGACTCCACATTGAGAGGCTTTAATAGATGTCTTCGTCATTCAGGCTTATTATGAAAACGGGCGTTCAAACCAAAAAGCACTTTGTGATTTTTTTCGGTTAATCGTCCAAATGTGCGTATCGGAAAAATCGTACAAAAATTTGTTCAAAACGGGGTCTGTAGGAGATGTGAAAACAGCAATGCATGCTCGTACTGCAGAAATTATCGCTGCTGTTCGCGATAGTGGGGTTGAAGAGCAGTCCACCTCAACTCGTCGTCGTGCCCAACAATTGCACCTCTCACGCTCGTCGTTGATGAACATAATGCATAAAGACTTCCATTTACACGCTTACAAGGTTTAATTGACTCAGGAACTAAAGCCTCTTGACCATTCCAAACGTCGTCAATGGTCAGAATGGTGGCAAGAAATGACAACAGTGGATGATCGGTCCTTAAAATGTAACCACCCTTTTTTATGCCCTTTAACCAAATCATTACACCGTTCCCCTCTAGACATTACAGATTTCACCTAATTTAGGTAAATCGCCTTTATTGCCACACAACATTACGGGTTTCGTTCGCTCGGTCGTTCTGCTCAGAAATAAGGTCATTATTATAAATCTATGATGTTTAAATGGCCGGAAATATAAAGTCTTGTTAATGTCATAATATTTGACACCTGCTTACGGCTGACACTCAACATCAGCAACAGCAATGCCAACACCAACGGCAGCAGGTCACCTGCAACATTGCCCGATTCACCCCATTCAACCTCCCACACACTCAACCACCCGCCATCCTGCCAGAACCAACAACAACATCGCTGTTGACCTACATATTCCGACGTGAAAGTGGGAGCGTTAAGTGTGGGCCTAACTGGGCGAAAGTTTGTGTGTGCTCAAGTGGGTGCAATTGGTGGCGGCGTTCTACTCACCTCGAAAGACCACTTTGTTAAATGTGCTTGTTATGATGCGCAATTCAGGATTTGGCGTTTCACCAATTTGTACCATTAGCGACAGGCCAACAATGCCTTGGGATTTGTGTTGAGCTTCGGACATATTATGATACAATTCCTTGTTGAAGCCATAAATTTGTATCTGTAAAAAATACAAAATGTGATTCAAACAATTTAAATTACTTAGTAGGAACATTAGCCCATTGGGGGCCGCCGCACTCACCTCGCCGGGAAAACTGTAACCCTGTATGTAGTGCTCCGAACCGCGTGTATCCTGTGTGCCGTAGTGTATGTAAATCTCCTCGAACTGATATTTGTATGCCAGAGGGCCACCGGATATGTTCACGTGCTGTTTGGTATCCTTGTCAACGCGAAAGACAAGCGATTGACCCGTATTGTGCAGAGTACCGGAAACCTATTGATAATGCATCGCATGCAGCCCGAACAAAAACCAATAGAGCAAATGTTAAATAGAGAAAAGGACAAAAACAAAACACATGAAGATATTACAAGTTCTGTGTTCACAGTGTTGTCCATGCATGTTTTCCATTTACGTATCTTTTTCTGCTTTTTTGTTAAACATACATGGACTGACGGACAGACAGACTGTTTTGTAAGTGTATAGGAATAGGATACTTTAGTAGTGCGTGTATTTGTCTAGGACTGCGTACCTTGTGTTTGTCTATGTGCAGTGGCCGTAGAAATGGATCAAAAAGCAGTTTATCTGGCACCACATCGATGGGCGACTGGCGTCTTCCCTTGTTGCACATGTTCCATTGTGGATTTATAAGGCCCCAAAAACTTGGTCCTGAAATGATTAAAATTTGTTTACAAAAATTAGTATAAAGCAATTTGGTAATAATTTAAAAAAGTTTATTAAGAGATCAGAAAAAAAAAACACCGAATTTTCTTTTATTTTAAAAATCACAAAAAGGTGATTGCAATTCGATTCATTTTTGAACAATGCGACTTTACAAGTCTGCAGGAACCAAATCACAATATAGGGTGATCAATCTAGATATTTTTTTTCGATAGGGTTTTTTTCACAGATTTCGCGTGAGTTGTGTTAAACTTTATTTTTTTTTCTTTTCAATATTGTTTGCCATTTCATCATGGAAAGACTTACACCGTGAAAACCACGGTTTGGTCCGGTTTGTGGGCTGGTGGAATCATCGGTACTGATATTTTTTTTTTTAAATTTTTTTGCTATTATTGGAAAGGTTAAACTTTGGCATTTACTTAGTAGGGACATAAATACTGTTACACACGTTTTATGCTGTAAAATAAAAAAAGTACTGAATGTTTTTGGACCAAATATTTTTTAATGTATTTATTGATGTAAATTGTATCCAAAAAGAATCTACTTATTTGCCTTTTGCTTTTACACACGCCTCAAGTCGCACTGACCAATCGTCAATAGCTGCACAAACCTCGTCCATTGGAAAATTGGCCACAGCTCGAACCAAAGCAGCCTTAAGAGATCCAATGTTGGGGTATCTTTTTTGACAAATCTTGTCCTCTAAAACCGTCAACAATTTGTAATACAATGGGTTTAAATCTGGACTGCCTGAGGGCCGTTCTTCAGAACAAATGAACGCTGTCAAATTGTTTCGATGCCAGGCCTGAGACGTTTAAGCCTTATGGGCCGGCGCAGAATGGTGCTGGAAAGTCCATTGCTGGTTTTGGAACAGGGAATTGTTAACAGGCTTCACAACAGCTTCCAAAACGGTTTCTTGGTAAACTTTGGCCGATGGTCTGACTCCTTGTTCGCAGAAATGCAGGTCAGTGACCCCATCGTAAGAGACAACCCACCATGACTGAAGCAGGGTGATGACCCTTTTCCACCCTTGGGATCAATTCAGATGCTTCCTTAGATGACCGCATACACTCTATCATTTTGCTTGTTAAATTTTTCCTGAACGGTAAACATTTTTCATCGGTGAACAAAATTTTTCTGTTCGCATTTTTTAATCCTATTTTTTTTTAAAGCTGCAGTCAATAAATGTCCGGTACGTGGTTTGAAAGCCCCAAGTCCCAAGTATTTTTTAATGATTCGACTCATGGACTTGGATTTTCTGTTTTCGGAGCGGATTTCTGTGATTTTTTGATTTAACGGCTTATGACATGCAGTGTTCGAACAGAGCGTGGTCGGCCCGACCGGTGGCGGTCTTTTACATCTCCAGTCTCCTCAAACAGTTGTATGCGTCGGTAGACGAAGATGCGGCTAATCCCTAGTGGCCGGAGCGTTTTGAAAATATCGTGTTTTTCATTTCACACTTGAAAAGCGCTTTTACAGCGATACGGTTCTCATTATCTGACCACTCCATGATGAAAGTTGAAACAATTTTAAATTCCGTTACAGACTTACGCTATTGATGTTAGCTTTCAAAACCCATATCCCATGAACGGGGCATGTTCAGTTCTACTATTGAAATGGGTGTGTTCAATGTTGTAACAGTATTAATGTCCCTACTATGTCATAATGAAACACCATCCGATGAGTTTTCGCTTCACCCAATGGGCTGCAAATTGTTTGGTAGGAGATGAATCATTTTCATCTCGGTGGCTTGTCAATACGCAAAGTTGCCGCATACGGGGCTCAGAACCCTACACGTGACTAATGAGAAACCAATGCATCCACAACGAGTCACGGTTTGCTGTGCATTTTGGGCTAGCGACGTCATTGGGCCATTTTTCTTTGAAAATGAGCAAAACGTCGCCAACGTATCGACATGCTCAATGAAAAATCAAAATAAAAAATAAAAGTTATATAAAATGGCTTGGACGACAGTTTGTTTCAACAAGTAAGGGCCACATGTCATACGGCCAACGCAACCATCGAAGTTTTACGCACTGTCTTTGTAAATCTAATAATCAGCCGTTTGGGCCCTTTGGGTCATTTTCTATGGGGAGCCATTAAGGATAAATGTCACGCGCAAATCATCCGAAGACAGTTGCAGCGTAAAAACCTTAAATCGAAGTTGCCATTGAAGAGATTCGAAAAATTTATTTGATCATATGAGGTCCTACCGAACCAGTTGTTGTAGTTACAGGGTGGCTGATGTATATTGCTACATTAAGAAATTCAAACAACTTTCTACATACGATATATAATCACTAGCTGATTACCTTAAACGATGTCTGTCTGTCCGTTCGGCTTCTCTCTGTCCGTCTTTACATCTAAAGCTTGTAGTAAAACTGCAGGTCGTAATGGTGATTTGATCATCATGATATTTGGCAGAATTATATTGGACCAAGGACGGACGCGGTTGAAATTGAAGGGAACCAGTTCAAATTAAGATGTAGCTCCCACACATATGTATGTTCGTCTGACTTTATGATTTTAGCTCCAGAAGCTACATATTACATCCAATAACTTGAACAGTTTTTATTCTGGTTCGATACCTTTTTGTTGTTTCTTTTTCAGAATCAACTAAGAAATTGGTCCAATATTATTTTAAGGAGCCACAAAGGATGCACGTTACTGTGATACAGGGTGGGCCAAAAATTACCATGGGGTTTAAAACTTAATATATAATCTATAAAATGTAAATTTTTTTACACTGAGTATGACAAATAATGTCAAATAAATGACCCCCGTTTTCAGCTTCGCTATGATGGGCTCGTTTAAGAGCATTTTCCATAACATCTTTCAAAATTTTTGGCTGTAGCGTTTGAGTTTCTGCAACAATGTTGGCCTTGAGTTGAAGGATTGTCTCGGGCTTCTTCACATATACTCGCTCCTTCAAATAACCCCAAAGAAAATAATCGGGAGCTGACAAATCTGGCGATCGCACTCAAAAAATTTCCGAATTTGTGGAAATTATTTGCTCCAAAAATTTGACTTAAAAGTGCTATTGTGACTTGGGCAGTGTGGGCTGTGCCTCCGTCCGCTGAAAACACATCTCAGGTCTGTTTTCAAGAGCAAGACGTAAACAATTTTCTATCATAAACCGATACCGCTCGTCATTTACGGTTACAGCCCAACGATATTTGCAGATTTGCAGAAGGGGTACAATGGGTCTTGGATTTTCAGAAACCCTGAACCTACAGTTCTGCTTATTAACAAAGCCATTCAAATGAAAATGTGATTCATCACTCATACATTTGCGTTAAAATAATTGATCGCTAGTTTAAATAATAAAATTATATTATTCTGGTTATTTGTTCAGTTGTGAATCTCTCCAGTAATTATTCTCCAAGTGCTATTTATATAATCTGAAAAAAAATAAAAAAATATATAAACGAAAAAATTATTACATTTTAAAACCAATGGCAAATTTTGGCCCACCCTGTGTATTAGTGATCGTCGAAAATTTCTAGGACGATCTAGCCATGCCCGTCCGTGTGTCCGTAAAAAGCACACCTGCGTTCAAATGATTCCTCCTGGGTTCTTTAAATTTTGCATAATTATCAGTGAATGGGCGAAATCGACCCAGGTGCATTATAGGTTCCCTTTATGGGACTAAAGGTACCTCGGTAAAATGTAATTTTTTCGAGTAAATCATAATTTTTTGTGGAAACAAATGGCGAAATGTGAACAGTTAGTTATGACGCACGATATGCATTGGTTCATGTGGCCGAAAAATCGTCTAGCGTAGTCAAAACTGACGATTATTAGTCCATTTGGACATATAAGTTCTTAAAGAAATTTTTGTTACGAATCCAAATTATTAGTAGTTTTGAAGACTGAGATAAGTGTAATACGCATGACGCGAAAAATCCCAAAAAAAAAGGATTTTTTTATACTCGTATAAAGTTGGCCGAACTAATGACTTTTTTACTGGTTAACACTTAGCGCCGACCTGCTAGAACCAAGTGCAATCCATGTGGGTAAAGTTGAATTAGGCTCAAAAGAAATAAGGCTACAACAGGCCTAAGATGGAATATAATTCCCATATACGGATAGGTACTCCAAAACATCCTTAGAGCTACTTGACCGTGTTCAAAGGAAAGCGATGGTGCTAATTGGTGACAGTGAGGTTCTAACTCAATTGTCTACCTTGAACATTGTCGAAATGTGGGGTGCGTGTCGATGTTCTATCCTTACTCTAATGGTGTATGCTCCACGGACATCCGTCGACTTATTCCTGACGTGGCAAGAATACGCGACTTTCCAGGAATTCACACCCGTTTGTTATCGATTGGCCGGTTAGCCGCACATTACACAATAGATCGAATTCGTTGTTTGCCCGTACTGTCCGAATGTGAAATCGACTTCCGGCGAATATCTTTCCCACCAATTACGACATTCCGAAATTCAAGACAAATCTCAATTAACATTACTCCCTCTTTCCCCCCTGAAGACCCTTACTTTCCATTCACCAGCGCAATGCACAGCACACAATAATAGGGGAAATCTCTTGAGTTTTGGTCAATTAAAAAAAATAATCACTAGCTGATTTCATTTAATTAATTTTAATTTTGAGGGAGTTCCGTAATTAGTTTATGTTTAACAGCTGGATTTGTTAAAAATAAAAAAGTGAATTTATATAGAAAAAAACCGTCAATCAAACCAAGGAAAAGCTTTATAAATACTATGGGGACTCTGAACCACCGATTTCAATGGCAAACAAGTGGTTTACCGACTTTCGTTGTGGTCGCACAAGTACAAATGACGCTGAACGTTCTAGGCCGCAACTTTTTTTTGGAATGCACGTGGGATAATCCACATTGATTACCTTCAAAAGGGGAAAACGGCGAATAATATGCCAACTTATTGGGCCGATTTAACTATGATTAAAAAAAACAACAGCCCCATATGACCACAAAAAAGTTATTTTTTATCAAGACAATGCTCGGTTGCAGTCTCATATTCTTCAAATTTAGCCTCCCAGTGACTATTTTCTATTTCCAAACCAAATGAAATGACTTGGTGAAAAGAGATTCAGCTTCGACGATGAAATTTTCGATCAAACAAATGCCTTTCTTATGAACATCGAAAAATCCTATTTTTTGGAAGGAATACACAAATTGGAGAAACGTTGGACTAAATGTATTGATAAGGAGATTATGTTTTGCAAAAAAACCATTTTATTCGAATAGTCTCGGTCTTATTGATATGGCCTCGTAGCTCCCACACATATGTATGCTCGTCCGATTTTATGATTATAACTCTAGAAGCCACATATTCCTTCCAATATTATTTTAAGAAGCCACAAAGGATGAACGTTACTGAAATATAAAAAAAAATCAGTGATGAGGCTCATTTCTGGCTCAACGACAACGTCAATAAACACAACTGCCGCATTTGAGCTTAAGAGCACACAGACGATGTTCAAGAGGCGCCATTGTACCCAAAGAAAACCACGGTTTGGTGCGGTTTATGGAACCATCGGTCTACTTATATTTTTTTTCATAAATGATTATGGCTGGAACCTAACCATTGGTGCTCGCTATTGCGCCATAACATCGGATTTTTTGCTACCTGAAAGTGAAGCACGTAGTCTTGACGACGTTTGGTTTCAACGGGACGGTGCCACTTGCCATATAGGTGCTTAAACAATGGATCTATTGAGAGACCATTTCAAAGAGCAGCTATTTTCACGTTTTGGACCAGTGAGTTGGTGGCGTATATCGTGTGATATCACACATTTATACTTTTTTCTTTGGGGCTATCAGTTACGATTTAGCATTAAGCGTGTATTTAACGCCATACCGGTCGAAATGCTCAAACGTTTCATCCAAATTAGCCCCATATTTGAAGGAAATTGTATTCAAAAAATAAATGGCATAAAATGTCCTTTCGAATGAACAATGATCACCCGATATGAATCGGGCGAAGGTATTACCGATACCACAGGGTTACAGGGTTTTCCATTAAGGACATTACAATTTTTTATATTAAAAAAACACAGAATATTAAAGATATAGAGTTCAAAATTCCAGGTGTGGTGCAAAGGTTACATTTTAAAAATGAAATTCGATTTCGGTCATACCACGAGCCAGCCCGTGTACAAAGATCTATTCTTTGAACGCAATTTTCCACCACTCTCGCACACATTTCGTCCGGATCGTTTGCAATTTTGCGTTGGAAGTTGTCTCTGAGCTCGTCTAAAGCTGTTGGCTTGTAAGACCAATGACTTGATGTGGCCCCATAAAAGGAAATCCAATGGCGTTATATCGCATGAACGAGGTGGCCATTCGACCGGACTATTTCTCGGGTTAACATGTTCACCGAATTTGCCTTTCGGTAAGTCGAGTTTAACGCATGCTGTGTGCCTAGTGGCACCGTTTATTTAAAACCACATATCGGCGATGTCAAGCTCATCCAATTCTGGCCAAAACAAAATTTTGAACATGGCACGATAGCGCTCTACATTGGCTATTGTTTTCATCTACGAAAAACAAGGGCCTAATCACACCGGCATGAAAACCACACTACAAAGAAATTTTTTGCGGATGCAATTGTGTTTCTTGAAGCACATGTGGGTTTGTTGCTGTTTAATAACGCATATGTGACGCGCAAAATAGAAAGGGGCCTAAGGTTAAAAACCAGTTTTGTTCAGGAGAGCCATTTTAAAGATTAGGTCCCCTTTCAATTTGCGCTTAGAATCGTCGACTTCACTTTCATAAAACGCGCATATCTCTGGTAGGGAACACTTTTGGGGCATGGGATCGGCCTCAGTCGATGCTCAGATGTTGTCCACATCAAAAAAAAGAAAAAAAATGAAAATCTATTTTCATTTTTTTACCCTTAGGTCCCTTTGTCTATGCGCTGTCACATATTTTGTTTATTGACAAAATCACTCAGCCAGAAATGAGCTTCATCGCAGAAGATGTTCAAAACTGGAGTAGGCGCTCTTTAAGTTGCGACCACCGACTCAAAATATCGGTAGTAAATTTTAATGATTTCCAAACATTTCTCGTAAGTGAACTTTATGATGATGAAAATATTGACTTCGACTAACGTTTTGACGCTGAAAGATCATTTAAAATGTTTGAGGGTGCCTTGACATAAAGATAAGAAATTTCTATGTCCCTATTGGAAACCCCGTTAGGTGCTGATCACCCAAATCAAATTGATATATTCTAAATTAGAATTGAAAAACGTCTAGATGTACAGATGATGAGCGGTCCTTTTGAAATGTATTTCAGTGTAGGAGATCAGGTGTTACCAATAACTCCTGCTCCACACGACATTGAATAAAACATGAACTTCAAACCATAGCGTCTTTAATGTTGTCTTTAAACAATTTTTATGTTCAGCCACACATTTTTATTCAAGGAAATTGATTTTTACCCCTTTCCCATTGAACGCGTTACAAGAGAGGAACAAAAAAATATCGAACAAAACAAAATGTGAACAGACACATTCGAATATTAACCAGCGGACATTAATACATGTTACCAATGCCAATACCAATACCATCAACACACAATGTGGTTACACGTTTTTTGTTGTTGTTTCACTCATAAAACAAAACGTCCATACGTACAATAGAGTGCATCCAACATACATATGTACGTACGTTTTCCGATTGTGTTTACTACGCTATTGTCGTCGACTTTTTTGTGCACATGTAGCACTGGTACAACAAAAGGGTTATAACTCAAAATTACCAAAATTGCGCTTTTTTATAGGAAAACGTCACCGTGGCCATCTCTACTCTCTGTAAAAATCTTACATTGATATCTCTACTCTTTCCTTAGGCAAGCAACATGTGTACTCTCAATGTTTTGGAGTTCTTCAAAGGTTTAAGCAAACCGGTTTTAGCCCGTACTAAAAATTTAAATATTTTGAGTTAATACTCTTTAATTAAACCAGAGCGAAGTATACGTTTTTAGTGATGTTTGTGTGTGCTTGTGATTCTGTTTTAAATTCATTCAAAAATGTTGAAAATAATCGAAAATGGCAGAATACCTGCTGTTGTTTAAATGAGCGGATTCTATGCTAGTGTCCATGTTCGAATGTCAGCCTCTCTCGATGTCCGTCCGTCCAGCTGTCCATTCATGTATCCGTGCATCTTTTGTGACTGTGCCTGCGGTGGTGGGTGGCGGTGGCTTCAATAGCTACGTTAGCGTATTTTCATATTCAGTCACAGCGGGAAAAGGAAGAACCTAGTAAGGCCTTTTAGGATCCCTTCTTAGCATGCTCGGAGGCATGCTTGCTGCGTTCAGCTCTTATTTTAAATTAACACAGGGTTAGATTGCAGAGCAAGGTCTTCTTCGCTCCTTTCTTGTGAAAGGCCTTCCAGACCTGTAGAAAATGGTCTCCCAGAATACATATAAAGAATATTAAAAAAAAAATTCTTACTGAAAAATTAATTTTAAAGTACTTAATTTTCAGATGTATTTATTCTTTAATATAAATACATCTTGCCTAACGAACCAAATTGTGTGTCAAAGTCAAACGGCTTAAATGTAAAGGGAGTATTTTAAGACGTGTGGTTTTCAATTTGGCCACACTTTTTTCGGAATTGGTATTTTTGACAGCTGTCACTTGTTTTATGCTCAGTTTGGGTTGCCATTTCATAATGAATAGACTTACTCCGAAACAACGTTTGCAAATTGTGGTGAATGGGCACAAAACGAGATGGCCCTCGTTTCTGATTTTTACAAGAAAATTTCGTTCATCGTAGAAGCTAACTTTTGGTTCAATGGGTACGTTAATAACCAAAATTGTCGCATTTGAAGTACTGAAAATCCACAAGCCATGTTTACGACGCCGTAATGTCCTCAAAAAATCACTGTTTGGTGTGTTCTGTTGACAGAGGGAATCATTGATTCATATTTCTTCAATGAAATATATTGTTTCAATGAAGCCGGCTATAATGTTACAGTCAATGGATAACGCTACAGCCATGATTAATGACTTTTTCGTGACTAAATAAGAGGATGTGGACGACCCTGGTTCCAAAAAGACGGCTCTACATGCTATAAAGCCAACGAAACAATCAATTATTGAAGGAAAGTTTTGGTGAGCGCATTATCTTGTTCTTCGGCCTGTGGCGTGGTCAACAGGATCGTGCGATTTTGCACCGCTGTACTATTTGTTGTGGGGCTATGTAAAGTCGCTTGTCTACGCAGATAAGCACGACACTATTGACGCCTTGGCAGAGATTATTCGGAGCGTTATTGCTTACATTCGGATCCAAATGTTCCAAAAAGTGGTCGAAAATTGAGCCTCTAGGCTGGAATTTATTTGAGCCAGCCGCGGCAGCCACTTGCCCGAAATCATTTGTAAAACATAATGGCAAACCCTTATTTTTATAATAAAGCTAAATTCTTGGCTATTACATTAAATTATATGCGTTTTATTATAATATTTCGAATATTTTGTGGATAGTACATGCAACTATCTATTTTGGTTTCGAAAATCGACAACTGATTTTGGAAAGCAAACAAAAAAACCTTATTTATTAAATTTAATTTAACATTTTTTTAAAGAAGAAAAAGAGTCTTCTTTTCTTAAAAAAATATTCTGATTTTTCTTTAGACGATCTACAAGGTTTTCCAATAGGGACATTTCAATTTCGTATCTTTATGTCAACGCATCCTCAAACGTTTTAATAATCTTTCAGGATCAAAACGTTAGTCGAAGTGAAAATTTTCATCGTGGTAAATGGTTTACTTGAGAGCAACGTTTGGAAATCATTAAAAATTACTACCGGAATTTTAATCGGTGGTCGCAACTTTAAGAGCGCTTACTACCATTTTTATCATTTTCTAAAATAAATCTCATTTCTAGCTGAGTGGTTTTGTCAATAAACAACACATATGCTACAAGAGACACAACTGCATCCGCTAAAAATTACTGTGCGGTGTGGTTTTCATGCTGGTCCGTATTTTTTCGTCGTTAAAAACAATCGTCATGTTACCGTCAATGGAGAGCTCTATCGTGCCATGTTAGAAAATTATTTTTACCCAGAATTCGATAAGCTTGACATTGCCGGTATGTGGTTTCGTCAAGACAAAGCCACTAGCCACACAAAACGCGTTACAATCGATTTACTGAAATGCAAATTCGGTAAACGTGTTATCTCGAGACATGTTCCGATCAAATTTCCACCTCGTTCATACGATTTAACGCCATTGGATTTCTTTTTATGGGGCCACATCTAGTCATTGGTCTATGGCAACAAGCCAACAACTTAAGACGAGCTCAGAGACAACATCCACCGCGACATTACTAACGTTTCGGCCGAAATGTGTGCAAGGGAAAAATGGTTCCTAAAAATAGATCGCTGTACACGGGCTCCTAGTGGTCATATGACCGAAATCGAATTTCATTCTTAAAATTTAACATTTGCACTACACCTGGAATAAATATGAAATCTATATTTTAAGTATTCTGTGGAATATTTACTTCTTTTTAATTTGTGTTATACGGGATAGCATTCTAAAAATTTCCTTCGCCTATAAAAAATAAATCCGAACTTTGAGGGCCGTCCTTTTGAGTATTTACTATAATCACCTTAGTTTTTCATTTCAAGAAGATAAAATTCACCCCCCGAGAAATTCAAAACTTTTTTTGCATAGGGTATTATATTTTAGCAGCAACCTAAAAGGGATTTGGTTACTGCAAAGAATTTATTTGTTGTATATCATAATTGGTAAGTTGTCACAAACATCAGTTGAAGCAATCAATAGTTTTCCTGAATTCGGTTGATTTATCCGACTTATTGGCTGTAAGATTCATAATATTATTGCAGCTACAGCCTTATGGTAAGTCGAACCATGTAACCACCAATACTATCGAGTGTTGGTGATGCCAACAGAAAGTATATTTATCCAACCGAATATTTGTAGTCTACTTGTATTTCCAACTGATATTTCTACTTTTGTGTCCATCGCTTGGATTTTACAAAAAGGGAGGCAGGAATGTTTATTGAATATCTCCCATTGAAAATATAGAGGCCTTCTTGCAGAAATTAACGAAAGAGAATATGTTTTATTACAAGGCCTTCTTACAGACGCGACATGAGAATTTGTGGGAGATCATTTTCATTTGCAAAAAATGTCTTCAAATGCCAAATTTTGGTAGGCATAAACTTATGTGTATTGGATCCAAAAAGAGGCCATTCAGAATTTCTTTCTATGAGAAGGCCTTGCCAATTTTCCCTTTGCAATATTAACAATTTTTTATTTGTTTGTTTATGTGTCTATGTGTGTGTGGCATTGTGTTAAGTTACCTTAACAAATTTTATTATTTATATTTATTTTTTTGTTCTGTTTCTCTTGTTGAATGGAATAACGGAAAAAAGAGAAAAAAGAAACACGGAAAGTGACACAATGGCGGTGTCTGACTGTTGTTTTGCAGTTTACGTATGGATCTGTATCGGAGTATCTCTGTTAAGTTGCAATGTTCGTGTCAAACTAAATGATGGCTCGGTGACATTTCGCTATGACGGCGGGCAGGTTGTTATGTTTCATTGATATTTGTCTGTTTCTTGTTGCTTTTGCATTTATGCATGTGGATGTCGGTGACGATAGTGCTTTTATTGGCACTATAGGCAGGCGGTATTGAAGGTCTAAGAATGATTGATTTAAAATCTTAAGTATCCCAAAAAGAGTGAAAACGGGGTAGTCCTCTCTAAGTAAACTGCGCACGACATTATTCTGTTACTCACAGGCCGGGACCAACGTCAAAGGCATTTTTTATTAATATGGCTTAGAGATAAATCTTTTACTTGTATAGTCGACGGCATTTACGCGAAGAAATATTAGATATTCCTATTCGGATTTGAACCTGGTTTAGTTGTGTGACGTTCGTTTACGCTTTACGTCATACTACAGCGATCCAGATAGTTTATATGGGTAAAAACAATTACCATAGTTATATCCCCTTGTTTATAACGGTCAGTTTTTAATGTCCGCGGATCCATAGGGCCCATCCCCGCCCTGGTGAAATTCTACAAATAATTTACATTTGGATTCGTAAACACAGATTAAAGATCAGTTGGAAATCGGTACGAACTACAAATATTCGGTTGGATGTTCATACTTTCTGTTGAAATCACCAACATTCCATGGTATTAATGGTAACATGTTTCGACTAACCATAAAATGGTAGCTGCGATAATATTACAATACTTACTTACATTCAATAAGTCGGTTATACCAACTGAATTCAGTAAAACTATTGGTGGTCACAACTAGTGATTATGACAACCAACTAATTATAAAAACCGACAACAGATAAGTTCTTTGTACTTACCAAACCGCGTTTACTATACAACAAAATTTCGGACTTTCTCGGGCTGGATGACTATTTCTAGGAGTGAAAGACCTAGGTGATTGTAATAATGTCCGAAAAGGGCGCCAAGGACATTTTCATTTTGCAATGCTATACCGTAGCGAAGTTTCCTGATGATATGTCTTATGTGAAATCGTACTCGTATGCAAAAATGCTTCTATCTAATTTCAGAATAGTTTCAATCTAATTTCAGAAGAGACGTGTGGGTTTTTTTAATGATATTTTATAAATGTTTTTATTAATGGTAGTTTAAAGGTTAAAATGTTCTACTTAATTACTGCTGTCATTTAAGTATAGATCGTCTAAAATAATATCACAGTATCTCCAAGACTAACCTGCCGTTTTTGTACTTTTTTCGAGCTTATTTAATGAATTGTTTCCCATTGTATTTAATGAAGTTATGTTCAGAATGGAAATTGTTTCCCACCTATTTTTGTTAAATAACCTACAAATTTAACCGATATGAAATTATATATTTCTTATCACATCTGTAGACAAGACTTCAAGCAATCATTTGAGGTATTTTCTGCCACATTAAACCTTATAAAGCCGGAAATATTTAGGTTTAAAATCTCACATTGCTTTAATAATATTTTATCAGCTTTGTATTTAATTTGTTTCACACTTCAATGCAACTTAAATTGCATTTCCTGACCCACTTTACCAACTTGATGCAGAAAATTGTTTGAATTGTCCGTACAAACTTTTTTAGATACGAAAGCGAAAATCAAGTTTTAAAAACCCTGCTCATAATTCAAATAACTGATTTAATGCTTTTGAACCGTTAAACATATAACAACAAGGACCTACGTATAAGGTCCAATTTCACCAGGTTTGATTAGTAATCTCAGTCATTACGTACATGCTCGGGTTTAATTTGTAGCTTCTAGAGCTGCAAACGGAAGTGACCTATGTTCGGGAACGAAAACAAGCACCGAAATAGTGCAATTTCACCAAAGATGGTTGATCGTGCAAATTTGGTAGAAATCGGATGTAATATGTGGCTTTTCTTGCTGAAGGTTACGAATTCGAGAAAATCATATTTATTACAAACTATGGACCAGTTTTAATAGTGCTTGTTGCTGGCCCAAACTTGAAGAATGTATCGAGTTTCATGGAAATCGGTACAAAACTGAGACCTGTTATACTTATATGGTGACGTGCAGCGATAAATGGACGGATGTTGCTCTTTGGAATCAGATAGTTAATCTGAATCGTTCGTCATACTAACTCTACGATATATCCATTCATTTTTTGTGTTGCACACATCAGCACTAGTCATGACACCCTGTGCAAAATAAGTGTATATTTGGGCTTGTGAGAAAATTATTTTGTTCCCCACCAGTCATATGTCAAAGAATATTGGAGCCGGTTTAGCGGCCCCTCGACTTAATGACGTTGACCATTTATGAGACGTTTAAAGCGCGCATGCCTACGACATCTAAGGGAATCCAAGTTTTCTTTTAAATTAGTAACCATAGATGGCGAAATGGTCAAAAAATAAATATTTTTAAACTGGTTTGTTAGTAAATTTCTGAGGAATATTTTACGATTTTGCATTTCAACGCTAACCGATTTACAGCTATAAGGCATATCACTGGTAAGTAAGAAGGCACTAGCTTCTTTTGCATTGCATTTTTTCCTGCTTTAAACAAAGACCACGTACAATTTTGCGATGATAATTAAAATGGTCCCAGATAAGTATTATGAGAGGTGTATGCTGAAGAGCATTGTGCTGATATAGTTCCAAAATGAATCTATTTGACATTGGAAGCCGCAATTTGAGTTGCGCCAATCATGTGCCGGTAAGACTTATACGTAAGATTCAGTGAATTTTTTCAGCGAATTTTTTTTATCTATATTCTTTCTATATTGTAATGAGGTTTCCACCGAATGGTAATATCAAATCCGCACTCGACTCAGAATGGCATGACGGTTTGATTTTCAAACTTATACAATTAAACATAAACACATAATTAGGATAATTCAGAATTTTTTACGTTGAAGGAATTTTAGTCTTCCATCTCTTTGGAGCTTTTTGAAATAAACGCGGGGTGTACACAAGGTTCATTTTAATCCCCAGTGCTTAACAACATATACACGGCAGAATTTCCAGTCCTGCATAATTGCATTATGTCCATTTCTACGGAGACTTCTTTTTGTGCTCTGGTAAATGTGCTTCAGAGATTATGTCAAATATGCAACTAGCACTGAGCGAAGTATTCAAATATTTCTCCCGAACTTACTTATAAAGGGCTTCGTATATTTTTAATAAATGTAACATACTGATCAGAACCTTATACCCATTAAAATGTAGATCCTCGGCGTTAAACATTGCCAATAAAATGCTAATATTTAAAGTTGTTTTTTAAGCTTTGAACGAACCATTGCCTGTATACAGTCAGGCCAGAGTGGCTATAATCACATTAAATTGGACGAATCTGCCTAGATACAGTGGGAAAATATACTTTTACTTTCCATTACCGAATAGAGCGTATATTCGAACCGGAGTTCCTTAAAAGTCTAAATTTTCTCAAGTGTCGTAAAAATCTCAGACATTCTAGCTATGAACACGCACATGTCTAAGGTGTAATCCTGTGGAGTTTACTTTTGTAGAACATTGTAACATCCCATCTTTAAGATTGGATTTTCCGTTTTTTTTTGAAAAAGTGAAGAAAATTTAAAAAATATGGTCCAATAAAATTTAGTTTCTTTTTTAATGAAATTGTATAAATGTTTTTGAAAAAGGTCGTTTTTGGATTAAAATGTTCTACTAAATTACTACTATTATATATTTTAGTATAGATCATCTTAAATAAAATCTAAATAACTTCAAGATAAACTGGTCCTTTCCGTCCTAAAATAATAATAAATAATGAATACTTAAATATTAAATTAAATTATTTTTTTTTGCACCCAAATTAGGATCGATACTCGCAGAGAAAAGATATGGTTACACTATGGCCACCGCAACAATAATATGTTCTCTACAATTAAAGCATGTTCGTCGCAACCATAGTATTGTTTTTTGAATTTTATTTTGACAACAGTATGATTGCGACAATATAAGTATTGTTGAAATGCAACAATAGTATTATTGCCAAATTTAGAAACGAAAATATGGTTGTAGCAACCATATACACATGGTTGGTGCAACATAAGTATTGTTGTTTAAAATTTTCGTTAACAATAACATGGTTACTGCAATCATACAGTATGATTGCGACTATGAACATAAAACAGGTTTTATAGAGCATACATGTATGTGTGTGCGTATGTTTTTTTGATATACAAAAAAAAACACATACAAACGATACAGTGAATGGTTGTTGTTCATTAAAAGAACAACAACAATCGGAAGGTAGTTCGAGGGATTTTTATTGTGTTTACTTTGTTCCAGCCAGCATAGTATGGTTGCGTGTGAATCATACTATGGTTGTGAGGATCATAATATGGTTGTATGAGAAGCATACTATGGTTGTGCGGATCATAATATGGTTGTAAAGATAATAGTATGGTTGGGTGTGAATCATACTATTGTTGTGAGTATCATAGAATGATTGTAGAGATCATAGTATGCTTACGTGTGAATCATACTATTGTTGTGAGGATCATAATATTTTTGTGTCACAACCATATACCCAACAATATTATGATCCTCTTCGAATATTGTCACCCCAACCATACTTTTTTTGCGTGTATGAAAGAATTTATTTTTTTATCACATCTGTAGCCAAGTCTTTAAGCATTGAATTGAGGTATTTTGAGTCAGATTAACCCTTAAGTAGCCGTAAATTATAAAGTTTAAAATTCCACTTTACACCACTTTAATAATGTGTCATCATCAGCTTTATCTTAAAAATCGTTGACACTCTAAAACCAAATTTTAATTTTTTTTTGACCCACTACCAAATTGATTTTTAAAATCCTTCCACTTGTGCATAAAAACTTTATTAGATTTAAAAGTGAAAAACAAGTTTTAAAAGATCCTGCTCATAATTCAAAGAGCAGTATAAATAATTTCAAATCGTTAAATATACAAAAAAATATTATTTCGGCCAAATAACCGAATACATAAAATGTTAAAATCGAATTTAAAATAATTTATAACAGCAACAACCAACTCATGTTTAAATTCAGTTGAAATAATAATCATAATTATTTAGGGTTACCGATACTATGCCGATATACCGGTACTATATACGGATACTGTCAGTTTCCACTACTGAAAATTCACGTGTCTCCAATCAATATTCGCTTGTAGCGATGGAACACATGGATAGTACGTGCAACCACAAACATTCGGTTGGCAAAAAATAAGTTGTGGCAACAAATCAGTTTTCTGTGTGTTTGCCATACTTTCCCAAAAATTTACTTAGACTGTATCGGATAATGATTAGACAAAGAGGCATGAATCTTAAACATTTAAGTGATTCCTTGTCAGGCGATAAGTAGATGTACCGACTGTGCGTTCAACCTTGCTGAGACGGTATACAAATTTGTATTAAAATTTTTGAATTTATGTGCTGATCATGCCGCTCTCCTATAGACGGTGTTGATGTAACCATTACGGTTGTATTATTTAAATTTTTGTTGAATTGATATAATTGCAACTGCTGCTGCTGAATACTTTTGGCTGAAGGGCAAACTTTTTGCGGCCACACTGTTTCATTCATGTTACTGTCGGTACGGATGGAAAAAAAAACTACAAATGAAAGTAATTTTTGTGTTGTGATTTCCGTTTTGTTTTGCCGTTTTTCCTATGGCGTTTTTGTCCATGTATGTGTGCTGAAGGCTGGTCGAGTATAATGAATGTGTAAATGATTTAATTGTATAAATGTTAATAAATTTAAAGTCTTCTTTTTGTGAGTGAGTGTGTGTGTCACATTTAAGTCATCCATTCAATTTTATTTGTTAGTAATTGCATGTTCGTTTTTGCCAGACAGTTGTTCGAGCAGCAGCAAACTAAAAATAATGCTTTTTGGCTGTGCTTTTAAACAAAAGATTTGAATTTGTGTGATTTTATTTTCCCTTCTTTTTTGGATAGAGAAACTTACCGGATATACCATCATATGTCCACCATTCCTCCCAACTCGCTTTGATTCCTGCAAAATACACAGGGAAAGAGAGAAAGAGAAATGTGAAAAAAAGAATATAAATTATGGCGATTTTTTTTGGCTCTGTTTGTACGTATATAATTCGGGAAGGAGGTTTCTGTGGGAGGTTTAAATAAATGTTTTCGGATGTTGTTGTGAAATCAATATTTTGACTCCATGAAGTCTCTATGCAAGGCAACGACTGTCTGACACACTGGCGCCGGAGTATGAATACCGAATACATACGGCAATGTTGAATAGTTTTTATTTCCAGTGTTTGACAAAGCAAACAAAAATGGACACGGAAAGGAATGATGTTTAAGGGGTCGATATAGTACTATTTGTGTACATTTGGTTTTTTTTATAAAGAGGTCGTCTGAAAATGTAGTACTGAGATTGAAAAAATACAATTAAAATAAAGCGCAAAAATTGTTAAAACCTTACCCCACTAAGATACGGGGTACTAAGACTTAGTGCTGATGTTTATCACCCCTTAAAGGAAAGCAGATAGACCCCATGTCTAGTACACCGATCGATTCAGAAACACTATATGAGTAATGTCCATCTGTCCATTTTTCTTGTAATCAAAGTACAAGTTTCGAAGAAACTTGATACATTGTGCAGGTTTTGGCAAAGGACAAACTCTACTGAAAGCTATTAATATTGGTCTATGTTTTGATATCATACAAAGGTCCTTTTTGATTTCAGAACTAATAGCTTAAGAACCCCAATTTAATATTTCATCCGATTCTAACCATCTTGCATAGAGCGTAACAATCGACCAATACCTTTCTCTGGAGCAAGTTTTCGAATACCCCCCACACCAAAGTCCCTACCAGTTTTACACATACTAACGGGTGGATAAATTTTAAGGGCCGATGTTGATTTGTCGCGCAAAAGAGCCATTGTTTTGTTAGCTGTGTGGCTCTGTCCTGTTGAAACCACATATCATCCACATCCATATCTTCCAATTCGGGCCATAAGTTCGTTATCATCTCACGATAACGAACACCATTCACTGCCTGAGCGGCCTCATTTTGGAAAAAAAATACCGACCGATGATGCCGCCAGCCCATAAACCGCACCAAACAGTCACTCTTTGTGGGTGCATTGTTTTTTCGACAATTACTCTTGGATTATCATTCGCCCAAGTGCGGCAATTCTGCTTATTGACGAATCCCACTGAGGTGAAAATGTGCCTCATCACTAAAGATGATTTTCTTCGAAAATTGATTTTCATTTTCATAATAATCCCGAATAAATTTAACGCGTTCCTAGCTTGTGTATCTTTCCATGGTTCAAATTGAGTAAGTCTGAAATAGAGAAATATAAAATGAAATGCAAAAAAAACTTGACGTTTAGGTGTGGTTCACATTCAACATCGGCCCTTAAAATTTAACCACCCTTTACATTATGAGCGTCTAGTAAATAAGCCTGGTAAAACTAAAGCATGTTTGTGAATATCCCCCACCTAAAAATTAATCGTTATTTGTAGTCAAGCCGATTTACGAGCCACAATTAAACCCAGTTGCGCTTATATTTTCCATGGTACGTTATTAGGAAAAAAAACAAAATTTGAACAATTTGTCCATGTTTTCAAATGGCTGCCACACAAATGGTCCTCCTAATTTAAGGCCTAACTTCAGCGACCAATATTTCACTCCAGTAAAACTTGTCTTTATCAGCTTCGATTATTTCGATTAGCCCTCACAATGGTGCCTTCCTTCACAAACTAACTCTGTATCAGCTTAAATTTCGCACGGTACGATACGGGAGACAAAATATTAGTTATAGCAAAATTTGACCTTATCGTCCTATGTTTTCCAATAGCTCCCATAGAAAGACACTCTCGTCCGAGGTGGTGTTTTGTACAATCCACAAATAAAATCCTATCTTGCTTTATATTCGCATGGGTTGTTATGATCGACTAGTAACACTAGGTCACAAATAACAAAATTTTCTCTTTTATTTGTTTCTAGCATACTTTTTCCCATTGATTTTGACCTACTTAACACGAAAATGAGTTTTAAAAATTTTCTGTCGATTGGTTTTCGAGATACAAATTTTTGAACTTTTTTTTTAATTTTTAGAGGTACACTTACAATTTTGAGCATATCTTTCGTCTTCTTTGACCTATTTGATCCTAATGAAAATCAAAATATCGTGAAATAGCGGAATTTCGGTCTTTTACCAAAAAAATTATAAGTCCGAAATTGCTGTTAGCATCGTGTTTTATATTTTATATGAATTTTTATATGGTTTTTTCTGCCACATTTTTACTAAAAAAACGCCGTTTTTTTACCTTTTTAAGCCGCCAACATCAAAACTACTTACCCGATTTGAAAATTTTCTAAGAATGAGTTGTAGACGGCTCAATTTTCTTTAATTTGAGTAGTAGTAGGATCAAATAGGTCAAAAATTTGTATCTCGAAAACCAATCGACAGAAAAATTTTTAAAACTCATTTTCCTGTTTAGTCGGTCAAAATCAATGAGAAAAATTATGCTAGAACCAAATAACAAAACGACTGTTGGCTAGTGTAATTGATCACGTACACAGAGAAAAAATCAGTTGAAAATCGCTCCGAACTACCAAAAATCGGTTGGAGAACACACATTCTGTTGCAATGACCAACATTCCATGGTATTAATGTATATATGGTTACAATTATCAAAAAATGGTAGCTTCGATATTATAACAGAACTCACTGCTAATAAATGGGATTTCCCAGCCGAAATCTGTAAAACAATTGGTTGTCACAACTGGGGGTTTTGTCAACCAACCAGTAAACAAGTACAAGTTAGTTAAGTACCAATAATTGGTGGTGATAACAGTAAAGGTGAAACAAGTGAAAACAATTAAACCCCGTTGAGTTCACTCTTGTAACATATTATTAATTATCCCAGCATCATGATATAGTTCCTTTAATAACTAATTGGTCCTTTTTATTTCAAATTGGTTTTTATAGTTTCTAAAACAAAAAGTGTTTTTTGGACGGAAGTCAATGCGAGTCATATGGTATTTAAACTAATGGTTTATCTAGAAACACGATAGTACAACCAGCTTAAGGCAAATTTTCAAAAAATGAGATTATAACGTGGGATCCACTTTTTCAGAATAAAGAAAAAATATAAAAATTCAAATCAAGTGTGAATCTTTATTGGTAATTTGAAAGGACATTTTATGGCATTTATTTTTTGAATATTATTTCCTTCAAATGTTGGCCTCAACTACGCCTCAGGGGTTTCCATTATGAAGGTCCAATTTTGGATGACTCGTTCGAGCATTTCGACCGGTATGGCTTTAATGACACGCGTAATGTTGGCTTCCAAAACCTGAATCGTAGCTGGTTTGTCGGCATAGACTTTGGACTTTACGTAACCGCAAAAAAACATTTCTGAAGGTGTGATATCACTTGATCTAGGCGGCCAACTCAACTGTCCAAAACGTGAAGTAAGCTGCTTTTCGAAATGACCTCTCAATAGATCCATTGTTTGAGCAGCTGCATGGCAAGTGGCACCGTCCTAAGTATCGTCAAGATTACGGGCTTCAATTTCAGGTAGCATAACGATCGATATCATGGCGCAATAGCAAGTGCCATTCACGGTTACGTTCCGGCCATTATCATTTATGAAAAATATGCACCGATGATTCCACCAGCTTATAACGGCACCAAACCGTGGTCTTCTCTGGGTATAATGGCACCTTCTGAATCTCTTCTTGTTGCTCTTCAGCCCAAATGCGGCAATTTTGTTTACGTTGGCTTTGACGTTGAGCCAGAAATGGGCCTCATCACTGAACAAAATTTTGGTTAAAAACAACGTTTCTCACCGAACGCTTATTTCCTTAATACAGCTGCCAATATTTGAAGGTATTTATTTTCAAAAAATAAATGCCATACAATATCCATTTAAAATACTAATAAAGTTTCCACACTTGATTTGAATTTTTATATTTTTTTTGTTTTGAAAAAATACCTCTAAATGGATCACCCTATATTACCGGTAGTTATTGATTTAAAAACTCACCAAATAATCAAAGCAAAAACTTAGAAAATATGTAATTTAACTATGCAATTCCATTAAATATTAGGTATTTGTCTGCTTTAAATTAATAAGGATTGCAAAAAAATTGCGAGCTGTTGCTTTCATATAAATAAAATTGATATGTCAATCGTTTACTAAATGGGTTACTCCATCTAAATCGGGAATCGGAATCCAATTAAAAAATTACTTATAACCAACAATCCGTAAGAACAGTAAATACCAGTAAAAATTTAGTTCCAATAATCATCTTAATTAGTAAGGGTTGCCAATACTTCAGTCTCTTCAGCCGATAGTGTCAGTCCCCTACACTGAAAATTGGCGCGTACCCAATCAACTTTCGGTAGTAAAAAAGTTTCCCTCAGATTTAAGGCCCAGCCACGCACAAGTCATGTTACAGAAGCGATTATTTTTCTTTATGTCATAGTAATAAAGTCGGCGCAGCCCGACGACTTACGACTTTAAAAGAAAACCACCAGGCAATTAAATTAAAATAATAATTGAAATAAAAAAATACGTATTTTTAGATAGCTGTGATTTTTTGTACAACAGTACAAGGGCTGGTATATATATTTCTGGCCTAATAATGAAAATGCGAATATTTATCATCAAAAATGGTTTTTTTGTTTTCCAAAGTTTTCTTCAGCATGATTTATACACTTTTGCATGCGCTCAAACCAATTGTCGAAGCACTTTTTCCACTCCGATTGAGACACCTCCAAAACATGGTTTTTGAACGCTTCAGCAGCATCTTCTGGCGACGAAAATCGTTGACCACGCATTTTTTTCTTGATGTGCGGGAAAACAAAGTTGTCATTGGGTGCCAAGTCAGTGTTGTACGGCGGACGACCCATCAATTCGACGTTTTGGCAGGTAAAAAAGGCGCTGGTTTGAGCCGATGTATTAGAGCTCGCATTGTCATGTATTGTTTTGCCGAAGAAACAGGCTACCATTTGCTTCCAATTGCTTCTCCCACGAACAACTTTCGTTGGATTTGGCTTCAACGAGAACAAACCTTTATTATGGCCAGGAGTTCATGCAATATCGAATGTATGCTGGTGAAGGAAATTACCGAAGGATGCCTCTATCTCACGATATGTCACATGACGATCTTGCATTATCTGTACACGCACGGCATCAATGTTCTCTAGCACAACGGCCGTTTTTGGACCACCTTCGCCTTTGAGCGTGCGTCAGCCACGATTGAATTCATTAAACCAGTTTTTCACAGTGCTTTAGGATGGTGCTTCATCGCCATACAAAGATTTAAGTTCATCGATGCACTCTTGTCGAAATAAGCCACGTCGAAAGTTATGAAAAATGATCGCAATTACGAGTTAATTCCATTTTTTGCCAAATTGATTTTTCAAGTCACTGTAAACAACACAAATGATGGTCTTACGTCAAAACGTTCTGAGGACGTTTATGCTAAAAAACGTCAAACTTTCCAATGGAAATGTCTGATGGCGCCAGGCAATACTTAGGGTTGCCTAGGCCAGAAATACATATAGCAACCCTCGTAAAGTAGACATGTGAGATCCCACAAAACCTGGTATGGGGACAAAATTAATATTTTACAAATCGTTAAATTTAGTCGGATAACCGAATACACAAAATGTTACCAACAGTTGGACTAGTTATCGAAAGTTCGTCGTGATGACAACCGCCTTTAAAGAGTACTTATAACCATCAATCTAAAACAACAACCAATACATGTACAAATTCAGTTCCAATAATCATCTTAATTAGACTACCGATACTCTGTCTTTTCTACCGATAGTGCCAGTTCCTTTTACAGAAAATTGCTAATCAACATTCGGTTGTAACGATGGAATGTATGGATAGTACATACAACCACTAACATACGGTTGGAAAAATATTTGGTTGTAGCCACAAATCTGTTCGCTGTGTGTACGAATTTAATTTAATAGTCAATAGCGATTGTAAAAACTTTATTAAACGGTTTTACCGAACACAAATACGTCGCTATTAATTTTTGCAAATACGACATTGTGTTTCCAAAATAAATGAAAATGCTCGCATTCGCAAAAAGGTTCGGTCCAACCCTATTATGCAACTTAATGTCTTTGAATGAAACTATAGACAACCAGAAATTATCCAAAATAATTGCCATTTAGAAAGTATTCCCAATACTTGATATTCACTTATTTGTATGTACCCTTGTGATATACAGATTAAATCGCACCCTCTTTCATACGCAACACATACTCGTATTTGGGGGTAAGTTTTAGGGCCTCATTGTTTTCCGCAATACTTAATAAAACTATTGAAGATACGAGTATAAAAGAACTACACACAGCCCCCCCCCCCCATCAACAATCAAGGGAAAGTAATTTATTTGTGACAGATGTTTGTCAGCGTTTAAAGATGACAGCCGACAAAAGACAAAACGTTAAAATGTTTTAGTTCCTCCCAGCTCACAACTATGACAATTTAACAAAACATTAAACATGAACAATACAAATGTACGTATAAATATGTATATTAGGATGGACCGATCTATAGGGACAACAATTTGTCGATATTGTGCCATCGTTTTCTAATACCTTTTGACATGACGAAAAAAAGTTCCACTACGACATATCAAATAAATCATTTTCGAGATGCCCGAATTTCAATATTTTTACTTTTTTTCCTCAACTTTTATTTTTAAGGATTTTTTAGTATTAAAAATATATATTTTTTTAATTCAAGATGACATTTTTTTTTTGTTTTATACAGTTTTAGGGGATTTTTAAATATGTTTTCGTCGTAAACAATGATTTTGTTGTTACTAAACCCGATAACATTTTATAGGGTTTATTTTTTATGTTGAGAAATATACATTGCCACATACAATACCATATAATACAGGGTGGAGCGCGGTAATTTGCTGTTTTTGCACTGCAGGCTGTGCCGGCACTGTTGACCAAAGAGAGTGAAGAGTGTGCGTGGCTTTTAGTGGCGGACTGGAGATTTGTATTCGTCTGCCTTTCAGGTGCCATCATGCATTGGACACGTGAGGAGAGGTCATTTTGTGTTGAAGCGTAATTTTCAAATGCACATTCGATCAATGCAGTGCAGCGTGCTTTTCGCTGTTCCTCCGCGCGGGTGTGTTCCTGGGCGGTAATTTATTGTAAATTGGGTAACTTTATTGAGAACAGCAGGGAATGTGTCATGTGTACGAAGGGGACCTGAGAGAAGGATTACAACACGTCAAAACATCGAGAGAATTAAAGCAGCAGTACTGCAATCTCCGAAACGCTCTGCTTAGAAGCAATCACTTGCTCTTGGCATTTCCAGGAGTTCTCTCCACCGGATTCTTCATGATGAGCTGAATTTTTACCCGTATAAAATGTGCGTGGTCCAACAATTGTCAGCACGGGACTATTAAACACGGCGGACCTCATGTGAAGACATTCTTGCAACTATACCCCGTGACGCAATTAGGTTCTTTTCTGATGAGACAGATTTTTACAAACCAAGTATGCGGTACTGGAGTGAATCAAACCCAAGAGAGATCTACATTCGGACCGCGGCACTATGTGGTACTCCACATCACGAGTAGGCATCATTGGCTCTTTCATTTTCAGGATAACTGTCTTCCGTTTAGCTCGTTTGTTTTATTTCGGTCTATTGCTTTAACACATTGAACAGGGATTAACCGGCTCAAGACCTCTTGCATCTATATTTAAATAGAATACAAGTTTTTAACAAAATGGAATAGTGACATTGATTTTCGTGGCTGCACACTTCTTTTATCATAATTTCGGGTCCGTGACAACCCTCTTCTGAAAGCTTCGCAGCAATTGTTGAAAGTAAAACCGAACTCTATAAGGCCAGGCTCTCCCCAAACGAATGAGAACTACTGTTGCAAACCTTACTTTTCAAGTTTTCTTCACACAATTGCCCACGAAAATACAACTCACTCTTGCCACCCCTACAGAGACTCCACATCGAGAGCCATCAATAGATTTCTTTTACAACGTGTGTGTGCATACATACAGGATTTTTTTCAGCCGGATTTTGAGGCAATGTAATTAGAGGAGACATGGTTCTAATAGGATAATGCCACTGCACACAGAGCGAGGGTTACCATGAACTATTTGAGGCAAATGTTTCCTGGACGGCTTATCTCTTTGAGAGGTGATGTGGACTGGCCGGTACGCTCACCAGACTTAGCCCGATGCGATTCTTTTGCTTTGGGGTTACCTCAAGTCGAAGGTGTATATCAACCTTCCCAACACCTTGGAAGACCTTATAACCAAAATTATATATACTCAGAAAACGTATGCAGCAGTGTGTGGATAGCAAAGGTCGAAATTTGCCACATACACTATTTAAAACCATGAAATTTAAAAATTCCCTTACTGTTCAATATAACTAAAATATAAAATAAATTTTTCTAAGGTTCGCACTTTTTTATTTCATTCCTAAATAAGCAAATTTCCGCGCTCCACCCTGTATGTGAGTGCTCATATGCTAAAAACCAAGAGCTATGGAAAAATCTATGGTACAATAACGATTGCTAAATCGACCCATCCTAATGCATATATTTTACTTATATACAAGACAACACATACGTGGGTATGTCCTTTTGGTATAGACAGTTTGTGCGTATAAATGATACATATGTCAACAAGGGGGAATATGTCAACATGGGGGACATTATCAACTATTGGTTAAAGAGGCATATAAACCCATTGTTTGGTGTTTTTTTTTTTAAGAGAACTTAAATCTGGTAATTATTTTGTCTATTGGATTACTGGCACATGCCCGCAGTCCAACAAATCGCCTAAAATACAATACAAACTTAAAAATAGAATATATCTTGATTTTGACCTTATCTTTTAAAGCAGAGTATACACTGTGTTCTTAGGCCCAAAAATAAGTTAGGTCGTCGTTGTGTTTTTCTGTGTAATTTCGAACGTTCACATTTTACTTACAGTGTAATTAGATCGAGATTAGATATTATGTATTTATTTTAAAATAGATATAAAAGCAAGTGGTCTTGAGCCGGTTTAATCCCTGTTCAATGTGTAAAAGCAACAGACCGAAATAAAACAAACGAGCTAAACAAAATGTTTTTGATGTTTTTTTTAAAAAAAATGTTTTTTTTTTCGATGTTGCTTTCTTTTTTTTAATTTTTTCTCCTGAAATTATTTATTTGGTTGATTCTGCGATTATGGGCCACTTTGCTGTCCTTGGTTGTTTCAAGCGGGAAAAATAAAATATATTATACTTTATTATTTACTATACAATAAATCTTTATAGGAACTTTAAGTCTTTAAAATTGTTTTTTAAAAAAAATATTTGTTCTTTAAAAAATTTCCTACCAAAGTGTTCAATATCATTACCCTGGTTGTTCCTAACACTACTTTCAATTGAAATTTTCTCAATTTTTTACAAAAATATTAATTATTTTTTTAATAAAAACAGTCCATAGTAAATAATAATATTCAATTAATTTTGTTGCTATTAATGATTATAATTTTTTATTCAATTTATATTTTTATGGATGTTTATTTTCTGTCCGTTAAAATTTAAATTTCCAAACCAATCTTGATTTCAAGCAACTCAAATATGCTTGAACATTACATGAAGTGGGTGCTCATCTATAAGTAATAGTTTTTTCGTCAACAGTCTTATTAAAATTAGGTAAGTCGTGTTTCGTGTCACTCGCTACGAACGACCACACTTAAGTTGGCCATTTCCTGCTTTTTTTAAATTGTTTTTTTTTTTTTTTATTTTTAAACTGTTGCATGATTCCGTTAAAAAAAGGAGAGACTAATGCCAAAAATGATGTCGAAATTGGCCCACAATCTCAGAATCGCTCATTTACTTGTTTATTTATTTGTGTTTTAATATGTATATTTTTTTAATTATTTGCTAATTTACTTTTATAATGTTGTAATTAGTTTTTATTTGTTAATTATTTTTATCTATGCATGTAATTATTTATTTGATTTTTATTTATTTATTAATTCATTTGATAATAAATTAATTTATTAACTTATTTATTTACCTATTCTGTTATTATTCTTTCATTTCTCACGCATATTGACTTGAAAAAGGCCTCCCATTGAGGGGCCTCAATATTTCGTTTCTATAGTTCACACATTAAGTCAATAACATAGACTCATACATAAACATACATATATGTTATACATACATACATATACATATATATATATATATATAAATATACATACAATGGAAGATGGATTGGCATAAATTGTGTAAAGATTTTTAATTAAAATCGATGACATAATACCACTCTTAATGATGACAATAAATATCTATAAGGCGTTGAAAAGGAAACCCATTAATTTCCCCAATCATATGTCAGGGTATGTGGGATTGTTTGTCTCCGCTTCACATACATACATACGTACATTAGGCTGGGTCACAATCCATTCAAAGAAGAAAAATTTTTCGGCCTTAAAAACATAGTGATAAAGGCATGTTTAAACGGCGTATCTATTCATTGGTTAATTTATAATTTTCAGATGCTTTTTGCGGTAGCCAGAACTCTGCTTATCTGTGTATATCGCATCGAATTTTAATCAGTTTAATTTCTTAAGAACAAGGTAACAGCAGATAACTTATTTTTCGACCAAACCTAATATACAGACTATTCATATTTGTCTAGGTGTCAATGTGCTGTTCATACTAGCAAATTTGATGAAATTATTAGGGTTGTCGACATACATACTTTGGTATGGGTTGTTTTATATTTATATGTAAACCGAAAAACACAGCAGACGAAATAAATATAAGTTCACAATTGAAAATGCCTTTATATTTGGCTCATATCGCCTTAGATGGAGCACTGTCGTTGACGCTTTTCAGCATACTGCTTAGTAGCAAAAATCGCTTAATTGAAACATAATATTTAAATCAATATTTTCCACGAATTTTTCAATCCGCTTAAGTAAAAAATAACTTCATTGGAATACAAATTAGTTAAAAAAATCAGATTTCAAAGTTATCAATTCTGTTTAATTGAAAACATTTAGTCATTGTACAAAATCTATTGATTTGGACCAGGATACGATTTTATGTAGTGAATAATTTTACATTAAGAGAACTGAAATTCAGACGCCTACGAACTTTTATTTAGTACCGGCTTCGTTCTTGGCATGTAAAAAAGCTGCTGTAATTTATTTTAAAAACTTACAGAACTAAATCGGAAATTGTGAGTGCGATGCACAAAAAGATGTTATAATGGTAATGCTTAAAACATCAAGGGCTTTCAAAAAATTCACTGACGAAGACATCATTTAAAAATTAAGTGCCCATACTGCAAATATCGTGGAATGCTCTGATAAAATAATAACACAAATTATGATTTTTTTCTAATACAGAGTTCTAAATATTTTTTTCCTGCAGATTTCGGCCTCCTAAACACGAAAATTCATTTTAAAAAAATTTTCCCTGATTATTTTTCAAGGTAAAATGTTTGGATTTTTTTTTTATGAGATGTCTCAGCTTTTTGGACCATAACTGCCAAACGCTATTACCGATTTATTCAGTTCAACAATTTTGACGTTAAAAGCATTTAAAATTTATAAAATTGAAAAATTTACAATTTGTGCAAAAATCATGATTATGAACTGAAAAAAATGAATGAATTATGAACTTAAAATATAAAAATAAAGTAAGCATAAAGTTTGGACTTCCTCGAGCAAAACAAGCTATCGTTTATTGAAATTGACCAACATATGGTAGAGTTACACGTTCTGGTAAATTTTTCGATTTTCAGTATTTTATTTCTACAAGTATATATGTGACAGCGCATAGAGAAAAGGACCTAAGCGTAAAAAACATAATTTTCATTTCTTCTTCTTCTTTTTTTGATGTGGACAACATCTGAGCATCGAATGAAACCAATGTGTTATGCCCCAAAAGTGTTCCCTCCCAGAGATATGAGCGTTTTATGAAAGTGAAGTCGACGATTCTAAGCGCAAATAGAAAGGGACCTAATCTTTAAAATGGCTCTCCTGAACAAAACTGGTTTTTAACCTTGGGTCCTTTTCTATTATAATTCTGGCCTATCTGACATTTCCATTGGAAAGTTTAACATTTTTAGCATAAACGTACTCAGAACGTTTTGACGTACGACCATCATTTGTGTTGTTTACAGTGAATTGAAAAAATCAATTTGGCAAAAAAATGGAATTAACTCGTGAACATTTTCGTGCGATCATTTTTCACAACTTCAACGTGGATTATCACGTCAAGAGTGCAACGATGAACTTAAATCGTTGTATGGCGATGAAGCACCATTCTATAGCACTGTGAAAAACTGGTTTAATGAATTCAATCGTGGCCGACGCTCGCTCAAAGACGAGGGTCGTCCAAAACGGCCATTGTGCCAAAGAACATTGATGCCGAGCGTGAACTGATAATGCAAGATCGTCATGTGACATACCGTGAAATAGAGGCATCCTTGGGCATTTCTTCCACCGGCATACATTCGATATTGCTTGAACACCTGGCCGTAAAAAAGGCTTGTTCTCGTTGGATCCCGCTCAATTTGACAATCGCCCAAAAAATGCTCGAGTCGATTAGTGCAAAGAAATTTTGAAAAAATACGATCGCGGTGCTTCATAAGACGTTTATAAGATCGTTACAGGTGACGAATCATGAATCTTTGCGTATGACCTCGAAACAAAACAGCTATCGGCCGTGTGGGTCTTCGAAGAAGAAGCACTTCGGTCATGTGGCGACTGCTCCGCTTGGGCAACGTAGGACGGTCAATTCTGAGTGGTACATTACAATTTGCGTGCCTAAAGTTTTCGGAGAAATTCGAAAAACGAACAAGAGAAGACGAATCATTGTGCACCATGACAAGCCAGCTCTCACACATCGGCTCAAACCAGAGCTTTTTGACCGGCCAAAACGTCGAATTGACGGGTCATTAGCCGTACAGCCCTGATTTGGCATCCAAAGACTTATTTTTATTCCGGCACATTAAGAAAAAATTGCGTGGTCAACGATTTTCGTCGCCAGAAGATGCTGTCGAAGCGTACAAAAACCATGCTTTGGAGGTGTCTCAATCAGAGTGGAAAAAGTGCTTCGACAATTGGTTTGAGCGCATGCAAAAGTGCATAAATCATGCTGAGAATACTTTGAAAAACAATAAAACCATTTTTGATGAAAAATATTCGCATTTTCATTATTAGGCCAGAAATATATATAGTAGCCCTCAAACTTCTATTATTACCTAAGGTTCAAGGTGCTCTACGGGTGCCTACGGCCGATTGTTTTTTGTGAAGCACCCAGCATAGAGTCATGTATAATCACATCCCACAGTCCCACTAAACAACGTGTAACTTCACCATTTCTCACCCAATTTCAACACCATATCCTGTTTTGCTCCAGGAAGTCCAAGCTTTATGCTTAATTTATTTTTATATTATTGTTTATATAGAATTTGTTCAATTTAAAAATTTGTTAAAAAATTCTAATTTTTAAATTTTAAATCAAAACTATTGAACTGATTTTAATACCTTGTATCAAAAAGATTTACAAAAGCTAATTTCCTTTCATTTGACCACTCTTTTTCAAATCGTTGATAGCGTTTGGGAGTTATGGTCCAAAAAGCTGAGACATCTCATAAAAAATAGTAAAAAAATTCAAAAATTCTATCTTCAAAACTCATCAGAGGATTTTTTTTAAAATTTATTATCGGGTTTAGGAGACCAAAATCTATAGGAAAAAAATATTTAGAACTCTGGACTAAAATGGCTGTAAACTTGTGTAATTTGACCTCGCAAACATATCACTAAAGAAGCTCTGGCATCGATTAGTCTTTTAAGCGATTATTTTGATGACAATTCTGATGCTCTAACACGATGTGGAACAAATAATGTGCGAAGACAATTTGAAAAACAATGCCAAATGAAAAGTGGAGACAAATCCGAGGCTTGCTTAAGGTAGTACATTTAACATTTTAATTTTAAAAAAGTACTGATATTTTTTTTAAATTTCTGTTTTTTTTGGAAAGTTTAAAGTCATTTAATAATGGAACACAATATAATTCACATGACTACCACAACTGGCTCGGCAGCACCTTTTCTGATCAAGCCAATGTATGAGTACTTTTCCGATTGTTTTGGGTCGAATATCTTAAATGGCAACTTCGATGTCATGTTTCAACGCTTCAATTGTCTCTGCGTAACATTTATCCTTAATGGCTCCCCACAGAAAATAATCAAAAGGGCTCAAATCACAGCTCCGAGGCGACCAATTGACATCACGATTTCGGCTGATTATTCAATTTTCAAAAACAGTGCGTAAAATATCGATGGTTGCGTTGGAAGTGTGACATGTCGCCCCGTCTTGTTGAAACCAAATGTCATCCATGTCATTCTCTTGAATTTTTGGAAACAAAGCATTCCGCGGTAACGCTCACCGTTCGCGATAAGGACGGCTCCTTGCCCATTTGTACGGCTTTTTGCTGAATTCCGAAGAAAATTGACCCATTGATGCCGCCAGCCTAAAATCCATATATGACGCTCAAAATAGAAAGGGACCTAAGGGTAAAACCCATTTTTGTTCAGGAGAGCCATTTTAAAGATTTAAATACGTGTATCTTTGGTGTGCCATCACATTCATAAAACGCGCATATCTCTGGGAGGGAACACTTTTGGGCCATGGGATCGGTCTCATTCGATGCTCAGATGTTGTCCTCATCAAAAAAAAAGTGAAAATTGATTTTTTTTGTACCCTTAGGTCCCTTTCTCTATGCGCTGTCACATATAGATACTCGTTGTTGATGCACTGACTTCTCAATTGTCAAGTGTGGGATCTCTTTTGCTTATCGACATACCCACCGAGATGAAAATGAGCTTCATCTGAAAACCCGATTTTTCTTCATCTCCTGCCAAACAATCTACAGGCCACTAGGCGAAGCGAAAACGCATCGGATAGTGTTCCATTTTTAAATGACAAAGTTCAACCTCTCCAATAACCAGAATTTTAACCAATTATCAGAACTTTTTTTACAGCCGACTCAAATTTAAAATTTTAAATCTCTCACCCTATATAATGGGTGATCAATCTAGTGGTATTTTTTCAGAACAAAAAAAATATAAAAATTGAAATCAAGTGTGGAATTTTTATTGGTAATTTGAAAGCACATTTTATGGCATTTTTTTTTTTTTTGATAAAAGTTACTTTCAAATGTTGGCAACTGTATTATCGAAATGAGCGTTCGGTGAGAAACGGGAAGATTCGCTGTTTTCGACCAAAATTTGGTTCAGTGATGAGGCCCATTTCTAGCTAAAAGGCAAAGTCAATAAACAAAATTGCCGCATTTGGGCTGAAGAGCAACAAGAAGAGGTTCAAGAGGTGCCATTATAGCCAGAGAAAACCACGGTTTGGTGCGGTTTATAAGCTGGTGGAATCATCGGTGCATATTTTTTTTCAAAAATGATGATGGCCGGAACGTGAATGGTGCTCGCCCGTAATCTTGTCGACAATTGGTTTCAACAGGACGGTGCCAAACAATGTCAAACAATGCATCTATTGAGAGGTCATTTCGAAAAGCAGCTAATGGCCGGAACGTGAATGGTGCTCGCTATCGCGCCATGATATCGATCTTTATGCTACCTGTAATTGAAGCCCGTCATCTTGACGACACTTGGTTTCAACAGGACGGTGCCAAACAATGTCACACAATGCATCTATTGAGAGGTCATTTCGAACAGCAGCTAATTTCACGTTTTGGACAGGTGAGTTGGCCGCCTAGATCGACTGATATCACACCTTTAGACATTTTTCTTTGGGGTTACGTAAAGTCCAAAGTCTATGTTGCTACGATCCAGCTACGATTTAGGTTTTGGAAGCCAACATTACGCGTGTCATTAATGCCATACCGGTCGAAACGCTCGAACGAGTCATCTTTTAGTATTGGTCTGTATTATTTTACCAAATTGAACAGATATTGTTAGCAGCAGGTCTTTTTCTTGATTAAGGTCAAAATCCTTAAAAAATTCAGTGACTAGGAAAATATGCCATTGAAATGAAGAAACTAAATGTCTATTACAAAACATTGGCCAAAGACCTGGGAACAACAAAAAAATTATGGGATTTGACTTAAAAGGAAAGCTGGCAACACTACACATAAACTAACGAATATTGTGCGGTTTATGTTTTCATTTATGCAATTGTGTGTATGTGTTTTTATATGTGATTCTTTGTCGGCCTTGTTATTTTACACATATATCCCACTTGTTTAGTAAAAGGGTTTTAACTCAAAATTTGCAGAACTTCACTTTTCGTAAGAAAACAACTCACAGTGGTCACCGCTTGCCGCTGTAAAAATCTTACATCGAAATCGCAACACTTTCATCTCAAAAAAACGACATGCCATTCTTAATATTGCAGTGTTCCTCAAAGGCATAAGCTAAAAAACTGTATGACTCTGCTTAAAGTTTAAACATTTCGAGTTAATACCTTTTTTTTGAACAATTGCGATATGTTAGGATACTTATTTGTATAGTAAGCCAACCATACAAACTTACCATGTGTGTAGGCATTTTATTTGTACACACATACACACATGTGAAAATAGGTGTGTATTTTATTTAAGGTGCGTCGATGTCTGTCGTGATCTCTCTATTCGGTTCTACTTCACTGAGTGAGTTGTTATCCTTTGATGTATTTGTAAGTGTGTTTAGTACACACTCACATACGTGTACAGACTAGGGTATTTCTATGTGTCTGAACGTTTAAATTGTTATTAGCCATTGTTCTTTAGAAATGTTTTATTTGTTTATTTGCTTTGTAGTTGTATGGTTATTTAATTTTCTTGACATGACAGCAAAACTATTGTGTGTAGTTTTAAGTGAATATAAAGTGTTTTTGTACACTTGCCAATACACATATCAACAAACAAAGGCGTACAGGCATAGACGGGGCTAAGTACGGCCAGGACGATCGATATTTATATCTTCTCTCAAAAATTAAGTCTTATCGAAAACCACATTTTAGATACTGAGAAGAAAAATAACCTTATATAAGATTCACTTAACCACAAATAAACATGATTTGGAGTCTACGTTATATTAGGTTAATTTGAACATTTTTTTGTTGACTGGTATTTAACAATAATAATAGTTAATTTAACTATTCTATGTTTGCATTTTATAACCACGAAAAGTGTTAATTTTAAAATTATTATTGTTGTTTGAATAATGCATTGTTAAGATTTTTAACCATTAAAATTGTTTTTATTAATATAATTAATGTTTGTTTTCACGATGCATTGTTTTTAACCATGAAAATTGTTAATATTAAAATTTCGTAGTTAATTTATTGATAGAATACATGTTCATGTTTAATTCATGTTTAATTTTATCTAATATTTGTTATCGCATTTATCAGTTCCGATGAATTTCAGAAAATTCATTGGACCTCAAATTCTTAAAGTTATAAGAGATGAGAATTTTATCAGCAAGCTCAGTTCCGTTGAAAAACGCGCATGATACAGTTTTGTTGATGAATTTTTGAGTGCGTATGGTGAAATGGGCTGCAACATGTCAATTAAAAATCATTTCCTCCATTTACATCTAGGCTTCTTCCCAGAAAACCTGGGCCAGTTCAGTGATGAACAAGGCGAACACTTTCATCAAGAAATAATTACAATGGAAAAACGTTTTTAAGGAAAAAATTAAATAAAAATGATTTCCGAATATTGCTGGTCACTTAAACGGGATACTGACGATGTTCAATTAACAAGAAAACGGCCAAACAAACATTTCTAAGTAGTATTGCCAATAATTGTATTAGTTTCTAACCGATTTTTTAAAATGATATTCGGCTCAAAAATTGTTCTGTTCCTTTTAAAAAAATCTGTGTAAAAACGCATCAAAAGTTAAAAAATTACATTTTTTTTTAAAAAAAAATGAGTTTACAGGAAAAATACACAGATTTTTTAGTGTGATTTTAAAAGTGTATACACCATTCGATCAAAAACACCATTCTTTCAAAATCAAAAACCGGTTTTTACCCGCAACTCCAGATTTTGGAAGTGTTTGGGAAATTTCAAAACCGGTTTCTTGTTGTACTCAGCAAGATCTACAAGAAAAATCTGTCACACTGTTTTATGTTTTTGTTTTGTTTACATTTATTCGGACTTTTTTCATTATTATGACTTAAACAGTTTTTATTCTGGTTTGAGACTTTTTTGTTGTTTTTTTTCAGAATCGACTAAAAAATTGGTATTGCCTACTGTTGCCAGACAGACTGTACAGCTGTTTCTAAACCCGCCAAGGTTCTTCTTCAGACGTCTTTGGCAACGATTGCTTCGGCTAAAAATCAAACGACTTATACGAGAGTTCCATTATGATTAATGAGAATTAATCTTCATAGCGCAATATCATGGTTAAAAAAATCATGGTGTAGGGTGATCCATCTAGAGGTATTTATTCAGAACAAAAAAAGTATAAAAATTCTAATCAAGTGTGGAATCTTTATTGGTAAATTAAAAGGACATTTTATGGCATTAATTTTTTGAAAATAATTACCTTCAAATGTTGGCAACTGCATTCTGGACATCAGCGTTCGGTGAGAAACGGGAAACGGAAAATTTTGTTCAGTGATGAGGCCCATTTTTGACTCAACGGCAAACAAAATTTCCACATTTGGGCTAAAGAGCAACAAGAAGAGGTTCAAAAGGTGCCATTATACCCAGAGAAAACCACGGTATTGTGCGGTTTATTAGCTGTTGGAATCATCGGTGCACATTATTTCAAAAATGATTATGGCCGGAACGTAACCGTGAATGATGTTTGTTATCGCGCCATGATATCGATTTATGCTACCTGAAATTGAAGCCCGTAATTTTGACGACACATGGTTTCAACAGGACGGTGCCACTTGCCATACAGCTGCTCACACAATGGATCTATTGAGAGGTCATTTTGAAAAGCAGCTAATATCATGTTTTGGACAGGTGAGTTGGCCGCCTAGATCGAGTGATATCACACCTTCAGGCATTTTTCCTTGGGGTTACGTAAAGTCCAAAGTCTATGCTGACAAACCAGCTACGATTCAGGTTTTGGAAGCCAACATTACGGGTGTCATTAAAGCCATACCGGTCGAAATGCTCGAACGAGTCATCCAAAATTGTAACCTCAGAATGAAAACCCTGAGGCGACTGGACAAAGTTCACCAGCGTCATCACAAAATCTACTCTTTTGCTACATGTGCTATACGCTGCTATGAATGCTAGCTAGCTAAAGTATTTCACTGTAGCAACACACGACTCTGTCGCAATACTCACACACATCCATGTGTATTTTTGTACCTACCACTGAAGGATTTATTGCATAGTACATTTTTCAATCTGTTTGCAACGCCTCGAAATATTTATCGTACAATTTTTAAAGTATAATTATTATTGATCGTCGCAAAATTCCTAGACGATCTAGCCATGCCCGTCGGTTCTTAGCAGTGCAACAAATTAAACTTGAACCCTGAGTTATTATTAAAAAAAAACATGTATTTTCGTATTCGGGTTCGAACTCAATTTATTCAGTTCATAGATCGGCCCAGGCAGGCTATCACATTTTTGTATAAATTTTCCACACAATCATAACGCTGCAAGCAAGTTCTTTTGTATATTAAACCCTTAACTGAGCACATAAGAACTCCAAACTAATTTCAATGATGATGTCATCCCGTGAAGCATTACCGAGTGGAAAGAAAACCTTAGCGGAAGCATTCACTCAACATTTTACACATTTCCGGCACAACAACAATGCCATGCAGCAGCGCCACGGATGTTGTTGTAGTCCGTTTTTTTTTTTTTTTGCAAACGTAGACAAATGTTTTGTCTGTCACTTTAAGCCAGATATGAAAATGAGCAGATGAGAAATGTCACCCTTGTTGACAAAATTCTAACAACATAATTTTCCATACACTTAACATTACAAATGCACTACAATCTCATCGTCTTGCCCCACTTCGGCATCGCAACCATGATATTCTTGCAACCCCCCAAAACTCCCCGACCGCTTCAAAAACGTTTGAAACAAATACGACGACCGCATAGATACTCGTATACGCTTCTATTATGTCGACAATCAATTTCTTTTTTTTCTAAAGTTTCATTTTGGAGCCACACTAAAGGAGACTTCAGTCGCATTTGCAACAACCCTCTTTTCGAGCACTGCCAGAAGATACCAGGAAGAAATGGTTATTGTTGCTACAGCAACGGCAACAACATCATCAGGAGCAACATCGGCAGCGACGGCAGCAGCAACATCAGTTTTATGATATTGTTTGTTTGTTGTCTTTACAGTCAGTTAGTCGCCAACTTAATAGCGTATCGAGTCATTGTCATGACTTTAAGTAGACAGCGAGGATGGCGGCCAGGGTGGCGGCGATGGAGAACAAAAAAAAATGAAGCGCCAACGAATAGCGACATTACGAAAATAAAGCTGTATGTCTTGGTGAAGTTTTCCGCTTTAGTTTTTTTCTCCTGCTCGAGCGTTTATGGAGCAATTGTGCCGAGTGAGGAGGTTGGTATGATGTGTTATCAGAAGATACTCGTACATTTGAGATAAAAACCAAATAAGCCAATGGTCAGTATTTATAGATTTTCCCAGAAAATGAATTATTTAATTTGCAGCCAAGCCTTAGCCGGTAGGCTAATAATTTGGTAGTGACTCTCCCATTTTAAGTATCCTTAATCTCAGAGAAGAGATTTGTTGGCTCTATTGGTTTCTTTCTTATTTACCAAACGTGTGCTGCGAGTGCTTGTGCTATCAAAAAATACTATCAGTACGACCGAGTGAAAGATAGGCAATGCAATTTTTCCGTACATTAAACGGTACCATAATCAAAACCAAAGGCCACATTCTTCACTCATATGTCGACGATATCTATATGTGACAGAAAGGGACCTAAGGGTAAAAAAATCGATTTTAATTTTTTTTCTTTTTTTGATGTGGACAACATCTGAGCATCGAATGAGACCGATTCCATGCCCCAAAAGTGTTCCCTCCCATATCTCTGGGAGGGAACACTTTTGGCGCGTTTTATGAAAGTGATTCTAAGCGCAAATAGAAGGGGACCTAATCTTTAAAATGGCTCTCCTGAACAAAATTTTTCATCAACTTTTCACTTTTTTTTTGATGTGGACAACATCTGAGCATCGAATGAGACCGATCCCATATCCAAAAAGTGTTCCCTCCCAGAGATATGCGCGTTTTATGAAAGTGAAGTCGACGATTCTAAGCGCAAATAGAAAGTGACCTTATCTTTAAAATGGCTCTACTGAACATAACTGGTTTTTAATTTGCGCGTCACATATAGGAATGAAGCTAGAGGTAACTTCTTCTTTATACTACATTTGCCATTCCGTTTGTAACACCTCGAAATATATTGATCGGAGACGCAAATATTCGTCGTCGTAAAATTCCAAGACGAGCAAATCATGTCCGTCCGTCCGCACAAAAGCTCTTTGGGATTTTAAATAGGATAAAAAGGGGTGATAAATTAACCGCTCTTTTTCATAAACTGGTTAAACCAAAGGTGAGAATGTTTACGAAACTGGTTTTCATCTTCGATGTTTTTAAGAAACCAATCAAACCGGGTTTTTACAAACAAGGAAAACAAGATGCTACCGGAAATTAGAAAAATACTATGTATTACGAGGGCTGCTAGGTATATTTCAGGCTTTTTAATGAAAATGCGAATATTTATCATCATAAATGGTTTTATTGTTTTTTAAAGCATTCTCCAGCATGATTTATACACTTTTGCATGCGCTCAAACCAATTGTCGCAGCACTTTTTTCACTCCGATTGAGACACCTCCAAAATATGGTTTTTGAACGCTTTAACAGCATATTCTGGCGACGAAAATCGTGATCCATGCATGTTTTTCTTGATGTGCGAGAATAAAAAGAAGTCATTGGTTGCCAAGTCAGGGCTTTACGGCGGATAACCTATCAATTCGACGTTTTGGCCGGTCGAAAAGGCGCTGGTTTGAGCCGATGTTTGAGAGCTCGCATTATCATGGTGCACAATGATTCGTCTTCTATTGTTCGTTTTTCGAATTTCTTCGAAGACTTCAGGGCAAACAAATTGTGGTTGCTAAAGCAGAACAGTCGCCACATGACCGGTTTTGCCAAAGAAACAGGCGACATTTGATTCTAAGTGCTTCTTCCTCGACAACTTTCGTTGGATTTGGCTCGTGATCGAAGCCCACACGGTTGATTGCTGTTTTGTTTCGGGCTCATACGCATAGATCTATGATCTTCACCTATGACGATCTTATAAAAGTCTTTTGAAGCACCGCAATCGTATTTTTTCAAAATTTTTTTGCACCAATCTACACGAGCCTTTTTTTTGACGATTGTGAAATTCTGCAGGATCCAACGAGAACAAACCTTTTCTACGGCCAGGTGTTCATGCAATATCGAATGTATGCTGGTGTAAGAAATGCCCAAGGATGCCTCTATCTCACGGTATGTCACATGACGATCTTGCATTATCAGTTCACGCACGGCATCAACGTTCTCTGGCACAACGGCCGATTTTGGACGACCTTCGTGTTTGAGCGAGCGTCGGCCACAATTGAATTCATTGAACCAGTTTTTCACAGTGCTATAGGATGGTGCTTCATCGCCATACAAAGATTTAAGGTCATCGATGCACTCTTGTCGTGATAATCCACGTCGAAAGTTGTGAAAAATGATCGCACGAAAATGTTCACGAGTTAATTCCAATTTTTTGCCAAACTGATTTTTTTAAGTCACTGTAAACAACACAAATGATGGTCGTACGTCAAAACGTTCTGAGTACGTTTATGCTAAAAAATGTCAAACTTTCCAATCGAAATGCCAGATATGCCAGAAATATATGTAGCACTAAAATGCTGAAAAACGAAAAATTTACCAGGACGTGCAACTCTACCATAGGTTGATCAATTTCTATAAACGATAGCTTGTTTTGCTCGAGGAAGTCCAAACTTTATGCTCAATTTTTTTATATATTATTTTTTAAATATTTTTTTTCCGTTCGTAATCGTGATTTTTGCACAAATTTTAAATTTTGTAAATTTTAAGTGCTTTTAACATCAATATTGTTGAACTGAATAAATCGGTAAAAGCGTTTGGGAGTTATGGTCCAGAAAGCTGAGAAATCTCATAAAAAAATCGTAAAAACAATTTCAAAACTTCTATCTTAAAAACAAATCAGAGGAAAATTTTTTAAAATACATTTTCGTGTTTAGGTCGCCAAAATCTGCAGGCAAAATATATTTAGAACTCTGTACCGTTTATGCTAAAAAATGTCAAACTTTCCAATGGAAATGTCAGATGGCGCCGGGCAACACTTAATGTTGCCTAGGCCAGAAATTATATAGTAACTCTCGTGAAGTATTTACAATTTTAATTCTTATACCCTCCAGCGAAGGGTGGATGTTATATTCCAATTGTCATTATATTTGAAACACCACGAAATATTGATCGGTGACTCTCTAAAGTATATATAGGGTGATCAATCTAGAGGTTTTTTTTCAATAGGGTTTATTTCATAAATTACGCGCGAGTTGTGTTTAACTTTTTTTCCTTTCAGTATTGTTTACCATTTCATCATGAAAAGACTTACACCACAACAACGTCTCCAAATTATGCAGCTTTGTTATGGAAAGGAGTGTTCGGTGAGAATCTTTTTTCGATCACAATTTTGTTAAGTACTGAGGCCTATTTCTGGCTCAACGGTAACGTCAATAAACAAAATTGCCGCATTTGAGCTGAAGGGCATTTCGAAGAGGTTCAAGAGGTTCAATTATAGCCAGAGAAAACTGTTTGGTTCGGTTGGGCTGGTGGAATTATCGGTCCATAGTTATTCAAAAATGATGATGGCCGGAACTTAACCTTGAATGGGGCTTGCTATGGCGCCATGATATAGTACTTTTTGCTACCTGAAATTGAAGTCTGTAATCTTGACGACATTTGATTTCAACAGGACGCCACTTGCCAAACAATGAATCTATTGAGAGGTTATTTCGAATAACAGCTTATTTCACGTTTTGGACCAGTGAGTTGGCCGCCTAGATCGTGTGATATCACACTATTAAACTATTTTCTTTGGGGCTGCGTAAAGTTCAATGTCTCAGCATAGACCAGCTCCAATTCAGGTTTTGGAAGCCAACATTACGAGTGTCTTTAATGCCATACCGCTCCAAATGCTCGAACGAGTCATCCAATATTTAACCCTGAGCGTAGTTGCGGCCAACATTTGAAGGAATTTATATTTAAAAAATAAATTGTCATAAAATGTTCTTTCGAGCAAACATTAAAGATTCCACACTTGATTTGTTTTTTATAGTTTTTCTTTTTGCTTATAATATTTATTCGGTCTTATGTCATGTTGAACTGTTTTTATTCTGGTTAGAGACCTTTTTGTTGTTTCTTTTTCAGAATTAACTAAAAAAATTGTAAAATGTGTTGGCTATGGTTACCGAACGTTCAGCAGGATGAATGGACGGACGGATTTGGCATTTCTTTTGCAAGGTTTTTCTTCAGCAGTCTTTGGCAACGATTACTACGGCTACAAATCAAATGAATTATACGGGAGTCTCATATGAATTACTGAGAATTACCCTTTGCGTACTCGTATAATCTTCAAACTGAGCGTAGAGCAATCTTCATAGCGCAATATCATTTCCATCAATTTCGTTTCGCATAAATTTTCGTTCCACAGATGCAAAAGCACAATTTTGTAAATGAAAATTTTATAATGATCGGCCTCCTACTTTGGCCATAAATCCCATTTTTTTAAGAAGGCGTGGAAGTGTCCGCTTTTCTTCTTGGACTTAATTCAATCCATGCCAATACCATGTGTTATAAATATCATCGTCATATTGGGTTTAGTTCAGAAGATATTCACTTTCAAAGTTCAGGGTAGGCGTGGCCACGCCCCTTGTCAAATTTGACCATATCTCAGTATAATATTTGCCTAGTCTTTGATTTATTCTGTTAATATTTTATAACAAGCGGTCAATTACTTTGGCGCAAATGCGATTTTTTAAGGGGCGTGGCACCGCCCACTTTTCCATCGGGATGTGGTTCGATCTATGCCAATACCACATGTTCCAAAGAAAAGTTATTTTAAAAAATCTAAAATTTTCCAATGTATAAGTATGTTTCACTTTGAACTAGTTACACTGGTATTACCAGGACCGGAATTATCAATAGCAACCCTCGTAGTTTATTGAGTTTTCGTTTAGTATTTCGAGGCGGTGTATATTTACTGCAATTTCCTATAACGACCTCGTAATAGCGTCAACTTATTTTCCACAACGGCAATTGCCGGAGTGTTTCTGTTGAACTTTTATTTCCACACAGTGTCTCTTCTTGAATGGTGGCAACGAGAACACGACAGCCACAACAACGACATGAACATCTCAGCTCTGCCACCGCAATATCTTTCAGGATTGCTATGCTTCCGCTTTCTGAAAACATAAAAAGCAAACACAAAAGTTTAACTCGACTTCTTCGTACGAATACGTCGTTTACGAGTTATCCTATTTGTTGGTCCATAATAACGCATAAATTTCGGATTTTCCTTCAAATTCAGTGGCTCTATTGCCGCTGTTATTATTGTGCCGCAAACAAGACATTCGCAGCAAATAAGTCCGCCCGTCCATCCATCCATTCGTCCGTCCGTCCAACTATACAAATGTGAACTCTTGTCGTTTTATTTCTCCTTTTGATGGCAAACCAAGTTAAGTTTTCACAAAGATTGCTTAAGTTAAGTTTTTTTTTTGTATTCTATGGGATGGGATCTATGGCGCCAGACATTGTGGCGGCTCAGTCGTCATCGTCGCCAATGAGTCTACACCGTAGACAGCGAGTCAACAACACATATTTCCCCCCCATTGTTGTTTGCTTGTTTTTTGGCAAGGCGATTGGTAGGGGATTGAAATTATTTAGCTTATGATTTTTGGCAGGGCATCTTTAAAAATGTTACAATACTTTGTCAATTAGTCACACGATGTTAAATCTTAACCAATGGTATGGGGATTATATCGTAAAAAAAGTTTATATCGCCAATCGATTTATGCTAGGCATGTTTTCCAATCTGACAACAAAATAAACAGTTAAAGTTTGGAATTAATAGAGATTTCAAACTCCATAAAAAATACTCGATAAAGTTTTGTAAGGTCTTCGATGGATTGTATGGACTTATGGGATTGGAGCTTTGATTAGTGCCATCATTTCTGATTTTTGTAGTTTAACTTAAGACGCAATTTGTCTTGCAAAAGCAGTTGGTCATTCCGCGACTTTAGCAAGACAAGTTTTACGAAAAGACCTGGGCATGCATATCCCTAAGATCCAAATGATAAAAGAAATGCAATCCTAAGAACAGGCCAGACTTAAGTTGAGTGGGTAGCAGATTAGTTGAAAATACAATAAATGCATCAACTGTGATTAACCTATTTTTTGAGTGAAAAGAGACCAAACAAAAGTAACACATGTCAGTGTGAATAACCGTCGTCCTGATGCAATGAGTGCCCGGCAATCACTCAAGTATACCAAACAAAGGTAGGAACAGTGGTTTTCCTCCTCGTAATTGGCAGTGACGATGTTTGACTTGCAACGCCATCTTGTTGACACTGTATCGCACTTGTTCAAAATGCAAAATATTTTTGCTTCCACACTTGAATTTTTCTACAACATAAGCATTTCTTTTTTTTAAATAAAAATAATAACCTTGGCCTCAAGCTCGATATAATAATTATTAAGTAAAATTTAAAATAAAGGCCGAATACAAAAATTAAAAATTACTGCATAAGCATTTCTTTTTTTTGACAAAAGAGAAAAAACTGGTAAAAAAGGTAAAGTTGGACGAGGCCGACTATAAAAGGCGATCCAACTAAAACGCACAATGTTATTTGTTATTAAAACAAAATGTTTTTAAAGAATCCTTATCCTAATCTTTTTTTATTATGATAGAAGGATCTATAGCAATTAAGCGTGAAACAAAATATCGGCAAAATACTCACCATGGCTTCGGTGGCTTTCCTCTAACCGATGGTCTATATTTTCAATAACTATGAGACATAAAGGAGGTTTAATGTCCTTAATGTGCCGAATTATCTCAACCTTGAGCTGTTGACTTGTTCTTGGCTAATTGACGTTTACTTCTTCTTTTTAATATCCCCCAAGTAGAGGAGTCCAACGGTGTCAAATCACAATTAACATCCAATTAACGGCCAATTTACATCACCACGACGTGAGATAACATGGCAATTGAATATCTCGCGCAAAAGAGCCATCGTTTCGTTGGCTATGTAGTAAGTAGCATCATTTCTGGCCACAAGAAGTCGGTTATCATCTCACGATAGTGAACACTGTTCACGGTAACTGCTTGGTCGATCTCATTTTCGAAGAAGTATGGCCCGTTGGCAGAAAGAATAGGAAGAACATGCACAGGTGTGTTCACTTTTCCTACAGAACTGGTTCGCTGAAATTTGCGCACAATTCTCCCGATTGTGGACACATTTGGTCGATTATGCTGACCAAAAACAATCATGAAATACACGAAATGCATTTTTATTTGACCGTCATTTCCGTAAAAGGCTTCAACAATCTTAAAGCGCTGCTGAATAGTGTACCTCTGATGGTTGAATTTGTCACTCAATCAAAGAAATGTCAAAATTAGTTGGGCAAAAAACTTGACGTTAAGTTGTGACTCACAGTTTATATCGTGCATTATGGTTGGACCACCCTTTATTATATCCTGCATTTCTGAATGTCCAAAAAAGCCAACTGGAAATCTGTTTTTGAAACCAATTTACTTCGATTCAAAAACTGATGTCATATTTAGATTTGTAAGAAAATTTTATTGTTTTTGGGAGATATATCTCAATCTGAACCGACTTTCTCTAATTGAAACAGCGCCCGTCCTTAGCACGTGGAACTTACTTGTGCCAAACTTCATCATAAGTTGTGATATGTGGCTTTAAGAGCTAAAAACATAAAATCGTATGAACATATGTGTGGAAATTAAATACAAATCTCAACCAATTTTTTTAAAAAAAAAAGTTCATCAAGATTGGAGGTTAGATGTACATTCTAAAACTAAACACAGAAAAACCGGAAGAACATATATGGGAGATATATCTAAATCGGAACCGATTTTCTTAAATTTTAATAATGTCCTTACTTGGTCCAAAAAACAAACGTGTGCCAAATTTCATTAAGATTGGCTGTAATATGTGGCTTCTAGAGCTTCTAGAGAAGACATCAAATCGGATGAAAATACTGATATGGATATTAGCTATTGAACCGCTTTTATTCAATTTTAATAATGTCTTTCCTCACGCAGAGAAAAGATATGGTTACTATATGGTCACGGCAACAATAGTATGTTCTCTGCAGTAAAAGTATGGTCGTCGCAACCATAGTATTGTTTTTGGAATTTCATATTGACAATAGTATAATTGCGGCAATATTAATATTGTTGAAATGTAACAAAAGTATTGTTGCCAAAATTAAAAATAAAAATATGGTAGTAGCAACAATATAAATATGGTTGGTGGAACAAAAGTATTGTTTTCATGGGTATTATGTTAACAATAACATAATTACGGCAATCATACCGGCAAAACCTTAATTTTTTTTATTTTGAGAATGTTTTTTTACGATTCTTACGCAATAATAGTAATAAAAATTATATTTTTAAAAAAAAACTACGGATTTGTATAACTAAAATATTTTTAATAAATGATTTTTTTTACTGTTAAATAAATCACTCCTATTGTTACATAACTTACTTAATAAAATTCTTTATTGTTGAATAACAACGTATTCCAGTCTTTACAAACAATTTTGTTGATCATAGTATGGTTGTGCGTAAGTCATACTATGGTTGTGAGGATCATACTATGGTTGTACGTTAAACAAACTATGGTTATGAGGATCATAATATGGTTGTGGGGATCATAGTATGGTTGAATGTGAATAATAATATGGTTGTGGGGATCATAGTATGGTTGTGTGTGCATGATTCTATTGTTGTGAGGACCATAACATTGTTATGGGGATCATAGTATGGTTGTGTGTGAACCATAATATTGTTGTGATGATCATAATATTGTTGTGCCACAACCATATAACCAACAATAGTATGGTGCTCTTCGAATATTGTTACCCCAACCATACTTTTTTTCTGCGTGTTTAAACATGTGTGCTTAATTCATCAAGATTGAATGTGGGAAGCTCCTAGAGCTGAAAGCAGAAAAATCGGATAAAAATACAAGTATGGGAGTTATATCTTAATCTGAACCGATTATCTTCAATTTCCCTTCCTTGGTCCTTTCGCCAAACTTTATAAAAATTGGATAATAATTGTTCGATTACAAAATTTAGGCGGACGGACGGACAAAGAGACATAGTTAAATTAAATCAGAAGCAGTCGATCGGAATGCTTAAGGTGGGCCCAGCTTAAATATTTTTTGGTAGCTACAAACATTCGCCATAAAAGTAACTTATAATACCCTGTCCCACAGAGTGGTGCAGGGTTTAACTATTGACATTTTTTAGGTTTCCAGGTATGGCTACTGTGCTTCGTTTACAGAAACTCCAAATTTGTCATTTTGAGTAAGTACCCTTTCGTTGAAAAAATTTAATTTGTAGGCTTAATGGAGTCGAGCTCTTACCACCACTACAGCTTTCTACCATTGACCATAGACGACCTTCGTTAATTCGAAAGGAATAACGTTCAACAATGCCGCCAAGCCTTCAACCGCATCAAACAACCATGGATGCCTTGATGCTTATTCGAACACTAGGGCAAAGTTTTCGCTCTTTTAATGTCAAATTCACTAGTATAACTTCAGCAAAAAAATTAACCTCATCAAACAAGATGATTTTTGGTGATATCCGAGTATTTGGCCAACATTTTCCTCGACATGTTAGAAAACACATAAATATAAAATAAAATTGTCCTTCTTTTATTTATGATCCCCCGGCGTCTGCGCAATTTTATACTGATATAGGCCCATCCAATCTTATATATGCTGGATTGACTGGTGATTCGCAATTGAGCTGATCAGCGCCAACTCGACTTTTCTGTATCTTTTGCGAAGCTGGCCATTGCGGCCGTTCTGTTTTCTCGCGGTAACTACATTTGAAAAGAGTGTATTCACGCTCAAACGTTTGCACTGGTGCGTTTCAGCATGATGACGAACGACATTACGACGAAATTCAGGTTGCTTATATAAAACAACCGTATTTTTGATTACATTTTTTAATAGGCTACGAGTATTCATAAAACCCTACAACATTTAAAATTTAATAATTGGCAAAACTGTCATTACTTATTGATCTGAAATTATTATTTTCATATTTATTGGAACTACTGGTTATTGTGTGTAAAAAGTCCACTACTGCGTATGAGCAACATTTCTTGTTTTTAATTTATTCATCATACGCGAAGTGGAACAGTAATTCATACAGCCTGAGAAAAATCGGCACTCACACGATTACACTCACATGTAAAAATAACAATCCTACTATTTTCCATACAGACCTGGACGTCCGAAACACCCAATTTTGCACAGAGCGTTCGAGCGACCAACACCCCTAGTGAATATCGGTCCAAGTTTTCGAGTTTTTTTACACAAAGGTGATTTGAGGTCCAGCAGTTCTAGAAGCCACAAATTACACCAAATCACGCCCAAATTGTCCATGGTATTTTATGAGCGACCACTTATTAACTTTGATAAAACTGGACCACATTGGTTCATATTTTCGTATAGAACCTATATAATAGTCCATTCCAATTTCAGAATCTACAGCTCTAAAAGCCACATATTACAGCCGATTCCGACTAAATTTCGCACATATCATAACTAGTGACTGACACATATCTATGTTGGAATTGTGCGGCACCATGTTTTCGAATAGGTGCCGCACAAAGGTCCCTTAAAATTTGCGGTCCTGCAGATCTATCAGCAACAAATTATACCCGATCACGCTAAATGCGTTATGAGCACCAACAAATTCACTATATCATATAGGGTGATCCATCTAGAGGTATTTTTTTCAGAACATATAAATATAAAAACTCCAATCAAGTGTGGAATCTTTATTGGAAATTTGAAAGAAAATTTTTGGCATTTATTTTTTGAATATAATTTCCTTTAAATGTTGGCCGCAACTACGCCTCAGGGTTGCCATTCTGAGCGTCCAATTTTAGATGACTCGATCGAGCTTTTCGACCGGTATGGCTTTAATGACACGCGTAATGTTGGCTTCCAGAATCGTAGCTGGTTTGTCAGCATGGACTTTGGGCTTTACGTAACCCCAAAGAAAAATGTCTAAAGGTGTGATATCACTCGATATAGGCGGCCAACTCACCTGTCCAAAATGTGAAATTAGTTGCTTTTCGAAATGACCTCTCAATAGATTCATTGTTTGAGCAGCTGTATGGCAAGTGGAACCGTCCTGTTGAAACCATGTGTTGTCAAGATTACGGGCTTCAATTTCAGGTAGCATAAAGATCGATATCATGGCGCGATAGCGAGCACCATTCACGGTTACGTTCCGGCCATCATCATTTTTGAAAAAATATGCACCGATGATTCCACCAGCTTATAAACCGCACCAAACCGTGGTTTTCTCTGGGTATAATGGCACCTCTTGAACCTCTTCTTGTTGCTCTGGTTGCAATTTTGTTTATTGACTTTGCGGTTGGGCCAGAAATGAGCCTTATTACTGAAAAAATTTTTGTCTCACCAAACGCTCATTTCCATAATACAGTTGCCAACATTTGAAGGTTATTATCTACAACAAATTTATGCCATAAAATGTCTTTTCATATTACCAATAAAGAATCCATACTTGATTCGATTTATATTTTTTCTGAAAAAATACCTCTAGATGGATCACCCTATATTAAGTCAGAACTTTCTCAAGCTACAGACAGAGGTGCTTAAACCTCTAAATATCACCAAACGCTCATTTCCATAATACAGTTGCCAACATTTGAAGGTAATTATCTTCAACAAATTAATGCCATAAAATGTCTTTTCATATTACCAATAAAGAATCCATACTTGATTCGATTTATATTTTTTCTGAAAAAAATACCTCTAGATGGATCACCCTATATTAAGTCAGAACTTTCTCAAGCTACAGACAGAGGTGCTTAAACCTCTAAATATCACAGTGGTGTAGGGTAACTTATAGTCAGCCACGAACGACTCACGACTTGCCTTAACCTTTTTTGCTTTCATGTATGATTGTGTGATTTTTGGAACTTGCTGAGCACATTTTGCAGCATGCGTCGGATGCTTCACTGTGATATTTTCAGTTCTCCCTCCAGCCATTTTATTATCACTACGGCAAGGATTTCGTTGCAGTCGAGCCTTCACTTTCCGAACCATTTTATGTGATGTTGCGGTTTTTTCACCATAGCGTTTGATTATTCTGTCGAATAATGGTGCGATACACAAACATTTATTTTTTTATGCTGTAGATTTTAGAAATGTTGTTCTAGCCACATTTCCATGCTAAGTATTAAAAAAATCAAAAGTTCAACTTCGTCCATGAATTCCTCAAGCATACAAATTCAGTTCCAATAATCATCTTAACCTGTTATGATAACCGATACTTGTTTTTTTTTTTAACCGAAAGTTTCAGGTCCCTCTACTGAAAATTGCTGTGTACCCAATCAACATTCATATGTAACGATTTCTCAGGTTCCTACTAAACCGATTTTATTGAAGTTGAAAGCTTAAGGAGTTATCAGACGATTAAAAAAACTTCAAAAATATCCTCTGTCGGTTTACAAGTTACAGAGTTTTGACCAGTAAAAAACGATTCTGAGCTACTGTGCGACGATCAAGCTGGAGTAGTCATGTGCTTCTGTCGGTCCAGATGCTCAGATCTGGTGCCGCGGGAGGTCAGGACCCCTAGAACTGCTGTTCTAGCCCAACCTGTTTGGGAACGGACCTTTGGGGAGTTTTGCGGTGGGTGTGGTATACCACCTAATTCGCAGGTGAATTGAATGCTTGACAAAGAGTTTCGTATCAACCGGGTGCTACGACCCAAAGCATAGCAGATTGATCTCAACCTCACGCCAAGAGGTAGTTGAAGCCCGCACAGCTAATCTTTAAATTGGCTCCTCCAGAAGAAGCATTGGTATCGTAGTCGCAATATAGCTTACCACAGTGCTATGGATCACCTTGGCATTAATGGTGATAAACATATTTTGTGCATTTCGTTTCGCTTACATGAATAATTTATTACAGTGCTGTTTATAATACTCCCGTAAAAGTTTACAAATTTAACTTTTGTACTTTAGTATGTATGTTTGTACGTAAACAATAATCTCTGCAATTTTTATTATTTCACCGACCAACCACCAATGTGGAGATTTAACATTCAATTTGTTTTCCATAATGTCTTCATTTCGATATCATTCTGTTTTGCTTTCGCAAATCATTGATTAATGCCCGTTCACCACCCCATATCTCCTATCTGTGCATTTAATTCTTGTATTCAAGGTAAATGAAAATAAAAGCGATAGAATGAATCACAACAGTTGGCAAAAGTACTGCGAAAAAAGATAAATTGATTTAAATGTAATTTAATGCAATGGTTAAAGAACTTTTTCAACAACTTACATTAGCATTTAATTTGTGGTTTTTAACCCTTCAAATGGCTACATATTTTTAATGGCAATTTTTAAGTATAAACGGAAATGAAGCTTGTAAGTTTTAGTAGCTTTTGTAGATTTTGTTAGCTTTGGTAGTAATAGAGGCTGTGATGAAAAGGTGATTTGTCATCCAAGTCGGGCTGCGCACGGGACAATAGAAGGGTTCTTTGGCTGCCAGTTTTACAATTGGGAATTCTGTATGTACACACTGAGAAAAACTCTGTAGGAAATCGGTTAGAACTAAAAAAAATTCGTTGCTAAAAAGATTTCCGAGGATACTCGGTTCGACATAACACTATATAATACTTAGTAGGGACATAAATACTGGTACAACATTGAACACAGCCATTTCAATAGTAGAACTGACAATACCCCGTTAATGTCATACGGGTTTTGAAAGCTAACCTCAATAGCGTTAGTCTAAAACGGGATTTTAGAATTGTTTCAACTTTCATCATGAAGTGGTCAGATAATGAGAACCGTATCGCTCTACTTATAATAGCGCTTTTCAAGTGTGAAATGAAAAAAGCGATATTTTCAAAACGATCCGGCCACTAGGGATTAGCCGCATGTTCGTCTACCGATGCATAAAACTGTTTGAGGAGACTGGAGATGTAAAAAACCGCCACCGGTCGGGCCGCCCACGCTCTGTTCGAACACCGCATGTCATCAAAGCCGTTAAATCAAGAATTTAAGAATCCCGCTCCGAAAACAGAAAATCATGGCCCGTAAGATGAATATCACGCAAAAGTCCATGAGTCGAATCATTAAACAAAAATTGGGACTTGGGGCTTTCAAACGATGTACCGGACATTTAAAGACTGCAGCTTTAAAAAAATAGGTTTGAAAAATGCAAACGTCTTCTGGTGAAGCACGCTGATAACTTGCACAGAATAATTTTGTTCACCGATAAAAATTTTTTTACCGTTTAGGAAAATTTAACAAGCAAAATGGTAGAGTGTATGCGCGGTCATCTAAGGAAGCATCTGAACTGATCCCAAGGGTGGAAAAGGGCCATCACCCAGCTTCAGTCATGGTTTGGTAGGGTGTCTCTTACGATTGGGTCACTGACCTGCATTTCTGCGAACAAGGAGTCAAAACATCGGCCAAAGTTTACCAAGAAACCGTTTTGGAAGCTGTTGTGAAGCCTCTTTACAATTCCCTGTTCCAAAACCAGCCATGGACTTTCCAGCAGAATTCTGCGACAGCCCATAAGGCTAAAACGTCCCAGGTTTCGAAACAATTTGTCAGCGTTCATTTCCTTTGAAAAATTGCCTCCAGGCAGTCCAGATTTAAACCCATTGGATTACAACTTGTGGACTGTTTCAGAGGACAAGGTTTGTCACAAAAGATACCGCAACATTGGATCTCATAAGACTGCTTTGGTTCGAGCTGTGGCCAATTTTCCAATGGACGAGGTTCGTGCAGCTATTGGCGATTGGCCAGTGCGACTTAAGGCGTGTGTAAAGGCAAAAGACGGACATTTCGAATAAGTAGATTCTTTTTGGATACAATATACGAGTACATTAATAAATATATTAAAAAATATTTGGTCCAAAAACATTCAGTACTTTTATTTTACAGCATAAAACGTGTCTAACAATATTTATGTCCCTACTAAGTAAATATGATACAGTAAAAGTAGTAGTAAATGTATTGTGCACACTAGCAATAGATCGTTAATGTCAATTGAATGCGGAAGAATATTAAATTGTCACAAGTGGAGGTTGTGGCAACCAATAGTTTCCAAAAAAATAATTACAAGAAATTGTTGGTGATGCTTTTTTGGCTCGAATGTAAATTTTTTTAAAGAAAAAGAATAGAAAGATATTCATAACTTAAAGCCGACAGCAATTTGAGGACAGTAATGTGAGCTAAAATTTAATCATTTTACTTTCACCTAGATTTTTTCTTTAAGGAATTATTTTTAAAAAAACTGGGTTAGGTTTATAGAGAACAATCTGATAGATACTCCATCTCTAGCCTCATATTTAATTGGGCGAATAGTGGCAGTTGAAAATAAGGAATATTAAATACTTTTTCAACAAAATGCTATTAAATCAAAATCTAAACTTTTTTATTTTCCAAGAAAAACATTTTTTTTTCTGTAAAATTCCGCCGTTTCTTTCCTCTTTCATCGAGAAAAGGACACGTTTCAGTGTACTTAAGGTATATAAGAAAACAGTTTTGTAACTAATAGGTAACAAGTTCGATGTATGGATATTTAGATTTAGAAAATAATTGCAAAGTTTCAAATATTTGTTTATTCTGCCGATACCTTTACTACCACTTGCAGTGTACCACCCAGAATTCTTTTGTACTGATCGAAACTTTATAGTAGATGCAACCACAATCATTCTGTTGTCAAAAAAATCGGTTGTGGCAACGAATTTGATTTCTGTGTGTAGTTGAGAAGAGCAGTGTATGAAGTGAGAAGTGCAGTAAATAAAGGGAAAAAGATTTGCCTGGGGTTCCTTAGTTAACATCAGTACATCAGACTATATTTCATAACTTATAATACAGATTACTATGATATATGTATAACGACAGTTCGTCACTAATCCATAAATTCTTCTATTTTACGATTTAGCTTAAAAAGATGTGTTGACATATGGTTTCATGATTCCTAGAGCCCGATAACACAGTGCAACATAATTCGAAGGTTAGATGATTCCTTTGGGAAATGAACGGTTTGGTGAGTATATCACCAAAAGGACAGGTTGCTGGTAGATTTAAGATATATATTGTGATCCATCTAGAGGTATTTTTATGATAGGGGTTTTTCACAGATTCCGCGTGAGTTGTGTTAAACTTTAGATTTTTATCTTTTCAGTATTGTTTGCCATTTAATAATGGAAAGACTTACACCTCGTAAACCACGGTTAGGTGCGGTTTATGGGCTGGTGGAATCATCGGTCCATATTTTTTCAAATTTGTAACGGGTGATCAGCCTAGAGGTATTTTTTTTCAATACGGTATTTTTCACAGATTTCGCGGGAGTTGTGTTGACCATTATTTTCTTTTCAGTATTGATTGCCATTTCATCAAGGAAAGACTTACACCGCGAAAACCACCGTGTGTGTCATTAACGCCATTAACGCCGGTCGAAGTGCTCAAACGAGTCATCCAAAATTAGACCCTTAGAATGGACTTTTTATGTCATTTATTCAACAAATAAATGACATAAAATGTCCTTTCGAATGAATAATAAACCTTTCACACTTCATTTGAATTTTTTGTAGTTTTTATTTTGAAAAAAAATGGCTCTAGATTGATAACCTGTTATTTTAGAGGTCGAGGAAGTTATTATTTTGCAATACAATACGGTATAAAATCAATTAAAAAGTAATTCATATTCCTTCGTGAGAAAGGACTGCGGATATTAAGCATTTTCGAAAATTAGTCTGATTGAAGTCAAATATTGTATATAGGCTAGTTGTGAGCCCGCTAAAATATTTTCGTCTGCGTATTCCATTTATTAAAAAAAAATGCCAATAAAAAATTCATATGTAAACAAAATTTAACATATGCAATTGTAAAAATCATTTTAAATTACAATAATAATTTATTTGTCTTTGTTAGTTCATATCAAATAAATTGGTCTTTAGTAACACAAACTCTTGTCTGTAATTTGCACTGCAGTATATAAAATTCATCTATTCCATAGTCAGATTTTGACGCTTTCCCGCAATAAAATTTTAGATGCAGAAAACCTCATTTCTCGCATTAATTTAAAGAAGCCTATTTATCCATTTAAATTCGTAAGAACAATCAATTTATTGTGAGTTTCATGCTTAACAATTTTGCATATGTGACGCAAAAATAGATTAGGTCCCTTTCAATTTGCGCTTAGAATCGGCGACTTCACTTTCATAAAACGCGCATATCTCTGGGAGGAACACTTTTGGGGCATGGGATCGGTCTCATTCGATGCTCAGATGTTGTCCACATCAAAAAAAGAAAAAGAAAATGAAAATTGATTTTTTTACCCTTAGGTCCCTTTCTCTATGCGCTGTCACATATGCATTTTGCATAAAATATGCAAAAAGAAGTTTATGTAGTTCAAATTGTTTTTTCGATAAAACAAATTTGTGTAGCATTAAAAGATTTTCCGACCTTTCAGTAAAAATATTAAATTGCATCAAATTGTCTACTCATAATATATTAGAGATATAAAGAGAATATTTCGTAAAAATCATGTTGGCTTGCGTTATAAGCACAAGTGGGCGGTGCCACGTTTATTTGAAAACATCATATTGGCAAAAGCTCGTTATAAAAGTTAAAAAGTATACAATTATCTATCTCAAAATTAGGACAGATTATTAGAAATTTAGCTCAATACACTTAGTCCAATGTTGGAGCTGAATCTCTTTTAACATGGCTAAATCCGGAGAATATGGCGAATGATTACTCCAGTTTTACTGTTTAGACCGCACACGTGCGCACGCGTGCATTATCTTGATGAAATGGTAATCGCAGCAGGCATCTTGCAGATAGCTTTCTTAAGCCCAACTGATCATGTAAAATCGAAACCACACTGCCATATCTAATGCGTATGACATGAACAATCTCACGCACTTTTACTCTACGATCGGCTAGCACCAAATCGTTGACCACAATTGAACGTCCAGAACATTCAGCGTCATTGAGACTTGTGCAACCACAATAAAAGTCAGTAAAACACTTTTTTATCATTAAAATGGATGGTGCAGAGTCCCCATATTATCAAGCTTTTCCTTGGTTTGATTAACGGTTGTTTTCCGTAAAAAATAATGTTTTATGAGCACTCTAAACTCACGTTTTTTCATTTTTAACAAAATCCACGACGTTGTACGAGTATATTTTGAACAGCTGTTAAACACAAACTTAATGAAGAAACTCTCTCAAAAATTTGACAGTAGTCTATTAGCAGATGGTACTTGATGGGAGCAGTGTTGCATTTCATATAAACACGAGGAAAGTTATTATTAACGCAAATTCTTAAACTTTGTTATTTTTCAAATAAATTCAATTTTTCGGTAAAAACCATTTCTCATTTTCTCCGCTCTTTCGTCGAGCAAATGAAACGTTTCAGTGTACTTAAACTATTAAAGAAAAATTTGTTTGACTTATAATATAATGTTATCGCATTTGTTATCAACTTTAGGTCCTGACACCAAAATTGTGCTAGCATCAGCGTACCACACATTTGCCGGTGGTACAAGAATTTTAGAGAGGTAGAGGTTAAACAGTGCCCGAGTTATTACCCAACCATGGGAAACCCCCCGTTTAACTCTACGGGGCTTGGACTTCCTGCCTCTAAATTCTACATATGAATGGCGCCCACACATATCGTTTACGACCCAACGTTTCAAAATAGGTGAAAGGGACGTTTCTGCAAGGTCCTCGAACAGAGCGGCATGATTGACCATGTCGAAGGCCTTGGAGAACCACGAGAACCGTGATGTCGTTGAGCTTGTTCTGGTTATGGCCGCGATTTATATGTATGATAATGTCGTGTACGATAAAGCAGTTGAGCTGCGCTGCTTGCGGAACCCATGCTATCAGCGCATGGAATGTGTTCAATCGGGCTGGGGAGGAGGGCTTCAAGCGTCTTTGCTACTGGCAAAAGCAAGGAAATCGGCCTGTACGATTCTCCTTTGCTTGCGTCTTCTCTAACGGTACCACTCTGCCTATTTTCAATGCATTTGGAACCAAGTGATTGGTTAACAAAGGATTGAGCACTTTACTCATGCCCTCTTTTCCCGGGGTATCCAAGTGCTTCAACATCACCATTGAGATTCCTTCCGGACCCAGCGCCTTTAATGACTGTGTATAGCATGGGCACCTTCACTAACGTTGTTGTGGTGCCTTTTTAATTCGGAGAGCTCGAATACGGCGCAATACCCTCTTCTTGTTAGTGAAGGCGGCGTATTTCCGCAGTTCTATAGACTAAGTTAGTAAATATCGCAGTTAAATAAAATATGGCTACACGCAGAGAAAAAATATGGTTACTATATGGTCACGGCAACAATAGTATGTTCTCTGCAATAAAAGTATGGTTGTCGCAACCTTAGTATTGTTTTTTGAATTTAATTTTGACAATAGTATGATTGCGGCAATATTAATATTGTTGAAATGTAACAAAAGCATTGTTGCCAAATTAAAAAAATGAAAATATGGTTGTAGCAACAATATAAATATGGTTGGTGGGACAAAAGTATTGTTTCATGGGTTTTATGTTAACAATAACATGATTACGGCAATCATACAGGCAAAATCGTAATTTATTTATAATTTGACAATGTTATTTTTACGAATCTTACGCAATAATAGTAGTTTCTACACATAAATTAAATTTTTTTAAAACAAACTACGGATTAGTATAACTGAAATATTTTTAATAAATGAATTGTTTCTACTGTTAAATAAACCACTCCCTTTATAAAGAGTTTTATGTATTTTTACATAACTTATTTAATAAAAATCTCTATTATTAAATAATAACTTAACCCAATCTTTACAAAAAAATTTGGGGATCATAGCATGGTTGTGTGTAAGTCATACTATGGTTCTAAAGATCATACTATGGTTGTATGTGCAACATACTATGGTTGTGAGGATCATAATATGGTTATGGAGATCATAGTATGTTTGAGTGTGAATCATACTATGGTTGTGGGGATCATAGTATGGTTGTGTGTGATAATTCTATTGTTGTGAGGACCATAATATTGTTATCAGGATCATAGTATGGTTGTGTGTGAACCATACTATTGTTGTGATGGTCATAATATTGTTGTGCCACAACCATATAACCAACAATAGTATGATCCTCTTCGGATATTGTTACCCAACCATACTTTTTTTCTGCGTGTAGAAGCACAAACAAATGCTCGAACTTTCGGCTAAATGCAATCCAGTCATTTTTTATGGCTGCACGTAAATAAGACAAGAAAATAGCTAAATTGGCAACACTGCACTTGAACAAACCTTTTACCAGTCTTAATGCATAAATGCCGCTTAAAATGAGAATTTTGAAATATTTTATGATTATTAGACAATGGATGACAGTGGATGCCAGGCCACACATATATTTGAGTCAGAAATCCTTCCCCAGATTTAAGTTAAACCAAATACATTTTTTCGCAAGCTCAAAATTCAATGTAACAGCAGCAACATAATATTCTAATATAATATTCTGGCAACATCATAATTTCTAAGTAAATTGTAGCTTCAAAACCTAGCCGTGCCCCTTTTACTACCTCCCACTCGAGATTTTTTCGGTCATAATCATAAAAATAAGAACCATTTATGGTGGTTAAAGTCAAAATAGCCAAAAAAAATTTAGAAACGGAATCATTTCTCTCATGCCAGATAAGGGTTAATAGCCTAACACAGAATGTACCTAATTGTTTTTCTGTTGAACATCATAATTTACCCATTAGATGCCATAAATGTAAATACACTTTTATTCGAAAGTTTTCACGTTAACAGTTTTTATTCGGCTATCCTTGTTTTATCCTCTTCTCTGGGGTTCTCTTACGAACATGCGTTCGTCCGTCTGTGTTTATTTTCACAGAGCAAATACAACTTTTTTTCATGGCAAGCGAACAATTTTTTAAATATTTAGTTTTCTCCGGGTTTTTCCATAGCTCTCTCCCTAAATAAACTTTATCTTGTACTTATTCCACATTTTTTTTTATTTCGTTTGCTTTTTTTACGTTGCAACATTATTTTCAGCACTTTGTATATGATTTTAGTAACTTTCATGCAGTTGTTTTTATTGTTTTCCCAAACTTAAATAGTTGGTAACGCCGCCGAGCATCCTTCCGTCTGTCTATCCTTTCTCTCGTCCTCCTGCGTGCTCTCGTATCTTGTTCGTCTGGCTAACTGGCCGGCATTTAAGCTATGGTCACTTAGCGGTCATTGGTTATGCTATCATCCATGTGGCCAGCTTAACTCTCATGTGTACTCAGATATGCTGGAAAAACGAATGTTGGTAGAGCTGGTGGCAATGGCGGTGGTGGTCGGGTTCTTGTTCAAGACCAGTGGAACGTTTATACCGACATTTTATTTTTATGTGTGTCTGAAGTGCAGAATGTTGTAAGTGTTGTTTCGTAGCACATATAACAAATTTGTACCAAATGTATTTTTTCAATTATGCGCTGGCTGGTATTTACAGGAACTCGTTCTTTGTCGAGTGAACTTAATTCAATTGGACTACGGTTTATCATTAAGTGAACCGTGTAAGATTTTACAATCTATTTGGAAAGACGTGTTATGGTCTCTGTTTGTAAATGTTAAAAATGGTATGGCCCCAAAGGCCTAAGTCGTGAAGCTTCAACCCGGTTTGGCGCCACTACTGACTTTTTTCTAGTTCAGGCCAAATGCTGCTTGCTTTTTGTTTGTAGTTTCAGTTAAATCTTAAAAAAAAATATTTAAATTCCTATTGCAACAAGCTTAAATTTAAAACGGCATATGTCCAAATTTCGAATTGGCTGCTTGTTTTGACCAGAATGGCCGTCGCAGCCCTTAATCTCACTTCAGAAAAAAATTTGCGGTTAGGGTGACAATATTCCACTAAATGCACGCTAACTTCGAAGAGCATTACACTTTTGTTGGGAATATGGTTGTGGCACAACAATATCCCCACAACCATAATATTGTTGTACTACAATCATACACATAACAATGATTTGTTGGTCCCTGGGGACCGTGTCAAAATTTTGACAAATATCAAAAATTAGATGCTTTGTTCGTCCCTTAGGACCGTAGATCTGGTGCCAAAGTTTTGACAAATATCAAAAATTAGTGCAAAGTTAGTACACACAAACAAAAGTCAGTTGGAAATCGGTTGAAGCAGCAAAAAATCTTTTTCTTTTGTTTCGAATGTAGGCTTATTTAAGAAAAAATAATTATTCACAAACTCCAACCAATTGGAATGAGGTGCTAATAGTCAGTAATGTACATTTCATGTCCCAATATGTGAATTTCAAGCCAATAATTTTCGTTTTTCATGCAATCATTGGGTTAACAACAAACTCTGTTGTGGTAAAGAATCTGTTCGCTGTTTGTAGTTATATGGTGATTGTTGAAGGGGGGGCCAATTTTTTAATTCCGCATCGGAAATTTAGAGTGAAAATTTCACTGTTTTTGAGTACCCACACACAGAAAAGAAGTCAGTTAAAAATCGGTCCGAACTACAAAAATTCGGTTGCATAAACCGACTTTCTGTTGCAATAATCAACATTCCATGTTACTGATTGAAACATGGTTAGAGATATCGTATAACGGTTGCTACAACCATATCACGGTATTCACAGTCAATAGCACAGTTCTACCAACCGAATTCAGTTTAATTATTGGTTGCGACAGCTGGCGGTTATAATAACCAACCAATTGTGATGCACATGTTACTTTTGTACCAATAATTTGTGGTTACAACCAATTAGTTCTTTGTAGTGAGCAAATCCAATTTAGTTGGCCGTTGTAAAATAATAATCCAATATCACCATAGTTACAACGAAACCTATTTCGAAAAATATGGTCAGGTAGATTAGTTTTGGGTTAGACGGTAAATGGTTTCAAACGATACTAAACAAACGAGCCATAATTAAAAACCCAAAAATTCTAGAATATAAAAACAGGCCTGTAATTCAGCGAAATTACTCAGACTTGGATAGAATTTTCACCATTGGTAAACCTCCCTATAATTTACTTTTCCTGAGTTTCGGCCACCTAAAGCTTGACAATAAATATTGTTATATACCTTACAATATTATTTTTGGATTGGGGAATCATTGCAATGCTTATTAAGGTACCCTTTGCAAGGCGGTAAAATATTATTTTTTTCAAAATGTACGTATAACCAACAATCTATAAAAACAACTAATATATGTTGAAATTCAGTTCCAATACTCATCTTAATCTGTCACGGTTACCGATACTTGTGTTCTTCAACCGAAAGTTCCATCTACTGAAAATTGCTGTGTACCCAATCAACATTCGGTTGGCAAAAAAATCGGTTGTGGCAACAAATCCGTTCCCTGTGTGCATCTGTCCATGTTTGAAGATGCCTGTTTTCAGCGCCCCTCAAACGTATGGGTGAAGGCCTTAAATTTATTCGAATCGATGAATTAATGATATATTTGAATTTGTAACGGATTTTTTAATGTGTTTTCCTATACCTGTTTATAGTTAAAGGACATGCCCTAAATAATTTGGATCAGGGAGAAATTTTTACTGTATCTGTATGTGCCCGAACATTAGGCGACGATTTCGGGCGCCTTTATGTCCAGGTCTCAATGACAACGCCTATTTATGGGAAGTTGAAATCAACTATGTCTACCACTTCAAAGGAAAATTGTCCTCAAACGTGAACATATTTCCTTTTTGGTCTATTTACAATGCCAACTCTTTGCCGACTATAAGACACGTTTCTACCAAGTTAGAACACTCAAGCTCCATTCCTATGGACTAAAGAGTGGTTCCAGCAGAAACTATACTCTATACTATTCTAGAAACAGTTATTTATAACGGGTTTGCCGATAGGGACATAACAATTTCGTATCCCTCAAACATTTTTAATGATGCTTCAGTGTCAAAACGTTAGTCGAAGTCAAAACTTTCATCATGGTAAAGTTCTCTTACTAGCAACGTTTGGCAAAAATTAAAAACTACTACCGAGTCGGTGGTCGCAACTTTAAAAGCGCTTACTCCAATTTTAGGCCGTAATAATCGTCCCACCCGACAGGCTGTGCGATCTCGAGTGGATAAATCTGAATTCAAATTTTCACTTTTAGATGGTCCTGCGCCAAAGAGACGCTGTAGTTCTTGAGTCAGTATACGCCACTGTGTGGTTTGAGAGACGCTGTACCGCTCGAAGCGACGAAAATATCGCAGCCGTAAGTTTATCCGTTCAAAATGAGTCAAATCAGTCTATTTGACGTCCACCGCCTTATAACATTAAACTGACTCATGAACTACAGGCGCTAGATCATTTAAAATTTCTACGCTTGGGCTCTGGCAAAGTTTCACGAAAATCCACAAATTTATCGAAAAATCGTCATCACCGATGAAGGTCATTTTTTTTGTCAATAAACAAAATATGTGTTATAGGACAGCAACAACCCCACATGTGCCTTAAGAGACACAATTAAATCCGCAAAAAAATACTGTGCGGTGTGGTTTTCATGCCGGAGGTGTGATTGGCCCGATGAAAACAATCGTCATGTTATCGTCAATAGAGAGCGCTATCGTGCCGAGTTAGAAAATTATTTTTGGCCAAAGTTGGATGAGCTTGACATTGCCGATATGTGATTTCAACAAGACGATGCCACTAGTTACACAGCACGCGCTACAATCGAATTACTGAAAGCCAAATTCGGTGAACGTGTTATCTCGAGAAATGGCCCGGTCGAAGGGCCACCTCGTTCATGCTATTTAACGCCATTGGATTTCTTTTTTATGGGATTTCTTTTTACCCAACGCGAAAATGCTATCGTTCCGATCGTAATGTGTGCAAGAGGGGTGGATAATTGGGTCCAATAAATAATGGGTAATCCATCTAGAGGTATTTTTTCAAAACCAAAAAAAATATAAAAATTCAAATCAGGTGTGGAATCTTTAGTGGTAATTTGAAAAGACATTTTATGGCATTTATTTTTTGAAAATAATTTCCTTAAAATGTTGCCAACTATATTATTGAAATGAGCAATCGGTGAGAAACGGGAAGATCTGCTGTTTTCGACCAAAATTTTGTTCAATGATGAGGCCCATTTCTGGCCTAACGGCAAAGTCAATAAACAAAATTGCAGCATTTGGGCTGAAGAGCAACAAGAAGAGGTTCAAGAGGAGCCATTATACCCAGAGAAAAACGGTTTGGTGCGGTTTATAAGCTGGTTGAATCACTGGTGCATATTTTTCCAAAAATGATGATGGCCTAAACGTAACCTGAAATTGAAGCCCGTAATCTTGACTACACTTAGTTACAACAGGACGGTGCCACTTGCCATACACTGCTCAAACATTGGATCTTTTGAGAGGTCATTTCGAAAAGCAGCTAATTTTACGTTTTGGACAGGTGAGTAGGCCGCCTCGATCGAGTGATATCTTACCTTTAGTTTTCTCTGGGCTTACGCAAAGTTCAAAGTCTATGCTGACAAACCAGCTATGATTCTGGTTTTGGAAGCCAACATTACGCGTGTCATTAAAGCCATACCGGTCGAAAAGCTCGAACGAATCATCCAAAATTGGAGCCTCAGAATGGAAACCCTGAGTCGTAGTTGCGGCCAACATTTGAAGGAAATTATTTTCAAAAAATAAATGCCTTAAATGTCCTTTCAAATTACCAATAAAGATTCCACACTAGATTTGAGATTTTATATTTTTTTTTGTTTTAAAAAAATACCTCTAGATGGATCACCCTATATATCGCTGTACACGGACTCATTTCATTCATTTATAACAACATCTTTATAAAAGTTATTTTTAACATAAGTACATTATTAAAATTTCGCGATTTTATCTATAGATATTACAACAAATAAGATTTATAATCACAGATATTGAGTATAGCTAATTCTTTAATATTATGTAAAGGGAAAATAGGAAAACCTTTATATGACTAAAAAAGGGGTTTCAAATATCGTAAGAAAATATATATGTATGCATTTGTATTATCTAAAGTAGTAACACATTACAGACATATCATTTTCTATTTGGTAATTAATATTTGAAGCTGCATTTAAGCCAACTCTCTACATTCCCTTATCAGTTGATAGGGAGAATTCTCATTATTTTCAAAATATTTATTGTTCAGTTTTAATATGAAGTGATCTATAAGGTCATAACCGGTTTCGTTATGAAGAAGTTGTGTGGAGTATCGCCACTGCTTGTTGTTTATAATTTTAAGGCATTTGTTCTGGATTATCTGTAGTCTGTACACGGACTTGTGGTGGTCATATGACCGAAATCGAATTTCATTCTTAAAATGTAACATTTACACAACACCTAAAATAAATTTGAACTCTAAAGTATATCTTAAATATTTAGTGTTTCATTAATATATAAAATTTGTACGTCCTTAATGGAAAACCCTGTATATAACCTTACTCCAGAGCAGTTATATTAAAGAGTTTTAAGACAATTGCACTTGTTTTTCTGGTCGAGGTCTGAAAGAGTGAAAACTGGTACCACTCTTTCTCCAGAAGGGACGTTTAATGTACTAGTTCTCTACCGTTCCAAGTCTTAGTATTGTTGGCACTTCACTTTAACACGGTGTTTTGTGTATTGTATATGAAATAAAACAGTATGTTTCAACAGGATCAAAATTAACTTTCCAATAACCCATTTCAAAATGCACAAACTAAATTTGTGTATACCGTCAAATCATTAAATTACCAAAATCTCGTTAAAGAAATATTAGCTCTCAGAAAGTAGCGAAAAAGGCTTGTTATACAATTTAATTGCCATCTTTGACATTGCATGTTAAAAGACCTCAATGGCCTTTTGCTTTTTAGGGTAACGATGTAAAATTTCTAAAAATTATTTTTTTTGTCTACATATAATGACATTTAATTTGTTACAAGACATGTCTGCAATAATTTCATTTAATAAATGAGACGTGGCTATGTGAGTAATATGGGTTATGCATGAAATTTAATGAAAAATGTTTAGAAAATGATTTTCATTTAGAAGTAGAATTTAAATTCTCTTAGAATTTAAATTATTAAACAAAATTCAACAAATATTGTAGTTTTCATAAAATTTCCCTCCAATGTACGTACAATAACACAAGTTGAATATGTTCGCCAAAAATGTTTGTTTCACATAAACAACTTTAAGTTAACTCTGTTTCGTTTTTATTGTTGGCGGAGGGAATTAAAAATTATTTGTTAATATATCAAACCACAAAATATACCACCGCAGAACCAAATATAGAACCAACTCCTGTGTATATATATATATAAGTGCATACACGTACACAACGTATATAGCCACGTGAATACATAGCCATACTCATGTACATGTATGTACATACCTTGTACTTTTACTATACAGGCATTAGACGGGGTCCCTGGCAAGGAGTCGATAAACTGATTAACCTTGGGTTATTTCAAAAATCTATATTTTCTACGAGTATCGAAAACGTTGTTGTCGGCTTCAGAGTGACAGGTAATGTATATATATTTCTGGCCTAGGCAACACTAAGTGTCGTTTTTTAGCATAAACGTATTCAGAACGTTTTGACGTACACGCAGAAAAAAAGTATGGTTGTGATGACAATATTCAAAGAGGATAATACTATTGTTGGGTATATGGCTGTGCTACAACAATATTATGGTCTTCACAACATTAGTATGATTCAAATACAACCATACTATGATCCCCACAACAATAGTATGATTCACACATAACCATACTATGATCCCCACAACCATAGTATGATTCACACTCAACCATATTATGATCTCCACAACCATAGTATGATCCTCACAACCATAGTATGTTTCATATACAACCATAGTATGGTCCTCACAAACATAGTATGATTCACACTCAACCATGTTATGATCCCTACAACCATAGTATGATTACACACAATTAAACTATGATCCCCAATATTATTTATTAAAATTGGTTTAAGTTGTCAACAATAGATTTGAATTATGAAAATTATTCAAAAATACATTAAATTCAAAATAATAGGAGTGATTTATTTCAAAGTAGAAAAAATAATAAAATAATTAAACAAAGCCTAAGCAGCTTGTTTAAAAAATTTTAATTTCAGTAAAAAAGAACTATTATTGCATTAGATCCGTACCAATAACATTTGTTCTAAAAAGCATATTTAAACGCAAAACACAATACTTTTGTCGCACTAACCATATTTATATTGTTGCTATAACAATATTTTCATTTTTAAATTTGTCAATAATACTATTGTTACATTTCAACAATATTAATATTACAGGAATAATACTATTGTCAAAAATAAATTCAGTTAACAATGCTATGGTTGCGACGAACATACTTTTGTAGTGGAGAACATATTATTATTGCCGTGACCATGTAGTAACCATGTTTTTTCTCTGCGTGTAGGACCATCATTTGTATAGTTTACAGTGAAAAAATCAATTTGGCAAAAAAATGGAATTAACTTATGAACATTTTCGTGCGATCATTTTTCACAACATTCGACGTGGATTATCACGACAAGAGGGCATCGATGAACTTAAATCATTGTATGGCGATGAAGCACTATCCTGTAGTACTGTGAAAAACTGGTTTAACTCGCTCGAAGACGAGGGTCGTGAAGGTCGTCTAACAACGGCCATTGTGCCAGAGAACATTGATGCCGTGCGTGAACTGATAATGCAACAACGTCATGTGACATACCGTGAGATAGAGGCATACTTGGGCATTTCTTCCACCAGCATACATTCGATATTGCAAGAACACCTGGCCGTAAAAATGGTTTGTTCTCGTTGGAACCCGCACAATTTGACAATTGATCAAATAAAGGCTCGTGTCGATTGGTGCAAAGAAATTTTGAAAAAATACGCTCGCGGTGCTTCGAAAGACGTTTATAAGATCGCCACAGGTGACGAATCATGGATCTATGCGTATGAGCCCGAAACAAAACAGCAATCGACCGTGTGGGTCTTCGAAGACGAGTCAAATCCAACAAAAGTTGTTTGTGGAAAATGCACTTCGAAGCAGATGGTCGCCTGTTTCTTAGGCAATACTGGTCATGTGATGACTGTTCGGCTTGAGCAACGTAGGACGGTCAAGTCTGAGAGGTACACCACAATTTGTTGGTCTGAAGTCTTCTGAGAAATTCGAAAAGCGAGCAAGAAAAGACGAATCATTGTGCACCAGGACAATGTAAGCTTTCACACATCGGCTCAAACTAGCGCCTTTTTGACCGGCGAAAACGTCGAATTGATGGGTCATCAGTCATATACTTGGCACCCAATGACTTCTTTTTATTCCCGCACATCAAGAAAAAAAGGCATGATCAACGCTTTTCATCGCCAGAAGATGCTGTTGAAGCATTCAAAAACCCTGTTTTGAAGGTGTCTCAATCGGAGTGGAAAAAGTGATTCGAAAATTGGTTTCAGCGCATGCAAAAGTGTATAAATCATGCTGGAGAATTTTTTGAAAAACAATAAAACCATTTTTGAAATATTCACATTTTCATTATTAGGCCAGAAATATACGTATATAGCAGCCTGTCTCAGTCGTAAATTGGGCCTAACTGATTTTCAAAGTAAATTTTGGATATGTTAGTGATAATGTTCACGCGCGTCTCATTATTATAATATAGGAATAATTATTCTGTTTATCTAAGAATAAAAACACCCCAAATCATTTAGATGACAAAGAAAAAATCGTTCTGACAATGAATCTGTTCTCTGTGCGAACCTAGACAGATTTTTTTTTTGAAAAGTAAGGCAAATTTTTCAACCTAGAAGAGGTCTACCGAGCTTCTTCAAAATAGAAATCTGCAAGATTCAATAATCTAGTGGCTTAACTGTTCAGGACCCGGGTTGAGTTGATCAAGATCATGCATCAAAATGTCTTCGTCTGTCATAACATACTCTCTTTTGGTTTTTCACGGCCCACTTTAATGTGCGTATATGTTTAAATTTGGGTTTGTTCATATTGCCATTTGCATATAGCAATTGTATGCAGCCTTAGTAAACTTGTTCCCACTACTACGAACCGTTTTTGTTTAGTTTGGCTAACAGCGATATGAAATGTGTGCAACACATACTAGTGCGATGGGTGGGCGACTGCACTAGTAAGTTCAACAAATGGTGGGCAGTATGAAAAATGCAGTGATAACGGTGAAACCAAAAATTAAACATTAATAAAAAATTTTATGAAACTATATATTTCACGAACATACGTACATCCAAAGCAAAAGTCAGTTGGAAATCGGTTCGAACTACGAATATTCGGTTGCATAAACATACTTTCTCTTTCAATTACCAACATTCCATGGTATGGTTACTTGGTTAGACTTACCATAAGAAGAAAGCTACAATAAAGTACGATTCTTTTAGCCAAGAAGTCGGTTATAACAACCGAATTCAGTATAAATATTGGTTGGAGAGATCGCTGAAAACTTTATAGAAACCATACACAGAAAACATATTTGTTTCAACAACCGAATTTTTTGCCCGAACGTAAGTGTTTTCACGTACTTTCCATGTGTTCATCGCTACAACCGAATGTTGATTAGATACACGGCGATTTCCAGTAAAGGTAACTGGCTCCATCGGTTGAATAGACAAACAAATTAAGATGAATATTGAAACTAAATGTGTACAGATATTGGTTGTTGTTGAGAATTGATAGTTCTCTTTGAATTTGGTTGTCATACCCATGAGTTTTGTTAACCGGATCAATGTTTGATGTTTAATTTTATGTATTCATCCAATTTACCAAAATAAAAACGTTTTTATTTAATTTTTATATTTAACGATTTTAAAATATTAATTGTGTTATGAGAATTACGAACAGTTTTTTTGGAAAACTTGGCTTTAATTTCGAATCGAACCAAGTCGTTTGCACTGGTGGAACGGTTTTCTGCATTAAATTGATCGCTTTTGGTGTCGGTAATACGTTTGCTCGATTTATATCGAGCTTTCTTAGAGATCGCACTATTAGAGTAGTTGTAGATGGGTTCTCATCCAACACACATAGGCTCACCGCAGGTGTGCCACAGGGCTCTGTCCTTTCTCCCTCTTTATTTCTTATTTTCATTGACGATCTATTGGGTCAGACCGTGAATCCAATCTACTCTTTCGCAGATGATAGTAAGCTCTGTCATTCATATTCATTCGACCGTAGGCCGAGTCTTCAACATATTGAAGACAAAAGGCGAATTATGGATGATACACTTGGCCGGGATCTACTGGCCATTTCCGCATGGGGTCGAGTGAATAGAGTAGATTTTAATGCACGTAAGACACAGTGCTGCTTGTTGTCTCACAAGCGATTCGCTGACCCAACAATATCGTCAATTTCTATCGATGGTACGGATATTGAACAATCAGAAGCTCTCGATGTTCTGGGCATGAAAATACAATATGACGCTCGTTGAGCGAGACATGTATTCGAAGTGTCGAAAGAAGCACTCAAGTGCATAGGCTTCTTAAGGCGGTGCAAGAAATAGTTCACTTCCTTCTGATCTTTTCAATATCTATACAACCAGAGATGGAATACAGAGATGGAATACAACTCACATATATGGGCAGGTGCTCCAAAATCATCCTTGGAGCTACTTGACCGTGTTCAAAGGAGATCGATGATGCTGATAGGTGACAGTAGGTTATCCAACTCTATTGTTTCCCTTGAGCATCGTCGGAATGTGGGTTGCGTGACGCTGTTCTATCGTTACTTTCATGGTGTGTATTCATCAGATATCCGTCGCCTTATTCCTGACGAGAGGATGTTCGGCAGGGATACCCGACTTTCTAGGAATTCACACCCGTTTGTTATCGATTGGCCAGTTGACCGCACTATACACTACAGATCAAAATGGTTTTGTCGCTCGTACAGTCCGTATGTGGAACTTCCGGCAAATGTATTTCCCACTGATTGCAACATCCAGAAGTTCAAGGTAAGCGTCAATAATCATTACTCCCTCTTCTCCCCTTCCGATCCTTACTTTCCTCTAGCCAACGCAATGCACCGCATGTATAGGGGGCATCCCCTGAGTGTTGGTTATATAAAAAAAATTGATAGAGTGGGTCTTTAAGATTAATTTTGGTTATAAAGAGTCAGTTGCCACTACTGGTGGTTATGACAATCCATAGTTTTGAAAAGTATGTTGCTGTAACCAATTATTGGTGATGATAACTTAAGTATCATCATAACCACACACAGAGAAATAATCAGTAGGAAATCGTTGGGAACTACAAAAATTCTGTTGCACGACAGCCGGTTCTTAGCACCGGATCGACCCGAAGGAGCCATTCTTCGGCCAAGGGCTATCACCCCGTTACTATGTGCCGCTACAACAACAACGAAGTTCAATTGGATTTTGAGCTGGCGGCATCATTTCTTCGAAGATGAGCAAGAACGGTGAGCATTACCGATTTTTTATTTCCAAAACTTCAGGAGAATGACATAGACGATATTTGGTTTCAACAAGACGAGGCCACATGTCACATTTTTAACCACAGTTATGAATAAACAACCGAAGTTGTGATGTTAATTGACCATCTCGGAACTGTGATTTAAGCCCTTCGGACAACTAGTATTTGCTGTGGGAAGCCATTAAGGATAAATATAACGCAAAGCATTGAGAGACAATTGAAGCGTTAAAACATGAAATCGAACTTGCTATTGAAGAGATGCGACCCATAACAATCGAAAATGTGCTGAAAAATATGGTTGATCGGATGAGGTTCTGCCGAGCCAGTTGTGGTAATCATATGAATGATATAGTGTTCTATTACACTGTGCGACAGCCACAATCGGTTTGGGATGAAACCACCGGGGAAAGTTATATCGGTCAAAAAAAGGTCATACGTGTCCCAGCGTTTCGTTGGGTCTCATCTAGGAATCGAGATATATCGATTTGAAGTTAGTAAGTATCGTATAGGGGAATTTGTCACGTTTTTGGCTCTTTTGTTTGACATAACTTGAGAACCACTCGTCCGATTTAGCTGAAATAAATTTTAAAAAACCAAGAATTACAATTCCCTTAATCTATTCATATATTATTTTCCTTTACAAGTAATAGTTTCCAAGTTAAAAATAAGCGCATGAAGAAAAATTTTTTTTTTTTTTTTTATTTTTTTTTTAAATACATTTATTTATATTTGCGAAACTGTTGCTTAAGTAGGAAAACGGTTTAAGAACAGATTAGTTTCAGCTAAATCGGACGAGTGGTTCTCGAGTTATGTCAAACAAAAGAGCCTAAAACGTGACAAATTCCCCTATACGATACTTACTAACTTCAAATCAATATATCTCGATTCCTAGATGAGACCCAGCGAAACGCTGGAACACGTATGACTTTTTTTTTACCAATATAACTTTCCCCGGTGTTTTCATTCCAAACCGATCACTGACCCTTACCATTTGTCGCAGAGTGTTATTTTTATTATTAGAAATTTGAAAAAATTATCAGTACTTTTTTACAGCCGATCAAAATTTAAAATTTTAAAATCCAAATGTACCGTTCTGACGGTCGATTTGTAGTCAATATGTCCATATTGACTAAAAATTACAGTAAATTTTGCTAAGAATCCGAATATAAAGCAACTTTGAAGATTTGGCTGATATTATGGACGGACGCATGGGCCAAAAAACGGGTCATTTGTTAGCGTTTAGTGCCAACGTTATTCTTGTTTTTTTGTCTGTGAGTTTGGATAAAATAATTTTGTAGAAAATTTTGAATTTTTTTTATTTATGTGCTGTAGCGTTTTCCGTTGTAATTCCTCTAAGTGGATGGTATGTTTATAATGGCTTATCTTTTGAACGCCTTGTAGTATCTTAATAAAACCTATGTCACATAAAACGTCTCTACATTAAAAAAATCAAATAAATTAGGCGTACTTTTTCGGAAAGGATATCAAAATTAAGCAACGTTCAATTTTGTCTCTTTTTCATGAATTTAACTCCTTTTGAAATTTTTCTATCTCTGAGGCTACGAGAAAAATGTCGATTTAAAACAATTATGGTAAAAAATTATGTTTAGCACGGTTTTCTAAATATATTGCATTTATTTGTAAAAATATCTTAATTCCCAATTTTGATAGAAATTTTAAAACGTGTTCATTCAATTGAAATTCTTCTAGTCCATTCGATTATCGCCATATCGAAATCTACCACGAATTTATATACCAACCCACCAAAAAGCAATCACATAAAAAGCATTAAGTGCTTGAATGTGAATGTAGCGGCGGCAGTACTGGCAGTGGCATTAAACCCAATAAAATAAATGCACCAAATAAAAGTGTGACTATGTGGAACGCGGCGCAAGTGTGATACATAATGTAATATAAATACATTAGTTGGCTAGTCGCTATGTGTTGTGATATTAAAGCTGATGACAAATTAAATGATATTTGCAGTTTGTAGATATGGTCGTCTAACCAGAAACACACTTGTGCCGTTTAACCTTTAACCACCAAAAAGAGAAAAAACCGACAGATTTAGGAGCTATTTATGGCGGTGAAAAAATGTACCTAAGCGTTTTCGAATACAGTCCAGTTCATATACACAATTAATGCCATGCGGAATTAGGAAAATTTAAAAGACTTAGAAAAGGTGGTTCGCGTATGTATGGGCATTAGTGCCTAAATATAGAAACAAGTAAAAGAGGCTAAAGTCTGGTGTGGCCTTCTATAAGATATCCAACACCACTCTGCTAAGCAGAAGACTGTGCGGTTCCGTCCGGAAGGTGTGCCGGAAGCGGCAGAACCTAAAATCGGAAAGGACCTTTGTTCGGAGCGTATATTACACAGTACAACATTTTTCAGGTGATTGATTCGGGACTCAATTCTGATAATTGTTTGTGAAAAAAGAAGAAAAACTTCTGCATCATTCGTTTGGTCAAGGTACATCAAATAATAATTTAATAATTAATTTGAAGTTAGTAAGTATCGTATAGGGGAATTTATCACGTTATAGGCTCTTTTGTTTGTCATAACTCGAGAGCCACTAGTCCGAATAAGCTGAAACAAATTTAAAAAAATAAAAAAATACAATTCCTTTAATCTGTTCAAACAACGTTTCGCTACATAAGCAACAGTTATACGAGTAATTAAATGTATGAAGAAAAAAAATATTTTTTGCCTAAAAAACTAGTTTTTTTTTTAATTCATAAAAAATACAAAACAGTTAAAAGTGTCAAGTCCTATTACTTTCACGTAAAGTCACATAACCTATAAACGAAATGACACATAGATCATGAAAATCGATGTACGCGTTTCGCTTTTATGCACAACAAAGTGAAGGTATGCATTTCAGAAATTTGCTCGAGATATGCACAAAATTCTTTAAAAAAAACGTTGATGACTTTTTTATGAGTTAAACATGTTTTTAATGTAAAACTTCAGATAATAAAGAGTGGACCATTTACAATTCTAAATTTAAACTACCGATTACCATGACTTTGAAAGGTAGAATAACATTCATTATTATTTTTATTTTAAGGTTTATCTTTGATATTTGGAAAATGGGACGCTATACGCTCGAACAAAACAAAATACGCTCTAACAAAACTGTAAGAAATTTACGTGGAAAATAATTTTCAAGAAGAGATCGACCTTCAATTTTCAAGAAGAGATCGACCTTCAGTTCAGTTTGTCCGTCAATCTGTGAAGCGAGTTCATGAAAATGGATCGTTATTGGACAAACCAACCCGAGTTCTCGTCCAGTGCGTTCAATCGAAACATTGCATCCATCAACATCAACACGGCATCGTTCTCGGGAAGTGAGTAATTCTTGCACTTCTTTGAGAATAATTTTGCATAAGGACCTCGGTATGTTCAAGTACAAAGTTCAAGTTGTCCAAGAACTAAAGCCTCATGGACATCCGAAGCGTTTTGGCTTCGCCCATTGGGCTGAAGATTGTTTAGCAGGAGATAAAGAATTTTACCGAAAACATAAATCTCATTGTCATCTTGATGGCTATGTCAATAAGAAAAATTCCCGCATATGGGACTCAGAGAACCCACACGTGACTATGGAGAAGGCAATACATCCATAACGAGTCACTGTTTGGCGTGGATTTTGGGTTGGCGGCACCATTGGGACATTTTTCTTCAGAAATTAGCTAGGAGCCACCGTTACCGTCAAAGGTTAGTGAATTTTTGTTTCAAAAAATTCAAGAGAACTACATGGACAGCATTTGTTTTCAACAAGACGGGACCTTATGTCATACAACCAACGAAACCATCGATATTTTAAGCACTGTTTTTAAAATCGAATAATCAGCCAAATTTGTGATGTCAATTGGCCGTCTCGGAGCTGTGATTTGAGCCCTTCGGATTATTTTCTGTGGGAGGCGATTAAGGATAAATGTTACACAAAGTATCGAAGCGTTAAAACATAAAATCGAAGTTGCCATTGAAGAGATTCGACCCGAAACAATCAAAATGTAATGAAAAATAAGGTTTGTCGAATAAGGTACTGCCGAGCCAGTCGTGGTAGTCATATAAATGATATAGTGCTCCATTGATAAATGGTAAAGTCCCACCTTTCCAATAAAACCAGATATTTAAAAAAAAAATTTCAGTACTTTTTTGTTACAGCCGATTCAAATTTTATATTTTAAATGGCCCACCCTATCACAATAAGTACGAAATTAACACTGCCTCGATACCAAAGCAAATGATTATCCCTCGACTACCAAGATAGCTTAATAATAATGACATATTTACGTACAATACTTATATATACCACCTTGATATGGCAGTCCAATCAACACTCTCTCATCGCCTTCCCCCATTGCTGACAGTGTACTGGGCCCAATATTTGACGACATTATCAAAGACCTATCATCGAAGGACGTACAAATTAAATTAATATTCAAATATTTGCCGTAATGAACATAACTGACAAACCCATTGTCGTGAAACTACTAAAGACGTCAGACAACAAAATCAAATTCACAGTCGGAAAGGACAACAACTCACTTATTGAGATACGTTGGTAATTAGACCGAAGGGAAAACTAATAAACGACTGGTTTACTAAGGACACATCATCAGGACGAATAAATAACCACCACTTTAAGCAGCCGGAAAAGGTTGAGAACGAATAATGCAGAAAGCTTTTTCAAGGCTTTAAAGGCGAATGACTTAAAACAATGTCGGAAAAGACTTGAAAAAAAAGAACTTGATAATGAGGAAAATTTAAATAAGAATCCTGGGCACCATTCATTGTCAACATTCAGCGAAGCAGTGGAGGTGATTTGAAAGATATTATTTCTATACATATCACTTAGAGAAAAGATAATTTCTTAATTCCCACAACATCCAATAAAGGAGCAAGGGCCAACATTTTTATAATCTCAGAGCTGTGCAGTACAGAATTCTTATACTCGCTTACCGGGACCTATTGTTTAGCACCGGTTCCGAATGGCTTATGCATTTTATAGAAAAGTTTTTACATGGCTTAAAGATATAATTCATACTCGTAAAGTCTCCGGCATTTACGAAATGAACACCCGCCTTTGCAAAATTGTTAGATGTTCACACCCGGATTTGATCCAGGATTTATTGGCATGTCCCACGGAATTAGATATGCCTAAGAAAACCTCTTTACAAACCTCGGTTTAAATAAAACTTTTCAAATCTGGCGATGATGAACAGTGGCTTGTATCGAATCATCGCAGTTATCCTATTCCTTAATACCACACTGTTGTACTTTAAGGGACATAAATACTGTTACAACATTGAACACACCAATTTCTATAGTAGAACTGAACATACCCCGTTAATGGTATATGGGTTTTTAAAGCTTACCTCATTAGCGTTAGTCTGTAATGGGATTTTTAAATTGTTTCAACTTTCATCATGGAGTGGTTAGATAATGAGAACCGTATCACGCTTTTCAAGTGTGAAATGAAAAAAAGCAATATTTTCAAAACGCTCCGGCCACTAGGAATTAGCCGCATGTTTGTCTACCATAATGCATAAAACTGTCTGAGCAGACTGGAGATGTAAAAGACCGCCATCGGTCGGGCCGCCCACGCTCTGTTCGAACACCGCTTGTCATAAAAGCCGTTAAATCAAGAATTCACAGAAATCCGCTCCGAAAACAGAAAATCATGGCCCGTGAGATGAATATCACGCAAAAGTCCATGAGTCGAATCATTAAAAAAGACTTGGGACTTGGGGCTTTCAAACGACGCACCGGACAGTTATTGACTGCAGCAAAATGCAAACGTCTTTGGTGAAGCACGCTGATAACTTGCACAGAAAATTTTTTTTCACCGATGAAAAAATTTTTACCGTTCAGGAAAAATTTAACAAGCAAAATGATAGAGTGTATGCGCGGTCATCTAAGGAAGCATCTGAACTGACCCCAAGGATGAAAAAGGGTCATCACCCAGCTGCAGTCATGGTTTGATGGGGTGTCTCTTACGATGGGGTCACTGACCGGCATTTCTGCGAACAAGGAGTCATAACATCGGCCAAAGTTTACCAAGAAACCGTTTTGGAAGCTGTTGTGAAGCCTCTTAACAATTCCCTGTTTCAAAACCAGCCATGGACTTTCCAGCAGGATTCTGCGCCGGCCCATAAGGCTAAAACGTCCCAGGCCAGGCTTCAAAACAATTTGCCAGCGTTCATTTCCTCTGAAGAATGGCCCTCAGGAAGTCAAGATTTTAACCCATTGGATTACAAATTGTGGACGGTTTTAGAGTACAAGGTTTGTCACAAAAGATACCCCGACATTGGATCTCTTAAGACTGCTTTGGTTCGAGCTGTGGCCAATTTTCCAATGGACGAGGTTCGTACAGCTATTGACGATTGGCCAGTGCGACTTAAGGCGTGTGTAAAGGCTAAAGGCGGACATTTCGAATAAGTAGATTCTTTTTGGATACAACATACATCAATAAATATATTAAAAAATATTTCGTCCAAAAACATTCAGTACTTTTTATTTTGTGTAACAGTATTTATGTCCCTACTAAGTATATATACAGGGTGTCCGTCGGGAAGGTATACTACTTTTTTATACTTTGTGATTAAATGAAAGAGAATGGATCTTATATTGATAAATGTTTTATTTAATGTCGGCAATTATGTATGGGATACAATATGAGATAAATGTCCGCCTCTGTTAGCCTCACAAATGCGAGCCCTTTTTTATTACATTCTCACACATTTCACGCGGTATTTCATTAGTTTCAACGCGAATATTTTGTTTGAGTTGCTCAAGCGTTTCTAATTTGTTTGCTTAAACCTTTTCAGATACCGCCACAAAAACAAGGCCAGAGCAATCAAATTAGGCGACCGTGGAGGCCTATCAGCATCACCATTTCTTGAATTAACTTGTTGTGAAAGAGGTCTTGCAGTAATTCTATTGTAATCCTGCCAGTAGGCGATGTGGCACCGTCTTGTTGATACCACATGTTAATCAAGCCTAAAGCATGCAGTCCTGGCGTTAAAAAGTTTTCAATCATATCACGATATCGCTCCGCATTGGCAGTTACCGTTACGCCGTTTTCATTTTCAAAGAAGTAGGGTCCAATGATTCGTCCTGACCAAATTGCACACCAGACTGCCACTTTTAATGGATGCAAAGGCGACTGATGAATAATTTGAGGGTTTTCCCTTGCCCAGAACCGACTATTCTGTTTATTTACATATCCATTCAAATGAAAATGTGCATCGTCGCTCATTATGATATTTTTATGAAAATCGTGGTCGTCATGGGTGAGTACATATGTACAGCGGCGTAAATGGTCTTGTGGAAAAAGCTCTTGTTTCAACTGAATCTTAAATGAAAACAAATGCACATCCTTGTGCAAAATTGTGGCCAGAGTTGTTCTTTGAAGACCAAGCTCCTGAGCACGGCGTCGAATTGAGGTTGATGGATTGGTTTGAACACTTTCTGAAGCAGCAGTAAAGTTTTCAGCCGATCTTGCAGTACGTTGTGGTCCATGCTTGGGCCTATCAGCTACAGAGCCTTTTTCTTCGAAATTATTCATTCATAAATAGTGCGTTTTGTTGGCTCGTTGTTTTTCCCAAAAATTGCATGTAATTTTCTTATCGTCAAAGTAATCGATGATTGATTTTGATAAAATGTTTTAACGATTAAAACACGTTGGTTTAGCGAATATTTCTCATAATAAATTTGCCACGTCGCTACTTCATGAGTGCCAAATATGAACTGTCCAGACTTATGTTTACCAAAATGGCGGCAAAACGAAGTAGTATAGGGCACCCTGTATTTACTTTAATATTTTTTACGAATTGCATACGGTCTTGCATTGCAAAAATAAATAAAAATTTCTTTGACCCTATCTTCTTTATTGTGACCTATTGGGAATCGCAGCTTAGTTTTTGTACCATCCACCATACAATGAAGGGTATATTAGTTTTGTCACTCTGTCTGTAACACCTTGAAATCATCATCGAAGACCCAACAAAGTATATATATTCTTGATCCTCGTAAAATTCTAAACGATCTAGCCATGTTGTCCGGCTGTCTGTCTGTTGAAAACAAGATAGAGCCTGCATGAAAACAGCTAGGTAGCTGAAATTTGGCACAAACATGTGTAGTTAACCTAGCATGGTTGGTATTGAAAATGGACTATATAGCTCTACGGGAAGTTGGTGTTGGAGACCCTCAACCGACACTACCTCATAAAAACTAGTTTTTTATTTGGAAATATCCGTCCAGGTCCTTGAGCAAAATCACTGAAATTTTGCAAATAATAATCTCTATATAGGCGCAATTATTTATGTAAAAATGGTTTAGATTGGGGCCATCATTTCTAGTACCTCCCATACAAACGGCCTTCTGGGCCTTGGGAAATAATATGACTATAACTCACCACAAACTTGACCTATCGAAATGAAATTTTACACATCAAGATTTCTATATACAACACACTTCTACGCTGAATTCGGAAAAGTCCTACTGGTACCTCCCACACTAACGGTCTCATGGGCCTTGAAAAATAATATGACAATAACTCACCACACACTTGACCTATCGAGACGAAATTTTCGGAATATAGATCAATACATAGAACAGACTTTTGCGCTAAATTAGATCGGAAAGGCCCTACTGGTACCTCCCACACAAACGGTCTCATGGGCCTTGAAAAATAATATGACAATAACTCGCTACATACTTGACCTATCGAAATGAAATTTTCGGCATAAAGATTTTTATATAGAACACACCTCTGCGCCAAATTCTGTTGAGATTAGGTAGTCCATTCTGGTACCTTCCATACAAACGGTATGAACATAACTCACCACAAACTTGACCTATCGATATGAAATTTTCCACATAAAGATTTATATTCATAATCGGAAATTCCCAACAGCCAAAGTCTTTTGAAAACTGTGATCCAGTTAAAATGCAGCTCCAGTAGCTGCAAACAACAAAAACCATAAATTTCCGCCAAACGTATTTTCGGAGAGCGACAATGCAAATGAAGCTATTTTATCAAAACATCCAAAGTATGCAAGCACACTTTCAGGACATATCAACAGATAGGGTTGTAATGAAATGCGATGTTATTTGTCTTGTGGAGACATGGAGTTTTCCAGAAGAAAAAACTTGTTTTAATGAATTCTCTATTATTAGCCGAATAGATTGTTTCAACGAAGAACAAGAAGAGGAGGAATAACAATCTGTGTTAGAAATGATAAGCTGTAAGCTGCGGTAAATCTATTCAAAAGAGACCAAAGTATTGGAAGCCACACATTTCAATACATTGCATTTCAGATTGAAAGCATATTTGTACTTGCCCTTTATCGAAATGCGTCATACCCTGAAGGTCTCTTCAGAATGTTTTTATCTCAAACTCTAGATGAATTGATCGAGATGTCTGGTAATTCGCAAATGATTTTTGTTGTAGGAGACTTCAATATATGTCGCGCAACTTTGCAAAAAAATTCAACAATATCGATTGGGCGTTCACCAACTCCGAACATAATTCGGTAAAATATCAAACGTATTCTACAGCTCACAGTCATCATGATGCCATAGTAATAGGCATTTAGGTTTTATTTATAATAAGTTTTAGGCCTCTTAATAAGAAATATTGTGTGTAAATAATTAAAAAAGACAAAAAAAGAAAATATGTTTTTTTAAGTTATAGTAAATTATATTATTTATATTGCTTTAAATGAATTACAAAAAATAAATTACAAAAATTAAAAAAAAATAGTTTTTTATTTGGGAATCTGGTGCAGGGTATCCAAAGTTCAGCACAGCCAAACTTAACATTTTTTACTTGTTTATATTCCAAAGGATTCATTCGCCTCTGAAAATGACTCATTTATTGCGGTTAAAAACTGTTAAGAATGGAAAAAAATCGTTTAAGAACCTTATATCTTCAGACAAAACTCATTTTATAACGTTTCTGGCCAGCAACTTTAGTGAATATCTATTGACTTTAATAACATTTAAGTACCTCGGAAATTAAAAACTTCGCTTCTTTCTCATTTCATTAATGAGGAGCGAATCTTTTAAAATAGCCCGTGTATTATTAGTAAGTCGGCTAGGCGGACTGAAGCGGACGCCTTTGTTTTTATTCAATTTTGTTTGCCCTGTATATTTACTATAGTATAAATGATTGCTAATTCTTATAATACATATTTAATGAAATGACTTAAACATTACGAATTCAGAAGACAATATCAACCACTCTGTTTAGATTTTTCTTATTTAAATCGAACTTTCTTTCATGTTTATCAAAATCCATTTCTCAAATAATAAAAGAATATCCCCTGAAAAAGTAATAAAAGCTGACCTATATTTATTACTTAAAGAACAAATTTTTTATTTAATTGAAGTGATATTACTCGTAGACTTTTGTATACTTACCGAAAAAGAGCAATCTTGTGGTTTCTAAACCGTAAAAATTTGCAAATATGTTTTGAGGATTTTTAAATTATTTTCTGGTTTTCTTTTATTTTTTACGTAACTTTGATGCTTTGATTGATTTTTGTGCATACTTGTATGAGCATCTCTTGGGCTTACAATCACTTTAAGAATTATTTTTGCCGCACCGAGAATACCTCATGCACGAAATTTTCCTAAAAGTTGTGTTATTTTTTCCTTTTAAAGTTATTCTTTCTTACAATAACATGCATCTGCATGCATGCATACATGTACATATTTTCGGTATTGCATTACAATATTTAGTTTCGATCGAATTTTATATGCAATTGTTGTTAAAAGTAATACACTTGAAATAGTTTTGCTGCATCTTTGCAGTACATGAACGTATGTCTATACATATAGTTGTTATATACGATATATACATATGTATATTAGACTGGGAACATGTAAGAAATATTTCGTCCAATATTCCGTTCGGTATAGCGAGGTATAGACGTCTGTCAAAGTATCAAATAAGTGCTAAAATCCACTTTAAACTAAAAAATTCTTGTTACGATAGCTCAAAAACTTAAGCAAAATTGGCAAACGATTTGGGATGTACTTTCAGCCGCCATTAACAAAAAAGTTTGATGCACTGTGTAATTGAAATATACTATAGGGTGATCCATCTAGAGGTACTTTTTCAAAACAAAAAAAAAAAAAATAAAAATTCAAATCAAGTGTGGAATTTTTATTGCTAATTTGAAACGACATTTTATGGTATTTATTTTTTGAATATAATTTCCTTCAAATGTTGGCCGCAACTTCACCTCAGGGTTACCATTCTGAGGGTCCAATTTAGGATGACTTGTTCGAGCATTTCGACCGGTATGGCTTTAATGACACTCGTAATGTTGGCTTCCAAAACCTGAAACGTAGCTGGTTTGTCAGCATAGACTTTGGACCCCAAAGAAAAATGTAACCACAAAGAAAAATGTCTATAGGTGTGATATCACTCAATCTAGGCTGCCAACTCACCTGCCCAAAACATGAAATTAGCTGCTTTGCGAAATGACCTCTCAATTGATCCCTTGTTTTAGCAGCTGTATGTCAAGTGGCATCGTTGAAACTAAGTGTCGTCAAGTTTACGGGCTTCAATTTCAGGTAGCAAAAAGTTCGATATCATGGCGCGATAGCGAGCGCCATTCACGGTTACGTTCCGGCCATAATCATTTTTGAAAAAATGTGCACCGATGATTCCAGCAGCTTATAAACCGCACCAAACCGTGGTTTTCTCTGGGCATAATGGCACCTCTTGAACCTTTTCTTCTGGTCTTCAGCCCAAATGCGGCAATTTTGTTGATTGACTTTGCCTTTGAGCCACAAATGGGCCTCATCACTGAACAACATTTTGGTCGCTGATCTTCCCGTTTCTCACCGAACGCTTATTTTCATAATACAGTTGCCAACATTTGAAGGTAATTATTTTAAAAAAATAAATGTCATAAAATGTAGGTACTTTCAAATTACGAATACAGATTTCACACTTGATTTGGATTTTTATATTTTTTTTGTTCTGAAAAAATACCTCTAGGTGGATCACCCTTAATAAAATAAACAAAAGACGTCCTAATATACTACCCTGCGGTAAGCCAGATGTAGCTATGTAGGGATCAGATTTAGTCGAATTAATAGATACAGAACAACTCGTATGGCATAGGTATGAGCCACGTTACTGTTGTGCGACTAAAGTGACAATTTGACCCTTTTGGAAGCCATGCGACTTTTGCTGCCCCTCTTTTATAAATCCCCTTTCTTGTCACCTTTTTTAAATTTTTGCTACTTTTTACAACTTGAAATGTGTGTATTGCTTTTAAAATATACGCGTATTCTTATTTCTAGTTTTAAGGGTTGCTCCGGGGAAATTAGTACTATTATTTATTATTTATTTAGTTTTAACCTGGCACTTACGCTAGGCAATAGTGTGTCAGAGCATCTAGTATATGTGCATTGCACACAGGCTCTAAAGACAACCTCCAAATACTCCCGCCGCCCATCTCTGAAACGCACATATTACATCAAGTCTTGATGAAATTTGGCACATTTAATTAGCATTGATCAGTAACTGAAATGCTTCGTAGAATAGCCTTCACAACAGTGTGCTTTTAGGGTAAAAATGCCAGCAATTCGGAACATTTGTAAAATGTATCAAGTAAGCTGTAAATGAGCCGCTGTTGTCACGGTACTTTCGATGTCGAAAATGTATCAAAAAAGTTCTATTGTCTCATCTTTTGCAACCATGAGGTGGACGAAAATCCGGCACATCCATTTAAGGACATATGTGTACCGAAGTTTAAAATTTTACAACAAACCCAACGAATCCATAGGAAATTATTTTAAATATCTGGATACGAGTATATTAAGAACACGGTTCTTGGCGTCAAGGAGCCCTAAAGCCTAGTTTCAGTTGGCTCATCTGCGCATCCAGTAGAGCAGGGTATAGTGTTGTCTGCCATGCCCGACTTTTGATGTTTGGATTTTTTATACCCTTCACGCAAAAGAATAATAAATTTGTCATTCCGTTTGCAGCACCACAAAAATATTGATCGGAGACCCTATAAAATATACTTAGTAGGGACATAAATACTGTTACAGCATTGAACAAACCCATTTCAATAGTAGAACTGAACATACCCCATTAATGTCATATGGGGTTTGAAAGCTAACCTCAATAGCGTTAGTCTGTAACGGGATTTTAGAATTGTTTCAGCTTATTTTATAAAATTATTTTTCGGCTTGAGGTCATTTATTTAAACTCGTTGTTCTATGTGTTGTTTAATTTTTATTTATCCCAATATTTCGATTGACTTCGTCAATCATCTTCAGGGGTTGTCAATTAACAAAACAATGTCGTCCGTCTAATTATCGATGTCAACTTTATTCTTTTATCTTAAAAATAAAATAAAAAACTAATAAATAAAATATAAATAAATTAAATTAGTAATAATTTTAATTTTTATTTTATTCTAACATAATTATATAAAAAAAAAAATAAATTAAATTTTTAGTGAAAATTAATAAAATCATGCAGTGGTCAGATAATGAGAACCGTATCGCTGTAATAGCGCTTTTCAAGTGTTAATAAAAAAAACGATATTTTCAAAACGCTCTGGCCACTCCGGCCGCATGTTCGTCTACCGATGCATACAACTGTTTGAGGAGACTGGAGATGTATAAGACCGCCACCGGTCGGGCCGCCCACGCTCTGTTCGAACACCGCATGTCATCAAAGCCGTTAAATCAAGAATTAACAGAAATCCGCTCCGAAAACAGAAAATCATGGCCCGTGAGATGAAAAACACGCAAAAGTCCATGAGTCGAATCATTAAAAAGACTAGGGACTTGGGGCTTTCAAACGACGTAACGGACATTTATTGACCGCAGCTTTAAAAAAAATAGGATTGAAAAACTTCAAACATCCTTTGGTGCAGCACGCTGATAACTTGCACAGAACAATTTTGTTCACCGATGAAAAAATGTTTACCGTTCAGGAAAAATTTAACAAGCAAAATGATAGAGTGTATGCGCGGTCATCTAAGGAAGCATCTAAACTAATCGCAAGGGTGGAAAAGGGTCATCACCCGGCTTCAGTCATGGTTTGGTGGGGTGTCTTTTACTACGGGGTCACTGACCTGTATTTCTGCGAACATGGAGTCAAAGCATCGGCCAAAGTTTACCAAGAAACCGTTATGGAAGCTGTTGTGAAGCCTCTTAACAATTCCCTGTTCCAAAACCAGCCATGGACTTTCCAGCAGGATTCTGCGCCGGCCCATAAGGCTAAAATGTCGCAGGCCTGGCTTCAAAACAATTTGCCAGCGTTCATTTCCTCAGAAGAATGGCCTTCAGGCAGTCCAGATTTGAGCCCATTGGATTACAAATTGTGGACGATTTTAGAGGACAAGGTTTGTCACAAAAGATACCCCAACATTGGATCTCTTATGACTGCTTTGGTTCGAGCTGTGAACGAGGTTCGTGCAGCTTTTGACGATTGGCGACTTAAGGCGTGTGTAAGCGCAAAAGGCGGACATTTCGAATAAGTAGATTCTTTCATCATCAATCAATATATTAAAAAATATTTGGTCCAACAACATTCAGTACTTTTTATTTTACAGCATAAAACGTGTGTAAGCGTATTTATGTCCCTACTAAGTATATAATCTTGATTGTCGTGAAATTCTGAGACGATCTAGCCATGTCCATCCGCGTGTTTTCAGAAAGCACGATAATTTTGCATGATGCAGGCTTATGGTCACAAGCTGTTTGGGATTGTAAAAGAGAGAATTTGAGGTCTTTCCTCTTTAATACCTCAAAAAAGAGCTAAGCATGCTGAAAGGCTAGGCTCAGGTGGCCTGCTTGGTCAAAACCGGCGATTAATAGTCAATATGGACATATGGGTACTCAAATTAAACCATATTTTGCTACATTTTTCCGCTTTATTATCGTATAGTGGAGGGTACATGAGGATCAGTAGTTGAACTGTTTTTAGCTTGAATGTGTATTTTACTTCTGATTTCATGGAACTTAGTTTTTACTGAGATGTTTGTTACTTTTCTTATTAAATTTAAATGTATTGTTTTAACAAAATTAACTTACGAAAAGTTTGCGACTTTTTTTTTAAAATACCCTTTTTGTGACACTTTTTTAAAAATGATTCCCTTTTTGTGAGTCTTTTTTAAATTTTTCAACGGTAACCCTGGGTATGAGCTTAACCAACTCAAAAGCGAAGAATAGAAGTCAACTTTAGAACGATTTACCAAGAGTATGCTATGCAAAACTTTATCAAAAGCCTTGCAGAAATCGAAATAAACCGTATCCACCTGAAATCCTAATACAAAATTGCTTAAACAAAAATAAGTGAAAACAAGTAGATTCGAAATCGTAGAATGGTTTTTAATGAAACCATGTCTGGCTACATATCTGCTTTTTAAATGTCTTCATCACTTGGAATTTGCAGAAAGAAATTGGGTTTTCCAGTTATTATAACATATTTCACAGTCTTTACCTTTGATTAAAATACTACAGCGTCCCAACTATATTAGTTTAGCAGAAGTCATTTTATGCCCAAATAATCTTTCATGAAATCTAATTAATTTTAAAGAAAAGTTCCGAGTATTTTCCAAAAGTAAAGAAACGGCAAAAGCTAATATTTTTGTAATACATTTGTTTTTAACAGTTGAAAAAAAAACGATTTACTTTTCTCAATCTAGAGGTTTACATTGTTAAACCAAAATCGCTTACTTCAGAACAAGATAGGCTGAATACTTTTTAAAAAATTTTAATTTCATATGGTCTGCTCACGGTAAAATAAAAAAATTAAACCAACATATTTGCGGGCGTTATGCCAAGTTATTGACACAAAAAAGTGGGAAATATGCATTTTTCGAGTAAGTTTGTTTTGCATTTTGTTCTTCCATTCAATAGGATGAACTTTGCAATAATCTGTTCGGTTCACCGAACTAAGCCTTTCTCAAAAAACCAAAAAAGTGCACACAGAAAAAAAATTAGTTAAAAATCGATCCGAACTTCAAATAAACAAATATACATAATGATGTCTTCTAGAAAAAAATCTTAGGGACGGCCCTCGTGAGTCTTAGTAATTTTTTGGCGGTTTATAACAGCCCTGCCATCAATTTTTTGTGTGGTTGGACGTTTATTACAATGCATTTTGGGCTGCCGGAAGTTGAAAAATACGCACTGTAAGCCAAAAAAGCGAAAGTGTGTTTACAGCATGCGTGTACCGAAAATTAGCCAAAAACTTTAGATATTGTGATAGGCGAATGTAATCTTAATGGCGCAATTTTATTTAGTTTTGTTCAAACACAATATAAGACTTGACAAACAAACTTTAGTTAATTTTAACTGATACGATTCTTTAAGTCTTATTTACATTTTAATAGTCTCTGTCATCAAATATCTTATTCAAAACGGGTCTATAGAAATGTTCTTAGAAGCATTTGATTGAGTTGTATTTTTTGTACTCTTGAAGTGACCCTCTCTAATATCCATACTTCACAAGTATATGCATTTTCTTAGACATATGTACGTATGTATGTGTGTTGTGTATATGCGTGCATTTTGGGTATGCTCAATACTAACTACAATTCAATGCAATTTGTGTTTTTGGAAGAGTCGGCAAAGTTTTGTTCTAAATTTCAATATGCACCAAAGCAATTTAGACTTTAAGTAAAATTTATGTTAAATGCGAAATACCTAACAGCTATTTTTACGTACTACGCCACCACTGTGGAGGAGGCTACTTTTATTTCATTAAGGGTCACATGACAATAGATGACTTTTCTCCTTTTTTCAGCGCGAAAATTAAACCTGACTTATACAGGGTGGGCGATTTAAAAGTACTGATAATTTTTTAAATTTCTGGTTTTATTAGAAAGGTTGAACTTTGTCATTTAATAAAGGAACACAATATCATTCATATAACTACCACAACTAGCTTGGTAGTACCTTATCCACCAACCCAGTTTTTCAAAACATTTTCGATTGTTTTGGGTCGAATATCTTCAATGTTATCTTCGATTTTATGTGTCAACGCTTCAATTGCTCGGCATTTATCCTTAATGGATCCCCTCAAAAAAATATCCAAAGGGCTCAAGTCACAGCTCCGATGCGACCAATTGACATCACAATTTCGGCTGATTATTCGATTTTCAGAAATAGTGCGATAAGTATCAACGGTTGCGTTGGCTGTGTGACATGATACCCTTGTTGAAATCAAATGACGTCCACGTCATTTTTTTTTAAACTTTTGGAAACAAAAAGTCGTTGAGCATGGCGCGGTAACACTCATCGTTGACGGCAACGGCGGCTCTTTGCTCGTTTTCGAAGAAAATGGGTCAATGATGCCGCCAGCCCAAAAGCCACACCAAACAGTGACTCGTTGTGGATGCATTGTCTTCTTAATAGTCACGTGTGGGTACTTTGAACCCCATAAGCGGCAATTTTACTTAGGCACCGACATGAAAATGAGCTTCATATAAAAACATGATTTTTTGGTAAAATTCATCATGTCTTGCCAAACAAACTTGAGTCCATTGGGCGAAGCGAAAACGCATCGGGTGGTGTTCCATTTTTAAAAGACAAAGTTCAACCTTTCCAATAAAACCAGAAATTTTTTAAAAGAAATTATCACTTTTTTACAGTCGATTTAAATTTAAAATGTCAAATCGTGGATGAAGCACAATCGGGATGAGCCCCCTTGTAACAGAGGCACTGGGCATATTTATGCTGAATTTAACCACGGGATATCTGATGGATTTTTTGTTGTAGAGTTGGTGTCGATCTTTCCAGCAGTTTGGTAAGAATGAGATCGTGGCTCTGGATATCTCCAAGGCCTTTGATAGAGTCTGGCCCAGTGCACTTATATCAAAGCTGATAGCTTGAGGCGTAATAATAACTTTGCTGGATTTATTTCAAAATTTCTTAGAGATCGCACTATAGGAGTTGTTGTAGATCGGCTGACCGCAAGGCTCTGTTCTTTTTCCTTTATTATTTTTTATTTTCATTGACGATATTTTGGTTCAGACCTTGAACATAATCTAATTTTTCGCGGATTTCAGCCACCCTTGCCATTCATATTCATTCGACTATTGGCCAAGTATTTAAGATATCGAAGGCAAAAGGCTAATTATAGGTGAGACAATTGGCCGGGATTTACTGGCCGTTTCCGAATAAATAGATTTTAATGCGCGCACAACACAGGGCTGCATGTTGTCTCATAAGCGATTAGCTGACTCAACAGTGTCGTCATGGTATGGATATTGAACAATCAGATGCTCTTGATGTTCTGGGCAGGCACATACAATGTGGCGCTCGTGGGGCGACAGACATGTATTCGAAGTGTCGAAAGAAACGTTTCACTCCCTCTGATCTTTTTAATATCTATACAACTTACATCAGGCTCAAAGGTAAAATGTAAATCCCATATATGGGCAGGTGCTCCAAAAGCATCCCTGGAGCTACGTGACCGTGTTCAAGGGAGAGCGATGGTGCAAATAGTTGACAGTAGGATATCCAAGTTTATTGTCTCCCTCGAGCATCGTCGGAATGTAGGTTGTGTGACACTGTGCCATCGTTACTTTCATGCATGAAATCGAAGATGCCATTGCAGAGATTCGACCTGACACATTCGAAAATTTATTGAAAAATTGAGTTTATCAAATGAGGTACTGCCGAGCCAGTTGTGGTAGAGTTCATCAGACATCCGTCGTCTTATTCCTGACGTAAGAATGTTCTGCGATACACGACTTTCTAAGAGTTCAAATCCTTTTGATAACGATTGGCCGGTAGACCGCAATATGCACTACAGGTCGAATTCGTTTTTTGCCTGTGCTGTCCGTACGTGGAATCGACTTCCGGCAAATGTATCTCACACCAATTACGACGTCTAGATATTCAAGACAGATGTCAACAATGCTCCCTATTTTGCCACTCCGTTCGCCTTTCATTCCACTCACCAACGCAATTTAATTAATTGCATATATAGGGGACATCCCCTGAGTGTCGGCCATTTAAAAAAAATGTTGGTTTTTGAGTAGTAGGACCCTAATTATGAGTGGCCTTTTGGTGGAGCTATTCGAAAACATGGGCGATTAGGTTCAATTTACCAGATCTAATCATTGGCCGCTATTTTTAACTATGCTTAATTTTTGGCAGATTTGAATTAATATGTATAGCACCTAGACCGGTGGAATCTGAACTCGGAGAAGAATTCTTTTATTACAATTAGACATGTTTCAATATGAAGCAATTTCAATAAGCCTAGTTTTTAGCTCTAAACTACATAATGGGCATATGCTTGGCAAGATCCGGAATTTGTACAACTTCCTTAATTCTTTGAAAATTATGAGTTTGTAAAAAAATCTCACAAAATCATTTCTGTTGAAGTGGTAAACACAAAACCATATTTTGACAGAATCGACCATACTGAAGAGGCAGAAATAGTTATGGTCGACCTATAAACTTTCCATTTTGTAGTAGTCATTTCATCAACGAAAAGCCCAGAAATTAAAATTGTCTGTTAAATTTGAATTTATTTTTTTACGGCTTTAAATGCCAAATCTTTATTAAAAGACTTCCGTGAAAGGAAATACTCGTAAGATACAACTTTCCAGTAGTGGGGAGGGGCTTGCCAACATAAAAATGTGTAATAAACATTTACACGACATTTCCAATTACAATCGTGTTAAGCAGTTCGCCTTAGCACCGCCCAAGACCCAAGCTTTGTTTATTTGTTCGTTTTAAAGTTTGGTAGATGGTATTTCATTTCTCGAAACAATTCGATAATTGGACTAAATATACTATTTTATTCACCGACAAACAATATCGCCTTCAAAACCTTAAGTAATTTAAAAATATCGCAATCAATTCAATTGGGATCAATGTTAATCTTGTGAAAATTATCCTTTGTCTAGAAGGAAGTAGAAGGGAAGTACACATTAAAGAAAAATATATGCATGTGAATAGTTTCAGTACGGAATAAAAATATAAAAAAATACATGTATGTACTAGTCTATGGAATTGTATACATAGGATGTACGAGTATGTATAGTTATATAAGAACAGTGGGTAAAAATCGAATTGAAGCACCAGAAAATCGTGTTACTACCCAGTAAACCAAATTTGCCGACAGTGTCTGATATCAGACAATTCTGAACAATATCTGAACTCTAACGAGAATTCTTACCGAAATCGTTACAAATTCTGTTCGATTTGTCTGAAGATTTTTTATTCATTATGTTCCGAAATATCTGAACGAATTCGGCCCGGGATTCGGTATTTTTATTAATTTTTGTTTCAGAATTCTCTTATCGAACTCGTAACGAATTCTGAACTATTTATCTGAGGTAGTCTTTGCGTTTAAAATTTTTGTTATTTGCTTCAGAAATCAGTTTGAAATGTCGGCAAAAACATCAGAATTCCCTCAGAGAAGTAGTTCAGAATTCGTGTCAACCCTCTAATATGTTGTTCGTTACGAACTCGCTAAGAGTTCTGATCCGAAATCGGAACATTGTGCCGATTGTCGTACAGAATTCTGACCGAATTCTGAAGGTGTGGTTTGCTGGGTAAATTCAATATTTTTTTAAATAGATATGAAAAAAGTTTTTTATAAGAAGTTTATGAAATACGTTTCGGCAGTTTATATACCAATAAATAAGCGGTATGCTGTTAATGTTCCGTAAAAAATAAGAGTTGTTACAATATTGGCATTAGCTCGAAAGTAAACGAATTTCTTAGATTCTTGCATTCGATAGAAAGAAAATCTTTTGCAGTTTATATAGGGTGGGCGATTTAACATTTTAAATTTGAATCGGCTGTAAAAAAATATTGATATTGTTTTTTTTAAATTTATGGTTTTATGGAAATGCTTTGTCATTTAATAATAGAACTCCATCCGATGCGTTTTCGCTTCACCCAACGGGCTGAAGGTTGTTTGACAGAAGATGGAGAATTTTACCGAATCGTGTTTTGAAGTGAAGCTCTCCTTTATCTTGGTGGAGTTTAGAGAACTCACACGTGTCTTGAGAGGCCAACGCATCCACAAAGAGTCACTATTAGTCTGGATTTCGGGCTGGTGGTATCATTGGCCACTTATCTTTGAAAATGAGAAAGGAGCCGCCGTTACCGTCAACGGTGAGCGTTACTGCGCCATGCTCACCGAATTTATGTTTCCAAAAATTCAAGAGAATGACATGGACAACATTTGGTTTTTACAAGTAGCAGCCACATGCCACACTGCCAACGCAGCCGTCGATATTCTTCGCACGGTTTTTGAAAATCAAATAATCAGCCGAAAATGTGATGTTAATAGGCTGCCGTGGAGCCCTTTGCATTATTTACTGTGGGAAGCCACTAAGAATAACTGTTACGCAAAGCATCCTGAGACAATAGAAGCGTTGAAACATAAAATCGAAGTTGCCATTGAAGAGATTCGACCTGACACATTCGAAAATTTAATGAAAAATTGAGTTTATCGAATGAAGTACTGCCGAGCCAGTTGTGGTAGTCATATAGACGATATTATGTTCCATTCATAAATTGCAGAGTTCAACGTTTCTAATAAAACCAGAAATTTGAAAAAAATATTAGCACTTTTTTACCAGCCGACTTAAATTTGTTAAAATGTTTAATCGCCCACCCTGTAGATCCAAATTCCGTAATTGGAACTTTTCACTTAGATAAAACTTAGAAAAGCGGAAGCTTTTAAACGAACTATCAAACTGCTCACACTTTTTGACTAGAGGGTCAAAAAAGCGGGGGTTTTCCTAAAATCGACATTTCGAGTTTTTTTTTCAAAACCGTGTTTTGAAAAAAAACGACTGTTGGGTTTTAAAAGAAAAAAAAACAGACTTTAACCGACATTCAGGTTTTAGACTTTTACTAAGAATTCAAATATTTCCCATCAGAAGTAAAGTTATATTGACCCCATTTATTAAATCTAAGAATGAATGAAATTAATTGCTAGTAATAGAGGTTTATTTTTTGTTAAAATAAACTATTTATAAAGCTATATTTACCCCTGCACTTCTGGATGTGCCTGGAAAGCCGATTAAATTGTTTACGCCGATTACACTTACTAAAATTATAAAAATAATGTCACATTTAATTTGTAATAAAAATTTCGGCCTTCACTCAAAATTGGTCAAACTGTGAAAATTGCACGTTGTTAAAGAGGATCTAACTCTAACTTCGAATGTGGAGGGTGAGGAGGTAAATTGTATTTTCGTGGGCAATTATTTGTAGAAAACTTGAAAAGTGAGATTTACAACAGTACGAGTAGTTCTAATACGTTTGGTGAGAACCTGGTCTAAAAGAGTTCAGCTTTCCTTTCAACAATTGCTAAGAAGCTTTTGGCTAAATGGGTCGCGGACCCGAAATCGCGATAAAAGCAGTGTGCAGCTATTAAAATCAATGTCACTTTGTCATTTTCTTAGAAACTTGTCTTCTATTAAATATAGGTCTCGGTTAATCCCTGTTCAACGTGAAAAACGATTTACTTTTGTCTTCGTGAGAACATTTTATACCAATTTTCTTCCCATACCTATATTGCAAGCCGAATTTTGGGCCCAATGATCATTTTTATGAGGGCCTATATCAAATGATTTCATTTCGTACAAGATTGTTGATGTTTTCCCATTGTCAAATTTGCTATACTATAGCAAATCTGATTAAATCGGAATTATATTTCTAGAGCAGTTGGCACTTTTGTACTGGGGCTATATAAAAACGTGGACCGGTACCATGACCATTTTTATCTAAGCTGATTACTTGTCGATCGTAACTGTGCCAAATTTGATCAATGTCTTGGGCTTAAGACATAAAGTCGGTTAAACATATGTGTTGGAGCTATATCTACATTAGAACCGATTTACTTTACTTTCAATAACTTCTATCTTTGGTCCAAAAAACGAACCCTCATTTTGACACTTTTAAACAGTATAATCTGGCAAATATTACGAATAGAGGCTTGAACAACGCTACCAAATTTTCCTAGTTTACTTTTAAATTCAGTCTCGGTGACCAACTTCGTGGAATTTATAGATGACTCTGCTTTATATGGCGCCCATAATCGGAATCACTTTCAATAATAATTCCAAATAAATCGACAAAAAATCTGCACTTTTGAAAAATTACCTTTTCGGTTTTGATGTAACTTGCCACGTTTATTCTTCTCGTTGTTTTCTGTCAAATGACATCAGTTTTATGTTCCGTAAGGGCTTGGTTCAAATCTCACAAAGTTGACATAAACGACATTTTTTTGGAAAATAAAGCTTTATTAAATGGCAAATATGTTAGGAACGCTACATCAGAAATAAATAAGTCAGGTACCAAGGGAAAGATAATGATGTCCTGATCACAGCAATATTTGTAATATTCATATATTTTTAAATCCGTTGATAAACTAAATTTCGGTTGATAATCAACGAGACAAATGCTAGATCAAATTAGGAATATTTTGTTGTTGTAATTGCAAAAATTTTTGATCCGGTGAAATTGGAATATTTTAGGCCATGATTTTAAATAGATTACTCACAGTATATTTATATATATTGGAAGTATAGAAATTCTAATGCAATAATTGAATTTGACAATAAATATGGAAAATATGATCAAAGTAATGTACATACGGCCATACCAATTCAATGCGGTAAACATTCTTAGTGGCTACAATTGGTGGTTGTTGCAACTAGTATTTATTAATTGGTAACACTTTATTTTATGGGTCGAATAGAAAAAATATATATCCAAATATTAATAACTTCAAGCCTATCGAAATCAAATACACATAAGGGTGTTTTTTTAGACGAGTGCTTTTCAATCTGGTCACACTTTTTTTAAGAGATGGTCTTTTTGACAACTGCCACTTGATTTATGCTAAGTTTGGTTTGCCATTTTATAATGAATAGACTTACTCCGGAACAACGTGAATGGGCCCAAAACCCAAAGCCCAAAGAAAAAAATTCAACGATGAAGCAGACTTTTGGTTGAATGTGTACGTACGTTAATAACCAAAATTGTCGCCTTTGGAGTAATGAAAATCCACAAGCCATTGTTGAGACGCTGTTGCATTCTCAAAAAATCACTGTTTGGTGTGCTCTATGGGCAGAGGGAATCATGGGTCCATATTTCTTCAAAAATAAAGCCGGCCATAATGTCACAGTCAATGGGGAACGTTATAGAGCCATGATTAATGACTTTTAGAGACTATTTGTGAACGACCTTTGGTGCCAACAAGACGGCCCTACAAGGCATACAACCAACGAAACAATGAATTTATTAAAGGAAACTTTTGGTGAGCGCATTATCTCCCGTCGTAGGCCTGTGACGTGGCCTCCAAGATCGTGCGATTTAACACCGCTGTACTACTTTTTTGCGGTTTTTTGTGAAATCGCTTGTCAACGCAGATAAGCCCGATACGATTGACGTCTTTGAAGATAATATTCGGTGCGATATTGCTGACATACGGCCCCAAATGCTGCAAAAAGTCGGCGAAAATTGGGACTCTCGGCTGGAATTTATTCGATCCAGCCATGGCAGCTACTTGCCCAAAATCATGACAAACTCTTATATTTATAATAATGCTATAAGTAAATTCATCACATTTAATGGTATGCGTTTTATTTCTTCATGAAAACCACACTTTTAAAAAAACACCCTTTATAAAAATTTTGAGTTAATACACTTTTGTTGAACAAGTACAGGGGTACAGGGATTCTCAGATCTAGATAAATAAATTTAAGGTGTCAACAATTTATCACTTCTACCGATGCTTTCAGTTCTTGGACTAAACATTAACGTGCATCAATCATCATTTAGTTGTACACCTTAATAGGCAAAAATATTCGGTTGTGGCAACGAATTGTCTCATCTTAATTGTAGACCTAACGGTCTAGAAGCCAAATATTCGGTAAGGTTTTAATGAAATTCGGTAAAGTCAAGGGCAAAGTATTTTTGTAGACCAGATTCTAACACTGGCGAAATTTTAATTAAATGGAATAGCCGTCATACAAACGAACCTTGGCAAGGTTATATTTCTAATTGGCTAGTAAACAACATGGTAAAAGTAAGGCTATTTCATTCTAGGTTTTAATATAAGAAAAATCCTTCCCGATTCGAGAACGCGGCGCTCTGAAAGTCGCATACTTAACTCGATCTTGCTCAAACTTCGTACAGACGAGGTATACAGATGATCAACGTAGTGTACACACAGAGAAGTGAGTTGGAAATCGATCTGAATTATAAAATTTCTATTAGACGTGAAGACTTTCAGTTCCCATCACCAAATGTTTTTAATGGTGACTGAAATTCGGTTGCAAGTACCATAAGGGGATTGCTATGCTAATATTATGGTACATACTTCTTTTAGTTCTGTCAATTTAACCTAATAAAGTTCAAATTATTAGTTGCCAGAACTGCTTGTTGGGGCAACTAATAGTTTTGCTTAGAACTATTCGATACAACCTACAATTGGTAACGACAACAATCTATTTCGCTTTATAACCAAAAACAGATGCATCTTAGAAACAATTAAATTGTGAAAATGAAAAGTAACTATGGCGGAATATCAGAGTTTCTTTCAAAATCGTCGGAATGGAATTTTAAATATCGACAGCCAAGCGGACCCGAAAAAGGTATATTAATGTGACCCGAAACGGGATTATATAATTTGTATCTTGCTATGACTAATTTTTAATTAGACGACGAAGCTTCAAAGAATAATACATTATTTATTTCAAAACATAAATTCAAATATTTCATTATTTATAGATTTTTACTTTATCACTTTCATCGATATATTAAGTTCCACTATCTGAAGATTTCAGTGCATCAACTAACATTCGGTTGCACTAGTGGAAACGATAGTACATGCATAATTTATCTTACGGTTAGTAAAACAAAATCGGTTGTAGCAACGAATCTATTCTCTGTGTGTATGGTATTATGCAGTTTTCATTTTCTATTAGTATTTTCTTTGATGCGGGCCGACGTGGTGTGATGGAAGTGTGCTCGACTATCATGCCAGTAAACCCGGGTAAGAACATCTACAAATTTTTCAGCGGCGGGTTTTTTATTTATTTATCTCTGAGCCATGTAAAAACTTCTCTATAAAATGCATTAGCCGTTCGGAGCCGGTATTAAACAGAAGCTCCCGGTCGGTGAGTATTAGAATTGAATCGGGCGCAGCTCACTGATATGAGAGAAGTCCACCTTGTTTCTTAATGGGATGTTGTGGGATTTAAGTAAGTTCCAAGTTGGCATTGACAACTTTTGTTCCCTGCATTTTATTTTGAGGAAACAATCTTCGGTGCATGAATACGAATTGTTGACACTGTACATAGTTTTCGTATTGAAAGGAATTGTATTTCAATAATAAAGGTTCGTCGGTTCCTGGTTTGCAGCTTTAGTTTTTCTTTTTCTTGCTCTCCTTCGAAGTTTATTGAATAACATTGAAATGCAATTCAGTGAAAAGGCAAAAGTACCCGAATGCAAAATGTAAAAATGCTTACAAACACACACAGAGGAAAGTACAGAAGCACATACATAAGCAAATATATACAAACATTTGTATTTGTATGTGTGTATATACAATGTACACAACACATCGTTCTAGTGGAACGAGTGCCGCTGCAGACGAATGATGTGAAGTGGTGGTGTGATGGTAGTGGTAGTATTTGAAAATGAGATGGAAATGGATGAAGTTCGCGGTGATGGGGATGTTGATGATGATGAAGTTTTCACTTACCGGAAGTACAGAGTAAAACGATTGCTGAATAAGCGATTAATCCTGAAGGGCACCACGATGACATTATGTTGTTGCTTCACCAAACAGGCTGTTGATATTTGCAGCTGATGATGATGGTGGTGGTGGTGGCTCTGTTGCTCTGGGAGGTGCAGGCTACGATGATGATGCACTTGTCAGAAAGTAAAAATAATGTTGCAACAATTTCTTTTTAGGGCATAAAAACACACAGCAGACAAAAAGCGTTGGGGGCTTAACGTTAACTCTTTGTATAGGATACCAAAAAGCCTTATTTGCAATAGAGTTGTTTTAATAACGACAGAGAGCGAGAGAGTGGTCGTATGAAAATGCACGTTAAGATGAATGATTTTCCAACAAATGTATAGAATAAAAAAGAAATCAGTTCTTTTGTCGTTGGAAAAACTCTTCCTCCGTTTTACATCTAATAATAGTGATGGCGGGAACGAGGGTGGTGGGTTCAATTGTGTTTTTCCGGAAGATTTCTTAAAATGTTCTCTTTACTGTTTTTTTGGGCATATGACTTTTTTTCGTTTTTTTTTGTATGGTTTCACTTTTAGAGGAGGCTAGAGCTTTAAAGAGTTAAAGCCCTTGGACTTCTAGGGCCACGGAGCTACGAATTATGTGGCACAGTAGTGGCAGCACTTGTATATTGCAACTTCCGAGCATGCCAGCTTGTGCATGTTTGCAGTAATAACATTGTCCTCATCACCACCGGCAGCAGCTGCAGCAGCAACATCATCGTTCTGATAGACACTGTGTTTTTGCTTCCTCGTAGAAAGCCTGCAACAACATCCTTGATGTTTGAACATTGTCTCAATGTGTCCGTGTGTGGGTCTGTGTCTGACTACTACACGGTTTTTAGTAAGTGCATATGTGTTGGTAACATAACGACTATGCCTTTGCTGGCAAGGAAGCCGCACCGAAAAAAAACCAAAAACGAAAGGAGTTCCGTACCCCCCACAAACTCGACTACTTAATGTCGGAGAAACATGTGAATGCAATGTTAAAACAACAGCATGTAAACACTAACACAAATTGACATAATGTGCATTAGAAGTGGTTTTCAATGCAACAGTGGCTGAGTCGGCAGCAGCAGCAGGAGCAAGAGTTGCATGTACTTTGCCATGTAGACGTGGTGGCAGTGAAAGCATTACGAACCACACACAAAGTCTCGCAGGATTAGAACGTTTGAACAACAGCAACTTTGAAATGCCGCCATCGTTTAAAATTGAAGTTGCCACGTATGAATTCACAAAAAAAAAACAACGCGACTGAAACACGGAAACGGAGACAGGAAAACCAAAGGCTTCACGCACAAACGAAGCGACACAACGTTTGTTTTGGTTCTAGCGGCAATTAACACAAATTCAAAACTTGCATTTCCGGTCTATCGGTTACATTTTAAAATTTCAAACACTTTTTATGATCACTCAAAAATCAACGATCACTTTACACTCTTATCTTAAACCCAATATTTTTAAAAATTTTAATATTTTTTTAATTTAACTTTTTTTTGTTAAAAAGACCGCAACACTCGCGAATCCGTCCGTGCGTTTTCTATTTATCCCTTGATTGGTTGATTTGTTCTTTAGGGTATTCTTTTTTATCTTTCTTTCCTTTTCGTTTCGTTTGGGCTCTGTCGATGGTGTGTGTAATTTCCGTTTCGTCCGTTTATCTGTAAATCCCACATTTAACTGAATTGTCATTGCCTTCGTTGCTTAAGGATATGCTTCGGCATATTTACTTTTGGCCCAGTAGCTGCAACGCTGTTCGTGTGAGTGTAGCTCACCCCCACAAATCACTTGTGTTCCGCACAATGTTGGAGTTCGTGTGAGTCGTTCGTGCCGCCGTCGTCTTTTCAAGTGGTGAATATTAACGTTGATGGAGTTTAAGCAAAGAGAACAAAAGAGCATACGCCTGCTGCTCTTTCGTTTAAGTTCTCTTTTTTATCAACGAGCCATATGTGTTTAGTTGAGAGTGGGTTTTTTGTGTGGGGAGTTTGTGGTTCTTTTTGTTTCTTTTGCCAGTTCGTTTGAGAGATTTCTATGCAATTTTACCGGAAATAGTTTCTTTCCGGCCCTGAGAGGACTTTGGTCAGTGCGAAACGCATTCAGTTTATGTGATGTTTGGCGATTAATTTAGTCGCTTCGTTGGGGTGGTGAATTGCAAACAGGTTGGATGAATTTAGGAGATCAAATGATTTTCTAAACGAAGTGCTTTTGTTATGTTTACAAATATTAATTGAATAAACAAATTTGTGAAAAGGCTAATTGCAGTCGCATATTTTGAATGTTAAGGAAAGGTTTACCAACTAAAAAGGACTACTTTTGGACAAAGCCGACTATATGAAAATCGTCATCATACAGCTATACTAAAGACTGAAATATGACAGCTTGACCGGGAAGACCTCAAATCGGAAGGGACTTTTTTAATGGGTGGTTGAACAGTATGGTCCATCTATAATGCACGGTGTTAATTGTGAATCACACCCTAACGTCAAGCTTTATGCCCAACTTTATTCGACATTTCTTTGTTTCAGAGTTAGACAAATTCAACCACAGAGTACGCAAGTACACAATTGAGTATAAAAATGCGCGTTCAAATGAAAGTGAATTTCGTGTACTTTGTGATTTTTTGGACAGTGTAATCGACACCAAATGTGTCCACAATCAGAAGAATTGTGCGCGAATTTCACAAACCTACTGTACTTAATAGGGACATGAATACTGTTACAATATTGAACAAACCCATTTCAATAGTAGAACTGAATATACCCCGTAAATGTCATATGGGTTTTCAAAGCTACCTTTGTCGACATAAACATAATAAAAACTATTCTTATTAGAGAAAATTTTCTTATTTTCAAAGAGTTCAATCGATATTTAATTAACCGGGTGGGCGATTTAACATTTTTAATTTGAATCGGCTATAAAAATAGTACCGATGTTTTTTTTTCGTAAAATTTTTGGTTTTATTGAAAAGGTTAAACTTTGTTATTTGTTATTTTCGCTTCGCCCAATGTGCTGAAGGTTGTTTGGCAGGAAACGAAGAATTTTACCGACTTTGTATTTGATAAACTACTATGTGGGCCTTTTGACATGTTTTTCTAAATACTCGTAGCTTGGGCCTAAATATAATTGTGCTAACCTTAATAGCGTTAGTCTGTGACGGGATTTTAAAATTGTTTCAACTTTCATCATGGAGTTTGTCAGATAATGAGAACCGTATCGCTGTAATAGCGCTTTTTAAGCGTGAAATGAAAAAAAGCGTTATTTTCAAAACGCCCGGCCATTAGGAATTGACCGCATGTTTATCTACCGTTGCATAAAACTTTTTGAGGAGACTGGAGATGTAAAAGACCGCCACCGGTCGGGCCGCCCACGCTTTGTTCGAACACCGAATCACAGAAATCCGCTCCGAAAACAGAAAATAATGGCCCGTGAGATGAATATCACGCAAAAGTCCATGAGTCGAATCATTAAAAAAAAACTTGGGACTTGGGCCTTTCAAACGACGAACCGGACATTTATTGACTGCAGCTTTAAAAAAAAAAAGGATTGAAAAATGCAAACGTCTTTTGGTGAAACATGCTAATAACTTGCACAGAAAAATTTTGTTCACCGATAAAAAATTTTTACCGTTCAGGAAAAATTTAACAATCAAAATGAAAGAGTGTATGCGCGGTTATCTAAGGAAGCATCTGAACTGATCCCAAGGGTGGAAAAGGGTCATCACCCAGCTTCAGTTATGGTTTGGTGGGGTGTCTCTTACGATAGAGTCACTGACCTGCATTTCTGCGAACACGGATTCAAACCATCGGCCAAAGTTTATCAAGAAACTGTTTTGGAAGCTGTTGTGAAGCCTCTTAACAATTCCCTGTTCAAAAACCAGCCATGGACTTTCCAGCAGGATTCTGCCGGATAAGGCTAAAACGTCCCAGGCCTGGCTTCGAAACAATTTTCCAGCGTTCATTTCCTCTAAAGAATGGCCCTCAAGCAGTCCAAGAGGACAAGGTTTGTCACAAAAGATACCACAACATTGGATCTCTTAAAAATGCTTTGGTTCGAGCTGTGGCCAACGAGGTTCGTGCAGCTGTTGACGATTGGCCAGTGCGACTTAAGGCGTGTGTAAAGGCAAAAGATGGACATTTCGAATAAGTTGATTTTTTTTTGGATACAATATACATCAATAAATATATTAAAAAATATTTGGTCCAAAAACATTCAGTACTTTATATTTTACAGCATAAATCGTGTGTAACAGTATTTATGTCCCTACTAAGTAAAGTGTCCAAAGCAGAAACCCGACATTTTGCGTTTTATGTCCAAACCCGACGGTTAGTTTTTCAGAAATAGCAAAAACCCGACAATTCGGTTTATACGGTTTTTTGCTGTCAGGCTTTTTGGTTGTTGTATGTGAAACAAAGAAAACTCATATTTTTTAAGTACGAAATACGTAACTTCACAAACTATTTAAACTAGGTCCACATTTAAGTATACCGATGGACTAAAAATCGCCAGTCGATTCGATTAAACTACATCTGTGTGCCCATTCCTTTTTCCCTCTGATGGCTATACAAAGCTTATTTTGAAACTGCAAGCAATTGTTGCCCGATCTTCATGAAATTTGCTGAAGTTAGTTTTTGGACAAAGATTGTTGGAGTTATGAAAATCGGTTAAAATTTAGAGATAGCTCCCACACATATGTTTAACCGATTTGATTTCTTTAGCTCTAGAAGCCACATAGTACATCCAGTATTGATGAAGTTTGGCATAGATCATTACGATCGATCGGTAATCAGCTCAGATAAAAATGGGTCGTACTGGCCCATGTTTTGATATAGCACCAGTGCAAAGATCTCTCCCGATATAACATACAACCGTTCCAGAAAATTCATATTAATTCCGATTTCAATTAAATTTAGCTAGATTACGATTGACAAACAACCAATCTTATGTCATATAAGCTCAGTTTTTGGTATAGCTCCAGACAAATTGGCTAACTATACAATTTTCTCAGAAAGCTAAAAAATATATTGTAAAAATTATAAATTGCAGTTTGACTAAATTTAGTTGACGGAACCTTTGTCTGAAAATCTGACTCATGTAAACACGGATATATGTGTACCAAAAACAATGAAATGTTCACATAGGTTAAAAAACGGGCTTATTATAAAAATCTAGACATATTTAGAGACTGTTCAAAGGCACAGTTACTTAACTTTTGTTTCGAAAAAAAGTTTCCATTCTTAAGCTAAAAGGTAAACCCGTAATGTCTGTAATTGCCGGCCTTTACTTTAAAAAAAAAACTTGATTCTCGTTTTTTTCAAAAGATGATTTTGAAATATGTTTTTTAATATGTGGTTTCTTGAGCGCCAGCATCTCAAATAGGGAAAACACTTTGTGTTGGGCTGTAGGAAAATATAAACCGCCAGGGTCCAATTTTTTCATGCTTGGTTATTGATCATTATAATGCGCAATACCAATCTGATCTTAATTGAATATATAATGTGGCCTGTCAACGGTGTTGCCAGGTGATATATGAGAACATAGACCGCAATGGTTTAATTACTTCTGGGTTGTTTATTGATCGTAAGTAGCAACTAATGTAAAATTTTACCAAGATCAGATATAATATGTAGCTTGTAGAGTGGCAGGACCTAACATCAGAAGGAGGCCTGTTCATGGCGGAAATGGTTTAATTACCCTTTGTGTTGGTATTTGATCGCTTGTTACGTACCGTGCAATATTTTACGATCGTATGTTATTTGTAACTTCTAGAGTGGCAGGTCATGGAATCTGGACAGACCATTGCAAGCGGAGCAAACAAGGATCGATGGGTTCGAATTACTTTAAGGTTGGTATTTGTACGTACTATGCTTAATATCCACAAGATTATTTGTGCCAGCAGGAACTGAAATCGAAAGAGAAATAATTTTCAATGGGGCTATTGGAGAACATGGATGGATATCGTTCAGGAGAATTGATTAGTAGTGTTTGTTGTTTGCACGCAGAGTATAGTCACCACAACAATAATATGTTCTCTACAATAAAAGCATGCTCGTTGCAACCATAGTATTGTTTTCTGAATTTCATTTTGACAACAGTATGATTGCGACAGTAATACTATTATTGAAATACTATTATAATTGCCAAATTTAGAAATACAAATATGGTTGTAGCCACCATATAAACATGGTTGGTGCAACAAAAGTATTGTTGTTTTAAATTTGCGTTAACAATAATATGAGTACGGCAATCATACAGTATGGTTGCGGCACTGAACAAAACAAAATAGGTTTTATAGAGCATACATGTACATATGTGTGTGCGTATGCTTTTTTGATATACAAAAAAAACATACACACGATACAGTGAATGGTTGTTGTCCATTAAAAGTAGGTAGTTTGAGGGTTTTTTGTGTTTACTTTGCTCGGTGAAATACTCTAATACCGACTGGTTCTCGTTTATTTAAAATCTGCCTGCACTTAAGTATATAGCCATTGATCATGGTTTTATCACATTCGTTTCTTGGGGTCTATGGACGGTGAAGTAGCATTTACCCCTGCTAGAAACTAAAAGTATTTTCGACTGTCGTTGGAATACATATATATTTTTCTTTCTTGAATGAAATGTTCAATAAAAACATTGCCTCAATTCTGGCTATGAACAAAGTGCAATGCAATTTAATATAAATTCCTTGATAAAAATCTCAATTTTTGAATAACAACATTACCCAATCCAATTAAATAATTTTGGGGATCATATGGTTGAGTAAATCATACTATGGTTGTAGGGATAATAGCATGGTTGCGTGTGAATCATACTATGGTTGTGAAGATCATACTATGGTGGTATGAGAAAAATACTATGGTTGTGAGAATCATAATATGGTTGTGGTGATAATAGTGTGGTTGAGTGTGAATCATACTTTGGTTGTGTGGATCATAGTATGTTTGCGTGTGGATCATACTATAAATGTAAGGATTATACTATGGTTGTATAAAAAACCTACTTTGGTTGTGAGGATCATAATATGGTTGTGAAGATAAAAGTGTGGTTGAGTGTGAATCATACTATTGTTGTGAAGATCATAGTATGGTTGAGTGTGAATCATACAATGGTTGTGGGGATCACAGTATGGTTATGAGTGAATTATACTATTGTAGTGAGGATGTGCCACAACCATATACCCAATACTTTTTTTCTGCGTGTGGAAGGAACATTTTGAGCAAGATTGCATATAATATATGGCTTATATAGCGGCAGTACCCTAAATCTAGAGAGTGAAATTTAAGTGGGGGCTTTTCGAAAACTTCCGCCAAGGGGCACAAATTTTCCTGCATAGAATTGATTACTGCTAGATGGTTCTCAAAATCGGAATTTTTTTTTACTCTATCAATACAAAGACCGATATCGACAAACTTTATATCGTTAATTCTTGGCACTAAACTTGTACAATCTGCGCAATTTCGTCAAGGTTGTTTATTTTTGCAACCTGTACTAGTAACAACGATAGATATACAGACGAACCAACATCGCTTAGAAAGTGATTCTAAATCTATCGTAAAATCTAATGGGTGTTCTTTTATAGCGTGTGGTTTTCAATCTGGCCACATTTTTTTCTGATAGCTGTCACTTGATTTATGCTCAGATTGGTTTGCCATTTCATAATAAAAAAAACTCACTCCGAAACAACGTTTGAAAAACATGGCGAATGGACCCGAAACGAGATGGGCACCGATCCCGATTTTTACAAGATGAAGCTGACTTTTGGGTTAGTTGATACCCAGTATTGTCGCATTTGGAGTAATTAAAATCCACAAGCCATTGTTGAGAAGCCCCAACATCCTCAAAAAGTCACTGTTTGGTGTGCTCTATGAGCAGAGAAAATCATTGGTCCATATTTCTTCAAAAAAGAAGTCGGTCATAATGTTATAGTCAATGGAGAACACTATAGATCCATGATTAATGACTTTTTTGTGCCTGAACTTGAGGATGTTGATGTGAAAGACCTTTGGTTCTAACTAGACGGCTCTACATGCCACACAAAAAAAAGTTGTTCACTTAGGAAATCTTTAAGCTCTTTACGTACTTATAAATCGATTTTTTTTTGGCTTTATAGTATTTTTCTAGTTGGCATTTCCCATTCTTATAATTCGATTTGGCATCTAATAAAGCAGATTTTAAGGCACTTCTACTAGAATTATATTCCAGATTTACTATACTTTTTTGTGGGTTTATTAAGGTTAATTATGTTAGTTTTTTAATTGAATTTTAATCCGGGCTTTAGAAAGGGTCAGTGTATACTTCTTTTTGTTTTATTTAACCATTCTATAACTACTTAGTAGGGACATAAAAACTGTTACATGGTTTTGAACCAAATATTTTTAATATATTTATTGATGTATACTGTATCCAAAAAGAATCTACTTATTCAAAATGTCCGCCTTTTGCCTTTGCACACGCCTTAAGTCGCACTGGCCAAGAGTCAATAGCTGCACGAACCTCGTCCAGTGGGAAATTGGCTACAGCTCGAACCAAAGCAGTCTTAAGAGATCCAATGTTGGGGTTTCTTTTGTTTGTCACAAACAACACCGTCCACAATTTGTAATACAATGGATTCAAATCTGGACTGCCTGAGAGCCATTCTTCTGAGGAAATGAACACAGGCAAATTGTTTTGAAGCCAGGCCTGGGACGTTTTAGCCTTACGGGCCGGCGCAGAATCCTGCTGAAAAGTCCATGGCTGGTTTTGGAACAGGGAATTGTTAAGAGGCTTCACAACAGCAACCAAAACAGTTTCTTGTTAAACTTTGGCCGATGTTTTGACTCCTTGTTCGCAGAAATGCAGGTCAGTGACTCCATCGTAAGAGACACCCCACCAAACCATGACTGAAGCTGGGTGATGACCCTTTTCCACCCTTGGGATTAGTTCAGATGCTTCCATAGATGACCGCGCATACACTCTATCATTTTACTTGTTAACAATTTTTTTTTATCGGTGAACAAAATTTTTCTGCGCAAGTTATCAGCGTGCTTCACCAAAAAACGTTTGCATTTTTCAATCCTATTTTTTTTAAGCTGCAGTCTACAAATCTCCGGTATGTCGTTTAAAAGCCCCAAGTCCCAAGTCGTTCTTAATAATTCGACTCATGGAGATTTGCGTGATATTCATCTCACGGGCCACGATTTTCTGTTTTCGGAGCGGATTTCTGTGAATTATTGATTTAACGGCTTTGATGGCATGCGGTGTTCGAACAGGCGTTGTCGGCCCGACCGGTGGTGGTATTTTACATCTCCAGTCTCCTCAAACAGTTTTATGCATCGGTAGACGAACATGCGGCTAATTTCTAGTTGCCGAAGCGTTTTAAAAATATCGCTTTTTTCATTTCACACCTGAAAAGCCCTATTACAGCTATACGGTTCTCATTATCTGACCACTCCATAATGAAAATTGAAACAATTTTAAAATCTCGGGAGAGACTAACGATATTGAGGTTAGCTTTCAAAACCCATATAACATTAACGGGGTTTGTTCAGTTCTATTATTGAAATGTGTGTGTTCAATGTTGTAACAGTATTTATGTCCCTACTAAGTATAACTATACATAAATCCACCCTCCAGACCCGTTTATTGGGCAAATTTAATTAAGTTATTTTTCAGAACATTCTTATAATCGGATGTGTTCATGATTTCTTCCATAAATACGAGGTTTTCAATGTCATTGGTACCCATAGTAAGGCAGATCATCACATTGCTACCTCCGTGCTTTACAGCATGTGTAATATCCTGCTTTGAAGATAACAGATATAAATTTATTAATCATTTTGAAAAAAAATTAAAAAACGTACACATTTATATTAATGAAGCCCAATACTCGTAGTAGAATTGACTAATATTTGGTTCGCTCGGTGCCAAATCGATTTCAAACAGTGAGGTATACCAACCTTTAAATTGCTGAAATGCCAAAAAATTCGGTTTTACATGAAACACTTTTTGCTTAGTGAAATTTAAATTTTTGTCGTTATATTTTGCGTGGTACGCAAACACTAGATCAACAATTTTAATTTTAATACGTAGTATAGATATTAAGCTTTAATTTGACAACAAATATATATAAATTGACTTTATGCTTTTCATATTATCTTTACATCATTCAGATTGTAACTAGTGGAAAAAATGTATGTTTGAACACTGTAACGGGTGATCAATTTAGAGGTGTTTTTTTCACAGATTTACGTAAAACGTAAGCCACGATTTCAGACTTTTTGCTACCTGTATCTTGACAACATTTGGTTTTAAAAGGACGTTTCCACTTGACATACAGCTGCTCAAACAATGGATCTATTGACAGGTCATTTGGCAGAGCAGCTAATTTCACGTTTTGTAACGGTGAGTTGGTCGCCTAGATCGTGTGATATCACAATTTAAGACTTTTTCTTTGGGGCTACGTAAAGTCCAAAATCTATGCGAAAAAACCAGCTATGATTCAGGTTTTGGAAGCCAACATTTAAAGGAAACTATATTCCAAAAATTAATGCCAAAACAATAGAGATTCCACATTTAATTCTAATTTTTGTATTTTTTTAGTTTGAAAAAAAAACCTCTAGATTGATCACCCGATACTTCTGTTGTGTAAGCAAACAGTTTTTTCCTCTGACTAAAATTTTAATTTTTTAAATCATTTAAAAATTCTTACCAGAAGGTTCGGGTACTAGGCATGTTACACCGATACTACAGTTTCAATAACTGCAAATTACAGAGCACGAACTAATAATCGGTTATTTTAATCGAATGCCAGAGGTGCACTGAACCTCAATTATACGCTTGGCAAACCAATTCGGTTGTAGGAACGAATCTGTTGTTAAAAGAAAAATTAAACAAAAAGACATTGCCACCTCCGTGTTTAAAGGATTTAATTCTCCTCCTAATTCTAAAGAAATGGAAAATACGTGCTGGAACACGATTATGATTAACAATTAGTCTAAATTTAATTTATTTACCTCTGAAAAAAGATGTAATGTATAAGTATAGAGAAACAAAGGAGAGAAGGAGAATGTGATGATCTAGGGTGCTAAGACAATGTGATAATCTGGAGTGCTAAGGGAACAAATGGCCTTAGAAACCTCGAATTTATGGAAGATAATATAAACTCAACCGATTCCAATGTACAACAATTTCAAACTTTTTCCAAAATTACGGGGTGTAGCATTTGGACTGCAGAGGAACCAGAAGAGGTTCAAGAGGTTATGTACAGAGAAAACCACGGCTTGGTGATGTTTATGGGCTCGTGAAATTACCGGACCATATTTTTTCAAAAATGATGAACGTAACTTTCCATGGTGCTCGCTATTGCTTTATCATATCGGAATTTTTACTACCTGAAATTGAAGCCCGTATTCTTGACGACATTTTTTTTTAACAGGACGGTGCCACTTGCCATGCAGCTGGTCAAACAATGGATCTAGTGAGAGGTAATTTCTAAGAGCAGCTAATTTCACATTTTGGACTGGTGAATTGGCCGCGTAGATCGTGTGATATCATACCTTGAGACTTTTTTCTTTGCATTTTCGGAAAGTCTAAAGTCTATGCTGACAAACCAGCTATGATTCAGGTCTTGGATGCCAACATTACGCGTGTCTTTCACGCCATACTGTTCGAAATGTACGAATGAGTCATCCAAAATTGCACCCTCAGAATGGGCACCCTGAGGCGTAGTTGCGGTCAACATTTGAAGGAAATTATATTCAAAAAATAAATGGCATACAATTTCCTTCGAATGAATAAAAAAGATTCTACACTTGATTTGAATCTTAGTATTTTTTTATTTTGAAAAAAAGTACCTCTAGATGGATCACCCTATACCCATATAACTTTTTTTGTTTAGTTTTTTAAGAATAATTAGAGATTAAAACTACAAATCACAAAACAAATTTTGGTTGTGTGACTAAAAATGGTGTATCTCAGAAACTACTTGAGAATAATTATTTTTTAAAAGATAATTGAATTTTCTAAATAATCATTTTTGATTTTTTATTTTTCTTGCTGGTGGTCTTTATTTTAAATGCGATTCCTTTATTAAAACTACATTTCTGACTTTTTTTAGTGTAGGCTATTTTGTGATTCTTAATTTTTCCCCAAATTATTCTTAAAAAACTAAAAAAAAAAAATTATAAATGTAACGCGCAAAATAGAAAGACGCCTAGGGCTAAAAACCAGTTTTGTTCAGGAGAGCCATTTTAAAGATTAGATTATTTGCACTTAGAATCGTCGACTTCACTTTCATAAAACGCGCATATCTCTGGGAGGGAACACTTTTGGGGCATGGGATCGGTCTCATTCGATGCTCAGATGCTGTCCACACCAAAAAAAAGTGAAAAGTCCATGAAAAGTTTTCTTCAGGAGAGTCATTTTAAAGATTAGATCCCTTTCTATTTGCGCTTAGAATCGTTGACTTCACTTTCATAAAACGCGCATATCTCTGGGAGGGAACAATTTTGGGGCATGGAAACGATGCTCAGATGTCCACATCAAAATAAGAAAAAAAATGAAAATTGATTTTTTTTACCCTTAGGTCCCTTTCTCTATGCGCTGTCACATATATAAAGTCTTTGTCGAGATATAACATTTGAAATAATTCAGAAAAATACTAAATTTCTGAAATTTTTAATATTGAAATTGCTACAACAACCTCTGGAATTTTATTTTTGTACAGTTTCATGTACTTACATACCCCATGATATTTGTACAAAAGGTCAAAATCACTGACTTAATATGTCACACTTCTCGTGGCCTGACCCAAATATAGATTGACCTTATACTTTTCAAAATATCCTTACATCTTTCAAATAGTGACTAGGAATCGTTAAAATGTTTTTTTAAGATGATGTAGCATGTTTTGCTGCTTTTTTATATTTTTTAGATCCTACTCAAATATTAAGATGATAAAGCACAAACTCTTTGTAGAATCGACTGTAATTCTGCTAAAAATAGACAAGGACATCATAATGGCCCTTTTGAATAAAATTATATTCTTAAAATAACTCATAATTTTCCTTATCCTAATTTTTCTTTATCGCCCACTTATCAACTTATACGATTTCCAAATATTTTCCCCCTATTTTAGTACCCACTACAAACTCTTATATACAGAATTGCAATAGATGTTTCAAAATCTCTTGCAACTCGGCTCTTCCGAGTATCGGCATCTGCGCAGTTGGCCATTACATTATTAACGAATAACATTCCTCGATTTACACGTGCTTGCCGAGATAAACATATGAGGGCTGTCCCGTCAGTCTGCCCCATCAGTGTAAATACCACGACTATTTTCTGCTTTTGTTGTCGCTATCAATCACACGCTGTTACCCACTCGTACATTATGATTTGATGGGTTTTTGTTTTTTTTCGTTTGGTCTCAAGCAGGAGAAACCTCAACAAGGACAGAGATTTCCCAATGTTTATATAACTTAGCGAATGTATGTAATTGATTACAATGAATTGGATGGCCTTTTTTGCTATGGAGGAGCGGAAAATCCTCAGCCTTTAAGTAGGTGGCTACTTCAGATGACAATGAGATGGCCTATGACAATAAGATCGATTGGGGGTGTGGTGCTCGTATAGTGGGGAAAGTCAACATATGTCGACATAAACATAATAAAAACTGCTCTTACTTGAGAAAAATTTCTTATTTTCAAAAAGGTCAATCGATATTAATTTAACAGGCTGGGCGATTTAAAGTTTTAAATTTGGATGGGCTATAAAAAAAGTACTGATGATTTTTTTTGTAAAATTTTTGGTTTTATTGGAAAGGTTGAACTTTGTTATTGACATCATCCGATGTGTTTTCGCTTCGCCCAATGTGCTGAAGGTTGTTTGGCAGGAGACGAAGAATTTTACCGACTTTGTATTTGATAAACATCTATGTGGGCCTTTTGACATGTTTTTCTACACACTCGTAGCTTAGGCCTAAATATAATTGTGGTTTTATTTCATCTTACATCTCTAAATATAATTGTTGTTTTATTTCATCTTACCAGTCATGTAAAAACCTAGGTCAAAATCCGCTCACTCAGTCGTTTTTTCTTTAATGCGATATTGATAGTAGTAAGTACTTACTTAGTAGGGACATAAATACTGTAACCACATTGAACACACCCATTTCAATAGTAGAACTGAACATACCCCGTTAATGTCATATGGGTTTTGTAAGCTTACCTCAATAGCGTTAGTCTGTAACGGGATTTTAAAATTGCTTCAACTTTCAACATCAAGTGGTCAGAAAATGAGAACCGTATCGCTGTAATAACACTTTTCAAGTGTAAAATGAAAAAAACGATATTTTCAAAACGCTCCGGCCACTCGGGATTAGCCGCATGTTTGTATACCGATGCATAAAACTGTTGAGGAGACTGGAGATATAAAAGACCGCCACGCTCTGACATGCGAACACCGCATGTCATCAAAGCCGTTAAATCAAAAATTCACATAAATCCGCTCCGAAAACAGAAAATCATGGTCCGTGAAATGAATTACACGCAAAAGTCCATAAGTCGAATCATTAAAAAAGACTTGGGACTTGGGGCTTTCAAACGAAGTATCGGACATTTATTAACTGCAGCTTTAAAAAAATAGGATTGAATATTGCAAACGTCTTTTGGCGAAGCACGCTGATAGCTTGCAGAGAAAAATTTTGTTCACCGATGAAAAAATTTTTACCGTTCAGGAAAAATTTAACAAGCAAAATGATAGAGTGTATGAGCGATCATCTAAGGAAGCATCTGAACTGATATCAAGGGTGGAAAAGGGTCATCACCCAGCTTCAGTCATGTTTTGGTGGGGTGTCTCTTACGATGGGGTCACTTACCTGCATTTCTGCGAACACGGAGTCAAAACATTGGCCAAAGTTTACCAAGAAACCGTTTTGAAAGCTGTTGGGAAGCCTCTTAACAATTCCCTGTTCCGAAACCAGCCATGGACTTTCCAGCAGGATTCTGGGCCGCCATAAGGCTAAAAGGTCCCAGGCCTGGCTTCAAAACAATTTGGCAGCATTCATTTCCTCTGAAGAATGACCCTCAGGCAGTCAAGATTTGAACCCATTGGATTACAAATTGTGGACGGTTTTAGAGCACAAGGTTTGTCACAAAAGATGCCCCAACATTGGATCTCTTAAGACTGCTTTGGTTCGAGCTGTGGCCAATTTGCCAATGGAAGAGGTTCGTGCAGCTATTGATGATTATTCAGGGCGACTTAAGGCGTGTGTAAAGACAAAAAAGGCGGACATTTTGAATAGGTAGTTTCTTTTTGGATACAATATACATCAATAAATATATTAAAAAATAGTTGGTCCAAAAACATTCAGTACTTTTTATTTTACAGGATAAAATGTGTGTAACAGTATTTATGTCCCTACTAAGTAATATGACAAATTAGTTCGTAGATTTTAAATTTCAAATGCTCAAGTGCAACTTAACAGTAGATGTGCCTAAGAACAACATTGCTGCTTTGTAGTAACATGTTAAATCAAAATGTGTTTGGAGTACCAATACCTGCATGCTTCTATAAAATTTCGATGGACTGTAACGTCACTTAGTATCCTTCTATTTATAAACGTTGCTGTTAGATTTAAACTTTAGCCTACAATTCTCCTTGGAGTATTATTATGATATTTACAAGAGACCTACCGACTTTCGGAAGCTATTCAATCCTGCTCACTGGAACTCTTGACTCCCTCTTGACGATTGCATAAATACGTGCTATTGCCTACTTCCGTTTTTTTTAAATCACAATCATAGTAAGAGATTTAAGTCAAACGAATTTAAAGGCCGAAGCTATTAAACCTTAGCCATTGAGCAAGTACTCAAAAAAGTGTACAACTTCATTCAGTACCTTAAATGGAAACTCTTTATCCCTTCGGCCGATTTATAATCTTCTACGGCCTATGACTTTAAGCTATCGTATCATTAGGCGATACGCCAGGGTCCTAGACTTATTCGTTTAATCGCTATTGTCATTTCAACATTTAAACACACAAACGTACGGACGGCCGTTGAAAGATCGTTTACGAATGTTACCGCTATCAAAAATAAATTTAATTTACAAGCTTAGTATAGGGTGATTAATTTTGAGGATCCCTACTTTTTTAAAGAAGAAAATTCAAATTGAATGGGGAATGTTTATTATCAATTGAAAGAACATTCTTTGGCATTTATTTTTTGAAGATTTTGTCTATCAAATGTTGGCCGCGGCTACTTCTCTGATGGTCTAACCGTTGAGTCCCATTTTCGATGACTCGTTCGAGCATTTCGTCAGGTATGGCGTTAATAACACGCGCAACGTTGACTTCCAAAACCTGAATCGTAGCTGATTTATCAGCATAGACTTGGGATATTACGTAGCCCCAAAGAAAAAAGTCTAACGGTGTGATATCACACGATCTTGGTGGTCAATCGACCGGCCCAAAATGTGAAATTATATGCTCACCGAAGTATTCTCTCAATATATCCATTGATTGATGCGATGTGTGGGAAGTGACGCCGTCTTGTTGAAACCAAATGTCGCCGAGATCACGAGCTTCAACTTCAGGCATCAAATAGTCGGTTATCATATCGCCATTGATGCTTACGTTCTCACCGGCATCTTTTTTGAAGAAATATGGACCGATGATTCCACCGGCCCACAAACCACACCAAACCGTTGTTTTTTCTGGATGAAGTGGCAGCTCTTAAACCTCTTCTGGTTGCTTTTCTTCCCAATTTTTTCGGCAATTTTGCTTGTTTACTTGTTACCATTGAGCCAGAAATGTAAGCCGATTATGTTGACCATAAGTTGAACGAAGTGCACGAAACACATTCCTCACATAACGTGAATTTTCGTAATGAAGTTGAACGATTTGTAAACGTTGTTCAGGCGTAAGTCTTTCCATGATGAAAGGCCAAACAATGCTAAACAAAAATAACATGACACGACTCACACGTGATCTGTTACAAAAAAGGCTATTGAAAAAAATATCTCTACTTCGATCACCCTATACTTAATTCATTCTTCGTTACAGGGTTTACACATTTATTTATAATCACTCTTGTATTTTATACGGAAAATACAATTCCAAGTTATCTTTAATGTAGGATGTCTTGCATGGCGCCAACCTCTGTTTAAAAAAATGGTTTATCAAGCTCTTATAGGGCTTACCGTTAACCGATTTGACGTTTTCCGCAGCATTTGAAACGAAAAAAATGGCCGAATGTGGAAACGCTCTAAAACACAAACAAAACTGACACTTTCCAAGAATGCATTGGATTCTTGACGGTTACGTGCGGCTATTTTCATATGTGGCAGTTTCGCTTCTTGACATAGCCGCCAATACGAATATGAGCATTGTAGGAAAAGATGATATTTCGAGCAAAATCATTGACCATTTGGTCCTGCCGAGCTAAACGAGGCTTTTACTTGTTTTATTTCCTTTTTATATGTCGCCATCCAATATACAATCGGTTTAACGTCGTCTCGTTTCCTTAACACATTTAAAAATTTACTTTTGCTCTGCAACTTTCATAAAAAGGAGCATGGAAATAGGTAAGGCTACTAACCCTGAAGTTGGTATGATGAATCGCCATTGTGTTAATATAGAGTCCAACAGCTTTTTGTAGAAACCGATCAGCAGACTACCTGATGACATATGATTTGGAGCCATGGACATAATCTATTATCCAGTATGCTGAATTAAAATGGTGGCCCTGGATACTTCTAAGGAGTTTAACAGATTGTGTTCGACATGGATCACTCTTTATTCATATCGAGTTTTCTTTAAGGCCGGATATACGTGTTCTTATAGATAGAATCTCGCCTGCTAGAAAGGCGAAGGCGTACAAATATGTGCATTTCAGGATCGCGATAGGGCAGCTTTAAAGTTAATATAATAAATAGAAAACTTAACAATAATTTAAGCTTTTGTAATGGCTTAATTGCATTTTAGTAGCACTTTTTTGAAGTGCAAAATTTAAATTGTAAATCTTTGACGTCTTCAAAATACTAAAAATAAAAATGAGATTGCTAGCGCGACAAATAAATGGAAGTATGTGGCAAAATTTAAAAATCAGCGAATTCCGCCGCTTTATTTACGGACAAAATTTGGTTAACTATAATAGACTAATTAAACTTTCTTGATAAAGTTTTTGTTTTGAGATACCTTCAATTCATAGTTTAAAAAAACATTTGTTACTTTCAATAAAGGGACATCACGAACAGAACAAAATTGCAGACAAGTTTTGTAACGAAATGTTGAATTTAAGCTGGAGGTTGAATTCAATATTTCATCAACATTTCCAAAAAGGTCAAATAAAAAAAACAACAAATGAAAACTATTTTTTTTTCTACTTATAAACGTTTTAACGTCTATGAACATTATAACACCATAAGTGGTCCATAGACGTTATGCCACTTTTAGTATGGACATAATGATTTCTTCGACAAGTTGCACAAACCGTTTCCAGAGTTTTAAGGATTTTTTTAAACTGGTGTGGAGTAATTAGTTTTCTTTGATCTTATACAGTATAACAAAAATCCAGTGACAGTGATAATGTCAGAAGGACCTGCTGACCGAGACTCTAAACTTGGCCAGGCTTTAGCTGAAAATCGTTAAGCTCAGCTAAATGCTTGCAGCGTCAAAAGAAGATTTTATTAGGATAAACATGAGATCGATTCATCAGTCAATCTCACAGAGAATTTATGGCTATTTCTTACCTCAGACGAAGCGCAATTTTTCAGTTTGTCGGTAACGATTTTTCTCCGATCCAAAAAATATCTTTAAAAATTTGAAAAAAATGATCGATATTGTGACATCAGTTTTAAAATTGTCATAATATTAACAGACTTGATAGCACTTGCTCCAGTGTCATAATGTCTACAGACATAATATCCTTGGACATTATGACATGCCGCCTCATATTTATGGCTCGCAAGACCCAATGTTGCTTTCTGAGCCATAAACGTTCCATTCGAGTAACATCGCCGAAACTTCTGATAAATGGAATAGTCGTTGAGGAAAAAGGCGCTGTTGATGCTCAGGCCATTTATATTCCTAGTGACGTTTAATAGAGAATGCTCACTGCTTGAGGTTTGAAAGGAAGCATTTAAGTGTTTGAGTTTTCCTAAGCAGTCCAAGGAATAATTTACTTCATCGAACTTATTCTACATAAGCATCACCAACATGTCATTTTTCCCGACGATCGGCGAAATATGAATTGTCTATGGTAATTAAATGGGTATGTGGTAATTTATGGTAATTAAATGGGTATGTGGTATCTTTTGAGATACTTGGCCTCATTCCCGAGGTAAGCTTGTTGATCCGAAGCACTTGCTATTCGGGCAGTTCTTACGCATTATTGATTAGCTTACTGATAGCAGGGCGCCTTACTGTGAGAATATTCTTAAGGGCGTTTCAGACTGGAACATCTTGCAGTTTTTTCCTCTTTTTGTACGAGGTTTGCTATATATATTTCTGGCCTATGACATTCACATTGGAAAGTTTGACATTGTTTAGCATAAACGTACTCAGAACGTTTTGACGAACGACCATCATTTGTGTTGTTTACAGCGACTTGAAAAAATCAATTTGGCAAAAAATGAAATTAACTCGTGAACATTTTCGTGCGATCATTTTTCACAACTTTCGACAAGAGTGCATCGATGAACTTAAATCTTTGTATGGCGATGAAGCATCATCCTACAGCATAGTAAAAAACTGGTTTAATCAATTCAATTGTGGTCGACGTTCGCTTAAAGACGAAGGTCGTCCAAAATCGGCCGTTGCACAGTGGGAAAATTACGAAAAAAATTGGAAATAATTCGGCCATTTCGTTTGTAATGGTCCGATTTAAATGAAAATTTACATTGACCTTCTTGAAGTGTTACTGAGCTTAAGTTTTGAATTTCATGCATCTGTGTTTAACAGGTGCTGCACAGTGGGCCCTCAAAGTTGGTCACCTCGAGTTAAAATTTTCTTTTTCAAGCCGCCAAAAGCGTATTTGTGGTCCGATCGTAATAATTTTTTCTTTAGTGAAATCTGCTGGACAAACCCAACCAAAAATGTTATTACAAATTTTTTCATATCTCGTACAATAAAAAAGATATCGGGACTTAAAGTTTTTTTTTCGAAAAATTTGCTTTGGATTTTCTGTGATTATTTTATTTTTGGGAATCAGTTTTAGGTGAATCGGGGAAAATTTAATCCTGGTTTTAAGAAAACACTTTGGTTAATGTTTTAAAAAAAGAATTGTAGCAAAATCACCAATAATATGAAAATGCCAGCTGTTCAAAGTCAACTATTGCGAAAAAAGTGGGATTTTGAGTGTTTTACGGCGAAAAGGTACCTTTACTCTTATGTCAATAACTTTAATGTTTCTTAAGTAACATACAAAAAATTTGCATTTATTTCAAAGAAAACTTTATGCTTAATACAAATAATAAGCAATTGTGACCCTAGTCGGTACTTTTCTTGCTCCAGGCGTCTCCAAATATGGGCATTTTTTTCAAAAAAAATTGAGTTTGAGCTCAAATAAAAAAAATCGCCACACTGCTGGCCCAATTTGGTGCTATAAGTCAGTTAACTACATATGTTTTCTAAAATCCCAAGCAAAGAAATTTTGCGGGAGGCCATTTCTAGGACAAAAAAAATGAGTTTTTGTTAAAAAATCCCATTTCTGGGATTTTGTTTTCCCCTGTGTCAAATTTTAGAAAAGTGGCAACTCCAATTTTTTTTTTGAATAAGTTTTTCATTTTGTCACAAAAATATTGATACTACGTAAAAAAATCAGGTTTATATCTCCAACCAGCAAAATTTTACAGTGGTCTGAAATATTGACTTTTTTTGCTACCTTCACAAAAAAAAATTTTTTTCTCGTTTTTATCAATTATTATTCAACATATTGAGTTAATTGCATTCTTTTTTATAATCTGTTAAAACTAGAGGTAATTACCTTTCCATTGGTATATAAAAAGTATATCCTTTTACCTACACTTATAACAGCACGTGCGCTGGAATAAGACCCCTTTGAGTAAAATATTAATTTTTTTGGTAAATAGCAATTTCATTTTGTGAGAGATCAATGTTGTTGCATTTAAAAAAATCAAATTTACACATTTCCAATCGCAAAAAAGTAATTTAATTGTTGCAGATAGAAAATTTGAATAAAAAGATGCTATTGACTTCATTTTTTGTGAAAAACTTTTTTTTAAATAAATTAACATTTAAATAAATCTTATAATTAAAAAACATTAAACTTAAATGATTTTATTCCACGTCCAGCATATCTAATAAATCAGAAAATTCTTCTTCGTCTCCATGCGTCATTTCGTGGTACGAAGTCAACTTACTTCTCATGGAGGATAAAAAAGGATCTGAAGATAATAATAAACTATTAAGTAAGTCTTCGTTTTGTGCTATTCTTGAGCATTTTCTTGTGGAAAATTGTTGAACATATCTGAAGTCTCGATTTCTAGCTTCTTGTGGTTCTTCAGTTAACTCGCCTATAGGGAGAAGGTGAGACTCGATTATTTGTTTCCCATGGAACAGGACTCTGTGTATAGTTGGCGTTAGATCTTTCCAGGGATAGAGATCAGCAAGCATTTTTAAAATTCGTTCGGCGTAAACTCCAAATTTATCGGAATTAATCTTTTGTTTGGAATTCAGAGCTAAAAGCAATATATTAACCATTCGAATCAACTCCTTATTGATTCCAGTTATTTCTGCAGCTGTATTATAGTCTGCGAAGAATCTTCTGGCAGTGTTTCCATCATTTGTATTCCCAAAGTTCGAGCGTGGTTTAGAAATATTTAGGCCAGTTTGTTGTTTAAATGCATCTTGAATTCTTTTTTTTTTCACTTGCTCTCATTTCATGCATTTCTTTGTTAGCTCGAATGTTTTTCCTTTCATTTCCTGGTATAGATTTATACTTAATGTCATAAGCAAGGTTTAGAAAGTGTTCTAGAAACCTGATTCGAGCATGTAACGGTGCTATTCCAAACTCAAGGGTATCTTCATTGACTACTGAATTATTCGAAGCGTTTGAAAAATTAACTTTGCTTTTATTGCAAATGAAACACTTCCAGCTAGATTTGTTTCCTGTAATATCGTTTGCGGCTTTTCCATCTACCATTGTCAGGAACATTTTAAAAGATATTGTAATAGAATACCTGTCGAATTTAAATGCAAAATCTTCTAATCTCGAAATATCATCTTTTAATTTGTCTGTGATGGCTTTAGTTAAATCACTCGTTTCTTTATGATATACGAAGGAGATTGGTCTGCAATAAATTTTGGAGCCAGGTGTTGGATTACGCCATATTGCTTCAGTAGGGTTTGATTTTCTGCGCGAAGTTGAAGGTAAGGTAGAGTCTAAATTTAACCTCAGAGGAACCAAAGATGCCATGAATACGCTCTTGAATTCGATCTGGGTAGATTGGCTATCAGAGCATTGTTTGTATTCCGAAAGTGCTGACAAACCATCACATCCCCACTTGCATATTAATTGAAGATGGCTGTTGTTGATTTTTTTTAGTTGTTCCTCATTCAATGTTGTTATTATCCTACTGGCAGTATTTTGGAGAAGTAGTTCCAAACTAACGCTGCCGGCCTTTTCTGTAATTATCACTGGGTTTGGCAAAATTTCCATTTTTCGTTCCTTTATTCGGTTGTATGCGGGAAACATGTCACATCCTTTATCAAGCAGCATTCTTCTTAAATGAGTGTACTTGTTCTTACTCAATCCCAATTCGATGATTAAAGCTAATGCTTCTTCCTCGCTAAAACCAGGACATGGTGTTGCAATACTTCTTTCAATGCGTTGGAGCCGCCTTGGTGATGCTTCCGTTAACACGTCTGCAATTCTTTTTGCGCTAGATGGCCGATTTTCCACCGTCAGTAATTCCTTGAATGTATCACAAATCTTTGAAGGTGAATGATTTGCCATCTCAGCCGACAACCGTTGTTTCTTTGCCTTTGGACATAGATCGTCGTATTCCTTAGTAGGAGCACCCACTAAAGCAGGGACAGTTTTAAATTCAATTATACTGTCGAGCCACTCAGTTGGTAATCTTGAATAATTCCTGTGATACTTCTCCATGAGCCGGTCAAATTTTTTCAAAAAATTTAATACTTTGCTGCTTTCGTTAGATTGTGTTATCTCGCTATATGTTGACTCTATGCACTCTATTAAATATGCTACTCTGTTCTCCATTTTCCGAAGTTTGGTGTTTTTTAAAAATTCAACAAGTTCTTGAACAAGGAGTGTTATCGTCATGGCGGATTAATTTGTTATGATAAACCCATACAAAATCGGCGGTTCTTATATCAATGAGTAATACTTACAGGTAATCACAATAATATCCGCAATTAATACTTGACTAAAATACCAGGTATTCCCCAAAAATACATTTATAACAATGAATTTTTATGTACCCAGGTACATTCGCCTAAAATGTTGCACAATATTCCGGACATAGGGGACAGGTATTCCCCCAAAACATATAAGAATGAATGTTTAGGTACCTAGATCCATACTATACAATACTACCCATTTTCCGTTTTTACACAATAGGTAAACAATAATGGTAAAAATATATATTTTTGCTATTTATGGATAGGTACGAGAATTTTTAAAATTGGTATTCTTACCTATAAAATTCATACTTTACTCAAAGGGGTCTTATTCCAGCGCACGTGCTGTTATAAGTGTAGGTAAAAGGATATACTTTTTATATACCAATGGAAAGGTAATTACCTCTAGTTTTAACAGATTATAAAAAAGAATGCAATTAACTCAATATGTTGAATAATAATTGATAAAAACGAGAAAAAATTTTTTTTTTGTGAAGGTAGCAAAAAAAGTCAATATTTCAGACCACTGTAAAATTTTGCTGGTTGGAGATATAAACCTGATTTTTTTACGTAGTATCAATATTTTTGTGACAAAATGAAAAACTTATTCAAAAAAAAAATTGGAGTTGCCACTTTTCTAAAATTTGACACAGGGGAAAACAAAATCCCAGAAATGGGATTTTTTAACAAAAACTCATTTTTTTGTCCTAGAAATGGCCTCCCGCAAAATTTCTTTGCTTGCAGTGTGGCGATTTTTTTTATTTGAGCTCAAACTCAATTTTTTTTGAAAAAAATGCCCATATTTGGAGACGCCTGGAGCAAGAAAAGTACCGACTAGGGTCACAATTGCTTATTATTTGTATTAAGCATAAAGTTTTCTTTGAAATAAATGCAAATTTTTTGTATGTTACTTAAGAAACATTAAAGTTATTGACATAAGAGTAAAGGTACCTTTTCGCCGTAAAACACTCAAAATCCCACTTTTTTCGCAATAGTTGATTTGAACAGCTGGCATTTTCATATTATTGGTGATTTTGCTACAATTCTTTTTTTAAAACATTAACCAAAGTGTTTTCTTTAAACCAGGATTAAATTTTCCCCGATTCACCTAAAACTGATTCCCAAAAATAAAATAATCCCAGAAAATCCAAAGCAAATTTTTCGAAAAAAAAACTTTAAGTCCCGATATCTTTTTTATTGTACGAGATATGAAAAAATTTGTAATAACATTTTTGGTTGGGTTTGTCCAGCAGATTTCACTAAAGAAAAAATTATTACGATCGGACCACAAATACGCTTTTGGCGGCTTGAAAAAGAAAATTTTAACTCGAGGTGACCAACTTTGAGGGCCCACTGTGCAGCACCTGTTAAACACAGATGCATGAAATTCAAAACTTAAGCTCAGTAACACTTCAAGAAGGTCAATGTAAATTTTCATTTAAATCGGACCATTACAAACGAAATGGCCGAATTATTTCCAATTTTTTTCGTAATTTTCCCACTGTGCGTGAGAACATTGATGCCGTGCGTGCACCGATAATGCAAGATCGTCATGGGACATACCGTGAGATAGAGGCATCCTTGGGCATTTCTCCTACCAGCATACATTCGATATTGCATGAACACCTGGCTGTTAACAAGGTTTGCTTTCGTTAGATCCCACACAATTTGACAATCGCTCAAAAAAGGCTCGTGAAGATAAGTGCAAAGAAATTTTGAAAAAATACGATCGCAGAGCTTCACAAGACGTTTTCAAGATCGTCACAGGTGACGAATCGTGGATCTATGCATATGAGCCCGAAACAAAACAGCAATCGATCGTGTGGGTCTTTAAAGACGAGCCAAATCCAACGAAAGTTGTTTGTGGAAGAAGCACTTTGAAGAAAATGTTTCTTCGTCAAAACTGGTCATGTGGCGACTGTTCCGCTTGAGCAACGTAGGACGGTCAATTCTGAGTGGTGGACCACAATTTGATTGCCTGAAGTCTTCGGAAAAATTCGAAAAACGAACAAAAAAAGACGAATCATTGTGCATCATGACAATGCGTGCTCTCACACATCGGCTCAAACCAGCGTCTTTTTGGCCAGCCAAATCGTCGAATTGATGGGTCATTCGCCGTACAGCTCTGACTTGGCACCAAATGACGTCTTTTTATTCCCGCACATCAAGAAAAAAATGTGTGGTCAACGATTTTCCTCGCCAGAAGATGCTGTTGAAGCGTTCAAAAAAAAATGTTTGGATATGTCTAAATCGGAGTTGAAAAAATGCTTCGACAATTGGTTTGAGCACATGCAAAAGTGTATAAATCATGCTGGAGAATACTTTGAAAATCACTAAAAACCATTTTTGATGATAAATATTCGCATTTAGGCGATATAGAAAATATATTAGGAAATATATATAGCAGCCCTCGTATATGAACCATTTGACGATATTTGTAAAGAAAATCGATCTATTATTCTGAATAGACAAAAGGCTCTGGGGCAGAAACATTTGGCTATTTGAACTGTGGACCTTTGGGTACTAAAAAAAAACAATGAAATATATCAGTCTGAATAGGCCGATAGGCTCTGTGGGGAGCAACATTTGCATATTTGAACTGTAGACCTTTGGGTTCTAAAAAAGCAATGAAATTTCTGCACGATTCTAAATACGTCGTTTTACGACTTGAATTAACTGATGCCTTTACTTTATGGACCTATAGTTCCTATCTGAACATTTGTACACGCTACATCACTCTGTGGCCTTGGGTACTATGACTTAGTATACCTTAAAGGAACGGAATAGACCCCTTGTAAACCGAGCATACCGATCTACTCAGAATCATTATCTGATTCCAGTGAGCGATTTCTGTCCGCCTGTCTATCTATCGTTTCAATTAAAGTACGGGTTGCAACTATGATCTGGTTTCGATTAAACTTGGTGCATTTTTTCATTTTGCTCAAAGGTTGAAATTGGTCGACATCAGTCAATATTTTGATATCATACGTAGTTTTTTCGGATTTCAGAACCTACAGCTCCAAAATCCAGATACTACACCTGATTCCGGCCAAATTTCTCACAACACATTATTCTGGTAAATTGGACCATATCGGTTAATGTTTTCGAAAAGGCCTGCAGCTCTAGATGCCACATTTTACATCCGATTATGCCCAAATTTCGCATGAAGCGTAACAAGCGACCAACACCCATGTCCTGTAACATTGGGCTATATCGGTGCACGTTTTTGAATTGCCGCAACACAAAGGTCCAGCCCGACTTGAGGTCCTGCAGCTTTAGAAGCCACAAATTTTACATTATCAAGCTCAAATTTAGTTTGTTACGTTATGAGCGACAAATAATTAACTTGTGAAACTCCAAACAGAGGTGCTAAATCCTCGGAATGGTGGACTGGTGAAGGGTATCTCATATTAGTTCGTACCCGACTTTTACTTTTTATACACTGCACCATTCTGTGGAATAAGGTATTATAAGTTATTTTCATGGCAAATATTTGTAAATACCAAAAATAGTTGAGCTAGACCTACCTACATTTACAGATGTGTGTCTGTCTATCATTCCGTCTTAAGCTTGTAATCGAACTTAATGTTGCAATTGTTGTCCAATTTTCCTAAAATTTGTTAAAAGTAAGTTTTTTGGACCAAGGACGGATATTATTGAAATTGATGAATTGAAATGTTTTAAACTAAAGAAGCCTCACCTTACATCCAATCTTGATGAAACCTAGCATTAAAAGGTTCTATCGACAAAGGAAGGTTATATATAATACAATATCATCAGATCAAATTTTAATATAGCTCCCATACATATATGTATGTTCATCCGATTTTATGTCATTAGCTATAGAAGTTTTATTTTACAGCCAATCTTGATGAAATTGGCACACGTTTGAAAATTAAAGAAAATCCGGTTAGTTTTAGATATAGCTTCCACATATATGGTGGTCCGATTTTTGTGTTTTCAGCTTTAGAAGTCACATCTTGCAACCAGTCTGGATGTAATTTGGCACGAGTTTGTTTTTCGGACCAAGTAAAGATGTTATTGAAATTGAAGAAAATCGGTTGAGAATTGGATACACTGAGAAGAAAAATAACCTTATATAAGGTTAAGTTAACCATAAATAAACATGATTTGGAGTCTACGTTATATAAGGTTAATTTGAACATTTTGTTGTTGACTGGTATTTAACAATAGTAATTGTTATTTTAACTATTCTATACTATGGTTAAATTTTTTACCATAAAAGGTTAATTTTATAATAATTATTGTTGTTGTAACAATGCATTGTTGAGTTTTTAACCATTAAAATTGTTTTTATTAAAATAATTATTGTTGCTTTAACAATGCATTGTTTTTAACCATGAAAATTGTTAATATTAATTCATGTTCAATTTAACAATGAAATTGTTAATATTAATAACTATGAAGATTGTTAAAGAAATCATTGGCTACCTCTTTTAACCAGAATTATAGTTACTGTTACAATTTTTAATATTCAATTAACCTACTAATTATGTTTTTGTTTTTTTTTTACATTTATTTGGTCTTTCTTCGTTATAATGACTTGAACAGTTTTTATTCTGACCTTTCTGTTCTTTCTTTTTCAGAATCAACTAATAAATTGGTGAAATGTATTTGGCAACGATTACTTCGGCTACATACCAACTGACTTATACGGGAGTGCCATTATGGTTAATGAGAATTACCCTTTGCGTATAGTCTTCGAAATGTGGGAAAAGCAATCTTCATTTGGCTATGAAGATTGTACAGCTAGCATTTGGTGGTAATTTTTTAGAAGAGCGAGATAAATTGTCTTGTGATCTTTTCACAATTACAAACGTTCAGGGTAGAGGAAGAAAGGAATAAGTGAGGGGGGATAAGACAGTCGCAATCGTTGCAACTTAATTCTGAACTTCGTATAACACAAAGCAGATCGAAAATTTCTATACAACCGAGCCGAATAATTATTAAATTTTGGTGTATGTCGCACATTTTTCTGTCTCTCTCTTGAAGAATCCAACCTTATTTAATGTTCACTCAACTATTTTAAATGAACATTTGACCACATATAACATTATTTTGTCTTCGTAATCAAACATTTACCATGAAAAATTTAACCAGACACATGGTTAAAAAAATCATTGTATTTTCGGCTCAGTGTACACACATATCAGCTGCCACATACATGTTTATCCGATTTTATATTTTTAGATCTAGAAGCCACATATTACAATTAATCTTGATAAAGTTTGGCACAAGTAATAACCTCATGCCAAGGACTCACGCTGTTGAAATTGGAAATCGGTTTAGATTAAGATAATAAAAGTATATATGAACTGAGTTTACCAAAAACACTGAAACTTTCTCACAAATTTAAATATGACAATAGTTTTACAATCTGAGTAAATTGGGTTAAAACACTATTTTTGCTTTCTGAACGTCCTGCAGTGGAGGGTATAACATAGTCAGCCACGCCCGACATAAGTTTTTTTTAGTAGTTTTACTTGTTTTTTTAGACTTTACACGAAACTGTTCCTTGTTCTCCGTGTGCGATAGTTGTGCACTCTTACAATCCCGTTACGGCGGCCCACGGATTTTAATAACGAATCAAAATATTCCATTAATTTTATGGCTGCTCTCAGTTTTTAGCTTTCAGCTATTGATCTTGAGAACCGAGTGCCTTTTACAGTGGACAAAAGGCTACCCAAAGCACAACGAAATTCTCCAACGAATCCAGTTATGTATGCACTTAATTTTAAGAATTGGCGAAATGTTATGCCCGTACCCTAGATTCCTAGGGGCAAATTTGGGTTTAGATACATCTTTTTTAAGGAAAGCTGACTAGCACTAATCATTTCCACCAATTCAAACAGTTCTGGGGCGTATAAAAATTTAGTTAAACTTGATTTTAGTATTTTTTTTAATACAATTGTTCAAAAATCATTTACTAGTGACTAAATACTTTTTCCTATGAACCGTGGAAATTATGCTGTTCAGTTGGTGTACGTTATTATTTCCTTATTTTATTCTGATCTTCTAAGAATAGTACAGGGAAACACGCTAAAAGCATTTCAATTTATTTGCACTCACACATACACTCACATACATTCATATATATTTAAATAATTACTTGCTCCATTATAAAGTGACTTGTACACGCCATTCGAAGCATTTAGGAGTAAATAAATCACACATCGATAATGATTTTCATCGTTTATTTCGCAGCACTTGACAGGATAACCAAAGTACTCAAGTGACGACTTATCACCTTTCGACTGGGTTCCTCGGTGTGAGTGGCGTTACATTTTTATCTTCAGCTGTCATCCTGTCAACACTAATATGAACAAATTGTTAACCTTTTGCAATAATTCATAAGAAAGACTTTTGCCATGTTTGTCACCTTTTTTAACCAGAAGTATACGTATACGTTTATTCTGCAGTAAGCACTCAGTGCAGGTGATGATGAGTGGGAAGAAGTACTTAACTCTGATGCGTGAGAGTAAGCGGATGTGTGTATTGGAGTGAGGCAAACTTGTGTAGAGTAAAATGAGTCCTTCCGAGCATATTTACAAAAGGGTACAAATGAAATAAATGTTTCCATGGTTTTTTGAAAGTTTTATTTATTTTTTTTTATGTCACTTAAGATTTTGATGGGTTTGCAAAGTATAAATTATTAAACGCAACTTCAATTGTGAAAAACAATTAAGTCCCTCTTGAATCAGGGATTATAAGCTGGGATTCCGCCGATAAACATTTAGTGCAGAAAATATAGAAAATTTTTTCCGAGTACAAAACTATAATTCTTAACATGAACTGCAAAATGCTTTTTTAATTTTTGCTTTATATTAAGGGTAATTAAATTTTAAGGGCCGATGTTGAATGTGAACCACACCAAAACGTCAAGTTTTTTTCTGCATTTCATTTGATATTTCTTAATTTGAGACTTACTCAATTTGAACTATGGAAAGATACACAAGCGAGCAACGCGTTAAAGTTATTCAGGCTTATTATGAAAATGGGGGTTCAAATCAAAATGCATATCGTGCACTTGGTGATTTTTTTAAACCAATTTAATCGTCAAATGTACGTACAATCGGAAAAATCGTGCAAAAATTTTAGCAAACTGGGTATGTAGGAGATGTGAAAACACCAGTGCATGCTCGTACTGCAGAAAATATTACCGATGTTCGCGATAGTGTGGCTGAAGACCCGTCCACCTCCACTCGTCGTCGTGCCCAACAATTGCACCTCTCACGATCCTCGTTGATGAACATTTTGCATAAAGACTTGCACGCTTACAAGGTGCAATTGACTCAAGAACTAAAGCTTCTTGACCATTCCAAACGTCATCAATGGTCAGAATGGTGGCATGAAATGGCAACAGTGGATGATCAATTTTCGAAGAAAATCAATTTCAGTGATTAGGCACATTTTCATCTCAGTGGATCGTCAATAAGCAGAATTGCCGCATTTGGGCGAATGATAATCCAAGAGCGATTGTCGAAAAACCAATGCACCCACAAAAAGTGACTGTTTGGTTCGGTTTATGGGCTGGCGGCATCATCGGGCCGTATTTTTTCCAAAATGAGGCCGGTCAGGCAGTCTCTGTGAATGGTGTGCGTGAGATGATAACGAACTTTTTATGGTCAGAATTAGAAGATATGGATGTGGATGATATGTGGTTTCAACAGGACGGTGCCACTTGCCACACAGCTAATGAAACAATGGCTGTTTTGCGCGACAAAATCAATGGCCGTGTTATCTCACGTCGTGGCGATGTTAATTGGCCGCCAAGATCATGTGATTTGACACCGTTGGACATCTTTCTTAGGGGTTATTTGAAAGAAATGGTGTATGTCGATAAGCCAGCAACAGTTCAAGAGCTAAAGGATGAGCCAATTCGGCACATTAACGGCAACGAACCTCAATTATGCCTCAGCGTCATCGAAAATGTGGACCATCGGATTGAAGGTACCGCCGAGGTCGCGGCGGCCATTAGGCCGATATTTTGTTCCATGTATAATTGAACCATACCAATATTATAATAATAAAAAGAAATGACAGTAATTTCCTAAATAAATTGTGTTTTATTCAAAATCAACATCGGCCCTTAAAATTTAACCACTCTTTACTGGTTGAAACTTTGTGTTAGTCACAAGAGAAATTTAGTCAGTTGTATACTTTTGAAGTTCTTCTTTAAATTCCTTAATCCAAACATGATTTTTATTTCCGTAATTGTTGTTTCATTACAGGGATTTTTTTCACACGAGAATATCCTTTAGTTTTACAGCACAAATTATTTATTAAGCTCGTTTGTTTTATTTCGGTCTGTTGCTTTTACACATTGAACAGGGATTAACCGGCTCAAGACCTATTGCTTCTATATTTGAATAGAAGACAAGTTTTTAACAAAATGGCAAAGTGACATTGATTTTCGTGGCTGCACACTGCTTTTACCATGATTTCGGGTCCGTGACAACCCTCTTCAGAAAGCTTTGCAGCAATTGTTGAAAGTAGTGCAGCCACGAAAATCAATGTCACTTTGCCATTTTGTTCAAAACTTGTCTTCTATTTTAATATAGAAGCAAGAGGTCTTGAGCCGTTTAATCCCTGTTCAATGTGCAAATTGATTATTTTCATCGTCTGGATTAAAGACGATAAACTATAGACGAAATGCTTCTTCATGGCAATAAGAGTATCTTAGAAAAACAGCCCTTTAGTAACGCACAAATTCACGGATTATCTATCCACTTTCGTTTGTACACAATCGCAAGAACAATACGCCTCAGAAATCGATTATATTAAGGATTTCTATGAGAGACCCTAATCGATATTCAACTTGACACATTTTCTTCAAGAATTGTTTTATTGGACCACTCTAATATAGTACATGTGAGTATTTCTACAGGGTGCTGCTAAAGTGCCTATATGATGTAAAAAAGTGTAACTTCACTGCTTACGAATATTTTATATTTTTTTCTATTTCAGGAATTGAACTGGGGGGAAAATATAAAAATGGAACGCTATACAATTGCGTAAAAACTTAGTTGTCTTTTCTATTTCTTAAAAATAATCGTTCAATAATTAATACTCAACGTGCAGACGATTTTATGGTGTAAGAACCGTTCCAATAGGTCTACTTTTTGCTCTTAGGTGGGTAATTTTGCTAAATTTGGAACTTTCAGAGATTCAAGACGTACGGGCAGACCTCTTGCAGATCCGCCGAATATATTGATGCTGTTAGACAGAGGGTTGCAAAATTCGTAGAAATCAACGAGAAGACGATCTGCCTAGCTTTTTGACCGTATTCATTAGCAAATTTTGCAACACGATCGGCACCTCTTCCAACTTGTCTTAAATTTAAATTCTGCGGACTTTGCTTTGCGCTTGGAATGTGCTTAAGCACTTTAACATCTTGTTCATCATCAAAATTAAAACTTTTTTCAAATTTAATGATGACCGACAAAGTGCATTTTTACTTGAACGGTTTTCGTAAATAAACAAAAAGTTCTTCATCAGAACTTTACTCCCAATTCATGTGACTGTTTAATGCGGCATTAAGCCGAAAAATGCATGGTAGATTTTATTTTTTTTACAAACTATCAAGTTGTAAGTCAAGCATTAACTGAGGAACGTTACTATATATATATATTTTTGACCTAGGCAACACTAAATGTTGCCTGGCGCCATCTGACATTTCCATTGGAAAGTTTGACCACTTTTTACCATACACGTACTCAGAGCGTTTAAAAGTACGATCATCATATGTGTTGTTTACAGTGTCTTGAAAAAAATCAATTTGGCAAAAAAAAAGAAATTAACTCGTGAACATTTTCGTGCGATCATTTTTCACAACTTTCGACGTGGATTATCACGACAAGATAGCATCGATGAACTTAAATCTTTATATGGCGATGAAGCACCATCCTATAGCACTGTTAAAAACTGGTTTAATGAATTCAATCGTGGTCGACGCTCGCTCAAAGACGAAGGTCGTGAAGGTCGTCCAAAAACGCCGAGTGTACACTGATAATGCAAGATCAAGTCATGTGACATACCGTGAGATAGAGGCACCCTTGGGAATTTCTTCGACTAGCATACATTCGGTATTGCATGAACACCTGGCCGTAAGAAAGGTTTGTTCTCGTTAGATCCCGCACAATTCGATTGGTGCAAAGAAATTTTGAAAAAATACGATCGCGGTGCTTCAAAAGACGTTTATAAGCTCGTCACAGGTGACGAATCATGGATCTATGCATATGAGCCCGAAACAAAACAGCAATCGACCGTGTCTTCGAAGACGAGCCAAATCCAACGAAAGTTGTTCGTGGAAGAAGCACTTCGATTTGCTTCGATCGGTCGCCTTTTTCTTCGACAAAACTAGTCATGTGGCAACTGTTCCGCTTGAGCAACGTACGAGGTCAATTCGGAGTGGTACACCACAATCGTTGTGCACCATGACAATGCGAGCTCTCACACATCGGCTCATACCAGCGCCTTTTGGACTGGCCAAAACGTCGAATTGTTGGGTCATCCGCCGTTCAGCCCAGACATGGCACCCAATGACTTATTTTTATTCCCGCACATCAAGAAAAAAATGCGTGGTCAACGATTTTCGTCGTCAGAAGATGCTGTTGAAGCGTTCAAAAACCATGTTTTGGAGGTGTCTTAATCAGAGGGGAAAAAGTGTTTCGACAATTGGTTTGAGCGCATGCAAAAGTGTATAAATCATGCTGGTGAATACTTTGAAAAACAATAAAACCATTTTTGATGATAAATATTAACATTTTCATTATAAGGCCAGCCCTCGTATACGAGTACTATCAAAAAAAACAATCAACAAAGTTATGGAAAATTCTATAAAAAAAATGACACATTTTTGATTCGAGAAAATGGACCTATTTTTCCAAATTAATCTAAAAAATAACAAAAAATAAACTGTATTTTTATTATTAAATTTTTTGGTTTCTTCCATTAGATTTAATATTTATTTAAAAAACACATCGTATAGTAACTTTTGGCGCACCCTGTATAACACCTGCTCCTTGTTTGTACTTACCGTGTGTGTACGTAAGTACATTTGAATGTAAGCGTGAAAAAGTCGGTGTATGTGAAAGCCGGTATGCATGTAATCGTACATATGATGAACATGACACACATTCAGCAAATGGAATAATTTCACACATGCGGTGGTAAACACACACGCACACACATTTAACAGTTTATAAATGTCGTTTAAATTGACAAATGTGGTATTATTTTAAATAAATTTATAAAAGTATATATAAATGCACGTATAAATGTGCTATAAATTTATACATGTGTTCAATTGAGTTCGATGTGTTTTTTATTTGTATCCCTCACACTTTTGTGGAACAGGATACTTTGAGATAGCTGCAAATAGTATATTTTATAATTTTAAGGAAATCCAAGCTAGATTACAATTACAATTACCTAATATATGGATTTTAATTAGCCTGGATATGTCAACGGACATAGCATTTCTCGTAAAATGTTTCTTTCTAAACTTAAATTATTATTAAGTTGAAATGAGGCTTGATGTCTCAAATAGACTTTTTTTTACAAAAAATGTCCAATAATGTCCTGCCAAAAGTGTATGGTAGATTTTATTTTTTTTTAAAAACTATCAAGTTGTAAGTCAAGCATTAACTGAGGAACGTTACAGAGTAACGCTTTTTCATTTTTCATTTCCGCAATTGCCACCAAACGCCAACCGATGGCTTCAGCAAGATAATGCAACTCCCCATACAGCCCGTGCAAGTTAGAGTTATTGTGACAACAATTTGCAAATCGTACTTATATCATTTCTAAAAGCAACGATTTGAGATGGTCACCACGATCTCCTGATTTGACTGCAACAGATTTTTTCTTGTGGGGCTATCTCAAAGACAAAGTTTATGTAAATATCCTCAAACCTTGCCATAACTAAAGGACAACATTCAAGAAGAAACTGATTGTACGAGGGTTGCTATATATATTTTTGATTTAGGCAACACTAAGTGTTGCCTGGCGCCATCTGACATTTCCATTGGAAAGTTTGACCATTTTTTACCATACACGTACTCAGAGCGTTAAAACGTACGACCATCATTTGTGTTGTTTACAGTGTCTTGAAAAAAATCAATTTGGCAAAAAAAAGATATTAACTCGTGAACATTTTCGTGCGATCATTTTTCACAACTTTCGACGTGGATTATCACGACACGATAGCATCGATGAACGTAAATCTTTGTATGGCGATGAAGCACCATCCTAAAGCACTGTGAATAACTGGTTTAATGAATTCAATCGTGGCCGACGCTCGCTCAAAGACGAAGGTCGTGAAGGTCGTCCAAAAACGCCGAGTGTACACTGATAATGCAAGATCAAGTCATGTGACATACCGTGAGATAGAGGCACCCTTGGGCATTTCTTCGACCAGCATACATTCGGCATTGCATGAACACCTGGCCGTAAGAAAGGTTTGTTCTCGTTAGATCCCGCACAATTCGATTGGTGCAAAGAAATTTTGAAAAAATACGATCGCGGTGCTTCAAAAGACGTTTATAAGCTCGTCACAGGTGACGAATCATGGATCTATGCGTATGAGCCCGAAACAAAACAGCAATCGACCGTGTCTTCGAAGACGAGCCAAATCCAACGAAAGTTGTTCGTGGAAGAAGCACTTCGATTTGCTTCGATCGGTCGCCTTTTTCTTCGACAAAACTAGTCATGTGGCAACTGTTCCGCTTGAGCAACGTACGAGGTCAATTCGGAGTGGTACACCACAATCGTTGTGCACCATGACAATGCGAGCTCTCACACATCGGCTCATACCAGCGCCTTTTGGACTGGCCAAAACGTCGAATTGTTGGGTCATCCGCCGTTCAGCCCAGACATGGCACCCAATGACTTATTTTTATTCCCGCACATCAAGAAAAAAATGCGTGGTCAACGATTTTCGTCGTCAGAAGATGCTGTTGAAGCGTTCAAAAACCATGTTTTGGAGGTGTCTTAATCAGAGGGGAAAAAGTGTTTCGACAATTGGTTTGAGCGCATGCAAAAGTGTATAAATCATGCTGGTGAATACTTTGAAAAACAATAAAACCATTTTTGATGATAAATATTAACATTTTCATTATAAGGCCAGCCCTCGTATACGAGTACTATCAAAAAAAACAATCAACAAAGTTATGGAAAATTCTATAAAAAAAATGACACATTTTTGATTCGAGAAAATGGACCTATTTTTCCAAATTAATCTAAAAAATAACAAAAAATAAACTGTATTTTTATTATTAAATTTTTTGGTTTCTTCCATTAGATTTAATATTTATTTAAAAAACACATCGTATAGTAACTTTTGGCGCACCCTGTATAACACCTGCTCCTTGTTTGTACTTACCGTGTGTGTACGTAAGTACATTTGAATGTAAGCGTGAAAAAGTCGGTGTATGTGAAAGCCGGTATGCATGTAATCGTACATATGATGAACATGACACACATTCAGCAAATGGAATAATTTCACACATGCGGTGGTAAACACACACGCACACACATTTAACAGTTTATAAATGTCGTTTAAATTGACAAATGTGGTATTATTTTAAATAAATTTATAAAAGTATATATAAATGCACGTATAAATGTGCTATAAATTTATACATGTGTTCAATTGAGTTCGATGTGTTTTTTATTTGTATCCCTCACACTTTTGTGGAACAGGATACTTTGAGATAGCTGCAAATAGTATATTTTATAATTTTAAGGAAATCCAAGCTAGATTACAATTACAATTACCTAATATATGGATTTTAATTAGCCTGGATATGTCAACGGACATAGCATTTCTCGTAAAATGTTTCTTTCTAAACTTAAATTATTATTAAGTTGAAATGAGGCTTGATGTCTCAAATAGACTTTTTTTTACAAAAAATGTCCAATAATGTCCTGCCAAAAGTGTATGGTAGATTTTATTTTTTTTTAAAAACTATCAAGTTGTAAGTCAAGCATTAACTGAGGAACGTTACAGAGTAACGCTTTTTCATTTTTCATTTCCGCAATTGCCACCAAACGCCAACCGATGGCTTCAGCAAGATAATGCAACTCCCCATACAGCCCGTGCAAGTTAGAGTTATTGTGACAACAATTTGCAAATCGTACTTATATCATTTCTATAAGCAACGATTTGAGATGGTCACCACGATCTCCTGATTTGACTGCAGCAGATTTTTTCTTGTGGGGCTATCTCAAAGACAAAGTTTATATAAATAATCTTCAAACCTTGCCATATATATTTTTGATTTAGGCAACACTAAGTGTTGCCTGGCGCCATCTAACATTTCCGTTGGAAAGTTTGACCATTTTTTACCATACACGTACTCAGAGCGTTTAACCGTACGACCATCATTTGTGTTGTTTACAGTGTCTTGAAAAAAATCAATTTGGCAAAAAAAAGAAATTAACTTGTGAACATTTTCGTGCGATCATTTTTCACAACTTTCGACGTGGATTATCACGACAAGATAGCATCGATGAACTTAAATCTTTGTATGCCGATGAAGCACCATCCTATAGCACTGTGAATAACTGGTTTAATGAATTCAAAATTAAATCTATGCATAAATCGATTACAAGAAACGATGTGAAATACCCAGAAACTAAGCAAACACTCATGGTAGCATTAATTAACAAATGTTCAACTTTTCTTCAGGGCTCATGTAATGCGTTAGGCTATCAATATTGGACTTATATACGATTTACCGTCCATCAAAGCATAGAGTGTATAAGGGTTAAATAGACGAGGCAAAAAAGCAACTTCGATTTTTTTTTTAAAAAAATTAAAAGTCGACTTCCGACTTTTTGCATTTTTGGAGAAAAAAGTCAATTAATCGGCTTTTTCTTCACGAAATTTTAGTCACTTTACACAATTTTGATACCATCCAATGGATGGTATACTAAAGTTGTCAGTCCGTTTGCAACACCACAAAATATTGAATACTGTGTAAAATATATAAATATAGGGGGATCCAAGCAGGGATACTTTTTTCAATATTTTTGTTTAGTATTGTTTGGCATTTCATCATGGAAAGACTTTCGCATGAACAACGTTTACAAATCGTTCAACTTTATTACGAAAATTCACGTTCTGTGAGGAATGTGTATCGTGCACTTCGTTCAACTTATGGTCAACATAATCGGCCAACATTCCTGGCTCAATATGTATGTAAACAAGCAAAATTGCCGCATTTGGAACGAAGAGCAACCAGAAGTGGTTCAAGAGCTGCCACTTCATCCAGAAAAAACAACGGTTTGTTGTGGTTTGTGGGCCGGTGGAATCATCGGTCCATATTCCGTCAAAAATGATGCCGGTGAGAACGTAACCGGCAATGGCGAAATTGAAGCTCGTGATCTCGGCGACATTTAGTTTCAACAAGACGGCGCCACTTCCCACACATCCCATTAATCAATGGATTTATTGAGAGAACACTTCGGTAAGCAGATAATTTCACGTTTTGGGCCGGTTGATTGGCCACCAAGATCGTGTGATATCACACAGTTAGACTTTTTCCTGTGGGGGTATGTAAAGTTTAAAGTTTATGCGGACAAACCCGCTTCGATTCAGGCCTTGGAACAAAACATTACGCGTGTCATTCGCCAGTTATCAGTCGAAATGCTCGAACGAGTCATCGAAAATTGGACTCAACGGATGGACCATCTGAGACGTAGCCGCGGCCAACATTTGATAGACATAATCTTCAAAAAATAAATGCCAAAGAATTTTCTTTCAAATGATAATAAACATTCCCCATTCAATTTGAATTTTGAGTGTTTTCTTCTTTAAAAAAGTAGGGAATCTCGAAATTTATCACGCGTTATATATGTATATACATATATAAATATATATTTGAGATCAGCTTAAAATGTATAAGTAAAACGACCTAGCCTTGTCCGTCTTTCTGTCTGTGAAAAGCACGCTAATGGTCACAATATTAAGGGCAGTTGCCTAAAAATTGGCAAAGGTATGTGTTGATGTACTGGACGGTTGGTGTTTAAACTGGACCGGTGTTAAAACCGTGACTATTTGTCATTTGTATGCCACATTGGTACACGCAGAAAAGAAGTATGGTTGGGGTGACATTATTCGAAGAGAATCATACTATTATTGGGTATATGGTTTTGGCACAACAATATTATGATCTTCACAACAATAGTATGATTCACACTCAACCATACTATTATCTCCACAACCATATTATGGTCCTCACAGCCATAGTATTTTTCGTATACTACCATAGTATGATCCTCACAACCATAGTATGATTCACTCGCAACAATACTATGATCTCCACAACCACAGTATGATTCACGCTCAACCATAATATTATCTCCACAACAATAGTATGATCCTCACAACCATAGTATTTTTCTTATACAACCATAGTATGATTCACACGCAACCATGCTATTATCCGTACAACCATAGTATGATTCAATCAACCATACTATGATCCCCAAAATTATTTATTAGGATTGGGTGCTGTTATTCAAAAATAGAGACAGTTATCGAGCAATTTATTTTAAATTGCATTACAATTAGTTCATAGCCATATTAGAGGCCATGTTTTAATTGAATATTTCATAAAAAAAAAATACTTTTAGTTGCCAACAGGGGTGAATGCTACTTCACCATCCGTAGACACCAAGTAATAAATGTGAGTAAGCCACGATCATTTGCTTTATACTTAAGTGCAGGCAGATTTTAAATAAACGAGAACCAGTCGGTAGTCGAATATATCACCGAAGAAAGTAAACACAATAAAAATCCCTCGAATTACCTTCCAATTGTTGTTGTTTTTTTATAATGGACAACAACCATGCACTGTAACGTGCGTTTTTTTTTGGTATATCAAAAAAATCATAATCACACATACATGTATGCTCTATAAAACCTGTTTTGTTTTGTTCATAGTCGCAACCATACTGTATGATTGCCGTAATCATGCTATTGTTAAAATTTAAATTTTAAACAACAATATTTTTGTTGCATCAACCATGTTTATATGGTTGCTACAACCATATTTTCATTTATAAATTTGGCAATAATACTATTGTTATATTTCAACAATATTAATATTGCCGCAATCATACTGTTGTTAAAATGAAATTCAAAAAACAATACTATGATTGTGACGAACATGCTTTTATTGTAGAGAACATATTAGTGTTGCCGTGACCATGTAGTAACCATATCTTTTCTTTGCGTGTAGGCGCTTAGCAGGTGTACCGTCTGTGGTACTATGGTAAGTAATCAATGAGGTTCGGTCCGCCAAACTTTATTGTCCACATGTAGCGTTTTGAACTTGATGGATATTTGTAATTAAATCAATTTGTAATGTCATTTACAGCTTATTAGTTTGCTTTATCTGTCTGCCTCGTGAATGCTTCTGCGGTTTCTCTGCCATTTTTATGGAAGACTCGCCGAAATAATAGGCGTGTTCTATTGGTACTTGCTTATTAAGCGCGTATGTGGTCGCTAAGGCGATAACTTCAAAACTTTACAAAACATTTTTAAGCCTTCTTTGTATACAAGAACTGATTGGCTTCTATGCATCATAAATTTATAGAAAACGAATTATTCAAGAAATATTAAAAGCTAGTTATAGCCGAGCTAGTTTTTTTACTCGCTAAATGTTATTCTTGTATATCTTTCTTCCCAAAAATAGTATTATTTGAAGCAACCATGTTTTAAAGCAAATCGTTTTTTTTTTATTTTCTTGGTGCGAAGTTATCGCGTTAGCGACCTCCTTCGAGTTGCCAATCGAACACGGCCTTTGATTCTTCGTAATTGACTTTGCACTGAACGCTAGGCAATGCCAAGTATTTCCATAAATGTAAAAATTTACTGAACAGACTAAGCTAATTAATACTACATGCGAAATATAATTATAACTTTTGTAAACGAAGAATGTTTTAATCTTTTTCATTATGTTGACACCTGTCAACAGGCCCAAAAGCCCTAATGAGATTATTAGATGTTTACAATAACTTTTCATTAAGTCATTTGTTAAGATAACTTTACATAATTTCGCTTTGCAATTACTTGGTGTTCTTTTATGAACATGTGTACTTATTATAATTAAGGTATTTAACATGTACATTAGTGTGTGCCGTTCAAAAGCGAATTATGGACTTGTTGATATAAACTCAAAAACAGTTAAAATCCCAAGACCATAATGACATAAGGACAAAGATACGCCAAGCATCTGAATCAGGAGGGGAACCAGAAATTATATACCTATGAATTGATATTCTTCCTTCAAAGTGCTCTCAATGCATCCGAAAAAAACCTGCTATCACCAGCGGTCAATCTATTCATATAGTCAAAACCGTATAGCGCATTGCTTGCTAACTCGATAAAGTGGTCTTAAATGCGATAACTTTGTACTATTGTACAAAAAAGGTATACAAATGAATAAGTAAAAACGTCGTTAAGAATTTAAAGCGAAAAAATAATGGTTCGATTTTATGCCCATTTAGGCCTTCAGTCCGAACGCAAATCTCAGGCCAAAACATCAATATTACTCTACATTTGGATTGGTAGCAACATTTGCTTAAGGTTTAATAACCATATGTGACGCACAAAATAGAAAGGGACCTAAGGGTAAACCAACAGTCCCCATTTTAACCATTGTCCGTCAAAAAAAAAATAGGATTTGCTAAGCAAATACTAAACAAATTTTTCTTTTTCCTCAGTACTTTTAATCCCTGAAGGGAAACTTGTTTGCCCCTGGGCCGATTTTGCCCATTCACAATCCTAAACAACTTATGACGATTAGCCATCATAATGCATAATTTCAGGATCCTAGGTTGATTCGTTTTCAACGGGCATGGCTACATTGTCTAAGAATTTTACGACGATCAAAATACTTAGTAGGAACATAAATACTGTTACACACGTTTTATGCTGTAAAATAAAAAGTATTAAATGTTTTTGGACCAAATATTTTTTTAATATATTTATTGATGTACGAGTAAATTGTATCCAAAAAGAATCTATTTATTCAAAATGTCCGCCTTTTGCCTTTACACACGCCTTAAATCGCACTGGTCAATCGTCAATAGCTGCACGAACCTCGTCCATTGGAAAATTGGCCACAGCTCGAACCAAAGCAGCCTTAAGAGATCCAATGTTGGGGTATCTTTTGTGACAAACCTTGTCCTCTAAAACCGTTCACAATTTGTAATACAATAGATTCAAATCTGGACTGCCTGAGGGCCATTCTTCAGAGGAAATGAACGCTGGCAAATTGTTTCGAAGCCAGGCTTGGAACGTTTTAGTCTTACGGGCCGGCGCAGAATCCTGCTGGAAAGTCCATGGCTGGTTTTGGAACAGGGAATTGTTAAGAGGCTTCACAACAGCTTCCAAAACGGTTTCTTGGTAAACTTTGGCCGATGTTTTAACTCCTTGTTCGCAGAAATGCAGGTCAGTGACCCCATCGTAAGAGACACCCCACCAAACCATGACTAAAGCTGGGTGATGACCCTTTTCCACCCTTGGGATCAGTTCAGATGCTTCCTTAGATGACCGCGCATACACTCTATCATTTTGCTTGTTAAATTTTTCCTGAACGGTAAAATTTTTTCCATCGGTGAACAAAATTTTTCTGTGCAAGTTATCAGCGTGCTTCACCAAAAGACGTTTGCATTTTTCAATCCTACTTTTTTTCTAAAACTGCAGTCAATAAATGTCCAGTACGTCGTTTGAAAGCCCCAAGTCCCAAGTCTTTTTTAATGTTTCGACTCATGGACTTTTGCGTGATATTCATCTCACGGGCCATGATTTTCTGTTTTCGGAGCGGATTTCTGTGAATTCTTGATTTAACGGCTTTGATGACATGCGGTGTTTAAACAGAGAGTGTGCGGCCCGACCGGTGGCGGTCTTTTACATCTCCAGTCTCCTCAAACAGTTTTATGCATCGGTAGACGAACATGCGGCTAATCCCTAGTGCCCGGAGCGTTTTGAAAATATCGCTTCTTTTGATTTTACTCTTAAAAAGCGCTATTACAGCGATACGGTTCTGATTATCTGACCACTCCACGATGAAAGTTGAAACAATTTTAAAATCCCGTTACAGACTAACGCTATTGAGGTTAGCTTTCAAAACCCATATGACATTAACGGGGTATGTTCAGTTGTACTATTGAAATGGGTGTGTTCAATGTTGTAACAGTATTATGTCTCTACTAAGTATATACATACTTTAAAGGGTCCCAGATCAAAATTTCATGATGTGGCAAACGGAATGATAAATTTAGTTTACGAGTACAATGCACCCTTTGTTGGAGGTAATAAACATATCCACGTTCATAAGAAATCGATAAAAGAAGTTGTACATATAAAGGGTGTTTTTTAGTCGTGTGGTTTTTTAAATCTGGCCACAATTTTAACGGAGTTGGTCTTTTTCACAGCTGTCACTTGATTCATGCTCAAATGGCAAACCATTTCATATTGAATAGATTTACTCCGGAACAACGTTTGCAAATCGTGGTAAATGGGTCCAAAACGAGATGCCAGCGATCCTGATTTTTACAAAAAAATTGTGTTCAGCGATAAAGCTGCATAGGCCTGCGACGGAAGAACCGAGGCTATATCCCGACATGTAACGGATGTATTTTAGGCGTGTGGTTTTCAATCTGTCCACACTTTTGTCGGAGTTGGTCTTTTTGACAGCTGTCACTTGATTTATTATCAGTTAGGTTTGTCATTTCATAATGAATAGACTTACTGCGGAACAACGTGTGGAATCGTGGAAAACGAGACGCCGTACAGTGCGCACCGAAGAAGCTATTGCTGCTGAGGAGCATAGTATTGAAGAAGACCCGAATGAGTCCATTCGCCATCGCGTACAACAATTGGATCTGTGCCCATCCACTTTTTAGAAAATTTTGAGGAAGGATCTCGGTTTGCGGGCTTACAAAATCCAACTCGCCGAACTACCACCAAGCGCGTCGCACGTTCGGTGAATGAGCCCAAAACGAGTTGGCCATCGATGCTGATTTTTACAATAAAACTTAGTTTAGCGCTGAAGCTCACTTTTGGTTGAATAAGTACGTTAATAACCAAAATTGTCACATTTGGAATAATGAAAATCCACAAGCCATTGTTGAAACGCCGTTACATCCTCAAAAAGTCTCTGTTTGGTATGCTCTACGGCAGAGGGAATCATTGGTCCATTTTTCTTCAAAATAATAATGTTACAGTCAATGGAGAACGCTATAGAGCCATGCTTCATGACCTTATCGTGCCTGAATCAGAGGATGTTGATGTGGACAACCCTTAGTTCCAACCAGACGACGCTACATGCCATACAGCCAACGAAGCAACCAAATTATTGAAGGGAACCTTTGGTGAGCGCATTATGTCGCGTCGTGGCCTCCAAGACCGTGCGATTTAACACCGCTGGACTATTTTTCGTGGGGTTATGTGAAATTCCTTGTCTACGCAGATAAGCCCGACATGATTAACTCCTTGGAAGAGAATATTCTATGCGTTATTGCTGACTTACGGCCTCAAATGCTGCAAAAGGTGTTCGAAAATTGTGCCTCTCGGCTGGAATTTATTTTAGCCAGCCGCGGCGGCCACTTGGCCGAAATCATTTTTAAAACATAATGGCAAAACCTTATTTTTATAATAAAGCTAAATTTGTAGCCATAACATGAACATTTATGCGTTTTATTTCTTCTTGATAAACACACGTCTGAAAAAAAAACACCCATTAACAAAACATATTTTTCTTTTCTCAATTATTAATAAAACAAGAAAAAAAAGAGCTAAAGTCGGACGAAGCCGACTATAAACTATCCATTTTGTTAAATTTGATTAAATACTCGTATGTGATTTGTACAGCACCAGAACCCCAAATTGAGAGGGACCTTTGATTGGGGCTACGGACATTGTGTCTATTTTATAACAGAAACCTCTATGCTCCAATTTATCGTGGGGTACTTACAGTCCTCGTACACTGAACTTTGCTAGGTTTGAGCAAGATCTGATTTAAAGTGTGTCTTTTACAGCGGCACAGCCACAAATCAAAAAAATATTTTTATGGGAGCTATATGAAAATATTGACCAATATGGTCTAGTTTAACCAGGCTTAATTTAAGCTCGCACGATCTGATGTGATTTGTTGCTGCTAGAGTGATAGGACCTCAAATCGGGAGGTACCTTTGTGCGGGGCATTAATGATTCGATTTCAGCTGAGTTGGTCGCACAAACCGCTGAAATTGGTCGACATCGGTTGTAATATGTGGCTTCGACAGCTGCTGGTTGGGAAAACCCTTAGTATGATCTTAAAGTATCGACCGATATAACAAATTACAATAGGGTCCGACCTTGGACCAAACCAGAACAATGTACTAAGTTTCGTGGAAATCGGTTTATATTTACGACCATTACTTTGTTTACAGCGGAAACTGGTAAGACGAACGGACATCGCTCAAATGTAATCTGACAGTGAATCGAAATGGATTGGTATACTTAATATGAATTCAATCTCCATTCTTTTAAGGTTTTACAAAAATCGACACTATGTCAAAGAACCTTGTACCACAGTGTGGTATGCGGTATCAACACTGTGATTTGGCTAAATATGCGGAGACGACAAAGATTCAAGGGCGGAATAATTTTATAGCCATGAAGATAGCTAATAAAGAGCAATGTTTGTTTATGACAAATCCAGACATAACATTATTTTCTAAATCTGGGTAAATATGGAGCTTTGGTCTCAAAAGCGGTGTTCTATAAACATGTACATATCGGTGCCAACAATACATAAAATGTTTAACTTCTAAGATTCGGCTAAATTTGGGTACCAAAACACAATACATTTGGATTTGGGTTAATTGGATTCTCAGCATAGGACCCAGTCGCCTGAAAACTCGGTCATCTTTAAATATGGGCAAAAGCATTACGTTTTACTTACCTCTTCACAGATGCATTCGATTTAAAGATTTTCCTTGGTTTGAGCTGGACCCCAACACCATCATCTTTCAATCCAGTTTTTTCGAAATTCTGCTTCATGGCCTCTTATGCTGACTGAAAAAATACGTATGCACTTCGTGCTGAACGATCCTTTTCAGAAAACGTTTGAACCGCCACTAAAATTTTGATACTCGGTGCAACCAATTGTCTGAAAAAATAAGAATAACAAATTTTTAACATACCACAAATACTTAGTTGTTCATTGATTTTATTGTAATACTCATATGATGAGTTGAGTTTATAAAGAAATAGAACAAACTCTCGATAAAGGAAAATAATGCATATGTGACAGCGCATAGAGAAAGGGACCAAAGGGTAAAAAAATCAATTTTCATTTTTTTTTTTGATGTGGACAACATATGAGCAACGAATGAGAGCGATCCCATGTCCCAAAAGTGTTCCCTCCCAGAGCTATGCGCGTTTTATGAAAGTGAAGTCGACGATTCTAAGCGCAAATAGAAAGGGACCTAATCTTTAAAATGGCTCTCCTGGACAAAACTGGTTTTTAACATTAGGTCCCTTTCTATTTTGCGCGTCACATATTCTCCATAGACAAAAAAAACATTTTTCGATTCAATTACAAAATTCAAAAAAAAAAAAATCATTGCAATCCTTTTTTAAAAAATAACGGGGATTACAATAGGGACAAAAATTTGTAATGAACTTTCAGCGTCAAACGTTAGTTGAAGTCATCATTTTCATCATGGTTAAGTTCACTTACTAGCAACGTTTAAAAATCATTAAAAATTACAGCCAAAAATCCTGAGTCGGTGAGTCGGTTTAACGAAAACCCAGAATTTCATCATCATTTCAATCATATTCAGCTATGAAGCTTTCTTTGGCTAAGTAGTTTTGTCAATAAACAAAGCATGGGACAGGTGCAAACCCACGGTGCTTCAAGAGACGCAATTGTGTGGTTTTCATGGGCCGTATTTGTTCGTCGATGAAAACAATCGTCATGTTACCGTCAATGGAGAGCGCTATCGTGCCATGTTAAAAAATTATTTTAGGCCGGAATTGGATGAGCTTGACATCGCTGATATGTGTTTTCAACAAGACGGTGCCACTAGCCATACAGCACGTGCTACAATCGATTTAATCAAGAAATGGTCCGGTCGAATGGCCACCTCGTTCATGCGATTTAACGCCATCAGATTTCTTTTTATGGGGCCACATTCATTGGTCATTGGTCTATGCCAACAAGCCAACAACTTTAGACGAGCTCAGAGAGTGAGCTCGTCATTAGTTCCAAAGCGACACTTAAGGGCAGGTAGATTCGCATTCATCAAGAACTGCAAGCAGAACAGTTTTTTGTTGAATAAAGTAAACACAATAAAAATCCATTGCACTGCAAACATTCCAAAACACATACATACGAGATACAGTGCACGATCGTTGTCACCCAGTAGAAATATATGGAATAGTCCATAATCGAGCAATAAAGGAGTAATAAGCGAGCAATCAAATTGTTTTTATTTTGTTTTGCTAAAAAAATCGTCGAAGTTAGAAAAAACAGATTTAATGCCTCGCTTAATACCCCAAATGCATCAATAAGGAACGCATCGATTTTTTTTTAATAACCAACACTCAGGGGATGCCCCTATACATGCGGTGCATTGCGTTGGCGAGTGGAAAGTAAAGGATCGGGGGGGAAAGAGGGAGTAACGATTATTGACGCTTGCCTTGAACTTCTGGATGTCGCAATTAGTGAGAAATACATTTGCCGGAAGTCGATTCCACATACGGACTGTACGAGCGACAAAACGAATTTGATCTGTAGCGTATAGTGCGGTCAACTGGCCAATCGAAAACAAACGGGTGTGAATTCCTAGAAAGTCGCGTATCCCTCACGTCAGGAATAAGGCGACGGATGTCTGATGAACACACACCATCAAAGTAACGATAGAACAGCGTCACGCAACCCACATTCCGACGATGCTCAAGGGAAACAATAGAGTAGGATATCCTACTGTCACCTATCAGCACCATCGCTCTCCTTTGAACACGGTCAAGTAGCTTCAAGGATGATTTTGGAGCACCTGCCCATATATGGGAGTTGCATTCCATCTCTGGCCCGATGTAAGTTGTATAGATATTGAAAAGATCAGAAGGAAGTGAACTATTTCTTGCACCGCCTTAAGAAGCCTATGCACTTGAGTGCTTCTTTCGACACCTCGAATACATGTCTCGCTCAACGAGCGTCATATTGTATTTTCATGCCCAGAACATCGAGAGCTTCTGATTGTTCAATATCCGTACCATCGATAGAAATTGACGATATTGTTGGGTCAGCGAATCGCTTGTGAGACAACAAGCAGCACTGTGTCTTACGGGCATTAAAATCTACTCTATTCACTCAACCCCAGTCGGAAATGGCCAGTAAACCCCGGCCAAGTGTCTCTTCCATTATTCGCCTTTTGTCTTCAATATCTTGAAGACTCGGCCTACGGTCGAATGAATATGAATGACATAGGTTGCTGTCATCCGCGAAAGAGTAGATTGGGTTCACGGTCTGACCCAAAAGATCATCAATGAAAATGAGAAATAATGAGGGAGAAAGGACAGAGCCTTGTGGTACACCTGCGGTCAGCCTATGTGTGTTGGATGAGAACCCATCTACAACAACTCTAAAAGAGCGATCTCTAAGAAAGCTCGATATAAATCGAGCAAACGTATTACCGACACCAAAAGCGATCAGCTTTGATATAAGTGCACCGTGCCAGACTCTATCAAAGGCCTTGGAGATATCTAGAGCCACGACCTTACTCTCACCAAACTGGTGGATAGACCGACTCCAATGCTCCGACAAGAACGCCAACAGGTCTCCGGTAGAGCGATTTCTACGGAAGCCATACTGTCGATCACTTAGCAAGTCGTTGGTCTCCAAATACCTCACAAGATGGTGGTTTACCATGCTCTTCATTACCTTGGAGAGCGCAGAGCAAATCGAAATTGGCCGATAATTCGCAGGATTATTGGCTTCACCCTTTTTATAGATCGGCTGGATGTTCGCAACCTTCCAACACGCTGGGAAAACTCCTGCACGGTAAGCGTAAGGTAAGGTTGCGTAATGGACTAGCGTCGGCTAGCGTCGACGAGCACTTACATAGGACAAGTGCTGAGCCACCATCCTGGCCCGGGGATTTATTTACATCGAGGTTCGCAAGAACCCTTTTAACTCCACACGTTCGAAAAAATATCTGAGGCATGGAACTTGATACGTTTTCGATCGCGGGGTGGTTGATTGCTTTCCGGAAAGGAAGAATTTTCTGCCAATATTTCAGCTTTATCAACCGGGTCAGTGAATGCCAGGTCGTCTTTAACAAGAGTTGGGTTAGATGAAGAACTATCCTTTACTCTTCTTACAAACGACCAAAAGCCAAAAACCTTTGTACGTAGACGTTGCTCGTGCAGAAATTTTTCACGCCTAATCACTCTAACACACGAAGCTCTTGCCTGTTTTCGCAGCAGTTCAGTAATGGAGTTTTTGTTCAAACGCCAATTTCTGAACGCTTCCTCCTTTGATCTGACAGCATCCCTGCACGCCTGGTTTAACAAACTGTTTTTGGCTGGTTTAGCCGACATACTTTTATTCGGAACAAAAGTCTTTATTCCAGATAAAATTATGTTTTGGATCATTTCAGCCGCTCCCCTTGTCCTCCTTTCCGAGATCCAATGGAATACTTTCATATGGAGCTCAAAAGGATTGCTCGCTTTTGCGGACATGTAGTGTTTAATAGGAGTAGAAAATGCATGAGGCTCGGAGTTTTATGGAGTAATCCGTTGCTTGAAAGGATCGATTCAAGATTAATCTTTGGATGGTCTTATTTTTTACTGGCCAATTAAAAAACAAACATAAATCTGGCGATGTGAGCCTTATCTTATGAATTTTGTTGTTGCAGCCATTCATTAACTCTCATTGCATTCTTCGATAAATTGTTTGTCTTATTAATGAAATATTAAATGGAGTGGATATAATTGTTACATACCATTTTCTTGTCCAATTTCAAGATTATTTTTTTCTGTGAACCTGCGCTTGACGCAGGTAACTTGGGACGTCGCACAGTGGGGTATTGTACCCCCAAAATGGAGATTAATTAAAGGGCGCTTTCCGGCGATGTAATCTTTATTTATATTTACTATTTCTGAGATTATTAGCCGATTCCAGTTGATTTTATCAAAATCTGCTTTAAAATGGCTAAGATATGGCCGAAACATCGGAAAAGATATGCCAAAAACATAATTTATTAACTTATATTGGGCTATTACTTCCGATGTATGCATTCCACGTGGCACCTCCAAATACTAGAATTATAGCCCTCAACAATCTGCATCCTTTGCAGTTAATTTAATCAAAATCGCAATTCAAATGACCTAACTATCGGCGATATTACGTCGAAAAAACTCATTTACGGCATATATCGGGCTTTAACTCCCGATATGTATATCCCACGTGGAGCCTTCAGAGATCAGTTTGATAGCCCTAAGTGAGATCTGTCTATTGCAGTTAATTTCATTAAATTCGGTAATCAACTGGCGACAAAATGGATTATAGTATTTCAAAAATATATATTTACATCCGATATTATGCTATAACTTCCGATGTGTATATCCCATGCGGAACCTTAAAATATCAATATGATATCCCTCAAAGAGATCGTTGATTGCACTAAAATCGGTCGAGAAATGAGTAAAAAAATTAAAAACCGACAGCTGAAAAAATCTTATTAATATATATTATATAACTCTGTGAATGCAAACCCCTCAGATTCCAAAATAATACCTAAGCCATGATATATAATATGGGCGCTGTAACATACTATACAATCCCCAAACATTTGACCGGCTTTATAAAGCCTTACAGATATTTTAACAAAAAATTATTATTTGTTGGCCGTAACTTAATTTTAAATTCGAACTAACATGAGAACAAAGTTGCTAACATTGTGTTATGTAATACTTTTCTATTAGTTGTGAACAAATGTAATAAAAGCTACCTTTTTAAAAAATAATAATTTGATATTTTTATTAAAGCAACTTATTTTATAATATTGAAAATTTTTTGCTTCATAACTCAATGGTATTCGTAAATTTATTAATGTTAATGTGAAAAGAAAACGGGTTTAAATATTTATATATCTTTTGGAACATCACGTTTTAATTGTCACTTTTGCTTTGTACCTAAAAATAATAAATAAAAACCAGACACACCGAAGTGTTAACACCTTATTCATCTGTAATGGTAGAGTTTAAAATATCACCGACTATTGACACGAAATAATACACTCCAGTTCATTTAAATAGCAACAGTAAAAAATTTATATTTTATTGGGAATTTTTGATTACACAACAAAAACAAAAAGGTGAAGTTATATTTTTTAGATACTATATTTTGTTCACTATTATTATGGACAAAGATTTTTTTTGAAAAAGGTTCTTGTAATTGATTTTTTAAGTATAGAAAAAAATGCTTGTAAACTGAGTAGAAAAAATAGTTCATTTGAATAACAACGTCAAAGAAAAGTTTGGAAAACATAAACATTATTCACTAAATTAGATTTTATTATTAACAACTATTTGTGCTGACGTGTTCTTTAATGTTTAGTAATGAGTGTTGCTTCCATGGTGCTTTATAACCTCAAATATGCGACTTGAAATGGAATCGTATAGACTTTTAAGGTAGTCTAAGGAAATCTCATCCCAAGCGGTCTCGATTGCATTGATTAATGATGGAATATCTTCATATTGTCTACCATCTTCGTAGACTTTCCGTGAAAGCCATCCCCAGACGTTTTCGACTATGTTCAAGTCTGGTGAGTAAGGTGGCCAGTCCATCAGCGTCACATTTTGGTCACTTATCCAGGCTTTTACCATTCTGGCATTGTGTATCGGAGCGTTGTCCTGCTGGAAAATCCAATGCAAAGGTCCAAAGATGTTACTGCATTCCGGCAAAGCTCGTTCCAGTATGCGTTTGTATTGTTCTGCATTCAGTTTTAAATTGTAATTTAAGCTGGCCATAGTATGATATGGCTCCCCATACCATAATTCCACCAATGCGACTGTGTCGACGGCTTAAAATGACTTCCTATTTTCTCATGTCATGGTAATAGAAGTTATACCCGTCAGGACCATCCAGGTTAAATTTTTTCTCATCAGAAAAGACAACCGTGTGCCATTCGGTATTCCACGTCATGTGAACTTCAGCAAAATCCAATCGTTTTTCTTTATGTATGGGTTTTAATACAGGTTTTTTTTTAGTTTCATTCTTTGGATATGCGGAGCATCCACAATTAAGCGCCGAACAGTCGAAATACTTACAGAAACTCCGGCTTTCGCCTTTATATTTGGCATGGAATCAGAGTTGATTAAAATTGCGCGCTTGTCTGTTGGCGATAAGACACTTGCGGGTCTTCCTTTCATATTTTTCCCATAGGAATTCTTATTTTTGAGGTAATTGAAGACAACACGAGCACTTCTTCCGATTTTTTCTGCAATTTTTCTGAAGGAAAACTTTTGTTCAAAATAGGCTTCAATTTTTCATCTTTCTTCAGAAGTTAATGGCTTTCCTCGCCCCATTTTTAAAGAATTATTATTTTATGAGGTGCAATTTATCAAACTAATTAACACTGAACACTCTGCGTAACACAATCGGTCAAGAACATCAAAAACTATCTACTGTTGTTATTCATATGAACTATTTTGCAATTGCATGTTTTGCTATTTCAGTAGGAATGCGTACACAGCATACGTAACGGGACTTTTTTATTCTTCTTTTGCACATTTTCTTAAAACAGTGTGGTCACCTAATATAATATGTAAGCGCATATAAATCAGTTTTTGTTACTTTTCCCAAAATGTCGATTTTTAGCAGTAAGTATCAGTGTTGTTATTTAAATGAACTGGAGTGTATTTAACAAAAAATCTTTAAAATAGTTATCGTGACCATTTTATTGCCAATATGAAATAAAAAATATTTGCTTTAGGGTGCATGGTTATGCACCGTTAGTTACAAATATAGATAACAATAACAAAATATACGTACAACAACGATTTAAATGTGAACACAATAAGTAGAGTCACTGTTATTTTTCTACATTTTTACATGTGAATATTTTTAGGAAATCTTAATACACGAATTGGCGCAAAAACGCGCAAGTTGTTTTTGTTTATTATATTAGTACAGTTCCTAAGCTTTATATAAATATATAAATTTCAGAACACGAAGTTGACCGGTACCATTTTAAAACTGTACACACTTCTCAAGAATGGCTAAAATTTAGACTTTTTTCCATAAACGATTAAAAATAGTTGTACAGATGAATGTCGACATGCAAATGCTTTTTTGTTCGAAATTACCTGAAGTTGAAGGATCCATAACAATATTTGCCTTTCGAATGGCAAAAATGGAAAAACTTGCACTTGAAAATACAAAAAAATTCACTTTTTGCAAAAACGCGGAAAAATCGAAAAAAATTACGAACTTTGAGACAACACAAAAATTGAATTAAGCAACATATGTTATCGATTCTTTTGCCGAATGATGGAGAATTTTGTCTACAATAATCGAGTATTAAACTTTAGTCGGATATCTAAATTTTCATTTTTCAATTAATCTCCATTTTGGTGCTCAAATACCCCAACGTGCATCGCTGTAACTTGGGACCACAAACACAATACTGCGATTGTATTGGGTAAGACACGTCCACCGAATAGGCTCAAAGGTTCCAGTTTTGTCTCATAAGCCAGGTTGTTAAATCTATGGCTAACCAATCTTTTCAATCACGAGGGTTATAATACAGTTACGATAACTGTAGTTATGTATAAGTAAAACGAAATGACTCCGTCCCAGAAACCGCAGTAGTGTTTGCAACCACACCCCACGATATCCACAAGTATAAGCGAAGTGTTTGAAGGCTTTAGAATATAATCAATGCAGAATGCTGGGACTGCAAACACTGGAAAAACCAATAGGTGGAAGGACATAATGAAAGAAGACTTAACTATTCTTCATATAACCAACTAGAGACGGAAGACTGACAACATGTGTAGATTCAAGATAAGAACGCAAGTAAAGTTAGAAAACCACTGGGCCGCCGTTCATAACAAAATTGAAATATATTTTATTTTTTAACAATTTCACTTAAAATGCTGGCAAACTCGAATACTTAAATTATATTTTTTTGTTGCTTTATTATGTCAATGTGTGTTTGGAACATTTCAGTTGATTTATTTTGGTCATCTTTTTGTTTAATATTGAAGTTAAGCCTAAAAATATTAAATGTCACTCACATGGCACCGGAAAATCCCGAATATATGAAACAGAACAGTAATTGCTTTCAATTTTGTAAAAAGCCTAACAAAAATGATATTGAAAACAAAAGTCATGTGTCACTTTATTGTATTTCAAATGTATCAAAATGACCTTCAAACTAAACTGCACTTAAGGAAAAGTATTTTATTTCTTTTCTGAGATGTCAATCGCTGTAAAAGCATGTCCTTTGTTAAGGGGCTGAAGGCAGAGACAGCTGTTTCGTACATACATTTAAACTTAGGGATGAAGTCGACGATGAAAATTGTTTGAAATGGATATGATTCTCTGTGGTGTGTACTAGGGTGGAGTGAAAACATGCTTTTTTTATAATTTGAAAAAGTTAACCTCGGAAAGAGATGTAGTCTGGGGTCCTAAAAAGGGGAAAAATAAAGAAAAAAATTTAAAAAAATTTTTAGGGGTCGCGCCACTCCCTAGAAATTTGGAAATTATCGCTATTTTGGCGTTGATTTTAGAAAAATCCTGAAAATTAACGACTTAACTTATTCGAAATTTAAAAGTTTGAGCTTGTTCAGTGCCCAAACAAAAGTATTTGAGGCAAATATGAGGATAATCGACTAATATTTGTAGCTTTGGTGGCGATTTCATTGTTCAGTCAATTTTCTGAAAAAGGGACGATTTGACTTATTTTACTTTTTGAAATTTTTGAACAATGAGAAAAATTTTTTTAAATTTGTTCATGCCCTTATTTCATTGTTTACGCTATTGCAAACATTTATTGACATAAAACTTTTTAGGATTTTTCTAAAATCAACCCCAAAATAGCGATAATTTGCAAATTTCGAGGGAGTGGCGCGACCCCTAAAAATTTTTTTAAATTTTTTTCTTTATTTTTCCCCTCTTTAGGACCCCAGACTACATCTCTTTCCGAGGTTAACTTTTTTTTTTTGAATTTCGCTCCACCCTAGTGTGTACCCTTTAGGTCAGGGTGAGGCAGATCATAATAACTCAAAAAGAATGAACTGAAGAATGTGTTTCCATTTTTACCTCGATTAGACGAGAAGTTGTATGACTATAAACTAAAAATTTATGAATATTTTTAACCCTTCAGTCTTATTTGGACCACCCATTATTTGTAGTAGATTTAAGTGTTTTAGCATTTATATCACCACTGTCGACACCGACTGCCGGCGATGTAATTGGACAAGAGAGCTAGGCACCGCCCACACAACCCTGAACCTAGAATGACCATATCCCAAGAACTTTTTGATTGATGATGATGATATTTGGAACCAAACACATCATGGTGGGCAGTGCCGCACCTTCTCTAATCACATTAATGGTCAAATTAAAGGACCGTTTGTTATAAAATTGTAATAGAATGAAATCAGTTAAACAGTTTGTAGTTGGTACTTGAATATATGATATATTGGTACGAGAATGACAAGAAACACACCCTTAAAAAAAATCAAAATGGACCGGAACCAATAATGTAGGGTATATAAGCTTCGGCCCGGCCGATTTTATTTTGTCCACTTGATAAACTTTGCTTTTTCGGGGATTTCTCTAGTAGGATGATGCAGAAGTTACATGATAGGCTGCCCCCTGTCTAAGATCCGTTTTCTAAGAGGTAAGTTTTTGTACCCTCCACCATACAATGGAGAGTATATTAGTTTTGTCATTCTGTCTGTAACACCTTGAAATAATCATCGGAGACCCAACAAAGTATATATATTCTTGATCCTCGTAAAATTCTAAGACGTTCTTGCCATGTTGTCCGGCTGTCCGTCTGTTGAAAACAAGATAGAGCCTGCACGAAAACAGTTAGGGAGCTGAAATTTGGCCCAAACATCTCATGGGCCTTGAAAAATAATATGACAATAACTCACTACAAACTTGACCTATCGAGATGAAATTTTCTACATAAAGATTTTTATATAGAACCTCTGCGCCAAATTCTGTTGAGATCGGAAAAGTCCTACTGGTACCTCCCACACAAACGGTCTCATGGGCTTTGAGAGATAATATGACGATAACTCACCACAAGCTTGACCTATCGAAATGAAATTTTGCACATAAAGATTTCTATATAGAACTTCCGCGCCAAAGTTGGTTGATATTAGGTAGTCCCTTCTGGTACCTCCCTTACAAACGGTCTTATGGGCCTTGAGAAATAATATGACAATAACTCACCACAAGCTTGACCTATCGAAATGAAATTTTACACATAAACATTTCTATAAAGAGCACACTTCTGGATCAATTTGATTTGAGATTGGGTAGTCCCTTCTGACACCCTTCTGATTAAAAAAATAGTTTTTAATTTGGGTATCTGGTGGAGGGTATCCAAAGTTCGGCACAGCCAAACTTAACATTTTTTACTTGTTATATTTTAGACTAACACTCAGTGCATTGTGTCGGTTGCGAGAAGACAAGTTAAGAAGAGAAGGAAAGAAGAGGTTAATGTTTATGGACATTTAACTTAAATATGCTTTTGTGATTGGGCATTGTACGAGAGAGATCATGCAAAGGGGAACTTAGAAGGTTCCGGTCAGAGTTTCACTTTCAAAAAAAAAATATATTGGCATTTCCCGGCATTCCTGGAATTTTTGTACCCGCCATGTAGGGGTGGATGGTATTTTAGATTTGTCATTCCGTTTGCAACACCACGAAACATTAATTTGAGACCCTATAAAGTGATGGGTGTTCCAAATAGAGATACTTTTTTTGAATAGCCTTTTTTTGACAGATCACGTGTGAGTCGTGTCATGCTGTCATGTTATTTTTGTTAAGTATTGTTTGGCAGTTCATCATGGAAAGACCAACGCCTGAACAACGTCTACAAATCGTTCAACTTTATTACGAAAATTCACGTTCTGTGAGGAATGTGTTTCGTGCGTTTTCGAGCCAAATTTTGTTCAGCAATGAGGCCCATTTCTGGCTCAATGGGTATGTAAACAAGCAAAATTGCAGCTTTTGGGACGAAGAGCAACCAGATGAGGTTCAAAAGCTGCCACTTCATCCAGAAAAAATAACGGTTTGGTGTGGTTAGTAGGTCGGTGGAATCATTTCTTCGAAAATGAGAATGTCACCGTTAATGGCGACCGTTATCATGCCATGATAACCGACTATTTGATGCCTGAAGCTCGTGATCTCGGCTACATTTGGTTTCAACAAGACGGCGCCACTTCCCACACATCGCATCAATCAATGGATTTATTAAGAGAACACGTCGGTACGCAGATAATTTTACGTTTTGGGCCGGTCGATTGTCCACCAAGATCGTGTGATATCACACCGTTAAACTTTTTCCTGTGGGGATATGTTAAGTGTAAAGTTTATGCGGACAAACCCCCTTCGATTCAGACCTTTGAGCCAAACATCACGCGTGTCATTAGCCAGTTACCAGTCGAAATGCTCCAACGAGTCATCGAAAATTGGACTCAACGGATGGACCATCTGAGACGTAGCTGCGGCCAACATTTGATAGACATAATCTTCAAAAAATCAATGCCAAATAATGTCTTTGCAAATGAACTTTGAAAATGATAATACTTATTAGGGATATAAATACTGTTACAACATTAAAATAACCGATTTCAATAGTAAAACTGAATATACCCCGTTAATTCCATATGGGGACCTCAATAGCGTTAGTCTGTAACATGATTTTAAAATTGTTTCAACTTTCATCATGGAGTGGTCAGATAATGAGAACCGTATCGCTGCAATAGCGCTTTTCAAGTGTGAAATGTAAAAAGCGATATTTTCAAAACGCTCCGGCCACTAGAGATTAGCCGCATATTCGTCTACCGATGCATAAAACTGTTGGGGAGACTGAAGATGTAAAAGACCGCCACCGGTCGGGCCGCCCACGCTCTGTTCGAACACCGCATGTCATCAAAGCCGTTAAATCAAGAATTCACATAAATCTGCTCCGAAAGCAGAAAATCATGGCCCGTGAGTTGAATATCACGCAAATGTCGAATCATTAAAAAAGTGGTACTTTGGGCTTTCAAACGACGTACCGGACATTTGTTGACTGCAGCTTAAACAAATAGGATTGAAAATGCAAACGTCTTTCGGTGATAACTTGCACAGAAAAATTTTGTTCACCGATGAAAAAATGTTTACCGTTCAGGAAAAATTTAACAAGCAAAATGATGGAGTGTATGCGCGGTCATCTAAGGAAGCATTTGAACTGATCCCAAGGGTGGAAAAGGGTCATCACCCAGCTTCAGTCATGGTTTGGTGGGGTGTCTCTTACAATGGGATCACTGACCTGCATTTCTGCGATCAAGGAGTCAAAACATCGGCCAAAGTTTACCAAGAAACCGTTTTGGAAGCTGTTGTGAAGCCCCTTAACCAGCCATGGACTTTGCAGTAGGATTCTGCGCCGGCCCATAAGGCTAAAACGTCCCAGGCCTTTCTTCGAAACAATTTGCCAGCGTTCATTTCCTCTGAGGAATGGCCCTCAGGCAGTCCAGATTTGAACCCATTGGATTACAAATTGTGGACGGTTTAAGAGGACAAGGTTTATCACAAAAGATACCCCAACATTGGATCTCTTAAAACTGCTTTGGTTCGAGCTGTGGCCAATTTTCCAAAGGACGAGGTTCGTGCAGCTATATAAGTATATGTGACAGCGCATAGAGAAAGGGACCTAAGGGTAAAAAATCCATTTTGACTTTTTTTTGATGTGGACAACATCTGAGCATCGAATGAGACCGAGCCCATGCCCCAAAAGTGTTCCCTCCCAGAGATATGCGCGTTTTATGAAAGTGATGGTACTCCAAAGATACACGTATTTAAATCTTTAAAATGGCTCTCCTGAACAAAATTTGTTTTTAGCCTTAGGTCCCTTTCTATTTTGCGCGTCACATATAGTGGATCTGCTAGTATGTTTTCATTATCTTTAATCCAGAGCTTAATTAGTTCTTAAACAATGAAAGCTTTTTTATAGAATTTGTTAGTCCTTAAAACTTTTATATCAATGGCACTATCGTATTTCAATTGTGTGATGACTGTGGCAATAGGACGAATATTTCGCGAAGCCGGGAGTGAAAACTGACAGGATTTCCCGGGAGAAAAGCTGTAGTTCCGGTGGAAAGCCTATAATCTCATGATTGTCTATTGCGGCTTCACCACAAAATAAGAAAATTTCGTGGTGCATCTCTTAAAAATTTAAATGCTATTAATGTTTGTGCAGCTCAAATAACTAAATGCTAAACTTCGTAGCAAACATTCCGGAAGCCTTTAATGAAAAGAAATGCCAACACCCAACATATACTAATAGGCTTACGTTTTATGTTAAAATGTTACGACTTCTGCAAAACTATTTAGTAAAAGGACCAAATATCTCTGTGGAGCCATTTCAACAAATTTTAATTTGTTTATAGTGTAAGGATTGTAAGAGTTTACAAAAATGCACAATCACACACGTAGACAAAATCGAAACACAAGAGTTCTACGAATGCCGGAGTAGTAACGCCGTAAGTATAAATTAATTAACTTTAAGGCCACAACATTTCTGAGTGTAGCTATAATGCTCCTTTAAATAAATAATTTGCTGTAAAAACGAAGAAATGTTTGCCAAATGTCGTAAAACAGATTGGAAGTTAAGGCAGAGAACGAAAAATACTGAAGGACGTGTGGGGGAATCTTTAAAATCATAAAAGGAAACAAAATAACTTCATAGCAAGTCAGACAGTCAGTCCTTTTCTCAGTTATATACCCCAATGTCACCTGTCATTATTGTCATTTGTTGGCCTTGTGTTGGTGTGAAAGTGTCGTTGTGCCTTCTGAAGTATAAACAAGAACAGGTGTTAATGTTTAACAGTCTGTCAAGATATTACACTCAGATAAACGCACAAACATCACGCCCCGTATATCGTAACACTCGTGCAGGGCTGAAGGATACTTACGACTCGTCCTTTTTCTACGCCTGCTATAACATCACGCACATGACCTCTTCCCAGAAGTCACAAGTCAAATGTCACAAATGTGTTGCCGCTAAGAAGTTTGTTAATGACGAACGCCAACTTCTAAATATCAAAAGCATCATTAAGTGCGAAGGACGTGTATCTTCTGTTGCTTGTGGAGTTGAGTTGGGAGATTAACTAATATCCGAAAATGACACGCAGTCATTAAGTGGGTGTAGAGAAAAGTTTTATTTTGCTAAGGATATACCGGTAGAATTGAATGATATTCTCAGAACAAAACGTCAATGGATATTGTCCGATGACAGTAGGGTTTTTGTTAGAAGTAGATATTTAACCTTTCTATCATTATTGATTACCCGGGATGTTGTGATTATTTTATAACCTACACTACACTTTGGTAGAGTATTTTTACTTAGAGTATTTTTACTGAGTGCAAATATCTGTAACACCTTAAAGGAGCAAAGGTAGAAGCCTTGATTATTATATCGATCGATTAGAATTCACTATCTGATTCTAATGAGCGATGTCCGTTCGTCTGTCCATCTGCTGTTCTAATGAAAGTAATGATAGAAAATCTGATCAGATTTCGACCTTATTTGCCAATCTCTTCAGATTTGAGTCAAAAATAACGCTATTGGTTCATTTCGGTATGTGTTTTAATATAACACAAATGTCATTCCCGATGTCAGAACTTGCAGCTCTAGAAACCACTTGTTAAATCCGATTCCGACCAAATTTCGAATAATGCATAGCGAGCAACAAATATTCAATTTCAGGCAGAATTGGACTTTATCGGTCCATTTTTCGAATAGGCCCCACACAAACCTCTTGTTTTGAGATCCTGCTCTCTACAAGCAGACAGAAGATATGGTTAATTCGAAAGTTGCTATTTATATTTCGGGTCCGGCAATACAAAGAAGAGACATAAATACTGTTACAGACGTTTTATGCTGTAAAATAAAAAGTACGGAATGTTTTTGGAACAAATTCTTATAGAAACACAATAATTTATCATTGGAAATCGTTTTACTGTTTTTCAAAATATTCTCCTTCAAGATCAGTACACTTTTGCATGCGCACAAACCAATTTTCGAAGAACATTTTCCACACCGATTGAGACAACTCCATAACATGATTTTTGAACGCTTCAAGAGCTGCTTCGGGCGATGAAAAACGTTGACCACGCATTTTTTTCTTGATGCTAGGGTAAAGAAAGAAGTCATTGGGTGCGAAATCAGAGCTGTACGGTGGATGGCCCATCAATTCGACATCTTGAGTGGTCAAAAAGCTCATCGTTTCAGCTGATGTGTGAGAGCTCGCATTGTCGTGATGCAAAATGATCCGTCTTCTCTTATTATCTTTCCTTATTTCTTCGAACACTCTTTACAAACAGATGGTTGTATACCACTCAGAATTTACCTCCTTCATTCCACTAAAGTCACTGTGGCAACATGGCCAACCGAAAAAAACGCAATCATTTGCTTCGATGTACTTCTTCCACGAACAACATTTGTTGGATTTGGCTCGTCTTGAAAGACCCATACGGTCGATTGCTGTTTTGTTTCGGGTTCATATGCATAGATCCATGATTCGTCACCTGTGACAATGTTATACACTGCCTTTGAGCTACCGCAGTTATACTTTTTCATCATCTCTTTACACCAATCCAGCCTTTTGCCTTTTTTGAGCATTCGTCAAATTATGTGGAATCCAACGAGAACAAATTTTTTTCACGGACTAATGAATATGTCATACTAATGCCCAAGGATGCCCCAATCTTACGGTATGCCACATGTCGGTCTTGCTAAATCAGTTCACGCACAGCAGTATATAACATTGCCACAGGTGACGAATCATGAATCTATGCATATGAACCCGATACAAAACAGCAATCGACCGTATGGGTCTTTCAAGATGAGCCAAATCCAACAAAAGTTGTTCGTGAAATAAGTACATCGATGCAAATGATTGAGTTTTTTTCGGTATAACCGGCCATGTTGCCGGTTATAAATAGCAACCCTCGTATTTTCTTATTTTATTTTAGACGATATATGTGACAGCACATAGAGAAAGGGACCTAAGGTTAAAAACCAGTTTTGTTCAGGAGAGCCATTTTAAAGATTAGGTCCCTTTCTATTTGCGCTTAGAATCGTCGACTTCACTTTCATAAAACGCGCATATCTCTGGGAGGGAACACTTTTGTGGCATGGGATCGGTCTCATTCGATGCTCAGATGTTGTCCACATCAAAAAAAAAGTGAAAAGTTGATGAAAAGTTTTGTTCAGGAGAGCCATTTTAAAGATTAGGTCCCTTTCTATTTGCGCTTAGAACTGTCGACTTCATTTTCATAAAACGCGCATATCTCTGGGAGGGAACACTTTTGGGGATCGATCTCATTCGATGCTCAGATGTTGTCCACATCAAAAAATTGATTTTCTTACCCTTAGGTCCCTTTCTCTATGCGCTGTCACATATACTAAAATGATGCTACTAGTAATTTAGTAGAACATTTAAACCCAAAAAAAGGCAAACCCGACTGTTTATAAAATTTTATTAAAAAAAGGAGGCGTCGTTTTTGATACTTTTTCCAAAAAATTACGAAAAGGACACTCCAATCTTAGAGATAAGTTTGAAAATAACCTCCAGACGATATCACTTAAGGCATCTCATCACGAGAATTCGCTAAAACGAAGGAATATTTGGTACTTTTTAAAATCATTCACCCGCCGAGAAAGTCCGAACTTTTGTTGCATAGTGTAATATGTTGCATAGTCGAACTAAACGGAGTTTGGTTACTACAAAGCATATATTTGTTGTCACCTCCAATAATTGATACCAAAATAACATGTACCTCATAATTGGTTGGTTGGCCATAAATACCGGTTGTGGCAATCAAGAGTTTTACTTAATTCGGTTTTTATAACCGACTTATTGACTGTGAGTACTGTTATATTAACCATGTAACCATCACTACGAGTACCACAGAAAGAATGTTAACACCAATCAAATTTTTGTACCCTCCACCATACAATGGAGGGTATATTAGTTTTGACATTCTGTCTGTAACACCTTGAAATAATCATCGGAGACCCAACAAAGTATATATATTCTTGATCCTCGTAATTCTAAGACGATCTAGCCATGTTGTCCGGCTGTCCGTCTGTTGAAAACAAGATAGAGCCTGCATGAAAACAGCTAGGGAGCTGAAATTTGGCACAAACATGTGTAGTTAACCTAGCATGGTTGGTATTGAAAATGGGCTACATAGCTCTACGGGAAGTTCATAAAAATTAGTTTTTTATTTGGAAATATCCGTCCAGTTTCTTGAGCAAAATCACTGAAATTTTGCAAATAATAATCTCTATATAGGCGCAATCATCTATGTAAAAATAGTTTAGATTGGGTCACCATTTCTTGTACCTCCCATACAAACGGCCTTATGGGCCTTGAGAAATAATATGACTATAACTCACCACAAACTTGACCTATCCAAATGAAATTTTACACATCAAGATTTCTATATACAACACACTTCTACGCTGAATTCGGTTGAGATCGGAAAAGTCCTACTGGTACCTCCCACACTAACGGTCTCATGGGCCTTGAAAAATAATATGACAATAACTCACCACACACTTGACCTCTCGAGACGAAATTTTCGGCATAAAGATTAATATATAGAACAGACTTTTGCGCTTAATTTGGCTAAGATCGGAAAGGCCCTACTGGTACCTCCCACACAAACGGTCTCATGGGCCTTGAAAAATAATATAACAATAAATATTGTGTGTAAATAATAAAAAAAAAGATAAAAAAAAGAAAATATGTTAATTTTAAGCTATAATAAATTATATTAGTTATATTGCTTTAAATAAATTACAATTAATAAATTACAAATAATTAAAAAAATTGTTTTTTATATGGGAATCTGGTGGAGGGTATCCAAAGTTCGGCACAGCCAAACTAAACATTTTTTACTTGTTATAGCTCGGATCGATTTCCAACCTATTTTTTTGTGTGTGGCTTAGAGATTAAACTCTTACTCGAAACTTCCGGTGCACTTACAAGATTGAAAACTAGCCTCTGAAAAAAGTTAAATATTTTTATTCGGCCTTAAAACTGTGTTACTTGTGTGATAGTCCCTCACATTACTTCATCGCCCCACAGCAGTCCACACTTTGAATAGTAGAAAGGCAATAATATAAAAAATAAATTAAAGTGACTAATAAAGTAATTTCAACCCAAGTTTCTTTTCGTTGAGAATTAAACCCCGAGAGGATCTTTAGCATTTATTGCAAAACAATTCACTGGAACTAAAAACCAAGCGTCTTTTATTCTTGCACACGTCTGTACACTCGGATAATCCTTTCATTAAACCGCAATCATTATTTTCCCCCAGTCGGCTGACGCTTCCTTCCCCTATACATTTGGCCCATTACAACACACATCCTTTTATACCCTAACAGCATACATAGATATCGATATAATGCAAGAAAGAAAGAAAGAAGGAAAAAAACATCGCCATTCCAATTTTCAATATCTATTGAGCCTTAGATAAATAAATCGTTATTTTGTTGTTGTTGCCGGAATGCATGAAGGCGAATGTTTGAAAAAACGGATGGCTGGATGGATGGATGGAAGGATGTTATTACTTGACTTGAGTCTTCTTGACTCCTTTTGTTTTGTTTAGCTTCCCTTCGTCATTCAATAGCTTTTATGTGTTTATTTTGTAAGCAAAGAATAGCACAGAGAAAAACAAGGCAAAGGATTAAGGGAAGCATCCCGGCGATGGGGTTATTTTCATACACACGCACATACGAGTACGTTCAATTCCTCTTGTCCAGAGGAATAGAGACCATTCCACGCCATGATGATGATGACGATGAAATTGTTTATTGGCATCTTAAGACAATATTATTTCGATAGGGAAACATGGAAATACCAACACTTTAAGGCAAGACTATATATATATGCCCGAGATAGTGGAAGGAAATATAAGCAGTGTTAAAAAGGACACTTGATTGTTGTCTTAAGATCTTTAACAGAAAGAGAAGTTTTAAATAATTTTTGGACCGTTTTAGCTTTTACCTAGCAATTTTTGTACTGATTTTCAATGGAAACGCATGCAAATATATCTGCTCTTTAAGTCGTTTTACGTTTTGCATAGTCAGATTAACTTTGAAGCCTCTTCGGAGCTTAGCTCGAAAAAATTGAAGGGGAGTAGACGGACATTTGTAAGAAAGTTACAAAGAATGCATGCCTAGGTTTCCTTTATTCCTTCTTGACTTACTCGTACACTTTGCAACATAAGGAAAGACTCCTAGAAGAACTCAGTTTATATTTATGGTACAAGACTGTCTTATTTTGCAATGCAATATCTTGAGAAATAAGTTGAAAAAAAGAATGTACAACAGCAAGGTTTGCCCCCCCCCCCCCCCCCCCAAAAAAAAAAGTTCCACCAGTCACCCCTTAGATTTAAAAATTATCCAGAGACGATTTTGTGCACCCTACATAACGCCCTTTTAATTTTTTTTATCCTGCGTTGGCATTTGAAGTCCGATCGTAACGAGATGCATACAAGTTTTGGTAAGGGCCATATTTCGTCCATAGGTCTCTGTTATCTGGTTTTCTTCTCCCGTGATTCGGACTTATTTTGACACGTTAGTAAAGGGTTTTATTTATTATCGTTTATTGAATAAAATTTTTTTTTTGGGTTACATAATCTTACAGTCTAGGAATGGTTTTTTTTTTAAACCTTACGTCTATATTATTAATATTGTCTTCAAATAAAGTTGCATTGAATTTAAAGAAGTGGAGGAGAAGGAAGTTTTGTTTGTAAAAACCTTCACTAAAAATAAGTGTACTTATACAGTAATTAAAATTTTTTTCTAAATGTATTCAGTCATACAGATTTGTAATCAGATTATTTCCATTATTTAAACAGGATATTTTGAATTTATGAGTAATCTGGGTTACTCTTATATTAATGAGATCAACATTACTAAGCTCGTGCAAACATCTAGTGCAAAAGTGCCAGGGTAAATTTAACATTAATTTCAATATCTTATTCTGACATCTTTGAATTTTCATAATATGGGTTTTGGCACAATTTCCCCAAACAGGACATGCATATAACGCAATTGATTGATATATCGCCTTGTAAATAATAGTTTTATTTTCCAAACTAAGCTGAGATTTTCTATTGATAATGGGATACAACAGGATTTTTCCAAGTATGTGCGAAATATGATCATTAAACATTAAACGGGGATTTAAATTAACCCCCAGATATTTAACTGAATTTGACCAAGTGATTTCCCTACCATCCATAACTAGGTTTGACTGTGGTGTATAACAAAGCTTTCTTTTTTTTAGTGAAAAAGATAGCCTGTGATTTATCCGCATTTATTTTAATTTTCCACTATTTTGAATATTCAACGATTTTATCTAAAGAAGATTGTAGCGGCAATATAATGCCATCAGCCATTAATCCTGAGCAAAATATAGCAGTATCGTCGGCATAGAATGCATATTCGCAAATATCATTTTTAGGAAAATCTGAGTTGTAAATTATATAAAGAATTGGTCCCAAAACAGAACCCTGAGGAACTCCAGCAGGTACGTTAACAAAGTGTGAGAAATCTCCGTTTATTTCTACACAGAATGACCACTCTGTCAAAAAAGATTTTACAATTTTTATTAAATATTTCGGAAAGTTTAATTTTATTAATTTTAAAATTAAGCCATCATGCCAGACAGTGTCAAAAGCCTTTTCAACATCTTATAAGACCAGAGCAGTAGAATTTTTTAAGGAAAATTATGTATTTATGTGGTTAGTGATTCTTTTGACTTAATGAGTCGTACTATGAGAAGCCCTAAATCCAAATTGTTCATCTGGTAAAACATTCGTCGCATCTATGCATTCTATAAGCCGTTCTTTCACAATCTTCTCCAAAAGTTTACTTATATTACTAAGTAAGCTAATAGGACAGTAGCTATTAACTAAACGTTACATAGGGTTCAACATTTTAAAATATACTCGTACCCTGAGGTCAAATTTAAACTAGTTTCTTTTGACGTCGTTTTCTGTCACACTCTCACCCATATACACGAAAAAAAATACTTCGGGAAACACACACCCACTAGGGCGGTTCGGCCCAGTAATAAGAAATCACATTTGCAGGATTCACCACCTAATTTTGTAACTTTCTAAGGTAGAATTGCAGAATAAAATCACATAGTTTTCCCATGTACTCTACATTTGGCAAAAGTAGTGTTTTTGTCACTGCTTTCTTATTTATTATCCGATATTAACTTATGATACGTCGTTGATCGTTAATAAACAAGGGCTATACTTCTTCCATACGTCAGTATGGAATTGGGGTCAATTTTTACTAGTGACAGTTACCCGATTTTCTTCCCCCGTAAATGGTACTTATTTTGCAACACAAGTAAAGGCATATGCAAATTACAGGCGAAACTTTTTTTTCGACCCACACTTATGTACGAGGGTGGTTCGGAAAGTTCTTAGCCTATAAATGAAAGAGAATAGTTAGTTTTTCAAAAATATTTTCATTTTTCAATATAATCTCCTGAAACTTCAATACACTTAGTCCAACGCTTATGTAGCAATTCTATCCCTTGATTAAAATAGTTTTCCTCAAGGTCTTCAAAATAGTGGTTTACAACTGTAATTGCATCTTCATTTGAGGTAAAAAGGATTTTTTTTAGATTTGGGAACAGGTAAAAGTCACTGGGAGCTAAATCAGGAGAATAAGGTGAGTGGTCAACCAACTCGTACTTTAAGTCGTTGATTTTAGCCATTGTTAAAACACTCTTGTGCGCTGGTGCGTTGTCTTGATGAAAAATTATTTTTTTGTGTTGTAAGCCAGGACGTTTTTCTCGAATTTGTACATTTAATTGATCTAAAAGGTTGCAATAGTACTCTGAATTTATTGTTTTACCCTTTTGCAGATAGCCAATCAATAAAATACCTTTGAAGTCCCAAAAAACCGTTGCCATAACCTTACCAGCCGATTGAATTGTTTTTGCATTCTTTGGCTTCTTTGGCGAGGTTATTGCTAAAACTGAGGCATATTTTGAAGGTCTTGAAAAATCTTATTTTTCGGATGGAATTAACTTAAAAAACGTTTGATGAAGTGTATTGAGTTGGAAGGAGATTATGTTGAAAAATAAATAAGAATAATTCCAAAAAAACGGTTCTTTTTATGTTAGGCCAGTTACTTTTGAGGTCGCCCTCGTATTCTATTTTTCAAAAGAAATTGCATTCATGGGGGTAAAAATAGTCGCTATCCATAAACTCTCTGTTCCGATCGACTTAGATGCACTATCTGATTCCATCGAGCGATGTCTGTCCGTCCGCCTGTCTGTCCTGCTGTCATTATAATCAAAGTAAAGGTCGCAATTAAGATCCGATTTCGATGAAACCTTCAACATTCTTTAAATTTAAGCCAAGGATGAACCCTACTGATATTGGTCCAAATCAATATTCTGATATAATACATAGGGTGTTCCCGAACTCAGAAGCAACTTCTCTAAAAGCCACACATTACATCGGATTTCGAAGCACAAGAGTATTTCCAGGGATCAACACCTCTGAGAAAATTTGGACATATCGGTTTTAGTTTTCAAATAGCACCCACAAAAGTTCCCTTATGAATTTAGGTCCTGCAGCTTTAGATGCGCCACTAAGTGTTACCATGTGACATTTTCATTGGAAAGTTTGACATTTTTTAGCATAAACATACTCAAAACGTTTTGACGTACAGCCAGCATTTGTTTGGTTAACGGTGACTTGAAAAAATCAATTTGGCAACAAAATTAAATTAACTCGTGAACATTTTCGTGCGATCATTTTTCACAACTTTCGACTTGGATTATCACGACATGAGTGCATCGATGGACTTGAATGTCGATGAAGCACCATCCTATAGCACTGTGAAAAACTGGTTTAATGAATTCAATCGTGGCCGACGCTCGCTCAAGTACGAAGGTCGTGAAGGTCTTCCAAAAACGGCCGTTGTGACAGAGAACTTTTATGCCATGCGTGAACTGATAATGCAAGATCGTCATGTGACATGCCAGGAGATGGAGGTATCCTAGGTTTTTCTTCTACCAGCATACATTCGATATCACATGAACATCTGGCCGTAAAAAAGGTTTCTTCTCGTTGGATCCCGCACAATTTGACAATCGCTCAAAAAAGGCTCGTGTCGATTGGTGCAATGAAATTTTGAAAAAATGCGATCGCGGTGCTTCAACTGGTCATGTGGCGATTGTTCCGCTCGGGCAACGTAAGACGGCCAATTTTGAGTGGTACACCACAATTTTTTTTCCTAAAGTCTGCGGAGAAATTAGAAAAACGAACAAGAGAAGACGAATCATTGTGCACCATGACAATGCGAGCTCTCACACATCGGCTCAAACCAGCACCTTTTTGACCGGCCAAAACGTCGAATTAATGAGTCATCCGCCGTACAGCCCTGATTTGGCACCCAATGACTTCTTTTTATTTCCGCACATCGTTTAAAACCATGTTTTGGAGGTTTCTTAATCGAAGTGGAAAAAGTGCTTCGACAATTGGCATGCAAAAGTGTATAAATTATGCTGGAGAATACATTGAAAAACAATTAAACCATTTTTGATGATAAATATTCGCATTTTCATTATAAGGCCAGAAATATATATATAGCAGCCCTCGTATCACACGATCTAAGCGACCAACTCACCGGTCCTAAACGCGAAATATGCTGCTCTTCGAAATGACCTCTCAATAGATCCGTTGATTAAGCAGCTGTATGGCAAGCGGCACCGCACCGTCCTGTTGAAACCAAACGTCGTCAAGATAACAAGCTTCAATTTCAGGTAGCAAAAATCCGATCCGATAACATGGCGCGATAGTGAGCACCATTCACGGTTACGTTCCAGCCATTATCATTTTTGAAAAAATATGCAGCCGCACCAAACCGTGGGTTTCTTTGGGTATAACGGCACCTCTTGAACCTCTTCTGGTTGCTCTTCAGTCCAAATGCGGCCATTTTGGTTATTGACGTTGTCGTTGAGCCAGAAATAGGCCTCAGCACTAGACAAAATTGTGATCGCTCCTCTCCATAATGCGGCGACGTTGTTGCGGTGTAAGTCTTTCTATGATGAAATGACAAAAAGTACTGAAAAGAAAAAATAAAGTTTAACACAAGTCACGCGAAATCTGTGAAGAACCCTATTGAGAAAAAACCTCTATATTACTCATAAAAAGTTTAAAAAAAATAATTAAAAAAAAAATTAAAAAAGATATACCAATTTATGCTTTTTTGTCCATAACTTCAACATTTATTTATGTTTTGGAATTGTTAGACTAATGTGCAAATTTGGTTAGACATAAAAAAAGTCGAAGGCGAAGTCTATTAAAACCAATGTTTTTTTTTAAAAAAAAGTATAAAATTTTGAAGAAAAAATATAAAATATTTAAGAAAAAATATAAAAATTTTAAGAAAAAATATAAAATTATTAAGAAAAAATATATCATTTTTAAGAAAAAATATAACTTTTTTAAGAAAAAAATTTAGTTTTATAAACAAAAAGTTGACCACATTATACAGACAGCAGTGTTCTCTCATATGACTCAAATTAGTACAAGTCGGTCATCCCGTTCTAGGACAACACGATTTTTAGTAAAGCCCAACAATTTATTTTTTTGTCATTAAAAAATATTCAAAAAATATAAAAAGGTAATCAGCCATTTATACGATTATAAAGAAGCAATTTAAACACTTTTAGAGAAAGAAAGTTTTACGAGGGCGGTTCGGAAAGTTCTTAGCCTATCAATGAAAGAGAACAGTTAGTTTTTCAAAAATATTTTTATATTTCAATATAATCTCCTGAAATTTCAATACACTTAGTCCAACGCTTATGTAGCAATTCTATCCCTTGATTAAAATAGTTTTCCTCAAGGTCTTCAAAATAGTGGTTTACAACTGTAATTGCATCTTCATTTGAGGTAAAACGCTTGCCAGCAAGGAATTTTTTTAGATTTGGGAACAGGTAAAAGTCACTGGGAGCTAAATCAGTAGAATAAGGTGGGTGGTCAAGCAACTCGTTCTTTAATTCGTTGATTTTAGCCATTGTTAAAACACTCTTGTGCGCTGGTGCGTTGTCTTAATGAAAAATTATTTTTTGTGTTGTAAGCCAGGGCGTTTTTCGAATTTGTACATTTAATTGATCTAAAAGGTTGCAATAGTACTCTGAATTTATTGTTTTACCCTTTTACAGATAGACAATCAATAAAATACCTTTGAAGTCCCAAAAAACTGTTGTCATAACCTTACCAGCCGATTGAATTGTTTTTGCCTTCTTTGGGGCACTTCCTCCAGCTTCAGTCCATTGTTTGGATTGTTCTTTTGTCTCTGGAGTATAGTGGTGGATCCATGTCTCGTCAACAGTTATGAAACGACGCTTATAATCCATTTTATTTCGCTGAAAACGATCCAAACAAGTTTGAGAAATGTTCATTCTTATGCGTTTTTGGTCGACTGTTAACAAGTCTTTCAAAAAGCTTTTTCATCTGTAGTTCTTCATGCAAAATTAAATGGACTCGATCATTTGAGATGCCCATGATATTAGCTATTTCACGCAGTGAACGAAAAGAAACGGTACGATATAGGTACGAATCACACATTTTGCAAGTCTTCTTTATGTTTCGTTCTTTGCACTGTTTGTGCAACGAAACGAAAACGCAAACCTTTAAGTTGTATGTGTCACAAACTATATGTATTGTGCAAGCGCTGTATCGCTCGTTTTGTTTTGTTTGTTGTTAAGTTTTTGCTCATGATAAAAAACGGTACGAAACGCAATACGTACAAGAGCGAAACAATGAAAAGTTCTTTTAGGTTTTTTTGTTTTCGAACAGTTGCATTGAGTATCCCAACTGAGTTAGAACATGCCGCGGCCACAAAATAACTCTTTACGTGAACTTTTTGATTCAAATGAGAATAATGAAATTGTGTGTAGGAATGGAAGTTGCAGTGGCAAAATTTTAACCAACCATGCTGGAAATTTACAAAGACATTTAAAAAAACTTCATATTGAACTATATGAAAAATATATAAATAACAAAGTTTGTGTAAATAATGGTGTGCAAAAAGATAAAATGAAAATATCAATAGAAATTAATAAAACACATATAAAAAAGGCAATCGTTGAGCTATTTTCAAAAAATGGTAGACCTTTGCGTATGGCCGGGGACAATGCTTTCAAAATTCTTACGCAGCCAATTTTAGATGTGCTTGGAATTACTCTCAATGAGCATAATATAATTGAGAGAATAATATCGTTTTCTAACGAAATAAAAGAAACTATAACAAAAGAATTGCACGGGCGACTAATATCGTTAAAAATTGATGCAGCAACCCGACAAAACTTAAGTGTTCTGGGCATAAATGTGCAGTACATAAAAAACAAAAATATTATAATTCAAACCTTAGGAATCAAAGAGCTCAAGGAAAAACACACTGCTGAGTATTTAAAATCTGTGATGTTGGAAGTTTTGGGTAATTACAAAATCCATATATCGCAAATATTGACCGTTACCACGGATAATGGGGCCAACATGGTTAAAACAATAAATGAATTAAATGCAGATTTAAAAAATTCAATAGAACATGAAAACACGGAACATTCGAATGAAAATGAAAATAGCTTGTTATCTATTGAAAAAAGTTTTTATTCTGATATGATCACCAATATCCGATGCGGCGCTCATACACTCCAACTCTGTGTAAATGACGTGTTAAAAATAGATGACATCAAGGAAAAACTAGAAAAATTCAGACATGTTGCGAAAAAACTAAGAAACCAAACATACCTCAATTTGTTAAAAAATGGAGGTTACAAGAAACCTATTCTTGATTGTGTTACAAGGTGGAATTCTTCTTTCAATATTCTTCAGAGATTGTCTGAATTGAAGGAAATTATTTTGTCATTGAGTTCCGATAATGCAGACTTTTTGTTAAGCGATGACGATTGGGGTTTTGCTGCAGAATTTTTAAAGACATTTGGCGGTATTTACACAGCTTCTGTAAAGCTCCAATCTGAAAAATTATACTACAGTGATTTGTACATAATTATGATGAACATTATACTTGAGACCGAAAATCTACCACAGAATGACATGCAAAGTGCTTTACTGGAAGCGTTAAACAAAAGAAAATCAAAACTATTTGATAATGATTTGTTCAATGCAGCTGTATATTTGGACCCGAGAGTAAAAATTCTTTTGACACCGGAGCAAATTGAGAAGGCTAAACGATTCATAACCCAATTGCACTCTCGAATTGCTTCACTGCGAGGTAAACTAACTGCATTCCAAATTATATATTTTGAGTTATTAGTTAAGTAGCAATAAAAACTTGAATTGTATTTGTTTTTTTATATTGTCACAGGAACTATTTCCAACACTGAAGAACCCACAGTAAGCAGTCAAGTATCTAATACACCAAAAACACTCAGTGACCTTCTTTGTAGTGTAGATCCTAATCCTGCCAGCGGACATTCAATGACTTCGTTAAATTTACACTTCCAAACTGATTTACTTATGTATGATCGACAACCAAGAACGCCGCTGGATGGCAACCTGATGGAGTTTTGGAGTGCTCAAAACAATACCTTAACTTGCTTAGCTGAAATAATTTTAGCAATTCCGTGTACGCAAGTTAGTGTAGAGCGATTATTTTCAGCCCTGAAATATATTTTATCAGACCAACGAAACAAGTTAACAGGCGATCCATTAAATTTAGAGCACATTTTACTGGTGAGAGCTAATGGAGTATTTGAATACGGCGAATAAAAATAAAATAAAAGCACTGCCACTTTACTTATTTGTTAGGAATTATTTTTAATTTGCAATTTTTTAAGTCGTGAATTTTTTTTCTGTTTATGTGATGTGAAATAAATATGTACGAATTTTTGTTTTTTTTTTTTTTTAATTAACTATGATCTCTCTTTAAGTTTTATATTTATATTTACTTATAACAAAAATTAACCTTCCTAATCTTCATCTTAATCTTAATAAAAATGGATTTGAATAGATATGTCATTTTGCTATTTAATTTTCCTTTGCTAAGATTTTTAGATATTTATTTGGCACTTGTCTTTATACACGGTACTTACATATACTTACATATGTATGTATGTATGTAAGTCCATAGAAAACAAAAAAGTAACAATAACAGCAGAACGACTAAGCAAAAAATACGAAGCAGATATTTTCGACTGCGCTGCTCTCATTTCATATTGCATGAACGTCTAAAAATAACCACAACAGCAGTCACATGCGCGTACGAAACGAAACAAAAGAGCAAAACAACCAAAAGATATTGTACAGTTTCGTGTTTTGTTCTGTCGCAAAAACTTTATGTTTTGTTTAGTTCTCTTGCTTTGTTTTCATTAATGTTTCGTTTGTATATCGCTCCCGAACTTTAACATGAACGAATGAAAAGTTCTCAATAAAGTACCTTTTGTATCAATGGGTTTCGTTTCTATCCACATAAAGTTCCGTACGAAACAAAACCGAAACGTTTCGTTTCGTTTGTTTTCGTTCACTGATTTCACGCACTTTTATTCGTCGATCATTTAATACCATATCATGCACTTTGGCTACAATTTCTGTTGTTGTTGCTGTTTTTGGACGTCCACTACGTGGTTCATCTTCAATGCTTGTACGACCACGTTTAAATTCAGCAACCCAATTTTTTACTGTTGCATATGAAGGAGCACTTTTACCTAACACATTCACCATATCATTATGAATTTCTTGTCCCGATAAACCTTTTTTATGTAAATATTTAATGAAAACACGCATTTCTAATTTTTCCATTGTAAAATAATCGCCAATGCGTCTTCTGTGAACACCAGTTTCTATATGAAGGAGTTGCCAGATCGAAACATAATTTAACATGTGTTCATAGCAGAGATGGAAGTTTATACCGCGCTTTTTGTGCTAGGCTTAGAAGTTTCCGAACCGCCCTCGTAGGTACATATTTAATTATCTGGCCCACTATGGACTCTAATGTGTGTCGCATGATGCCTATACCTAAATGTTTTTTTTAACAATTTTCTCATCGCTTTTTGAGAAGTGCTTTACGTAGATGCTGTTTTTCATAATTTACGCCATACTTTAAAGTAAAACTAGTAGCAGACGAACCACGTACTTCTAATATTGTATCGATTATGTTGCCTAAGATACCCAACGCAATCAACTATTGCTACCACGGGTAAACTAATGGACCCCTTGGACCCCCTTTTATGGCTAATATAAGCGACTACTAATAAATGTGGACAATTCGAAATATACATGCTTTTAATTGCCTCAAATTAAAAGCAATTTTTTTTTAAGGAACGCAAAAAAGTAGTTATTTTTAAAACTTGTCAGGAAGTTCGACTTTTACCTAACTCACAGGTCGGACTCTTGGACCCAAAGGGCCCCAAAAATGACCTTTATGGCAAAAATAATCGACCATTTTACCACTTAACTGTTACAATTCGAAGTAGGCATGTTTTAAATTGCCTCAAGATAAAGAAAAAAAGGGATTACTTTTTAGATTTGTCAGAATGTTTAAATCTTACCCTTGGGACCTAAAAACTACAGTTCTTTTAGAAAAATAAAATGGCTCTTTCTGCCTTCCAAGCCCGATTTTTAAAATGTGTTTACTTGCATTTTTTCATAGGAACCGATGAATCTCATCTTCTTAGTAATTTACTCTAGCGTAATTCAAGATTTTTATTTTAGTTTTTTAAATTCTTAAATACTTTAATGAAATGTGAATTTTTCCTGACGATTTAACGATTAAATGAAAACAGAAAAATCGACAAGCTCATGTGACTTTGTATACAAATTTCTTTTTCGTTCTCTTTTTTGTTATCGCCAACGGGAATTTCAAAAGTCATTGCGATGATTTAAGCGCGCTCTTAAATTTTATTTTAAATAAAGTATTTAATAATTCTACAAAACACTTGTGACCATAACTTTTACGAGTGTTGCTGTTCTTGTTCTTCGTTTTTTTCAACGTTATAATTCAGAGCAAATATTTGCAGGAGTGATTGTCCTTGCCATCATCACCAGCACCGTCGGTCGCACCGTCATCATCATCAACATCCACAGACCTAGACAAACAATTTTACTATAAATGTCAAAACTTTTCGCTTATGATAATGGCGGCGACGACGATGCCCGCGTCGCCGTTTCGGATGATTTTTACGATGGCGGCGATGACGCTGGCGATGGTGTTGACGATGACGTTGGAAGTTTTCCCCCAGTTTATTTTTATTATTGTTGCGCTTTTTGCTGTTGCTCGTACCGCGCGTACAACGCCCTGTGTTAGTTGTGATATTGTTTACGTTTTCAACTTATTCTGCAACTTGTTAACGTGGCTCTATTCGATGGCTGACTGGCTACTAAAGTTGCCAATTTGCCACTTTTAATAATATTTTGAAACTTAAACGACGACATAACAAATGAAAACAAACAAACGCAGCCGGAGAAAAGTCGGCAACGAGTTGCATTGCATAATCGCGGATCAGTTACCGGTTTATGACCTTAGGCGAAAACCGGAAATGCAATTTGTGCGTAGTTGAAAGAAAAGGTGTAGGGACATTTTGGTTTTTAGTTCATTTTATATTTAAATGTACATATTTTAGGGATAACTGAGAGAAATCAATTCAAAAACAATGACAGTAGATTAAATCAAGCGAGGCTTCTATGATACCATCGCTCACGTAGACATAGAGACCATTAAAAAATATTCAAATTCTATAAACTTTAGATTTGGTTCTTTTCAGGTGATAGGCCCTTGTGAGATGGCTTCATTTTAAACTGGACCGAAATATCCTAATTTCCCCTGGTTTGTTTATTAGTCTATCATAACATTTGCTGCTCCAAACAGGAAATGAAATATTTGAAAGAAAAGGTTTGGGGATTTTTCAGTTCATATCATTTTTAAATGTTCATATTTTATAGATAACTGGGAGAAAATAATTTTAAAACCAGAAAAATAGAATAAACCGTGCTAGGCTTCTAGCATGGTTTATAAGTATTCACTCGCGTAGACAAAGAGGCCACCAAAAAATATACAAATTCAATAAACTTAAAGTATTATTCTTTTTTTAAGGCAATATGCCCCTGTAAGATGGATACATCCCATTACATAAATGCGCCAAGTTTGTTTATTAGTGTATCATTACATTTGCTGCGCCAAATTTCATTAAGTAAAAAAGTTATTGTCGGGTGGGGCTGACTATGAGATATCTAACACCACTTTGTTATTTAGACGACTCCCCACTTCTTCCTGGAGTTGGAACTATGTCGGACTTCTTGAGCTGAAGGGACATATCTGTGGTGAAAAGGAAAAAGTTCTTAAGTCGACTTAAGCAAAAATTTAGATAAGAGTACTACGCTGATCTAAATATTGAAAAAAACCTCCATGAAATTTTTTATTTGTTTTGTACGAATTTTCAGGAAGTTATAGACAAAGTCATTTTTGCTTATCTCTCTTAGGCGTAATATTTCAATTGGAATAATAACTTAAGTTCAACAACGATTTACTGTATTTAAAAATATGCTAAGGAAGAAGAACATAATCTAACTTAAGTTGTTTTACCAAATCAAAAAAAGTAGTTTTCATGCCTCTTATTTCGACATAAGCAGTTTTTCCATGTCATGCAAAACAATTCCAAGTTTATTGTTTAAGGATAAGTTGTATTTCCAAAACATCTTTACTGTTTTATTAATTCATATTTGAGATAATCAATTGTTCCACGCAACCATTTGGGTAAGCCCCGTTATTAATTGCATTGAAGCTGTTTTTGTGCATGCACGCAGAAAAAAAGTATGGTTGTGGTGAAAATATTCGAAGAGGATAATACTATTGTTGGGTATATGGTTGTGGTACAACAATATTATGATCTTCACAACAATAGTATGATTTAAATACAACCATACTATGATCCTCACAACAATAATATGATTCACACAAAACCATACTATGATCCCCACAACCATACTATTATTCACACTCAACCATACTATGATCTCCACAACCATAGTATGATCCTTACAGCCATAGAATGTTTCATATACTATGGTTGAGAGGATCATAATATGGTTGAGAGGATCATAGTATGATCCTCTCAATCATAGTATGATTCACACGCAAACATGTTATGATCCCTACAACCATAGTATTATCACACACAATTATACTATGATCCCCAATATAATTTATTAGAATTTTTTTAAGTTGTCACAAATAGATTTGAATTATGAAAATTATTCAAAAATACATTAAATTCAAAATAATAGGATTGATTTATTTCACAGTAGTAAAAATAAGTTTAAATAAACGTAAGCGTTTTTATTAAAAAAGATTTCAGTTAAACAAAGCCAAAGCAGCTTTTATATTTAAAGCATATTTAAATGAAGAAAAATTACAATCATACAGTATGATTGCCGTAATCATATTATTGTTAACATAAAACGCCAAACACAATACTTTTGTCGCACCAACCATATTAATATTGTTGCTATAACCATATTTTCATTTTTGGCAATAATAATATTGTTACATTTCAACAATATTAATATTGCAGCAATTATACTATTGTCAAAAATAAATTCAGTTAACAATGCTATGGTTGCGACGAACATACTTTTATTGCGGAAAACATATTATTATTGCCGTGACCATGTAGTAACCATGTTTTTTCTCTGCGTGTGCAAACGTGAGAATCTATCGATAAGCAATTATGTATTTAGTGAGTGACAGGAATTGGAAGGTGCTAAATTAACTTAAATTATTGCAAGTGTTACTGTACCGAAAGTTTGATTTTTAATGTGAACGGTAAATTACAAGAACAATACAAGTTTCGTGAAAAACTAACGCAGTGGATATAGAAAGTTTTGAACACAGTAAATCAGTGCGAAGATTTATGTAAATAGTGAAGATTCAATGCTTGATCCAGACTTTAGTTTGCCATTAAATGCGAGTGACGTTTCAACTGATGAAATGTCAATTGAAAGTCATTCAATTCAGCAGACAACGCAACGAGGTTACAATACGAAAAAAGAAAAATAAGCGCAACAAAGGTGAAGGTTACATAAGGTATCGGAAAGGTATCGTTGTACAAGAAAAGAAGCTCAGCAGAAATTTTCGCATGAAATGTAAAGACAAAATTCAAAAATTTTTCATTTTATTCTTCAAGTGGAGAAATAGGGACACGAACACTGAAAATTTTACTTGGATAGACGCAAAATGGTTACGGTACACTAAATCGGATTGTGGAAAAATAAAGTTTAAAAATTCTTTACATCAAGATGAGGGTTTAAAGGTACTGAATGTTAGCAAAAGAGGTGTTTGCGATGGAAAATTGAATGACATCCCTTATCTGACAACAGATATAAGGATTTCCATAAAAAAGAAAAATGATATTATTGCTCTTCTTCCGTTCATCGATCCATGCTTCCATTCATTCTATGAAAATCTAACTGCCGATGAAATGCCAGATATACGAGTACATCCTGACTTTATCGATGATGAAGGAAATGAAAATAAAAAAAGTGAAATTCGAATTTAAAAGAAATGTAAATTGTTTAATCATTTATAATACTACGCAAATTAATTAAACTTAGATAAGTTTATTTTTATATTAGTTTTAAGTTCTTACTTTATTCATCCCAGCTCTGAATGAAATTTATGTTGTTTATTGCCAGTTTATTTGTATTAATTTTAATACGAAAAGTTATGTTTGCGGAGTTCCTTTTAATTTCATGTTAATACGTAAAACCAATTTGCACTTATTCATTTTCTTATAGTACCTTATAATAACTTAAATTCACATATGAATAAACTTAATTGAAAATAAATTTAGAAAAACAGCTTATTTTGAGATACGTTTGACGTGATCTCATACACTCGTTTAGAAAAAGTACAATGATTCGATAGATGGTTTTAACTTATACTAAAATCAACATTTTTTTTAAAAAATAGGTTTAAACTTAGAGAGTGCTCTCGTGCAAAACGACAAAATCAGACTTAAGCAGTTTTTCCTTTTCACCACAGATATTATGTCAGGGCTAAATGAAAAGTCGCTCATAACGTCCTATGTTAACTTTGAGTAATATCGGATTTATTTTGTGACTTCTACAGCTACAGAATCTCAACTCGGGAGAGAAAATATTGACCGATAAACAGGTAGGGGTCTTACAATGGTCTATGCTTAATTTAAGCAAAATCGTATAATATGTAGGGAGGGCCTTTTAAAATGAATGTGTAAAAAATACTTGTACTGGTAACATTTTTAAACTTCTAGTTTTATCGAAAAGGTTGAACTTTGGCATTTAATACTGAAACACCATCCGATGCGTTTTCGCTTTGCCCAATGGGCTGAAGATTGTTTGGCAGGAGATGAAGAATTTTACCGAAAATCGAGTTTCAAATAAAGATCATTTTCATCTTCGTGGCTATGTCAATAAGCAAAATTGCCCACACGTGACTATCGAGAAGCCATTACAACGAGTCACTGTTTGGTGTGGATTTTGGGTTGGCGTCATCATTGGGCCATTATTCTTCGAAAATGAGCAAGGAGCCGTCGTTACCCATTAAGGATAAATATTCAGCAAAGCAGCCAGAGAAAATTGAAGCGTTGAAACATGAAGTCGTTGTTGCCTTTGACGAGATTCGATCCGAAACAATCGAAAATGTACAGAAAAATTGTAGTGACTGGAATAGGTATTGTCGAGCCAGTTGTGGTAGTCACACGAGGGTTGCTGTTTATATTCGGGTCCGGCAATAAAAACACAATTAGTTATCATTGGAAATGGTTTTATTGTTTTTCAAAATATTCTCCTTTAAGTTCAATACATTTTTGCATACGCACAAGCCAATTTTAGAAGCAATTTTTTCACTCCGATTGAGACACCTCCAAAACATGATTTATGAACACTTCAACAGCTGCTTCGGGCGATGAAAAACGTTGACCACGCATTTTTTTCTTGATGCTAGGGAATAAGAAGAAGTCATTGGGTGCCAACTTATTGCTGTTCAGTGGATGGCCCATCAATTCGACATCTTGAGTGGTCAAATACCTCATCGTTTCAGCTGATGTGTGAGAGCTCGCATTGTCGTGATGAAAAATTATCCGTCTTCTCATATTATCTTTTCTCATTTCGTAGAACACTGTTTACAAACAGATGGTTGTATACCACTCAGAATTGACCGTCCTACGTTCCACTAAAGGCACTGTGGCAACATGGTCAGTTATACCGAAAAAACGCAATCATTTGCTTTGATGTACTTCTTGCACGAACAACTTTTGTTGGATTTGGCTCGTCTTGAAAGAACCATACGGTCGATTGCTGTTTTGTTTCGGGTTTATATGCGTTGATCAATGATTCGTCACCTGTGACAATGTTATACACTGCCTTTGAGCTACCGCAGCTATACTTTTTCAACATCTCTTTGCACCAATCCATACGAGCTTTTTTTTGAGCATTCGTCAAATTATGTGGAATCCAACGAGAACAATTTTTTTTCACTGCCAAATGAACATGCAATATCTTGTTGATGTTTTCCATACTCATGCGCAAGGATTCCTCAAACTCGCGGTATGTCACATGTCGGTCTTGCTTTATCAGTTCACGCACAGCATCAATGGTTTCTGGCAAAGTGACCGAAGTTGGACGTCCTTCACGAAATTCATCCTGGAGCGAACGACGTCTGAGACTGAACTCTTTGTACCAGCGATTAACAGTGGTTTTTAATGGCGCTTCATCGCCAAAAGTCGAAACAAGTCCATTTAAACACTTTTGTCTCGATAACCCACGCCGAAAATCGTAAAAATCATCGCACGAAAATGTTCACGGGATAATTTAATTTTTTGACAGAGATGAATATTTCAACACACTGTCAATAAAACAATTCGCCCTCAAATGACAAAACGTTCTGAGTGAAGTTATGCTAAAAAATATCTAAGTTTCCAATGGAAGTTGCAGTTTGAATCTGGCAACACTAGTATAGTCAGGACCCAAAATAAAAATAGCGACCCTCGTATGAATGATATTGTGTTCCATTTTTAAATGACAAAGTTCAACCTTCCCAATAGAACCAGAATTTTGAAAAAATTTTAAGTACTTTTCTTACAGCCGATTCGAATTTAAAACGTTAAATAGCCCACCCTGTACATGCAAATTTCTCAGTCTCGTTTTAGTGGAGCAAATCGGTTACTAATTTTCAAAATAAATTTTGGATAATTTGGTGGCGTTGTTCAAGCTTGCAACTATTCACGATGTTTCGTTAGAGTATACTGGCCACTTTTGTAAAAAAAAAGTCACAATTTGTTTGACACTTGCAATCGGTTGTACTGATGGAAGCATAATAGCGCCCTTAATTATTTGGTTGCGGCAGCAGTTCTCTTTTTGTATCATTGCCAAACGAAATGCAGATTGGATAATATTTAAGTTTGCTTTTATAAGTACACTAGCAGATACCGGCTTCTGCTACTACACACAGAGAACAGACTCGTTGCCACAACCGAATTTGTTTGGCAACCGAATGACTGAGGTAACATGCACCATGAGTACGCCAGCAGTGAATGTTGGTGCTTTGTAACGTTTAGTAATTGTTACTGAAGTATCGGTAGAAAGTACATAGAATCTAAATCTCCGGAAAAGAATTTTTGTAACAAGAAGTTCACATGCCGCACTTGTTTAACGATTTTTTTTTTTTAATTTTCAGCAGAGGCAAAAAACAGTTTCCTTATATAAAGGGTGTTTTTTTAGACGTTTGGTTTTTGATCTAGCCATACTTTTTTCGGAGTTCGTCATTTGATTTATGCTCAGTTTGGTTTGCCATTTCATAGTGAAGAGACTTACTCTGGACAACGAAACAGAAAATTTTGTTCAGAGATGAAGCACACTTTTATTGAATGGGAACTTTAATAACCAAACTTGTCGCATTTGAAGTATTTAAATCCACAAGTCATTATTGAGACGACGTCCCTGTTTGGTGTGCTCTATGGGCAGAGTAAGTCATTGGTCCTTATTTCTTCAAAAATGAAACCGGCCATAATGTAACAGTCAATGGGGAACGCTATAAAGCCATAGTTTCAGACTTTTTCGTGCTTGAGTTGGAGGATGTTGATGTGAACGACCTTTGGTTCCAACAAGAGGTTGTAACATGCCATACAGCCAACGAAACAATCAATTTATAGAAGGGAACTTTTGATGAGCGAATTATCTCGCGTCATGGGCCTGTGGCGTGGCCTCAAAGATCGTGCAATTTACACCGCTGGACTATTTTTTGTGGGGTTATGTGAAGTCGCTTGTCTACGCAAATAAGCCTGACACGATTGCCGAGTTGAAAGAGAATATTCGGCGCGTTATTGCTGACATACGGCCCCAAATGCTGCAAAACGTAGTCGAAAATTGGGCCTCTCGACTGGAATTTATTCAAGCCAGCCCCGGCGGCCACTTGCCCGAAATCATTTTTAAGACATAATGGCAAACCCTTATCTTAATATTAAAGCTAAATTCGTGGCCATAAAAAGGTTGAAAGCCACAAGGTTGAAAGCCACACCTCTAAAAAACACCTTGAAGTACTCTTAAACATAGGGAGAGCCTTGTCGATTAAAAAACATAAAAGGTGATGGAAGATTTTCACTGAATAAATTAGACAAAACGATTTTCTTAAAGCAGTTATAACACTATTATTTTCGCTTCTGGTTATAACGAAAGTTTATTTATCATCGCTATTAATCGGCTACAATAATCACCAGTTCTGGCAACTGAGTACATTTTATAAGTTTTATTGGCATGACCGATCAATTAGTTGCGTCTACAATACGATGATCATATATATCATCTTGCGGTATGTCGAACCGATTATCAATTACGATTATCAACATTTGTTAATTTGCAACGGTATTTTAGTAGTTTCAACCGATTTCCAACTAAATTGTCCTGTGCGTACTCTAAAAAATATTGTCTCCACGGAGAATATTTTTTTAAGCAATTAAACCATTTCCAATGCTAATTTATTGCTTTTTTGTTATTGCTGGGTCCAAAATATAAATACGATGCAACACTCGTAATATAGATTCAAATATAATTACATTGACAGTTTTTACCGGCACTTTTTTCACATCGTAAGTACCGGAGACTTAAGGGGGAAAAGTTTTATTTCTTAGAGATGTACAAGCATCTCCAAAAAATTCTTTAGCCATTTGGAGACCCCTTTATACAGTAAATTTCGATAAACGTAAATGATTCAAGCACCATACAAACTAAATATATTAAATAACTTTTGGCTGCTGTATTCTTGCGTTGCATAAATTCGTGATGCTACTTTTTTTTTTAGTAAATTTTAATGACTTTTGGCTGCTGAATTCTTGCGTTGCATAAATTCGTGATGCTACTTTTTTTTAGTAAATATTAGTATTCAGACAACAATTTCCGAATTATGCATGTAATTATTAGAGATTTGCACTAAAAAAATATGCACAAAATTTTAAATGTCTACATATTGCACTTGTTCAGCAAAAGGCTGTTAACTCAAAAATTTTCATTTTTTCTGTGGGGGACAAATACTATATTCTGAAGTACTTGAAGTACTCTAAAACATTACAAGCTTAAAGTCAATTATTGATGTTCTTATGTGGAGACATCGAAAGAAGATTTTAACACTACGAAGGGATGACCACTGTGGCTATTGTACAATAAGTACCATTTTAAAATTTGACTTAATACCTTTTTGTTAAACAAGTGCGACACGTATGTCTGTTCTTACACACAATTACGACTACATCAATTTCTAGTTACCAGAAATGACATTTGTACATGTTTTTATGCCCTCCTCTAAATAGTGGATGGTATACGAATTTTGTCATTTCGTTTGCAGCACAACGAAGTTTTGATCTGAAACTCTATAAAGTACAGGGAGGCTGATTAAAGTTGCTACCAAAAATACATATTTCAGAACAAACAAAAAAATATTAAAATTAAGTGTGGAATCTTTATTGGTAATTGGAAAGGACATTTTATGGCATTTATTTTTTGAATATAATTTCCTTCAAATGCTGGCCGCAACTACGCCTCAGGGTTTCCATTTCAATTTTGAATGACTCGTTCGAGCATTTCGATGTTGGCTTCCAAAGCCTGAGTCGTAGCTGTCAGCATAGACCTTGGACTTTACGTAACCCCAAAGAAAAATGTCTAAAGGTGTGATATCACTCGATCTAGATGGCCAACTAACCTGTCCAAAACGTGAAATTAGCTGCTTTTAGATCCATTGTTTAAGCAGCTGTATGGGAAGTGGCACCGTCCTGTGCCGACGACCAAGTGTCGTCAAGATTACGGGGTTCAATTTCAGGTAGTATCAAGATCGATATCATGGCGCGATAGCGAGCACCATTCACGGTTACGTTTCGGCCATTTGAATAATTTGTCATTTTTGAATAATAAAGCTGGTTAATTATTTTTTATTTTTCAGTTTGATTTTTAGATTTAACAAAAATGTATAACTGGGACACTGAAACAAGATACTGGATTGTCCGCCGCTATCACGTACTGGAGTCCTTAGTTTCGGTTCAAAGATACACGCAGAAAAAAAGTATGGTTAGGGTGACAATATTCGTAGAGGAGCATACTATTGTTGGGTATATGGTTGTGGCACAACAATATTATGATCCTCACAACAATAGTATGATTCACACATAACCATACTATGATCCCCACAACCATAGTATGATTCATACTCAACCAAACTATAATCTACACAACCATACTATGATCCTCACAACAATAGTATGATTCCCACTCAACCATAATATTATCTCCACAACCATATTATGATCCTGACATCCATAGTATGTTTCTCATACAGCCATAGTATGATCCTCACAACCATAGTATACTTCACACGCAACCATACTATGATTCCCACAACCATAGTATGATTCACACTTACCATTATATGATCCCCAAAATTATTTATTAGGAGTGGGTAATGTTGTTATTCAAAAATACTGTTTTTTATTAAGTTATTTTAAATTGCATTACTAATAGTTCATACCAAGATTTGAGGCCAGGTTTTTGATGCACATTTCATTCAAGAAACAAAAATATATATTCCGGCAGTCAAAAATACTTTTAGTTACCAGCAGGGGGGCCAGGTAACGAATGTGATTAAACCATGATCAAGCTGCTGTAGCTGCTGCCATACCCAGATTTTCGACAAGAAGCTTTTCTGCTCAAATGGTTATAAACAGACAGTCATTGCAGTGAGTTATGCACAAAGATTTGGACTTTTTACCATATAAAATTCAAATGACCAACAAGACTTTCCAATTCGCTTGGAATTTTTCCAGAGGATGCTTCAAATAGTGGAAAAGGACGGGAATATGTTGAACTATCTTTTCATGTCTGACAAGGCCTATTTCGATTTAAACGGCAACATAAACAAACAAAATTGTCAAATATGGAGTTCTTCCAACCCACAGATACTCCCTGAGATGGAATTGCATCCCCTTCGTGTCACAGTGTGGTGTGCAGTTTCATCACGCTACATTGTAGGGCCCTACTGCTTCGCAGAAAACGGTCACACCGTTACGGTTACTGGAGATCAGCAATTGAGCATGTTAAGAGAGTTTTTCTATCGAGAATTACGCCGAATGAGAATTTCTTTCAACTCTGTGTGGTTTAAGCAAGATGATGCAACTCCTCCCCGGCCTGTTATGACAGAATTGCGACGAAAATTTTCCAATACGAGTACTGCGATATCTAAAAACTGCACATTCCGTTGGCCCCTTGGTCACCTGACCTTACAGCACCTAACTTTTTCTTGTGGAGTTATTGCAAACAGGAAGTCTTCAAAGTAAAACCAACAAATTTGAATGAACTAAATCAATACATTGGAGAAACAATAGCGGCTATTCCTGTCTCAACTCTCAACAACTTTTTGGTGATATGCCGCACATGCATCATCAACGAGCAGGGCGGGCAATTTAATTCCATTATATTTAAAACTATTTAAGCTATATTTTATAAAACTTAATTGAATGCGCTTAAACATGAATAAAAGAAAAATGAATTTCATATGTATGTGACGCGCAAAATAGAAAGGGACCTAAGGCTAAAAACCAGTTTTGTTCAGGAGAGCCATTTTAAAGATTAGGTCACTTTATATTTGCGCTTAGAATCGTCGACTTCACTTTCATAAAACGCGCATATCTCTGGGAGGGAACACTTTTGGGGCATGGGATTGGACTCATTCGATGCTCATATGTTGTCCACATCAAAAAAAGATAAAAAAAATAAAAATTGATTTTTTTACCCTTAGGTAGGAATATTCATCAAATACTGTTACAACATTGAACACACCCATTTCAACTGTAGGACTGAACATACCCCGTTAATGTCATATGGGGTTTGAAAGCTAACTTCAATAGTGTTAGTCTGTAACGGGATTTTAAAATTGTTTCAGCATTCATCATGGAGTGGTCAGATAATGAGAACCGTATCGCTGTACTTATAATAGCGCTTTTCAAGTGTGAAATGAAAAAACGCTCCGGCCACTAGAGATTATCCGCATGTTCGTCTACCGATGCATAAAACTGTTTGAGGAGACTGGAGATGTAAAAGACCGCCACCGGTCGGGCCTCCCACGCTCTGTTCGAACACCGCATGTCATTAAAGCCGTTAAATCAAGAATTCACAGAAATCCGCTCCGAAAACAAAAAATCATGGCCCTTGAGATGAATATCACGCAAAACTCCATGAGCCCCATCAGTAAAAAGACTTGGGACTTGGGTCTTTTAAACGACGTACCGGACATTTATTGACTGCAGCTTTAAAAAAATAGGATTGAAAAATGCAAACGTCTTTTGGTGAAGCACGCAAGCACAGAAAAATTCTGTTCACCGATGAAAAATTTTTTACCGTTCAGGAAAAATTTAACAAGCAAAATGATAGAGTGTATGCGCGGTGGGGTGTCTCTTACATTGGGGTCAATGACTTGCATTTCTGCGAACAAGGAGTCAAAACATTTCGATCTGGAGTCTCTTTAGAGGTGGCAAGAGTGAGTTGTATTTTCGTGGGCAATTGTGTGAAGAAAACTTGAAAAGTGAGGTTTACAACAGTAGTTCTCATTCGTTTGGGGACAGCCTGGCCTTATAGAGTTCGGTTTTACTTTCAACAATTGCAGCAAGGCTTTCTGAAGAGGGCTTTCACGGACCCGAAATCATGATAAAAGTAGTGTGCAGCCACGAATATCAATGTCACTTTGCCATTTTGTTAAAAACTTCTCTTCTATTTAAATATAGAAGCAAGAGGTCTTGAGACGGTTTAATGCCTCTTCAATGTGTAAAAGCAACAGACCGAAATAAAACAAACAAGCTAAACATCGGCCAAAGTTTACCAAGAAACCGTTTTGGAAGCTGTTGTGAGGCCTCTTAACAATTCTGCGCCGGCCCATAAGGCTAAGACGCCCCAAGCCTGGCTTCAAACAATTTGCCAGCGTTCATTTCCGCTGAAAAATGGCCCTGAGGCAGTCCAGATTTAAACCCATTGGATTACAAATTGTGGACGGTTTTAGAGGACTAGGTTTTATTTGGTCCAAAAACATTCAGTACTTTTTATTTTACAGCATAAAACGTGTGTAACAGTACTTATGTCCCTACTAAGTATGTCCCTGCTAAGTACTATTGATCGTAATAAAGTTCTAAAACGACTTAGCCATGTTCGTCCGTCGTGGCGTGTGTCTGTTGAAAACACGATATCGATATAATGAACTAGCCAAGGATCCTGAAATTCTGCTCGATATTGGTTTATGGTCATGATATTTTTTGGATTGTAAATGGGCGAAATCAGCCAAGGGGCAAAAAAGTTTCTCTTATCGGACAAAAAAGTTTCCCTAAAGGTACTTCGGTGAAACGAACACTTTATTGAGTATTTGCTCACCAAAACATAATTGCTAAAAATGGAAACATTTAGTTGCCACGCAAAAAATACCTCAAAAAAGGGCATAGTAGCTGTACTTTTTGTCTCATGTGGCCCAAAATGCGTTTTTTTGTGCGCTTTAGTAGCTTAGGTACGATGGAGGGCATATTATAATCGGTATGGTCTAGCGATTGGTCTAGCAATTGAACTTGTTTCTTTTGTTGCTGTATTTGACTTCGTCGTCGTCGTCATCCATTGTGTATGTAGGACATTAAATTGAATAACTTCATCATCAGTTGCATATGGCGTCATTGACTTGTTCTTTTGACATCAGCATTTCTACGTCCTTGCCCCCGTCAACTCTGGCGCCCCTTCCAAAATTCTTATTGTCGTTTGGCGAACAATTTTTAATGTGTATTTCGTGCAAATGTTTGCACAATTTTTATATTGATTGTGTTGCAAGAAATCACCATCAACGACAGCAACAGCAGCAACAACAGCTGCAACAAAAGGAACAACAGGAACAACAACGGCAATAACTACACTTGTTTTGTTGTATTGTATTGCATCTGGAATGACAATGTCCTTACAAAAACTGTCTTCCTAGCCAGTGTCCTCTGAACCGACTGGACGATGGATGGCAGGATAAGAAAAACGAATTCATAAAAAAACTTTTTTTCCTTGTTGTGTCTCTGGGAGTGTGTTTGTGTGTGTGCGTTTCCTGTCTTGTCCATTTAGTTTTGTGGATTTGTGGTGATATATGTGTGTGTGTGGGCAGTGGTCTGTCGCATGGGTAGGATGTGTAAATCCGGACAGTATTTTTTAATGGACAGTGTGGTAAGTATGTTTGGTTACAAAATTAAGTGCATCAAAGAGCAAAAGTTTACCAAAAGTTTTCAACTCAAGCCAGTGCGAAATATTTGTTAAGGACTTATCAAATGCTAAGGGTTGAAAATAGCCACATTCTGAGTTACAGCAGTTCATCGATATACAGGGTGGCGCAAATAAGACTAAAGGGTTAAAAGTATTCAAAACTGAGTTATCGAGACTAGAGTGTTTAAATCACCTTGTTTTGATTTTTGGCGATGAGGCACTATCAAAAACCACTGTCGCTGGTACCAAGAGTTTAGTCTCGGACGCCGTTCGCTCCAGGATAAATTTCGTGAAGGACGTCCAACTTCGGTCACTTTGCCACAAACCATCGATGCTGTGCGTGAACTGATTAAGCAAGACCGACATGTGACATACCGTGAGATTGAGGCATCCTGGGGCATTAGTATGACAAGCATCAACAAGATATTGCATGATAAAAAAAATTGTTCTCGTTGGATCCCACATAATTTGACGAATGCTCAAAAAAAAGCTCGTATGGATTGGTGCAAAGAGATGATGAAAAAGTATAACTGCGGTAGCTCAAAGGCAGTGTATAACATTGTCACAGGTAACGAATCATAGATCTATGCATATGAACCCGAAACAAAACAGCAATCGAACGTATGATTGTTCGTGGAAGAAGTACATCGAAGCAAATGATTGCGCTTTTATCGGTATAACCGGCCATGTTGCCACAGTGCCTTTAGTGGAACGTAAGACGGTCAATTCTGAGTGGTATTCAACCATCTGTTTGCCAACCGTGTTTGAAGAAATGAGGAAAGGTAATAAGAGAAGACGGATCATTTTGCATCACGACAATTCGAGGTCTTACACATCAGCTGAAACGATGAGCTATTTGACCACTCAAGATGTCGAAGCAACTGTAGAGGCGTTCAAAATTCATGTTTTGGAGTGGAAAAAGTGCTTCGAAAATTGTTTTGTGCGCATGCAAAAGTGTATCGATCTTAAAGGAGAATATTTTGAAAAACAATAAAACCATTTCCAATGATAAATTGTTGTGTTTTTGTTGCCGGACCCGAAATATAAATAGCAACCCTCGTATGAGTATATGATAGCTACATACAAGTTTGACGCTTTGCTGATGTACTTCCGAATTTTATTATTCTATGGAGTTTATTATTCTATGTCTATTATCTCAACGAAATTGTTGTCGTCATTTTAATGTCAAAACAGCACCCAGTAACAACATTACTCTCCCGCTTTGAGGAACAAGGATCAGTGTCAGAATCCTAGAGTATCAATTATACCCCTCCAGATGTACTGTTTAGTGCGGAGTTATGGTTGATACAGTCATCGGTCCAAATTTTTTTTTTGAAAATGGGAAGGGTCAACCTGAAATCATTAACGGAGCTCTGTATAGGACTATTATTGAAATTGGAAGTCATTAAAAATGACTACCGAAATTCTGAGTCGGTGGTCTCATCTTTAAGAGCGCTTACTCCAAATTTCGGCCGTAATAAATGTCACGCTCGACCGGCTGTGCGTGTTACAGTGAATAAATTTGGATCCAAATTTTCACTTTTGGATGTTCCGGTGCCAAAGAGACGCCGTACAGCTCGAAGCGACGAAAATATCACAGCCGTAAGTCTATCCGTTCAAAATGAGCCAAATCAGTCGATTACACGTCGTTCTCAGGAATAGGGCAACTCTCAAACCACACAGTGGCGTATTTTGCGAATAGATCTTGGCCTTCATCCTTATAAGATCAAACTGACACATGATCATTTGAAACGCAAAAACTTTTACGATTGGGCTCTGGCAAAGTTTCACAAATATCCAGAATTTCATCGAAAAATCATCTTCAGCGATAAAGCTCAATTCTGGCTGAGTGGTTTTGTCAATAAACAAAATATGCATTATTTAACAGCAACAACACCACAGGTGTTTCAAGATACACAATTGCATCAGCAAAAATATTATTGTGTTGTGTGGTTTTCATGCCGTTGGTGTGATTGGGCCGTATTTTTTCGTCGATAAAATTAGTGGTCATGTTAACGTCAATGGAAAGCTCTATCCTGCCATATTATAATATTAATTTTGGCCAGAATTGGATAAGCTTGAGATCGCCGTAGATATGGGGTTTTAACAAGACGGTGCCACTAACCACACACCACGGTTTACAAAGGATTTTCTAAAAGACAAATTTGGTAAACGTGTTATCTCGAGAAATAGTCCAGTCGAATGGCCACCTCGTTTATGCGATTTAACGCCATTGGATTTCTTTTTATTGGGACACATCTAGTCAGTTGTCTATGCCAATAAGCCAACAACTTGAGACGAGCTCAAAAACAACATCCAACGCGAAATTGCCAACGTTCCGGTCGAAATGTGTGCAAGAGTTGTGGAAAATGGGGTCCAAAGAATATATCGCTGTACAAGGACCCATGGTGTTTAAATGACGGGATCGAATATCATTCTTTAATTGTAACATTTGCACTACACCTGGAATTGAACTCTATATCTTAAATATTTTGTGTTTTATTAATACGTATATGTGACAGCGCATAGAGAAAGGAACCTAGGGTAAAAAAAAATCAATTTTCACTTTTTTGTGATGTGGACAACATCTGAGCATCGAATGATACCAATCTCATGCCCCAAAAGTGTTACCTCCCAGAGATATTCGCGTTTTATGAAAGTGTAGTCGACGATTCTAAGCGCAAATAGAAAGGGACCTAATCTTTAAAATGGCTCTCCTGAAAAACTGGTTTTTACCCTTAGGTCCCTTTCTATTCTGCGCGTCACATATACAATTGTTAAGTTCTTAATAGAAACTCGACTCTTTCCCCAAAAAAGACGTAAGCGCCATTTTTGTTGAAACTCGCTTAAATAATTTATATTTACAAAGATATAGCAAATTCAATTGTTGGGAATTCTCCAGATGAATTGGTCGATAAACGAAAACAACCTATCCTGTAAATTGTTCTTCTTGACGTTTACTTTTTTTTCGTAAGGGCTCGATATATCCTACCCCTTTAGGGGTGTGGCAAGTTTTTAATGGTCCGTCGTAAAGTAGGGACATAAATACTGTTACACACGTTTTATTCTGTAAAATAAAAAGTACTGAATGTTTTTCGACCAAATATTTTTTAATATATTTATTGATGTATATTGTATCCAAAAAGAATCTACTTATTCGAAATGTCCGCCTTTTGCCTTTACACACACCTTAAGTCGCACTGGCCAATCGTCAATAGCTGCACGAACCTCCTCCATTTGAAAATTGGCCACAGCTCGAACCAAAGCAGTCTTAAGAGATCCAATGTTGGGGTATCTTTTGTGACAAACCTTGTCCTCTAAAATCGTCCACAATTTGTAATCCAATGGGTTCGAATCTGGATTACATGAAATGAACGCTGGCAAATTGTTTCGAAGCCACGCCTGGGACCCTTAAGCCTAATGGGCCAGTTTTTAATGGTCCATCCTGCTGGAAAGTCCAGGCTTAACAGCAGCTTCCAAAACGGTTTCTTGGTACACTTTGGCCGATGTTTTGACTCCTTGTTCGCAGAAATGCAGGTCGGTGACCCCATCGTAAGAGACACCCCACCAAACCATGACTGAAGCTGGGTGATGACCCTTTTCCACTCTTGGGATCAGTTCAGATGCTTCCTTAGATGACCGCGCATACACTCTACCATTTTGCTTGTTAAATTTTTCCTGAACGGTAAAAAGTTTTTCATCGGTAAACAAAATTTTTCTGTGCAAGTTTCTGGCGTGCTTCACCAGAAGACGTTTGCAGTTTTCAATCCTTTTTTTTTAAAGCTGCAGTCAAGTCCCAAGTCTTTTTTAATGATTCGACTCATGGACTTTTGCGTGATATTCATCTCACGGGCCATGATTTTCTATTTTCGAAGCGGATTTCTGTGAATTCTTGATTTAACGGCTTTGATGACATGCGGTGTTCGAACAGAGCGTGGGCGGCCCGACCGGTGGGGGTCTTTTACATCTCCAGTCTGCTCAAACCGTTTGTGCATCGGTATACAAACATGCGGCTTATCCCAGTGGCCGTAGCGTTTTGAAAATATCGTTTTTTTAATTTCACACTTGCAAAGAGCCATAACAGCGATACGGTTCTCATTTTCTGACCACTCCATGACGAAAGTTGAAACAATTTTAAAATCCCGTTACAGACTAACGCTATTGAGGTTAGCTTTCAAAACCCATATGACATTAACGGGGTCTGTTCAGTTTTACTATTGAAAATGGTGTGTTCAATGTTGTAACAGTATGTCCCTTCAAGTAACATCAATATCCCCAACTACTAACTTTCACTAACACTGCCTAAATCGTACCGATTTTTATGAAATCTAATTGCATTGCAACCGGTTTGGTCTTATGCATATAATAAAGGGTGATCCATCTAGAGGTATTTTTTCAAAACAAAAACAAATATAAAAATTCAAATCAAGTGTGGAATCTTTATTGGTATTTTGAAAGGACATTTTATGGCATTTATTTTTTGAATAAAATTTCCTTCAAATGTTGACAATTGTATTATTATGAGAAGATGGATCACGCTTTATATGAAAAAATATATTGCAAGAAACTCAACTTATGCGAAATACATGTATTGTGTTGAATGTTACGTAGGTTTTAATCTACGCTCTGATAAAGTTTGTATTGGAGGTACAAAAAAGAGCGTGGTTATGGCTCCAATTTCCAGTCCAGTACTTTCTAATCGATTTTCTTATTACTATTTGTCAGCAGAATTCCAACAGCGGTACAAAATGTGGGCGATATATTATATTATTACCAGAGTGGGTGTGTCAACCGTTCTTTTCGTACGCGCGTACATACATGGATATTATGAAAACATTTGGGAATTCACGGTTTAAGCCACTGGCCATTTGTGAGGGAGTAAGCAAAAGGGTGGAATTATAACTGACGTGTTAATAAAAGGTTAATAAAATTAAAACCTATGTTGTTTTATGAACATAGGTTTTTTTTAAAGATTACGCATTAGTTGTGCCAAACTTTATTTCTTTTCTTTCCAAAATTGTTTGTCATTTTATCATGGAAAGACTTAAACCGCGAACACCACGGTTTAGTGCGGTTTATGGTGTGGTGGAATCATCGGTCCCTATTTTTTATTAAAAATGATGATGGCCGGAAAGTAACCGAGAATGGTGCTCGCTATCGCGCCATGATATCGATTTTTTTTTGCTTCCTGAAATTGAAGCCCGTAATCTTGACGGCACTTGGTTTCAACAGGACGGTGCCATTTTCCATACAGCTGCTCAAACAATGGGTCTATTGAGAGGTCATTTTGAAGAGCAGCTAATTTCACGTTTTGGACAGGTGAGTTGGCCGTCTAGATCGAGTGATATCACACCTTTAGACTTTTATCTTTGGGGCTACGTGAATTCCGAAGTCTATGCTGACAAACCAGCTACTATTTAGGTTTTGGAAGCCAATATTACGCGTGTTCTTAACGACATACCGGTCGAAATGCTCGAACGAGTCAACCAAAATTGGACCCTCAGAATGGAAACCCTGATGCGTTGTTGCGGCCAACATTTGAAGGAAATTATATTCAAAAAATAAATCGCATAAAATTGGACCCTCTGAATGGAAACCCTGATGCGTTGTTGCGGCCAACATTTGAAGGAAATTATATTCAAAAAATAAATGGCAAAATCTCCTTTCAAATAAGCAATGAAGACTCCACACTTGATTTGAAATTTTGTTTTTTTTTAATTTTGAAAATATACCTCTAGATTGATTACCCGTTGGTAGGAAAAATGTAACAGCCTTAATGAAACATCCGCAACAGATGAATTAAAAAGTTTTCAACGAACCAAGAAATACCTAAACCCCTTTAGAGCTATTTCAATGTTCCTTAAAACTTCTACATCTTCTATGTGTTTCGATTTTTGCCGGATCGCTAATCAGATTTAGAAATTCGCTAACATGGCAAATACAGGTTGACGTCCAAACCTTTGAAAATTGTTGTAACGTCCGCAACAGCTCTTTCGGCTCTAATATTGTTTTCCTCACAAATGGTTTAGTAAAAAACTAAATGTCATTTCAAAGTACTCTCAAAAAAGCGATGTTTTTGAAGGTTTCACTAAAATATCATTTTCAGAGCGGCAACAGCATTAATATTAGAAACCAAACATGCGTTCTAATGTAACGTCCGCAACACAGTATTCACCCATACAAGCTGACACCAGAATTAAATATTTTCTCTGAACCACTTTAGTAGAAAACATCACTTTAAGTGAAGAGAAGTAGACCCTGAAGTACTGATTAATTTCGCACAAATACTGTCATTAAAATCAATGACTTAGTAAATTGACTCACACAGAAACGTACTCCGAAATTGGCTTACATTGAAAGATACCCTGAAACAAATGCCATCATTCTTCAGAAGTTATTAAAAGTTTGGTTGTTTGTTTTAATATTGACAATGCACAGTGGTTTTAAGGAGAGATGTTGGCAGTGTAAAAAATACAAAATTTCGCTGGATTTGGTTGTGAATGTAAAAGGTTAAAGACATGTATCTTGTACTGAAATGTATTCAGGGTACCGAAAGATGCGCTGTTGATGATGATGTAAGATAAACGGTAAGTTTTGGTAGTGCCGATAGATAAACGTAATCCTGTGACAACTTGAAAGTTCGAGTATTGTTGAGAGTTGTTTAACCACAATTCGAATGAGTTATTGCGGCGTTTTGTTTTACTGTGAATTAAACATGGATCCATTACAACGCTCCAGAGACAAAGCTTGGGTTTCTCCGGGTGAAACTGCTCCGAAGAAGGCCAAAGTGTATAAGTATAAGGTATGATGCACGCGGGATAGTCCACATCGATTACCTTCAAACGGGAAGAATTTAACGAGAATTTAAAGGAAAAAGTGACCCCATATGGCCAAGAATATACGCCTTGTGATATCTCATTCTTTCAGTGAGATTTGGGGTTTCGTCACATTTTCCTTTCACTATCTTTGTCATGAAATCATTGCAGTATTTCCATGCTGGTGCGGTTTTTAACATTTCATCCAACAGGTTTTCTGGTGTTAATACTTAGTAGGGACATAAATACTGTTACACACGTTTTATGCTGTAAAATAAAAAGTACTGAATGTTTTGGACCAAATATTTTTCAATATATTTATTGATGTATACTGTATCCAAAAAGAATATACATATTCGAAATGTCCGCCTTTTGGCTTTACACACGCCTTAAGTCGCACTGGTCAATAGCTGCACGAACCTCGTCCATTAGAAAATTGACCACAGCTCGAACCAAAGCAGTCTTAAGAGATCTAATGTTGGGGTATCTTTTGTGACAAACCTTGTCCTCTAAAACCGTCCACAATTTGTAATTCAATGGGTTCAAATCTGGACTGCCTGAGGGACATTCTTCAGAGTAAATGAACGCTGCCAAATTGTTTTGAAGCCAGGCCTGGGACGTTTTAGCTTTATGGGCCGGCGGAGAATCCTGCTGGAAAGTCCATGACTGGTTTTGGAACAGGGAATTGTTAAGAGGCTTCACAGCAGCTTCCAAAACGGTTTCTTAGTAAACTTTGGCCGATGTTTTGTCTCCTTGTTCGCAGAAGTGCAGGTCAGTGACCCCATCGTAAGAGACACCCCAGTGACCCCATCGTAAGAGACACCCCTCCAAACCATGACTGAAGCTGGGTGACGACCCTTTTCCACCCTTGGAATCAGTTCAGAAGCTTCCTTAGATGACCGCGCATACACTCTATAATTTTGCTTGTTAAATATTTCCTGAACGGTAAAAATTTTTTCATCGTTAAACAAAATTTGTCTGTGCAAGTTATTACCGTGCTTCACCAAAAGACGTTTGCAGTTTCAATCCTATATTTTTTTAAAGCTGCAATCAATAAATGTCCGGTACGTCGTTTGAAAGCCCTAAGTCCCAAGTCTTTTTAATGATTTGACTCATGGACTTTTGCGTGATATTTATCTCACGGGCCATGATTTTCTGTTTTCGGAGCGGATTTCTGTGAATTCTTGATTTAATGGCTTTGATGACATGCGGTGTTCGAGCAGAGCGTTGGCGGCCCGATCGGTGGCGGCCTTTTACATCTCCAGTCTCCTCAAACAGTTTTCTGCATCGGTAGACGAACATGCGGCTAATCGCTAGTGGCCGGAGCGTTTTGAAAATATCGCTTTGTTTCATTTCACACTTGAAAATCGCTATTACAGCGATACGGTTCTTATGAGAAAAGTTAAAACAATCCATGATGAAAGTTGAAGCAATTTTAAAATCCTGTTACAGACTAACGCTATTGAGGTTAGCTTTCAAAACCCATATGACATTAACGGGGTATGTTCAGTTCAACTATTGAAATGGGTGTGTTCAGTGTTCTAACTGTATTTATGTCCCTACTAAGTATAAGGTATTTGATTTGTGTCCGAAACTGCTTAAGAAAAACCATAGCCAATACCTTTTACTGTTTTTTACGTTCAAGTTCAATTCAATTATAAAGACCGAATAAATGTTAACAAAACGAAAACAAATAATTTACAGAAATCCGCTCCGAGAACAGAAAATCATGGCCCGTGAGATGAATATCACGCAAAAGTCCATGAGTCTAATCATTAAAAAAGACTTAGGACTTTCCAACGAGCTACTGGACATTTATTGACTGCAGCTTTAAAAAAATAGGATTGAAAAACGCAAACGTCTTTTGGTGCACAGAAAAATTTTGTTCAACGATGAAAAAAATTTTACCGTTCAGGAAAAAATTTAACAATCAAAATGATAGAGTGTATGCGCGTCATTTAAGGAAGCATCTGAACTGATCCCAAGGGTGGAAAATGGTCATCACCCAGCTTCAGTCATGGTTCGGTGGGGTCACTGACCTGCATTTCTCCTTTAGTCAAAACATCGGCCAAAGTTAACAATTAACAATTCCCTGTTCCAAAACCAGCCATGGCCTTTCCAGCATGAATCTGCGCCGGCCCACAAGGCTAAAACGTCCCAGGCCTGACTTCGAAACATTTTGCCAGCGTTCATTTTCTCTGAAGAATGGCCCGCAGGCAGTCCAGATTTGAACCCATTGGATTACAAATTGTGGATGGTTTTAGAGGACAAGGGTTGTCACAAAAGATACCCCAACATTGAATCTCTTAAGACTGCTTTGGTTCGAGCTGTGACCAATTTTCCAATGGACGATGTTCGTGTAGCTATTGACGATTGACGTACATTTCGAATATGTAGATTCTTTTTGGATACGATATACATCAATAAATATATTAAAAAATTTTTGGTCCAAAAACATTCAGTACCTTTTATTTTACAGCATAATACGTGTGTAACAGTATTTATGTCCCTACTAAGTACAGTAGTCTTATTCAAGTGAATGAGAATTACCCTCTTACGTATACACAAGCACAATATAAGGTACATGGTGGGCCAAAAGTTACCATGGGGTTTACATATTTAATAACTTCGTTTCGTTTATATATTTTTTCACATTATATAAATAACACGTGAAGAATAAATAATGGGGAGATTCACAATTGAACAAAGAACCAGAATAATAAAATTTTATTTTTTAAATCAGCGATCAATTATTTTAACGCAAACGCATGAGTAATAAAGCTCATTTTTATTTGAATGGCTTTGTTAATAAGCAGAACTGTAGGTTCTGGGTTTCTGAAAATCCAAAAGCCATTCATCAACGGCAATTGCACCCCAGTAGGTGTGCAGTATGGTGTGGGATCACATCTGCAGATATCATTGGGCATTACTTCTTCGAGAATGAATATAGAAGTGCTGTAACTGTAAATCGAGAGGTTTAAGATAGATATTTTTTTACGCCTTGCTCTTGAATACAGACCTGACATGTGGTTTCAGCAGGACGGAGCCACTTCCCGAGACACAATGGCACTTGTAAGTCAAATTTTTGGAGAGCGAATAATTTCCAGAAATTCGAAAATTATTTGGCCGGCGCGATCGACAGATTAATCAGCACCCAACTGTTTTCTTTGGGGTTATTTAAAGGAGCGAGTATATGTGAACAAGCCCGAGACAATCATTTAACTAAAGGCCAACATTGTTGCAGAAATTCGAACACTACAGCCTCAAATTTTGCAAGAATTTATGGCAAATGATCGGGGATCATTAAAAAGACATTATTTTTCAAGCTTATTGTAAAAGAATTTCCATTTTGTATATTATATAATCTGAGAAAAAATAAATAAAAAAGTAATAAACGAAAAAGTTATTAAAGTTGTTATCCCCATGGTAAGTTTTGGCCCAACCTGTACTTACAAATGACGGCTCTTTTTTTATAAAGACATTTAATACAAAGAATATTTTCATAAAACATATAACCCAAAAATTAGGAAATTTTTACAAAAATTAAGAAATTTAGATTACGAAAATGTTCCTTAAATTTACTAATACAATTTTAATGATGACTTTTCACACAAAATAAGAAACTATTCATAAAACTTATGATGGAAAAATTACGAAACTTCTTAGAAGATTTTTAAAGAACTCGGTACGTAAGTTTGTTAAAATTTTTAACAAAGTACACGAAATGTACGAAATACTTCGTCAATAATATGAATAATGTACGATGAATCTAAAAAGAGGACTTATTCGTAAAGAGTACTAACATAATTCTGTACGAATAGTGACTCAAAAATCGGCGCATGTTTAAAGTGAACATAAAGCCAATGAAATTTTCTCACAGATATGAATATGAAAACAATTTTACAATTTCGCTGACCTTGAGGCCCCGAAAATAACGTCCTGTTAAACATTGAAACACCACTTACAACCGTGCTCGCAATACAGCCAATGCCATACTCGAAGGGAATGCATGTTGAAGAGTATAAAAGGCTTGGCCCGAGGGAACTTACGAATTGATCTCATGGTTTTTGTTCCAAATGGTCGTATAAAATGCTTTCGAACCTACCACTAGATTTGCCTACAGCTAGCATACATATCGAGCCCTTACCGCAAAAAGACTTGCTTTTTAATAAAATCGATAAAAACAACTGTACAAGAACGTTGTTGCTTAGATATTAAAAATGTAATATAAATATTTACAAAGATATAGAAAATTTAATTATATCGGAATCCTCCAGAAGAATCACACAAAAAACAAGTAAAAAATGTTAAGTTTGGCTGTGCCGAACTTTGGATACCCTCCACCAGATTCCAAATAAAACCAAATTTGGTGCGGAAGTGTGTTCTATATAGAAATCTTTATGTGCAAAAGTTCATCTCGATAGGTCAAGTTTGTAGTGAGTTATTGTCATATTATTTTTCAAGGCCCATGAGACCGTTTGTGTGGGAGGTACCAGTAGGGCTTTTCCGATCTCAAAAGTATTTGGCGCAGAGGTGTGTTCTATATAAAAATCTTTATCTTCATCTCGATAGGTCAAGTTTTTAGTGAGTTATTGTCATATTACTTTTCGAGGCCCATGAGACCGTTTGTGTGGGAGGTACCAGTAGGGCCTTTCCGATCTTAGCCAAATTCAGCGTAGAAGTGTGTTGTAAATAGAAATCTTGATGTGTAAAATTTCATTTCGATAGGTAAAGTTTGTGGTGAGTTATAGTCATATTACTTCTCAAGGCCCATAAGGCCGTTTGTATGGGAGGTACATGAAATGGTGACCCAATCTAAACCATTTTTACACAGATGATTGCGCCAATATAGAGATTATTATTTGCAAAATTTCAGTGATTTTGCTCAAGAAACTGGACGGATATTTTCAAATAAAAAACTAATTTTTATGAGAAAGTGTCGGTTGAGGGTCTCCAACACCAACTTCCCGTAGAGCTTTTTAGCCCATTTTCAATACCAACCATGCTAGGTTAACTACACATGTTTGTGCCAAATTTCAGCTCCCTAGCTTTTTTCATGCAGGCTCTATCTTGTTTTCAACAGACGGACAACATGGCTAGATCGTCTTAGAATTTTACGAGGATCAAGAATATACTCGTATATATACTTTGTTGGGTCTCCGATGATTATTTCAGGGTGTTACAGACAGAATGACAAAACTAATATACACTCCATTGTATGGTGGAGGGTATAAAATCAAAAGAACTCTCCTGTAAAATTTTCTTTGGGCTCGATATATCAAAAACTTCTCTCTCATCTGTGAGCTGTACACGATTCAATTCTTATATTCACTGACTGGGAGCTACTGTTTTTCGCCTGCTACGAACGGCTTATTCATTTTATAGAGACATTTTTACATGGCCTAGAGATAAATCTCTTACCCGTAAAGTCGCCTGCATTTAAGAGGTGGAAATCGGGCCCTTAAAAATTGTTAGATGTGCTTTCCCGCTGTGGAACCTAAGTTAACTGCCATTATAGTCGTGTATACCTTCATCATATTACGGCGGCCCACAGAACTTCCACCCCTAATTTGTTGCCTATGTAACCACCGTGCAACGACACCTTTCAATAAACAACACTTTGCACTCTGGCTCAGTCTGATGTTCAACCCCCCTCGTATGTTACTGAAAGGGGCTGAGATATAAGTGATATCACCAAAAAACGTACAAGTTTTGAAGTTAATGACACTTTGAAGTTGATGGTGACAAGCCATAAAACAACAGGCAAACCAAACAAACTGTGATTAGTCATCAAAGTTAATTTAATAATGACTAACTTAAGTACAAAATCCAATATGTTCAACACGAACGACTGTTCGCACTTCCCCAGAACACTAATAAAGTTATTTAGTCCTGGTGTTAACTATGAATTATTACTTTGCTTATCCAGTGGCTGGAGTTAACTCCAGACTGGCAGAGAGCAAACTCTAGTCATTGTTTATTTTGAGGCAATGGGACGGGTTGGATTTAACACACATAAAAAAATCAAAGTGATGCAATTCAAGTAATCTGAAAAAACCTTGTTGAGTTTCGATTTTTGTCGATATTCAAATGCACGCTGTCATTGGCATTTGCGAATTAATAATTCCATCGAAATGCAATTATGTGGGCTGTATGATAGATTGGGAAGTACCGACCGATACCGGTCGTTTTTCATTTATTTGCGCATGCTTGTCCGATCTTTTAGAAGCTTTATATTATGGGAGCTTGGTCTTTGAAGGTAGGAAATGGCGAGCTTCACTCTTTGATGTTAGAAAGAAATGTGAAGCGGATGCCACTGAACACTATCGGCTTTAGCTTTAGTCCGGCTTAAAATTTAAGCAATCCAAGAGGACCAAAGCACCGCACAAAGTGAAAAACTTGACATACGGAAGCTAAAATAGCCAACCACATCCGCAACTTTGGCGCATACTCACTTAGAGCTGGAAGACCTGAACCTACAAAGAGTGGCTAGTATGAAAAAAAAACTAATTAAATTATGGATGTAAACCCAACTGAAGCCGTATCGGGTTTGAACGGAACCATATTACTTTTCTGTGTCTCTGAACCGAACCGTAAACCAAACCGCTGTTAGGAAAAAACTGTCGAACCAAACCAAAAACCGAAAAATTATAAAAAAAGTGGAACGGTTTACTATGAAAAAAAAACAATTCTTCAAAAGCATATTTTACATGAATTCGTATCTTTGTGCATTTTACTTATTACTTTAAAAATGTATCTAACATCCCAGTAAACCAAATTTGCCGACAATTTCTGAAATGAGACAATTCTGAACAATATCTGAACGCTATCGAGAATTCTTACCGAAATCGTTACGAATTCTGTTCGTTTTGTCTGAGGATTTTTTTTCAGAGAATTAGTTCAGAATTTTCGTCAACCCTCTCATATGTTTATCGTTACGAACTCGGTAAGAAATCGGAACATTTTGCCGATTGTCGTACAGAATTCTGACCGAATTCTAAACGTTTGGTTTGCTGGTTTATTATAGTTTTTAGGTATAACACACACACATACATAAGTCCAAAGAAAAATTAGTGTCGATTAAACCTAAATTCAAAGATGTGAAAGAAACTAGTGTATATCAAGGAGAAACAATACGGATATTAAAAAAATGTGGCCAGATGGTTTTCAATCGTCTAAAATATACACTTTTTTGTCAAATATGAGCTGATTTCTTATTTGACACTAAAAAATATTTGGTGCTCAGATTGTGACTAGCAAATAATTGACACTTTTTGTCAAATATTTGTCAAACCTAAACGTGGTTTTTAAAACGTAAAAGGGTGTTTAAAGGCGTGTTGTTTTCAATCTGGCAACACTTTTTTCAGAGTTATTCTTTTTAACAGCTGTCACTTGATTTATGCTCAGGTTGGTTTGCCATTTCATAATGAGTTGACTTACTTCGGAACAACGTTTGCAAATCGTGGTGGATTGGGCCCAAAACGAGATGGCCACCGTTCTTGATTTTTACAAGAAAATGTTGTTCACGGATGAAGCTCACTTTTGTTTAAATGGGTACGTCAATAACCAAAATTGTCGCATTTGGAGCAATGAAAATCCACATGCAATTGTTGAGACTCCGTTACATCCTTAAAAAGTCACTGTTTGGTGTGCTCTATGGGCAGAGGGAATCATTGGTCCATATTTCTTCAAAAATTAAGCCGGCCATAATGTTACAGTCAATGGGGATCGCTTTAGAGCCATGATTAATAACCTTTTCGTGCCTGAATTGGAGCATCTTGATGTGGACGACCTTTGGTTCCAACAAGACGGCGCTTCATGCCATACAGCCAACGAAACTATCACTTTATTGAAGAAAACTTTTGGCGTCGTGGGCCTGTGGCATGTCCTCCAAGATCATGCGATTTAACACAGCTGAACTATTTTTATGTGGGGTTATGTAAAGTCGCTTGTCTACGCAGATAAGTCCGACACCATTAACGCCTTGAGGATTCGGCAAGTTAATCCTGACATACGGCCCCAAATGCTGCAAAAATTGGTCGAAAATTGGGCCTCTCGCACGCAGAGAAAAGATATGGTTACTAAATGGTCACCGCAACAATAATATGTTCTCTACAATAAAAGCATGTTCCTCGCAACCATAGTATTGTTTTTTGAATTTTATTTTGACAAGAGTATGATTGTGGCAATAATAATATTGTTGAAATGTACCAATAGTATTATTGTCAAATTTAGAAATGAAAATATGGTTGTAGCAACCATATAAACATGGTTGGTGTGACAAAAGTATTGCTGTTTCAAATTTACGTTAACTATAATATAATTACGGCAATCATACCGTATGGTTGCGACTATGAACATAACAAACCAGGTTTTATAGAGCATACATGCATGTGTATGCGTATGTTTATATTGATATACCAAACAAACACATACACACGATACGGTGCCTGGTTGTTGTCCATTTTAAAAAACAACAACAATCGGAAGGTAGTTCGAGGGATTTTTATTGAGTTTACTTTGTTCGGTGAATACTTGACTACCGACTGGTTCTCGTTTATTTAAAATCTGCCTGCACATAAGTATATAGCCATTGATCATGGTTGAATCACATTCGTTACTTGGTGTCTACGGATGGTGAAGTAGCATTCACCCCTGCTGGTAACTAAAAGTATTTTCGACTGCCGTTGGAATATATATTTCTGTTTCTCGAACGAAATGTTCAATAAAAGCATGGCCTCAAATCTGACTATGAACTAAGTGTAATGAGATTTAAAATAACTTGCTTGATAAAAATTTCTATTTTTGAATAAGAACACAGTCCTATCATAATTTTGGTTATCATAGTATGGTTGAGTGAATCATACTATGGTTGGAGGGATAATAGTATGGTTGAGTACAAATCATATTATGGTTGTGAGGATCATACTATGCTTGTACGAGAAACATACTAGGTTGAGTGTGAATCATACTATGTTTGTGGGGATCATAGTATGGTTGAGTGCAAATCATATTATGGTTGTGAGGATCATACTATGCTTGTACGAGAAACATACTATGGCTGTGAGGATCATAATAAGGTTGTGGAGATAATAGTATGGTTGAGTGTGAATCATGCTATTGTTGTGAGGATCATACTATGGTTGTGGAGATCATAGTATGGTTGAGTGTGAATCATACTATGGTTGTGGGGATCATAGTATGGTTATGTGTGAATCATACTATTGTTGTGAGGATCACAATAATATTGTGCCACAACCATAAACCCAACAATGTTATGATCCTCTTCGAATATTGTCACCCCAACCATACTTTTTTTCTGCGTGCGGCTGGAATTTACTTGAGTCAGCCGCAGCTGCCAGTTGCCCGAAATCATTTTCAAAACATAATGGCAAACCTTAATCTTTATAATAAAGCTAAATTCTTTGCCAGCATTAAATAATATGCTTTTTATTTCTTTTTCAAAATCACACGTCTGAAAAAAAACACACATTGCAGTTGAAAGATTTTAACAGTGAAATTACTATAAGAGATGTTCACAAAGCTGAACTGTTAGACTTCTACATTCTGGACTAGGTAGAGCAACTAAGAAACCAAATTGAAGCTTTTTCGTCGGACGCATGTAATTCCTTGGGAACTTTGGAACGTTGTAATAATAGATTTAATCATCATGATGCAGGGTGGGCGATTTAATATTTGAAATTTGAATCGGCTGTAAAAAAAGTACTAATCATATTTTTAAAATTGTGGTTTTATAGGGAAGGTTGATTTTTGTCATTTAATAATGGACACAATATCATTCATATGAATACAACAACTGGCTCGGCATCCGATCAAACCAATTTGTCAGTACATCTCTGCAATGGCAACTTCGATTTTATGTTTTAACGCTTTAATTGCCTCTGGATGCTTTGCGTAGCAATTATCCTTAATGACTCACCACAGAAAATAATCCAAAGGACTCAAATCGCAGCTCCGAGGCGGCCAATTGACATCACATCGGCTGATTATTCGAAAAACAGGGCGTCAAATATCGATAATTGTATTGGCTGTGTGACATGTTGCCCCGTCTTGTTGAAACCAAATGTCGTCCAAGGTTTTCTTTTAAATTTTGGGAAACAAAAATTCGTTGAGCATGGCGCAGTTACTCTCACCGTTGACAGTAGCGGCGCTCCTTGCTTATTTTCGAAGAAAAATGACCCAATGATGCCGCCAGCTCAAAATCCACACTAAATATGACTCGTTGTGGATGCATTGGCTTCTCAATTGTCACTTGTGGGTTCTCTGAACCCCATATGCAGCAAGTTTCCTTATTGACATAACCACCGAGATTAAAAAGAGCTTCACTTGAAAACACGATTCGGTAAAATTCTTCATCTGCTGCCAAAAAAATCTTCGCATCGGATATATATATTTATTCCTTTTACTCCTATAGGGAGCATAGGAACGTAACAATTGATTTACAATTTACTCTTTTTAATGCACAGTATTTTATTTCATTCCAGCTAAGGTTTAGGGTCGATGCTTCTAAATCAATTTGCCGCCTCCAGGTGTATGGTGGGCACCGCCGACGTCGGATGCCCTGCGGGTTCCATTCTATGGCCTGTCTGGCGATATCATACACGGATTTCCTCCGGGTATGGACTACCCATCCCCATTTACGCCTTCTAATTTCGTTGCGGACTGGTTGCTGTTGTGTTAATGACCATAGATCGTCGTTGCTAATTGTTGCTTTTAAATCAATTTGCCGCCTCCACGTGTGTGATGGGCGCCCCTTGAGTCGGCTGGCCTGCGGGTTCCATTCGATGTTATGTCTGTAGATATAGTCCGCGTATTTTCTCAGGGTGTGTCCTATTCAACCGAATTTACACCTTTTGATTTTGTTATGTACTGGTTGCTGTTGTGTTAATGCCCATAGATCGTAACTGTTCTGGGCCAAAAAATTTTTCGCAGGCATATGTTCATGAACACTTGCATATTTTGGATATCTCTTGATGCAACATACCCTGATTCGCATCCGTATAGTAGGACAGATTTTAAGTTAGAGTTGAATATTTTTAGTTCTGTCCTTCTCGAGATATAGTTTGATTTCCAGACAGAGTTTATGAGGCCATTTGCCTGTCTGGCTTTGTTTATCTGGTTGAGGATATAATTTTCATCGGATGGTGCTCGATTATTAAAGAACTGGAAAGTTCAATCTTTCCAGTAAAACAAGAAATTTAAAAAAAATATTACTACTATTGCCTTTTATATAGGGTGATCCAACAATAATGCACGATGTTAATTGCGAGTCACACCTTACCGTCAAGTGTGAAAATATGGACCATCTGACAGAGGTGTGCCACCACAGCCGTTGCGAATATTTGGCCGATATTATTTTTAAAACATAATTGTCACCGAACCTGATATCACAATAAAACGTGTTAGGATAATTCTCTAAAAAATGTCTGTTTTATTTACAATTAACGCAATGCGTTTTAGTTGGACCACACTGCAACTTCATTTGTGACAAATGTAGAAAATAAAGAGTGGTTAAATTTTAAGGGCCGATGTTGAGTGTAAATTACACCTAAACGTCAAGTTTTTTTTCTGCATTTCATTTGATATTTCTCAATTTCAGACTAACTCAATTTGAACCATGAAAAGTTACACAAGTGAGCAACGCGTTTAAGTTATTTAGGCTTATTATGAAAATGGCCGTTCAAATCAAAATGCATATCGTGATTTTTTCGGCAAATTTAATCGTTTTAATGTGCGTACAGTCGGAAAAATCGTGCAACAATTTGAGCAAACCGGGTCTGTACGAGATCTGAAAATACCAGTGCATGCTCGTACAGCTCGTTCTGCAGAAAGTACAGCTCGTTCTGCAAGAACTAAAGCTTCTTGACCATTCCAAACGTCATCAATGGTCAGAATGGTGGCAAGAAATGGCAACAGTGGATGATCAATTACGTTTTAACGCTTTAATTGTCTCTGGATGCTTTGTGTAACATTTATCCTTAATGGCTCCCCACAGAAAATAATCCAAAGGACTCAAATAACATCGCCGAGGCGGTCAATTGACATCACATCGGCTGATTATTCAAAAACAGGGCGTAAAATATCGATAATTGTGTTTGCTGTGTGACATGTTGCCCCGTCCTGTTGGAATCATCCAACAGGACGGGTCCATGTCAATCTCTGTGATGCGGCACATTTTCACCTCAGTGGATTCGTCAATAAGCAGAATTGCCGCACTTGGGCGAATGATAATCCAAGAGTGACTGTCGAAAAAACAATGCACCCACAAAGAGTGACTGTTTGGTGCGGTTTATGGGCTGGCGGCATCATCGGGCCGTATTTTTTCCAAAATGAGGCCGGCCAGGCAGTAACTGTGAATGGTGTTCGCTATCGTGAGATGATAACGAACTTTTTATGGACCGAATTGGAAGATATGGCTGTAACGACAAAAGTCGATTCCCTCGTTTTTGTCAACATTAGATTATTCTATTATTTTATTATATTATTCCATTTTTATTATATTTTGTTGTTTTGGATCTCATTCAGTTTAGCTTTAAGAATTTATTTAGTATTTTACGAATTTATGTACGAAGAAAATGAATTAAAAATTGAGTATTATAAAAAATACGTATACATATGATACATGTAGTAGTGGGAGCGTGTAAACAGGCCTCAGAATTTCAAATTCAAATTTAACGGAAATTCGGGCCTTGAACGCGAATCATATGATCGCAGTGCAGCCAACATCTACATACCAAAACGGTCAGGCGGGAATGTGAAGGTATTGGTGTGTGCGTCTGAAACGCAACAGGGTATAAAAAGAGCGTGGGCGGAGGAGTTCGAGGCAAACAACGGACTGATTAGGTGTAGTATTCGGTAGGATATCAGCCTTCGAAGACTAATAACGAACAGATATAGGTCACCAGTTTCTCTCTTGACTTTGGACAGAGAGGGCTTTCTGTTTAGGGACGATAGACTACTGTTCTATCATAGGAGATATAGGACTATGGACATTGACGAGGTTTTATACAACATCTCGCAATGATAAAACCCTCTTGTAAATATTGTAAATATGTAATAGATGTAAGCCATAGTGTAAGTGTTATTTTTAAGTAAAAAAATGTTTAGAACTGCCTTTTTTGTAATTCCTTTTTAGGGGGAAATTTAGAAATATAGTTTAAGTATGTACTAATGATAAGTTGCAGTCCACTGCAACTTCAAAATTTGTATTATTTAGATAATTTTAGATAAGTATTTACATACACGCTAGAAATTAAGAATTAGTATGAGTCGAAAGATGTATTAGTTTAATATAATGGAATAATAAATTGAACTGAACTGGAGTTCGAGACAGTTGGTCATTGGACGGCGACAGTTAAGAGTGACAGTAGCTAAAGGTAGTTAGTGCATGCGCAAGGGTTTTAACAAGAGAAAGTCTGGTCTTCCCTCTTCTCTTTGGAAATTCTCCTTGAAGTAGTATAGGTTGAGAGGGGTAGAGATAGGCTGGCCTTCTCGATCTCTATTTTCCCTGCTGTCGTAAAGTTGTTTGTTGTGGGCGCTGCTGGATGGAATAGAGAAAGCTTGGCCATTCCGATCTCTAACGTCACATCCCCGCTGCCACAGAAGCAAACGCGTTCACAGATTTCGGGCTTTGAAAGGAGACTGTTTGGTCTGCCCAGTCCATCTTTTCGGTCCCTGGGTTAGTGTTAGCTGCGCTACCTTACAATACTGTTCTACCGCGCCGCCGTCGTTCTCCAGTGACGCCGCCGATCTAAAGTGACGCCGCCGCCGTTCTCCAGTGACGCCGCCGATCTACAATGACGCCGCCGATCTACAGTGACGCTGCCGCCGTTCTCCAGTGACGCTGCCGCCGTTCTCCAGGGACGCCGCCGATCTACAGTGACGTCACCGTCGTTCTCCAGCGACGCCGCCGATCTACATCGACGCCGCCGTTCTTCAGAGAAGCCATCGCTCCCCACAGAGACAAAATCCCTGAGAGACTGATTGGTCTTCACTCAGCCGTCATCGCGTGTCACCTATTCGTCCAATAGTTTGTAGTGTTTATGTCAGAAATTATTGATTAAATAAAGGATTATAGTTATATGAGTCCTACCACACCTCTTTCTTTCTCAATCTAAAATAAATAGTTTGTAACGACTTTGGGCGTGGCTGAGTCTGCCCCGGCATAAGTGGAAACACGTCGTTACATGGCTATGGACGATATGTGGTTTCAACAGGACGGTGCCACTTGCCACACTGCTAATGAAACAATGGCTGTTTTGCGCTACAAAATCAATGGTCGTGTTATCTCACGTCGTGGCGATGTTAATTGGCCGCCTAGATCATGTGATTTGACACCGTTGGACTTCTTTCTTAAAGGTTATTTGAAAGAAAATGTGTACATCGATAAGCCAGCAACAATTCAAAGGCACATTAACGGCATAGAACCTCAATTATGCCTCAGCGAAAATTTTGACCATCGGATTTGGCCGATATTTTTTTCTATACATAATTGAACTAATATTATCATAATAAAAAGAATTGACAATAATTTCCTAAATAGTTTGTGTTTTATATAAAATCAACATCGGCCCTTAAAATGTAACCGCTCGTTATTACCTCAGTTAAAGAAATCCTGCCGTTTACTGGCACCTGCTTTTAAAGGCTGTTTATGGGATCTTAAAAAATTATTTCGAGTTCTTTAAAATCAAATAAGTGTATGTGCCCAACTGATTTGACATGACCTCGTACGTGTCTCTGTAAATCCACTGTCACCCAAAGTATTTTATCATGAGGTTTACTTCCACTCTTTTTTTATGCCATGCAAATTGAAATCATTGCGGAAAAACACGTACTCAAAAAACAAAAATTGCCATCGTAAAATCAAATACACCAACCTATATATATTTACCAGTACATTGACACATGCACACCCATGCATATTCATGTATACGTGCCTGCACTGCCAACATTTTCTATCGCGGAAGTGACTAAATAGTGGCGCTAGGAAGTTAAAACTCATCGTCTGCGATACCATTTTCTCATCGCAGAAGTGTCTTCCGTACAGAGAAGTTATACCCTCCGGAGTTAACTTCCAGAAGTTAACTACAACTAAGTCACTACAAAGAGTCACTTTGTAGTGCCTTCTTGGAAGTTACTTTTGATTCTCATTTTATTTTGCGGTCACTGCGACTTCGGCAGAAGTGTGTAATGTTGTTTAATATATCCATAACGACGCATGTAATTTTAGGCTGGTGTTGTAAACAACAAACAATCTTTCAATTGCCATCTGGATGATTTAAAGATGATTAAAGACTGTAAAGTAAATTGTTCTTGTAAAATTTAAACTTTCTTCCAATTATCGTCTGGAAGTTACAAAAGCGTAACCCATTTGACGATGGACGATGAAAGTAGCTTCCAAATGTTGGGAGGGTGTCTATGCAAACGAGTATATGTGTGTATGTGTTTGGCGAAAATACGTGGGTTTTGTGTGTGTGTGAGACGATGCCACACTTCCATTGAATTAATATTCAATTCAGGTTTTATGACTGTATTTGAGTAAGTGTCATATTGACAATTTTTGTCAATGAGAACACTCACTCATCCGCTTTATTAACTATTTTTGCTCGTAGTGATTTTTTACCTCCTGTCTTTTTTTCAGCAGGATATTAAAGCTCGCCACTGTCGGCAATGTGGATTTATAATGTCATCGAAATAAAAAAAAAAGATTTTTGGTGCTTTTCCGATTTGAATATAAAATTCTAAAATACAATCAGATTTCGAATTAAAGTGTTTAATTAAGTTTTTTATTATCTGTGGGAAAATTGATTTATTGATTCAAAAAAATAAAGGTGGGATGAGAGTTTGCTCTTAGTTCTGTTAGGGTTTGAGGCATGTTGTACTAGAACTCCTGTGGGGTAAAAGGCTACAAATTTCAATCTCCTCTAAGAGGTTACGCATATTTGTTTAGATTGAGTATTTTTACTCGCCAGCAGGGGCACTGAATAAAATATGGCGCTGAAGCGAACGATTTTTGAGCTGTTCCTCAAAGATAACACTGTTCTGCAACAAACTCCTTTTTTGGACGAAACCAACTGATCCTTATGCATATTTAATGCATGTTTTCCTGAATCCGAATTGAACGTCCGTGTTGGCCCATGACGTATAGTTTTCAAGATATCGAATTATCAGACATTTTCATTAATTTGCCTTAAACTTCGGCAATTCTTATCGAATTCATTTCAAAGTAAGTAATATTCATTGGCAAGTTATGGATCTTTGATAAATTATAAATGTTAAAAATCGAAAACAAATAAAGGATGTTACAGCCAAAAAAACCAAAATTGACCATGTTTAATGTTAAATCTCGTTCTTACAAAAACTGCAAAAACTCTGGCAATTTTCTGTTGGATTCTCAATATGTTACCATGGGGTTTAACAATTTTCTAACTTTTTTGTTTATATATTTTTTTAATTTCTTTTCAGATTATATTAATAACACTTGGAGAATAAATAATGTAGAGACTCACAACTGAACAAACAACCAGAAAAATAGAATTTTATTATTTAAATCAGCAATCAATTATTTTAACGCAAAAGGACGAAGCTTATTTTCATTTGAATGGCTTTGTTAATAAGCCGAACTGTAGGTTCTGAAAATCCAAGAGCCATTCATCAACGTCATTTGCACCCCATTAGGTGCACAGTATGGCATGGGATCACATCTGCAAATATCGTTGGGCCTTACTTCTTCGAGAATGAAGATGGAAGTGCTGTAACCGTAAATGGAGAGCGGTATCGGTTTATGATAGAACATTTTTACGTCCTGCTCTTGAAAACAGACCTAAGATGTGGTTTTAGCAGGACGCAGCCGTTGCCCAGACCACCCAAGACACTATGGCACTTTTAAGTCAAATTTTTGGAGAGCAAATAATTTTCAGAAATTCGGAAATTATTTGGCCAGCGCGATCGCCAGATTTGTCAGCACACGACTATTTTCTTTGGGGTTATTTGAAGGATTGAGAATATTTGAACAAGCCCGAGACAATCCTTCAATTCAAGGCCAAGATTGTTGCCGAAAATCGAACGCTATAGCCAAATTTTTTTTAAAAATGTTATGGAAAATGCTCTAAAACGAGATCATCATTGCGAAGCTGAAAGGGGGGGGGGGGGGGGGGTGTTTAATTAATTTTCATACTTAGTGTAAAAAAAATTCATTTTGTATAATCTGAGAAAAATTAAAAAAAAAAATCGCTGCAGCCGTAATTATCCCCTCAAAAAAAATTTAACCTTTCGGTCGCGTCATATTCAGGACTATAACCAAAATTTGGGCCTGATATTTGCAAGAGTGGTCTCAACCAAAGAACGAAAATTAACCGATTGCTACGGGAACCGTTCGCTGTTCGAGCGAAACCAATTCATTTAGTTTTAATGGTTTTGTATCATGACAACAAACGATACACGAAACATTTCGCCTCTGCCGAACAATACACGATTCGAAACACATAGCGCTCCTTACGTTGAGTTGAAACGTTTTGTGTATTGGTTAGTGATCATGACAACAAACTAAACTTTTCATCATTTGGTTTTTTGGCACTGTCGATCACTAACCAATCGTTCACTAGTTTTGTGTTTATGTATGAAAGCTGTGGGTTATAACCGATTGCTACGAGAACTGTTCGTTGTGACTCACAAGTTGTGAGAGGCAAACAAATATTTTTTTTCCATTTGTTATGATTTCTGTGTTCTTTTTGCTCAAGTGTTATTTTTCCTTTTACACTTGCGTTCGTGTGTATAAGCAGATTACAATCTCCATAGATTGCATCGTCAAGTGTGTTGCGGGGGTTGTTTTGCGGCATAGATTTATAGCTGTTTTTTTGGAGAATCAAATGTCAATTTTATGTGTTTAATGAAAAAGATTTTAAAATAAATAATAAAATAATAATAATGCCTCGACCAATGAAACAATATCTATGAAACAAATTAGCAAGCCTTGCAATCATACCATTGATTGTATTTTTATTTGCTTCAAAATAAAATTTAACAAACAAACATTTAAAGTTTAACTTTTAAACCACACGAGAAATTATAAACACTGCATCTATCTACTACATACATGTATGTAGGTGTACAAACATACACATGAGAGCGAACCATTGAAACCGTTTCATTGGGTTTCGTGTTATGTTCTCGATCGCGATCATTACCTAAACAAAACGAAAAAAATATTTTGTGTGTGAAACAATTCAATCGTTAGTGGTTTTGGTTCACAGGTGATCGTAACAAAACCGAAATGAACAGTTCGTAAAGGTTAATTTTCGTACCCTGGTCTCAACAACTCAAATATACACACCATATGACGTGCGAGCTGAATGTAAAACATTTTTCACAGAACGCTGATTAACGTACTTAAGCTGACTAATTTAAAGACGCGCTTGTAAAATAATACTGAATTAAGACGACAGTTAAATATCTTTTGAAAAGAAATACGAGGGCGACCGTAAAAGTAACTGGCCTAACATAAAAAGAACCGTTTTTTTTGGAATTATTATTTATTTTTCAACATAATCTCCTTCCAACTCAATACACTTCATCAAACGTTTTTCAAGTTTTTTAATTCCATCCGAAAAATAAGATTTTTCAAGACCTTCAAAATATGCCTCAGTTTCAGCAATAACCTCGCTATAGGACGAACATTTTTTGGCACTGAGAATTTTTTTTAAATTTGGAAACAAGAAATAATCAGAAGGAGCTAAATCTGGACTATATGGTGGATGCGGAGCAATTTCAAATCGTAATTCGGCCAGTTTTTGTTGAGTTAAAAATGCAGTGTGTGAAGGAGCATTATCTTGATGAAAAAGAACTTTTTTTTTTAAATGCGGTTGTTTTATCTTGATTTCTTCACTCAACCGATCCAATTATGCACAATAATATTCACTATTTATAGTTTTTTCCTTTCTCAAGATAATCAATAAATATTATACTCCTTGCATCCAAAAATACCGTGGCCATTACTTTTCTTGCTGACTTAACAGTTTTCGCCTTCTTGGGACCACCTTTACCAGCTTCTATCCATTGTTTTGACTGTTCTTTGCACTCTGGGATATAGCAATGGATCCATGTTTCATCAACAGTTGTGAATCGGCGCAAGAACTCTATTGAATTACGCTGATAAATCGCTAAAAGCTCCTCGGAATTGTTCCAACGGACGATTTTTTGGGGCAAAGTCAACAAACGCGGCACCCATCTTGCGGATAGCATTTTCATGTGGAGTTCTTCATGTAAAATACTCCAAGCTTGTTTTTCGTGTATTTTAACATATCAGCAAGTTCTCTGAGCTTTATTCGTCTATCATTGGTCACTTCATTAAATATGTTTCTAATGTCTTCAGCAGTTTTCGGTCTTCCAGAGCGTTGTTCATCTTCCGTACTTGAACGACCCATTTTAAATTGTTGAGCCCAGGATTTCACGGTGGAGTATGATGGTGCATTATCACCATGAACAGAATCCAATTCATCTTTGATTAATTGTGGCGTATAACCTTTCATATAAAAGTGTTTAATTACCGCACGAAACTCTTTATTTTCCATTTTTCAAAAATTATAAAACTTGTTTACTTCAATCACCTGTAACAAAGAAAATAATCATTAAATATTTTGGAAATTTTGACAGATGGCTTATAAAAGATTGATCATTGGCCTGCACAATTACTGGATCATTTTGTAAAATGTTTTGATCAATGTAAAATACTTGTGAATGCCTTTCGAAATTGGATCAGTATTTAAGCTTCATCTAAACAGCCAGGCAGCCTAAGACCAATGCTGTAATCTGTTATTTTTTCTTGTGTAGGATTTAGGAGTACCATTTCAATGAAACTGAGTTTTATATAAAGGATATTCCGATACGCGAGTCATAACGATTATATAATGGTTATATTGCTGTTCAGCCCGAGGTAGTAACTTTTGTGTCGATAGTGACGCAGCTTTAAAGACTATGCAGTTCCCTTGGGTGAACATAGGAGCAGATTAACTGGCATATCTTGGCTCATAAAAGGATGCAGCAGATACGCAAACTGTTAGTTATGTAAGTTTGCTCGTTGGAGTCTCATACAACGAGCATTAGGCTAACGACTAGGAAATAACAGGTTGAAGTTGTCGAATACGGCTGGTTGTGTGTAGATAAGGAAGAGCTTGAGACATTGGATCACATGTTATGTTGATACCTGTCCTTCCCAAACGGAGAAGTTGACCAGGGAAGTACTTTCTTGATGAGCTATCCATATACATGATGGTAGATCTACTTAGTTTATCAACGATTCGTCGTGGCTCAAGGGTAGCTTCCTACAGTTCTTGTAGCGCTAAGTCATCTAAGATAATCAAAGGGGACAGTACACCTTTGGGTGACCGAATGGATATACCGCGTGTTAAGTTTGTCCGACATAGCGACCTAACATGTCCGTGCTGCAAGTTCATAGTTTGCCGAGCACCATGCTTAGTTGCTTCAAGGTATTAAAGCCACAAATTAACATGTTGCTTCACCATTTGCCGTAAAAAATGTCGATACTTGTGCGGTTAAAAGTCCGAAGGCCGTTTTGCCGTATTATCCTCATTCTCGACAACCCACCCATCTTATTAGGTGTGTGTGACTGATTCTAATGTATTGCCCTTAGATTTTTAATGCCCCACAATCTACCTTTTTGTCCAATGGTTAGCCACTTATGCGGCATTGAAAGATAATTTAAAAAATAATTTTATGGAGCATCTGGTGTGTTTTACTCGCTTGCGGTCTAAATTTCCAATCAAATCTCCAAATCAATTTTATTGATTACGTACTTCCCAAATAGAACAGTTTTATTAAAAGCAAGAAACGAAGCTACGAGGGCGGTTCGGAAAGTTCTTAGCCTATCAATGAAAGAGAATAGTTAGTTTTTCAAAAATATTTTTTATTTTTCAATATAATCTCATGAAACTTCAATACACTTCGTCCAACGCTTATCTAGCAATTCTATCCCTTGATTTAAATAGTTTTCCTCAAGGTCTTCAAAATAGTGGTTTACAACTGTAATTGCAACTTCATTTGAGGTAAAACGCTTGCCAGCAAGGAATTTTTTTAGATTTGGGAACAGGTAAAAGTCACTGGGAGCTAAATCAGGAGAGTAAGGTGGGTGGTCAAGCAACTCGTACTTTAATTCGTTGATTTTAGCCATTGTTAAAACACTCTTGTGCGCTGGTGCGTTGTCTTGATGAAAAATTATTTTTTTGTGTTGTAAGCCAGGACGTTTTTCTCGAATTTGTACATTTAATTGATCTAAAAGGTTGCAATAGTACTCTGAATTTATTGTTTTACCCTTTTGCGGATAGTCAATCAATAAAATACCTTTGAAGTCCTAAAAAATGGTTGCCATAACCTTACCAGCCGATTGAATTGTTTTTGCCTTCTTTGGGGCACTTCCTCCAGCTTCAGTTCATTGTTTGGATTGTTCTTTTGTCTCTGGAGTATAGTGGTGGATCCACGTCTCATCCACAGTTATGAAACGACGCTTATAATCCATTTTATTTCGCTGAAAACGATCCAAACAAGCTTGAGAAATGTTCATTCTAATGCGTTTTTGGTCGATTGTTAACAAGTGCGGCACCCATCTTGCAGAAAGCTTTTTCATCTGTAGTTCTTCATGCAAAATTAAATGGACTCGATCATTTGAGATGCCCATGATATTAGCTATTTCACGCACTTTTATTCGTCGATCATTTAATACCATATCATGCACTTTGGCTACAATATCTGTTGTTGTTGCTGTTTTTGGACGTCCACTACGTGGTTCATCTTCAATGCTTGTACGACCACGTTTAAATTCAGCAACCCAATTTTTTACTGTTGCATATGAAGGAGCACTTTCACCTAACACATTTACCATATCATTATGAATTTCTTGTTCCGATAAACCTTTTTTATGTAAATATTTAATGACACCACGCATTTCCAATTTTTTCATTGTAAAAAAATCGCGGATGCGTCTTTTGTGAACACCTGTTTCTATATGAAGGAGTTGCCAGATCGAAACAAAATTTAACATGTGTTCATAGCAGAGACGGAAGTTTCCAAACACTTTTTTCTGTTTATACCGCGCTTTTTGTGCTAGGCTAAGAAGTTTCCGAACCGCCCTCGTACATCCTAAATATTTCAGTTACATTAATGGAATCTAATAAAATATACCGGTCTCAGATCGGTTGACCCACAATACGAAGGTACATTTGTATTGAGGGTATATGAAAACATGGACCGATCTCGATGGTTTTTAATAAAGTTTATTTTTTTGTGCAAAACAGCACTACAAACCAAACGAAATTTTTTGCTGTGAGGTCGGTTAGACCCAAAATCTAAACGTACACACAGAAAAAAATTAATTGTAAATCGGCTGGGACAACAAAGATTCGGCTGCAAAAGGGTAATTTCGGCTACAATTACCAATGGGTATAATCGTAATGGATACAAGTTTTCGGTTTGAAATACCACAAGATGATAAATATGATCATCGTACTGTAATTACAACTTATTGATCGGTCATATTAATTAAACGCGAAAAATGTATAAAGTGGCGACAAATGGTGGTTGTGTCAGCCATTACTTTTGTTGTAACTAGTTATTAGCGATTAAAACAAAAACTTCACCATTACCTTCAACGGGTTGTTTAATGATTTTTTTTAATTCGAATATTACTGACTTTGAGCCAATCGATTAACCATTTTTATCCAGTAAAAATAATACATTATTTTATCCATTGTTTCCTCGTCATTACCCTCCCTAAGAGTACTTCAATTGTGTAAGTAACTTGTTTTTTTTTTGCCTCTGACTGACATTGACTTCGTTGAACAAGTGTGGTACGAGTATGTGGATTTTTAGGAGCAAAAATTTTCTTCTGTAGGTACGATAATGTATGTTGTGTTTCACCTATACTACTGTCCCAAATACCTTAAAATTACAGAGCAGCAACTAACATTCGGTTCTACTGATGGAATACTCGAGTTGCATGTAACCTCAATCATTTGGTCGGCATAAAATTCGGTTGTACCACTGAATCTGTTCTGTGTATGTGCAATTTTATGCGGACAAAAACTAGATTTGGAACGATCTTGTCTATTTTCAGCAATGTTTATCTGTGTGAAAATTTATACCACAAACCAAACATGATGAAAATCTGCTGCAGTTAAATTCCGCTAGCTTGCACATTGATAAAAATCTCTGCAACTAGGATTGAACTGCGAGGGCATATCAATAACTCCGTGACTTTTCGAATAAAAAAATGATTTAAAAAAAAAAATAATTTTTAACATCCAATTTTTGTAATCCAAAAATAACGATGTTTAAAAAAAAAAATTTTTTAACATCCAACTTTTGTAATCCTTCCAAAAAATAAGATTTTTCGAGGTGCATAAAATAGGCATTTATTTGATTCATAGTTTTATCGTTGGAGTTGAATCTCTTTCCACCGTGTCATTTCTTTAAGCTTGAAACTTGGAAATAGTCACTGGGGGCCAAATCCGGAGAATATGTGGGATGAGGTACCAATTCGTAACCCAAATCATGCAATTTTGTCACTGAGACTGCACACGTGCATTATCTTGGCAATATGGGTCGTTTTTTTAAATCCGGGTTAAATCAGTCGCATAAAATGGCTTAATATTCGCCGTTTATTGTTTTACCCTTTTGAAGGTAACACTAGCCAACAGTCGTTTTGTTATTTGGTTCTAGCATAATTTTTCTCATTGATTTTGACCTACTAAACACGAAAATGAGTTTTAAAAATTTTTCAGTCGATTGGTTTTCGAGATACAAATTTTTGAACTTTTTTTTTAAATTTTTGGAGGTACACTTACAATTTTGAGCATATCTTTCGTCTTCTTTGACCTATTTGATCCTACTACTAATCAAATTAAAGAAAATTGAGCCGTCTACAACTCATTCTCAGAAAATTTTTAAATCGAGTAAGTAGTTTTGATGTTGGCGGCTTAAAAAGGTTAAAAAACGGCGTTTTTTTAGTAAAAATGTGGTCAAAAATTATGGTCAATTGAGAGCAAACGCGGCAGACATTCTGAAGACAGCTTTCTTAAATGCAACTGATCATGTAAAATCGAAACCACTCTGCCATATGAAATGTGTATGGTATCTCTCTCACGCACTTTTACTCTTCGATCGGATTTTTCGACAATTTCAGGTGTATTGACCTTAATTGGTCGTCCTGGACGTTCAGCGTCATTTGTACTTGTGTCACCACAACGAAAGACAGTAAACCAAGTGCAGAGTCCCTTTAGTATTTATTAAGCTTTTCCTTGGTTATTTCGCAAAAAATAATTTTTAATTTGCACTCGAAATTCTTTTTTTTCCATTTTTAAAAAAAATACACGAGGTTGTACGTTCTCTCAAAAATTGACAGTAGTCTATTAACAGGTGCTACTTGATGGGGATAGTGATGCATTTCATATAACTACGAAGGAAGTTGGAAAAGTCACCGAATTATCGTTATGCCCTCGTACCAAAAATCTGTTTAAAAAAAGAATTTCCGCGCAACCACCAAATTGTTATTATCGTCATGGATATTCGGCCCGACATACGACAAGATGATATACATGATCATTGTATTGTACACACAACTAATAAATGGTCATAAGGTGAAAAAGGCGAAAAAGCTAGTTAGTTGGTGTGGCAACCCTCCCAAACTGACAGTGCACGATAACAACCAGTTGATCTGGCAACGCATATATGAATTATTATTGTTTAGTTTTCTGATGCAATAAGTTGTGTTTTCTTACGTTTGGTATAATAAATAAATAAGACGATAATATAAACAGTAAGTTGAAATATATCTTCTTAATCTGGATAGAATCCTGAGCTGTTACATTGGCGACGAGTGATTTCAGATTGCCAGTTAGGCAAATAAATTCTGTGTTTTAGTTCAAAGAACTAGAATAAGAACAAGCACGAGCAAGGTGTACGAAATCTGTGTTCCAATTTGGAAAATCCATTTGGAATAAGATCTGGGCCAGTTGGGCAAATGAAGTACAAATAAAGGTACAAGACGATCAGTCGTAAGTTGAAATATTATGTCGACCTGACAGTGATTTTATTTAAACATTTTGTTTGTTTAGGAAACAATAACATTGATTCCGAACATGAATGAGACAAATGGAATTAGGCCATTTCTTTGTGAGGCAATTGACAAGTCGCTTATTCGTACTGAGTGGGAAAAATGGCTGAGGGCATTCACTTTCTACACTCAGGCTGAAGAAATAACAGATGCTGCCAAGAAAAAGAATAAACTTTTACATTATGGTGGGACTCAACTGCAGGAAGTGGCCCATAACATTCCAGATGCACTTACTTGTGGGGAAAAAGACGATGCCTATAAAGTGTAAGTTGACAAATTGACTGACTATTTTTCCCCAGAAAGGAATTCAACATTTGAGAGGCATTTGTTTCGATCACTTAAGTCAGAATCGGGTGAAACCTTTAATAAATTCTTATTGAGGACGCGGCAACAGGCTTCAAAGTGTGTGTTTGGTGAAACAAAGACTGATATTCTGGAAATCAGCATCAACGATAAATTGATTGACTCATGGGCATCTGCCGATTTGAAAAAGAGGTTATTGGAAAAAGAGCACTCCTTAAAGGAAATTATTGAAATTTGCCAAGTCCATGAGCAAATTAATGCTCAGTCAAAATCAATGGATGCTCCAAGTACAACTGTTGAAATCAATAAAATTGCAAATAACTGCGAGTGTTTTAGATGTGGACAAAACAGTCATGACGGAAACAGTGTAGATTGTCCAGCCAGGAAAATTAAATGCAACAAATGTGGCCTGGTGGGACATTATGCCCGGAAATGCCGTACTGTTTCAAATAAACGGAAATTTTCTTCACATGATAACAGAAATCCAAAGCGTCGAGATTTTGGTTATTCCAAGATAAGATATATTGATGGCCAATCCAAATCAAATGATGACTGCTGTTTTAAAATATTTGATAAAGGAGAATCCACGATTGAGGTAATACCGTGTTTTGTAGGTGGTAAGAAAATAAGTATGTTGATAGATTCCGGATCAAAATACAACCTCCTGTGTGAAGATGATTGGTATTTGTTGAAGACCGAAAAAGCAGTGATGTGGAATACTCTTCACAGTAATAAATTGTCTACAAAATTTGGAAAAACTGAATATGAAGTAACTGAGAGGAAGGGAAATGATGTTGTAAGTAGTAGGGATATGCTGATTCCAAATAATGATTGACAGCTAAAAGCACATTAATCATTTTTAATGTGCTTTTGGTATAGGGAATCCTATATAATTAATTTTTATTACCTTGGGGGTATGAGTACGTGATGTGACCCTTTTTTATTTGGTAATAGGAAATCCTATGTGGTTTTCAGATAGTCCTAGGTAATTAATTTTTATTACCTTGGGGGTATGAGTACGTGATGTGACCCTTTTTTATTTGGTAATAGGAAATCCTATGTGGTTTTCAGATAGTCCTAGGTAATTAATTTTTATTACCTTGGGGGTATGAGTACGTGATGTGACTTTTCTTTGTTAGGGGTATAGGAAAATCCAATGTGGTTATCAGATACTCCAAGATAATTAATTTTTTATTAGCTTGGATGAGTACGTGATGTCCCCCCCTTTTTATTTGGATATATATGGAGATGATAATAAATTTTTATTAGCTTGTGTGGTGGGGATCGTGATGTGACCCTTTTTTTATTTGATATGGTGTATGATTAAACATCGAGTGCAGTCATTGCTTCATCGATCGTCATAGTTCTGAGCCTTTCTTTGAAATTTTACCGTTAAGATGGTGCTTGTGTTTAGAAGTATTCAAGTTAGTGTTTTAGGGTTGCACGTGTTCATATGTTTTGTCGTCATTGTTTTTATGAACCCTATTTTCCTTTTTTGCTGTCTGATAGAAAATCCCTTATGCCCATGTTGTGTGTGTGTGCTAGAGTTATGTTGTGTTCGTTAGAGTTCTGAGCCTTTCTTTGGAATTTTTCCGTCCACATGGTGCTTATGTGTATGCTTGAGTTTGTGTGTGTTTTGATATTTCAGAGATCTTAATTTTTTCAATTTCAATTCGTTAGAGTACTGAACCTTTCTTTTCCGTCAAAAAATACTTGTGTGGTGAAGGAGTACGTGCTCGTCTGTTCTATCGTCATTGTTTTGATAACCCTGTCGCTAGAATTATACATATTTTTGTTTTTTGGGTTTGACAATTTGTTGCCCTGTTTTGATTTACAAGTGACAATGTACTTGATTTTGAATGTATGTGGAAATTGTGGCTTGTGACCTTATGTAACGTTTGAAAGATGCACTGTGGTGTTGGACAATTTTTTTGAAATTTTTCCGCTAACACGGTGTTTGCCTAAATTTGTTTTTGTTAAAGTTAGTCTTTGTTGATACATTGTGAGTGGCACATCAAAATATTTTAAAGAATTACTCATTTTACCTGTATATCAGTTTTGTAAACACGAATACATATTTTAACTCCGATAGGAAATTTTTTAATACTAATATTATTATTAAACAAATTGTGTAATAGAAGAAAAAAAAAATACAAACAAACAAAAGAGAAAAAAGAAAGAAGAAATACGAAGCAAAACAAAGTAATAAATATACTAAAAAATGTCTTATATCTGTGCTATATGCAAAATGGAGTTTAATTCCAGTGTTATTTACAAAAAGCACTTAAAAAATCATTGTTCAAAGTGTAATAAATATATTGAAGGTGCGTACGCGATGAAGTTTCATCATACGATTGCTCATGATGATGGAAACGTGATTTCCCAGTCCGCTGCAAAAAGGAAAATAGAGAAGGCGTCTCAATTAAGTGCAAAACGGGTAAAACCTTCATCAACCCTATATGCGTCTACACATAATTCGACAATGGAAAGTCGCGGACAATCAGGATGGGGTTACTATGGTGGGCAACAACAATCACAATACCCCCTATATGAAAATATACCAACATCAGATAGTCGATACCGCCAATATCAAAATCAAGAAGGATGGGGTTACTATAGTGGGCAACAACAACCACAATACCCCCTATACGAAAATATGCCGACAACATCTAATAGTCTATACCCTCAATATCAGAATCATGGACAACCTGGATGGGGTTACTATGATGGACAACAACAAACTCAATATCCTAATAATGAATACACGTATACAACTTCGGTCAGTGGACACCCCCAGATGTCAAATAACGAGGAAACGCGTTCCGAAAACCGGAAACAACAGCAACAGCTACAAATACCTCAAACCTGTAAAAGTTCTCAACAGTCCTCCTCAAGTAGAGCAAACACCCTATGCGAGGAATGCAACATATATATCCCCACCAACAGCATATACTCACACAATCGAACAACTAAACATAGGAAAAATGCAGCAGTTTGCATTAGTAAAAATATTAATGTGATAAAGAGTATTTATAATAAAAGAATTGCAACTTATGAATACAAAAACTCAACAAATATTATTTTGCCCGAAGAGTTTTTAATAAGCAGCAAAAAATGTTTAGTTCAACTATTAAGAGATAGTTTAGTAGAACATACTGTACTCAAGTTTAATGTGGAGTTGGTGGCTGATTACATTAAACCATTAATAGAAACGGAATCTTCAGCAATGCCTCCGCATAAAAATAAAGAGCAGCACCCTTTGGTAAACAAAACGTATATTGGAGATCAAAATGCAAATATGAAAACTAATGAAGATAGTCAAGCCTGCACAACTATGAAACATATCACAAAAATGCAGTTGCTAACTTTATCTGATGACATTGGTAGCATTTTTGATGACCATGCTGATATGCTAGCAAACAAAATGGGTGAATTCCAAGAGAGAGATTCTGGATGGTCTCTAACACGGATTCTTAAGCTCGAGATTAATGTTAAAAAAGCTTCATTAACTAGAGGTTCCCAATATATAGTTACTCCAAAAACGCTCCGAAACAAGTCAGCCTGCATCAACATTAAAAACCTTGATGATGATTTTTGTTTTAAATGGTGTATGGTAGCAGCATTGGATTGCAAACCAACAGTCAACTGTGGACTCACTTCTTCATATGATGTTGACATTAATAGTGAACTCATAACACTTAAAAGTGGTGTTATCTTGAATTTTACCGGAATGCAATTTCCTATAGCTTTGCAACACATTCGAATGTTCGAAGAAAGCAACGTCGGTATAAGTGTCAATGTCTTTGGATATGAGAAAGATGAAATTGTTGGTCCATACTACCTAACAAAAGAAGAGAAGTTGCAACATGTCAATCTAATGCTGCTACATGAAGAAGGAAAATTTCATTTCATATTGATCAAGAATATGTCAAGGTAATATATTAATTATTTATCTTTTTAATCATCTTTAATTCACCATTTTTTTTCTTTCTTTTAACGCTATAGACTTTTAAGCCGTCAATATAGTAAGACCGGCAATCAAATCCATATATGCAATAGTTGCATACAATCATTTGGAAGTGTTGAACTGCTTAATCGCCATAAACCGGAGTGTGGAGGAATTGTGACGCATCTGCCCGTAGGAGATGCTGCTGTTTTAAAATTTAAGGGGCATCATAGACAGCATGATGTACCATTTGTGGTATATGCTGATTTTGAGTGTATATTGGAGAAGTTTACTAATACAACAGATAATTCAAAAACTGAAAGTATTAGTAAGCATATTCCATGTGCATTTGCGTACTATATAAAATGTGGGTTCAATAGTAGGTTAGATAAATTTAAAACGTATACAGGATTAGATGCACCAACAAAATTTTTAGAAAATCTTATTGCAGACTGTAAAAATATATATATGGAACATTTAAATGTAGTTGTCGAAATGAATAGTTTAACACCCTTAGATGAAGAGCAATTTAAAAATAGCATCAATTGTTACATTTGTGAGGAAGCATTAGGCAATGATAGAGTTAGAGATCACTGTCATTTAAGCGGTCAATATAGGGGGGCAGCCCATAATATTTGCAATCTCAACCATCAGGTTGCCAAATTCATCCCCATATATTTCCATAACTTTTCTTCATACGACTGTCATCTCTTTGTTAAAGAGTTGTTGGAATATGATGGGGAAACAACTGTTATTCCATTAAACAAGGAATTATATGTATCCCTCTCACATTTCATTCCAATAAATGGTAAAAAACGATTAGAGTTGAGATTTTTAGATTCAATTAGATTTATGGCAGCCAGTTTAGACTCCTTAGCTAAAAATCTTTCAAAGGATGATTTTCATACAGTTCGCAGTCAATTTGTAAACGATAATGAGTTTAATCTCATGAGTAGAAAAGGTCAATTTCCTTATGAGTACCTGCAATCGTTCGATGTGTTGAAAGAGACTGAACTTCCATCGATAGAAAATTTTTTTAGCACTTTAACGAATAAAAGTTGTTCATTAGAGGAATATGAACATGCCATTAACGTTTGGAGAACATTTGATTGTAAAAATTTACAAGAATATATGGAGTTATATTTAAAGGCTGACGTTTTAATTCTAACTGATGTATTTGAGAACTTTAGACGTCTTTGTAAATCAATTTACAAGTTAGATGCAAGTCACTATTACACAGCACCAGGTCTTTCCTGGGATGCAATGTTAAAAATGACGAAGGTAGAACTGGAACTCCTAACGGACATTGACATGTACAATTTTTGTAAAAATGGAATTCGTGGTGGTATAGTACAATGTTCAAAAAGGCATACGGTTGCGAATAACGAGTATTTAGATGATTATGACAAAAGTAAACCAGCTGAATATCTTATGTATCTAGACGCCAACAATCTATATGGGTGGGCAATGTCCGAATATCTCCCTTTAAATAATTTCAAGTGGGTTGAAGGAACGGAATTTGCAAAACTATCCAAGAGTGAAAATATTTTAAATATTGGAGATAATTCTCCAGTTGGTTATATTTATGAAGTTGATTTAGAGTACCCTACTCACCTTCATGATATACATAACGATTTACCTTTTTGTGCGCAAAACAAAATTGTGGGTGAATCCAAATATAAAAAGTTAATAACCGACTTTTCTTCTAAAAACTCATATGCCATACACTACAGAAATCTTCGTCAAGCATTACAACAAGGAATAATCTTAAGCGGTGTAAAACGTATACTAGCATTCAACCAAGATGCATGGTTGAAAAAGTACATCGATGTTAATACAGAGTACAGAACCAAAGCAAAAAATACGTTTGAAAAAGATTTCTTTAAATTGTTAAATAACGCCGTATATGGAAAGACAATGGAGAATGTAGATAAAAGAAAAGATGTTAAAATTGTTAATCACTGGGAGACCATAAATAAAAAAAAGTTAGGCGCGCGATCGTTGATAGCCAAACCTAATTTTCATAGTTTAACTCAGTTCTCTGATAAGGCTCTCGCAATCCAGTTAAATCGAGTCAAGGCCATTTACAATAAACCAATATATTTAGGATTCTGTGTTCTAGAACTATCAAAGTGGAAAATGTATGATTTCCATTATGGTTTTATGAAACCTAAATTTCAAGATGATTTATCGTTAAATTATATGGACACAGATTCATTTATATATTCGTTAAAGGGAAGAGATTTTTATAAAGAAATAACGTCTAGTGAAATTCAGGAGAGATTTGACACCTCAGAGTATCCGTCGATGAATATATTCAATATTGCACTGGTCAATAAAAAGAAGCTAGGAATGATGAAAGACGAAAACTGTGGAAGAGTTATGAAGGAGTTCATAGGATTGAGACCAAAAATGTATGCGATAAGTGTACAACATGGTGCTGAAATTTTAAAATCTAAGGGTGTTAAAAAGTCCATCCTCTCTACATACAACATAGATACTTTTAGAGATTGTTTACTAAATAAAAGTAGAATTACGGGTGATATGCTAACATTTAAATCTAAAAATCATGTTATTTATACAAATAAACAAAATAAAATCACATTGAGTTGTGATGATAATAAAAGAAAGATTAAACCTGATGGTGTAACCACATATGCTTGGGGTCACTTTAGAATATCAAACGAAAATGTTATTAATTCTGAAATGTTTGATGGAGTTGATTTAATGAATCTTTCATTTACCGATGAAGGAATTGAAATGTATTTATTATAATCTCCAGAGTAAATAAGCTTATTATATTATTTTTGTTAATTATTTATAAGAAGAAAAAAATTTTAATAAAAGAAAAAAAAAAATTTCAAATGTTTATATTTTATTTATATTTTTTATTATGGAAATTATGTAAGTATACAATCTTAAATATAAATAAATAAATAATTGAGGGAGGGAGAAATTTAAAAGATTTTTCTAACAATTCCTGTTAAGGGTGTGTACTCCATCCATCGATCATGTAGTATTAAACAATATGCAAATGTATTTGCTGGGATTGATGTACCGGTTTCAAACTCAATTTTTACGTCGATTGGCCCGCTTTTGATTGTCTCATTCTGATGACTGACATCGATAACCATAATTGGTTTCTCTTTAAATTGTTCCCATGAAATAATTGGTTGTGGGTCTCTCAGATAATAACTTTGTTGAAATTTAGCATACATATCGTAGAGAACAGCATATCGGTTATCATCAAACTTTAAATTTAAGTCATCATAGGGGTAGATATCTGAATTTAGGTATACTTTCATATTTGTAAGATTACAGTGAATAAATTTTTTATTATTTTCAAATGCAATCAGAATTAAACGTGGTCTTTCTCTATTAGTCGATAATTTTACATTCCAATTACACTTTGTTGCGCCTGCAAAGGTTGGATTAAAATGACAATCCCAACTCCTAAATGCCAGAGGTAAAGATGTTCCATCTCTTATTATTTTCATCATTTTTAGTTTTGTGGAATCGGATAGATGAATGTGAGGGATTCTCCATGTTAAATTTGTTATAGCTAATTTTAAATTTTCATTTTTATCAGTTGAATAACAAGCATTGGTATCACTTGAGCTTCGTAGTAAAATAAGATCATGCTTGCAGTTTAAAATAACCTTTTTAAAGTCTTCAGCGAACCCCAACAATAACTTAAGGGGAATATAAAAGTTAAATGACTCCACCGATAAATCTTCACCAACATTCCATCCAGCATTCTTCATCATATTGCTTTCAAATTCGCTTAGAGAGACAAAATTCTTTATTGTGCTTGATATTCCTAAATTTCGTGTTCTATCGATTTCTATACCATTAATTTCATAGCGTATTTCATCAAACATGTGAGCTACACAGTTGTTTCGTAGTCGGGCATTTGAAGATTTTTCACCACCTGATAGCGTTACATTTCCTTCAATATACAGATAACTTTCACTCGGTAGAACATATAAGTCTTGATTTTGAATTGTAATTCTAATTTCATCGTTATGCTTAAACGATTGTATATATGGAATATAGCTATGATATTCCTTTTTTATTATGCTTTCGTCCGAAAGGGGTTCATCAGTGACGTCAAGCAGTTCAGACATTATTTTTTTTTTAAATGTAGATTTAAAGATTTCAAAAATTTTTGATTTTCTTTTGTTAACTGTGGTCTTTTAGGTTTGACTGCTGGAATGGGAATGTTTAAGTCTTTCTTTTTATTAGTATATATATTATAAATTATCATTTTGATATTGGTCTAAGATGAAGTCGAAGTGTAATTTCTTCCCCGCGAAAATTAATTAATCGTGATTCTTGATCAACAATCCATACTTTTAGAGTACTTATTTCTTTGACGTTTACTGGCAAATAAATGAGATTTCTAGGTGTTTCGTCCAATTTATATCCTGGAGAAACGTTAATTGCGAATTGATGAATAGTGTGTGCCGTTAAATTATTCATATAAGCTCCAGTTGTTATATTACACTGTATTTGTATGGCATTGACCTTTAAAATGTTGACGGGAAGATAAGAATAGTGTCTTGTATTCGATATTAGTATTCTTTCATCAAATCCAAAAAGAGTTCCTATAGAACGATCTTTATTAAAATTAATTGCGTCATGTGAGGAAAATATTTCAATTTGCAATGTATTATTATTTGCTTTTATCTCTATTGTTTTGTTTTCGTTTTGCCTTTTATATGCTGTCTTTATAGTTTTCACTATGTCAGTTAGCTCGTAGGAACCTATCGGTAATTCAATTACCATATCACCAATATGAAATAAATTATTATCATAATCAATGTTTGGAATTGAGTTGTATGAGTGAAAATCTACTAAACATGCTTCATATTCCCCAGATAATTCAATAGGGGGAAAATAATTAGCAGTTAATATAGAAGATCTTCCGCTCAAAGCTAATGTTACTGACATTATGAAAGTTAAATAATAAATGAAAATAAATGTTTTGTATTAGTTGTTTTATTCATTTTTATTGAAATTATTTAAAATTATAGTATTTTATTTTTGTTTATCCATGAATTATGATGATTCGAGAAGCCCAACCATTTAACATATACTCTATCACCATTTGATTTCAATACTTTTTTTTACAAGATATGTGTTCGGAAAACGAGTACGTAGAAGCTCTTCCTTGTAGAATCCACCTTTGATTGGGTTGCCTTGATAGTCTTCTAGAAGACACGTTACTGGGTTTGTGTTTTGGATAGCTCTTATTTTAAATATTTCTGTTGTCCAATTGGGTGTATATCCTTTTTCAAAAATGTGTTTGTATTTACTTATACGTACATAATTTCCCACATGAAGTTTGGAAGGTATATATATTTTGAGGCGATTATATACGGTATTCAGCAAATTTTTTTCGTTCGAAACACTCACATCGCTTGGGGTCATTTTGATTGTTCTATGCACTTTGCGGTTATAAGTTTCCACCAACTTTTTATAGTTATTATACCAACGGTAGTTACCGTTGAAGCTAAATTCTCTCCACATCATACCCTTTAACGTTCTGTTAAAACGTTCAACAATTGAAGCCTTCATAACGCTGTATGTTGAGTAGTGATTGATTGAATGTGTTTTCATAAGTTGTTCAAATTGTTTATTAAAAAATTCTTTTCCATCATCAGTTTGTAAATTGTTGGGTATACGCCCTAAGTTTAATATTCTTTGAAATGCAGCAGTTACATCAGTGGCATTTTTTGATTTAGTTGCTTCAACCCAAGCAAATTTTGAAAAAGTGTCAATAACTGTTAACATATATTTATATCCTCTATTTAGCTTTGAGTAATTTCCCATTTCAACCAAGTCAGCTTGCCATAAGTCATCAATTCCCTTCATTACTACTCTTCGTCGCTGAAAATGTTTTCTTGCTTGGGCATGCAGTTCGTTTACTATTGATCTTCTTTCCATTTTTGATGATGTAAACAATAAATAAATTCTTAATCGTTGGATGGTTGGATGTATATCGTTATAATATCTTTAAGATTCTTATTCAAGTTTGCTATTTCTTCTCTGACATTATTTATTTTCTTATTAAATTCACTTCTTAATATTTCTTGTGAATCGTAGATATGTGTTTGTAAGTAAGCTTTGTTGACTGCATCTGTTTCTGCTGACGGCGGTGCCAAATTTTTGATTTTTTTATTTTGTATATCGATGTTATTATTCCAATCCATAGTAATTCCAAATATTTCAGTAACATTGCTCCTTAATATAAAAGAACTATTATTAGAAAAGTGACCGAACTTGTCGACACTCATGTTGCGAATAATAGATTTTTCGGTAATATCAGTAAATTATATCAGCTTCCCTCAGTTCCTCAATTATGGATACTATTTCATTATTATGATTCGTATTACCAGCGCTTTGTGAAGCCAACAAAAGTTTTAGACGTTCCACTAACTCGTTGGGGTCATCCCAGTATATATAGTTGGACTTTTCACGATTAACAGTCATTAAACCTTTACCCGTGTGAGTAGCTTCAAAGAGTCTTTTTATAATTTTTTTATACTTATAGCTTTTGTTTCCTTTAATTTGGTCGTTTGCGTCATAATTTCTTTTATGTGCGTTAGTATTCATCAGAATTCTTTTATAGATATCAAGTTCGAATTTGTCATATTTCTTGGGGATTTTATGAAAAATGAGTTCAAATAAACCTGGTGTATAAGCCCACGAATTATTTCCGATAATAATTTTGTTTTCGTTTAATCGAAGGTTGTTGTTGGCGAATTTCCAGTCACCTTTCTCATCTTTATGTGGACCATATGTTGTATCAAGTTTTTTTACGTTATGAAGTAATGATAAATCGATAACGTCCGATTCATTTTCATCTGATTGAGAAAAGAAATCATTCTCATTTGTTTCATCTTCAGAATTCCAATGATCTTTCTTAAATGTTTTTACAATAGGGGTTTCAACATTGTCTTCCTTAAATTTCTTTATCGGAGTACTGCTGTCGAATTTTAGACTCTGTTGGGTTGTAGCTGCAGGTCTTTTAGTATTAGTTAATTTTAATATTTCATTTAATGGTTCGATCACTGGCTTAAAGGTATTAGATAATCTCTCACTTTTTTCCGCTTCCCCTAATTTTATGCTATTAAATTTCTGTTTTAAGATTTTTCTCGACTTAATTAATTCCTTTAGAAGGGTTTCCTCCATGCTTATAGGTTGATTTATAGCTTATAGATTGATTATATCAACTGATGGATAGTTAATTTCAACTGGTAGACTGTTAATTTAAACTGGTAGGCAGGTTGTTTCAACTGGTAGGCTGTATATTTCAACTGGTAGGCTGTTTATTTCAACTGGTAGGCTGTTTATTTCAACTGGTCGAGCTGTTAATTTCAACTGGTAGGCTGTTTATTTCAACTGGTCGAGCTGATAATTTCAACTGGTAGGCTGTTCATTTCAACTGGTAGGCTGTTAGTTTCAACTGGTGGGTTGTTTATTTCAACTGGTAGGCTGTTTGTTTCAACTAGACTATTTAACTTGATCGACGTCTGTTGGAATCAGAGGTTGATTTATTACTAACTATGAATGTACTCATTGAAACCTTTTCTATAACGTCCACAGCGAATTTCGTCTTCTTTATTTATAACTAAAAATCCATGCTTATCTTTCCAACACTCTCGGCATATATCACGAAAGTTATCAAAAGTCATATCGCTTCCAACATGATCATTATATATATGTTTCATGTTCATTTCATCTTGTTTAAACATTATTATAATATTAGCGTTATCGCGAATTAAATGTTTTGGAATATGAGTATATGTTTGACATAAATAGAATGAATCTATATCGCGATGTCGACCCATACAAAAGTATAATCTTATATTGTTTTGTTTTTCGCATGCAATATCATCAAATATAAATATTGAATTAGGGTTGGCATGTTCAGGTTCAATAACATCTTCTCCATTTGTATATGTATAATATCCCATTCCTTTTATAGGTGTAACAAGCTGTTTAAGATACTCATATTTCGGTTGATATAACGACTTTGAGTATAGATAAATATTTTTAAATTTCAATCCGTTCGGACTTTCAATAAGACTAAGCATAACATTTGTCTTTCCACAATTAGAAGGACCCACAATGAGAGCTCTTATGGAATTAGGTAAAAGGGAACTGTGCTTTGTTTTAAGCGTATTTCGATGCGTGAAATCTAAATTTCTCACGTTAATATTCGTATCTTGCTTTATTAGACGCATTTTAACAACTGATTGTAAACTTATTATATCATTTCAATTTATGTTGAATCATTTCAGAAAAGGTATAAAATGATTGTCTATCATAAAAAGGTTGCTAATAACAAAAGTGTAGTTCAAGGAAGTGGGTTAATCAATAACGTAATTCAGAATTTACCCTTTGAATTACATTTGCCTGGATATCAATTTTGCGGCCCCGGAACAAAGTTAGAAAAAAGACTTGAAAGGGGTGATAAGGGTATAAATATTTTGGATGAGGCATGTAAAGCTCATGATATTGCATATACACAAAACAAAGATATAAACAAACGACATCAAGCTGACAAAGAACTAGCGGAAAGAGCTTGGGAAAGAGTAAAGGCTAAAGATAGTAGAATTGGAGAAAAAATAAACGCATTTTTAGTTACAAACGCTATGAAGACTAAAGTAAAACTTGGTATGGGGATAGAGAAGAGAAAACCTAAAACAAAATGTCGAAAAAATATATTTAATACTGCAGTTAAAGGTGCATCTGTAGTCCTTAAAAAAGAAAAACCACATGATATCAACAGTGCCATTCGCCTTGCTCAAATGGTGATTAGAAAATCGTTTAAAGGTAGAAAATCTCAAGTCAGTATACCCAGAGTTATTCGTGTGCCAAAAGTTGGTGGATTTCTACCTCTGATACCTATTATGTCGGCTCTTGGTGCATTGGGAGCTTTAACTTCAGGTGCATCTTCCATCGCAAAAGCAATTAAGACCGCTAAAAATGCAAAACAACAATTTGAAGAAAATGTGCGACACAACAAGCGAATGGAGGGGATAGCCATGGGAAAAGGACTTTATCTAAAACCATACAAAACGGGAATGGGAATCACATACAACAAGAAATCATCAAAAAACTAATAAAGCAGCTACCCAAAAGACCTCTGACTGACATCGATATTAGAGAATTTGGAAAAAAACATTTACCATATTTTAGAGGAGTCTATATGAGGGACAAACTTCCGAAAACACCTAGACGCAAAGAATGCGGAATAGTTAATTTGGACTCATATAGCGGTTATGGTACACATTGGGTAGCATATAACAAAAATAACAACAATATTGAGTACTATGATAGTTTTGGAAACCTTCAGCCGCCTCTCGAAATTTTACTATACTTAGGTGATAAAATTAAATATAATTATAAGAGGGAGCAAAATTTTAAATCATATAATTGTGGACATTTATGTTTAAAATTTCTATTTAATATTTAATAAATAAACACAAATTTAATATTCAATAGTATTTCAGGTTTTATTTTTTATTCTCAAGTTTAGCTTATAAATTTTAATATCATGTTCAATAGTTTTTTTCATTTTTTGACCTAGCTCAAAACATAATCTCGTTAAATCTACTTCAACATCCTTCTCATAAAATCCTTTGATATCGTTAACTTGAATGTAAGTTTTATTTAAAGCGACACAAGTGGGAATATAATGATTATTATAAAAGTATACAATTTGCTTTTGCAGTATGTTGTTCCAACATATAAAAGTAGTTAAAAATATTCCAATACGTGTAATGTTGCGCCATTCTTCACAATTTATCATAATTTTATGATTATTTTGCTTCATCACAAGGTAAGAAATATCATTCTTTTGTCGAAATCCAAACGAAATGTCATCAATCGGTGGATCATTCAGCAAGTTGAAGGAATCGAAAAACTCGTATTGATCTAGTCGAATTTGAATGTAGTCCTTGTACATCATTAAATGGAGCCATATTTCACGTGAGATTCCTATATAATTTTTCTTCTTATCTTGGAACCATATGAGAGGTTTGAATCTCAACGCTGTTGAAAATCCACACTTTACTTTCAATTTTAAATTTATAAAATATTCAAATTCGAAGACGACTTCGTGGTTTTGATATTTCTCCTCCTTCTTAACAGATGGTTCCATTTAACTTTGATGAGTAAAAAAGCACTGATTGTTTGTCGGTAGATTTATCCGCTATATAAAGGGAAGACTTTCTGTAATCTATACTTTAGTTCTTCATAAAACTTCATCGTAAAATGTTTAAAGTTGAGAGATCTGAAATCGCATTGGTTGATTTCCAATTTTGTCATGGCAATCAGAGTGACGTTTACATTAAGGAGTTGGCATTCATGTGTGGAAGAAGCGTTGCACCCAACTATTTCCATTTCAGTCCCCCCTTTGACGGCAGAGAACTTACTAAAGAGGGACGGAAGAAGAATGCTTACTGTCGAAATCATGTAAATGGGTTAGAGTGGCAGAGTGGAAACACAAGTTATGTTAATGTGGGCGACGTAATTTCTCCATTGAATAACTATAAATACATTTTTGTTTTCGGCAAAGCAAAGAAAGAATTTCTACTGAAATATATCAAAACAACTGTTATAAACCTGGAAAATAGAATCAACTTTAAGAATTTACCAAACTATTATACTTCTTGCATTCTTCATAATGATATGAGATTTAAATGTGCTCTCAACAATTTATATAAGTTATTTGTTTTTATTGAGACAAATTATCATCAAATAGAAAACTTTATACCTGATGAAATAGAATACTTAATATAAAAATAAAAATTATTTTCTTTTTTCATATATGTATCATGTTATTTTATTTGAATTATTTGTTTACAAATGTATAAAGTAAGTATAAAAATTATTGTACTTTGATGCGTTTCTTGTTATTTATTATTTGAAAGTATTCAGAATATAAATTAGCTTAAACTTTACTTATTGTTCGATTTAATTTAAGGAAAAGTGGGTGTATAAAAAATATCTGTAGGTAGAATCTGGGTAAGCTCTAATCGGCATAGTGGATGGTCCTGATCTTCAGTTAAGGGTATCTTTGTTATGGCAAAGGATGTGTCGTTCAACCGTTGAATTGCATCATCTGCCAGAGAGTTAAATCTTTTGGGGAGATATAATATTTTTTCAGCTATCTTCAATGCGATTGTATCTCCATACTTTGTAGATGTTCTGTATGCTCCAGTTATGTTGTAGTTTTTGTGTGGTTTCATTTCCTTAATGCTAAGAATTTTTTTAAAATTTAAAAAATTGAACGATGAAATTAATTCTGTGTTTGAACTCATCATGGGGAACTTTATTCAAAACTATACAGTCTCTCCATATGTTACCCGCTATTTATATTGTTTCGAATCAATTTTACTGACAAATTAGTAAACGTTAAGACTAAAGGGTGAATGAAATGGATATAGTTTCATGAACTATAGCGGATGCAAGAGAGGAAGAGTGAGAAAAGTAAATCAACTATTTTTCTAATTTTTCATAAACATACCCACACATATATAGACACACCAAAATAAAAAAAAAACTATTTTATCAATAAAAAAAAAAAAAAACGAAATAAATACAATTTTTGTTGTGTATTCACATTTATTTAAATATAAATCAAAAATATTAATTATAATAAAGATTGTTACAAGAAAAATAAATGATTGTTAAAATAAAAAGTTTTCATTTATGCATATAATTTTTATTTTAAAGATATCTTGTTTAGACTAAAACCTGCAGTGGTTATTAGTCTTCTCTCGGTTGGGCACATGGAATATAATCCTCCTCATCCTCATAGCCTTCGAAGAGATCTCTGCTCCTTTCGATTGGTCGTCGGTTTTGGCGTTGTAAATCTTCTCTTAATAGCTCCATTACAATTTCCTGTACAGATCCAGACATATTAAATTGTCTAGCTCTTGCAAGGGGACACGGTATCATTTGCGCTTGACCTTCCTCGTCTTCTTCTATAAGGAATGGTTGAGCATTTGGAATGTCTTCGGCTTCCCTAGCTTCTTCCTTGTCGTCAATCACAACAACAACGTCATCTGGTCTATCTTCTATCGGTATGTTTTCATCGTCCTCAATAACGATTGGTTCCTCGTCTTCTTCTATACGGAATGGTTGAGCATTTGGAATATTTTCTCCTTCCATAGCATTTGGAATGTCTTCGGCTTCCATAGCTTCTTCGTTGTCGTCAATCACAACAACAACATCATCTGGTCTATCTTCTATCGGTATGTTTTCATCGTCCTCAATAACGATTGGTTCCTCGTCTTCTTCTATACGGAATGGTTCAGCATTTGGAATATTTTCTCCTTCCATAGCATTTGGAATGTCTTCGGCTTCCATAGCTTCTTCGTTGTCATCAACCACAATAACAACGTTATCTGGGCTATCTTCTATGTGTATGATTCCATCGTCCTCAATAACGATTGGTTCATTTTCAATTAAGATCCCTAGCTCTTCTACACTTTCGTCGTCGTACATGACGATGAATCCTCGATTAACGAATTCGTTGCTTAATCTAAACTCCCCACTATCTTCACTGAAAACCCCTGATTCGTTGCTTAAAGACATGTTTCCTTGTTGATATTAGATACAAACTGATTGTTTTCATTTAAGATGTCCAAGGCTTTATATTAAAAAAAAAATCCTCCGCCCAATATGAAAGAAATTACATTATTTTGCAGGTAAATATTAAATTCCTTCATCGAACCTTTTCGATACAAACAAGTGGTCATAAATTAAACAACATAATTATCATATGCATTCAATTTCATGCCACTGGATAATCGAAAGAATTACCTGCGACAGACTATAGAAAATTTATACAATTCAACATCCCACAGTGCATCTTTCAAACGTTACATAAGGTCACAAGCCACAATTTCCACATACATTCAAAATCAAGTACATTGTCACTTGTAAATCAAAACAGGGCAACAAATTGTCAAACCCAAAAAACAAAAATATGTATAATTCTAGCGACAGGGTTATCAAAACAATGACGATAGAACAGACGAGCACGTACTCCTTCACCACACAAGTATTTTTTGACGGAAAATTTCCAAAGAAAGGTTCAGTACTCTAACGAATTGAAATTGAAAGGAAAAAATTAAGATCTCTGAAATATCAAAAAACACACAAACTCAAGCATACACATAACAACCGTGTGGGCGGAAAAATTCCAAAGAAAGGCTCAGAACTCTAACGGATACAACATTACTCTAGCACACACACACACACACACACACAACATGGACATAAGGGATTTTCTATCAGGCAGCAAAAATAAATAAAAATAAGGTTCATAAAAAACAATGACGACAAAACATATGAACACCGGCAACTCTAAAACAATAACTTGAATTCTAAACACAAGCGCCATGTTGACGGAAAAATTTCAAGGCAGATACGACATACATCCACAAGCACCGTGTTGACGAAAATATTCCAAAGAAAGGCTCAGAACTATGACGAACACAACAGAACTCTAGCACACACACAAGATGGACATAAGGGATTTTCTATCAGACAGCAAAAAAGGAAAATAGGGTTCATAAAAACAATGACGACAAAACATATGAACACGTGCAACCCTAAAACACTAACTTGAATACTTCTAAACACAAGCACCATCTTAACGGAAAAATTTCAAAGAAAGGCTCAGAACTATGACGATCGATGAAGCAATGACTGCACTCGATGTTTAATCATACACCATATCAAATAAAAAAAGGGTCACATCACGATCCCCACCACACAAGCTAATAAAAATTTATTATCATCTCCATATATATCCAAATAAAAAGGGGGGACATCACGTACTCATCCAAGCTAATAAAAAATTAATTATCTTGGAGTATCTGATAACCACATTGGATTTTCCTATACCCCTAACAAAGAAAAGTCACATCACGTACTCATACCCCAAGGTAATAAAAATTAATTACCTAGGACTATCTGAAAACCACATAGGATTTCCTATTACCAAATAAAAAAGGGTCACATCACGTACTCATACCCCCAAGGTAATAAAAATTAATTATATAGGATTCCCTATACCAAAAGCACATTAAAAATGATTAATGTGCTTTTAGCTGTCAATCATTATTTGGAATCAGCATATCCCTACTACTGTTGTAATATCAGGAGAAGGCAGTGTGTATCGTAGAAACATTACTCATGTTAGGAAAGTTCTAGCTGATTCATCGCTGCCATCTTTAACCAAACCTAACAGGACTTCGGTTGAAAACTCAGAACATCTCGAACACCAAAAAGACATGGATTCCGCCAATAATCGTCGTGCCGGTAATGAGCTGTCACCGGAAGTACCATCAACATCACAGAATATCGATCCAGATGGACCCAGGCCTAAAGTGACGTTGAAGCTTAAAAATATAGGAGGGAAGTGGCAATGAATTATTATTGTTTAGTTTTCTGATGCAATAAGTTGTGCTTTCTTACGTTTGGTATAATAAATAAATAAGACGATAATATAATTAGTAAGTTGAAATATATCTTCTTAATCTGGATAGAATCCTGGGCTGTTACAGTTGGCACCACTGATGGTATTTAGTTGTAGAATAAAACTGCCCTCTGTGTGTGGTTTGTATTAAGGGTATGGCAGCTCAGAACAATTTTTTTCAATTTCAAAACTGACAATCATTAACCGGGAGCCACCCTTTTATACCCTCTGCTTACAAGAATGGATGGAAAGACGGACATGTTCCATCGAGACCGGTTTATTTAGCAACATACCTCTGATTACACGAATAGATGGAAAGACGGACATATCTAACTCGACTTAGATAATATTTTTGTGCTGATCGGTATTTTTTTAATGGACCTCTCACAATTTTTTCTGTCTACTACAAACATCAGCACAACCTCAAAGTACCCCTGCGCCACAGTGGGTAGTATAGAAAATGATCCTAACAACTGAAAAAAACAAAAAAAGCACAGACGCAAGCTGAAGAGTAACACAAAAATCAGTTGACAACGAGAATCAGACGGACGACATTGTTTTGTTAATGTAATTATCTTTCAAATATTGTGTTAATGTTTTGTTTATTAAATGTAATCATGTTTTGTATTTTGTCAGTGACAACCCCTGAAGATGATTGACGAAGTCAATTGAAATATTGGGATAAATAAAACTTAAACAACACAGAACAACGAGTTTAAATAAATGACCTCAAGCCGAATAATAATTTTATAAAATAAAAACAAACAAAAATTTAGTTCTTAACAATTCTCATGGTGTTCTAATTGAGACTCCTTCATGTTATTTTTTCTTTTCACTTTTAAACTCGACCAGAACCCCGTCATTATTTTTATTATTTGTGTGCGGATAAAAAATTGCTTTATAATGCACTTAACATTAATTTGCAGCAAACATACTGTGTATGACACATGCAACAAGAAGCTCACAAACCAAAAGTAAAAGAAAACCAGATATATAAGGACGTTTGTAAGAACGTGCAGCAACAAGAAGTGATTTTCCATTAAATTACACACTCGAATAAAATGAGTTATAGCAGCATACCTTTTGCCATCTTCGGTGGTTAAATTGTGGTTAACAAAGGAAAAGAGCAAAAGTGCAACTTTTTGCACTGCTGACACACACAAAAGAACATCCCAAAATATAAGGAGCCAATAAAAATGTCAGAAATTGGGATGAAAAGGACAACCCAAATTCTACGGAGTAGCAGAAATAGTAAATAATTGTGCGTTTGTGGTGAAAAATTGCTTTGAAAACCTCTTGCTGGTGGCGTATGAGTACTGGCGATTAACCTTTAATATTGCGCATACGCCACATATTCCCCTTAATGATCGCCACTTTGTATAACTTTTGTATCGCATGCAACTTTATGTGCACGAGTCAGTACATAAGTATGTGAGTGTGTGTGTTTATGCTATTCTTAAGGAGTTGTGGCTTGTAAATGTTGCTCCAGCACCAACGCCAAGCAATTAGGCATTTGAAAAAACTTTCCGCTTGACTTCTTTTGCGCCTTTCCAACTTTCCGTTCGGCGTGAAAAATGAGTTTCTTGTTAAACAATTTTTGCATTTCCCGACTTTTAACTGTTAACAATTCATGAGGTGAATAAAAGGTGATTTAGGATATATGTGTGTGTGTGTGTGTGTTGGTATGTCGCCGAGTGCCCTCGTGTGTAGTTGTGTTTGTGTACAACTGCAACTTTGGCGTTCGGTTGTTGGTTAGAGTTTAACAAGCAAAACGTGACAACACGCAAGTTTCTAAAGCGCGTTATAGGTAGGGCACTTCAAATAACTGAAAAAAACAGTCCGAAACTTTTTAATTGCTCTCACAATAAGAAATGTTCGTCACAAACGAAAATTGAAATATAAAATCCTAAATGAAATGGGTTTTGGTAAATGAATTTTAAAGAAATAAGAAGTGTTATGCGGAAAGTCTACCCCGTAAAGGATATTTTTAAAACAATTAGTAAAAAAATTTATTAATTGTAAAAAAATATATATGTGACGCGCAAAATTGAAAGGGACTTAAGGGTAAAAACCAGTTTTGTTCAGGAGAGTCATTTTAAAGATTTAAATACGTGTATCTTTGGTGTACCATCACTTTCATAAAACGCGCATATCTCTGGGACATGGGATCGATCTCCTTCGATGCTCAGATGTTGTCCACATCAAAAAAAAGTGAAAATTGTTTTTTTACCCTTAGGTCCCTTTCTCTATGCGCAGTCACATATACTTTACAAGCTGGTCCCGGCCCGCATTTCTGGCCGTTAATCTTCAATGCAAATATATTTTGCCAGTCCATCGTTCTTCCGCAAATTCGGCATGAATTTGTGCAGTCAGGATCAGGATAAAGGATTTATACTAATGTGTAGGCCTCGTTGACTCCATTCTTTCTAAGTAATTTGTTGCTGATTCCTAATCGGGGCATTAGTTCGAACATATTGTATTAAAGTACATTGACCACTTTATCGTATTTGTCCCAACTTACATCTCATCTATCAGTATAACGACACTTGGTCCATTTCTATACAGGGTTTGCATGAGTATTCCAATCCGAGTTAGCTCTTTAAAATCCCATACAAAATCTTGTTTGGATTAACTCAATTTTCTAAATTTTTTCGAAAATATTCATCAAATTTTCTTTCAGTTAAACCTGGTGCTGACGCAACAAATGAAAAAATTATCAACTGAATAGTTTTTTTCATTAAGGATTGAATGTGAATTCCTTAATAAGAACGACACATTTGTATATTAATACGAGGGCGGTTCGGAAAGATCTTAGCCTATCAATGAAAGAGAATAGTTAGTTTTTCAAAAATATTTTTATTTTTCAATATAATCTCCTGAAACTTCAATACACTTAGTCCAACGCTTATCTAGCAATTCTATCCCTTGATTAAAATAGTTTTCCTCAAGGTCTTCAAAATAGTGGTGTACAACTGTTATTTCATCTTCATTTGAGGTAAAACGCTTGCCAGCAAGGATTTTTTTTGGATTTGGGAACAGGTAAAAGTCACTGGGAGCTAAATCAGGAGAATAAGGTGGGTGGTCAAGCAACTCGTACTTTAATTCGTTGATTTTAGCCATTGTTAAAACACTCTTGTGAGCTGGTGCGTTGTCTTGATGAAAAATTATTTTTTTGTGTTGTAAGCCAGGATAATTGATCTAAAAGCTTGCAATAGTACTCTGAATTTATTGTTTTACCCTTTTGCAGATAGTCAATCAATAAAATACCTTTGAAGTCCCAAAAAACCGTTGCTATAACCTTACCAGCCGATTGAATTGTTTTTGCCGTCTTTGGGGCACTTCCTCCAGCTTCAGTCCATTGTTTGGATTTATTCTTTTGTCTCTGGAGTATAGTGGTGGATCCACGTCTCATCCACAGTTATGAAACGACGCTTAAAATCCATTTTATTTCGCTGAAAACTATCCAAACAAGCTTGAGAAATGTTCATTCTTATGCTTTTTTGGTCGACTGTTAACATGTGCGGCACCCATCTTGCAGAAAGCTTTTTCATCTGTAGTTCTTCATGCAAAATTAAATGGACTCGATCATTTGCACATGATATTAGCTATTTCACGCACTTTTATTCGTCGGTCATTTAATTAATACCATATCATGCACTTTGGCTACAATATCTGTTGTTGTTGCTGTTTTTGGACGTCCACTACGTGGTTCATCTTCAATGCTTGTATGACCACGTTTAAATTCAGCAACCCAATTTTTTACTGTTGCATATGAAGGAGCACTTTCACCTAACACATTCACCATATCATAATGAATTTCTTAAAATTTAATGACACCACGCATTTCTAATTTTTCCATTGTAAAAAAATCGTCTTTTGTGAACACCTGTTTCTATATGAAGGAGTTGCCAGATCGAAACAAAATTTAACATGTGTTCATAGCAGAGATGGAAGTTTCCAAAACACTTAACTTTTTTCTGTTTATACCGCGCTTTTTGCGCTAGGCTAAGAAGTTTCCGAACCGCCCTCGTACTTGTATACACACACGTCTGAACACGCATGTTTACGTCCGTAAAAACTCATAAATACTTTTATTTCTATATACTTATACAGTAGACGCTCACAAATTAGATTCCGAAACTACAACCAAAAGTTCTAATATCCGAACGTTTTTTATTTTTCGTTTTCTTTATGAAACGTTTGAAATTGAAACACATCATCAAAGAGCAAAAACAAAAAATATAATTCGTTTTTTGTTTTTTTAAAAGATAGATTGCATTTTGGATTAAAAATGGGAATCGCCATAATATGTGAAGCGCAAAATTGAAAGGGACCTAAGGGTAAAAACCAGTTTTGTTCTGGAGAGACATTTTAAAGATTTAAGTACGTGTATCTTTGGTGTACCATCAGTTTCATAAAACGCGCATATCTCTGGGAGGGAACACTTTTGGGGCATGGGATCGGTCTCATTCGATGCTCAGATGTTGTCCACATCAAAAAAAAAGTGAAAATTGATGTTTTTTTTACCCTGAGGTGCCTCTCTCTATGCGCTGTCAAATATATGTAACAAACTTCAGCTTTCTAGCTCTCTGAAAAACACTTTTGCCACGCCCCCTCCGCCCACGAAACGAAAATCTAAAATCAGGTATTATATTATACCTCCCCGTCATCGATAGTATAGCCGCCACGCCCCTACGTCTTAAAAAAAAGCTTGACTGGAACACCCGCCGTGCCAAGCTAAAGCTTCCCTAAATATTTCATCAAAATCGGATCAGCGGTTAATGAGTGAATAGGTAGTATATGTAGCAACCCCTCCTACCCCCAATAGTCTGTGAGACGTGGGTGAGGCCATGTCCTTTATTCCAAACAGCTTTTTGGAAATGTTAAGGTGAGTGAGCGATGCCACGCTCACTTGATATATGGAAAATTCGCAGGGCATACAGCAACATACTGTGAACCTTTCAGGACGATGAGACTGTTATTATAGCTGTTATAACGGTTTCTTTAAAAAGGGGTGTGTCACAAAAAAAATTCCATCATACCAGGAGATATGTACCGTTTGAAATTTTGGGGCGGTGCCACGCCTGCTTGATTCATCAAAAATTATAGGATACCTATTTTCACCACCGACCATGCAGATACATTCTGTAAAATTTGAAAAAGATCGGTCCAGGCGATTTCATGTCTATACGGAACTAAAAAATGCAAATAAACACACAAACTTATTTATATACTTATACTCGTTTGTGACAGCGTATAGAGAAAGGGACCTAAGGGTAAAAAAATCAATTTTCATTTATTTTCTTTTTTTGATGTGGACAACATTTGAGCATCGAATGAGACCGATGCCATGCCCCAAAATTGTTCCCTCCCAGAGATATGCACGTTTTATGAAAGTGAAGTCGACGATTCTAAGCGCAAATAAAAAGGGACTTAATCTTTAAAATGGCTGTCCTGAACAAAACTTTTCATCAACTTTTCACTTTTTTTTTGATGTGGACAACATCTGAGCATCGAATGAGACCGATACCATGCCCCAAAAGTGTTCCCTCCCAGAGATATGCGCGTTTTATGAAAGTGAAGTCGACGATTCTAAGTGCAAATAGAAAGGGACATAAACTTTAAAATGGCTCTCCTGAACAAAACTGGTTTTTAACCAAAGGTCCCTTTCCCTGTAGCTTGTATAAGTTACAACCATCTACATTTAAGGTTACATGATAAATAACACTTTTTGCTTGTCATCTAAAATTGAAGCCTCTTTATTATAATTAATAAACATTTTTCAAGATAAATTTTGAATCGCTATTAAAGTACCAACCATGAATATTATGAACAAGTTTAATCTTGATTTGATCTAAATTTTATTCTTTTTTCCATGCCGAGTTTTTAATCTCTTTCTATTTGGCAAAAACTATTTGTGCGGATTACAATAATATTTTTGCGTTTGCAATGTTCACAAACCAAAACTCTCGTCTATGTGGGCGCATAGACCGAACAGCAGCACATCATAGTTTTTGCCACAATAGCTTTTTTTTTACTTTCATTCCATACAGAGTAACTGACCATCATGTATGCATAGATGCGGTTAAAGCGTTGAGCCAGATATGATGCCTCAAAGAGATGTTCAAAAAAGCGTTGTTTTAGTTTTTGTTGTGCAAAAATATTTCAAAACAATTTCAGTGTTGAAACACAAGTGGCTTTTGCTATTCTAAACACAAAACGGTTATTACCAACAGAACACACACACACACACCGTGTGGCTAGAGAGGGGGGGAGACTAAATGCCAGAGAAAAATATTGGGGGTTTACTGCATATTTTGGTAGGAAGTTGGGGCTGAAGGAGCCGACCTCAGCTTTAGACGAATATACGTTATGAACGTAAGGTCTTCCCTATACTCGCATTTCGCCTGCTGCCTGGTTGTAAGTGTTTGAATATTTCAGAAAACTATGGTTTATCCAGGGGGTACTTAAGGGTATTGCCAAATTTATAGTGCGCGTTCATGCACAGAAGCACACGTCTGGCTGGAGTCACATTCCTGTTGTTTCCACTTCCAGTTTCAGCCGTTTCTGGCATTGAAGGTGGTGTTTCGTTTCGAGTATTCATTATACTCTGCGGGTCATGCTTGCATGTGTATGCGTTTCATTTTTGATGCCATTCATCGTTTTTAAATCCGTTTGAAGTAGGTGGCGGTGGTTTCAAGTTGTAGCGGCATATCTGGTGTGTTGGCCTAAGTGGTTCATCTAAGCGGAAATAATTTAGCATTTTTCTAAAGGCATATTACAATAGTCGGAAGCCACAGCCGCGGTGTTCATAAAAATTCGTTAAGATTTTCACGCATCAAAAGAAATCAAATGAAATATTTTGGAATACTTATAGAACAGAGAAACAGTTTGACATGGACGAATCTTGTATGCCATAAACTATGGAAGCAAATAATTGAGCTGTGCACAATTGGTCGAATCATAAAAATAATTTTTTTGAGAATTTAGGAAAAATGGCTTAATACAGCACTGATTATAGTTTATAATTATAATAGCGAAATGCATTCGAGTCCCGTTATGCTTTGCGTATTTTATTTCTAAGATTTCTGTAAGAATAGTTTTGATTCCCAGTTATAGAAATTTATAACCTATTTCTTTCATCAATAATTTTACCTCAAATTTCTTTCAGAAAACTGGAATTTAACCTTGATATAAAAGACAATCCGCCTTTTGCCTTTACACACGCCTTAAGTCGCACTGGCCAATCGGCAATAGCTGCACGAACCTCGTCCATTGGAAAATTGGCCTCAGCTCGAACCAAAACAGTCTTAAGAGATCCAATGTTGGGGTATCTTTTGTGACAAACCTTGTCCTCTAAAACCGTCCACAATTTGTAATCCAATGGGTTCAAATCTGGACTGCCTGAGGGCCATTCTTCAGAGGAAATGAATGCTGGCAAATTGTTTCGAAGCCAGGCCTGGGACGTTTTAGCCTTATAGGCCGGCGCAGAATCCTGCTGAGAAGTCCATGGCTGGTTTTGGATCAGCGAATTGTTAAGAGGCTTCACAACAGCTTCTAAAACGGTTTCTTGGTAAACTTTGGCCGATGTTTTGAATCCTTGTTCGCAGAAATGCAGGTCAGTGACCCCATTGTAAGGGACACCCCACCAAATTTTTCCTGAACGGTAAAAGTTTTTTCATCGTTGAACAAAATTGTTCTGTGCAAGTTATCAGCGTGCTTCACCAGAAGACGTTTGCATTTTTAATCCTATTTTTTTTAAAGCTACAGTCAATAAATGCCCGGTACGTCGTTTGAAAGCCCCATTTCCCCAGTCTTTTTTAATGATTCGACTCATGGACTTTTGCGTGATATTCATCTCACAGGCCATGATTTTCTGTTTTCGGAGCGGATTTCTGTGAATTCTCGATTTAACGGCTCTGATAACATGCGGTGTTCGAACAAAGCGTGGACGGCCCGACCGGTATCGGTCTTTTACATCTCCAGTTTCTGCAAACGAACATGCGGCCGGAGCGTTTTGAAAATATCGTTTTATTTTCATTTCACACTTGGAAAGCGCTTTTACAGCGATACGGTTCTCATTATCTGACCACTCCATGACGAAAGTTGAAACAATTTTAAAATCCCGTTACAGACTAACGCTATTGAGGTTAGCTTTCAAATCCCATATGACATTAACGGGGTATGTTCAGCTCTACTATTGAAATGGGTGTGTTCAATGTTGTAACAGTATTTATGTCCCTACTAAGTATAGCCCGTGCCTCCCAGTATCGCCCAAAGTCATGTACTTTAATTTTTTGGGCCTCTAAAGATCATTTTTTCAGGCTTATATCTTGCAAACCGTTCTGAATTGATTTACTTTTTGATTTACTCCCTAAGGAAAAAGTTGTTTATTGAGATCTTATATACAGTTTTGTAGATAATTATTTCCTAGAATTTTGAACGATGTGCTACAAATGCATATGAACAGGGGGAAAAGGTAAAAATCGATTTTTTTTTAAAGTTTTTTGCGATTTAGACCTTGAAGATGAAGCTTTTTTAATTTTATACGTTCATTTTTTTTGTTCAGGGACAACTGTGCCTCAGAGAGTAAATCAAAATTCCGAACGGTTTGCAAGATACGAGCCTGGGAAAATTATCACTTTTTTGCAAAAACCACACAGAGGCCCCAAATCGTTGGGGGCCTATAAAATAACAGTGCATGACTTTGGGTAAAATTGGAAGACATGGGTCTTTTTTGTCTTTTATTACGTAGTGGTGTCTGTATATGGTTATATTTTTTCGTGTTGCACTGTGTTATATTTCGTTTTTTTTAAATAAATTTTTAATGATTTCAATGGAAAAAATGTAAAGTATTACCAAGTGTTAGAGGATCACGGTTTGCGGTACTGAAGTCACCGTACTTTCTTGACACTTTTAAATTAAATTCAGACAATATTTTAAATTTCATGGTCCGGCCTAGTGTACAATATAATTTATATACCCACTGACCAGAACCGATGATGATTCAAAGTTGGCTCTAAAAGCAGTCTGATAGCCTCAATTCAATTAGACGGACGTCTCTTCGCCTAGGTACGCAATTTTACTAACAAAGATCGAATTCTAGGCATAAAATCGGGAAGGGCATCAAATAGGGAGAGGCCTTCTTAATTTAGATAGAGTTATCCATTGACGCAAAATGTTTAGAACTACATAGAATAGAGATAAATTACTTACTCAGTAAGATGATGACATTCATGAGGTATTTAACCTCCTTCAGGATTTTTACCTGGGTTTTGTCACACGCTCTTTCCCCACACCAAAATAGAATACTCTGAGCTCCACTAAAGAAATTTAATCTAACGATTTCTGAAAATAGAAGGAACAATTTTGAAAAATGTAAATTGTATATAAAACAAGTAAGAAAGTTTATAGTCGAAAAGATCGGTCTGAATATACCCTCCAAAACTTTGACGGAAACCTCTTTATCTGAGTACGGCATTTTCCTCAGACCGACTTTAAATGTAACTTTTAGAGCGACAGGGCTTCAAATCAAGAGAAACATTCCTAATGGATGGTACAGGGAACACTGTACCGAAAAGGTACAAGTTTAGAAAAAAATGCAAAGAAGATATAATAAGATAAAATACTTTTAATTAAAAAAGTTGTTTTTGTAATAAAAAAAATTCCAATAAAAAACACAATTTTTTTCCATAAAAATTGTATTTGTTTAATAGTTACGTACTAAGAATTATAAAATGTTTTGTGTTATATCATTACAAATATGTTTTACAATGTAGCCAACATCAAAAATTGATTGTTCTGCCTAAAAAAAGTAAATACACCGTTTTTTTCTATAAAAATCTACAAGAAATAGCACCATTTGTATGATAGCGCCATCTAGCGTGAGTTTTAGTTAAAAATAAATATCAAAATTTATTTTCTCGACCACAAAACCAGTAAGATACCATAGCTTTCCAGGATAATAAAAATAAATAAGCATTAAATCACCAACTTCAGATGCGTGTAAAAAAAATCCTCGAACTAAACTAAAAAAACCCTTGAGGGTTTTATTACGGATAATGTCAACTTTCATTTGCAATTGGTTTCATCCCATTTGCATTTTGCTTGTTGCACTGTGTAATTAATGGTCGCACGTAACGTACCATGCAAAATTTGGGCTCGATCTGGTGTAATTCGTGACTTTTGCAGAAGCAGGACCTCAAATCAGGACAGAATTAATGTGGATGCTATTCGAAAACTTTGACCGATATGGACAAAAATCACCATAGATGGGCGTTGGTCACTCAAAATGCTGATTTAGACCAATTTTAATAGGGTTCGTGCTTGGCACAAAGTCAAAGAATGTACCAATTTTCATCGATGCAAATTTGAGATCTGTACTTTGATAAAAACGAAAGATGGACAGACAGACGGACGGACTGATATCGCTAAACGGAATCAGATAGTGCTTCTATTCCTTTAAGGTGTTGCAAACATAAGCACTAAAACGTAATACCCTGTACCATTGTGGTGTAGGGTATACACCATATATCCACAGCTACACAGAAATATGCCAGTATACGAGTACGAGTCTTTCGTCTGGTGTTAGATTTATGTATAAAATTATAAGCATCGATTGCGAAAGATTTCTTCTAGAAATGAAAGACTACCGTAATTATAGAAAAATGCTGAGAGGATGGCCCTCGTAGGTCGGAGTTATTTTTTATGGACATTTTTATTTTGCAACGCAATTCCATATACAATTAATTAAAAAGTATTACGTAAGTCTACCGAATTCTCGCGATGAGATGCCTTAATTAAAATCGTAAAATCGTATTTTCATTTTAACATTTTAACATTCTATCTGTAGGATTGAAGTGTCCTTTTCTTCCGTTTTCGAAAAACTGGATTTTGTCCAAATAATTTCAGCTAGGAGATGTCCTTTTTTTAATTAAATTGTACAAATGGGTTAAAATGTTCTTCTAAATTACATCTCCTACTACATTTTAGTATAGATCGGCTAAAAAAAAAACAAATATCTTCAAGATAAACTGCCTTTTATAAAAATTTGATGAAGAAAATCATACCACTTGTGCATATTCGTACAAGCTCAAAAACTAAGTTTTAAAAAACAACCTGCTCTTAATTTCAAGTAACCGAATACCTATTTTCAAATCGGTAAAGATAAAAATAAAATATAATAATTTTATTCGGCCAGATAACCGAATACATACAATTTTACCCATTAGTTGAACAAGTTAACAAATTGTCGTGGTAATAACAACCGAATTCTCAGAGTAGTATTTATAACCAACAACCTACTACAACAATCAATATTTGAAAAATTCAGTTCCAATCGTGATCTTTGTTAGTAAGGGTTAGCGATACTTATCTCTTCAATCGATACTGTTAGTTCCCACAACTAAAAATTTTACAATCAACATTTGGCTATAGCGATGAAAGACATGAATAATATTACGGGCAACCACCAACATTCGGTTGGCAAAAAATTCGGTTGTGGCAAAAAATCTTTCCTCTCTGTACATTTAATGTAATTCTAGTCGCTTCTTTCTTATTTTTAGTCGGCACACAAATTTGGCTTAGACAGAAAAATTAAACGCTGATGCGGATTGTGGCTAGTCGTTCGTCTACTGGAGTAAATCCGTCCTTGGTGACAACAAATCCACAGTAAAATCTGTGATTAATTTTAGCTAAAATATATATTGCAGTTATCAACTTTTCTTTACAATATGTTTCTGCTATCTCACTTCCTGGATGGCGGTAATTTCCCAAATTTCATTGCTCTTGTCCATATTTATATCTCAAAGGTCCAACTCTTCAGCGTTCATGTATAATGGACCCATGGTCTAGGGCGAACATTTGGTCAAGTTATGAAATAATGTCACAAACAGATTTAATGTTTTTGAGTACCTACACACAGAAAAAAAATCAGTTGGAACTAGGTCCGAACTATTAAACCCGGTTGGATAAACTGAATTTCTGATACAATAACCAACATTCTATAGTATTGATGGTAATATGGTTCGAGATATCATATAATGGTTGCTAAAACTATATCACGATATTCACAGCTAACAACACAGTTGGAAATCGGTCCGAACTGCAAAAAATCGCTTGGATAAACCAAATTTCTATTGCAATAACCAACATTCCATAGTATTGATGGTAATACGGTTCGAGATATCATATGATGGTTGCTAAAACCATATCACGATATTCACAGCCTTCAGCACAGTTATACAAACCGAATTTAGTTTAATTATTGATTGCGACAACTGGCGGTTATGTCAACCAACCAATTGTGATGTTCATGTTATTTTAATACCAATAATTGGTGGAGACAACAGATTCGATCTCTGTAGTGACCGAATCCTGTTTAGTTGGCTATAGTACCAAAATATTGGTTAACCTCAACAAATAGCCCCTTAATAAATTAATAAAAACAAATAAATGGGCAGGCAGCTAGGTTTCTTTAGTTAAGCGGTGAATGCTTCCAAACGATACCGAATTAATTATATAGCTTAATTTATTCGTTTCAGATTAGAGCTGCAAGGCGGTAAAATAATAAAAAAAAAATTAAAAAGAACTTATAACCAACAACCAACACATGTCAAATTTTAGTTCTAATAATCATTTTAGTATGTTAGGATTACCGTCTTTTTCTCAACCCAAAATTTTTAGCTCCCTCTTCTAAACATTGCTGTCTTCCCAATCAATATTCGGTTGTAACGATGGAATACATGGATAGTTCGGAACATTCGGTTGGTGAACAAATTGGGTTGTGGCAACAAATCTGTTGCGGATTTAAATTATGGCTTCTTGAGCTACAGAAAATTATGAGTCTATAAAGTCCAATTTGGGCAACAGTAGATTGAAATTGTTTCTTGAAGACTGGTAAGTTAAATGTTAACGGCGAATTAACAGACAAAATAATAATTTCAAAAGGTGTATGTACGGCAGATATGTACTTATATATTTTCTCCATTTTTATTTAACATGTATACACTCAGAAAAAAATTAGTTTAGTTTATTTAAAAAATCTTAAAATATGTAATAAACTGGGGCGAATCTGGCAAATCGTAAGCCAGATTCGTGATAAAATTAACTTAAGTTTTCCATTAAACCTTCTACCGCAAATTAAGTGTTGACCAGTGTTATTGGTCACTCAAAACGTAGAATGCGAATTTTGAGCAGGATCGGATTTGTTTTGGGAGGGTGCTTTACCCGGTGGCTATTTCAAAACATTTTCCAATATCACCAGTGTTACTTATAGGCCCTACGTTTTAGCAAAATCGAATATGGTAAGTGATTTCATCTCTTCTAGATTGAGGAATATGAAAATATTGTCAGATCGCTAATAACCAACTACAAGAAATTTAAGCACTATCGGATTTAATTTGTTGCTTCTACGCGAAGAAATAAAGTATGGTAAGGGTGACAATATTTATTTGCTAGGTATGTGGTTGTGGCACAATAAGTTTAGGATCCTCTCAACAATAGTATGAATCACACGCAACCATACCATAATCCTCAGAACCATATTGTGATCCTCACATGTTGTTTATTTTTAAATACAAGCATTGTATGATCCGCACAACCATAGTATGATCCGCACTACCATAGTATGATTCACAAGCAATCATGTTATGATCCCTACAACCACACTTTGATCCTCTAAATTATTTATTAGGAATGGGTTTTGTAGTTATTTAACAATAGTGATTTTAAAAAGGAAATTATTTACATTAAATGCAAAACATATGTATTACGAAGGTTGCTATTTATATTTCGGGTCCTGACAATATTAGTGTTTCCAGATGCAAACTGGAACTTCCATTGGAAGCTTTGACATTTTTCAGCATAAGTTCACTCAGAAGGTTTTGTTATTTGAGGGCGACATTTTTTTGTTGAAAGTTTGTTGCAAAATGCATCTCACTCAAAAAATGGAATTTTTTACAATTTTCGGCGTGGGTTATCGAGACAAGAGTGTTCAAATCAATTTGTTTTGACACTTGGCAATGAAGCACAATCAAAAACCACTGTTAATCGCTGGTACCAAGAGTTGAGTCTCGGACGCCGTTCGCTCCAGGATGAATTTCGTGGAGGACATCTAACTGCGGTAACTTTGCCAAAAACCATCGATGCTGTGCGTGAACTAATTAAGCAAAGCCGACATGTGACATACCGTGAGATTGAGGCATCCTTAGGCATAAGTATGACAAGCATCAATAAGATATTGCATGTTCATTTGGCCGTGAAAAAATATATTCTCGTTGGATCCCACATAATTTGACAAATGCTCAAAAAAGGCTCGTATGGATTGGTGCAAAGAGATGTGGAAAAAGTATAACTGCGGTAGCTCAATGGCTGTGTATAACATTGTCACAGGTGACAAACCATAGATCTTTGCATATGAATTTGAAACAAAACAGCAATCGACCGTATGGGTCTTTCAAGAGGAGCCAAATCGTGAAAGAAGTACATCAAAGCAAATGAATGCGTTTTTTTCGGTATAACTGGCCATGTTGCCACAGTGCCTTTAGTGGAAAAAGACGGTCAATTCTAATTGGTATAGAACCATTTGTTTGCCTGTGAATTTACAAATCCCTTCGCGAGTTTTGCCACACCCTGTACTTATAACCAACAATCTACGAGTATAACAACAACCAATCATGTACAAATTCAGTTCCAATAATCATTTTAATATCTTAGGATTACCGATCCTTGTTTTCTTTAACTGAAAGTGTCCCTTCTACAGAAAATTTCTGTGTATCCAATCAACTTTCGACTGTAATACATGGATAGTACATGCAACAACCCACATTCGATTGGCGAAAAATTCGGTTGTGGCAATAAATCTGTTCTCTGTGTGTACTTGTTTCTGATCGAAAAGGACAGATTTACTGTTACGTCTTATTGGGATTCGCTGATAAAATTTGGTACTTTGAATATTGAAGACATGTATTTGATGCTACGAGTATTTAACCGTAATCGATCAAGAAACACGATCTTGGTTGTTTTAATGTTTGGCAATTTTGGTTTTCAGGTAACGATATATTACTGATCCTCGTAAAATTTTATGACAAAATAGTTAAAAGTAGGATATAGTCTAAACGAAAAGAGCTAAAGTCAACTAACTGACCGGTAGTTCGGATAGTCGTTGGGATAGTCGTCTTCGCTTTTTACAACTTCAAATTAAAGCCATAATAAATTTGATATCTCACACCATTGTTGCGATACTAACATTTCTTATGCCATCGTTTTTATGTGGTCACCTGGTATTTAGTTTCGTCATACTATTTTCAATAAAAGTTTTACGCCTCTATAAAAAACACCCATTAGTAAAGTCAAAGTATCAACTTAATCCACAAGGTTTTTAACAGAGGTCGTAATTGTTCCACCCTCCACAATAAGGCTTTCAAATTGACGGGCAAGGACCGTCAACTCTACACTTCATCTTCATTAAATTAAGCAATAAAATATTTTTAAATGATTTTGAAATTTTCGGCGACTGTTTTCCAATTGATTCCAAGTTTTATTGGAAGATTAATATTCGTTACTGGCATACATGAAGTCTATTTGATATTGTAATTCACTGCTAGATATGGACATTTAAAAATTCTGGCATTAAAACGGCCATTTCAATAAATCTTGTGTAGTTTTTTTCCTTCATTCTTTTCGACAATCGACACAACTGCATTTGAGTATTTTTTTTTTTTTTTAAGTTTTTGGAGTTGTAACGCAAAACAGTTTGCCAGCCAACTGTCAACATGTTATAAATGCGAAATAAAATGTAGAAAACAAGCCAAAAATAGATATACGCAGCATAAATATTTAATTATGGATCTGATATTTAAACGAATTAAGTCATTTTGCATAAAAGAAAATTTGTCGTTTGTTGAAAATTTAAATTTTCCAGCAAAATGCAAATTTAATTTTAATGGGGGAAAGGGAAATAACACAAGAGAAGCCGGTGTTTCTTTAACGTCTCCTTTTTGTTTGTGGGGGGGTTTCGCTTCCGGTATCATTAAAAATTTCCTCCCTATTAAACAATTGTGGGCTAAAAGTAGAATGGAATGAAAAACGTACACACACACATTTAAAGATATAACAATCATAGAAAAATCAAGAAGAAAAAAAAGCAAAATGCATGGCGTAAGTAAAACTTTGCGCAAATACTTTGGAATAGCAGCGGCAGTGGCAGCATGAGTACCAGCGGCAACTGTAAAGGCATAAGTTTATCTTGAATCCAAGAAGAGTTCCTTAAGATTTCTTCCAAACAAACAAACTGAACAAAGTACATGGTGGAGAAGGACGGCAGGGAAGAGTGCGTCTTGCTGCGCTTGTTGCATGCAATTCAATTGGATTCAATTGTACCCTGTGATGCGGACGTGGCGCGGCGTGGTGCGGTAAAAATCAACGATGCAGAAATCCCAATAAACGCAAGCAAATTCGGTGAATAACATTCAAGTACACCCACGCATAGACCGTTGAATTCCTAGTGCACGCTCTAAGAGTCCTTAACGATAATGCCGCGCCTAGATATCTGTGAAACATGGCGCATGGCGTAATGATATCTGTAGAACATGGCGGGGGCTATAATAAATGTTCGTTCACCTGTTGCAAACTCTGTGTTGTACAAAATGATTAAAGTGTTAAATTAAAATTTACAGATTTGTTTTAGCACTTGCTACGATAACATGAGAGAAACGATAACATTAAATTCAATATTAAACTTTCGCTCTACCCGTTGTTTCTTAAAGTACCTTGATTACTTCAGCATCCTCATATGAATCTACAAACGGGTTACCCTAGTTTTGTCCGCCATACTTTAAGTAGATTAGGGTGCATGACTATCAAAAAAGTAATTTCAGATTTAAATCTAGTTACAAATATGTGACATTTGCCAGTAACACTTTCCCAGCCACGCAAATTACGGCGATTTAAAATAAGAGATTAATTTCTAAGACTTGTATTTGAGTGGTGTCTCAAAGGATTATTTCAAATTTTTTCAATCTAGGCCGAAATCCTTTTAAAAAAAACTGAACAAATAACATAAAATTCCAGGAGAAGAAGCAGGTATTTTTTAGTAGGGTTTTTTCACAGATTACGCTTGAGTTGTGTTAAACTTAATTTTACTTTCTGTTTAGAATTGTTTGCCATTTCATCATGGAAAGATTTATATCGCGAAAGGGTTTGGTGCGGATTATGGGCTGGTGGAAACATCAGTCCAAAGATTTTTAATTTTGTAATAGGAGGTACATTTTTTCTAAACGTATTTTTTGACAGGGTTTTTCACAGACTACGAGCGAGTTGTGTTCAACTTTATTTTTTTCCTTTCAGTATTGTTTGCCATTTCATCATGGAAAGCCTTATACCGCGAAAACCACGGTTTGGTGCTCACAGAGAAACAATCAGTTGGAAATCGATCCGAAATACTAATATTCGCTTGGATAAACATACTTCCAGTTGCAATTACCCACATTCCATAGCTACATGGTTCGACTTTCCAAGAGAGCTTGAGCTTGAACCAATGTGGTCCACTTGTACCGTGGTTGGCTATAAAAATTGGAATAAATTCTAGAGCGACGGAACCGTAAATCCGAATAGACTTTTGTGAGAGGGCTTAATACAAACATCGACAGATATGGACCAATTTTTGGCGCACACATTGAACAAATCATTTCGAAATCGGTCCGAGCTACAAATATTTGGTTAGATAAACATAGTTTCTGTTGCAATCACCATGGTTCGACCTACCATAAGATGGTAGTTACAATAATATTACGATACTTACAGCCAACGAGAAAGTTATACCAACCAAATTCAGAAAAACTATTGGACGCCACAATTGGTGGTTATGACAACCAACCAATTACGAGGGCGGTTCGGAAACTTCTTAGCCTAGCACAAAAAGCGCGGTATAAACAGAAAAAAGGTAAGTGTTTTGTTAACTTCCATCTCTGCTATGAGCACATGTTAAATTTTGTTTCGATCCGGCAACTCCTTCATATAGAAACAGGTGTTCACAAAAGACGCATCCGCGATTTTTTTACAATGGAAAAATTAGAAATGCGTGGTGTCATTAAATATTTACATAAAAAAGGTTTATCGGGACAAGAAATTCATAATGATATGGTGAATGTGTTAGGTGAAAGTGCTCCTTCATATGCAACAGTAAAAAATTGGGTTGCTGAATTTAAACGTAGTCGTACAAGCATTGAAGATAAACCACGTAGTGGACGTCCAAAAACAGCTACAATAACAGAAATTGTAGCCAAAGTGCATGATATGGTATTAAATGATCGACGAATAAAAGTGCGTGAAATTGCTAATATCATGGACATCTCAAATGATTGAGTCCATTTAATTTTGCATGAAGAACTACAGATGAAAAAGCTTTCTGCAAGATGGCTGCCGCACTTGTTAACAGTCGACCAAAAACGCATAAGAATGAACATTTCTCAATCTTGTTTGAATCGTTTTCAGCGAAATAAAATGGATTTTAAGCGTCGTTTCATAACCGTTGATAAGACATGGATCCACCGCTATACTCCAGAGACAAAAGAACAATCCAAACAATGGACTGAAGCTGGAGGAAGTGCCCCAAAGAAGGCAAAAATAATTCAATCGGCTGGTAAGGTTATGGCAACGGTTTTTGGGACTTCAAAGGTATTTTATTGATTGACTATCTGCAAAGGGGTAAAACAATAAATTCAGAGTACTATTGCAACCTTTTAGATCAATTAAATGTACAAATTCGAGAAAAACGTCCTGGCTTACAACACAAAAAATAATTTTTCATCAAGACACCGCACCAGCGCACAAGAGTGTTTTAACTTAATAATGGCTAAAATCAACGAATTAAAGTACGAGTTGCTTGACCACCCACTTTATTCTCCTGATTTAGCTCCCAGTGACTTTTACCTGTAACCAAATCTAAAAAAATTCCTTGCTGGCAAACGTTTTACCTCAAATGAAGATGCAATTACAGTTGTAAACCACTATTTTGAAGACCTTGAGGAAAACTATTTTAATCAAGGGATAGAATTGCTAGATAAGCGTTGGACTAAGTGTATTGAAGTTTCAGGAGATTATATTGAAAAATAAAAATATTTTTGAAAAACTAACTATTCTCTTTCATTGATAGGCTAAGAACTTTCCGAACGAAGGACATGTTACTTTGGTACCAATAACACTGTGGAACATTTTTGGGGTTATTGTCTGGGGGGTAAGAAATTCCAAGTCAGGGTGATGGTACTTGGTCAGTATATTAAAACCCTCAAAGGGTTTTGCGTTCGTATGTGCCAGTAACTTCACTTAATTGTAAATAAAAGCAGAACGCGTTAATCGATTTCTATGATCTATGTCGCATTTTGTTTATAGGTTATGTGACTTTACGTGAAAGTTATAAGACTCTACACGTTTTTCCGATTGGGATTTATATGTTTTAAAAAAAAAAAAATTTTTTTTGGCAAAATTTTCTTCATAAATTTATTTCTAATTGCAAAAATGTTGATTTGGTAGAGAAACACTATATTAATGGATTAAAGAAAATGTAATTATTAATTTTTCTCAATTTATTTCAGCAAAATCGAACTAGTCGTTCTCGAGTTATGTCAAACTACGTTTTTGCCAACACTTTACAACTAAGCGAAAAAACATCAAGATAAGGAAAAAATGTAAAAGGTCATAAAAAAAACTGGCACATACGAACGCAAAACCCTTTGAGGTTTTAATATACTGACCTAGTACCATCACCCTGACTTGGAATTTCTCACCCCCCAGATTGGCTGTTGTACTGTGTAATTGGAAATGACAACAACTAAATTATTTTTAGTGACCAAACCCCATTTAGTTCGCTGTTCCAACATATTATAATATGCAACAAAATTTCGGACTTTCTCGGGTGAGGGAATGATTTCTTCTAGAAATTATCCTTTAACAAGGAAGTTTTTACTTTGCAACACTTGACCATAGCGTAGTGAGACGTGGAGTCTCTTTAGAGGTGGCAAGAGTGAGTTGTATTTTCGTGGGAAATTGTGTGAAGAAAACTTAAAAAGTGAGGTTTACAACAGTAGTTCTCATTCGTTTGGGGAGAGCCTGGCCTTATAGAGTTCGGTTTAACTTTCAACAATTGCAGCAAGTTAAAAACTTGTCTTCTATTTAAATATAGAAGCAAGAGGTCTTGAGCCGGTTTAATCCCTGTTCAATGTGTAAAAGCAACAGACCGAAATAAAACAAACGAGCTAAACAAAAATTTATTTTTTTACAAATTGTGATTGGAACCCAGTATCTTCAAAGAGGTGCGATATGAAACAAGTTTTTTCCACCTATTTTTTTAAATAAACTACAAATGAAAGTATAGATCTTTTATCACATCTGTTGCATTTTCTTGGACATTTTGTGTCGTATTAAGCCATAGGTAGCCGGAAATATTTAGGTTTAAATTTTTTTACACAGCTTAGTGAATCAATCTTGTAAAGTTGCTGACATTTACGAGGTGAAAACCCACTGCTTAAAATTGCTGGATATTTTTACCAGGGGTTGAACCTGGATATACTGTCAAAATAGTCGTGCACACTTCCATCACACCACGGCGTCCCACGCTCGCCGTAATGACAAGCGAATTGAAAGATCTATAACAACAACAATTAATACATGGACAAATTCAGTTCCAAAAACCATTTCAGTTACTAAAAGTTACCAATACTTTGTCTCTTCAACCGATACTGTCAGTTCTCACCACTGAATATTGACGTGTACCCATTCAACAATCGGTTTTAACGAATGGAATACATGGATAGTACGTTTAACCACCAACATTCGGTTAGCAAAATAATTCGGTTGTGGCAACAAAACTGTTCTGTGTGTTGGCTCACTTAAAAACTACAAGACCGAAGTTGATCAGTTAAGGTTATGATTTGGAACGCCAGAGGAATCCGTAGCAAATTTATCAAGTTTTGTGATTTTTTAAAAAGGTAAAATGTGGACATTGCACATATGTGACAGCGCATAGAGAAAGGGACCTAAGGGTAAAAAATAAATTTTCATTTTTTTGATGTGGACAACATCTGAGCATCGCATGAGATCGATCCCATGACCCAAAAGCGTTCCCTCCCAGAGATATGAGCGTTTTATGAAAGTGAAGTCGACGATTCTAAGCGCAAATAGAAAGGGACCTAATCTTTAAAATGGCTCTCCTGAACAGAACTAGTTCTTAACCTTAGGTCCCTTTCTATTTTGCGCGTCACATATGATTGAGACATAGCTGAAAAGTAAAAAAAAGATAAAGAAAGCTCAGATGTCGGAAAATGGGCTGTTGTTAGTAGCAGGGATATAGAACATGTCCTTTTACCTAGTGTTAAAATAGATTTGATAGAATAATTTAGTTGCTCTTTTCTAGGAGGATCCGCCGGACCCACTTACTGTTAAAAGCTTAAATTGCAATCAAATTCGGGTACATTTTCTAGAAAGCTGTGTAATTTAATTCCAGCTGGTAATTTAAATTACAGTTTTAAAGCCAACTGTTGGGGCAATATTCTTCCCGATATGATTTCCATAGACATCTTCAATATAGTATAGCCTCGAGAACTAAGTTTTAGTACCCTTTAACATAAATTCAAACCCCTCATTTTTTGACATTTCCATGACCAACATCGAGACCTTTACCATTCGAGACCATTATACACTCACTGCTAATAGCCTGAACTCGGACCAGCTGCCTGTTGTTGCAACATACAAATACACGTATGACTCAATAGCCCGTCTGAAATATGAGTATGACAATAATATCGAAGAATTTTTAAAAGCTACATAGGCAATAAGGAAGCACCCCTTTTAAGTTTACCTTTGGATACTACTGAAGATTTTAATTCCTGCTGTTTAACAGGACGCTGTCGAACATACTCGTAGTGCTATCGAAACATGATATATGTTAGATTTTTATAAGGTTACTCTCAAGATATACCTTAAATCTTTTTAACCCTTGTACTACTTAGAAGGGACATACACGTTTTATGCTGTAAAATAAAAAGTACTGAATGTTTTTGGACCAAATATTTTTTTAATTTATTTATTGGTTGAAATGTCCGCCTTTTGCTTTCACACACGCCTTAAGTCGCACTGGCCAATCGTATGTAGCTGCACGAACCTCGTCCATTGAAAAATTGGCCACAGCTCGAGCCAAAGCAGTCTTAAGAGGTCCAATGTTGGGGTATCTTTTGTGACAAACCTTGTCCTCTAAAACCGTCCAAAATTTGTAATCCAATGGGTTTAAATCTGGACTGCCTGAGGGCCATTCTTCAGAGGAAATGAACGCTGGCAAATTGTTTCGGCCTGGGACGTTTTAGCCTTATAGGCCGGCGCAGAATCCTCCTGGAAAGTCCATGGCTGGTTTTGGATCAGCGAATTGTTAAGAGGCTTCACAACAGCTTCCAAAAAGGTTTCCTGGTTAACTTTGGCCGATGTTTTGACTCCTTGTTCGCAGAAATGCAGGTCAGTGACCCCATCGTAAGATACACCCCACCAAACCATGACTGAAGCTGGGTGATGGCCCTTTTCCACCCTTGGGATCAGTTCAGATGCTTCCTTAGATGAGCGCACATACACTCTATCATTTTGCTTGTTAAATTTTTCCTGAACGGTTAACATTTTTTCATCGGTAAACAAAATTTTTCTGTGCTAGTTATCAGCATGCTTCACCAAAAGACGTTTGCATTTTTCAAACCTATTTTTTTAAAGCTGTAGTCAATAAATGTCCGGTACGTCGTTTAAAAGCCCCAAGTCCCAAGTATTTTTTAATGATTCGACTCATGGACTTTTGCGTGATATGATTTTCTGTTTTCGGAGCGGATTACTGTGAATTCTTGATTAAACAGCTTTGATGACATGCGGCGTTCGAACAGAGCGTGGGCGGCCCGACTGGTGGCGGTCTTTTACATCTCCAGTCTCCTCAAACAGTTTTATGCCTCGGTAGACGAACATGCGGCTAATCCCTAGTGGCCGGAGCGTTTTGAAAATATCGTTTTTTTCAGTTCTCACTTGAAAAGCGCTATTACATCGATACGGTTCTCATGATGAAAGTTAAAAAAATTTTAAAATCCCGTTACAGACTAACGTTATTGAGGTTAGCTTTCAAAACCCATATGACATTAACGGGCTATGTTCAATTCTACTATTGAAATGGGTGTGTTCAATGTTGTAACCGTACTTAGTAGGGACATAAATACTGTACAGTATTTATGTCCCTACTAAGTACTTGCAGGCTGCCTCAAGGCAGAAATAACCAATGTAAAAAATCATTAAGAAGCCCATCTATAAATTTAGAAACAAAGGTTGAATCACATGCTTAGCAGACTAGGTAAGCATTCATCTACTTATACATCATGGAAAATCTGAAAAATGTTGAGAAAGAATTTCAGAACCCTCGTTCCTTAAGGAAAAAAGCATTATTTATGCGAAGAACCTAGGGAAAGCAGAACCTCAAAAACAACTAAACGAATCACCACATCTCATAGAATTTGAGCAATGTGGCCAGAATAACTGATGTCTTAAACTCACTGAATATTTTAAACGAGCACGATAAAAACCCGTTCCTCCTACCCACAAAATCTTCAAAAAATTAGAAAAGCCCGGACACGGGTGGTAATGCAAATCAAATACTTAAAAATGTTTCACCAAAAGGATTTGAATTTTCTACTTCTTAATGCCTGGCGCCAGGATTTAAATTTTCTACTTTTTAATGCCTGTTTGATGTAGCGATACCTTTTGTCGTTATGGAAACAATCCAAAATAATCCCAATTCTGAAGCCAGGAAACTACCTTTTATCCAGCATTACGAGGGTTGCTATATATATTTCTGGCCTAGGCAATATTAAGTGTTGCCTGGCACGATCTAACACTTCCATTAGAAAGTTTGAAATTTTTTAGCATAAGCGTACTCAGAACGTTTTGACGTACGACCATCATTTGTCTTGTTTACAGTGACTTGAAAAAATCAATTTGGCATAAAAATGGAATTAGATCGTGAACATTTTCGTGCGATCATTTTTCACAACTTTCGAAGTGGATTATCACGACAAGAGTGCATCGATGATCTTAAATATTTGTATGGCGTTGAAGAGCCATCCTATAGCACTGTGGAAAAGTGGTTTAATGAATTCAATCGAGGCCGATGCTCGCTCAAAGACGAAGGTCGTCCAAAAACGGCCGTTATGCCAGAGAACATTGATGCCGCGCGTGAACTGATAATGCAAGATCGTCATGTGACATACCGTGAGATAGAGGCATCCTTGGGCATTTCTTCCACCAGCATAAATTCGATATTGCATGAACACCTGGCCGTAAAAAGATTTGTTCTCGTTGGATCCCGCTCAATTTTACAATCGCTCAAAAAAGGCTCGTGTCGATGGGTGCAAAGAATTTTTGAAAAAATACGATCGCGGTGCTTTAAAAGACGTTTATAATTATCGTCACAGGTGACGAATCATGGATCTATGCGTATGAGCCCGAAACAAAACAGCAATCGACCATGTGGGTCTTCGAGACGAGCCAAATCCAAAGAAAGTTTTTCGTGGAAGAACGTCGAAGAAAATGGTCGCCTGTTTCTTCGAAAAAACTGGTGACTATTCCGCTTGAGCAACGTGGACAGTCAATTCTGAATGGTACACCACAATTTGTTTGCCTGAAGTCTTCGGAGAAATTCGAAAAACGAACAAGAGAAGACGAATCATTGTGCACCATGACAATGCGAGATCTGACACATCGGCTCAAACCAGCGCCTTTTTGCCCGGCCAAAAAGTCGAATTGATGGGTCATCCGCCGTTAAGCCCTGACTTGGCACCCAAGGACTTTTTCTTATTCCCTAGCATCAAGAAAAAAATCCGTGGTCAACGTTTTCATCACCCGCAGCAGCTCTTGAAGCGTTCAAAAACCATATTTTGGAGGTAACTCAACCGGAGTGAAAAAGTGCTTCGACAATGGGTTTGAGCGCATGTAAAAGTGTATAAATCATGCTAGAGAATACTTTGAAAAACAATAAAACCATTGTTGATGATAAATATTAGCATTTTCATTATTTGGCCAGAAATATATATAGTAGCCCTCGTATTCAGACCGCATAGCCTATTTAATTCTATGAGCAAAGTATAAAAAAAGCGATGAAGAAAATTATATTTTAAAATAGATCAAGTACCATGACATTAGCATCGAGACTATTCAGCTTTTAGTTAGAAAAACAAATTTGGTTAAAGACAATTTTAACGAAGGACAACTCAACAGCCATGAACCTGTCAGATGTCGTAGCAGCGTTGGACACAGTTTGAAATATATAATGATAATAATCGGATAGATTCAAATAGTGCTCTTTAAAGGGTCCGCCAAGATTAAAGGTCATGTCAGTCTATGAAGAAGTCTCATTTTGTATCAGAACCTTTTAAATTCAGTACTGAAGCTGTGAGTCTTCTTTATACCTTATGGGGGGTAAGGTATCACATGGTCGGTTGAATAAATCTCTAAGCCTTTATTAATAACAATCCGAGGTATTTAAAATTCAAATCGTAAACATTAAAATTTTTATAAATCCTTTGAGTTCGAGTAAAATCTTTTCAAACTTACAATTACGATACTATCTCTCTTTTCAAAGATATAATGCGAAGCAAAAATGTTTAAAAATCGCAATACTGCTTTGTATTCAAACAATTTTTCGATATTTCCCCGACAAGCAAAAGAAATTTTGCAAACTTTGAATTACATGTCCACCGCAAACAGAAGGTGCCTTTTGTACACCAAATGTTGCTGGAGTTGCAAATAATCACAAAATGCCCCGAAAGCCCAAACACAAACATTTGCAATCTGCCATAAATGGAAAATCTTTGGCGTAATTATTTCTAAATCGTTTCGAAATAATTACAATTACATTCAACTAAACGCTCACAGATATTTTCGGTAATAAACTTTAATGAAAATCATTACCGACTGTCCTTCGCCGCAGTCATAAAACGACGGAAACGGATATAAACTTTTACAACGCACAAACCATAATTTCCCACAAAAAGCGAAAAAAGCATCTATGCTCGTTTACTTGCCGCCGTCTATTGGGGAGCGTAAAACGTTTAAAATAGCGCAGCGCACAAAATGAAGTGTGAAAATGAAACTTAAATTGGGAAACGGAAAAAAACAATTTAACGTTACATTTACCATTCGAGAAGGATTTCGTGCGCGCAGTAAGACAATAGGAAATTTCCTTTATGCTGGCCACAAAGCTCATAAAGTGGAAAGTGGAAGTGGAAGTGGTACAACAGCATCTAATAATCACCGTCATCATCATTATTACAGCGCTGTTGGGTGTGGAGGAGGGTGATGGTGATGGCGGCGGCGATGATGATCTCCATCACGGCGGTCGTGGTTGTAAAGATAATGGTTGAGACGATGGTGACGGCGTTGATGGTTGCCATCATCAGTTTCGATTTTGTTGCTTCTTAACACAATACAAATAAATTAAAATATTTTAATGAAAAAAGTTTTCGAACTGTCTGTCCGTCCGTCCGTCGCCATTCCCACACCTAAGCACAGCAGTGTCACTTTGTTTTAACAAGAAATTCCTTACAACATAAATGACGTTGAAAGGCCAAGTCGAATCCTGAATACACTACATTTGGGGTCCAACGCCAAGTGAAGAGGAAAAATGTAACCACTGGGCAATACCAAAAAATCGAACGTTTTTTGGAAAGAGAAATTATTTACTTGAATTTAATAAAAAGGTTTTTTTTTTAAAAAAAAACTGTTAACTGTTAGAGCCAGAAGTGAACAGGGTGTCGCAGACCGAGTCACTATAGTCCTGTGTGTATAATTCTCTCAAATTCTACGTTTTAAAGGCTGGTCCAACTTAAACGCACAATGTTAATAAAGCAAACAGTTTTCAGAGAATTATCTTCATATGTTTTGTTATGATAGAGGGATATATGACAACCACGGCTTCGGTCCATATTATTAATGACTCTGACACATAATGGGGAACGCTATAGAGCCATGATTAATGACTTTTTCGTGCCTGAATTGGAGGCTGTTGACGTGGAAGACCTTTGGTTCCAACAAGACATCGCTATAAGCCATACAACCAACGAAACGTTCCCTCGACAGCCGGTTCTATGCACCGGATAAACGCGAAGGAGGAATTCTTCGGCCTAGGGCTGTCACCACGGCACTGTGTCGCTACAACAACAACAACCAAAGAAACGATCAATTTATTGAAGGAAACTTTTGGGGAGCGCATTACAAGGGTTGCTATTTACGAGGGCGACCGCAAAAGTGGTCTAACATAAAAAGAACCGTTTTTTTTTGGAATTAGTATTATTTATTTTTCAACATAATCTCCTTCCACTTTATCGAACGTTTTTCAAGTTTTTTAATTCCATCCGAAAAATAAGATTTTTCAAGACCTTCAAAATATGCCTCAGTTTCAGCAATAACCTCGCTATTGGACGAAAATTCCGAGATTTTCCGAGAAATTTTTTTTAAATTTGGAAACAAGAAATAATCAGAAGGAGCGAAATCTAGACTATATGGTGGATGCGGAGCAATTTCAAATCGTAATTCGGCCAGTTTTTGTTGAGTTAAAAATGCAGTGTGTGAAGGAGCATTATCTTGATGAAAAAGAAATTTTTTTCTAAATGCGGTCGTTTTATCTTGATTTCTTCACTCAACCGATCCAAAAATATTCACTATTTATAATTTTTCCTTTCTCAAGATAATCAATAAATTTTATACCCCTTGCATCCCAAAATACTGTGGCAATTACTTTTCCTGCTGACTTAACAGTTTTCGCCTTCTTGGGACCACTTTTACCAGCTTCTATCCATTGTTTTGACTGTTCTTTGCATTCTGGGATGTAGTGATGGATCCATGTTTCATCAACAGTTATGAATCGGCGCAAGAACTCTATTGGATTACGCTGATAAATCGCTAAAAGCTCCTCGGAATTGGTCCAACGGACGATTTTTTGGGGCAAAGTCAACAAACGCGGCACCCATCTTGCGGATAGCTTTTTCATGTGGAGTTCATCATGTAAAATACTCCAAACTTGTTTTTCGTGTATTTTAACAATATCAGCAAGTTCTCTGAGCTTTATTCGTCTATCTTTAGTCACTTCATTAAATATTTTTCTAATGTTTTCAATAGTAGTAGCAGTTTTCGGTCTTCCAGAGCGTTGTTTATCTTCCGTACTTGAACGACCCATTTTAAATTGTTGAACCCAGGATTTAACGGTGGAGTATGAAGGTACATTATCACCATGAACAGAATCCAATTCATCTTTGATTAATTGTGGCGTATAACCTTTCATATAAAAGTGTTTAAATACCGCACGAAAGCTTTATATTCCATTTTTCAAAAACTATAAAACTTGTTTACTTCCATCACCTGTAACAAAGAAAATAATCATTAAATATTTCGGAAATTTTGACAGATGGCTTATAAAAGATTGCTTTTAAAAAACAAAAAAAGTTGCTAGTAAAACAGAAAATGTGCCAGGCCAGTTAGTTTTGTGGTCGCCCTCGTATACACTACAGATCAAATTCGTTTTTCGCTCGTACAGTCCGTATGTGGAATCGACTTCCGGCAAATTTATTTCCCACTAATTGCTATATCCAGAAGTTCAAGGCAAGCGTCAATAATCATTACTCCCTCTTTCCCCCTCCGCCCATTACATTCCACGATGAAAAACGTTGACCACGCATTTTTTCTTGATGCTAGGGAAAAAGAACAAGTCATTGGGTGCCAAATCAGGGCTGTACGGTGGATGGCCCATCACTTAGACATCCTGAGTGGTCAAATAGCTCAACGTTTCAGCTGATGTGTGAGAGCTCGCTTTGTCGTGATGCAAAATGATCCGTCTTCTCTTATTATCTTTCCTCATTTCTTTGAACACTGTTGGCAAACAGATGGTTGTTTACCACTCAGAATTGTCCGTCCTACATTCCACTAAAGGCACTGTGGCAACATAGCCGATTATACCGAAAAAAACGCAATCATTTGCTTCGATGTACTTCTTCCACGAACAACTTTTGTTGGATATGGCTCGTCGTAAAAGACCCATACGGCCGATTGCTGTTTTGTTTTGGGTTCATATGCATAGATCTATGATTCGTCACCTGTGACAATGTTATACACTGCCTTTGAGCCACCGCAGTTATACTTTTACACATCTCTTTGCACCAATCCATACTAGCCTTTTTCAAATTATGTGGGATCCAACGAGAACACATTTTTTAACGGCCAAATGAACATGCAATATCTTATTGATGCTTGTCATACTAATGCCCAAGGATGCCTCCATCTCACGGTATGTCACATGTCGGTCTTTGATGGTTTCTGGTAAAGTGGCCGAAGTTGGACGTCCTTCACGAAATTTATCCTGGAGCGAACGGTATTCGAGACTGAACTCATGGTACCATCGATTAACAGTGGTTTTTGATGGTGCTTCATCTCCAATAGTCGAAACAAGTTGCTTTACACACTTTTGTCTCGATAACCCACGTCGAAAATCATAAAAAATCATCGCACGGAAATGTTCACGGAATAATTCCATTTTTAATAATAACAAACCCTTATAATAAAGCTAAATTCTTGGTCAATCTATATGCGTTTTATGTCTTCTTGAAAACCACACGTCTGTAAAAAACACTCTTTACACCATACCATAGTTTACCATTACCACCGGTTGCGGCAAACAATAGTTTTAATGAATTCGCTTGTTATAACCGACTAATTGGCTGTGAGTACCGTGACATTATTGTACCTACTATGTCCACGGAAGATATATATCGTTTATTTAGAGCAAGGCTAAACAACTGCCTCATATCGAATCGGTTAGATCTCAAGTCGGCAGGAACTTTGGAGCCATATAAAACAATGGGCCTGCACACAACATATATCATCGGAATCTGAAGAATTTTGCTACTCCTAAGAACGGTGGGACTCTTAATCAGGACGTACATTTATTAAGGACTATATAAAAAAAGAACAGCTCCATCTCATTGTATACAGAGGTCATGTTTTTGCAAAAAACAACACAAGCCAAGATTCGTTGAGACCCGAAAAACCTTTTCTCTCTAAGATCTGTTGGAAACCAAATCGGGAAGAGATTTGTATCCGCAAACCAAATACCTTTAAAATCTGCCGCTTTTTTATTGGGAAGACCCCAATTCGAAAAGTACATTTGTATGGAGGATTTGTATGGAAAAAACTGATAATATCCTGTACCCTGTGTTTTAATGACATAAAATGCTCTTTTTGGTGGAATCACTGGGAAAATCATTAGTTCATTTTTCATTACAAATCAGGGTATAGAATTCAACCGTAAACGAAGAGCGCTACCGCACCTTCATAAAGGACTTTTAATACTCTACTCTACATTTTGGTAGAGCTTATTACAACTTAGTGTAAGTGATTGTCGTAAATGCACACTAGCAGGCAAGCGATAAACACCTTTATAATTGGTCTATATCAGGAAATGTTTAAATAGAGCTACTACACAAAAGTACCACCTGATTTGATGCCAAACCTCTCCAATCTTGGATACATTGCTGCAGAACAATAAACGCCGTCAGTAATAAACCCTGGTGACAAGGCCCGAACACAAATGTCACTCACGATTTGGGGTCCTATTGATTTGTAAGCCACAAATAGAACGCAATCGTGCCAAGGTATCGCATGGTACGTTATGAGCGACCAGTTGGTTATAAACTCTAGTCAAAATTGGGCCGAGTCAATCCATGAATGTATGCATACTGAAATTAAAGCAAAATTTTCTGCGAATTTAAATATGGATTTATGTTAAAGTTTAGGCTCAAGCACCGAAAGGTCAAAAAAACAGCTACCGTAAACAAAACAAGGGACCACCTGTACATATGGGCATATGTGACAGCGCATAGAGAAAGGGACCTAAGGGTAAAAAAAATCAATTTTCACTTTTTTTTTGATGTGGACAACATCTGAGCATCGAATGAGACCGATCCCATGACCCAAAAGTGTTCCCTCCCAGAGATATGAGCGTTTTATGAAAGTGATGGTACACCAAAGATACACGTATTTAAATCTTTAAAATGGCTCTCCTGAAGAAAACTTGTTTTTACCCTTAGGTCCCTTTCTATTTGGCGCGTCACATTTGTGTAATCGAATTAAAGGTATAGTCGGTTTCACTACGAATCTAGATATGGATTAAATTTAAGATTTGACTGAGATTAGGGTCGGACTAATGGACCTTTGGGGCCTAAAATGGTCCCTTTGATTTATATGGGGTGATCCACCTAGAGGTATTTTTCAGAACAAAGAAATATAAAAATTCAAATCAAGTATGGAGTCTTTATTGCTAATTTGAAGGGACATTTTATGGCATTTATTTTTTAAAAATAATTTTCTTCAGATGTTGGCAACTGTATTATGGAAATGAGTTTTCGGTGAGAAACGGGAAGATCCGCTGTTTTCGACCAAAATTTTGTTCAGTGATGAGGCCCATTTCTGGCTCAACGGCAAAGTCAATAAACAAAATTGCCGCATTTGGGCTGTAGAGCAACAAGAGGAGGTTCAAGAGGTGCCATTATACCCAGAGAAAACCACGGTTTGATGCGGTTTATAAGCTGGTGAATGGTGCTCGCTATCGCGCCATGATATCGATCTTTATGCTACCTGAAATTGAAGCTCGTAATCTTGACGACACTTGGTTTCAACAGGACGGTGCCACTTGCTATACAGCCACTCAAACAATGGATCTATTGAGAGGTCATTTCGAAAATCAGCTAATTTCAAGTTTTGGACAGGTGAGTCGGCCGCCTAGATCGAGTGATATCACACCTTTAGACATTTTTCTTTGGGGTTACGTAAAGCCCAAAGTCTATGATGACAAACTAGCTACGATTCAGGTTTTGAAAGCCAACATTACGCGTGTCATTTAAACCATACCGGTCGAAATGCTCGAACTAGTCACCCAAAATTGGACCCTCAGAATGGAAACCCTGAGGCGTAGTTGCGGCTATTTGAAGGAAATTATATATAAAAAATAAATGCCATAAAATGTTCTTTCAAATTACCAATGAAGATTCCTGAAAGTATTTACCTCTAGATAGATCACCCTATACTTCAATTACAAAGTTACGGCGAAGGGCCGGGCCGAACCTAACGACTTTTGTACTTATTATACCCCGAATCTGTCATAAATCAAAAGAACGATGTCAGTACGAGGGCTATTCGGAAACTTCTTAGCCTAGCACAAAAAGCGCGGTATAACAGAAAAAAGTTAAGTGTTTTGGAAACTTCCATCTCTGCTATGAACACATGTTAAATTTTGTTTCGATCTGGCAACTCCTTCATATAGAAACAGGTGTTCACAAAAGACGCATCCGCGATTTTTTTACAATGGAAAAATTAGAAATGCGTGGTGTCATTAAATATTTACATAAAAAAGGTTTATCGGGACAAGAAATTCATAATGATATGGTGAATGTGTTAGGTGAAAGTGCTCCTTCATATGCAACAGTCAAAAATTGGGTTGCTGAATTTAAACGTGGTCGTACAAGCATTGAAGATGAACCACGTAGTGGACGTCCAAAAACAGCAACAACAACAGAAATTGTAGCCAAAGTGCATGATATGGTATTAAATGATCGACGAATAAAAGTGCGTGAAATAGCTAATATCATGGGCATCTCAAATGATCGAGTCCATTTAATTTTGCATGAAGAACTACAGATGAAAAAGCTTTCTGCAAGATGGGTGCCGGACTTGTTAACAGTCGACCAAAAACGCATAAGAATGAACATTTCTCAAGCTTGTTTGGATCGTTTTCAGCGAAATAAAATGGATTTTAAGCGTCGTTTCATAACTGTTGATGAGACATGGATCCACCGCTATACCCCAGAGACAAAAGAACAATCCAAACAATAGACAGAAGCTGGAGGAAGTGCCCCAAAGAAGGCAAAAACAATTCAATCGGCTGGTAAGGTTATGGCAACGGTTTTTTCGGACTTCAAAGGTATTTTATTGATTGACTATCTGCAAAAGGGTAAAACCATAAATTCAGAGTACTATTGCAACCTTTTAGATCAATTAAATGTACAAATTCGAGAAAAACGTCCTGGCTTACAACACAAAAAAATAATTTTTCATCAAGACAACGCACCAGCGCACAAGAGTGTTTTAACAATGGCTAAAATCAACGAATTAAAGTACGAGTTGCTTGACCACTCACCTTATTCTCCTGATTTAGCTCCCAGTGACTTTTACCTGTTCCCAAATCTAGCGTTTTACCTCAAATGAAGATGCAATTACAGTTGTAAACCACTATTTTGAAGACCTTGAGGAAAACTATTTTAATCAAGGGATAGAATTGCTACATAAGCGTTGGACTAAGTGTATTGAAGTTTCAGGAGATTATATTGAAAAATAAAAATATTTTCGAAAAACTAACTTGTATGCTCTTTCATTGATAGGCTAAGAACTTTCCGAACCGCCCTCGTATTGAAGTATTGAACTAAAACGAAATAGCAAATACACGCAGAAAAAAAGTATGGTTGGGGTGACAATATTCGAAGGGGATCATACTATTGTTGGGTATATGGTTGTTGCACAACAATATTATGATCGTCACAACAATAGTATGATTCACACATAACCATACTATAGTCCCCACAACCATAGTGTGATTCACACTCAGCCATTCTATACTCCTCACAACAATAGTATGATTCAAACTCAACCATACTATTATCTCCACAGCCATATTATGACCCTCACAACCATAGCATGTTTCTCGTACACCCATAGTATGATCCTCACAACCATAGCATGATTCACACACAACCATACTATGATTCCCACAACCATAGTATGATTCACACTCCACCATAGTATTATCCCTACAATTATAGTATGATTCACACTCCACCATACTATTATCCCTACAATTATAGTATGATTCACTCAACCATACTATGATCTCCAAAATTATTTATTAGGATTGGGTGATGTTGTTATTGAAAAATAGAGATTTTTATCAAGCAAGATATTTTAAATAGCATTGCACTTTGAGGCCATGTTTTTATTGAACATTTCATTCAAGAAACAAAGCTATTTTTTCCAACGGCAGTTGAAAATACTTTTAGTTGCCAGCAGGGGTAAATGCTACTTCACCATCCCCAGACCCCAAGTAGCGAGTGTGATGAAACCATGATCAATGGCTATATACTTAAGTGCAGGCAGATTTTAAATAAACGTGAGCCAGTCGGTATTAGGTTATATCACCGAACAAAGTAAACACAATAAAAATCCCTCGAACTACATTCCGATTGCTGTGGTTTTTTTAATCGACAACATCCATTCACTGCATCGTGTGTTTGTGTTTTTTTTTGGTATATCAAAAAAACACATCCATGTGTGCTCTATAAAACCTGTTTTGTTATGTTCATAGTCGCAACCATAGTGTATGATTGCCGTAATCATATTATTGTTAATGTAAATTTTAAACAACAATACTTTGGTTGCACCAACCATGTTTATATGGTTGCTTCAACCATATTTTCATTTCTAAATTGTATTGTTACATTTCAACAATATTAATATTGCCGCAATCATACTGTTGTCAAAATTAAATTCAAAATACAATACTATGGTTGCGACGAACATGCTTTTATTGTAGAGAACATACTATTGTTGCGGTGACCATATATTTTCTCTGCGTGTAGGTGCAGTTTTGCGATCAGTAAAAAGCTTAAGATCAGACCCTTCTCTAGATATATGATGATTTTTTGGTATCTACGATAACAACTTTCGAACTACCCGATGCATGGGTGATTTCAAAAGCGAATAAAGGTGGCTATATGTAAGAGAAATGTGCTTAGCTAAATTTACGGACCCTGCTTTGAAGACGTCGGGCGAACTATGAGCTTTATGAGCTAAGCATCATGAGTTAAGCGCATCAAAGTATAACGATTGATCTTTCTTAGACAGTACGGTCGAAGGGAAACAAACGCTCCGTCCAGAAAGGCGTTAAACGATAAATAGCTTGAATAGCGCAGATAGGGAAGGCCAAGACTACGGCAAAGAAAACAAGTGAAAAAGGAGGCGAGAGTTCATAGATCATAGAGCCAGCCAAAATAAGAAGAGTGAACGAGTGACCACTGAGTAAGCGATATCTATAGGTATTCTGAAGAGTTTTCATTAGTGGGTCATAACTTTGGTCATAGCATAGTTATAGCTTTGGAAGCGTAGGACCTCTGGACTAAACAGGAAAATCCAACCACTGGTTCAGAACTTAGCAATTTTACCCTAGTACCCTCCGACAATCAATCCGAAAATTTTCAAACTGCTGCCATTTCGCATCCTTGAATTTTCGAGCATGAATGGAGATTTGAATTTAGAATTCAAATCTCCATCGACTACAAATTCTCTTAACTCACTTTTTTGCTTTAATTAAGGTAACAAAGTATTTGTTCGCTGACTGCAGCGCATAGAGAAAGGCACCTAAGGGTAAGAAAAATCAATTTTCACTTTTTTTTATGTGGACAACATCTGAGCATCGAATGAGACTGATCCCATGTTCCAAAAGTGTTCCCTCCCAGAGATATGCGCGTTTTATGAAAGTGATGGTACACCAAAGATACACGTATTTAAATCTTTAAAATGGCTCTCCTGAACAAAACTGGTTTTTACCCTTAGGTCCCTTTCTATTTTGCGCGTCACATATATTGGCTAAGTGAAGAAAGAATACTCATGACAAATAAAGTTTTTTAAATAATAAAGCTATACATATTGCGAAAATATTCCAAATGTTTCACCTTTTTCAGATATAGTATTATTCCCTTAAGTTAACCCCTTTTCCCTAAGGGAACATCCTATTCGAATATTGTGATATCTTATCAGAGTAGGCCCGATAATTTATCATCCTTTAAACTTCATACTCATTTCTTTTGGCTGATATATAAAGTATTTTATAGACGATCGTGAATGTGTAATAAGTATTCTAATTTTACATACCGTATGGCCAACTCGACATACCTCCATTTGATGTACCTCTGGCTACACAAACAAACTTGTTGCTATTTTTCGGGTGGAAAAACAAATGAAACTGAACACAAAGTTTCCATTTTCTTCGTGTCTACGTACAAATGTACATTCCGCACTGTAGACCAACCAAAGTTAAATAGAAGAAGAAGTAGACGACAACGAAGATTTCTGTGCAGTAGTCGGTGTGCGCTGCTGGGTCGGTTGTTTCGGTGGGTTGGGCTGACATTATAATCAAGTCAAACTGCTAAGTATTTAAATTTCTCTTGGAGGCACGTTCCTTCATATTTCATTTCTACTCGCACCCGTCCCTGGGTACGTGTGTGTGTATGAAAGAGTGCTGGATGTATGTGTGTGTGTGTGGTGTATGCGTGAATATAAATGTCACTGGAAAGAAAAACGTGCTGCTTATTATAATGTAATGTTGTGTTTGTGGTTGGTTTAGGTTGCGGCAACAATGCACAGTGGAACAAATTAACATTATTAATAAAAACAAAAAAGTTCATTTGTAACTTGTTAAAGCAGTTTGTCAGAGCAGCCGCAAGAAACTCCCACAGAAAATATAATCATTACACGACAATCCTACTACAGCTGGTTCTATGTACCGGATTGACCCGAAACAGCAGTCTTCGGTAAGGGCAGTCATCGCGGCACTACGAGTGCCGCTACAATAACCATTACACGAGAAACAAGTAAAACATGTTAAGTTTGGCTGTGCCGAACTTTGTATACCCTCCACCAGATTCCCAAATAAAACCAAATTTGGTGCGGAAGTGTGTTCTATATAGAAATCTTTATGTGCAAAATTTCATTTCGATAGGTCAAGCTTGTGGTGAGTTATCGTCATATTATTTCTCAAAGCCCATGAGACCGTTTGTGTGGGAGGTACCAGTAGGACTTTTCCGATCTCAACAGAATTTGGCGCAGAGGTGTGTTCTATATAAAAATCTTTATGTAGAAAATTTCATCTCGATAGGTCAAGTTTGTAGTGAGTTATTGTAAATATTATTTTTCAAGGTCCATGAGACCGTTTGTGTGGGAGGTACCAGTAGGTCCTTTCTGATCTTAGCCAAATTTAGCGCAAAATTCTGTTCTATCTATTAATCTTTATGCCGAAGATTTCGTCTCGATAGGTCAAGTGTGTGGTGAGTTATTGTCATATTATTTTTCAAGGCCCATGAGACCGTTAATGTGGGAGGTACCAGGAGGACTTTTCCAATCTCAACCGAATTCATCATAGAAGTGTGTTGTTGATAGAAATCTTGATGTGTTAAATTTCATTTCGATAGGTGAAGTTTGTGGTGAGTTATAGTCATATTATTTCTCAAGGCCCATAAGGTCGTTTGTATGGGAGGTACAAGAAATGGTGGCCCAATTTAAACCATTGATTGATGATTGCGCCTATATAGAGATTATTTTTTTGCAAAATTTCAGTGATTTTACTCAAGAAACTGGACGGATATTTCCAAATAAAAAACTAATTTTTATGAGGTAGTGTTGGTTGAGGGTCTCCAACACCAACTTCCCGTAGAGTTATATAGCCCATTTACCATACCAACCATGCTAGGTTAACACACATGTTTGTGCCAAATTTCAGCACCCTAGCTGTTTTTTTCAGTCTCTATCTTGTTTTCAACGGACAACATGGCTAGATCGTCTTAGAATTTTACTTTGTTGGGTCTTCGATGATTATTTCAAGGTGTTACAGATAGAATTACAAAACTAATATACCCTCCATTGTCTGGTGGAGGGTATAAAAATACAGTCTGTCCTTGGATAAGTCCTTATCCAGAGCCCTTAACCATACAAAAGCACTCTACAATGCAACAGCCAGATTTCCTTTGGGACGATCAATATAGTGATCAAGGCCAATTCGGTATAATGGTGCCGGTACCAACTTTATGCATGACATATGTGCAACTCCAACTAATCCCAAGTTACACGCGCGATGTTGGCGTAAATCACGATTTCCGCTTTACTAACTAAAAGACTTCTGAACTACTCAGACCAGAGCAGGTGACCCGGGAGACCCTGACTACCCGTGGTACAAGACTTAAGTGTCAGGTAGGACCTTGTAATCAAGAGCTACTCAGAGTTTTTGTTCAATGCTATAAAGGACTGGCCACCTATAACCGAGAACTGTCCTAAACGCTTCACACCTGACGATGACACTTAAACGCCCTGACCAATTGAAGGAATCGTACCACTGACATCCCGCTGTTCGTCATAGGACTGCAGTTAGCTACAACGCGACTACCAAAGCTCCCCCAACTAGACTGGAGGAACTAAATTTTAGGAACAGCAGTGTGGGCATCACCTTTCTCAAGGTGAGCGGTTGAGGACAATCCCAAATCTCTGATTCTCGCTGCGTCACAGCACCCGATCGGTAAACGCTAAACCAAGCACATGCTTCACCTGCAATTTGGCTGTTAGCCACAACCACCGCCAAACTCCACGAAGGACCGTACCCAGCAGATTAGAATAGAACAGCAGTTCTAGGGATTCCTAACCACCCGCGGCACCAGACTAACGTCTCTGGTTCGACCTCCGGTTAGAGCTCTACACGAAGGAAGTATTCTATAGCGGACAGTTAGGACTTTTCACATTGAATCTTTCATGCTGGACCCGCCAATGCGAATGTGCCACCAGTAGTCAGGTTACGAAACCAGTAGGTCTGGCATCGCAACGAGTATTATCAAATTTTTCGCAGACTATGAGATTGCAAAACTTAGCACACCTACTTATTATTAGTTCTATTTACTAAATAATTGACTAACACGAATACAAAAAGTCCAAAGGTATCAGTGCGATCGATTGCAGCTAGTATACATGCTGCAATTACTTTGGGCGCCATCATTATTTGCAATAAACTATCAACATGATCGTTAGAGGGCTGCTATGTATATGTCTGGCCAAATAATGAAAATGCAAATATTTATCATCAAAAATGGTTTGATTGTTTTTCAAAGTATCCTCCAGCATGATTTATACACTTTTGCATGCTCTCAACCAATTGCCGAAGCACCTTTTCCACTCCGATTGAGACACCTCCAAAACATGGTTTTTGAACGCTTCAACAGCATCTTCTGGCGACGAAATTTTTTTCCTGATGTGTGGCAATAAAAATAAGTCATTGGGTGCCAAGCCGGGGCTGCACGGCGGATGACCCATCAATTCCACATTTTGGCCGGTCAAAAAGGCGCTAGTTTGAGCCGATGTGTGAGAGCTCGCATTGTCATGGTGCACAATGAGTCGTCTTCTCTTGTTCGTTGTTCATATTTCTCTGAAGACTTCAGACAGACAAATTGTGGTGTACCACTCAGTCGCCACATGACCAGTTTTGCTTAAGAAACAAGCGACCATTTGCTTCGAAGTGCTTCTTCCACGAACAACTTTCGTTGGATTTGGCTCGTCTTCGAAGACCCACACGTTCGATTGCTGTTTTGTTTCGGGCTCATACGCATAGATCCATGATTCGTCACCTGTGACGATCTTATAAACGCCTTTTGAAACACCGCGATCGTATTTTTTAAAATTTCTTTGCACCAATCGATACGACCCTTTTTTGAGCGATTGTCAAATTGTGCGGGATCCAACAAGAACAAACCCTTTTTACGGCAAGGTGTTCATGCAATATCGAATGTATACTTCTGGAAGAAATACCCAAGGATGCCTTTATCTTACGGTATGTCACATGACAATCTTGCATTATAAGTTCACGCACGGCATCAATGTTCTGTGGCGCAGCCATTTTTGGACGACCTTCGTCTTTGAGCGAGCATCGGCCAAGATTAAATTCATTAAACCAGTCTTTCACAGTACTATAGGATGGCGAGTCATCGCCAAACAAATAATTAAGTTCATCGATGCACTCTTGTCGTGATAATCCACGTCGAATGTTGTGAAAAATGATAGCACGAAAATGTTCACGAGTTAATTCCATTTTTTTGCCAAATAGATTTTTCCAAGTCACTGTAAACAACACAAATGATGGTCGTACGTCAAAAAGTTCTGGGTACGTTTATGCTAAAAAAATGTCAAAATTTCCAATAGAAATATCAGATCCAGCAGGATTTTGCGCCGGTCCATAAGGCTAAAACGTCCCAGGCCTGGCTTCGAAACAATTTGCCAGCATTCATTTCCTCTGAAGAATGGCCCCCAGGAAGTCCAGATTTGAACCCATTGGATTACAAATTGTAGACAGTCTTAGAGGACAAGGTTTGTCACAAAAGATAACCCAACATTGGATCTCTTAAGACTGTATTGGTTCGAGCTGTCGCCAATTTTTCAATGAACGAGGTTCCATTGGCTAGTTCGACTTAAGGCGTGTGTAAAGACAAAAGGCGGACATTTCGAATAAGTAGATTCTTTTTCATACAATATACGAGTACATCAATAAATATATTAATAAATATTTGGTCCAATAACATTCAGTACTTTTTATTTTACAGCATAAAACGTGTGTAACAGTATTTATGCCCCTACTTAGTATATAGCAACCCTCGTACAACAGTATTATATTACAATTATACAGTATGATTGCTGTAATCATATTATTGTTAACATAAAACCCCCAAAAAAAATACTTTTGTCGCAACAACCATAATTTTGGTTGTTGCTACAACCATATTTTCCTTTTTAAATTTGGCAATAATACTATTGTTATATTTTAAAAATATTAATATTGCGGCAATCATGCTATTGTCAAAATTAAATTCAATAAACAATACTATGCTTGCGACGAACATACTTTTATTGCAAAGAACCGTGACCATATAGTAACTATATTTGTTCTCTGCGTGTACCGATATAACAAACAACTGCTCAAGAACATTCATTTATTTCCACTATCAACCAAATTTGGTATGGTAATTTTTTTAAACTTATTGACTGTTTTTGTCAGCAATAGCTCGCCGAATTTTCTCATCCAAGGCGTCCATCGTGTCGTTCTTATTTGCATCGACAAGCAACTTCACGTAACCAAAAAAAACAGTCAAGCGGTGTAAAATCGCACGATCTTGGAGGCCACGTCACAGGCTCAGGACGTGATTGCGCTCTCCAAAAGTTTCCTTCGCCAAATTGAATGTTTCGTTGGCTGTATGGCATGTAGCGCCGTCTTGTTGGAACCTAAGGTCAACCACATCAACATCCTGGCACGAAAAAGTTATTAATCGTGGCTTTATAGCGTTCCCCGTTGACTAGAACATTAGGGTCGGCTTCATTTTTAAAGAAATATACACCAATAATTCCCTCTGTCCATAGAGCACATCAAACAGGCTCAACAATGGCTTGTGGATTTTCATTACTCCAAATGCCACAGTTTTTTGTTATTTACGAATCCATTCAATCAAAAGTGAGCTTCATCGCTGAACAAAATTTTCTTGTAAAAATCAGGATCGGTGGCCATCTCTTCTTGGGCTCATTCATCACGATTTGCAAGCGTTGTTCCGAAATAAGTCTATCACAAGTACACTTAACTGAACATAAATCAAGTGTCAGCTGTCAAAAAGACCAACTCAGAAAAAATGTGGCCAGATTGAAAACCACACGTCTAAAAAAAACCCTTTACATGGAGATAAGACTTTTAATAACTATAAAATTACTACTGGGTGACCCAAATAAGACTGAAGGGCTCACCAAAAAATATTACGAAGAAGTTCTATTGTAGCTCTTACTATGCGCAGTGGATTTATCTTGCTGGAACCATATGTAAGGATTATTCTCAAGATGCGGACGCAAACAAATTTTCAATCATAGTCCTGTACAGTGCCCTGTTAATGGTTTCTGGCATTGACCCTCATTCTCATTTTCAAAAAAAAAATATGTATCAATAACTTTATCAACCATAATACCGCAACAAACAGTACATCTGGAGGGGTTAAATTAAGCTGATGTAATACCCTAGGATTCTGACACTGATTTCTGTTCTTTAAAACGGAAGACTAAATTCCTAATCATGTTGTAACTAGGACCTGTTGTTCTATTAAAATGACAACGATAATTTCGTTGAGTTAAGATAATAAACTTACCAGAAGAAGAGATGAAATTCATCTATTTTGACGCGCTGCTGTACATCATACGTATGTAGCCATCATTTATCTCCATAGAAAGATATATAATCTGCAAAAGAGAAAAAAATAAAAATGTTTAATCCTTCAGTCTTATTTGGGTCGCCCTGTATATAAAGTTATATATGAAAATAAACAAATTTTTGCAGTTTGGCTCTACTTTGGAAGACCGTATCTATGGCTAGCAAAAAAACAAATTCAAATATGACCTTATTTTAAAAATCTGGGTAAATTTAGAGCTGTTCCAGAGCACCATTTCTAATTCGGAAAATAATTTTCATTCTTAGACAAAAGGCTAAAATCGGAATGTCGATTAATGCCGGATTTTAAGTTTTAAAAAACCCGACCATCGGGTTTTGCAAAACGCGGCTATGAAATAAAACCCGAAAAACCGGTTCTTTGAACAATTTAAACAATCCTGTGTAAAAACTAGATTGTCCTGCCACGTTTCGATGTTCTTTTTTGCTAAGTGGTGGTTAAACTTTGTTCTAAATTAAACTAAAATTATATTTAAGCTGATTACAGTTCACTCTATTTTAATTTAGAGTTCTAAATTTGTTTGAAAAATTTACTACTATGGATCCAATAGAAATTTAATTAGCCCACTGTGCAGTTCGACTATATCTGAGTGTGTATTTGAGTATGGGATGATATTGCAGCGGTATTTCGTTTTGTTTGTATATCGCCCTTAGTGGTGTGTGTAAGCGAGTCACTGTGTGCGTGGCTCAGTGTGAATGGTTGTATGTGAGTGTGAGTGTGTTGACTCTTGGTAAATTATTTACTTGACGCAAACAATAACAATTTATTTGGTGTTGTTAATAGGTTGTAATTATGTGACAAACTTTTTGACAGCCAACCCTTTTTTCAATTTCTCCTCCTTGGGTTCGTGGTTCCGCACAGCAAGTGTTGCTCCTTGGATGCGTCGGCTGTGGCTCTGGGATGTTGATGAACGAATGGATGGGATGGATGCTTGGCTCATTTAGGAATTTTGTGTGAATAATTATTGTTTTCTTTGTTCGGTGTGCTCTGTGACGGCGGGTTACGGCTGAGACGAGAATAATGAGTGGTTTTATGCTTTTCCATTTTTAAAATGTCATGTTTTTGGATATTAGAAATAGTTTAGAAGTCGTTATTAAAACTTGAGAATAATTGCCGGCGAATAGCTGGAAAACTTAATGAGGTGTTAATTATTGTTGTTTGCTGGTATTGCCAAAAAGATTGAGATCTAATTCCAGCAGAGTTGACAGAACAGATTGTTTAAGGGGCTTGGGCTATAATTGAATTCATTTGACGATGGCGTGGATTTGTTTTGCTGGCATTTGAACTAGTGTTTAAAGTGGCAATTAAATTAATTGCTTAAATTAATTTCGTTAACATTTTGAGTGTGGAATTTTGAATGATATTTAATATTTTGGTAAGGCAAGGTTAATTGTTTGTTTTGCGCGTTGGGCAAGGAAGCTGATATTTGAGACGTTTTAAACAAGCTTCAGATGTTGGTTATTTTCAATTAAAGAATTAACATACACAAAACATGTCCAGCTTTCTGATTGACGCTTGTTTTGATTTATTCCCACTTAATTGTTTCTTCCAATTTCGGGCTTAACCGCTCTGATAGCCCATTCGCTTATACAAATAAAGTCCACATTCATCAGCTTTTCTAGTGAACTCTATTACAATCAGTAAATTGACAGCCAAGTTCAAATGAAAATTAAAATAAATGGATCTTGTTTATATATGGATATAAAGGATGGTCCAACCACGCATGGTCACACCTTAACGTCAAGTTTTTTCCCCAATTTAATTTGACATTTCTTTGTTTCCGTGTTTGACAAATTCAACCATGGAGAGGTACACAATTGAGCAGCGCGTCAAAATTGTTGAAGTCTTTTTTTTTTGCCATTTTGTTGAAATCTTGTCTTCGCTGTTCAATGAAGTCTTTCACGAAAATAGGCCTTCTAATCAAAATGCATTTCGTGCACTTCTCATTTTTTTGTGCATAGTCGACCAAATGTGTCTACAGGGGATTCGTTAACATCCGGAATGGCCGCATTTTAGTAAATAAGAATCCACGAGTGATTGTTGAAAAGCTGATGTCTCCATATAGTGTGACTGTTTCGTGGGGTTTGTGGGCTGGCGGCTTTATTTCGAAAAGGAGGACGGCCAAACAGTTACCGTGCATGGTGTTAGGTATCGCGAAATGAGAATATAAACCTGTATGATTTGTCGATGGCTTAATTCTAAAGAACGCTAAGTCGAATAAGAATAGTTTTAAGAAGATTGCATTTTAGAATTCGGCTTTTATTCAGCCAAAATCCTGTAATCATTCGATAATCTTATCAAGAATTATGGACAAAAAAGGACTTAGCATATGATACTTGGCTTTGTTTGGCATATGACACTTGGCATTGTTTAGCAGATAACCCTTGGCATTGTTTGGAAGGGAAATATATTTCTTTTTCAAAATCTAAGTATACATAGCGTTTTTTTAGAATTGAATGTTTTTTTTATCATGATTTCTAAATATAATAGGCATACCTATACACAAAATAATTGTCTCTAAGTATACATAGCATGCTTTTCTATGAAGAAACAACAACAGTTTAAGCATGGAAGTATACATAGAATAGTAGATAAAGTCGTAAGTGAAGCAAATACAAATTGTTACAGTTTTTTATAAATCGGAGGAAATTGCACGCGGCAAAAATTGTGAAATTGACTTCAAATAAAAAAAAATTGTTTGCATCTTTCATAAACAATGCTAAGAAAGTGTAAAAAAATATGTATTAAAATAATAACAAAAATTAAAAAATAAATTGAAAAAATATTTTTTTAAATTAAAATGGAAGTTTTCGACCTTATGATGGGAAAGAAATTTGGGAAAAGTGAAATATGTAATCAAGAGGTTAATACTTTAAACTATGTCTGTAGAAAGTGACGTGAAAGAATTTGTTTACAGTACCGTGGTGTCTCTTGGAGTTTCAACTGATATTTCACCTGGAACATCGGCCGAGGTTTATTGTGAAGAACGGGACAACAGTTCGTTTGCTATGTACAGTTTTATATTGAACACGAAAAGCATAACCAAAACTTTCTGTTTTTACTTTTAGAACAAATCCCCCACAGCTCAAGCGAATATGAAACCCGAAAAAAACTCCATTCATCCATAATAAATGCTTCTTACGCCTACATCTCCAACATAAAAAACTTACCAATGAAAATGTTATGAAAAAGAACCTTCTCCGATATGCAAACAAAACAATTCAGCACCTACTATCAATACTCGTATGTCCAGCACTTTAACCCATACGCAGAAACATCTTCAAAACATCAGACGCATTCGACCTGTTGAAGGACCCAACAACAGAGAACATTCTACTTCGTATTAGAAAACAGTTTAAATTTTTATTGAGTTAATCTAAGTTTTGGCCAATAGCCTTCGATGCTAGTGCCTTTTATCTTAGTTTATTTTAATCTAAACGGTAATAAATATGTAAATAAATAAAAATTAAACTTCTCGCAATTCTGCCGAATCATCATTCAGCTAAGCCGCAGTTTTAATAGATATCACACAAAGAGTAGCAGAACAATCGCCTATCAAAAATTTGCGTAATAGAAGCCCTCAACCATCTGAATAAAGCTAAAGCTTTAAAAGGTCGAATGATATGGAATAATTAAGATTTTATTTTATATATGTAATACCATTTAAAAAATTTGTACCATTTAAAAAATATCATAAGAATTACTTTTGTGTTCATGAATGACTGTTTTTGCTCTATATGTGACGCGCAAAAAAGAAAGTGACCTAAGGTTAAAAACCAGTTTTGTTCAGGAGAGTCATTTTAAAGATTAGGTCCTTTTCTATTTGCGCTTAGAATCGTCGACTTCACTTTCATAAAACGAGCATTTCTCAGGGGGAGAACACTTTTGGGGCATGGGATCGGTCTCATTCGATGCTCAGATGTTGTCTACATCAAAAAAAGAAAAAAAATTTAAATTGATTTTTTTTTTACCCTTTGGCCCCTTTCTCTTTGCGCTGTCACTTATCTTAATAATAAAGCTGAATTATAGGCCATAACATTAAATTATACGATTTTATTTCTTCTTGAAAACCACAAGTTTAAAAAAAACACCCTTCATAAGATAATTCGGCACATTTACGACATTGAACGTCCATTATGTCTCAGAGTCATTGAAAATGTGGACCATCGGATAGAGGTATGGCACTAAAGCCGTGGCGTGTGTTTGGCCGATAGTTTGCTTCACCCATAACTGTCCTAGATCCTTCTATCATAATGAGATAAATTAATCTAATTCTCTGAAATATTTTTGTTTTATTTACAATATCGTGCGTTTCTGTTGGACCACCTTTTACCATATTTAAAGGAAATTTGGGTTGTAGCAACTTTTATTAGTGCATACCAGTACCGAATGAGTGCTTTGCCATCCTAGGGAATATGATTTAATTTGTATACCCTATACAGAGGGATGGAGTATATTCTATATTGCATTCCGTTTTCAAACCTCCAAATATTGGAAGAAGTCCTAATAAAGTAATGGGTATTTTTTCAGAACAAAAAACAAATATAAAAATTCCAATTAAGTGTGGAATGACATGAAATAAGTGCGGTCATTTGAAAGTACATTTTATGGCATTTATTTTTTGAAAACAATTACCTTCAAATGTTGGCAACTGTATTATGGAAATGAGCGTTCGGTGCGAAACGGGGAGATCCGCTGTTTTCCACAAAAAATTTTGTTCAGTGATGAGGCCTATTTCAGGCTCAACGGCAAAGACAATAAACGAAATTGCCGCATTTGTGCTGAAGAGCAACAAGAAGAGATTCAAGATGTGCCATTATACCCAGAGCAAACCACGGTTTGGTGCGGTTTATAAGCTGATGGAATCATCGGAGCATGTTTTTTCAAAAATGATAATGGCCGGAACGTAACCGTGAATGGTGCTCGATATCGCGCTCTGATATCGATCTTTATGCTACCTAAAATTGAAGCCCGTAATCTGGACGACACTTGGTTTCAACAGGACGGTGCCACTTGCCATGCAGCTGCTCAAACAATGAATCTATAGTGATATCTATATAGTGATATCACATTTTTAGACATTTTTCTTTGGGGTGACGTAAAGTCCAAAGTCTATGCTGACAAACCAGCTGCGGTTTTGAAGGCCGACATTCAAGCCATACCGGTCGAAATGCTCGAACGAGTCATACAAAATTGGACCCTCAGAATGGAAACCCTGCAGCAACTGGCAGCAACTACGCCGCCAACGTTTGAAGGAAATTATATTCAAAAAATAAATGCCATAAAATGTCCCTTCATATTAAAGTCCATGTGTCCGTTGAAAGCACGATAGCGTTCAAACGAACTAAGCTTAGATCCTGCAATTTTGCAAGATGTTGGCTTATGCTCATACGCAGTTGGGATTGTAAATAGCTAAAATCGGCCCAGAGTGGAAACGTTTTCCTTTAAGAGATATTTGCTAAACAAATCATAAGTTTTTGAAAACGAACAATGTAAAAAAAATGTGTACTGTTAGTTGGGTGGCACCCAATATCTCACATTGTTGCTGGATGTTTTTTTGTTTTTTGATGTGGACAACATCTGAGCATCGAATGAGACGGATCCCATGCCCCAAAAGTGTTCCCTCCCAGATATATGCGCGTTTTATGAAAGTGAATTCGACGATTCTAAGCGCAAATATAAAGGGACATAATCTTTAAAATGGCTCTCCTGAACAAAACTGGTTTTTAACCTTAGGTCCCTTTCTATTTTGCCCGTCACATATATAGATATTTAAATAAAAGCAAATTTCGTTAAAAACTAAAATGTAGATTTATTTTGAAATTTTGCCTTAGTTATCCCGAAAGGGGTAACAGGAAATATGGGCAACTGCGTACTCAAATTAAAGTAAATTTCAGAACATATCCAAATATTTATATAATATATATCATGGATCTGGGGTCCCAAAAAGTGTTCTCTCATAGCTAATTTAGGGCGAAGGCTGTATAAGGTTCGGCTGGCCCACTTAACGGCAATTTTACTTGTTTTATTTGTTTTGTTATTTCCGATATTCATGTTATGGTTATAAATACTAAAATCGATATTAGAACAAATAAAATTGTTGTCATTACCAATTGGTGGTTCCACGAACTATTAGCTGGCGCAACAGTCGGTTCTGACTGTCAATTAGTTTTACTCTATTTTACATATTGTAAGTTATCTCTGCCGTTGCATTATGATAACTATCACCCTATTGTATATCGTACCGAATTTCCATCAGGATTACTAATATTTGGCGATAACAACAGCATGCTTCTTTCAACCAACTTTCTGTTAACGGTATAAAAGTAAAAGTATATTATCGCAAATATTTCGAAATTTTTTTTTAATAAAATATGTACAAAAAGTTGATGTTGGACGTGGCTCACTACGAGATACCCTACACCACTCTGCTACTCGAAGGATTAAGCACCTCTCCGCGGAGCTTGGGCAAGGTCGAAATCAGTATGTTACAGTTAATTATTTGTCGCTCATAACGGACCATGTAAAATTAAGGCGTGATCGGGTATAATTTGTAGCTTCTACATTTGCAAGACCTCAAATCGGGAGACACCTTTGCGACGGGGCTATTCAAAAACATGAACCAAAATGTGTAAAATTAAGGCGTGATCGGGTATAATTTGTAGCTTCTACATTTGCAAGACCTCAAATCGGGAGGGACCTTTGCGACGGGGCTATTCAAAAACATGAACCGAAATGGTCCAATGTTACAGGACATGGGAGCTAATAGCTTGTCAAGCTCCATGCGAAATTTGGTACGAATCGGATGTAGAACGTGGCTTCATAGCAATTTTCAGTAGAGGGAACAGATGCTTTCGTTTGAAGAAAACAAGTATCGGTAATCTTAACAGATAAAGATGATTATTGGATCCGAATTTGCATATGTATTGGTTGTCGTTACAGATTATTGTTTATAAGTACTTTTTGAAAAAATAAATAATAAAATATTTTACCGCCTTGCAATGGGTCAACTGAGTAAAATAAATACGTCTTCAAATAGACGTGTTGATAAGCTTAGCAGTGATGCCCCGATCTATAAAGAATTAATTAAGGTATAAGTATATAACAATATTTATTGTCATGTTTTGGGTTCCCGGAAACCGAAAAAAATGGGTCGCTTCGAAAAAAATTGGTTGTTGTTTTGAGTAATACTGAGGTCTCTCTACGGCGAAAATTCTGATCAAGTCTGAGTAATGTCGCTAAATTACAGTTAAGCCTGTTTCTATATTCTGAAAAATATTTTTTTATTTATTGTTCCTTTTTTATATGGCAGTATCGTTTGGAAACATTAACCTTCTTATCCAAGAAACTTAAACTGTCTGACCATTTTTTTTTGTTTTTATAGATTTTTGGCGATTTCGAAATACTCGTGTTTTTTTTCGCAAACAAAGATTTTGTTGTGACTAGAATCGATACAATATTACGAGGGTTGCCTATATATATTTCTGGCCAAGGCAACACTAAGTGTTGCCTGACGCCATCTGACATTTTCATTGGAAATCAATTTGGCAAAAAATGGAATTAACTCGTGAACATTTTCGTGCGATAATTTTTCACAACTTTCGACGTGGATTATCACGACAAGAGTGCATCGATGAACTTAAATCTTTGCATGGCGATGCTATAGGACATAGCACTGTGAAAACTGGTTTAATGAATTCAATCGCTCAAAGACGAAGGTCGTCCAAAAACGGCCGTTGTGCCAGAGAGCATTGATGCCATGCGTGAACTGATAATGCAAGATCGTCATGTGACATACCGTGAGATAGCCGTATCCTTGGGGCATTTCTTTCCTTAGCATACATTCGATATTGCATGAACACCTGGCAGTAAAAAAAAATTATTTTTGTTGAATCCCGCACAATTTGACTATCGCTCAAAACAAGACACGTGTCGATTGGTGCAAAGAAATTTAGAAAAAATACGATCGCGATGCTTCGAAAGACGTTTATAAGATCGTCACAGATGACGAATCATGAATCAATGAAACATCAATCGTCCGTGTGGGTCTTCGAAGACGAGCCAAATTCAACGAAAGTAGTTCTTGGAAGAAGCACTTCGAGGCAAATGGTCGCCTGTTTCTTAGGCAAAACTGTTCATGTGGCGACTGTTCCGCTTGAGCAACGTAGGACGGTCAATTCTGAGTGGTACACCACAATTTGTTTGCCCGAAGACTTCGGAGAAATTCGAAAAACGAACAAGAGAAGACGGTTCATTGTGCACCATGACAATGCGAGCTCTCACACATCGACTTAAACCAGCGCCTTTTTGACCGGCCAAAACGTCGAATTGATGGGTCATCCGGCGTACAGCCCTGACTTGGCACCCAATGACTTCTTTTTATTCCCGCAAATCAAGAAAAAAATGAGTGGCCAACGATTTTTGTCGCCAGAAGATGCTGTTGAAGGGCTCAAAAACCATGTTTTGGAGGTGTCTGAATCGAGGTGGATAAAGTGCTTCCACAGTTTATCATTATATATCGTATATCAGCCCTCGTACTAAAAATAATGTTCCACACCCAGAGAAAACGGGTTCGTTGCTACAACCGGAATTTGATTTTTTTTTGACATACGAATAATTTAGTTTGCATGCACCTCGAGCACTCTATCACTACCACCGAATATTAGTTGGTGCTATGTTACGTTTAGTAATTAGAACTGAAGTATCTGTGGAACATACCAAGTATAAGAAATATTTCTGAATCAAAAAATCCACATGCAGCACTTGTTTTAGGAATAAATGTTGACCAGTATCGAACAGTTTGCTTACACGCTTGAAATACTCGTACTCTAAAGCAATGGAAGGATCATGTCGAGAATAAAGTGGAAAAGATGGTGAACGAATTTTACTGAAAATAATTATTTTAATTGATTGGCTTAAATTCAGTAATACTCGAATTCTTTTATTTGATAAAGCATATTCAAACCAAAGATATTACCATTAATTAGACAACCAGTTTTTTTTAATAATATGAAATTTTCATTAACATCACTTATTATTAGTTGCAACAACAAAATCTTTTTAAAATTATTGATTGTCACAACCATCAGTTGTGGCGACTGAATACCTTTTTTGTGCTATGACCGATCAATAAGTTGGTTGTACAATACGATGGTCATATATCTCATTTTGCGGCATGTCGAACCAAATATCCCTTAAGATAAATAAACATTTGGTGATTTCAATGGAAATTCTTCGCTTGCGAAGAAATTTTTGTATTTTCAACCAATTTTTTCTATTTGTGTATGAACTATGTAATATAATTTCCAAGTAATGCTTGTAGCGATAGGAATTGCGTAAATATCTGGTAATAAGATAAGTTAAGTAACAGTTTTTTTTTTTATATTTATTCGGTCTTTTATCATTATTATGACTTGAACAGTTTTTCTTCTGGTTCGAGACCTTTTTGTTGTTTCTTTTCCAGAATCAACATAAAGAATTGGTAAAATGTTTTGGCTACGGTTGCCAGGCAGACTGTACAGCTGTTTCTAAGCCCGCCATGGTTTTTCTTCAGCAGTCTTTGGCAAGTAACTGTATCAGGGTCCAGATAAATCATTTTAAAATCCTGTAGTTTTCCTTCAAGAAAATATCTTCCAACATTAAGACATACCTATTGGATCAGACCTTCCATACCCTTAAGGGATTACATTCGCTTGCTCTTGGAAATTTTGGGAATCATCTCAATTGAACTTACCTACATAAGCTGGTTCCCTCATATGTATCCACTGTCTACCAATAACTTAAATACCAAATCACTACTCATACCAAAAGGGATGCTTGTTTTTACCGGAAAATTGCACCAAGATTTATGTGTCTTTGGGTTTTATGTCCACTTCCTTTTCATTCTTTATGCAAAAACCAAACAAAGTGACTAGAACAATTAATGTGGAAAACTATGGTAAAAATGGGCAGGTAGACAAAGTGTGGGCCACATAGATCACCCGGCATACATAAAGCCGCTCGAACTCGTGCCTTCAGATTCGAATATTTAAAATTAAAGAGTGGAGCGTAAACAAAAACTTGAACGAACACTAAATCATATTCAACACAATACAAATAAATATCGCACATATAAATTTTGAATTATGCATTTATTTCATGCTCCAGCGCATACAGCAGCAGCAGCAATTCGTTTCACTTTTGTTTTATGTTTTTGTGTGGAAAATATGAGATGCAATCATTTATTATTATACTTAATAAATAAATAAAATTATATTCGACTACAGATTCGGACTTGGGGCTGCAGACATCAGCAAAAATGTGTGGAAATGTGAGCAAAACGAAACTAGTTTTTATATACAAATGCGAGTAGTTATGAATGCCTGGAGGCCAGGAAAGTGATTTGACTTCCAATTTCGTTTTTCTTCCCTTCAAGCACACGAAATACTTAAGTGCACAGTGGGGGTCAAATGATTGTAAAGAATACAAATGTCTACACACAGAGAAAAAAATCAGTAGAAAATCCGTCCAAACTACAAATATTCGGTTGGATGCACATACTTTCTGTTGCGATCGCCAACATGCCATGGTATTGATGGTAACCTGGTTCGACTTCCCATAAGACATTAGCTGCAATATTATTACGACTCTTACTGCAAAAAAGTCGGTTATACCAACCGAATTCAGAAAAGCTATTGGTTGCCACAACTGGTGGTTAAGATTTACATTGTACTTTGGCACCAATGTTTGGTGGTGACAACAAATAAATTATTTGTAGTACACAAACATCGTTTAGTTAGCTGTTATAACATATAACACTTTGAATAATTTATTCCAGAAATGAAAAGTTCATAAAAGGACCCCATAACTCTTCAAGAGGTTCACTATTCGATTTAGTGAGTCATACAAAATACAAAATAATACAAATAGTACATACAAAATAATAGCCAAAAAAGCATCGAACTCTTTCAAAGTGATTAGTTTCCATTCCTTTGTGTTAGTTGGATTTGCCAAATTCCATTCAGCGTTCACTTCCCTGCCTTTCCGCTTTGATTCGCGTATTATGATTTACGCCATGTCTACGGTGATGAGCGAGCGGAATATGGTAAAGGGATCATATGTGACGCGCAAAATAGAAAGGGACCTAAGGGTAAAAACCAGTTTTGTTCAGGAGAGCCATTTGAAAGATTTAAATACGTGTATCTTCGGTGTACCATCACTTTCATAAAACGCGCATATCTCGGGGAGGGAACACTTTTGGGGCATGGGATCGGTCTCATTTGATGCTCAGAAGTTGTCCACATCAAAAAAAGTGAAAATTGAGTTTTTTACCCTTAGGTCCCTTTCTCTATGCGCTGTCACATATGTGGCTCCTACTGGTCCCGTCTTCCTTGTGTAGTCGATCACGTTATGAGCACGAGTACAGGAAGTTGGTGGTGCATTTTTAGTCCATTTGGTGCCATCTTTGGAAATGAAGTAATTGTCACTTGTTTGCTGAGCATCAGTTTTTCTCTTCATCATTGTCGTCATCACTAGTATCTTCATTGATGTCTATATGTGGTTCAGTTTCCGCGTCCAAATCATCAACATGAAAATTTGCTTGATATGTGAAATCGTCCTCAACCGCACATTCAAGACCAAATGCAGGAATATCACCTTCATCGCTCATCTCCGCACTCATGAAGTCTGCAAATCTTTCATTCACTATCGTATCGTGTACTACGACGTACCACAATTTCAGCAATGTCTAAATTTTCCTCTGCCATTGTATTGTACTTTTATTTCTCTTTATAAAATTCAAAATAAAATTTCGCACTCGATGTTCACTGTCTCAACTTTCACTGATTAGGTTTACCAAACTACAGCCGCTTTTATACCCTTTTCTACGTCTACCTGGCTACTAGCTTGTACATCTGCGTCTATTTGAGAGTAAGAGTAGGTAAGAGTATGCGTAAAAATGAAGGGTAAATTCAAACAACTCAAAAGGAAGGGTAACAAAAATTCAAAAAGGGACGGAAAGTTTGTTGTTTTTCAAGGAAAGGCACAATAAAATAATCCAAAAAGTAACTAAAATTCAAGGAACACGTTTGTGATTTGTTCAAACAATAAAACAATCCAAAAGACAGTGCATTTATTAACGATTTCTTGAAATGTCAGTACAAGGTCCCAGCGGACCTTTTCGCGCGTTCCAAAAAAAAAACATTTTATGGTAAAAAGTCCTCGAAATACATGTGGGGGTCGGGTATACTTCCCATGGACCATCAAGGAGTAATTTCAGTTTGAAAATGAAAAAGGTCCCCAGGGACCTTCTCACCCGCCGGAGGGTGAAGTGAAACCGAATAGTTTTCTTTTTTGAGAACTTTTAAACACCATTTCCCTTAGAAAGAAGAGCCCCTTTTTGTCTTTTTTAAAAAAAAAAAAATATTTTGTCAAATTATTTTCAGTTACGGCGTGTTCTTTTTTAATGAAATTGTATAAAATCTTTTAAAAATGGAAGTTTTTTGTTTAAAACATACTAAATTACTTCAAGATAAACAAGCAATTTTTTGTCCTTTTTCAAAAAACAAATATTTTTTAAATTAAATTTAATGAACAAGTTATGTTCAAAATGGAAACCAAAATCGACGCGGAGGGGCAATTTGTTATATTAAATTTTTTAAAAAAAAAAACTACAAAATATGACCAATATAAAATATTTCAAAAACTCATTTGAGGTATTTTGTTGCACATGAGTCCAAAATATTTAGGTATAAAGTTCCACTTATAAAAATAATTTATCATAATCAGCTTTATCTTAAAAGTTTTTGACATTCTGTGAGAAAAAGTGAGTTGGAAATCGGTTGGATTTCAGTTGTAAAAGAGAAATATCGGTTGTAATCACCAAATGTTTATAATCGTAATGCATATTCGGTTCGAAATGCCACTAGATAATAAATATGATCGTTGTACTGTACTCACAACTACCTGATCAGTCATTCCAATGAAGCGCGAAACATTTATTTAGTTGCCACAGCTGGTGGTTATGACAACCACTAGTTTTGCAAATATTTTGTTGTTGTAACCTATTTTAAGTAATGATAACTAACACTTCATCATAACCAAAAACGGGAGATTAGAGGATATTTTTTTCGAAATAAAAAAGTTTATTACTGATTTTTTTCAAAAAAATCCGTGATCTTTTTCACTTTTATCTCGTCATGACCCCTCCCTATAAGTACTTCAAATACTGCAAACACTTATTCTCTTCTAAAGGTTCGTATACTTGGTATGTTGCACCAATACTACAGTTTCAATAACTAAAAGTTACTAAGCACCACCTAACATTTGGATGTCACTATACCCTAACGAATTAAGCATATCAATATTTTATGTCAATTTGTTGTATGTTACACATTTTGCGCCCAATCTGTCAAAACTTGAAGTGCCAAAACTATCGTATGTAACAAAAATTTAAATATATCGAAAACTACTGTACGTTTTACAAAAAAAGTTATTTTAAAGAATTAAAGAAGACATTAAGGTTTGTTCTAAAAATTGGCTGCGACATTACCACCCAAGCCGAAGAAAATCAAATAAAACCTTCTCCTGTAAAGTTTCGTTTTTGTAACATTACGATACATCTGCAAAAAGGTGTCGATATTTTCCGTCCTGTTAACAAATGTTCGTGTAATGACAATCGAATGCTCAGTGTTCTTATAACCAAGAATCTTTTACAACAATCAATACATGAACAATTTATTTCCAATAATCATCTTAATTAGTTAGATTCACCGATTTATTGTTTCTTCAACCAATACTGCCAGTTTGCACTACAGTGATTACAGTAATTGCAGTGTACCAAATCAACATGCGGTGGATAACATGGATAGTACGTGCAACAACCAACATTAGGTTGGCGAAAAATTCGGTTGTGGCAACAAATCAGTTCTTTGTGTGTACACTAAGCAAAAATAACATGTAGCACAGTGTGGATTAGGGTCGAAAAATCACGCATGTATGTATTATGCTGAGACAACAGTTTGGCATTAGCAGAGACGAGGTAGCTCTATATGTGACAACGCATAGAGAAAGGGACCTAAGGGTAAAAAAATCAATTTTCACTTTTTTTTTGATGTGGACAACATCGGAGCATCGAATGAGACCGATCCCATGCCCCAAAAGTGTTCCCTCCCAGAGATATGCGCGTTTTATGAAAGTGAAATCGACGATTCTAAGCGCAAATAGAAAAGGACCTAATCTTTAAAATGGCTCTCCCGAACAAAACTGGTTTTTACCCTTAGGTCCCTTTCTATTTTGCGCGTCACATATGTGTGAGAGCTGTATCTAAGTCTGCACTTGTTTAGTTTAATTCAATAACGTCTATTTTTATCAAGATTTTTTTTTTAAATAATTTTATCAAGATTGGATATGTTTTGTGGCTCATAGAGCTAACAGCGTTAAATCGGTTAAAAATATTATTCGGAGATATGTATAATCCTGAACCAATTTACTTTAATTGCAAACGACTTAGTCCTTGATCCAAAAAAAAGTCTACTGCTGGCAAATTTTGTTTATTGGTTATAAATTGGATTGACGAGCGGATTGTTTATAATTTTGGATTAAATGCAAGAGAATGGATCTTATATTAATAACTGTTTCATTTAATGTCGGCAATTAGGTAGGGAATACAATATCAGATAAATGTCCGCCTCGCAAATGCGAGCCCCTTTGAGCACATTTTTCATTACATTTAGCACGCCGTCGTATTGATGTTGATGGATTGTTTTGAACACTTTCTTGAGTAGCATTAATGTTTTCAGCCGATCTTGCAGTACGTTGTGGTCCATGCTTGGGCCTATCAGCGACAGACCCTCTTTCTTCGAAATCATTCACTACACGATAAATAGTCCGTTTTATTGGCACGTTGTTACACCCAAACATTTCACGTAACTTTCTCATCGTCACAGTAATCGATGATTGATTTAGATAAAATGTTTAACGATTTATAGAATATTTTATCATGATAAAATTTCCACATCTCTGCTTCACGACTGCCAGATATGAACTGTCAAGACTAATGTTTACCAAATGACGGCAAAACAAAGTACGAGGGCGGTTCGGAAAGTTCTTAGCCTATCAATGAAAGAGAATAGTTAGTTTTTCAAAAATATTTTTATTTTTCAATATAATCTTCTGAAACTTTAATACGCTTAGTGCAACGCTTATCTAGCAATTCTATCCCTTGATTAAAATAGTTTTCCTCAAGGTCTTCAAAATAGTGGTTTACAACTGTAATTGCATCTTCATTTGAGGTAAAACGCTTGCCAGCAAGGAATTTTGTTTAGATTTGGGAATAGGTAAAAGTCACTGGGAGCTAAATCAGGAGAATAACGTGGGTGGTCAAGCAACTCGTACTTTAATTCGTTGATTTTAGCCATTGTTTAAACACTCTTGTGCACTGGTGCGTTGTCTTGATGAAAAATTGTTTTTTTGTGTTGTAAGCCAGAACGTTTTTCTCGAATTTGTACATTTAATTGATCTAAAAGGTTGCAATAGTACTCTTAATTTATTGTCAGATAGTCAATCAATAAAATACATTTGAAGTCCCAAAAAACCGTTGCCATAACCTTACCAGCCGATTGATTTGTTTTTGCCTTCTTTGGGGCACTTCCTCTAGCTTCAGTCCATTGTTTGGATTGTTCTTTCGTCTTTGTTATGAAATGACGCTTAAAATCCATTTTATTTCTCTAAAAACGATCGAAAGAAGCTTGAGAAATGTTCATTCTTATGCGTTTTTGGTCGACTGTTAACAAGTGCGGCACCCATCTTGCAGAAAGCTTTTTCATCTGTAGTTCTTCATGCAAAATTAAATGGACTCGATCATTTGAGATGCCCATGATATTAGCTATTTCACGCACTTTTATTCGTCGATCATTTAATACCATATCATGCACTTTGGCTACAATTTCTGTTGTTGTTGCTGTTTTTGGACGTCCACTACGTGGTTCATCTTCAATGCTTGTACGACCACGTTTAAATTCAGCATCCCAATTTTTTACTATTGCATATGAAGGAGCACTTTCACCTAACACATTCACCATATCATTATGAATTTCTTGTCCCGATAAACCTTTTTTATGTAAATATTTAATGACACCATGCATTTCTAATTTTTCCATTGTAAAAAAATCGCGGATGCGTCTTTTGTGAACACCTGTTTCTATATGAAGGAGTTGCCAGATCGAAACAAAATTTAACATGTGTTCATTGCAGAGATGGAGGTTTCCAAAACACTTAACTTTTTTCTGTTTATACCGCGCTTTTTGTGCTAGGCTAAGAAGTTTCCGAACCGCCCTCGTAGTATATCTTCCCGGCGGATACCCTGTATATCGAATCAGCTGGTGATTTTAAGTCGATCGGTACACTTTAGGTCGATCTAGCTCAAAGCAATTGCCCTGAAACTAACTTCTAATACCTTGTTTCATAAAGTAGTGCACTGTATAATAAAAGGATTGAGTAGGTAAAAATGATGAATTTTCTTGGCGCAACAGAAAATCGAAAAAGCCGTGAAAACCGTCATGTCGGGTTTTACCTTTTTTTAAAAGTCCGACTGTCGGGTTTGGACATAAAAATCGGAATGCCGATTTTACGGGTTTGGTCACTCTTTCATTGATCTTCATTTACAGCTGTAGGAAGACTATATTTAGAAAAATCTCCTTTTTCTGGCCGGCTGTAATAAGTACCCACAGTGTAAGCGACTATCATAAAAGGAGCGTGTTCCCAAAAGCCGGGTAAATAGTTTTAACATTTTTTAAAGGCAGTTACATTTAACGTTCGCAGCCCATTTGTGTGTTACTTTTGTACCGCATTGTCTAGCTATAGGAAATTTTTTCTCTTACAAAAGACGTAAGTTGTAAATGGTCTGTGCATTGTTATATAATAGCACAAAAACTGAGATAAATGACTTATATATATTTACTTTGAATGCATGTACATATGTACGGATGGAATTATTTACAGCAAACATTTTCTTCATAATGGTTTTGTAATTTAACATACGAGTTTTGTAAAGCAAAAAATTCATACCGATTCGAATTTTAAGGCAAATTATGCTTTTGAACACAACGTAGGTTACATATGTACATTAGGGTGGGCCAATTAATAAGGTTAAAAGTTTAAAACAAATGTTGAGAAAAATTCAAAAAATTTAAGCCTGGGCGCCTCAAAAATGATTTTGTTTGATATGCCGTAGAAGAACGTTTTTCCTCATGCCAAAGCTATCAAAAATCGATGGCAGAACATCGATTTTTTAAATCGACCCACCCTTATGTACATGTCTTCAAATATATATATAGAGTGGACCAAATAAGACTGCAGGGTTAAATATATATATAACTATTTTGTTTATTTTTTTTCTCTATTGCAGGTTAAATTTTAAGGGCCTATGTTGAATGTGAACAACACCTAAACGTCAAGTTTTTTGTCTGCTTTTCATTTGAAATTTCTCAATTTCAGACTAGCTCAATTTGAAGCATGGAAATATACACAAGCGAGCAACGCGTTAACGTTATTCAGGCTTATTATGAACATTTTCGAAGAAATTCAGCTTCTATGATGAGGCACATTTTCACCTCAGTGGATTTGTCAATAAGCAGAATTGGCCCATTTGGGCGAATGATAACACTGTGCGACAGCCACAATCGGTTTGGGATGAAACCACCGGGGAAAGTTATATCGGTCAAAAAAAGGTCATACGTGTCCCAGCGTTTCGTTGGGTCTCATCTAGGAATCGAGATATATCGATTTGAAGTTAGTAAGTATCGTATAGGGGAATTTGTCACGTTTTAGGCTACATGAGAAACGCGTGCATCGATTTTCATGATTTATGTCTGATTTTGGTCATAGGTTATCTGACTTTACGTGAAAGTAATAGGACGGTAAAAAGTGTCCCGTTTTGGATTTTTTGTGAATTAAAAAAAAAAATTTTAGTTTTTAGGCAAAAATAATTTTTTTTTTCATACATTTATTTATAATTGCGAAACTGTTGCTTAAGTAGGAAAACGGTTTAAGAACAGATTAGAGGAATTGTAATTCTTAATTTTTCTAAATTTGTTTCAACTAAATCGGACGAGTGGTTCTCGAGTTATGTCAAACAAAAGAGCCTAAAACGTGACAAATTCCCCTATACGATACTTACTAACTTCAAATCGATATATCTCGATTCCTAGATGAGACCCAGCGAAACGCTGGAACACGTATGACTTTTTTTTACCAATATAACTTTCCCCGGTGGTTTCATTCCAAACCGATCACTGACCCTTACCATTTGTCGCAGAGTGTAATTCAAGAGTGATTGTCGAAAAAACTAAGAGCGACTGTTTGGTGCGGCATCATCGCGCCGCATTTTTTCCAAAATGAGGCCGGCCAGGCAGTAACTGTGAATGGTGTTCGCAATCGTGAGATGATAACGAACTTTTTATGGCCCGAATTTGGACCATCGGATGGAGGTGTGCCACCGAGGTCGCGGCTGCCATTTGGCCGGTATTTTGTACCATACATAATTAAATCACACCAATATTATCATAATAAAAATAAATGACAATAACTTTCTAAAAAAATTGTGTTTTTTCAAAATCAACATCAGCCCTCAAAGTTTAACCACCCTTTAGTAGTATATGGAGATAAATGATGGCTACATCTGAAGTACACCAACGCATCCAAATTGTTGAATTTTATTTCTTTCCTGGTAAGCCTTTTACGAGCGCTTCTTTATATATTTCTGGCCTAATAATGAAAAGTATTCTCCAGCATGATTTATACACTTTTGCATGCGGTCAAACCAATTGTCGAAACACTTTTTCAACACCGATTGAGACACCTCCAAAACATGGTTTTTGAAACCTTCAACAGCATCTTTTGACGACGAAAATCGTCATTGGGAGCCAAGTCTAGGCTGTACGCCGGATGACGCATCAATTCGCTGGTTTGAGCCGATGTTTGAGAGCTCGCATTGTCATGGTGAACAATATTCGTTTTTCGAATTTCTCCGAAGACTTTAGGCAAACAAACTGTGTTCTGCTCAAGCGAAACAGTCGACACATGACCAGTTTTGCCGAAGAAACAGGCGACCCTTTGTTTCGAAGTGTTTCTTCAACGAACAACTTTCGTTGGATTTGGCTCATTTTCGAAAACCCACAAGGTCGATTGCTGTTTTGTTTCGGGCTCTACGAATAGATCCATGATTCGTCACCTGTGACCATCTTATAAACGTCATTTGAAGCACTGCGTTCGTATTTTTTTTTAAAATTTCTTTGCGTTTTTTGAGCGATTGTCAAATTGTGCGGGATCCAACGAGAAGAAACCATTTTTACGGCCAGGTGTTCATGCAATATCGAATGTATGCTGGTGGTAGAATTGCCTCTATCTCACGGTATGTCAAATGACGATCTTGCAATATCAGTTCACGCACGGCATCAATGTTCTCTGCCACAACGGCCGTTTTTGGATGGCCTTCGTCATTGAGCGAGCGTCGGCCACGATTGAATTCATTAAACCAGTTTTTCACAGTGCTATAGGATGGTGCTTCAACGCCATACAAAGATTTAGGTTCATCGATGCACTTTTGTCGTGATAATCCACGTCGAAAGTTGTGATATATGATTGCACGAAAATTCCAATTTTTTTTGCCAAATTGATTATTTGAACGTCAGAGCGTTCAGAGTACGTTTATGCTAAAAAATGTGAAACTTTCTAATGGAAATGTCAGATGGCGCCAGGCAACACTTAGTGTTGTCTAGGCCAGAAATATATATAGCAACCCTCGTCTTCGTATTGGGCGAGAATTAGTGCTAACGTTTTGGGCGTTTGTCCCGCCTGCCATCAGGGAATTTTTGGTGAACCCTTTAGTCTTATTTGGGCCACCCAGTACACATTTATCGACTAGTTCGAAAACAAACAAAAATTCAAAAGATTCTGTGGGTGAATTTCTTTGCGTCACGCAGAATGTCCTCCATTAGTCGTCGATTGGAGTACAAAGGAAACTGTTATCTTAACAACTTGTTCGCCACATTTAAACTTTGCTACCGAAATTCTCCGCCCTGAGGTGGCCCATTCGTAGTAGTGGTACCGACTGACATGAGGCAAAAGTGTCACAGCAATTTTGCCCAATTTTACAGTATTGTCTAAACCACTTTGCCAGGACAGGCGGGACAAATGCGGTGATGGCGTTGTCGCTCGTGCTGGTGTCGGTGGTGAATATTTCAAATAATGTACAGTGCAATCATTTGGAAAACTATTTTCCAACCGAAACCATTGACACTGACGACGACAGCAGCAGCCACAAATGACTACGAGTACTGCTAAACACACGTCGGGCAATAGTCTGTCGGTTAGAGTATATGCAGAGTTGGTGGTGGCTGGCCTGTTAGAAAAAGCATGTGTCCCGTGGAAAGTGTATAGGATTCTGGTATGGGTGCAGTTCTTTAATTTTGGTAACATATTTCAATTGTTTTCACTGGCCCATTTTATTAATTTTGCGAAACACCCAAAGGCATGAATTAGAAATTGAATACAATCTGGGTGGTCAGAATCTAGGAAAACACTCCCATTTGGTACACAATTTCATTCATTTGGCCAAACGAGGCGACTTCGTATTTTTCAAGACCTTGGTAATATTTACATCAAAAATGACTTTCGAGGTGGACAATTGAAGTGGCGAGTAAAAAGTCGATTGAGTCGTGAACCGCCTGGCATCGAACATAATATCGGGTCAAAAAAAAGTTTATGTTTTAATTGAAATGGCTCGAGGGTGATGTTCACCAGCATCCCAGTAAGAGTTTAAAAACCAAAGGCCGAGATTCCGGTTTTTATGTCCAAAACCTACAGTCAAATTTTCAAAAAAAGATAACACCGACATGACGGTTTATCCGGTTTTTTTGTGGTGTTTACTGGTTTTCGAATTTTTGGTTGTTGTATGTAAAGTACAGGGTGCGGCTAAAGTTACTATATGATGTAAAACAATTGTAACTTCTTTGCTTGCGAGTATTTAACTTTTTCTTTTTTCCTATTTCAGAAATTAAACTTGGGAGAATATTTAAAAATGGAACGCTATACAATTGCGCAAAGAACTAAGATTGTTTTTCTATTCATTGAAAATCATCGTTCGATAATTAATACTCAACGTGCATACAGAAGATTTTATGGTGTAAGAACTGCTACAACGGGTCCAACCATTCGTTCGTTGGTGAATAATTTTGCTGAATATGGGACTGTCGGAGATTCAAGACGTACGGGCAGACCTCGAACTGGCAGATCGGCCGAAAATATTGATGCTGTGCGACAGAGCATCGAAGAAAATCCGGAGACATCAACGAGAAGACGATCTTCCCAGTTGCAGCTTTCTGACCGCACTCTTCGGCGAATTTTAAAACACGATTTGCACCTCTTCCCTTACAAAATCCAACTAGTCCAAAAACTAAATCCTGAGGACTTCGTATTGCGCTTGGAATATGCTAGAGCAGTTTTAAATCTCGTTGATCAAAATGAAATTTTTTTGTCAAATTTAATGATGACCGACGAAGCGCATTTTCACTTGAACGGTGGGGTTTGTGGGGCTATCTCAAAGAAAAAGTTTATGTGAATAAGCCCCAAACCTTGCAGCAACTAAAGGACAACATTCAAGAAGAAATTGATCGTATACCACAAGAAACACTCAACAAAGTTATGGAAAATGCCATAAAAAGAGAACATTTTTGCGTTAGAGATTTTACTGATTCGATTTCAGCTGATTCGATTTTACGGTACCTGTCTATCCGTCCCTCTTTCCGTCTACTGTCTATCTACAGCTTGTTTTGACACTACATGTCGCAACTGCTGTCCGTTTTTTTTAGACAACAGCTGTTGATTTTTATGAAAATCGGTTTGAATTTAGATTTACTCGTAGCTCCGACACATATGTTTAACCGATTTTATGTTTTTAGCTCTAGAAGCCATATACTTAGTAGGGACATAAATACTGTTACAACATTGAACGCACCCATTTCAATAGTAGAACTGAACATACCCCGTTAATGTCATATGGGTTTTGAAAGCTAACCTCAATAGCGTTAGTCTGTAACGGGATTTTAAAATTGTTTCAACTTTCATCATGGAGTGGTCAGATAATGAGAACCGTATCGCTGTAGTAGCGCTTTTCAAGTGTGAATAAAATCAGAATATATTTAAGATAAATTAGCCCTTTTCGTATTTTTTCCAAAAAAAAATTAAATGAATAATTTATGTTAAGAATGAAAACCAAAATCGACACAGAGGGGTGATTTACTGAATCGAGTTTTTTTAAAAAACCTACAAAATAGTCGAATACGTTAAAGTTTAAAATCCACTTTACTTTTCGTTATTATTTATCATTATAAGCGTTTACAAATTGATGCGTGATTAGCCGACTAGAGACCTCTAGTACCTACATTTACTAAGTAGGGACATAAATACTGTTTCAACTTTCATCATGGAGTGGTAAGATAATGAGAACCGTATCGCTGTAATAGCGTTTTTCAAGTATGAAATGAAAAAAGCGATATTTTCAAAACGCTCCGGCCACTAGGGATTAGCCGCATGTTCGTCTACCGATGCATAAAACTGTTTGAGGAGACTGGAGATGTAAAAGACCGCCCACGTTCTGTTCGAACACCGCATGACATCAAAGCCGTTAAATCAAGAATTCACAGAAATCCGCCCCGAAAACAGAAAATTATGGCCCTTGAGATGAATATCACGCAAAAGTCCATCAGTCGAATCATAAAAAATGACTTGGTACTTGGGGCTTTCAAACGACGTACCGGACATTTATTGACTGCAGCTTTAACAAAAAATAAGATCGAAAAATGCAAACGTCTTTTGGTGAAGCACGCTGATAACTTGAACAAAAAAATTTTGTTCACCGATGAAAAACTTTTTACCGTTCAGGAAAAATTTAACAAGCAAACTGATAGAGTGTATGCGCGGTCATCTTAGGAAGCATCTGAACTGATCCCAAGGGTGGAAAAGGTTCATCACCCAGCTTCAGTCACGGTTTGGCGGGGTGTCTCTTATGATGGGGTCACTGATCTGCATTTCTGCGAACAAGGAGTCAATACATGGGCCAAAGTTTACCATGAAACCGTTTTGGAAGCTGTTGTGAAGCCTCTTAACAATTCCCTGTTCCAAAAGCAGTCATGAACTTTCCAGCAGGATTCTGCGCCAGCCCATAAGGCTAAAACTTCACAAGCCTGGTTTCGAAACAATTTTCCAGCGTTCATTTCCTCTAAAGAATGACCCTCAGGCAGTCCAGATATGAACCCATTGGATTACAAATTGTGGACGGTTTGAGAGGACAAGGTTTGTCACAAAAGATACCCAACACTGGATCTCTTAAGACTGCTTTAATTCGAGCTGTGGCCAATTTTCCAATGGACGAGGTTCGTGCAGCAATTTAGTGCGACTTAAGGCGTGTGTAAAGGCAAAAGGCGGCCATTTCGAATAAGTAGATTTTTTGGATACAATATACATCAATAAATATATTAAAGAAATATTTGGTCCAAAAACATTTAGTACTTTTTATTTTACATCATAAAACGTGCCTAACAGTACGAGTATATCGTACATGTCCCTACTAAGTATAAACTCGTAAAAAAGTTTGTCATTCATCTCTATACACTTAACTGCGCCCGAAAAAGTACATATATTATTGATCGTCCAAGAAGATATAGCCATGCCAATCTGTATGTTGAAAGCACGATTAAGTCAAAACAAGAAAGCTACACACAGAGAAAAAACATGGTTACTATATGGTCACGGCAATAATAATATGTTCTCCTTATTAAAAGTATGTTCGTCGCAATCTTAGTATTGTTTATTTAATTTAATTCTGATAGTAGTATGATTGCCGCAATGTTAATATTGTTAAAATGTAACTATAGTATTATTGACAAATTAAAAAAAGAAACTATTGTTGTAGCAACAATATAAATATGGTTGGTTCGATAAAAGTTTTGTTTTTTGGATTTTATGGTATGTTAACAATAAAACTACGGCAATCATACTGTATGGTTGTAATTTTTCCTCATTTAAAAATGCTTTTTAGAACAATGGTATTGTTACGGATGTAATGCTTACTTTTTATATGGAAACTAAAATTTTTCGAACAAACTGCTTTGGCTTTGTTTAACTAAAATATTTTTAATAAAAACGCTGATATTTATAAACAGATTTTTTTTACTGTTAAATAAATCACTTCTATTATATTTTTTTCTTGGCGGGTTTAGAAACAGCTGTACAGTCTGCCTGGCAACCGTAGCAAATACATTTCACCAATTTCTTCTTTTTACGTTGATTCTGAAAAAGAAACAACATAAAGGTCTCGAACCAGAATTAAAAACTGCTCGAGTCATTAAAACTGCTCAAGTCACTCATATTATTTTGTATTTAATGAATTTTTAAATAATTTTCATAATTCAAATCTATTGTTGAAAACTAAGCCCAATTCTAATAAATAATTTCATACTATGGTTGAAGGGATAATAACATGGTTTCGTGTGAATTATACTATGGTTGTGAGGATCATACTATGGTTGTATGTGAAACATACTATGGTTGTGAGGATAATAATATGGTTGTGGAGATCATAGTATGGTTATATGTGAATCATATTATGGTTGTTAGGATCATAGTTCAAAGGTCCCTTAGGCTCCGAAAATTAGGTACCTCCGAATATCTAAATCTGGTTCTATAAAAACAATTGAAAAGCCTCACTAATCTCAATAAGTATTAACTTTTTAGATTTGTCTAAAATAAAGGTCAAAATCTACGTTTTTTAAGGGCCCCTAACCTTCAACGATAGACATATGCGAAGCAACAAAATTTTAATCACGAATCACAGGACCCTATTCGGTGCTGTCACACATGGACCCACCACCACATTCCCCAATGCTGTAAATGCCGAACTACACCGCAATCAATGGTGGAGAGTATAAAAGCTTCAACTCGGCCAAAGTTAAAAGTTTTCCACTTGTCTATATACTAATCGACTAAGCATCATTATCTGAATTGATTGTCCGTCTGTCCACCTGTCGTTGTAATCAGAGTAGAGATTGGATATATAAAGAGATTTCGACGAAATTCTAGAATTCACATACTATATTCAAATCTGTTTAAACTTCGCATAGGTCATGAGCGGCTTCTGGTAAAATTGATCAATATTTTCAAGAGACCCCTCACAAAAGTCTATCTTGGTTTCTGCCCTCTCTAGAAGACACAATTAAAATCCGATCTTCTTCCAATTTCGCACAGGAAGTTTAGAGCGACCACTTAAAAAAAAACCTCATCGGTCTAACTTTTCTATCCTCGTCCCCCATTTGAGGTAGTGGCATGCCCACATTACCTATCTTTCTCAAATTAAGCACAGTGCATTGCAGTATGCAAAGCTGGTAAAAAATTAATAAAAGCTGTTCTTGCTGTCATATAGCCTTCATACAAGCCTTCTTGCCGGATCTAGACGGCATATACAGGGTGAGCAAAAAGTTACTAAGGGTTCTGTTGTTTTTTTTTATTTTTTTTCAAGTTTTTGTATATAGATAACACTTGGTGAGAAACAACTGAAAAAAGAACTAAAATAGTAGAATTTTATCAATTATTTTAACGCTCATTTCCATTTGAATGACTTTGTTAACAAGCAGAATTGTAGGTTCTGGGGTTCAGAAAATCCAAGAGACATTCAACAACATCAAGTGCACCCTATTAGGTGTGGGATCACATCTGCAAATTTCATTGTGCCTTACTTCTTTGAGAATGAAGATGGAAATGCTGTAACCGTATATGAGGAGCGGTATCGGTTTATGATAGAACATTTTTACGTCCTGCTCTTGAAAACAGACCTGAGAATTGGTTTCAGCAGGACGGAGCCACTGCCCACACTGCCAGAGACACAATGGCACTCTTAAGCAAAATTTTTGGAGAGCGAATACTTGACAGAAATTCGCCATATTTGTCAGCACCCGACTATTTTCTTTAGGGTTATTTGAAAAAGCGAATATATGTGAACAAGCCCGAGACAATCCTTCAACTCAAGGCCAACATTGTTGCAGAAATTCGAATGCTACAGCCACAAATTTTGAAAGATGTTATGAAAAATACAATCTGAGAAAAAAATAAAAAAAAATCAATAAACGAAAAAGTTATTAAAGTTTTTAACACCATGGTAACTTTTGACCCACCCTGTATAACACATAAAAAAACGATTATGCTGACATCTGCAAATGAACGTTTTGAGCGTCAGAAAGACAACTGTCCACATAAAAAATCAGTTGGAACCACAAACATTCCGTTGCCAAAGAAGAATTTCAGTTGTAATTACCGAGTGCTTTTAATCGTAATGAATATTCCGTTAGCCAAATCACTAAATGATAAATACGATCAATGTGTTTTGCACCCAACAAATAGATCGCTCGGTAAATATTTAGTTTGCATAACTGCTGGTTTTCGTGACCAATAATTTTGCATGTTATTAATTGTTGGAACCAATTAATTATAATAATATCATACAATTTATTATAACGAATTGTTTGATAGTAAAGGTTTTTTAGTTCCAAAGATAGGCTTATTTGAAATTAATATTTAAAATTTATAACTTCAAGCATATCGGAATTAAGTGCATAAAGACGGAAATTAAATTTAAATTTTTTTTATCAAGTATTTCCTTGCCTATTTTTAAATAGGGCGAAAAGAGTACGCCCCTTTCACAAATAATACAACAAAATGGTATTAACACAATATCTAAAAAATTTCCATTTTCGAAAGAAAGTCTTTATGTTTTAGTGTTCACACTTGAGGAATATAAGAAAACCGTTTCTTGATTTATAAGTAACAAATGCGACATATACTCGTAGATATTTATAACCAGAACGAAATTGTGGAGGTCTAGAAACTTTGCAAATCTACCGATGCTTTAAGTTCCATTTACCGAAAATTGCAATGCACCAACCAACATTCCGCTGTAATGAAGGAATTTTATGGTTCATGCAACCTCAATAATTCGCTTGGCAAAAACAAACAGTTGTGAATTCTTTGTGTGTGGTTATATTAAATCATATCAGTCTATATTATCTGTAAGCATCCCATGGTTTTGCACAGCAGGATACAATCGACCAAGACTCAAACATGTACATCATTCGAACCTAACGGGAAACCTCCTCCATTAAAAGGTCCCTGCCAATTTTAAGCTCTGTGTTCTAAACTTGCTGAAACTTCGCACAGAGGTGGAAGGTCTTCTGTATACCCGAGAAATGATGAGATATGGCATTCAATCAAGAATTGGAACAAGAACAATAGAGATGTAAAACCGACGTCGCACTTTTGGATCAACGGCGCAAAAACCAAGTTAGTTGACTGCATTTTATTTTCAAAATAACGAATGAGTATATCGGTATAGAGCGGAGTTAAACAAGATTTTTGTAATCGGAGTTCTACGAGCATTGGTACCAATAAGATTTCGCTAAAGACCATGCGCCTTTGGTAAAGGAAAACGCTCCTAGTTGTACGTGTGCATAACTATCACACAACAAACTTAGGTTCGATGCCAAATTAAAGTATTTGAAATGTATAGCTATGCATTCTTCTACTCGGCAATACCAGCGAGAAAACGAATGATTCCAATAAAATTTAAAACTTTTCTGTAATAAATGATAACCGGACAAAGTTGGTCCTGATTACTGAGTGTACAAATTATGTCGAGTAAAGCCTCATGCTATGGGAGAAGTTTTGCAGTCTAAAGCTATTGTAAGAGACCTCTTAAACTTCTAAGTCAACTTATTCAAACATACTGCCCTCCTTACTTTGCCAAGTGACAAAATGCAGTTAGGCAAAAGTGGTATCGTTTAGCCTGTTTAGATAAGAAAATTATGCTGGTTTGCAAACGGCCATCATCAGCAAGAGCGGCGTCATTAAATGGAATGTTGGTTTTAGGAAAACGTCTCTTTACCAAAGGCAGACGGTAGTGCAACAATTTTCAAGTATTAAACAATTGGTAAAAATTAAAAATCTCTCGTTTTATTTAATATAATGAATATTCATAAAGATTTTTATTTGATGGTTTAAATGTCTTTAAACCATCAGCTTCTTTTAAATTCAAAATAAATCCTAAGCCTTCGCTTTAAACTCTTCCATAAGGCATTGCAGTTCGTTCTGTACTTCGCCACTTAAGTGTTGGCCATGCCAAAAGGGTTTCACCTGATATTTCCATCGGCGTAGATGGAAAAAATTACAATATTTCTCGCTCGATTTCAGGAGATCCATAAAGTGTGGAAATACTGTTGAGTTCAATGCTTGAGCCAAAAGATATTTGTTCTTTTTGCAATTTTGTGAGTCATTGAGACTTTCGTATATTTTCTTGGAGTTTAAAAATGCATTCTTCGCCAGATGACGTTGGTTGGCACCCTCTTGCAGATACAATTTCCCAATGCTCATGTAGACTTGTCCTTGGGTTGATTTTATGCCGAGCTTTTGAGAAAGCAGTAGAGCACGACGCAAGTGTTCCATAGCAGCGCTATTCTGTTTAAGGCTGAAAGTCAACGAATCAGCATTAAAAAGGCGCAATTAAAAATTAGTAAACATTTTCCTAAGAATAAAGCTTTTCGATTTGAACAAAATGATCTTAGTATACAGGTGGGTTAATTGTAATTCTAATCTTTAGACGCTATTTTTGTCATATGTTATTGTCTACTTTAGGATTCTTTACTGGCTTTGACACACTATTTTCATCATGATAGGTAGCGATACTCAGTTGAACAAAGCTTAAAAGCGCTGCTCCGAGTGTGTTTTTCAATATGGCAATTTTGCACATTTCCTGATTTCTCTAGTCAACAAAAACGGCCATCGGAGAAAACCATAAGACGCAGGGATATTTGATATGCAGATATTTGAAGAAACACAATTGTACTGATTTATATCATATAATTGGAAAATTAGAAAATTCAAATATAAAATCTACTTTTGATGGCGATTTAACGAAAAAAATGTCTAAAAGAAATAAAGCAAAAAGCCCTTCTGTACTTAATTTGTATACGAGTATGTACTAACCAAAAAAGACCACCAAAGTTGTACAGATGTCCTTTATCAGACAATATAAAAAAAATGTGAAATCCAAATTCAAAAATAATTTTGAAGGCATCGATGAACTTAAATCTTTGTATGACGATGAAAAACCATCTTATAGCACTGTGAAAAACTGGTTTAATGAATTCAATCGTGGCCGACGATCGCTCAAAGACGAAGGTCGTCCAAAAACGGCCGTTGTGCCAGAAAACATTGATGCCGTGCGTGTACTGATAATGCCAGATCGTCATGTGACATGCCGTGAGATAGAGGCATCCTTGGGAATTTCTTCCTCCAGCATACATTCAATATTGCATGAACACCTGGCCGTAAAAAAGGTTTGTTCTTTTTGGATCGCGCACAATTTGAAAATCGCTCAAAAAAAAGCCTCGTGTCGATTGTTGCAAAGAAATTTTGAAGAAATGCGATCGCGTTGCTTCAAAAGACGTTTATAAGATCGTCACAGGTGACGAATCATGCATCTATGCGAATGAACCTGAAACAAAACAGCAATCATGAAAAGACTTACACAGCAACAACGTCTCCAAATTTCGAAACTGTATTTTGGAAATGCGAAACGCTGTTTTCGAACAACGGTTTATTCAGTGATGAGGCCCCTTTCTGGCTCAACGGCAACGTCAATGAATAAAATATCCGTATTTGGGCTGAAGAGCAACAAGAAGAGATTCAAGATCTGTCATTATGCACAGAAAAAAACATGGTTTGGTGCAGTTATGGGCTGTTGAAATCATCGGTCCATATTCAAAAATGATGATGGCCGGATCGTAACCGTAAATGGTGCTTGCTCTCGCGACATGATATCGGACTTTTTGCTGCCTGAAATTGCTGACTTTTGGTTTTAACAGGACGGTGGCACTTGCCATACAGCTGGTGAAACAATGGATCTATTGAGAGGTTATTTTAAAGAGCAGCTAATTTTAGGTTTTGGACCGGAGAGTTGGCCTCCTAGATCGTGTGATATCACACCTAAGAATTTTTTTTTAGGGCTAACTAAAATCCAAATTCTATGCTGTCAAACCAGCTTCGATTTAGATTTTGGAAGCCAACATTATGCGTGTCATTTACGCCATACCGGTCGAAATGCTCGAACAAGTCATCGTAATTGGACCCTCGGAATAGACACCCTAAGGCGTAGTTGTTGTCAACATTTGAAGGAAATTTTATTCAAAACAAAAATGTCATAAAATGTCCTTTCGAATGAAGAATAAAGATTCCACACTTGATTCCAATTTTTGTATTTTTTTGTTATTTTGAAAAAATACCTCTAAATGCCTATAAAAAATTACTAAAAAATATTTTTATTTTGGCCAGATTACGGAATACAAAAGATTTAACCATCTGTTGGTCCAGTTAACAAATGTTCGTGGTAATGACAACCGAATACGATTAATACTTAAAACCACGAATATAAAAAACATCCAACTTAATCAGTTACAATTACCGATACTTTTCTCTTTAAAGGAAAGTAACAGTTCCCTCTGTTGAAAATTGCTGTGTACCCAATTGATATTCGGTAGCAGAGATGGAATACGAGGGCGGTTCGGAAAGTTCTTAGCCTATCAATGAAAGAGAATAGTTAGTTTTTCAAAAATATTTTTATTTTTCAATATAATCTCCTGAAACTTCAATACACTTAGTCCAACGCTTATCTAGCAATTCTATCCCTTGATTAAAATAGTTATCCTCAAGGTCTTTAAAATAGTGGTTTACAGCTGTAATTGCATCTTCATTTGAGGTAAAACGCTTGCCAGCAAGGAATTTTTTTAGATTTGGGAACAGGTAAAAGTCGCTGGGAGCTAAATCAGGAGAAAAAGGTGGGTGGTCAAGCAACTCGTACTTAAATTCGTTGATTTTAGCCATTGTTAAAACACTCTTGTGCGCTGGTGCGTTGTCTTTATGAAAAATTATTTTTTTGTGTTGTAAGCCAGGACGTTTTTCTCGAATTTGTACATTTAATTGATCTAAAAGGTTGCAATAGTACCGTGAATTTATTGTTTTACCCTTTTTTTAGTCAATCAATAAAATACCTTTGAAGTCCCAAAAAAAACCGTTGCCATAACCTTACGAGCCGATTGAATTGTTTTTGCCTTCTTTGGGGCACTTCCTCCAGCTTCAGTCCATTGTTAGGATTGTTCTTTGTCTCTGAAGTATAGTGGTGGATCCATGTCTCATCAACAGTTATGAAACGACGCTTAAAATCCCTTTTTTTTCGCTGAAAACGATCCAAACAAGCTTGAGAAATAGTCATTCTTATGCGTTTTTGGTCGACTCCGGCACCCATCTTGCAGAAAGCCTTTTCATCTGTAGTTCTCCATGCAAAATTAAATGGACTCGATCATTTGAGATGCCCATTATATTAGCTATTTCACGCACTTTTATTCGTCGATCATTTAATACCATATCATGCACTTTGGCTACAATTTCTGTTGTTGTTGCTGTTTTTGGACGTCCACTACGTGGTTCATCTTCAATGCTGGTACGACCACGTTTAAATTCAGCAACCCAATTGTTTACTGTTGCATATGAAGGAGCACTTTCACCTAACACATTCAGCATATCATTTCTTGTCCCGATAAACCTTTTTTATGTAAATATTTAAAGACACCACGCATTTCTAATTTTTCCATTGTAAAAAAATCCCGTATGCGTCTTTTGTGAACACCTGTTTCTATATGAAGGAGTTGCCAGATCGAAACAAAATTTAACATGTGTTCATAGCAGAGATGGAAGTTTCCAAAACTTTTTTCTTATATACCGCGCTTTTTGTGCTAGGCTAAGAAGTTTCCGAACCGCCCTCGTACATGGATAGTAAATGCAACCTCTAACACTCTGTTGTCAAAAAATTCGGTTGTGGCAACAAATCTAATCCCAGTGTGTAGTTGACCTAGTTAATACGCACAAGTGTGTAATGCTCCTGCAAAAAAGTTGTTCAATCTATGCAGAAATGGAGTTTTCGCAACTATAACATTTAGCTAAAAATCAACCCTAGTTTTGATTAAGCGCGTTCCCTATTTTTCCGGCGCCCTGTCCAAGTCTATCTATATATGTGACAGCGCATAGAGAAAGGAACATAAGCGTAAAAAAAATCAATTTTCATTTTTTCTTTTTTTGATGTGGACAACATCACGTAATCTTTAAAATGGCTCTCCTGAACAAAACTTTGCATCAACTTTTCACTTTTTTTTTTGATGTGGACAAAATTTGAGCAGCGAGTGAGACCGATCCCATGCCCCAAAAGTGTTCCCTCCCAGAGATATACGCGTTTTATGAAAGTGAAGTCGACGATTCTAAGCGCAAATAGAAAGGGTCCTAATCTTTAAAATGGCTCTCCTGAACAAAACCTTAGGTCCCTTTCTATTTAGCGCGTCACATATGTATGTTTAGTTTAGCTTTCTTTGGGACATATGAAAAGAATCATGCTAAAGATTGTACCTAGGATACAGTATAACTGGGTTTAGGGCCGCCGTGGTGAGATGGAAATGTGCACTACTATAATGCCTGTTCAATCCCGTGAAACAAGATTTAACAATTTTTTCGCGACAGGTTTCCAGCTGCTAAATGACGGCGACTTTATGAGTTAGAGATTTATCTCTAAGCCATGTAAAACTTTCTATATGAAATTCATTAGCCTTTCGGAGCAGGCGTTAAACAGTGATTATGAGAATTTAATGGTGCTTACTGATTTTGAAAGATTTTTGCCCTTGTTCCCTAATGGAATGTTGTAGGACTTACGTAAGTAAGTAACTGGGATTTGGCGAAGATAAGTACATATGACTCATAAAAAATTGTTACATTAATATTTGCCTAATCCGAACTTATGTTCTTTCCGCAAACACCCAAGCACCAAAAACCGCTCCCTAAACTGAAATTAAATCTAAAATCATTTATTCACTTACTTGGTCGAGCAAATGCCTTTGTCCAAATGCAAACGTAATAGCAATTTCTCATACTGTTGTTTGCCCACATTACACATTTCGTCGCTTGCATTGGCCAACACCTTTTGGGCCTTATCGTAGCGTTCGCCCTCCATATAGAATTCCGCCATATGCAGATGAGCTCTTACAAATAGATGCCGATTGTTATTTCCAGGACCAACTGCGCAATACATCCCACAATAAAACTGGGCTATTAACGAAAAGCAACACCAACAGCCTTACCTTGCGCTAATACGCACAAAGCCTTATGGGCCAATGCAACGGCCTGTAAATAATCGCTGTTGGCAATTGTTTTGCCAAATTTCCAAAGGGCTTCCACGTATTTGTCAGCCACTAGCGTATGCATGTAACTCAATGTGTGGGTATCCGGTTGGATGGTATCGCTGATCCATTTATTGGTTTGCGCCAAACCAATTGACTTTTCGTAGTATTGCAAAGCCAAAGTCATGTTTTCAGCTGGCAAGAGGAGAATAATTACCAAAAAAATATAAGAGAAATTGTAAAACTTACATTCCTTGCTTAAAAGATTGGCATATTTTAGATAAATTTGCGCTAATGACTTGTCGCCATTACTCTTGCCGGGTCGCAAACGGTCACATATTTTCGCCACAACTTCGTAAACCTCCTTTAGCAACCAATTAAATTTTTCTGCGTTTTGAGGGTGCTCCAACAGTGACATGATTTGATAGAGCAGATTAAAAGTCACTGTCATTCCTTCACACTGTTGCAGCAAAGCGGTTCTTTCGGCCATTTTGCAGTTGTCATACAGGGACATTAACAGATTGGGGTGGTCCACCACCCGATCTCGTATAACATTGTTGGCGTAGTATTTTTTTTCTTTGGCCGCAAAGAGTTCGAAGTATTTGGCCGAAGTTACGCAGCCATCTTCGAGTAGTTCCAGCACCAAGGCATTGTATAAATTTCCGGCATGACGACGCGCTTGCCGATATGTGAACTTGCCAGCTCGAGATCTTAGTTCAGTTTTGTCGAAAGTAACTTTAAACTGGTTAGACTTGTGATCAGTCATTTCGCTGAAATTGTCAGGCGACAAAATAATGTAAGATTGAAGAAGATTGAAGTTACAGGCTGATAGACTCGTATGATAGATAGGGGCTGTAGTCGACAAAATGTTATGATTTTTATTATGATGACATTGGAACTAAAAGTGATAAAAATAATTTTCATAACATTGAATTGAGTGTCATAGCAAGTTTCACAGCATGGCACAAAACTACAGGTAGTATCATCAGCTACAACAAGTACAACAATTGAAAAACAGGCAATTTATTTGTGTAGTCTACAGCAAAGTTGTCAAGATTGCTGGTAAAAATATTCAGAGAAGTTATAAACTCAAATATCATTTTAAGTATGTAAATGCTAAGGTCCATAACGTCCCAGCAAACCAAACGTTCAGAATTCTGTACGACAATCGGCATGTTCCGATTTTGGATCAGAGTTCTTACCGAGTTCGTAACGAAAAACATATGGGAGGGTTGACACGAATTCTAAACTACTCCTCTGAAAAAAATCCTCAGACAAACCGAACATAATTCGTAACGATTTCGGTAAGAATTCTCGATAGAGTTCAGATATTGTTCAGAATTGTCTAATATCAGACATTGTCGGAAAATTCGGTTTACTGGGATGGTAGTGTCGACAATCAGCTGATTTTATACTCTTTTCATTGTATTTGTTAGTGAAACTCTAAGGAAAATTTCTCTAAGAATTTTCAGCAACAAGTTTGACAGCTTCGTTGTAATCTACAAAAACAAATTGTCTGTTGTTTTTGTATTGTTGCACTTGCTGTATATTGCCGTCCTGAGAACATCATGTCTTCTGAGTACCCTTTACAAGAGGAGACGAAAGTCCTTTCCGTCTAGGCAGTTTCTTGTTGTCTATTCAGTATCTGATTGGGTGTCTTAGCGGAAGTCTTCCCATCTACCATCTCATGGGCAGCATGCCTCCATCTAGGCAGATCAGATATGACCTCCATGATTTAGAGCAGTGATCGGCACACTCATACAGCCTAACATCGTGCTTGTATGGGTGAACTGCAGCTCTTCTTCTCTCAATGCACTGATAAATGTGTGTCTAAAATGTTCTTATCAAGAAACGTCACCAGAGGTATATTTTCTTTGCTAGAATCTACATTAAAGATTTCGTTCAGTGTAAAGCCAAATATCATGCGACAACAGCATTTCATCGAACGAATGCTCAAGAATGCCTCCACCTAGGCAGATCAGGTATGACCTTCATGATTTAGCGCAGTAATTGGCACACTCATACAGCCTTATTTTGTGCTTGCATGGGTGAACGGCAGCTCTTTTCTCTCCATGCACTGATAGAAATGTGTCTAAAATGTTCTTATCAAGAAACATCACCAGAGATATATTTTCTTTGCTAGAATCTAGATCTAACATTTCGTGTAGTGTGAAGCCAATTAACATGCGACGACACCATTTTATCGATCGAATGTTCAAGTTAGACTGAATGCATTCGTTGGTTTTCGTTCACTGTGTAAGCTTATGTAAGTTTGAGAGAACCGCCCATGGAAGCCCTCTTTTGCTGATCATTGCTCTAGATCATCGTAACTACCAGACAGGTCTTAATGACATTCACGTCGATGTAGTCGCAGCGGTAGTGTCGAAATACAGGGTGGAGCACGAAAAATATTTTTTTTAAACTGCAGGCTGTGGCGGCACTGTTGATCGAAGAGAGTGGAAAGTGTGCGTGGCTTATAGTGGCTGACGGGTGATTTGTATTCGTCTGCCTTTCATGCATTGGACACGTGATCATTGCGAGGAGAGATCATTTTGTGTTGAAGCGTACTTTTCAAATGCGCACTCGATCATTGCAGTGCAGCGTGCTTTTCGTTTACGATTCGCTGTCCCCCCACGCGGAATTGTTCCTGGACGGCAATCAATTGTAAATTGGTTAACTTCATAGAGAACAGCAGAAATGTGTCATGTGTACGAAGGGGGCCATAGAGAAGGATTACAACACCACAAAACATCGAGAGAATGAGAGCAGCAGTGCTACAATCTCCGAAACGCTCTGCTCGGCAGCAGTCACCTGCTGTTGGCATTTCCAGACTATTTTTTAGTCGGCTCTTGAGGCAATGCAATTAGAGGATGCTTGGTTCCAACGGATGGTGCCACTGCAGACACAGTGAGGATTACCATGAATTGTTTGAGGTAATTGTTTCCTGGACGGCTTATCTCTTTGAGGGCTGATGTGAAATGGTCGGCACGCTCACCAGACTTAGCCCCATGCGATTTTTTCCTTTGGGGTTACCTGAAGTCAAAGGTGTATATCAACCGTCCCAACACCTTGGAAGAACTTATTAACAATTTTGAGGCTGAAATTGGCAGAATAACAGTCGACATGCTTGTTAGAGTTCATGAAAACTTCAGAAAACGTTTGCAGTAGTGTGTGGATGGCGAAGGTCGACATTTGCCAGATACACTATTTAGAACCATGTAATTTAAAAATTCCCTTATTGCTCAATATAATTAAAATATAAAATAAATTTTTCTATTTCTATTTATTTCATTCCTTAATAACCAACCGCGCTCCAACCTGTACTACGAGTATTACGAAGATTTGCTTATTGTGCAGCTTTAAATGAAATTCGTTCGCTTCGATCTATATAATACAATATATAGAACCTGATTAAGGATTCTGCTTTTTCAAGCAGCTTTCTAAGTTAAATAGTGTGATAGAACTTCAAGAAGTTTGAAACGACATAGAAAAGATTGAAATATCCATCAGACCATCTAGGAAATATCGCAGTCTGTCTTTTCACGTAAAGTTATATAAGAACTCCTTTATGTTTACGCTCACAAACATTTGATAATATTTCCTTTGGATTTCATATTTAAATCTTTTGATCCTTGTTTTTTTAAATATATACTATAATAATTAAATTTTTTGACATATTTGCACTAAAATTTAATGTTTATACCGATTTTTTTGAAAGTGGTAGGTGAAGATTATTTAGCCTTTCAATAAAGGAGCGTGGTCATTGGGCCCAGGGTCCGCAAAAACCGTCCCCTAATATTCAAGGACAATTGGGTATCCAGATATGATGAAATTTTCTTACAAATACAAATATGTTCTTATATTTAAAATTTGGACCAAGTTGGTATTCGGACCCAAGGGACCAAAATTCGCTTCCTTGAACAATGGACATATTTCGTCACGAAACTATTTATCAAATTTATTTTGCTTTTCGAAGAAATTAAAGGCCTTGACTACTGGGGGTAAAGTATCTAAGTTGCCGAAAAATTGGTCCTTCCGAACATGGAAAATGTAGTTCGGTCAATCATGGACTCACCACCAACAACCATATCTCCCAATACTGTCAATTCCATACTACAATGCAATCTAAGGGGAAGGGTCTTACATAGCCGACACTTTAGGCATTATAAGTGACAGCGCATAGAGAAAGGGACCTAAGGGTAAAAAATCAATTTTAATTTTTCTTTTTCTTTTTTTGATGTGTACAACATCTGAGCATCGAATGAGACCGATCCCATGCCCCAAAAGTGTTCACTCCCAGAGAGAACACTTTTGGGGCATGACAACATCGATGCTCAGATGTTGTCCACATCAAAAAAGAAGTGAAAATTGATTTTTTTAACCCTTAGGCCCCTTTCTCTATGCGCTGTCACATATGCTGTTGAGTGGTCTAAATTTTGATAGGACCGGTCGGAGGTTTTGTGAGATTTGCCGTTTGTTGTAAACTTTTTTTAAAGGTTTTACTTTAATTTAAGAAAATTAAATCTTTATTCCTTTATTCTGCTTTTTTGGCAGAGTGCAACAAATTAATATTAAACTTCTTTTGTACACATTGATTTCCCACAATACCGCTTAAACCTAAACTAAGAAAATTTAAATTCTATATGCAAAGTGCTTGTAGCTTCACACTATTCTTTAAAACCAACAAATAGCCACACATAGAAAATTTTCAAAAATCCATTAGAAATCGGTCTCTTTTATATCGAGCAATACTTTGCCCTTTATGAAAATCACCACCAGCCAAGCCATTAACAACAAATAAATGAAAGAAGAAGCCCAATTAGTTTATGGTAAGCCTATATAATTTCGGCAATATGTTGCCAAAAACTTTTTGTGTTACACTATTTCCGCAAAGGAAAACCCCCCTTAAAGCAAGAAAAAAGAAAACGCAAAGAAATGATGGCAACAATGAAACGAACCAATTTGTAAAGCAATTATAATATCAACACTTGCAAAAGTTACGCATACCCCGGCGTACTCATATTCGTGGAATATCACAGAGAAAGTTTGAAAAGTTTACAATGGAATTGTTCAAATGAAAGCGCTTAAGACGCATGCCAGTGAATGCATATCGATGGGGGGCAATCTTTCTCAACACAAAAATATTGCCTGCAAGTAAAAAGTCGAGAATATCAGTTAAGCAAAAAAGTTTCTACATCTTAAGAATGAATGCCTGCAGATTTATTAGGGTTTATTGCAAATGTCTGTGAGTATCAAACTCGTCGTACCTCACATTGCTTGCTATCATTGGATGCCGTGGCACTCCACCTTGCAAATGAATTATGGAAAATGTCTCTAAACGCTGAGTCCGACTTGGATGCGAGCAGTATGAGAGAAGAAAAAAATATAACGCAATATTTTCAATTAAAATCCATTTATTGAATTCTCCTCATAGGAGGTAAGGAAAAAAATACATTTATATAAATGTGCAATTATTTATAACCTGTGAGTGTTGGAATGAAAGCAGTGGAAGTTCTTTAAGGACAAAATGCCTTGAACAGTATAGATATGGACAATGTTGTAATAAATATGCCATTGATATTGAGTATCCAAAAACGCGGAATTTTCAAAAACCCGGCATTTCGGCGTTTTTTCAAAACCGTGTATTAAAAAAATCGACTGTGGGTGGGCTTTTTTTTAAGTTAAAAACCGGCATTAACCGACATTCGGGTTTAGATTTTTACTAAGAATGGAAATTATATTCCGAATCAAAAGTAAACTAATAGCGCCCTTAAAGAGCTATTAATTTACCCAGATTTTAAAAATGAGGTCATATTTTAATTTGTATAGACTGATCCATCTAGAGGTATTTTTTCAAAACAAAAAAGGATACAAAAATTCAATCAAGAGTGGAGTCTTTATTGGTAATTTGAAAGTACATTTTATGGCATTTATTTTTTGAATATAATTTCCTTCAAATGTTGGCCGCAACTACACCCAAAAAATAACTTATTTTTCAGCGAGTTCTAAAATTGAATATTAAATTTTTTCTTTATAAAATGATTCCCAATAGGCTAGTCTGTAAACGACATGATTTTAAAAAAATGTTCATTTCACTTCTTCTTGAAATAATATCATTTGAACACAAAACGATTACTGAACCTATTCAGATGAGCGGGAGTGTATATACACGAACTTATAATTATATTCTTATATATGGTGATCCATCTAGAGGTATTTTCTCAGAACAAAAAAAAAAATCAAATCAAGTGTGGAATCATTATTGGTAATTTGAAAGTACATTTTATGGCATCTATTTTTTGAATATAATTTCCTGCAAATGTTGGCCGCAACTACGCCTCAGGATTTCCATTCTGAGGGTCCAATTTTGGATGACTCGTTCGAGTATTTCATATTTAAATCTTTTGATCCTTGTTTTTTTAAATATGTACTATAATAATTTAATTTTTTGACATTTTTGCACTAAAATTTAATGTTTATACCGATTTTTTTGAAAGTGGTAGGTGAAGATTATTTAGCCTTCCTATAAAGGAGCGTGGTCATTGGGCCCAGGGTCCGCAAAAACCGTCCCCTAATATTCAAGGACAATTGGGTATCCAGATATGATGAAATTTTCTTACAAATACAAATATGTTCTTATATTTAAAATTTGGACCAAGTTGGTATTCGGAACCAAGGGACCAAAATTCGCTTCCTTGAATAATGGACATATTTCGTCACGAAACGATTTATCAAATTTATTTTGCTTTTCGAAGAAATTAAAGGAAATTAAAGGGGGTAAAGTATCTAACTATAAAAGGATACAAAAATTCAATCAAGAGTGGAGTCTTTATTGGTAATTTGAAAGTACATTTTATGGCATTTATTTTTTGAATATAATTTCCTTCAAATGTTGGCCGCAACTACGCCCAAAAAATAACTTATTTTTCAGCGAGTTCTAAAATTGAATATTAAATTTTTTCTTTATAAAATGATTCCCAATAGGCTAGTCACGACACGATTTTAAAAAAATGTTCATTTCACTTCTTCTTGAAATAATATCATTTGAACACAAAACGATTACTGAACCTATTCAGATGAGCGGGAGTGTATATACATGAACTTATAATTATATTCTTATATAGGGTGATCCATCTAGAGGTATTTTCTCAGAACAAAAAAAAAATCAAATCAAGTGTGGAATCTTTATTGGTAATTTGAAAGTACATTTTATGGCATCTATTTTTTTAATATAATTTCCTGCAAATGTTGGCCGCAACTACGCCTCAGGATTTCCATTCTGAGGGTCCAATTTTTGGACGACTTGTTCGAGCATTTCGACCGGCATGGCTTTAATGACACGAGTAATGTTGGCTTCCCAAACGTGAATCGTAGCTGGTTTGTCAGCATAGAGTTTGGACTTTACGTAACCCCGAAGAAAAATGTCTAAAGGTACGATATCACTCAATCTAGGCAGCCAACTCACCTGTCCAAAACGTGAAATTAGCTGCTTTTCGAAATGTCCTCACAACAGATCCATTGCTTGAGCAGCTGTATGGCAAGTGGCACTGTCCTGTTAAAACCAAGTGTCGTCAAGATTACGGGTTTCAATTCCAGGTAGCATATATATCGATATCATGGCACGATAGCGAGCCCCATTCACGGTTACGTTCCAGCCTTCATCATTTTTGGAAAATATGGACCGATATGGCCTATAAATCGCACCAAACCGTGGTTTTCTCTGGGTATAATGGCACCTCTTGAACCTCTTCTTGTTGCTCTTCAGCCCAACTGCGGCAATTTTGTTAATTGACTTTGCCGTTGAGCCAGAAATGGGCCTCATCACTGAACAAAATTTTGGTCGAAAAAAGCGGATCTTGCCGTTTCTCACCGAACGCTCATGTCGATAATACAGTTGCCAATATTTGAAGTCAATTATTTTCAAAAAATAAATGCCATAAAATGGCCTTTCAAATTACCAATAAAGATTCTACACTTGATTTGATTTTTTTTGTGGATGGATCACCTTTTATTCTTGCTTCACATATATCCAAGTTGAAATTCGTTAGACTTTTAAACATATACGCTGAAAAATAGTATGGTCAAGTTAACAATATTTGAAGAGCATCATACTATTGTTGGGTATATGGTAGTGGCACAACAATAGTATGATTCACATGCAACCAAACTATGATCTCCATAACCATAGCATGATCCTTACAACAATGACATAATTCAAACACAAACATACTAAATATTATCCCCACAACCATAGTATGATTCACACTCAACCATAATATGATCCCGACAACTATATTATGATCCTCACAACCATAGAATGTTTTACATACAACCATAGTATAACCCTTACATCTATAGTATGAGTTACACGCAACTATGTTATGATCCCTACAACCAAGTATGATCCCATTCAACCATACTATGATCCCTCAAATTATTTATTCGGATTGGGTTATGTTATGAATATTTTAATTAGTAAATTATTAAAACTTATATTAAAATTCAAAATAATAATAGTGATTTATTTGTTAGTAAAAAATTCCGTTTAAAAAGGGTAGCCATTTCTAGGGGTACCCTCAGCACCTTAAGAAGAGACAGTTTTTTCCGCCTGGCCGATTTCGACGATTGACAATCCAACAAAGCTTATGACCGTAAGCCATCCTCACGCAAAATTTCAGGATCCTAGGCTAATTATTTTGATCTCTATCCTGCTTTCAACAGACACACTGACGGACGGACATGGCTAGTTCGTCTTAGAATTTTCCGTCGATCTTTAATATCAAGCCCTAACAACGGAAAAGACGTAGGGCCAAAAAAAAATTGTACATGAGATTTTTTGGTTTTTGTTTTTGTTGTAACAACAACATATTTATTTTGAAGTCTTGTTCGTCTATGGAGGATCTGCTTCGATAACCAGGTGGAGGAAACGCGCCATTTGAACTGGATGCGTTCACAGAGACCTGGGGTTCAGCTGAGTGGGCTTGGCCGGACAATTGAAGGGGTTCAGCACATCATGTGGTCCCTGATGGCAGGCGGGACAGATGTCCGGAACGTTAGCATCAATTCGTGCCCTGCAAGAATTGAGGCGGCTGCGCCATCCAGAACTCAGCTACGCCAGAAACACGCGCGTCTGCTGAGGTAGTATCTTATCCACAGGTGAAATCTCCGGGGGATGCTCCCCTATCACTACATTCACACGGTAGCTGGATACTGCTGCTGCTGCGACTTCATCGGCGTGAATGTTGTTTAGACCTGCCTGATAGTTTCGATGATCTAAAGGTTCTCTCTTATACCGCTGGACCTCTCTTTCTAGATCATGAAAATCGTACCTGATCTGCCTGGGCGGAGGCATCCTGTCCAAGAGATAGTGGTTAGGATGACTGCTGCGAAAACACCCTAGCAGATATTGCTTAGACAGCAGGAAATTGTGTCTGCACACGGTAAGGACCTTCGTCTCCTCATGAAGATGGTTCTCAGAAGACATAAGAAGACACCCTGTTGATGTTTGGCATTCTGGCAAGTCTGAATTTTCTTCCACTGCGTCGTACTCACGTTCGCCGACCATACAGGTGCTGCGTAGTTTGCTACAGACTGACCTATCGCTTTGTAAGAGGTCAACAAAGTTTCTTTTTCGGCTCCCCAAGTACTGCCGGCAAGTGTCTAGTTTTTGTCCAATTCATCTGGAGGATTTCGATACAATTGAATTTGCTTTATCTTTGTAAATATTCATTTTTAATGTTTAGGATTACGAGCGTTTTATCGAATTTCATTAAACAGCGAGTGGCGCTTGCGTCTTTTTCGCGGTATAGGCTCGATATAATACTTTATCTCGTATCTGTATAATTTCTATACTTTGCAAAGTAAATGACTACTTAACTATGAAGAGGTCGGAACACATACTGTGGCTTCCGAAGCTTAAGAGTTTAAAACAGGAGGCAACCTTGTAAGAAGCAAAAACACATCATGTTAAAAATATCTAGATTTCCTGTTTGTTTTTTAGTGAAATATTAAGGGAATTAAATTAGAACTTGCATTGCCAGGTATAGGGTGTACTAGTTGTATAAAACTAGCAAAATTTCACCTGGAATTTCCCATATAAATGATTGAGAATATTTGTTATTGAAGTATTGCAAAGTAATAAGTAATTCAGACTTGTGAAGATAATCCTGAAGTGTCCTGACCCACAACATTAAATTGACACACTTTGTTCTTGAAAAGTTACTAAGCAACTTATCAATGAGCTGAAAAAATCACAATTTCTAAATATTTTAACATAAATGAAGTATCCCATTGTCTCCATATTTGACGCGCAAAATAGAAAGGGACCTAAGGTTAAAAACCAGATTTGTTCATGAGAGCCATTTTATAGATAAGTTCCCTTTCTATTTGCGCTTAGAATCGTCGACTTCACTTTCATAAAACGCGCATATCTCTGGGAGGGAACACTTTTGGGACATGGGATTGGTCTCATTCGATGCTCAGATGTTGTCCACATCAAAAAAAGAAAAGAAAATTGATTTGTTTACCCTTACGTCCCTTTCTCTATGCGCTCTCACATATACGCACTCGTATAAGCATTTTGTTATTTACTTATTTTACAAAATTTAGCAACGAAAGCTAAAACATTGCATCTGGTTTAAAAATCATTCAATCGGGCGAAGATTCTTATATAATTCTATACGAGGGTGGCTATTTATATTTCGCGTCCTGATAATACTAGTATTCCCAGATGCAAAGTGGAACTTCCATTGGAAACTCTGACATTTTTTAGCATAACTTCACGCAAAACATTTTGTCATAAGGGCAAATTGTTTTGTTCACAGTGTGTTAAAAATTCATCTCAGTGAAAAAATGTAAATATCCCTTGAACATTTTCGTGCGATGATTTTTTACGATTTTCGGCGTGGGTTATCAAGACAAAAGTGTTTAAATCAACTTTGTTCGTCTTTTGGCGATGAAGCACCATTAAAAACCACTGTTATTCGCTGGTACCAAGAGTTCAGTCTCGGACGCCGTTCGCTCCAGGATGAATTTCGTGCAGTACGTGTAACTTCGGTCACTTTGCCAGAAACCATCGATGCTGTGCGTGAACTGATTAAGCAAGACCGACATGTGACATACCGTGAGATTGAGGCATCCTTGGACATAAGTATGAAAAGCATCAATAAGATATTGCATAATCATTTGGCAAAAAATTCATTTGAAAAAAAATCGTTTTCGTATGTGTCTTTCAAGAAGTGTCAAATCCAACAAAAGTTGTTCTTGGAAGAAGTACATCGAAGCAAATGATTTGGTTTTTTTCGTTAGAGCCAGCCATGTTGCCACAGTGCCTTTAGTAGAACGTAAGAGGTCAATTCTGAGTGGTATTCAACCATCTGTTTGCCAACAGTGTTCGAAGAAATGAGGAAAGATATTAAGAGAAGACGGATCAGTTTGCATCACGACAATGCGAGCTCTCACACATCAGCTGAAACGATGTGCTATTAGACCACTCAAGATGTCGAATTGAATGAAATGACTTCTTCTGTTCCCTAGCATCAAGAAAAAAATGCGTATCAACGTTTTTCATCGCCTGAAGCAGCTGTTGAAGCGTTCAAAAATCATGTTTTGGAGGTGTCTCAATCGGAGTGGCAAAAGTGCTTCGAAAATTGGTTTGTGCGCATGGAAAAGTGTATCGATTTTAAAGGAGAATATTTTGAAAAACAATATCATAACATAGTTGTATGTGAAACTATGGTTGCTTGTGAGGATCAGAATATGGTTGTGGTAATCATAGTAAGGTTGAGTGTAAATCATGCTCTGGTTGTGGGTGTCATGGCATTGTTGTGTGTCAATCATACTACTGTTGTGAGGATCATGATATTGTTGAGCCACAACCATATACCTTACAATAGTATTTTGCTCTTCGAATATTGTTTCCCAACCATACTTTTTTTTCTTCGTACATGCAAGAGGCGGTTTATGTTCATTTCCTTCCAAACTGATCGAACTATTTTCCAATTTTAATACGTTTAATACGTACGTTATGCAAACCCCTAAAGCAAGGGGATCGTGTTAAAAATAAATTATCGTAAGACATTTTACGCAGAAAACAGTTGACCAATTCTGAACAAAATTTTGATGATGCACTTAAAACGAAGCACTTATAACACAGTACAACAGCCAGTCTGGGGGGTGAGAAATTCCAAGTCAGGGTGATGGTACTAGGTCAGTATATTAAAACCCTCAAAGGGTTTTGCGTTCGTATGTGCCAGTTTTTTTTTTGCCAAAATTTTTTTTTTTATTTTTATTATTTTTTATGGCCAGAAGAAGTCTGGAGTTATTGGGGAAAATTTATAAAAAAGGCGATAAATGACACTTTTTTGAATAAAAACATATATCAATATTCTTGTCAAAATGGGATACCTTCACTTAATTGTAAATAAAAGCAGAACGCGTTAATCGATTTCTATGATCTATGTCGCATTTTGTTTATAGGTTATGTGACTTTACGTGAAAGTTATAAGACTCTACACGTTTTTCCGTTTGGGATTTATATGTTTTAAAAAAAAAAAAATTTTTTTTTTGGGAAAATTTTCTTCATAAATTTATTTCCAATTGCAAAAATGTTGATTTGGTAGAGAAACAGTATATTAATGGATTAAAGAAAATGTAATTATTAATTTTTCTCAATTTATTTCAGCAAAATCGAACTAGTATTTCTCGAGTTATGTCAAACTACGTTTTTGCCAACATTTTACAACTAAGCGAAAAAACTTTAAGATATGGAAAAAATGTAAAAGGTCATAAAAAACTGGCACATACGAACGCAAAACCCTTTGAGGGTTTTAATATACTGACCTAGTACCATCACCCTGACTTGGAATTTCTCACCCCCCAGACAATAACCCCAAAAATGTTCCACAGTGTAATTATTGAGGATAAATTAATGTCAATGACCGGAAATAATTTAAGTCACTTGGGCATTCCCAGAACTGCTCGATTAATTAATTATTTCCAAGCTGTTCCACACTGTTTCCTAAACAAAGACTGATTTTTAATAAGGTATTGACGAAAATAAACAGCGATGGAGGAATTTTCTTATTTTTGGATGCACCTGCAGGCACTGCAAAACATTTGTGCTAAATCTGCTATTGGCTCATATCCGTAAAGATCGCAATATCGCCGAAGCGGTTGTTGCCTCTGGCATAGCCTTACAACACTGTTCTATCCTCAAGTTAATATATTTATACCTATATATACTTCAGAATGTTTTGTATATTCGGTATTTTATGTAAAAACAAAACTTGTATTAATAATATTGTGAGAGTTTATCGCTGTTTGATGTGGCATAGTAAAAAATCTATAATTAACATAGAAATTCATACTTAGCTGAAACTAAGATGTGTATCATCTATGAAAACATGCATGGACAAAGCCGGGTGCAGACAGCTAGTAACTTATAATACATCTTTTATCAAACGTAGACTTATATCTACACTTAAATTAATAACTCCATCTATGGCCAGGTTTCATTTGAATGACACTTCCCATGGAGGTTTAAGCATACAACATACGCGTTTCTTTCCAAATGACCTTCGATTGCAATTGAATTTCTTTCAATTGAGATGCACCTAACTGTGTCTAAAACTTTTTATTGGTACAATGAACTGCAGACTGTGAAGCAATATTTGAAATGCACAGGGTGGAGCGCGGAAATTTGCTTATTTGAAAATGAAATGATAAAAATTATGAAGTATAGAAAAATGTATTTTATATTCTAATTATATTAAACAGTAAATTACATGCTTTTAAATAGAGTATCTGGCAAATGTCGACCTAAGCTATCCACACACTGCTGCCTACGTTTTCTTAAGTTTTCATGAACTATAACAAGCATGTCGACTGGTATTATGCCACTTTCAGCCTCAATATTGTTAATTAGGTCTTCCACGATGTTGGGACGGTTGATATACACTTTTGACTTCAGGTAAATTACATGGGCTAAGTCTGGTGAGCGTGCCGGCCATTTCACATCCGCCCTCAAAGAGATAAGCCGTCAAAGAAACAATTGCCTCAAACAATTCATGGTAACCCTCGCTGTGTGTGCAGTGGCACCCTACTGTTGGAACCATGTATCCTCTAATGGCACTGCCTTAAGAGCCGGCTAAAAAAATCCTGTATCACAGTCAAGTACCGTTCGGAGTTCACAGTTACGGTAAGACGTTAAGGGCCAATGATGCCCACTCGTGATATGGCGCACCATACAGTGACGCGGTCCGAATGCAGAGGTCTCTGTTGAAGTGCTCTTGGATTTGTTTCACTCCAGTACTGCATATTTTGTTTGTTTACAAACCCACTGAGGTGAAAATGTGTCTCATCAGAAAAGAACGCAATTGCGTCACGGTGCATAGTTGCAAGAATGTCTTAACAAGAGTTCCGCCTTGTCAAATAGTCCTGTGCTGACAATTATATACGGACATTATATACCACGCACATTATATACGGGTGAAAATTTCGTTCATCATGAAGAATCCGGTGGAGAGAACGTCTGAAAATGCCAACAGCAAGTAATTGCTTCCGAGCAGAGCGTTTCGGAGATTGCAGTACTTCTGCTCTAACTCTCTCGATGTTTTGTGCGTTGCCATCCTTCTCTCAGATTCCCTTCGTACACATGACACATTCCCTGCTGTTCTCAATGAATTTACCCAATTTGCCATTGATTGCTATCTAGGAACAAGTCCGTGTGGGCGATCAGCGAATTGTAAACGAAAAGCACGCTGCACTGCAATGCCCGGCAAAGGTCATTTTGTGTGGAATGACCTCTTCTCGAGTGTCCAATGCAAGTGAAAGGCAGACGAATACAAATCTCCCGTCAGCCACTATAAGCCACGCATACTCTACACTCTCTTCGACCAACAGTTTTGCCACAGTCTGTAGTGCAAAAAAGCAAATTACCGCGCTCCACCCTGTATAAGTGGTGTCCTTCAGTTATTTTGACATTCTAATTTAAACAACATTTCTATTATGGACTATTTTCAACTTTTAGAACGTCGCCGTTGAGGCCTTCTTCTCCACATGCATTACAAGGTAAGAAGTATCCATAGACACAACCGATAATAGGTACTTTCATATTTTATGCGCTGGTGTTGATGCTATTGATGATGGCGCAGATGAAGACAATACGCTACGCATAACATCACATCGTAATATTCCTTTCAGTTCAACTCCACATCCAGACATGCTTGCAAAACAATAGTAATTGCATTGGAAAATGACTTTTAAGTTATTTATGATTATAATCATTTCATGAGAGCATTTTCTTGCACTCCGCCGGGAAGAATAGAAAATTATCCTCAACATTTTCCAAGGGATAAAATTTATTGCAAGTGCATATGTGCACAAACACACACACTCACACGGTGTCTGTGACGTGTGTAAAACGATTTGTAATCCCACACTCACACACATGGACAGACGGGCGGACGGACGAGCGGAGAGACTGGCACAGGCCGAACATCCTCAGCCATTCAACAGCAGCAGGATAATGATAAGATGAATGTACTCGAAACTTACATTCACACTCACCGACACACGCACACACACTCATGCACATACACCTGTTCCCAAGGATAATAATGATGCCAAATCATTCATCGAATGGATATGCAAGTGCTCGTATTGTTTTACGGTGTGGAAATGACTCCAAATTGAAATACTGTGCGCCTGACATGTGGTTTACACATGTATTCAATACTTGTCGGCATGCCTATGTATGTGTGCAGTGTGTCTGTGTATGTCCATGTGCATATGTGTATTTAATGGCTCAAATTAATTTAATATGAATTTTGATATCATTACGAGAGGGGGTTCATTTATAAATGCCCATATGCATTTTTTGGTATTTACAGACTGCAATCATTATTAAATTACAACTAGCCCCCGGGTGCCCGGCTGATATTGGCATTAGTTGTTATTGGTATTTTATTTATTTGAATTGTAATTACCATAGAGATTTTAATGCTACATTAATCAATTATTAATAAAACTAAATGATATCAAATTGTATGCTAAATGTGCTGTTGGGATATTTTCACATTGCCGGAGGAGGGGGATGGCAGCAAGTTTAAGATGGTTTTAAAGGAGTGCTTACGATATGCTGTAGGACGTTCTTGGTTCAGGAGATTACGAAAATATCTTAGAAATCCTCTATTAAATATTTCAACATGAAGTTTTGAACAAAAAACTGATTCTGATTTAGTATGGTTTATGGAAGTATAGGGTGGGTCAATTTAAAAATGTACATTTGAATCGGCTGTGCAATTTTTTTTTCGAATTTCTCATTATATTAGAAAGTTTGAACTTTGTTATTTAATAATGGAACACCATCCGATGAGTTTTCGCTTCGCCGAATGGGCTGAAGATTGCACGAAGAAAAAAATATGGTTGGGGTTACAATATTCGAGGGGTATCATACTATTGTTGGTTATATGTTTGAGGCACAGCAATATTATGTTCATCACAGCAATAGTATGGTTCACACACAACCATACTATAATCCCCACAACAATATTAATTTTAAAATAGCCATAGCTGAAACATTGTTGTGAATACAAAGCTATAAGTGACGTAAGGCATTTTAAAACGTATTTAGATTTAGTTTTTATACAAATTAAAGATAAGGTAAAATCTAAAATTTGGTATGGCTTTATTTAGCAGCTCTAAACAGGACTCATTGTAGGAATCGACATCATCTTACATACACGCAGAAAAAAAGTATTTTTGGGCTGGCAATATTCGAAGAGGATCATACTATTGTTGGGTACATGGTTGTGGCACAACAATGATTATGATCCTCACAATAATAGTATGATTCAAATACAACCATACTATGATTCTCACAACCAAACTATGATCTTAACAACAAAAGCATGATTCACACACAACCCTACTATAATCCCCACAACCATCCATCTTTATTTCTTATTTTCATTAACGATCTTTTGGGTCAGACCGTGAATCCAATATACTCTTTCGCGGATGACAGCAACCTCTGTCATTCGTATTCATTCGACCGTAGGCCGAGTCTTCAAGATATTGAGGACCAAAGGCGAATTATCGATGAGACACTTGGCCGGGATTTACAGGCCATTTCCGAATGGGGTCGAGTGAATAGAGTAGATTTTAATGCCCGTAAGACACAGTGCTGCTTGTTGTCTCACAAGCGATTCGCTGACCCAACATTATCGTCATTATCTATCAATGGTATGGATATCGAACAATCGAATGCTCTTGATGTTCTGGGCATGAAAATAAAATGTGACGCTCGTTGGGCGAGGCATGTATTCGAAGTGTCGAAAGAAGCACTCAAGTGCATAGGCTTTCTACACGCAGAAAAAAAGTATGGTTGTGGTGACAATATTCGAAGAGGATAATACTATTGTTGAGTTTATGGTTGTGGTACAATAATATTATGATCCTCACAACAATAGTATCATTCAAATACAACAATCTTCACAACAATAGTATGATTCACACATAACCATACTATAATCCCCACAACCATAGTATGATTCACACTCAACCATACTATGATCTCCACAACCATAGTATGATTTTCACAACCATAGTATGTTTCATATACAACCATAGTATGATCCTCACAACCATACTATGATTCACACGCAACCATGTTATGATCCCTTCAACCATAGTATAATCACTATTTAGATTTGAATTATGAAAATTATTCGAAAATACATTAAATTCAAAATAATAGGGAGTGATTTAGTTCACAGTAGAAAAAAATAAGTTTAAATAAACGTAAGCGTTTTTATAAAAATATTTCAGTTAGCCAAAGCAGCTTGTTTAAAAATTGTAATTTCAATAAAAAAGTACTATTATTGCATTAGATCCATCCATACCAATAACATTTGTTCTTAAAAGCATATTTGAATGAAGAAAAATTACAATTATACAGTATGATTGCCGTAATCATATAATTGTTAACATAAAACGTAAAACACAATACTTTTGTCAAACCAACCATATTTATATTGTTGCTATAACCATATATTCATTTTTAAATTTGGCAATAATACTATTGTTACATTTCAACAATATTAATATTGCAGCAATTATACTATTGTCAAAAATAAATTCAGTTAACAATGCTATGGTTGCGACGAACATACTTTTATTGCGGAGAACATATTATTATTGCCGTGACCATGTAGTAACCATGTTTTTTCTCTGCGTGTAAAGCGGTGCAAGAAATATTTCACTCCTTCTGATCTCTGGACCGCACTATACACTACAGATTACATTCGTTTTACGCCCGTACTGCCCGTATGTGGAATCGACTTCCGGCGAAAGTTTTTCCCACCAACTACGACATCCATAAATTCAAGTCAAATGTCAACAAACATTACTCCCTCTTTCCCCCTTGAACTCCCTTATTTCCCACTCGCCAACGCAATGCAGCGCATGTAAAGGGGAAAACCCACATTGTTTCATTCATAGTATGAATCTCACGCAACCATGTTATGATCCCCACAACCATAGTATGATCCATATCAACCATACTATGATCCCCAAAATTATTTATTGCAAGTTGTCGACAATAAAATTGAATTATGAAAATTATTTAAAACTTAAATAAACTGAAACTAATAGGAGAGTAAATTGAAACTAATAGAAAAAATCAGCTAAAAAACTCAAGCGTTTTTATTAAAAATATTTCATTTAAAAAAAACCAAAGCAGTTTGTTTGAAAATTTTAAATTTATATTTAAAAAGTACTCTTATTGCATTAGATCCGTAATAATAACAATGTTCTAAAAAGCAATTTCAAATGAAGAAATATAAAAATCATACAGTATGATTGCCGTAAACATAAAGCAATACTTTTGTCGCACCAACCATATTTATATTGTTGCTACAACCATATTTTAATTTTTTAATTTGGCAACAATACTTTTCTTACATTTCAACAAAATTAATATTGCGGCAATCATAATTTTGTCAAAATTAAATTCAATAAACTATGCAATGGTTGCGACGAACGTTCTTTAATTTAGAGAACATATTACGCGGTGCGACAGTCCAAAAAATCTGGGAACGGATATTATTTTTCTTGTAAGGCTTGTCGAGTAAAACAAGATTTTAATAGTGAAATATGCCGGACACTTCCAAAATCCGGATTTACGGTTAAAAAAGCGGTTTTTGTAACTTTGCGCACTTAAAAGCCTGCAATTTTGTTGATAATGATCCGATTCTTACTAGATTTGGGAAAAAGAAACTGAGATCTTTCGAATGATATATTATTTATCTAAGAAAACTTGAGAAATTTGGATGTTATTGTCCAGCAAACACAAATTTTGTAGATTTTTCAAAAAAATTTCTACTTTGGTGACGTTTTTGTACATTATTTTATTAAGAAACTATAAAACTATTGAATTTATTCAAAAAGAACGTTTATTTAAGATTACAACGCATATTTGGGTTTAAAAATAGATAAGCAATTGACTGAGTTATTTAACTTTGCATGAAAATTTTCATTCATTTTTATTACAAATTTTTTGTGTGTCTAGAAAAACATTGATTTGTAACTTAATAGAAGGTGCATAGAAACAACACCAAAAACATTGTGCAGGCATTTTTGGTAAAAATTTTGTTTTCATGAAAAGTTGAGTTATTTAACTCGGATCATTATTAACAAAATTATAGGCTTATAAGTGCGCAAAGGTACAAAAACCGGTTTTTTAACCGTAAATCCGGATTTTGGAGGTGCCCGGCATATTTCACCATTGGATTCTTCTTTTACTCGACGAGACCTACAAGAAAAATAATCACCCTTATTCTGATTGTCGTCGTCAAGACAAAACAACGACATCTTGCGACGACTGTTGATACTTGGTATTCGCGTAGTCGTTTTTCGATAACGATTGACAACTATTGACACAACTCGGTATTCTCTAAATGATATTGACGTTGTTATTGAATTGATACGACTCTTTTTTTGTCGTCGCAGTTTTTGGTAACGACTAAGAAGTTTGCTGTTAAAATAAAAAAAAAAACCAAAAGCAAAAGTAAATGTGCAAATATGAGTAGAGATGGTGATGGCTGGCAGAAGGTTACTAACTTATATCCCTGGTTTTTTGTAGATTAAAAAAATTAAATATTTTCGTTAAGGTTTGAATACACAATTTGACCTGGCTCCAATTTCCATCTCAGGAGCAATTTCCTTCAACACATATTTAAACGCATTTTTGTTTAAACGAAAGTATTTCTGAAATCTTGAATGAAAGAAAACTTTGTGATTGCCAATGGAAATTAATTAAACCTTAAACTTACTTGTTGTCTGGTAGTTTCATGACATCAGACCTTTATCGCAGTGTCTTTCTCTGTAAAATAAGTTTCTTTTTATTTTCTTCATCACTTGAATCAGAGTTTGAATCAGAAACAAAAAACATTTTTCAACAATTGGATGAATAGATACAAAATCTGATGCAAAAATGTTAGGTATGTGATTTTTTTTATTGAAGTTATCGATAAACAGTCAACGTCAAGACAATAATGATACGGAATACCAAAAATGCGTTGATGTGATATTATATTGAAACGAAGTGATATTGATATTAAATTGACGACGACGTTGACGACGACAATCAGAATAAGGGTGAATATCACTCCCCAGGTTTTTCTATTTCATTCAATTTTGTACCACCGTGTTATTATTGCCGTGATCATATGGCAACCATATTTTTTCTCTGTGTGTATGCTAGAAAGTGAGAAACCCATAAAAATTCTAATTGACAAGTTACATAAGTGGTGTTGTTGTTTTAGAAAACTATTTTTTTTATTCACCCTTATTCTGATTGTCGTCGTCAAGACAAAACAACGACATCTTGCGACGACTGTTGATACTTGGTATTTGGGTAGTCGTTTTTCGATAACTATTGACAACTTTTGACACAACTCGGTATTCTCTAAATGATATTGACGTTGTTATTGAATTGATACGACTCTGTTTTTGTCGTCGCAGTTTTTGGTAACGACTAAGAAGTTTGCAGTTAAAATAAAAAAAAACCAAAGCAAAAGTGCAAATATGAAAATTACAAATAATGAACAGTTCCAAAAACTTGTTGAAGAGTTGGAGAAAAATCCATCCTTAGCAAAAGGTTTCAAAAGAGGAACAGTGCCAACAAATTTTAACCAGCAATGGGAGAACATTGCAAGTGTTTTGAATGCTTCCGGACCACCGAGTAGAGATGGTGATGGCTGGCAGAAGGTTACTAACTTATATCCCTGGTTTTTTGTAGATTAATAAAATGAAATATTTTTGTTAAGGTTTGGAGAGACTTAAAGTTCAAAGTCAAAAGGAAAATGGTTGAAAACAAATCGGAGATGAGAGCAACAGGTGGCGGTGTAAATAAATATATTACACTGAGCCCGTTAGAAGAAGCTGTTGCAAACCTGCTGCAGTTTCAAAAACAGATAAATCCTGAAGGATCAGCTCATCAAATTCACTTTGGCTTCTGATTTTTCTTCATCGCTCATTTCAAGTTTAATCCAAAGTGGGCAAATAACCTTTTCCAACGCACTTAGAGTTTCCGACAGTATTCTGCAAACAACCGGCTGCGATAGTCCGAGGTTAAAATCGTTTCCAACACTTAGCTGATAGGATCCTTGTCCCAAAAATAATAAGGTGGCAGCTAACTTTATTCTGTTGGATACACAATTTGACCTGGCTCCAATTTCCATCTCAGGAGCAATTTCCTCCAACACATAATTAAACGCATTTTTGTTTAAACGAATATTTCTGAAATCTTGAATGAAAGAAAACTTTGTGATTGCCAATGGAAATTAATTAAACCTTAAACTTACTTGTTGTCTGGTAGTTTCATGACATCAGACCTATATCGCAGTGTCTTTCTCTGTAAAATAAGTTTCTTTTTATTTTCTTCATCACTTGAATCAGAGTTTGAATCAGAAACAAAAAACATTTTTCAACAATTGGATGAATAGATACTAAATCTGATGCAAAAATGTTAGGTATGTGATTTTTTTTATTGAAGTTATCGATAAACAGTCAACGTCAAGACAATAATGATACGGAATACCAAAAATGCGTTGATGTGATATTATATTGAAACGAAGTAATATTGATATTAAATTGACGACGACGTTGACGACGACAATCAGAATAAGGGTGATTAACTATTGTTACTAGTCGAGTACAGAAGGTATTCTTCTATAGATGTTAACAAAGTTGTTTTATTTTTCACAAACTACTTAACCGAGGCTTTGCAAAAAAACTTCAATTTTTCCTGTAGGTCAAAATCAAATGTTTTCACACACAGAGAGCAGATTTGATGCCAACCGAATGTCGGTGGTTGCACCTACTATCTTTGTATTCCATGGCTACAACCGAATTGGGATTGGGTACACGGCAATTTTTCAGTAGATGGAACTTGCACTATTAAAGTATCGGCAACCCTAACAAATTAAAATGATAATTTAAACCTTATTTGTACGAGTATTGGCTGTTGTTTATTGATTGTTTTTGAAGATGGTTGTCCTAACCACATATATTATTTTACCACATATATTATATTACATTAGACAACCCGTTTTTAAATATGAAAAAACTTTAAGGTATAACCATCAACAGAGTTATCGGAAGTTGATGTTTTGCAGACTAAAATCGACCATTAGGATTGATTCTGACGGCCTATATGGGTTTTTCATTAAAACATTTGCTTTATCATTAGCTCTTCCTTTAATAGTTCGATTAAACAGGGAGTTTTTATTGATAAATGGAAGATTGCAGCAGTTACGCCTGTTTATAAATCTGGATCAAAAGATATCGTTTCGAATTACAGACCCATTACAAAACTGTATAATATTGCAAAAGTTTTTGAATATATTATATTTGATAAGATGCATTTTGCTGTTAAACCAATCATATCACCATTTCAGCATGGTTTTATTAGAGGTCGCTCTACTGTTACAAATCTAGCGGTGTTTTCACAGTATTGCATTTCTAGTTTTGAACAAGGTTGTCAAGTAGATACTATTTACACAGATAAAGTTTCTCATTCAATACTTATCCATAAGTTGAGGTTAATTGGTTTTCATGGAATTTTTCTGAAATGGTTACCTACAATCTAATAGAATCTAATAGAATCAGTTTTGTATCTGTGGAGTATGTGAACTCATACGCTTATATTGCGTCTTCTGGTGTTCCTCAAGCAAGTATTCTAGGCCCGTTGCTCTTTATTATTTTTACTAATGATATTTCATCTTGTATAAAGTGGTCAAGAATTTTGCTCTATGCCGATGATTTAAAATTATTTTTGTGCATTCAATCCGTAGCAGATGTATTTCGTTTGCAAAATGATGTACAGAGTATTGCTAAATGGTGTTCGGAGAATTTTCTGGAAATTAATGTTAAGAAATGTTTCAAGGTTTCATATTTTAAATGTAGAAATCCGGTTTTATATGACTATATGCTTAATGGTCATAAACTAGTTAATGCTGATGAAGCTGTTGATTTAGGGGTAATATTTGTTTCGAAGTTTACATTCGTAAATCACATAAATTCTATTGTACCTAAAGCATACTCACTGTTAGCTTTTATTAAAAGGAATTGTAGAAATTTTGTGGATCCATACACAGTAAAGGTAGTTTATACGTCTTTAGTTAGAGCTAAATTAGAATATGCGTCCTAAATCAGGAATCCCTTTTATTCAATTCACATTTGTAGACATGGAAAAATTCAAAAGAGATTTATATCGTTTGCTCGTCGCTCAACTAATTTTGCTCAACCTCAGCCTTTATATGTAGACAAATGTAGGTTAATTCTTATTATCCAAGCTTTTCTTCATAAATTGGCTTCGGGCTCGATAGATTCATCGTGTTTGTTGGCACTAGTCAATTTTTGCTTTCCTACCCGAACTTTGCTTCGCTTTAACTTGTTTTGTTTACCTGTTCATAGAACGAATTATTCTCTTAATGAACCTATAACTAGAGCAATGATCTCCAATCGGAACATTGATTTGTTTGATTCGTTATGTAATTTTATCAATAACTTAGATTTAATTTACTTTTAGATAAAAGAAATAGTCTGTAAGGAATTTGTACTTCCATAGACTTAAATAAATAAATAAACAACAAAATCCTTGCACAACTATTCATAGATGTGGCAACTAAACACTTTTTCGCGTTTCATTGGCATGACCGTACAAATGGTTGGGTACACAATACGATGATCATATTTTTTATCTTGTGGCATGTCGAACCGAATCTCAATCACGATTATAAATATTTGGTGACTACAAAGGAAATTCTTTTTTTGGTCCTCAAAACAATAGAATTATTCACACAAAACCATACCATGATCCCTACAACCATATTATTTGCCATGATTCCCACAACCATATAATCATCCTTATAACTATATTATGTTTAAAAAACAACCATAGTATGACTGACACACAGCCATACTACGAGGTGGAGCGCGGGAAGTTGCTTTTTTGCACTGAGGCTATGGCGGCACTGTTGGTCGAAGAGAGTGGAGAGTGTGCAAGGCTTAGAGTAGCTAACGGGAAATTTGTATTCGTCTGCCTTTCAGTTGCCATCATGCATTAGACACGTGAGGAGAGGCCATTTTGTGTTGAAGCTTATTTTGCAAATGCACACTTGATCATTGCATTGCAGCGTGCTTTTCGTTTACGATTCGCTGTTCCCTCACACAGACTTGTTCTTGGACGGCAATCAATTGTAAATTGGGTAACTTCATTGCGAACAGTAGGGAATGTGTACGAAGGGTATATATGGTGATCCATCTAGAGGTATTTTTTCAGAAAAAAAAGCATAAAAATTCAAATCAAGTGTGGAAGCTTTATTTATTATTTGAAAGGAAATTTTATGGCATTTATTTTTTCAATATAATTTCCTTTAAATATTGGCCGAAACTACGCCTCAGAGTTTCAATTCTGAAGGTCCAATTTTGGATGACTCGTTCGAGCATTTCGACCGGTATGGCTTTAAGGACACGCGCAATGTTGGCTTCCAAAGCCTGAATCGTAGCTGGGCGGTCAACTAACCTGTCCAAAATGTAAAATTAGCTGCTTTTTAAAATTACCTCTCAATAGATCCGTTGTTTGAGCAGCTTTTTAGTAAGTGGCCCCGTCCTGTTGAAACCAAGTTTCGTCAAGATTACGGGCTTCAATTTCAGGCAGCATAAAGGTCGATATAATGGCGCGATAGCGAGCACCATTCACGGTTACGTTCCGGCCATCACCATTTTGAAAAAATATGCACCGATGATTCCACCAGCTTATAAACCGCGCCAAACCGTGGTTTTCTCTGGGTATAATGGCAATTGAACTTACCCACACTCTTGAACCTATTCTTGTTGCTCATCAGCCAAATGGATACTAATCCAAAGTAGTTTGTTTTGAAAAAATTGAATTTACATATAAAAAGTAAGATTCGTCAAAATGAAAAAAAGTAAGATTCAATAATATTGTTAAATTAAAAAAAAACATAAGATTTTGCAAGTATGATTGCAGCAATCATATTATTGTTAACATAAAACCCAAAATATTTTTGTCGCACCAACCATATTTATATTGTTCCTACAACCATATTTTGATTTTTAAGTTTGGCAACCATACTATTGTTACATTTCAACAATATTAATATTGTCGTAATCATACTATTGTTAAAGTGAAATTCAAAAAACAATACTATGGTTCCGACGATTATACTTTTACTATTGAAAAAATCAATTTGGCAAAAAATCGAATTAACTCGTGCACGAAAATCGTGCGACCATTTTTCACAACTTTCGACGTGGATTATCACGACACGAGTGCATCGATGAACTTAAATATTTGTATGGCGATGATGCACCTTCCTATAGCACTGTGAAAAACTGGTTTAATGAATTCAATCGTGCCCGACGCTCGCTCAAAGAAGAAGGTCAACCAAAAACGGCCGTTGTGCCAGAGAACATTGATTCCGTGCGTAAACTGATAATGCAAGATCTTCATGTGACATACCGTGAGATAGAGGCATCCTTGGGCATTTCTTCCACCAGCAAACATTCGATATTGCATGAACACCTGGCCGTAAAAAAGGTTTGTTCTCGTTGGATTTTGATAAATGCGATCGCGGTGCTTCTAAAAACGTTTATTAGATCGTCACAGGTGACTAATAATGGATCTTAAGTATGAGCCCGAAATAAAACAGCAATCGACCGTGTGGGTCTTCGAAGACGAGCCAAATCCAACGAAAGTTGTTCGTGGAAGAAGCACCTCGAAGCATATGGTCGTCTGTTTCTTCGGCAAAACTGGTCATGTGGCGATTGTTCTGCTTGAGCAACGTAGGACGGTCAATTCTGAGTGGTACACCACAATTTGTTTGCCTGAAGTCTTCGGAGAAATTCGAAAGACGAACAAGAGAAGACAAATCATTGTGCACCATGACAATGCGAGCTCACACACATCAGCTCAAACCAGCGCCTTTTTAACCAGCCAAAACGTAGAAATAACCAGCCAAAACGTAGAATTAATTAAAAAAAACGTGGTCAACGATTTTCGTCACCTGAAGATGCTGTTGAAACGTTCAAAAACCATGTTTTGGAGGTGTCTCAATCGGAGTGGAAAAAGTGCTTCGACAATTGGTTTGAGCGCATGCAAAAGTGTATAAATCATGCTGGAGAATACTTTATAAAACAATAAAACCATTTTTAATGAGAAATATTTGCATTTTCATTATTAGGCCAGAAATATAAATAGCAGCTCCGTAGCATCTTTTATTCGGCAAATTTACTCATGTTCGTTTATTCATCTAACGAATCCCTTTATAAGGTTAGCATTATAAAATTCAAAATTTAGCTTTTAGAATAGACTACGTAGTGTATTAAAAAACTTGTGTGATAACTCTCAACATTCCAAAAACCATCTAACCCATTCGAACAAAAATGTACATACAAATTAAAACCCCATCATATGTTCAAATCTGACTATCTTTTTGTTTCCATGACAGAGACGACGTTGTTGTTGATGCTAATGTTGAAGTTGTCGCCATCAACAACATCATCATTGTAATCAACATCAGCATGAGGAGCAACATGAGCATCACCAGCAAGCACGCAGAGCAGAATCATCATAAATGTCAAAAACTAACATGACAAACTTTTTGTTTTTTTTGTGAGTTTTTATTCATCTTCATCCACAATGTCATGCTCGTATACAAAGGATCGCAAAGGACATCGCATATACGAGTACTCGACTGGAGTGGTGGTGGGAGGAGCGTAGTCGCTTTTTTGCATTATAAAAGCAAGGCTAAAATATGCATTAAAATGTTAAATCAGTTGATGTTTTTCCATACGTTTTTTTATTATTATTTTAATGGCAGTGTTGACCTTTAGTTGTAATTTAGTGCATTGTATTTTTAGATCCAGTTCAGTTTTTCTTTTTGTACATTAATAAAAGCATAACTGGAACGACACAGTTCACAGCATGCTGGTTGTAACCTCGTACAGGGGGCGTTTCTCCATGAAATTAATCTTTTTACAGAAGTCAAATGTGGTTGTGTTTAGCAATAAACTTAGCTTTCATTTTTTAAAAATTAAAAAAAAATCGTATTTTATGTGGTAGAAAATTGTTAACAACTCCGAAATATTGAGTAAAAATGTACAACAACTATAAGTGAAACGTGACATGTACCAGAATTAAGTACAGGGTGTCGCCCAAATCGTGCTGCAAGAATAAACCGTAAAAAATGTCTGTGTAAGCAATCGGATTATTACTTTGTTTTAAAGGTTATTTACTTTGTTTTAAAGGTTGGTACGAGAGCATATCAATAATTTCGTGACTTTCCAACATTCCTTGTAGTTATATGAACTGCAACACTGCTCCCATCAAGTACCTTTTGTTAATAGACTACTGTCAAATTTTGAGAGAGTTCCGTCATTTAGTTTGTGTTTAACAGCTGTTCAAAATATGTAACCTCTTGGATTTTGTTAAAATGGAAAAACATGAATTTCAAATGCCCATTAAACATTTTTTTTTGGGTGGGAAAGCGTCAATTAAATCAAGGAAAAGCTCGGAAAATACTATGGGGACTCTGTATTATCGATTTCAATGGTAAAAAAAGTGGTTTACTGACTTTCGTTGTGGTCGCACAAGTACAAATGATGCTGAACGTTCTGGAAGGCCACTTGAGGTCAACACACCCACAAATGTCGAAAAACTCCACGATAAGCTGTTGGCCGATCGAAGAGTAAAACAGTGTGAGATTGTTGATGCCATAAGCATTTCATATGGCAGTGTGGTTTCGATTTTACATTATCAGTGGGGTTTAAGAAAGTTGTCTACAGGATGGCTGCCGCAATTGACTCTAAACGTATTCGTGTGACAACTTCAAAGGATTGTTTGGAGTTGTTTAACCGCAATTCGAATGAGTTTTTGCGGCGTTTTGCAATTGTGGATAAAAAATAGTTCCCTTATAACACTCCGGCGACCAAGCAGCAAACTAAACAATGGGTTTCTTCGGGTGAACCGGCTCCGAAGAAGACCAAGGTGACTTTGTGGGCCAATAAGGGGATGGCAACAGTTTTTTGGGATGAACGCTGGGTAATCCCATCGATTAACTTCAAACAGGAAAAACAATCAACTGCAAATAATATGCCAACTTATTGCAAAAAATTTAAGAGAATTTAAAAAACAACGACCTCATATGACCAAAAAAATAGTTTTTTTTTTGCATCAAGGTAATGTACGGTTGTACGTGTGCATGAATTGGGTTACGAATTGGTACCACATCCGCCATATTCTCCGGATTTAGCCCCCAGTGACTATTTCCTATTTACAAACATAAAAAAATGGTTAGGTGAAAAGAGATTCAGCTGCAACGATGAAATTAGTGATCAAACAAATGCCTATTTTATGGACCTCGAGAAGTCCTATTTTTTTAAAGGGATACAAAAATTGGAAAAACTTTGGACTAAGTGTATTAACCTAAAAGGAGATTTTGTCGAAAAATATGTTTTTTTTTTGGCAAAACTATGTTTTATTCGAAAAGTCACGAAATTATTAATATGCCCTCGCATTTAGATTTATTAAAATAAATGCTTGGAATAATAGAATTTGGATAGTGCAGCGCTACCATGCTTTTCAGTCCTGATTTTCCGCCCAAAGGGAATTTAGGCATTATGAGGCTTATAAACATGTTTGCCGAATCTGTTTATCGTCGCACGAAGACGGTACCAACTAGATCCCTATGTTCGGGTTCAAGACACCTTAGCGGCTGTAGCATCGTTAAATCAGGCAAACCCAAGGCGCAAATTGCAGTTAGCAGACGGTCATTACAACAGATATTTCATGATAACTTAAACTTGTTTCCGTACAGAGACCAAATTACAAGCAAGTTAAACCCTCTCGATTTGCCTATTCATATAGAATTTTGCCAAAAAATTATTGAACGGCGGAAGAAGAAAACATCTTGATAAATTGCCTGTTTTTGTCTGATGAGGCCCATTTTGATCTAAATGGAAATGTTGAATATTGAGTAAATCTAATAAACTAATACAACATGAGATGGAACTGCACCCTGGACGAGTTACTGTGTGGTGCGCAGTTATATAAAGCTGCATTGTGGGGACATACTTCTTTGAAGAAAACGGTATAACAGTGACTGTCAATGGGGATCGTTATTTAATATGTTGAAGGAGTTTTTTTTTCAACTGAACTGCGTCGCAGCCGTATCCGTTTCAATAGCATTTGGTAAGAGCAAAATGGGGCAACTGAACATATAGCCAGACTGGTTATGGCAGAGCTCCAAGTAAAATTTCTACAAAAATTAATATCCAGAAATTCCATTTTTCGCTGATGCAGTCAGGTCCATGATCACCGGACCTGACTGCATCAGACTTTTTTATGGAGTTATGTAAAGCAAGAGCTGTACCAAACGAAATTTCACTGAATTAAACTAGCCAATTAAAACCAGAATTGAAGAGATCCCAATTTCAACCCTTCGGGCCGCAATGAGTAATTTTCTGTCGCATATGCGTGGATGAGCTTGGAGGTCATTTATCGATCTTTCATCTTTAAACACAATTAGTTATTTAATATTAAATTGAATTTTTTATACATGCAAAAAAAACTGAAATAAAGGGTGTCCCAAGAAGAGCGCAATTTTTAAATTTTAAATAAAACACAGATATTTAAGAAAAAATAGTGAAACTTTATTATATCGTAAAGTAGACAGAATGAGGTTATGTATGGAACAATATATCGTGCAGATGGCCGCCGCGGCTTTGCTGGCATGCACGCCATCTTTTAATGAAATTTTCAATGACCGTTTTGCATGAATGCTGCGGTATTTCATTAATGCAGCGTCCAATTTCGTCTTTTAAGGCTTGAGTCGTCGTCGGCTTATTCGCGTAAACCATCGACTTCAAAAAACCCCAAAGAAAAAAATCTAATGGTGTTAAATCGCACGATCTAGACGGCCAATTCTGATCTCCAAAACGCGAAATAACACGACCGGGAAATGACTGATGCAGCAATTGAATTGATTCTCTGGCTGTATGACATGTGGCGCCGTCTTGTTGGAACCACATGCCCTCCACATTCATTTCTTCAATTCTAGGCAAGAAAAAACTGGTTATCATTTCACGATACCAAACACCATTGACTGTTTGCGCTTGACCTGCCTCATTTTCATAAAAAAGGTCCAATGATTCCTCCAGCCCAAAAACCACACCACACAGTGACACGTTGAGGATGCATTTGCTTCTCGTGAATCACTCGAGGATTTTCCGCACCCCAAATGCGACAATTCTGCCTATTGACGAAGCCATCAAGATGAAAATGGGCCTCGTCACTGAAGATGATTTTATCGGCAAAATCAGCATTTTCATGTTGTCTCTCCAATACCCAATTAACGAACTCGCTTCGCTGTCCATGGTCAGCTGGCTTCAGTTCCTGAGTCAATTGAATTTTGTATGCATGAAGATGCAAATCTTTCGCCAAAATTCGCTGCAAAGTGGATTTGGAGACACCAATTTGCTGAGCTCGGTGTCGAATTGAGGTGGATGGAGTTTGAGCGACATCATCACGTACAGCTTCGACATTTTCGGTCGATCGACCTGGTCGATGGCGCGTTGTTGTCTTTACATCACTAACAGACCCAGTTTCGGCAAATTTATCCATTAATCTCTTTACAGTTGACTCTTTTGGAGCATTATTGTGACCCCAAATTGATCGCAATTTGCGAACTGTAGCCGCAAAACTTTCACCATTTTGGTAAAACAATTTCACAATGAGAATGCGTTGTTCATTCGTGTAGCGCTCCATTTATACTAACCTCGTACCTTCTACTAACAAACAATAACAATTGTTCAAATGTCAAACAATGACACTTCGAATGTTGCCAGATTTAAAAATTGCGTTCTTCTTGGGACACCCTTTACATTAATTAAAAAATAAATTCTTTTTGAAAACTATACACAAAGAGTAATTCTCAGATATTCAAATGAGACTTCCGTACAAGACATTTGATTTGTAGCCAACGTTATCTTTGCCAAAGACTGCTAAAGAAAAACCTTGGCGGGTTTAGAAACAGCTGTACAGTCTGCCTGACAACCGTAGCCAATTCCGTTTACCAATTTTTTAGTTAATTCAGCAGAAGACACATCAAAAAGGTCTCGAGCCAGAATAAAAACTGTTCACATTTTTTGAATTTTTGTGATTTATTTAGTGATTTATGGAATTTGGATAGCACTTATTGTACATTGGTTCCCAAGATTATTGGCACTGTAAACTTTTCTTAAATGAGCTTTATTCTTCGTATACTTACTAACCAGGCACTACTGTTCAACGCCGGCTCCGAACGGCTAATGCATTTTATAGAAAAAATCTAACATGGCTTAGAGATAAATTTCTTACACGTAAAGTCGCTGGCAATTACGAGGTCTTAAACCTGCCACTAGAATATTGTTAGATGTTCCGGATTTGAACGAGAGCATTGTGCCAGTCGACTTTCGGCCGGCTTCGGCTGGTCGCCGACGATTTGTGCCAGCCGCCGCCGACCATTTTGTCGGCTCGTGACGGCTTGCAACAACCCGCCGTGGAATGTGACAACTGTCAGTTTACTTAAAAAAATTTACAATTTGTTTTAATATTCGATATATCTACAAGGTGAAATGATTTTATGTACGAGGGCTGCTATATATATTTCTGGCCGCATTGTCATGGTGCACAATGATTCCTTCTCTCTTGTTCGTTTTTCGAATTTCTCCAAAGATTTCAGGCAAACAAATTATGGTGTACCACTTAAAATTGGCCGTCCTACGTTGCTCAAGCGGAACAGTCGCCAAATGACCAGTTGAAGCACCGCGATCGTATTTTTTCAAAAGTTCATTGCACCAATCGACACGAGCTTCTTTTGAGCGATTGTCAAATTGTGCGGGATCAAACAAGGGCAAACCATGTTTACGGCCAGATGTTCATGTAATATCGAATGTATGCTGGTAGAAGAAAAACCTAGGATACCTCTATCTCACGATATGTCACATGACGACCTTGCGTTATCAGTTCACGCTCGGCATCAACGTTCTCTGGCACAACGGCCGTTTTTGGACGACGTTTGTCTTTGAGCGAATGTCGGCCACGATTGAATTGACACCTCCAATACATGGTTATTGAACGCTTCAACAAAATCTTCTGGCGACGAAAATAGTTGACCACGCATTTTTTTTCTTGATGTGCAGGAATAAAAAGTAGTGATTGAGTGCCAAGTCAGGGCTGTACGGCGGATGACCCATCAATTCGATGTTTTTGCCGGTCAAACAGGCGCTGGTTTGAGCCGATGTGTGAGAGCTCGCGTTGTCATTGTGCACAAGGATTCGTCTTCTCTTGTTCGTTTTTTGAATTTCTCCGAAGACTTCAGGCAAACAAATTGTGGTGTACCACTCAGAATTGACCGTCCTATGTTGCTCAAGCAAAACAGTCGCCACATGACCAGTTTTGCCGAAGAAACAGACGACCATTTGCTTCGAGGTGCTTCTTCCACGAACAACTTTCGTTGGATTTGGCTCGTCTTCGAAGACCCACACGGTCGATTGCTGTTTTATTTCGGGCTCATACTTAAGATCCATTATTAGTCACCTGTGACGATCTAATAAACGTTTTTAGAAGCACCGCGATCGAATTTTTCAAAATCCAACGAGAACAAATCTTTTTTACGGCCAGGTGTTCATGCAATATAGAATGTTTGCTGGTGGAAGAAATGCCCAAGGATGCCTCTATCTCACGGTATGTCACATGGCGATCCTGTATTATCAGTTCACGCACGGCATCAATGTTCTTTGACACAACGGCCTTTTTTGGACGACCTTCGTCTTTGAGCGAGCGTCGGCCACAGTTGAGTTCATTCATCTTTATCGGTTTAAAAGTTACGATTAGTTAGTCCAAAGTCATATAATTTTTTTAAACGATATTTTTTAAAATAGTTGGTACAACCAAAGTATATTTGAACAAACAAAATGTTGACGCTATATTTAAGATTAGAAACAGTTGATAATTAAAAAAAATAGTGCAATAGCTCTTAAAATGTATGAGTTACAGTTCGACAAAGTCGAATGTGAATCTCACTTTTTCAATTTTCAAAACCTGAAAAAGGTGAAAAATCTTTTTTTGCGCATTTTACGAAATAGAAAGGGACCTAAGGGTATAAACCAGTTTTGTTCAGGAGAGCCATTTTAAAGATTTAAATACGTGTATCTTTGGTGTACCATCACTTTCATAAAACGCGCATATCTATGGGAGGGAACACTTTTGGGGCATGGGATCGTTCTCATTCGATGCTCAGATGTTGTCACCATCAAACAAAAAAGTGAAAATTGATTTTTTTTACCCTTAGGTCCCTTTCTCTATGCGCTGTCACATAAAACGAAAAAAATACTTTTTTTTACAATCCAAAAATACAAAAAGTAGTCAACTTCAGGCTAATTTCTAAAATAAATCCAATAGCCCGATTTTAAATGTTAATAGCTCAAAATACTCCTTGAGTCATTGGCTACAATTGTCCGTTGTAAAACTATTTCAAAAATATTTACTGGATCAAAAGTTATATTATTTTGGTCAATGGAAATCGATCCTGCACCACTGTGCGCCGTTAAGAAATGTTATATGTCCCTTTTCTGGATTTTAAACTAAGTGTGATAGTCTCGTTCGCTAGCCAATATTCTACAAAATAATCAAATGTTTCATAACATAATGATTTTCCATTTTCTACAAAAAACGAATTATATTACCTTCAAGTCCTCTGTCCGGTCATTCGTTAAACCTCACATTATTTTATGATTGAAGCCAAATAGTTGTCAATGCCAAAGATTTCCATGAACACGTCGATGCCATTAAATTTTCTTAACACACAAAATACGTCGAACAACAGAACTTTCTCCAAATACTTTTAATTAAATTGTCTAATTTCGGGCAACTTTCACTTTTTTGTTGTCAACCCTTAACGATGGCCTCTCGGCGGAAAGAGTGTGAAGTTAAAAGAAATGATATCAGAAAACTTTTCTAATTATACCAAACATGGTTTTTCTAATTATGCCGTTCGGTTACTACGAAGAATTGGCAATTTTACTGGGCTGGGCGAGTGAGTGAGTGAGTCCAAGTGACATTAGCACAATAAAGAGAAACTTTCTTCTTTTTTGACATCTTTCAGAACTCATAAGAAGCAATCATTGTCTGTCTATCTGTCTGTCGTTCGTTGTTTTGGCTTCTGATGATAAGTTTTGTTGATTTTGGAGAAACTAATTTGCAAATAAATAACCAAACTTTATTTTTGTTTTTTTTTTATTATTCCCCCTCTTCAGCAAATGTCTGGTAAATAGACTCGAGTCAACAGATATGTTTGGAACCAGAACATCTATGAAGTCTAGCTAAATATGTCGCCCGGTTACTACACAAGTCTTTATTCGTTGTTAGTCAAATACTCATACATACTCGAGGACTCCCATACTGAGATATGAAAATATTTACCAAATATTTCGAATTGTTTGCAAATGCAATGTCATTATCATTAGCATTTCTATGTGGCACTCCGTGTTCCCTTCTGTTGTGGGTCTTCTTCAAATTGTTTATGCAATTTACACTTTGCAACAGAGAAGTAGTTTTTGTCCCTGGTTGTTGTCGGTTGGTGTCAGTGTCGATATTTGCTCTTGAAGTTTTTCCTTAGCTGCATTTGCCAACTTAAATGTAATGTAAATTTAATGAGCATCTGACTTGGTATTGCCATATACTAGAATGACTGGAGGGAGATATGTTTGCGGATGTACTACGTATAAATACTGGTGTCATCAGCATTCCATTATGAGCATGTTTAAATGTTAGTGGTAATTTGCTCATATTTTCCATAAAGTTTTTTTTTTTTTAATATATTTACCCACTGTAGCTTAGTGCTGATGTTGTTAAAACATCATAGGAAAGAAGATAGACCCCATCTTCATTCTCCCGATCGATTTACAATCTGATTCCATTGAACGATATTCGTCGGACTATCCTTCTGTCGTTGTTATCAATGATCTCAAATAAGATCTGATTTTGATGGAATTGCAATATATACTTAGTAGGGACATAAATACTGTTACAACATTGAACACACCCATTTCAATAGTAGAACTGAACATACCCCGTTAATGTCAAATGGGTTTTGAAAGCTAGCCTTAATAGCGTTAGTCTGTAACGGGATTTTAAAATTGTTTCAACTTTCATCGTGGAGTGGTCAGATAATGAGAACCGTATCGCTGTAATAGCGCTTTTCAAGTGTGAAATGAAAAAGCGATATTTTCAAAACGCTCCGGCCACTAGGGATTAGCCGCATGTTCGTCTACCGATGCATAAAACTGTTTGAGGAGACTGGAGATGTTAAAGACCGCCACCGGTCGGGCCGCCCAAGCTCTGTTCGAACACCGCATGTCATCAAAGCCGTTAAATCAAGAATTCACAGAAATCCGTTCCGAAAACAGAAAATCATAAACCGTGAGATGAATATCACGTAAAAGTCCATGAGTCGAATCATTAAAAAAGACTTGGGACTTGGGGCTTTCAAACGACGTACCGGACATTTTTTGACAGCAGCTTTAAAAAAAAAGGATTGCAAACGTCTTTTGGTGAAGCACGCTGGTAACCCAACCCATTTGATTACAAATTGTGCACGGTGCAATTGATTGAAGTAAACAAGTTTTATAATTTTTGCAAACTGGAAAATAAAGAGTTTCGTGCGGTAATCAAACACTTTTATATGAAAGGCCACAATTAATCAAAGATGAATTGTATTCTGTTCATGGTGATAATGCACCATCATACTCCACTGAAATCCTGGATCCAACAATTTAAAATGGGTCGTTCAATCCTGGATCCAACAATTTAAAATGGGTCGTTCAAGTATGGAAGATGAACAACGCCCTGGAAGATCGAAAACTGCTACTACTATTGAAAACATTAGAAAAATATTTAATGAAGTGACTAAAGATAGACGAATAAAGCTCAGAGAACTTGCAGATATTGTTAAAATAAACGAAAAATAAGTTTGGAGTATTTTACATGATGAAAAGCTATCCACATGAAAAAGCTATCCGCAAGAACGCTGCCGCGTTTGTTGACTTTGCCCCAAAAAATCGTCCATTGGACCAATTCCGAGGAACTTTTAGCGATTTATCAGCGTAATCCAATAGAGTTCTTGCGCCGATTCATAACTGTTGATGAAACATGGATCCATCACTACATCCCAGAATGCAAAGAACAGTCAAAACGATGGATAGAAGCTGGTAAAAGTGGTCCCAAGAAGGCGAAAACTGTTAAGTCAACAGGAAAAGTAATGGCCACAGTATTTTGGGATGCAAGGGGTATAATATTTATTGATTATCTTGAGAAAGGAAAAACTATAAATAGTGAATATTATGGTGTATTATTGGATCGGTTGAGTGAAGAAATCAAGATAAAACGACCGCATTTAGAAAAAAAAAAAGTTCTTTTTCATCAAGATAATGCTCCTTCACACACTGCATTTTTAACTCAACAAAAACTGGCCGAATTACGATTTGAAATTGCTCCGCATCCACCATATAGTCCAGATTTAGCTCCTTCTGATTATTTCTTGTTTCCAAATTTAAAAAAATTTCTCGGTGGCAAAAAATTTTCGTCCAATAGCGAGGTTATTGCTGAAACTGAGGCATATTTTGTAGGTCTTGAAAAATCTTATTTTTCGGATGGAATTAAAAAACTTGAAAAACGTTTGATGAAGTGTATTGAGTTGGAAGGAGATTATGTTGAACAATAAATAATAATAATTCCAAAAAACGTTTCTTTTTATGTTAGGCCAGTTACTTTTGCGGTCGCCCTAGTACATCAATAAATATATTAAAAAATATTTGGTTCAAAAACATTCAGTACTTTTTATTTTACAGCATAAAACGTGTGTAACAGTATTTATGTCCCTACTAAGTATATCTATCCATGTTTTGATGTAATACAGGCTGGAGCGTGATATTTTGTTTTTTTTTGCACTGCAGGCTGTGAGAGCACTGTTGGTCGGAGAGAATGGGGAGTGACCGTGGCTTATAGTGGCTGACGGAAGATTTGTATTCTTCTAGCTTTCAGTTGCCATCACGCATTGGACACGTGAGGAGAGGTCAGTTTGTGTTGAAGTGTATTGTTCAAATACGCACTCGATCATTGCAGTGCAGCGTGCTTTTTGTTTACGATTCCCTGTTCCCCCATGAGGACGTGTTCCTGGACGGCAGTCAAATGTAAATTGGGTAACTTCATTGAGAACAGCAGGGAATGTGTCATGTGTACCAAAGGGGCCCAAGAGAAGGATAATAGCACCACAAAACATCGAGAGAGAAAGAGCAGCAGTACTGTAATCTCCGAAATGCTCTGCTCGGAAGCAGTCACTCGCTCTTGGCACTTCTTGGATGTTTTTCAGCCGGCTCTTGAGGCAATGCAATTAATGGATATATGGTTCCAAGAGAATGGTGCCACTGCACACACAGCGAGGGTTACCATGAATTGTTTAAGGCAAATGTTTCCTGGAAAGTTTATCTGTTTGAGGGGTGATGTGATCTGGCCGGCACGCTCACCAGACTTAGCCCCATGCGAGTTTTTCCTTTGGGGTTACCTGAAGTCGAAGGTGTATATCCAACGTCCCAATATCGCGGCAGACCTAATTAACAATATTAAGGCTGAAATTGGCAGAATACCAGGCGACATGCTTTTTAGAGTTCATGAAAACTTCAGAAAACGTATGCAACAGTGGGTGGATAGTGAAGAACAACATTTGCCAGATACACTATTTAAAACCACGTAATTTAAAAGTTTCCCTACTGTTCAATATAATTAAAATACAAAATAAATTTTTCTAAGGTTTGTGATTTTTTTATTTCATTCCCAAATAAGCAAATAACCGCGTTCCACCCTGTACAAACTTCGTTCAGAACCAAACTCTGACCTAAAAGCTATATATTTTTGGACCGCATTTCGCATAACAAGCGGCTAATATGTCAGTCTAGTGAAATTATACCCTATCAGCCCATGTTTTCGATAAGCACCCGCATAAAAATCCCCCCCAAATTTAAGTCATACCGCTCTAGAAGCCACAACTTAAACACGATCGTGTTGAACTTTTTTTATGGTACGATATGAGCGAACCATAATAAATAATTAATTAAAGGTCACAAATAATTTGTAGTTATGCAAGGAACCAGTTATTAACTCTGGTGAATCTTGACCATATCGGTATACGAGGGCGGTTTGGAAACTTGTTAGCCTAGCACAAAAAGCGCGGTATAAACAGAAAAAAGTTAAGTGTTTTGGAAACTTCCATCTCTGCTATGAACACATGTTAAATTTTGTTTCCTTCATATAGAAACAGGAGTTCCCAAAAGACGCATCCGCGATTTTTTTACAATGGAAAAATTAGAAATGCGTGGTGTCATTAAATATTTACATAAAAAAGTTTATCGGAACAAGAAATTCATAATGATATGGTGAATGTGTTAGTTGAAAGTGCTCCTTTATATGCAACAGTAAAAAATTGGGTTGCTGAATTTAAACGTGGTCGTACAAGCATTGAAGATGAACCACGTAGTGGACGTCCAAAAACAGCAACAACAACAGAAATTGTAGCCAAAGTGCATGATATGGTATAAATGATCGACGAATAAAAGTGCGTGAAATAGCTAATATCATGGGCATCTCAAATGATCGAGTCCATTTAATTTTGCATGAAGAACTACAGATGAAAAAGCTTTCTGCAAGATGGGTGCCGCACTTGTTAACGTCGACTGAACATTTCTCAAGCTTGTTTGGATCGTTTTCAGCGAAGTAAAATGGATTTTAAGCGTCGTTTCATAACTATACTCCAGAGACAAAAGAACAATCCAAACAATGGACTGAAGCTGGAGGAAGTGCCCCCAAAGAAGGCAAAAACAATTCAATCGGCTGGTAAGGTTATGGCAACGGTTTTTTTGGGACTTCAAAGGTATTTTATTGATTGACTAAAAAAAGCGTAAAACAATAAATTCACGGTACTATTGCAACCTTTTAGATCAATTAAATGTACAAATTCGAGAAAAACGTCCTGGCTTACAACACAAAAAAATAATTTTTCATCAAGACAACGCACCAGCGCACAAGAGTGTTTTAACAATGGCTAAAAGCAACGAATTAAAGTACAAGTTGCTTGACCACCCACCTTATTCTCCTGATTTAGCTCCCAGTGACTTTTACCTTTTCCCAAATCTAAAAAAATTCCTTGCTGGCAAGCGTTTTACCTCAAATGAAGATGCAATTACAGTTGTAAACCACGATTTTGAAGACCTTGAGGAAAACTATTTTAATCAAGGGATAGAATTGCTAGATAAGCGTTGGACTAAGTGTATTGAAGTTTCAGGAGATTATATTGAAAAATAAAAATATTTTTGAAAAACTTACTATTCTCTTTCATTGATAGGCTAAGAACTTTCCGAACCGCCCTCGTATGTTTTCTATAAATAATAGCCTCCATGCGAATGTCCCTCCCGATTTATGGTCCTGCCACACCACAAGCCACATTCTAGTCAGATCTAGATCAAACTCAGTACTGTACATTACAGTTCGAGTTAAAGTTCTGTCTCTCTAGAAATAGCCAATTAAACCCACTTTAATTTAGCATAGTGGATTGCGAACTGGTGAACCCAACCTCATTCAGCAACAAGCCTTAATGGAGCATATCAATAATTCCCTGACTTTTTGAATAAAAAACAGTTTTTTTGCAAAAAAAAAATATTTTTCAACATAATCTCTTTTAAGCTCAATACACATAGTCCAACGTTTCTCCAATTTTTGTATCCCTTTCCAAAAGTAGAAGTTTTCGAAGTGCATTTGTAGACATTTGTTTGATTAATAATTTCATTGTTGGAGCTGAATCTCTTTCCACCGAGATATCTATTTAGGTTTGAAAATAGAAAATATTCACTGATGGCTAAATCCGGAGAATATGGCGGATGAGATAGCAATTCGTAACCCAATTCATGCAATTTTGCTCTTGGGACTGCACAAGTGTGCACCCGTGCGTTATCTTGATGAAATATATTTTTTTTCTCTTTTTTTAAATCCTTCTCAAATCGTTCCAATAAGTCGGCATAAAATACGCCGTTTATTGTTATTCCCTTTGAAAGGTAAACTTTGTGGATTATCCCGCGTGCATCTTAATAAACTGTTGCCATCACCTTATTGGCTGACAAAGTCACATTGGCCTTCTTCGGAGCCGGTTCTCCCGGAGATACCCATTATTTGTAAGTTAAGTGCCGCTTAGTGTCCAGAGTGTTGTAATGGATCCATGTTTCATCAACAGTTTCACAACACCGCAAAAACTCATTCGAATAGCGGCTAAACGACTCCAAACAATCCTTTAAAGTTGTCCCACTATTAGTTTATGGTCAATTGAGAAGAAACGCGGCAGACATCCTGCAGGCAGCTTTCTTAAACCCAACTTATCATGTTAAATCGAATCCACACTGTCATATGAATTGCGTATGGCATCAAACATCTTACGCACTTTTACTCTTCGTATTGTATTGACCTCAATTGACCACAACGAAAGTCAGTAAACCACTTTTTCACCTTTGAAATCGATAGTGCAGAGTCCCCATAGCATTCATCAAGCTTTCCTTAATTTGATTGACGGTTTATTCCGAAAAAAATAATTTTTAATGAGATTAATTAAATTTGACCGCACTCTTTCAAAATTCGACAGTAGTCTATTAACAGGTAGTACTTGATAGGAGCAGAGCAGTTGATAGGAACAGGTAGTACTTGATAGGAGCAGTGCAGCAGGGATGTTGGAAAAGCCACGAAATTATGGATATGCCCTAGTATACCGTTGCAAAAAAAGGATTCCTTGGCCAGTGCTTTTAAGCATTTACTACCTAATTACCTAAGTCTTGTATTTCTACACGCAGAGAACAGATATGTTGCCACAACCGAATTTTTTGCCAACCGAATGTTGGTGGTTGCACGTGCTATCCATGTATTCCATTTCTGCAACCGAATGTTCATTAGGTTCACGGCAACTGCCCCTATCGGTTGAGGAAGAAAAGTATCGGTAACGTTAACCAGTTAAGGTGATTATTGGAACTGAATTTTTTCAAGTGTTGGTTGTTGTTACAAATAGTTGGTTAGAATAACTCTGTGAATTCTGTTGTCATAGCCACGAACGTTTGTAAGCCGGACCAACTGATGGGCAAATTTTATGCACTTGGTTCATATGACCGAATTAATAAATCTTATTGAGTTTGTATGTACAGTTACACCGATTTGTGTAGTGGGTCATAAAGTGAAATGTCGGTGCTACAGTGTCCGAAGAAATTTGAAGAAAAAACTCATTGTGATATTGGGTTAAAATGCCTAAGCACGAGGGTGACCGCAAAAGTAACTGGCCTAACATAAAAAGAACCGTTTTTTTGGAATTATTATTATTTATTTTTCAACATAATCTCCTTCCAACTACATACACTTCATCAAACGTTTTTCAAGATTTTTAATTCCATCCGAAAAATACGATTTTTCAAGACCTTCAAAATATGCCTCAGTTTCAGCAATAACCTCGTTATTGGACGAAAATTTTTTGCCAAAGAGAAATTTTTTTAAATTTGGAAACAAGAAATAATCAGAAGGAGCTAAATCTGGACTATATGGTGGATGCGGAGCAATTTCAAATCATTCAGCCAGTTTTTGTTGAGTTAAAAATGCAGTGTGTGAAGGAGCATTATCTTGATGAAAAATAACTTTTTTTTCTATATAACAGTTTCTAACATAACAGTTTTCGCCTTCTTGGGACCACTTTTACCAGCTTCTATCCATTGTTTTGACTGTTCTTTGCATTCTGGGATGTAGTGATGGATCCATGTTTCATCAACAGTTATGAATCGGAGCAAGAACTCTATTGGATTACGCTGATAAATCGCTAAAAGCTCCTCGGAATTGGTCTAACGGACGATTTTTTGGGGCAAAGTCAACAAACGCGGCACCCTACTTTCGGATAGCTTTTTCATGTGGAGTTCATCATGTAAAATACTCCAAACTTGTTTTTCGTGTATTTTAACAATATCAGCAAGTTCTCTGAGCTTTATTCGCCTATCTTTAGTCACTTCATTAAATATTTTTCTAATGTTTTCAATAGTAGTAGCAGTTTTCGGTATTCTAGAGCGTTGTTAATCTTCCGTACTTGAACGACCCATTTTAAATTGTTGAGCCCAGGATTTCACGGTGGAGTATGATGGTGCATTATCACCATGAACAGAATCCAATTCATCTTTGATTAATTGTGGCGTGCTCGTAACCTTTCATAAAGTGTTTAATTACCGAACGAAACTCTATATTTTCCATTTTTCAAAAATTATAAAACTTGTTTACTTCAATCACCTATAACAAAGAAAATAATCATTAAATATTTCGGAAATATTGACAGATGGCTTATAAAAGATTGCTTTTAAAAAACAAAGTTTCTAGTAAAACAGAAAATGTGCCAGGCCAGTTAGTTTTGCGGTCGCCCTCGTAAGTTGGAAGTTTTGACGAAATGCTTTGTCTATAAAAAATACCTATAATTTCTTTTAGTTTCTTTTTTTATCAAATTCCACTCGACAACATCTTTGATTAATAATGGAAAATACTGTATTAGAGTAAACATTTCAGACTTAGCTAATTTGAACTTTGATTCATTTAAACAATCGAATCGAATAGCGGAGGCTTAACAGTATTGGGTCCAAAATACAATGTACCTATGCGTTTGTTTGGCAACTTTATAAAAAATGATTTACTTTCGGCTACAAATATTTGTAATACAACTTATAAATCGTAATGGCAAACGCCTTCTATGATCATGCATCAAATCGACGCAGTTGTTTCCAACCATATGAAAATTTGTTCAACTGTTAAAAATCGAGTTTTCTTTAATTTCTTAGATATGGGGTATTTAGAAAAATCGGTAAAAAGTTTTTTAAGTTTCTTAAGCAAGTTACATTTTCAGAACAAAAATATCTTGCTTCATTAGAGATAACTCTGCAAAATCTAATAAAATGATTAAGGGTTTCGGAAAAACCAATTATTAAATTCATTCATAAATTATCACCCCCTATTACGCATGAAACTAACTTTACAATTTTAAATTACAAGAAATTCGAGAATACTGTAAAATGCTATTTCAAAGTTTTTTCGGTCTTCGATAAAAATAGCATAGCTAGTAAAGTAGACGTTAATTTCGAATTTAAATGGTCCGCTAGAGTTAAAATTGCGTTGTTCTTATCTAACAACCAATGAAAAAATTTATATTATTGTTCCATATAATATGTTGTTGTTTAAAATAAAGATTTAAAGAAAGAGATTATATTTTGATGTTGGGATAACGGAAAATATGTTACAACGGTAAACTAAACAGGATTTGGTTGCAACAAAAAACGTATCTGTTGTCACAACCCATTATTGTTCCAAAGCATCATGCACTTTAGAATAGGTTATGCACTTTAGAACTGGTAACTGGTGGTTATGACAATCAACATTTTAACTAAATTCGGTTGCATTTCCAATTTTTTGGCTGTGAGTACCGTAATACTATTGCAGCAACGATATTTTTGTTATGAGAACCATTTAATCATTACTACCATTGAATATAGGTGATTACAACAGAAAGTCTGTTTTTAAAACAAAAAACATTTCGCTATCCACACAAAGAAAATATTTGTTGCCACAACCGATTTTTTTGGCATCAGATTGATTGAGGTTATATGTACCTTGTGTATTCTATCACTCCCAACGAATGTTAGTCTGTACGAGGGCGGTTCGGAAAGTTCTTAGCCTATCAATGAAAGAGAATAGTTAGTTTTTCAAAAATATTTTTATTTTTCAATATAATCTCCTGAAACTTCAATACACTTAGTCCAACGCTTATCTAGCAATTCTATCCCCTGATTAAAATAGTTTTCCTCAATGTCTTCAAAATAGTTGTATAATTGCATCTTTATATGAGGTAAAACGCTTGCCAGCAAGGAATTTGGGAACAGGTAAAAGTCACTGGGAGCTAAATCAGGAGAATAAGTTGGGTTGTCAAGCAACTCGTACTTTAATTCGTTGATTTTAGCCATTGTTAAAACACTCTTGTGCGCTGGTGCGTTGTCTTGATGAAAAATTATTTTTTTGTGTTGTAAGCCAGGACGTTTTTCTCGAATTTGTACATTTAATTGATCCAAAAGGTTGCAATAGTACTCTGAATTTATTGTTTTTGCAGATAGCCAATCAATAAAATACCTCTGAAGTCCCAAAAAAACCGTTGCCATAACCTTACCAGCAGATTGAATTGTTTTTGCCTTCTTTGGGGCACTTCCTCCAGCTTCAGTCCATTGTTTGGATTGTTCTTTTGTCTCTGGAGTATAGTGGTGGATCCATGTCTCATCAACAGTTATGAAACGACGCTTAAAATCCATTTTATTTCGCTGAAAACGATCCAAACAAGCTTGAGAAATGTTCATTCTTATGCGTTTTTGGTCGACTGTTAACAAATGCGGCACCCATCTTGCCAAAAGCTTTTTCATCTGTAGTTCTTCATGCAAAATTAAATGGACTCGATCATTTGAGATGCCCATGATATTAGCTATTTCACGCACTCTTATTCGTCGATCATTTAATACCATATCATGCACTTTGGCTACAATTTCTGTTGTTGTTGCTGTTTTTGGACGTCCACTTCGTGGTTTATCTTCAATGCTTGTACGACCACGTTAAAATTCAGCAACCCAATTTTTTACTGTTGCATAGGAAGGAGCACTTTCACCTAACACATTCACCATATCATTATGAATTTCTTGTCCCGATAAACCTTTTTTATGTAAATATTTAATGACACCACGCATTTCTAATTTTTCCATTGTAAAAAAATCGCGTATGCGTCTTTTATGAACACCTGTTTCTATATGAAGGAGTTGCCAGATCGAAACAAATTTAACATGTGTTCCTAGCAGAGATGGAAGTTTCCAAAACACTTAACTTTTTTCTGTTTTTACCGCGCTTTTTGTGCTAGGCTAAGAAGTTTCCGAACCTCCCTCGTAATTTTTAGTAAGTGGAAATGTATTATCGGTAGTAACATACGAAGTATCCGAACCGCGAGACAAGAATTTGTCCATTTAAAAATGTTAATGTCGCACTAGTTAAAAGAAAAAAATTAAATTTTTATCAGAGATAGTAACACACTTAAAGTGCTCTATAGCATAGAAAGAGCCATGTTGAGGAAAATATGAAAAAGTTGGTGGCCGATATTTACTGAAAATATTGGATTAAACGATTCACTTTAAGCCAGTAATAGTCGAATTATTATATTTGAAAAATATTTATTCAAACTAAAAAAAATATTTACAGTCCTTTTTGTGATGAAATTTGGTTATGATGAAATTTTAGTTATTATGACTAATATTAAGTTACAACAAAATTTTGGCAAGACTCTTGGTTGTCACGACCACTTGTTATGGCAACTTATTAGCTTAACCGTGGTTCATTGGTATGTCCAATCAATTAGTTGTGTTTCCAAGACGACGATCATACTCGTATTTATAATCTTGACATATTTCGAACCGAATATCTATTACGATTATAAACATTTGGCGATTGGAATGCAAATTCTTCTTTTGCAACGGAATCTTTGTACAGAATGGAGCGTGAAAATTTAATTTTTTGCATTGCAGGCTGTGGCGGCACTGTTGGCTGAAGAGAGTGGAGAGTGTGTGGCTAATAGTGGCTGACGGAAGATTTGCATTCGTCTGCATTTCAGTTACAATCATGCATTGGACACGTGAGGAGAGGTCATTTTGTGTTGAAGTGTATTTTTCAAATGCGCCCTCGATCATTGCAGTGCAGCGTGCTTTTCGTTTACGATTCGCTGTTCCCCACTAGGACGTGTTCCTGGACGCCAATCAATTGTAAATAGGGTAATTTCAATGAGAACAGCAGGGAATGTGTCATCTGCACCTGAGAGAAGGATTACAGCACCACAAAACATAGAGAGAGTTAGAGCAGCAGTACTGCAATCTAAAACGCTCTGCTCGGAAGCAATCACTTGCTCTTGGCATTTCCTGACTTTTTCAGCCGGCTCTTGAGGCAATGCAATTAGAGGATACATGGTTCCAACAGGAGGGTGCTACTGCACACACAGCAAGGGGTTACCATGAATTGTTTAAGGCAAATGTTTCCTGGAAGGCTTATCTCTTTGATGGGTGATGTGAACTGGCCGGCACGCTCACCAGCCGCATGCAATGTTTTCCTTTGGGGTTACCTAAAGTCGAAGGTTTATATCAACTGTCCCAACATCGTGGAAGACCTAATTAACAATATTAAGGCTGAAATTGGCCGAATACCAGTCGACATGATTGTTGGAGTTCAGGAAAACTTCAGAAAACGTAGGCAGCAGTGTGTGAATAGCAAAGGTCTACATTTGCAAGATACACTATTTAAAACCACGTTATTTTAAAATTCCCTAACTGTTCAATATAATTAAAATATAAAATACATATTTCTGAGGTTCTTAATTTTTTATTTCATTCCCAAATAAGCAAATTATCGCGCTCCACCCTGTAGCTTCCACCGATTTAAAAATAATGTTTTTCGCTGGGTGTTCCAAATGTCTACCAAAGGAGTCTGAAGTTACTATGCAATTTAGTCCTCATAGAAATGTTTGCCTTGAGTTATCAGGTGTTCAAGTATAACTGTAGAAGAAAATCCTCTAATGTATATTTTAAATTTATTCTCATTTCGTTCTTTAGCCTTCTATCAATGCCGTAGCCCAGTGCGTAATGAGCCAATAAAAATTTCATAAGGCTTCTTCTTACGTACCTTTGAGTTTTCAGTTTCTAGCTGCGAAAAAAACATATTGCCCGCCTGTTTTTTTTTATTATTTCGGTCATATTGATATTTTAGCACCTTTATCGCTATACCGTCTCGCATCCTTCGCACCGTTGGCGTTTCTCGCGTTGTTTGGCCCATAAAGAAGACAAAATCACGGTGAAGAAGACGAAAATTATGCCATAATGCCTTATAAAAATTTCATAATTTTCGTCTTTTTATTTCGCGTATCTTCTTTTCTTTTCGCCGTGTTTCATTTCTCGATTGCCACGGTTCGTGTATTTTCATCGGGCGGTTGCAAAAAGGCGGATTGTTGAGTGTTTTTACGGTTTTTTTTCTCTCCTTTCATTCTCATTTCATTTTGTGCAAATTTTTTTTTCGGGTTGCTGTTGTTATTGTGTCGGGGTTTGTGTTTGTTTCAAAAACATAAATCATTTTTATTTGCCAACATTGGCGTGTTCCTTTCGTTCCCCGTTCGTATCTTGGGGTTGAGTGGAAACTGCGGGATGGTTGTTTTTGCCGCTTCAGTTGTACGGTCTGTAGACAAGAAAACCATTAGAAGAAGTTCAATTGTCCGCATTTGTATCTGGAGTAGTGGCAGTGGCATTTGTAGTGCCACTAACAGTGCCTAGTGGCAGTAATCGCATACCTCGGGGAAATGTTGTTGTGTGTAGCCAGCCACTGGTAGGGTGGCATGATCCACAGTGGGATTTTCACAGGAAAATGCCATTTTCGAGTAAAAAATATCAATATCAAAAATATTGTAGAGAATTGTTTAATTAATAGAAAAAAATCATTATTTTTTCTAAATATTTTGTTTCTCTCGATTGAACAGTTTTTATTCTGGTTCGAGAGCTTTTTGTTATTTATTTCTTAGAATCAACGTAAACAATTGGTGAAATGTATTGGCTACGGTTGCCAAAAAGACTGTACGAGGGCGACCGCAAAACTAACTGGCCTGGCACATTTTCTGTTTTACTAGCAACTTTTTTTTTTTTGTTTTTTAAAAGCAATATTTTATAAGCCATCTGTCAAAATTTCCGAAATATTTAATGATTATTTTTTTTGTTACAGGTGATTGAAGTAAACAAGTTTTATAATTTTTGAAAAATGGAAAATAAAGTGTTTCGTGCGGTAATTAAACACTTTTATATGAAAGGTTATACGCCACATTTAATCAAAGATGAATTGGATTCTGTTCATGGTGATAATGCACCATCATACTCCACCGTGAAATCCTGGGTTCTACAATTTAAAATGGGTCGTTCAAGTACGGAAGATGAACAACGCTCTGGAAGACCGAAAACTGCTACTACTATTGAAAACATTAGAAAACTATTTAATGAAGTGACTAAAGATAGACGAAAAAAGCTCAGAGAACTTGCTGATATTGTTAAAATACACGAAAAACAAGTTTGGAGTATTTTACATGATGAACTCCACATGAAAAAGCTATCCGCAAGATGGGTGCCGCGTTTGTTGACTTTGCCCCAAAAAATCGTCCGTTGGACCAATTCCGAGGAGCGTTTTAGCGATTTATCAGCGTAATCCAATAGAGTTCTTGCGCCGATTCATAACTGTTGATGAAACATGGATCCATCACTACATCCCAGAATGCAAAGAACAGTCAAAACAATGGATAGAGACTGGTAAAAGTGGTCCCAGAAAGGCGAAAACTGTTAAGTCAGCAGGAAAAGTAATGCCACAGTATTTTGTGATGCATATCTATTGATTATCTTGAGAAAGGAAAAACTCTAAATAGTGAATATTATTGTGCATTAATGGATCGGTTGAGTCAAGAAATCGAGATAAAACGACCGCATTTAGAAACGAAAGTTCTTTTTCATCAAGATAATGCTCCTTCACACACTGCATTTTTAACTCAACAAAAACTGGCCGAATTACGATTTGAAATTGCTCCGCATCCACCATATAGTCCAGATTTAGCTCCTTCTGATTATTTCTTGTTTCCAAATTTAAAAAAAAATTCTCGGTGGCAAAAAATGTTCGTCCAATAGCGAGGTTATTGCTGAAACTGAGGCATATTTTGTAGGTCTTAAAAAATCTTATTTTTCGGATGGAATTAAAAAACTTGAAAAACGTTTGATGAAGTGTATTGAGTTGGAAGAAGATTATGTTAAAAAATAAATAATAATAATTCCAAAACAACGGTTCTTTTTATGTTAGGCCAGTTACTTTTGCGGTCGCCCTCGTACGAGGCCGGTTCGGAAGCGCGGTATAAACAGAAAAAAGTTAAGTGTTTTGTTAAATTTTGTTTCGATCTGGCAACTCCTTCATATAGAAACAGGTGTCATTAAATATTTACATAAAAAGGTTTATCGGGACAAGAAATTCATAATGATATGGTGAATGTGTTAGGTGAAAGTGCTCCTTCATATGCAACAGTAAAAAATTGGGTTGCTGAATTTAAACGTGGTCGTACAAGAATTAAAGATGAACCACGTAGTGGACGTCCAAAAACAGCAACAACAACAACAGAAATTGTAGCCAAAGTGCATGATATGGTATTAAATGATCGACGAATAAAAGTGCGTGAAATAGCTAATATCATGGGCTTCTCAAATGATCGAGTCCATTTAATTTTGCATGAAGAACTACAGATGAAAAAGCTCTTTGCAAGATGGGTGCCGCACTTGTTAACAGTTGACCAAAAACGCATAAGAATGAACATTTCTCAAGCTTGTTTGGATCGTTTTCAGCGAAATAAAATGGATTTTAAGCGTCGTTTCATAACTGTTGATGAGACATGGATCCACCACTATACTCCAGAGACAAAAGAACAATCCAAACAATGGACTGAAGCTGGAGGAAGTGCCCCAAAGAAGGCAAAAACAATTCAATCGGCTGGTAAGGTTATGGCAACGGTTTTTTGGGACTTCAAAGGTATTTTATTGATTGACTATCTGCAAAAGGGTAAAACATTAAATTCAGAGTACTATTGCAACCTTTTAGATTAATTAAATGTACAAATTCGAGAAAAACGTCCTGGCTTACAACACAAAAAAATAATTTTTCATCAAGACAACGCACCAGCGCACAAGAGTGTTTTAACAATGGCTAAAATCAACGAATTAAAGTACGAGTTGCTTGACCACCCACCTTATTCTCCTGATTTAGCTCCCAGTGACTTTTACCTGTTCCCAAATCTAAAAAAATTCCTTGCTGGCAAGCGTTTAACCTCAAATGAAGATGCAATTACAGTTGTAAACCACTATTTTGAAGACCTTGAGGAAAACTATTTTAATCAAGGGATAGAATTGCTAGATAAGCGTTGGACTAAGTGTATTGAAGTTTCAGGAGATTATATTGAAAAATAAAAATATTTTTGAAAAACTAACTATTCTCTTTCATTAATAGGCTAAGAACTTTCCGAACCGCCCTCGTAATGTGTTAGCTATCAAAACAAATTTTGCATCAAAGCATGCCAATGATTATTAACCGTTAGTTTCTCTCTCATCTCAGAACTTGAGTTACAAATAGAATAGAATTTTAAAGCTAAAACAATGTTTGAGCAATTGTCCCTATAATTTTTTCCAAGCTAATTTACAGGTGATATCACTTAAGCGGCCATCCAAAAATGTTATGAGAGTAAATATAAAAATTAAGTTTAACAACAAAAATAAAACACTACTACGAAAAATCTGGTAGAGTCATTCACAAAAATACATGTTTTCTTAGTGTTTTTGTTTAATATTATCCGTATGAACTGTCGTCCCTATTATTTTTTCCACCACTGTACATCAATAAATATATTAAAAAATATTTGGTCCAAAAACATTTAGTACTTTTTATTTTACAGCATAAAACGTGTGTAACAGTATTGATGTCGCTTCTAAGTATATATATTCATCTATAAGTAAATGAAGGTCAAATAATAATGGAAAACCCTGAATAATAGAGTGCATTATTAACATACATATGAAAATAAGAAAAATACAACGATTTTTTATTTTACGTTATATGGAAAGTAGGCGTGGTTATAGGCGGACTTGAACAAAAACTTTTTAATCTAATTTGAAAAGATGTGTGCAAAATGTTGAAGCCCTAGCTTTTCTTGCGCGGCTTGTACGAGTATATCGTATAAACCAATCCCACTGTGCGAATGTCCGTTGTGCAAGGAACAGGAGCATGAATCTTTAGTGTTTTGTTTTTTTGGGGCGGGGGTGACTAAGTGTCATATTTCATGCAATACATTAAAGATGTTTAACAATTCAGAAGCACTGAAATCTAAACTTGGTGTTGTACAGCAAAACTTTTGGGTGAAATACTCGATTTAGTGCTCCACCAAAGGATGGAGTGTATGGTAAAGTTGTGATTCCGTTTGTAAAACCTCGAAGTTCATTTTCAGAAACCATCTTTAAGTATAAAATATTGAAAGTCGTATAATTCTAAAACGATCTAGCTCCGTTTGTCCGTCAGTTTATACACCTGAGAAGTCCGTTGAAAGCTCAATAGCGGTCAAACACATGAACTAAAATTCAAAATCGTGAGTTCCAGAAATTTGGATAAATTAAAATATTAGTTCACATTTGGGTTAGTGAGGAAACTCCGTTGTTGCTAAGTACTCATATGCCCATGTTCGGAAGGACCTGTTTCGTTGGCTCCCTAGGGACCTTAGACCCATGGTTAAAGCCCTCAAATTTTGTCGAATCGTAGAATTAACATTCGTGACGAAATTTCATTGATTTATGATACGAGTACTCTCATGTTTATACTTATAAAGGGTGTTTTTTATTGAGGTATAGAACTTCGAATTGAAATAAAACACAAGAAAATCGTTTTAATGTCCATCAATTTGGCTTTATTGGAAGGATAATTTTATGCCATTAATGCTTAAATATGATTTCGGGCATGTGGCCGCCGCGGCTGGCTCGAATAAAGCCAATTCTACAGGTCCAATTTTCAACCACTTTTTCGAGCATATGGGGCCGTATGTTGGCAATAACGCCACGAATGTTGGCTTCCAAGTCCCCTAACGTTTCTGGTTTGTTGGCGTAGACGAGCGACTTCACATATCCCCAAAGAAAATAATCCAATGGTGTCAAATCACACGATTTGGTGGCCAATTGACAGGTCCATTCCGCGAAATTATGCGCTCATCGAATGTTTCCTTCAATAATTCGTCTTGTTGGAACCACAACTCATCCACATTCATGCCATCCAATTCGGGAACAAAATAGTCAGTTATCATGGCTCTATACCGGTCTCCATTAACGGTAACTGACTCTCCAGCATTATTTCGGAAGAAGTATGGCCCAATGACTCCGCCAGCCCATAGAGCACACCAAACAGTCAGTTTTTGTGGATGTAATGGCGTCTCAAGGGTCTCATGTGGATTCTCTTCACTCCAAATGCGGCAATTTTGCTTGTTGACGTAGCCATTCAACCAAAAATGAGCCTCATCACTGAACAAAATTTTGTGATGAAAATCAGCATCGAGATGAATCTCATTTTCGGCCCATTTTGCAAGCGTTGTTCTTTTGTCAACCTGTTCATGATGAAATGGCAAACCAAACTAAATATTAATCACTTGACAGCTGACAAAATGGCCGCCAGTTAAAAAAGTGATGCCAACTTAAAGTTCTATACCCCAATAAAAAAACACCCTTTACATATAATACATTCATCTGGTTAGTATTAATGATATTGCAGTTCCACTGTGTATTTGCCTCTTTACCGATTTGGGCTATTTTGAATACGATATGGAATCAATATGGTATTTGATTACTTTTGACGGACTTTTTCTTTTTTTATGGAGTCATCATAAAAAACAAAATCAATATAACGGAATCACTTTAATATTTACTCCGTCCCATTATGGAGGGTTTAACCACAACGGTGTGAGGTATTAAATTGATTCTGGCTGTATTTTGAAGCTTCAATTGTGAATTTTCGTATGGAGTATAACATCAATCAAATGGAAGCCTCGGCTTCCTTGGAAGTGAATCAAGCAGCATGTGCAATTGATGTCTAGTAGAAACTTATTGAGTTGTTAGAGTAGACTAAGCACAAAACGCAGTCCCAAGACAAATACTAGTTGAATGCCAATCGCTTGCTCGACTTAAGTCTGAAGATAGCAGGTTCGTCCCCTGTGGAAGTATCCTGTTGGCTTTAGTTAAAACGCAAATCGCGACATGAGTTTTGTTCTGTCTTATAGTTGCATACCGGATGCTGTGTTCTGTATATCACAAAAAGTGTTAGAAACGCCTTGACCCCTAACCAATGGGATATTTTGCAGAAACCAAGCTGTGTTGTACCGAAACCGTGATGTAATTTTTCGTGTTGAAGGAGGGAAAACCTTTTTAGCACAAATTATATACGAGTAGGTCAAATTTTTGATACAGTCCCCATACCTTGGGCTCAAAAAGTGGCTTACTACACAAAGAAAAAAAGTATGGTTGGGGTGCTAAGATTCGAAGAGCATCATACTATTGTTGGGTAAATGGCTGTGGCACAACAATATTATGATCCTTACAACAATAGTATGATTCACACACCACCATTCTATGAACCGCACAACCGCATATTATGATCCCCAAAAACTTATTATCCCCAAACATATAGCCATAGTATTATCCTCACAACCATATGCACATCATACTATTGGTGGACATATGTTTGTGGCACAACAATATTATGATTCTTCCAAAAATATGATTCAAACACAAGCTTTATATGATTCCTGCAAGCTTATTAAGATTCACACTCAAACATATTATGACAACCATAGTTTGTTTCACATACAACCGCAGTATGATTCACTTGCAACCATGGTTTGATTCCAACAACCAAGATTGATCGCACTCAACCATAGAATGAACCACAAAATTATTAATTGGGATTAGATTATGTTGTGATTCAACAATCGAGATTTGTATGAAGTATATTGTTTAAAAATAAATTAAATTCAAAATAATATGATTGATATATTCAACAGCAGGAAAATCTATTTAAAAAAGTTACGTTTGAGCTTGATTTCAACATTTCATCAACATTTACAAAAAAGATCAAATAAAAAACAACAAATCAAAGAAAACGTACGTTTATTTAAATATATTTTTAAAATATTTTTTACAAGAAAGCAAAGTGATATTGAGTTTCGTGGCAGCACACTGTTTGTTATAGCGATTTCGGGTTCATGACAACCTTCATCAGAAAGCACTGCAGCAATTGTTGAAAGGAAAATCGATCTCTGTAACCAGGTTCTCGCCAAACGTATGAGAACTTCTGTTGCAAATCTCACTTTTCAAGTTTTCTTCAAACAATTTCCCACGAAAATATAATTCATCTTTACCACCTTTACAGATACTCCACATTCAGAGTCATCTATAGATTTTCTTTTACAAAAGCAAAAGATTAAAATAAAATAAACGAAGTTAACATTCAAATATTTATGTTGTAGCTACAACTACATTTCCATACGAGGGCTGCTATATATATTTCCGGCCTTATAATGAAAAATGCGTATATTAATCATCAAAAATGGTTTTAATGTTTTTTAAAGTATTCGCCAGCATGATTTATACACTTTTGCATGCGCTCAACCCAATTGTCGAAGCACTTTTTCCCCTCCGATTGAGAAACCCCCAAAACATGGTTTTTGAACGCTTCAACAGCATCTTCTGGCGACGAAAATCATTGATCACGCATTTTTTTTGATGTGCGAGAATAAAAAAAGTCAGTGGGTGACAAGTCAGGGCTGTACGGCGGATAACCCATCAATTCGACGTTTTGGCCGGTCAAAAAAGCGCTGGTTCGAGCCGTTGTGTGAGTGCTCGCATTGTCAATGTGCACAATGATTCATCTTCTCTTGTTTGTTTTTCGAATTTCTCCGAAGACTTCAGAAAAACAAATTGTGGTGTACCACTCAGAATTGACCGTCCAATGTTGATCAAGCCACATGACCAGTTTTGCCGAAAAAACAGGCGACCATTTGCTTCGAAGTGCCTCTTCCACGAACAACTTTCGTTGAATTTGGCTCGTCTTCGAAGACCCACACGGTCGATTGCTGTTTTGTTTCGGGCTCATACGCATAGATCCATGATTCGTCACCTGTGACGATTTTATAAACGTTGATGCACCGCTATCGTATTTTTTCAAAATTTCTTTGCACCAACCGACACGAGCCTTTTTTGAGCGATTGTCAAAAAGTGTGGTATCCAACGAGAATAAACCTTTTTTACCTCCAGTGTTCATGCAATATCGAATGTATGCTGGTGAAGAAATGCTCAAGGATGCCTCTAATTCACGGAATGTCACATGACGATCTTGCATTATCAGTTCACGCACGGCATCAATGTTCTCTGGCACATCGCCATACAAAGATTTAAGTTCGTCGATAAACTCTTGTCGTGATAACCACTTCGAAAGTTGTGAAAAATGAAAATGTTCACGAGTTAACTCCATTTTGCTGCCAAATTGATTTTTTCAAGTCACTGTACACAACACAAATGATGGTCTTATTATCGCAACACCTTGCAACTAGAGCCCAAAAAGTTTGCTGGGCCTTTGGTTAAAATTAAAAGGTTATATTTCATCACCACCTCCTCGAGGCGTGTAAGTGCTGTGGAAAAGCTTATCTCTTCGACATGGTTTCTTGGCTAGAAATAATTGCAAGAATTATGTTGTTACAAATTTTATTACCAACAAATCCACAGACCTATTTGAATTGTCTTCCATGTGCTCTGTGCACCGCACAGTTCCCTTTGGATTTCGGCACACTCTGTTGCCCTGTCGATCGGTTTAAAAGTGTTGAAATGATTTATACGACGGCAGTGAGCATTTGAGCATCCGAACGCAAGTAAATACTGCATACATTTTTAATAAATTCTAAATTACTTTAACCATTCGGTTGGATATTAAAGTCAGCTCCGTTGGTATTTTAACTCTGTGTCCCGTTTAACGGGCATTTGTTTCATAATCCCCCAAATCCCGCCGGAGTGATTAATATTTCTCCTAATGTCTTTTAACTAATGGCTATTCTATGGAGGCCATAATCATAAAGTAAATTATTACGGAAAAGTTAATGATTTTGTTTCGTGGATATGTTCGCCAAGCCACTGGCAAGGGGAATTTATGTCGTTTTAATAGACCACCATTTTCATCCCCCGCCCCTTTTCGGGTGTTGGTAAACTTTTGGAATTAACACACATAAAAAGAAAATATGAAAGATCTGAAAGAACGATGTGAACATATCTAATCATTTATATTAAAAATTATATGTTACCTTGGCAATCCTTTTTACCAATCAAAACTTTATAATTAACATCCAAACAAAAGTTGTGAGCCCATTAAAAGTTTGAGATTTTCTTTAAAAAAAATGGCACCATTAAAATGAAATATATGCCCATAAATTGTGTCTGGTGGTCTTTAAGTTGATGGAACAACAGATATATATGTGACAGCGCATAGAGAAAGGGACCTAAGGGTAAAAAAATCAATTTTCAGAGCATCGAATGAGACCGATCCCATGCCCCAAAAGTGTTCCCTCCCAGACATATGCGCGTTTTATGAAAGAGAAAGGGACCTAATCTTTAAAATGGCTCTCCTGAACAAAACTGGTTTTTAACCTTAGGTCCCTTTCTATTTTGCGCGTCACATATATTTATATGTGACAGCGCATAGAGAAAAGGACCTAAGGGTAAAAAAAAATCAATCTTCATTTTTTTCTTTTTTTGATGTGGACAACATCTGAGCATCGAATGAGACCGATTCCATGCCCCAAAAGTGTTCCCTCCCAGAGATATGCGCGTTTTATGAAACTGAAGTCGACGAATCTAAGCGCAAATAAAAAGGGACCTAATCTTTAAAATGGCTCTCCTGAACAAAACTGGTTTTTAACCTTAGGTCACTTTCTTTTTTGCGCGTCACATACAATTATTAAACAAGTAAAAATGTCATTATGTTCGGCCGGCGAAAATCCTATATAACCTCCACCCTACATCCGCTATTGAGATGGGAGAAAAAATAATAATCCTATTAATAGTTCCGGTGGTCCAAGTCTTAACCATGGTCAGATCTTCCACACAAAAAATATATTTTCATTAGAATTACATTTTATAGTTCAGATTTACTATTCGGCTCATATATTGGCTATGAGGCGACTTTTTGAGGCCCATCATGCCATGAGTTTGAGCTACAATCGCAGGCAAATTATAAAAAAGACACATTTTGATTCGTAAAAAAATTCTTGAATTTTAGTATGTCGCTTGTTTTTACTAAAAAACACCATATATTTGGTCGCTATGGTCCTTGGGTTCACATTTAGACAAATCTTAAGAATAATTCTATGTTTGTATTCGTAATGAACTTTCCTTTATTAACATCCATATGTGGTCATTTGTTTTGGATATTATGGTCATTTAAGGCCCTTACTAAGAGTTACCGTTGAAAATTTTCTAAAAATCGCACAAAAGGGGGATATTTTAAAAAAGTCGCAAACTTTTCATAATTGCATTTTATTAAAACAATACATTTAAATTTATTAAGAAAAGTAACAGACAACACACATAAAACTCAGTTCCATTAAATGAGATGTAAAATACACATTCAAACTAAAACAAGTAAAAAATGTTAAGTTTGGCTGTGCCGAAATTTGGATACCCTCCACCAGATTCCTAAATACAACCAAATTTGGTGCGGAAGTGTGTTCTAGAACAAATCTTTATGTGCAAAATTTCATTTCGATAGGTCAAGCTTGTGGTGAGTTATCGTCATATTATTTCTCAAAGCCCATGAGACCGTTTGTGTGGGAGGTACTTGTAGGAATTTTTTGATCTCACCGCAAAGGTGTGTTCTATATAAAAATCTTTATGTAGAAAATTTCATCTCGATAGGTCAAGTTTGTAGTGAGTTATTGTCATATTATTTTTCAAGGCCCATGAGACCGTTTGTGTGGGAGGTACCAGTAGGACTTTTCCAATCTCAACCGAATTCAGCCTAGAAGTGTGTTGTATATAGAAATCTTGATGTGTAAAATTTCATTTCGATAGGTCAAGTTTGTGGTGGGTTATAGTCATATTATTTCTCAAGGCCCATAAGGCCGTTTGTAAGGGAGGTACAAGAAATGGTGGCCCAATCAAAATCATTTTTACATAGATGATTGCGCCTATAGAAATATTATTATTTGCAAAGTTTCAGTGATTTTGCTCAAGAAACTGGACGGATATTTCCAAATAAAAAACTAATTTTTATGAGGTAGTGTCGGCCGGGGGTCTCCAACACTAACTTCCCGTAGAGGTATATATCCCATCAATACCAACCATGCTAGGTTAACCACACATGTTTGCGCAAATTTCAGCTCCCTAGCTGTTTTCATGCAGGCTCTATCTTGTTTTCAACAGGCGGACAGACGGACAGCCAGAATTTTAGGAGGATCAAGAATATATATACTTTGTTGGGTCTCCGATGATTATTTCAAGGTGTTACAGACAGAATGACAAAACTAATATACCCTCCATATATAAAAACAATTCAATTTCCGATCCTCACGTAACCTCCACTATACGATAATACTTAGTAGGGACTAAAGTACTGTTACACACGTTTTATGCTGTAAAATAAAAAGTACTGAATGTTTTTGCACCAAATATTTTTTAATATAGTTATTGCTGTATATTGTATCCAAAAATAATCTACTTATTCGAAATGTCCGCCTTTTGCCTTTACACACGCCTTAAGTCGCACTGGCCACTCGTCAATAGCTGCACGAACCTCGTCCATTGGAAAATTGGCCACAGCTCGAACCAAAGCAGTCTTAAGAGATCCAATGTTGGGGTATCTTTTGTGACAAACCTTGTTCTCTAAAACCGTCCACAATTTGTAATCCAACGGGTTCAAAATTGGACTGCCTGAGGGCCATTCTTCAGAGGAAATTGACGCTGGCAAATTGTTACGAAGCCAGGCCTGAGACGTTTTAGCCTTATGGGACTGCGCAGAATCATGCTGGAAAGTCCATGGTTGGTTTTGGAACAGTGAATTGTTAAGAGGCTTCACAACAGCTTCCAAAACGGTTTCTTGGTAAACTTTGGCCGATGTTTTGACTCCTTGTTCGCAGAAATGCCCAACCAAACCATGACTGAAGCTGGGTGATGACCCTTTTCCACCCTTGGGATCAGTTCAGATGCTTCCCTAGATGACCCCGCATACACTCTATCATTTTTGTTGTTAAATTTTTTCCTGAATGGTAAAAATTTTTTCATCGGTAAACAAAACTTTTCTGTGCAAGTTATCAGCGTGCTTCACCAAAAGACGTTTGCATTTTTCAATTCTATTATTTTTAAAGCTGCAGTCAATAAATTTCCGGTACGTCGTTTGAGAGCCCCAAGTCCCAACACTTTTTTAATGATTCGACTCATGGACTATTGCGTGATATTCATCTCACGGGCTATGATTTTCTGTTTTCGGAGCGGATTTTGTGAATTCTTGATTTAACGGCTTTGATGACATGCGGTGTTCGCATGTCAGAGCGTGGGCGGCCCGATCGGTGGCGGTCTTTTACATCTCCAGTCTCCTCAAACAGTTTTATGCATCGGTAAACGAACATGCGGCTAATCCCTAGTGGCCGGAGCGTTTTGAAAATATCCTTTTTTTCATTTAACACTTGAAAAACGCTATTACAGCGATACGGTTCTCATTATCTGACCACTCTATGATGAAAGTTGAAACAATTTTAAAATCCCGCTACAGACTAACGCTATTGAGCTTATCTTTCAGAACCTATATGACATTAACGGGGTATGTTCAGTTTTACTATTGAAGTGGGTGTGTTCAATGTTGTAACAGTATTTATGTCCCTACTAAGTATATGTGACAGCCCATAGAGAAAGGGACCTAAGGGTAAAAAAAATCAATTTTCACTTTTTTTTTGATGTGGACAAGATCTGAGCATCGAATGAGACCGATCCCATGCCCCAAAAGTGTTCCCTGCCAGAGATATGCGTTTTATGAAAGTGATGGTACACCAAAGATACACGTATTAAAATCTTTAAAATGGCTCTCCTGGACAAAACTGGTTTTTACCCTTAGGTCCCTTTCTATTTTGCGCGTCACATATAGTTTATTTAAAACCATATCTGCGTATGGAATACCATCAAAACTTGTACGAAGTTGTAGAATGTCACTGAGTGGCACCGAATCCTCATTTCAAATAGGAGGTGACACATCCGAAATAGTCACTATGGCAAGAGGTCTCCTACAGGGTGACAGCTTATCGTGTAATTTCTTTTTAATGGAGAAAATCCTAGTAAACCCAAGAGAAAATAAAACAGGTTCGAATAACACCAAGGATCACATCCTTCTTGCATATGCAGACGACATTGATATTGTCGGCAGAACAGGCCGAGATGAAACTGGAGCTTTTTCGAACTGTCGAAATCTTCATATGTCCTTTTAGTTGAGGGATTAGGTAATATCACCACTCAGCTATAATATCTAGGGCCAACCGATACATAAGTTTTTCTCCACTGAGTGTCCTTTAATTATATTTAATTAGACACTACACATAAGTTATTCTGAATAACAATGAGTTAGGCGATTAATTCATATTTAATAATGCGTCACATGTTGCCACACAATAGGACAATGCAATTAATATATAAATATGTTTAGTTATGAGTAAATCTGAGCATTGAAACAAAAACTATATTAAATTTCAATTAACCACTGCTGTGTTATGTGTTGCGGTCAGACACACACGCTTAAAAATTAATTATTCGTTTAATCGAAACGTACACGCAAATGCGTACTGGCCAAGAACAATAATCGGACAACAGAGCAAATAATAATGTTTAAGCAAATCAAATAATTAGCTAATGAATTCATTGTATTCGCAGCTAAACACAATGCAAGCAGCAGCGCTTTGTTAAGCGCAACATCGGCGACACATTAAAGCGTTCCCACCCAAAAGCGTACGAACAACCCATGCCATGCAGCCAGGATTTACACAGCAGCAAGGATACGGATAAACGCGGTGTTTGAGTTCTAATACTTAAACAACCCGCAGCTGTATTTATTTGTAATTTAAGAAAATTGAAATCTTTCCGCAATCACTTTATTTTATCCGGTATACCCTGGATAAATAACAAAGCAAGCGTATTTCATGTATACGTTCGGGTGGAGCGAATTTCGCATAGTGCGAGATTCGAATTGAGATTAACGCAAGACTGGAAGCCATTAGACAGTGGGGATATCTTAAGACACGTGACATTTCATCTTAAGAATCCACGGAAAGTTTTAATAGTTAAGCTTTAAAAAAAAGCAAGATTTGGTTGGTTTAGCCGACTAACTTATTTCCTCCCTCTTAGAAGGTTTAATTCAAAAACTTCTCTAGGATGCGGCTTGATATAATAGCGAACTCATCCGTTTGAAAGGGTATACTATAAGGACCACAACTTTCTATCAGTAAAGCAAAATTGGATTTATTTCGTGCCTAGGCAGCAGAGATCCAACGCTTTTGAATGGGGGATGCTCCAATACAAGGGGCGAATGTTCCAATTTCACCAGGATGGATGCATGGTTGGTCAATACAAAACAAATAACCGGTTTGTATTGCCCAACCATGCGTAATGTACACTGTTTCTTCGATATATGTTTTTGCAGACTGACCACAGTTTCTTTATTTTGACAGAGGTAGCTTTACTAAGCTAAACCTCATTGTGTAGCGGAGCAAAAAAATTCTCGATAGCTTAAAATTCGAAGCGTTCGTTCGACGTTTGCTACTAGAAGGTTAGTGATGTCCATTAAATAGGTATACTTGCGGAAAGGAAGCAAGCACGAATTTCGGAGTCTTATTGGATAGTCTTTGACTGCCTATCGCTGGGCCTTCATAACGAAGTGAGTGAGAAAAGCGTATCTAACTTAAAGCTAGTCGAAGGAAAGGTCTGCTGAATTGCCGGGAACTGCTGGACGTAGTCGAACGTCTTTGCGATTACTGCTATACATATTTGTGGCCTTATAATAAAAATGCGAATATTTATCATCAAAAATGGTTTTATTGTTTTTCAAAGTATTCTCCAGCATGATTTATACACTTTTGCATGCGCTCAAAGCAATTGTCGAAGCGCTTTTTCCACTCCGATTGAGACACCTCCAAAACATGGTTTTTAAAAAAATTCAACAGCATCTTCTGGCGACGAAAATCGCTGACCACGCATTTTTTTCTTGATGTGCGGGAATAAACAGAAGTCATCGGGTGTCAAGTCAGGGCTGTACGGCGGATGACCCATTAATTCGACGTTTTGGCCGGTTTGAGTCGAAGTGTGAGAGCTCGCATTGTCATGGTTCACAATGTTTCGTTTTCTCTTATTCGTTTTTCGAATATCTCCGAAGACTTCAGGCAAACAAATTGTGGTGTACCACTCAGAATTGACCTCCAACGTTTCTCAAGCGAAACAGTCGCCACATGACCAATTTTGCCGATGAAACAGGCGACCATTTGCTTTGAAGTGCTTCTTCCACGAACAAAATTCGTTGGATGTGGCTCGTCTTCGAATTGCTGTTTTGTTTCGGTCGATTGCTGTTTTGGTTCGGCCTCATACGCACAGATCCATGATCCATGTGACGATCTTATAAACGTCTTTTGAAGCACCTCGATTGTATTTTGTCAAAATTTCTTTGCACCAATCGACACGAGCCTTTTTTTGAGCGATTGTCAATTTGTGCGGGATCCAACGAGAACTAACCTTTTTCACGGCCAGCTGTTCATGCAATATCGAAACGATGCTGGTGGATGAAATGCCCAAGGATGCATCTATCTCACGGTATGTCACATGACGATCTTGCATTATCAGTTCACGCACGGCATCAATGTTCTCTGGCATAACGGCCGTTTTTGGACTACCTTCACGACTTTCGTCTTTGCGCGAGCGTCGGCCACGATTGAATTCATTAAACCAGTTTTTCACAGTGATATAGGATGGTGCTTTAATGCCATACACAGATTTAAGTTCATCGATGCACTCTTGTCGCAATAGTCCACGTCGAAAGTTATAAAAAATGTTCGCACGAAAATGTTCAGGAGTTAATTCCATTTTTTTTGCCAAATTGATTTTTTGAAGTCACTGTAAACAACACAAATGATGGTTGTACGTCAAAACGTTCCGCTAGAAAAGGTCAAAGTTTCCAATGGAAATGTCAGATGGCGCCGATCGGCCATAAATATATTTAGCAACCCTCGTAGAATGCCTTTTTGCATATCCCATTAGTGATGGCATCTACTTTTTCGAAATTCTAGCTTTGTATAAAATTATCGTGGTACCGGTAGTAGTACCGGGTATTATGACTCAGTGGTAATAACTGAAATACCTTAAAATCAAAGAGGTAGATCTCGTGTTTTTTATACCAGTCAATTTAAAATTAATATCTGATTCTATCGAGCGACGTCCATCCCTCTGTTATTATAATCAAAGTACAGACCGCAGCTGTAAGATTTGTGATTTTGAGGCAACTTTGCACTATTGAAATTGTTCCATATCTACAAATGTTCGGAAAATATTTTAAGGTTCTATCCGATTTTAAAATTTGTAGCCCTTGAAGCCATATATCTCATTCGCTTTTTAACAAAATTTCGAACAGATCTTTTCAAACGACCAATAAGCAACTTTTGTGAATTTGTAGCTTATGCGGTTTAAGGTCCTGCAGCTCTAGATGCCACAAATTTGATTCAGTCGTTCTCAAGATTTGCATACTACGGCACGGGCGGCCATAAATTGACTGTGGTACAATTGGTCTTTATCAGTTATTTTTTTCTCAAAGCTGCATTATGGGAGATCAGTAGAGTCACCATACTCAGAAAGAAAGAAATCAACAAATTACGATAGAAGAATTAATATGTGAAAATGATTGCCGCTATTTATTTAATACTGTGGGCCGCCGATAGTTATGCGACTATTATGCCAGTAAACCCGGGTTAAACTCCAGGAAGAACTTCTCACCGTTTTTCAGTGGAGGGTTCCCACCTTGTTAATACCGGCGACTTTACGGCTAAGACACTTATATTTAAATTATTTAGAAAATTCTCTTTAAAATGGTCGGGACCCATGCGGCTTGTATGGGTCCCGACCAGTGAGTGAGTATACGAATTATATCGTATTCTCACTGAATTCAAAAAAATGCTCCCTTTCCCTCATTGGGATGTTGTGGAAATTAAGTAAGTAAGAATTACTCAAATATTGCAATAAAGTTTATTGAATGGGAACAATACTCGTACACAAATGTATAAGATAAGGCCCGCATTGCTTGCCTAATGCTGTTGTTTTTTAGAACAACGATAATGCCAGTGCGGGGGTTTTTAATGGCGTTTGTTTTGTTAAGTTGTTGTTGTTGTAACGACAATATATTTTGATTTGAAGTCCTGATCATCTATAGGGGATCTGCTTCGATTTCCAGACACCTACGGCTTCAGCTGAGAGGGCTTGGTTGGACAATTGAAGTGGAGGGAGGCACTGTTGCCCGGAAAGATAGCATCAATTAGTGCCCAATAAGAATAGAGGCGGCTGCACCATCCAGATCACAGCTGAGCCAGAACCACGAGCGTCTGCCAAGGTGGAAAACTCTACCGCCGTCAGTTGTCGCTTAATGTTAATCTGTCTACACACCGAAATAAAAGTATGTTTGGGGTGACAATATTCAAAGAGAGTCATACTATTGTTGGGAATATGATTGTGGAACAGCAATATTTTAATCCTCACAACAATAGCGCCATCTGACATTTCCATTGAAAAGTTTGACATTGTTTACCATAAACGTACTCAGAACGTTTTGACGTACGACCATCATTTGTGTTGTTTACAGTGACTTGAAAAAATCAATTTGGCAAAAAAAATGGATTTGGCAAAAACAACTTTTAACGTGGATTATCACGACAAGAGTGCATCGATCAACTTAAATCTTTGTATGGCAAAGAAGCACCATTCTATAGCACTGTGAAAAACTGGTTTAATGAATTCATTCGTGGCCAACGCTCGCTCAAAGACGAAGGTCGTTATAGTAGTCCAAAAAAGGCCGTTGTGCGATAGAGGCATCTTTGGGCATTTCTTCCACCAGCATACATTCGATATTGCATGAACACCAGGCCGTAAAAAAGTTTATTCTCGTTGGATGCCGCACAATTTGACAATCGCTCAAAAAAAGGCTCGTGTCGATTGGTGCAAAGAAATTTTGACAAAATACAATCGCAATGCTTATAGAGACTTTTATAAGATCGTCACAGGTGACGAATCATTGATCTATGCGTATGGCTCTTCAAAGACGAGCCAAATCCAACGAAAGTTGTTCGTGGAAGAAGCACTTCAAAGCAAATGGTCGCCTGTTTCTTCGGCAAAACTGGTCATGTGGCGACTGTTCCGCTTGAGTAACGTAGGATGGTCAATTCTGAGTGGTACACCACAATTTGTTTGCCTAAAGTCTGCGGAGAAATTCAAAAAACGAACAAGAGAAGAAGAATCATTATGCACCATGACAATAACCGGCCAAAACGTAGAATTGATGGGTCATCCGCCGTGCAGCCCTGACTTGGCACCCAATGACTTCTTTTTATTCCCGCACATCAAGAAAAAAAAAGCGTGGTCAACGATTTTTGTCGACAGAGGATGCTGTTGAAGCGTTCAAAAACCGTGTTTTGGTGGTGTCTCAATCGGCGTGGAAAAAGTGCTTCGACAATTGGTTTGAGCACATGCAAAAGTTTATAAATCATGCTGGAGAATACTTTGACAAACAATAAAACCATTTTTGATGATAAATATTCGCATTTTCATTATTAGGCCAGAAATATATATAGCAGCTCTCGTAGAATTTATTTTGTTTCATTGATATGCTCCATAGCGTTTTTTGTGTTTTTTGCACATTTAATCCGTTTTTTGCTTCGAAATAGTTGGCTAAACTAAGCTGGGTTGACTATTGTTCCGGTGAACGCTACTTCACCATCCTCAGACCTGAAGCAACGAATGTAATAAAACTATGATCAATGTATATAAGTTTACACTTAAGTGCCGGCAGATTCTAATTAAGCGAGAACCAGCCGGCATAAGAATATGCCACCAAACAAAGTAAACACAATAAAAAATTCCTCGCACTGCCTTCTGATTCCGCATCGCCTGTCATATGCTGTTGTTGTTGTTTGTTTTATAATGCACGCAGAGAAAAAATATGGTTACTATATGGTCACGGCAATAATAATATGTTCTCCGCAATAAAAGAATGTTCGTCGCACCCATAGCGTTGTTTACTGAAATAAATTTTGACAATAGTATGGTTGCCGCAATAATAATATTGTTTAAATGAAACAGTATTATTATTGTCAATTTAAAAAATGAAAATATGGTTGTAGCAACAATATAAATATAGTTGGTGCGACAAAAGTATTGGTTTGCGACAAAAGTATTGGTTTCGTTTTATGTTAATAATAATATGATTACTGCAATCAAACTGCATGATTGCAGTTTTTCTTCTTTTGAATTTGCTTTTTAGAACAATGTTATTGTTCTAATGCAATAACAGTACTTTTTATGGGAAAAATTAAATTTTTCAAACCAACTGCTTTTGCTGAGCTTAACTAAAATATTTTTAATAAAAACGCTTACGTTTCTTAAACTGATTTTTTCCACTGTTAAATAAATCACTTCTATAGATTTGAATTTAATGTATTTTTAAATAATTTCCATAATTCAAATCTATTGTTGACAACTTAAACCAATTCATAAAAACTATTTTGGGGATCATATTATAATTGTGTGTGATCACTATGCTTGTAGGGATCATAACATGTTTGCATGCGAATCGTTGTGAGGATTATACTATCGTTGTATGTAAAACAACGTTGCTTGGAGGCTCATAATATGGTTGTGGAGATCATAGTATGGTTGAGTCTGAATCATACTATGGTTGTGGAGATTATAGTATGGTTATGTGTGAATCATACTATTGTTCTGGGGATTATGGTATGGTTGTGAGGATCATAGTATGGTTGTATTTGAATCATACTATTGTTGTGAGTATCATAACGTTATTGTATCACAATCTGTTCAGTAATGCTCAGCAAATCATCATTAATAGATTAGCGCATTAAAAACGCTAGCAAAATATGGCATAATTGACTTACGGTCTGTGGTCTCACGTCTCGGTCTGTGAGCTGCCCTCTTTGCAGAACATTTTCAAGAAAATTCGATAACAAACAAACTGCCTGTGTTTATATCACCGGTTTTCTTAATATTCCCATATTCACCCAGAGCATAAATCTTTAACTAAACTGTTAAATAAATTTACAATATTCGCTCCACCCTAATGTGCCTACTCTGATGGAATTGAATTTTCAGCTTAACTATGACTAAGTGTGGCCACAACGATAACATTGATGGCAACAGCGACAACACATTCGCAGCAACATCGTATCCAGAGGACATGCAATTCGCGACATCGCAACACCAGCACAAGGGAGGGAAGCACAGACACGAAAGGGAATTCTCCTTTGGCTGCGAGCACATTCCATTTCGTGCGATTTATTTATCTGTAGCGAAGAGATCCTTGACTGTGTTACTTAACGCATATACGAAGAATCCTTTTAAGTCAAACAAAGCTGAGGTTGTTTATGATGCCAACTTAACTATGCGGGGAAGGCAACGTTAAGGAGGGCCTCTCAAGGATATCTCAGAGCGTATGGTTGTTGCTATTAAGTATTTAAGTAAATAATTCGATTGGAACAGAAAGATTCGATGTGAACGATGAAAACGCGTACATACGAACGAGTATTTCAAATTCGTGTATTGTACACTCTTGTGTCTTCGTCTGTGCGTGCCCTGCCCCCCGCTTTTGACGGAAGCGTTGAAAGACCATTTAGTAAATTAAATTTCGAATGCGACAAAACAATATGACAAAGTGTCTTCTCGGGCTGATGTACGCACATCGGGATGCCGGGAGGATGAGCTGTGTGTGAGCTGATAATGTGATGACATGCAATTTAAATGTTATCTTAAGGCAATTTATATTTTAATGTGAACGCTTATGGAGTGATTTACATAAACGTCATGTATTTTCTGATGCATAAAAGTTATCATTTTATTTAGTCGTATTTATATCTCGTGGAACGGGCGTAGGATAATTTAATTGAGAACTGCTGTTTGGGCGATTTATTAACGCTTACATTATTCTTTTCGAATCAATGAAATGGACATTTTTTATTTATAGAATGAATAATAAAGTATTTGGATTGAGTTATGCGAATTTCAACAAATTTGATTTAGTTATATTTGTGTAAATTATGTATCTTCTAGATTTACTTTATTTAATTTTATTATTCTATTTGAGTAATAACACTTTTACGCTATTTGTAACTTCTTTATGAACTCAATTTTAAGTTATGATTTTTTTTGCAGAAGCTGTACAAGATTTTTTTTGTCATCGACGCCGAATCAACAATGGCTGGTGTAAGCTGTAAAGGGTGTTTTTTATTGAGGTATAGAACTTCGAATTGAAATAAAACACAAGAAAATCGTTTTAATGTCCATCAATTTGGCTTTATTGGAAGGATAATTTTATGCCATTAATGTTTAAATATGATTTCGGGCATGTGGCCGCCGCGGCTGGCTCGAATAAAGCCAATTCTACAGGTCCAATTTTCAACCACTTTTTCGAGCATATGGGGCCGTATGTTGGCAATAACACCACGAATGTTGGCTTCCAAGTCCCCTAACGTGTTTCTGGTTTGTTGGCGTAGTCGAGCGACTTCACATATCCCCAAAGAAAATAATCCAATAGTCCATGTTAACCGATCCATGGTTAACCGAATTAATTGCTCTGATGGACGATTATGTCGACCATAAAATGGACGGAGCTTGCGGTGAACTTCGCGAACTGAACCATTACTTTCGAAATAAATTTGCACGATTTGCAAGCGTTGTTCTTTTGTCAACCTGTTCATGATGAAATGGCAAACCAAACTAAATATTAATCACTTGACAGCTGACAAAATGGCCGCCAGTTAAAAAAGTGATGCCAACTTAAAGTTCTATACCCCAATAAAAAACACCCCTTATAACAACGCTCTACTACGGGGTGGGCGATTAACATTTCCTTTAATCATTTAATTTACAAAAAATCGATATCATTGTATATGAATTCTACCAACATGTGATATATCTGAACGTTACTTACCTTTAGAAGACCGATTCCAAGCTATTTTCTGAAAAAGTAAAGGTAGAATTTTGATTAAACAAAGACCTAGAGGGTTTTGAAATAATTTAAGTTTAGAAATTCAGTTGAAATTTTCCAAAATACTCCGAAAATCATACATTTAACAATCGACTTTTATGTCATCTATAGGGTGGTCCATCTAGAGTTATTTTTTCAGAACAAAAAAAATATAAAAATTCAAATCAAGAGTTGAATCTTTATTGGTAATTGGAAATGACATTTAATGGTATTTGTTTTTTGGATAAAATTTTCTTCAAATGTTGGCCGCAACCATGCCTCAGTGTTTCCATTCTGAGGGTCCAATTTTGGATGACTCGTTCGAGCATTTCGACCGGTATGGCTTTAATGACACGCGCAATGTTGGCTTCCAAAACCTGAATCGTATGACTTACACACAACCATATTACGGGGTGGAGCGCGGAAAGTTGATTTTTTGCACTGAGGCTATGGCGGCACTGTTGGTCGAAGAGAGTGGAGAGTGTGCGTGGCTTAGAGTAGCTGACGGGAGATTTGTATTCGTCAGCCTTTCAGTTGTCATCATGCATTGGACACGTGAGGAGAGGTCATTTTGTGTTGAAGCGTATTTTGCAAATGCACACTTGATCATTGCATTGCAGCGTGCTTTTCGTTTACGATTCGCTGTTCCCTCACACAGACTTGTTCTTGGACGGCAATCAATTGTAAATTGGGTAACTTCATTGCAAACAGTAGGGAATGTGTCATGTGTACGAAGGGTATATATGGTGATCCATCTAGAGGTATTTTTTTCAGAAAAAAGCATAAAAATTCAATTTAAATGTGGAATCTTTATTTGTTATTTGAAAGTAAATTTTATGGCATTTATTTTTTGAATATCATTTCCCTTAAATATTGGCCGAAACTACGTCTCAGGGTTTCAATTCTGAAGGTCCAAATTTGGATGACACGTTCGAGCATTTCGACCGGTATGGCTTTAATGACACGCGCAATGTTGGCTTCCAAAACCTGAATCGTAGCTGGTTTGTCAGCATAGACTTTGGACTTTACGTAACCCCAAAGAAAAATGTCTAAAGGTATGATATCACTTAATCTATGCGGCCAACTCACCAGTCCAAAACGTTAAATTGGTTGCTCTTCGAAATGGCCCCTCAATAGATCCATTGTCCACCGTCCTGTTGAAACCAAATATCGTCAAGATTATGGTCTTCAATTGCACGTACCAAAAAGTCCGATATCATGGCGCGATAGCAAACCCTATTTACGGTTGCATTCGGGCCATTATCCTTTTTGAAAAAATATGGACCGATGATTTCACCAGCTTATAAACCGCACCAAACTGTGGTTATCTCTGAATATAATGGCACCTCTTGAAGCTCTTCTTGTTGCTTTTCAGCCCAAATGTTTATTGACTTTGCCGTTAAGCCAAAAATGGGCCTCATCCCTGAACAAAATTTTGGTCGAAAACAGAGGATCTTCCAGTTTCTCACCGCACGCTCATTTTCTTAATAAAGTTGCCAACACTTGAAGTTAATTATTTTCAAAAAATAAATGCCACATCAAATTACTAATAAAGATTCCACACTTGATTTGAATTTTTTATATTTTTTTGTTCTGAAAAAATACCCTTAGATGGATCACCCTATATTACTAAGTAAATGTATATGTGACAGCGCATAGAGAAAGGGAACTAAGGTAAAAAAAATCAATTTTCATTTTTTTTTCTCTTTTTTTGGTGTGGACAACATCTGAGCATCGATTGAGACCGATCGCATGTCCCTCCCAGAGATATGCGCGTTTTATGAAAGTGAAGTCGACGATTCTAAGTGCAAATAGAAAGGGACCTAATCTTTAAAATGGCTCTCCTGAACAAAATTTTGCATCAACTTTTCACTTTTTTTTTGATGTGGACAACATCTGAGCATCGAATGAGACCGACCCCATGCCCCAAAAGTGTTCCCTCCCAGAGATATGCGCGTTTTATGAAACTGAAGTCGACGATTCTAAGCGCAAAAAGAAAGGGACTTGATCTTTAAAATGGCTCTCCTCAACAAAACTGTTTTTTAACCTTAGGTCCCTTTCTAAAAATAAATAAACTTTCGTTCCAATATTGCTTCGCTTACAAGCTGAAAAACTTTGGAAGTTAGGATTAAACAAAAAACTTAAAAACCGGCGAACCTATTATTATGCTTACTATATACAGGGTGGACGATTTAACATTTCAAATTTGAAAAGGCTGTAAAAACAAAAGAACTGATAATTTTTTCAAATTTCTGGAGATAAGCCTGACTTTACCGACGTAAAAATTGTAGCGCAAGAGAGAAATTATAGAAGAAGATACACTCTCGAAATGCTTAACATTGACGTACCTAATGAGAGGAGAATTAATTACAAAACGGACACAGATGGAATCGCACACATCTATAGAAATGTGGCGCATAAGCACAGACGCAAGCTGAAGAGTAACACAAAAATCAGTTGACAGCGATAATCCGACGGACGACATTGTTTTGTTAATGTAATTATTTTTCAAATATTGTGTTAATGTTTTGTTTATTAAATGTAATCATGTTTTGTATTTTGTCAGTGACAACCCCTGAAGATGACTGACGAAGTCAATCGAAATATTGGGATAAATAAAAAAAATAAAAAATTAAACAACACATAGAACAACGAGTTTAAATAAATGACCTCGTGCCGAAAAATAATTTTATAAAATAACAACACTAAAGGTCAACTATTCACTTACAACATTTCTGGTTTTATTGAAAAGGTTGAGCTCTGTCATTTAATAATGGAACACAATACGGGATAATATCTATAATCCGTGACTTTTCCAACTTCCCTCGTAGTTATTTGAAATGCAACACTGCTTTCATCAAGTACCATCTGCTTAAAGACTACTGTCAATTTTTGAGAGAGTTCCGTCATTTAGTTTGTGTTTAACAGCTGTACAAAACTTACAATCTCGTGGGTTTTGTTAAAAATGGAAAAAGGTAAATTTCGAGTGCTCGTTAAATATTATTTTTGGCGAAAAAAAAACTGTTAATTAAAAAAAGCTTGATAAACACTATGGGGACTTCGCACCATAGATTTCAATGGTAAAAAAGTGGTTTACTGACTCTCATTGTGGTCACACAAGTACAAATGACGCTCAACGTTTTGGACGGCCAATTGAGGCCAATACACCCGAAAATGTCGGAAAAATTCATGATATGGTTTTGGCCGATCGGAGAGTAAATGTGCGTGAGATTGTTGATGCCATACGCATTTCATATGGCAGTGTAGGTTAGATTTTACATGATAAGTAGGGTTTACGAGTAAGAAAGCCGTCTGCAAGATGCCTGCCGCGTTTGTCTCAATTGACCATAAACGTAAACGTGTGACAACTTCAAAGGATTGTTTGGAGTTGTTTAATCGCAATTTGGATGAGTTTTTCCGGCGTTTTGTAACTGTCGATGAAGATTGGATCCATTACAACACTTCGAAAACCACGGAGCAGTATAAACAATGGGTTTCTTCGGGTGAACTGGCTCCGAAGAAGGCCAGGGTGACTTTGTCGGCCAATAAGGGGATGACAACAGTTTTTGGGGATGCACACGGGATAATCCACAACGACTACCTTAAAAAGAAAAAAGGCAATAAACGGCGAATATTATGCCAACGTATAGGACCGATTTAACGAGGATTAAAAAAAGTCAAGAAAAAAGTTCGTTTTTATCAAGATAATGCACGGGTGCAAACGTGTGTAGTCTCAATGGCAAAATGGCATGAATTGGGTTACTAATTGGTACCTTATCCGTCAAATTCTCCGGTTTTAGCCCCTAGTGACTATTTCATATTTCCAAACCTAAAAAAAATGGCTCAGTGAAAAGAGATTCAGATCCAACAATAAAATTATTGATCAAACAAATGCCTATTTTATGGACCTCAAAAAGCCCTATTTTCTGAAAGGAAAGCAAAAACTGGAGAAACGTTGGACTATGTGTATTGAGCTAAAATCTGTTTTTTTGCCCAAAAATAACTGTGTTTTATTCGAAAAGTCACGCAATTAATGTTACGCCCTCGTATCATTTATATGACTACCACAACTGGTTCGGCAGTACCTCATTCGATCAACCCAACTTTTCAGTGCATTTACGATAATTTCGGATCGAACCTCTTTCAATGGCAATATGGATTATATGTTTCAACGCTTCAATTATCTCTGTCAATCCAAAGGGCTCAAATCACAGCTCCGTGGCGGCATGTGATTTCAGCTGATTATTTGATTTTCAAACACAGTGCGTAAAATATCGATGGTTGCGTTAGTTGTGGACATGTGGCCCCATATTGTTTAAACCAAAAGCCGTCCAGTTATTCTCTAAAATTTTTGGAAACAAAAATTCGCTAAGCATTGCGTTGACAGTTACGACGGCTCCTAGTCCATTTTCGAAAGGAACGGCCGTTGTGCCAGAGAACATTGATCGTCAGATCGTCATGTAAAATACCCTGAGATAGACGCATCCTTGGGCATTTCTTCCACAAGCATACAGTCGATATTGCATGAATCCCGAACAATTTGGCAATCGCTCAAAAAGGCTCATGTCGATTGGTGCAAAGAAATTTGGAAAAAAAATACGATCGCGGTGCTTCAAAAGACGTTCACAGCTGACGAATCATGGATCTATGCGCATGAGCACGAACCAAAACAGCAATCGACCGTGTGGGTCTTCGAAGACGAGCCAAATTCATCGAAAGTTGTTCGAGGAAGAAGCACTTCCAAGCAAATGGTTGCCTGTTTCTTCGGCAAAACTGGTCATGTGGCGACTGTTCCGCTTGAGCAACATAGGACGGTCAATTCTGAGTGGTACACCACAATGTGTTTGCCTGAAGTCTTCGGAGAAATTCGAAAAACGAACAAGAGAAGACGAATCTTTGTGCACAATGACAATGCGAGCTCTCACACATCGGCTCAAACCAGCGCCTTTTTGACCGGCCAAAACGTCGAATTGATGAGTCATCCGCCGTACAGACCCGACTTGGCATCCAATGACTTCTTTTAATTCGCGCACATTAAGAAAAAAATGCGTGGTCAACGATTTTCGTTGCCAGCAGATGCTATTGAAGCGTTCAAAAACCATGTTTTGGAGGTGTCTCAATCGGAGTGGAAAAAGTGCTTCGACAGTTGGCTTGAGCGCATGCAAAAGTGTATAAATCATGCTGGAGATAACTTTGAAAAACAATAAAGCCATTTTTGATGATAAATATTAGCATTTTCATTTTTAGGCCAGATATATATATAACAGCCTAAGCTGGATTATGGTTTAAAGTCCAAGGTATATAGACACGTAAGCAACCTTGCATACTTGATCATATCCAGAACAGCGGTATGTGAAGGCGGCGATTTTTATGGGAAAATTAAGTTCTAAATAGCCGAAGTCGTTCTCGAATAGCCGAAGTCGTTCTAAAAAGTTACCGAGTGGGTATTTCATTCTTCTTCAAAAAATATTAACAGGAGATGGAAGTAACTTAGATCCCTTCATAATTAAGAAATAAACCATTAAACCGCTGAATATCCCGACAATCAATTTTGAAGTTTACACGGTAATAAGAAGCCCAGAGCTCCCTCGTCCAAAGAGCTCATATGTTGTTTGTACCTTGCGGTCACACATATATTTTATGAATAATAGGCATCTCAGTATAAAAAGAATATTTATTTGGATTTCAGATATTGTTTGCCAATCAAGCGGTTGCTCGAGAACATTGAGCAACGTGCAACGTAAACAAATGATGACATGTCATATTAGAACAAGAGACAAACATAAAAACACACACACACATACTCTTGCACAATACAAATACATACAGAATAATAATATCCGAGTAAACACTAATGATATGTCATGTTCAAATATGTAGGTATGTACTCGTATGTATAGAGTATGTCTGTATACATATTCACATCCAACGTAATCACATAAAAAAAACGGAGCCCAAAAAAAAACATGAGGATTATTGGGTTAGGATGACACAAAACTCATTATGGAAACATACATATCAGCCGCAGGCACCGTCCCACTCACACACACACTCACACACCATTATGCATAAGAGGTAATTTCCTGCATGAGGCGGAGGAAACCAAACGAGCCAGCGCCAGAGGATGCTGCCGGGATTGTGAGGTGAGTGTGTAAATAACAAATTAAAGTATGCAGGAGACCGCTGCACAGTAGTTCCAAACGAGAGAGTCCTTTTTGGAAAATTCGAAAAAAGGACTGCAAACGGCCCTTCAACACTTAATCAAGATTCCTGTTAGGATCTTTGCTAAATACCCTTCATCTCTTTCGTATACAGCTGACTTTTCGCCTCTGCTTGTGAGCAAAACAAGCAGAAATCGCTCAATTGATTCAGAAAATAAACACGGAGTTTATCTTCCTTTCTTTCTGGTAATTGTAATGCATTCATAATTTATCTAGTGACTAAATATAATTTCTAGAAATTCGTTGCCTATCGATGTATGAAAAATTTAAGTCGCTCAAATATGTGTATGACGGTGGGTTAAACACCGCCTCTATAAATGGTGGTCAAATTTTATGAGCCGATGTTAAATGTGAACCACACCTGAACGTCAAATTTGTTTCTGTATTTCATTTGATATTTATCAATTTTAGACTAACTCCATTTAAACTATGGAAAGATATACAAGCGAGCAACGTGTTAAAGTTACTCAGGCTTATTATGAAAATGAAAATCAATTTTCGAAGAAAATCATCTTCAGTGATGAGACACATTTCCACCTCAGTGGATTTGTCAATAAGCAGAATTGCCGCATTTGGGCGAATAATAATCCAAGAGTGGTTGTCGAAAAACAGTGCACCCACAAAGGGCGACTATTTGGTGCGGCTAATGGGCTGACGGAATCATCGGGACGTATTGTTTCCAAAATGAGGCCGGTCAGGCAGTTACTGTGAATGGTGTTCGCTATCGTGAGATGATAACGAACTTCTTAAAGCCCGAATTGGAAGATATGGATGTGGACGATATGTGGTTTCAACAGGTCGGTGCCGCTTGCCACAAAGCTAACGAAACAATGGATCTTTTGCGAGACAAATCAACATACTCCTTTTACTCAACATACATTCCTTTATGGTCCCTTTATATCAGCTTTGGTTATAATTTTCTGCTTTAATGCTAGAATCGGAGTTAAAATGTAGTCTATAAAGAGGCGGGGCCACAAACCAATGCATATCTAAAATAAATATTTCGTATCTCACTTTACTAAATTTTATCATAATCGGATGTAAAATCCGATATGTCGAAAGACAGGACTTTAAATCGTGAATGTGCTTTGTAGGAAAACTTCAACCAATATGGTCACCTTTAACCGTGGTTGGCTATTAAAATTGAACTAAATTCTAGTGCGACGGAACCGTAAAACCGGACAGACTTTTGTAAGGGGGCTTAATAGAAACATCGACAGATATGGTCCAATTTTTGGCACACACGGAGAACATATCAGTTGGAAATCGGTACGAGCTACAAATTTTCTGTTGGATAAACATACTTTCTGTCACCAACATTCTATTGCACTGATCGTTACATGGTCTGCCCTACCATAAGATGGTAAGTACAATAATATTACGATTCTTGCAAGCAAACAGTCGGTTATAACTACCGAATTCAGTTAACCAGTTGGATGCCACAACTGGTAGTTGCGACAACCAACCAATTATGAAGTATATACTAGGGTGGAGTGAAATTCAAAAAAAAAAAATTAACCTCGGAAAGAGATGTAGTCTGGGGTCCTAAAGAGGGGAAAACTAAAGAAAAAAATTTAAAAAAATTTTTTGGGGTCGCGCCACTCCCTAGAAATTTGGAAATTATCGCTATTTTGGCGTTGATTTTAGAAAAATCCTAAAAATTAACGACTTAACTTATTCGAAATTTAAAAGTTTGAGCTTGTTCAGTGCCCAAACAAAAGTATTTGAGGCAAATATGAGGATAATCGACTAATATTTGTAGCTTTGGTGGCGATTTCATTGTTCAGTCAATTTTCTGAAGAAGGGACGATTTGACTTATTTTACTTTTTGAAATTTTTGAACAATGAGAAAAAAATTTTTAAATTTTGTCATGCCCTTATTTCATTGTTTACGCTATTGCAAACATTTATTGACATAAAACTTTAAAATCGGTTCAGGGGTTAGGAAAATTCACGCCTTCAAACATGTATATTTGTTTATTTTGGCGCGACCCCTAAAATTTTTTTTAAATTTTTTTCTTTATTTTTCCCCTCTTTAGGACCCCAGACTACATCTCTTTCCGAGGTTAACTTTTTCAAATTAAAAAAAAAGCATGTATTCACTCCACCCTAGTATATACCAATAATTGGTAGTTCGCTGTTGTATCATATCACACTATCCAACAAAAGTTTTGACTTTCTCTGGGGTGAAGGATTTCTATAGAAATGAATGCCATATGTGATTACAGTAAATTTTTAAAATTTTCGTTAATTGCCTTTCCTGATGGGATGTCTTAAGTGAAATCATATTTGAAATCATATTAGGTTATTTTTGTATCTTTTATCATCCTATCTCGAAGATTGGAGTGTTCTTTTCGACCTTTTTCGAAGAAGCGAAAAAAAGTGAAAGCATTTGTCCAATTAATTTCTATTGATGGGTGTTCTTTTATAATGAATTTGTACAAATGTTTTTAAAAATACTGGTTTTGGGATTCAAATCTACTAAAATACTGTACTATCATTCTAGTATAGATCGTTTAAAATAAAATCAGAATATGTGACAGCGCATAGAGAAAGGGACCTAAGGGTAAAAAAATCAATTTTCCTTATTTTTTCTTTTTTGATGTGGACAACATCTGAGCATCGAATGAGACCGATCCCATGTCCCAAAAGTGTTCCCTCCCAGAGATATGCGCGTTTTATGAAAGTGAAGTCGACAATTTTAAGCGCAAATAGAAAGGGACCTAATCTTTAAAATGGCTCTCCTGAACAAAACTGGTTTTTAACCTTAAGCCGCTTTCTATTTTGCTCATCACATATATTAAAGATAAACTGTCACACTTCGTCGTTTTTTCACAAAAAATAAAGTTTAATGAAACTTAATGAATAAGTTATGTTCAGAATGGAAAATATTTTTTCGACCCATTTTTCTTAAAGTATATATTTTTTATCACATGTCACATTGAGGTATTTTGTGTCACGTTACCCTTAAGTAGCCGGAAATATTTAGGTTTAAATTTCCACTCTACTTCACTTAAATAAATTGCATACTCGACTTTATCTGACAATTTGTTGACTCTTTAATATTAAAATTGATTTTTTTGATCCTTTTTGACAAGCTGCTGCATTAAATCGATCTACTTCTTTCTGCATACAAACTTTATTAGATTCATTACATAATATTTGACCATAAGTTAGTTCAGTTAAAGACTTCTCTTGGTATTGATAACCGAATTCAAAGAGTTATTATAGCCAATAATCTATAACAACAACCATTACATTACGAATTCCGTTTCAAACTATCAGCCTAATAAGTTAGGGTTACCAATACTTTGTTCAACCGATATTGTGAGTTCCAACTTCTGAAAATTGCCGTGTACCCAATCAACATTCGGTTGTGGCGAAAATTTGTTCTCTGCGTGCACGGTTAATTATAGATTACACAATGAATGCACTTTACTGAATTTGAGCAAAATCCGTGTTGATAGGGTGATTGCGAGGGCTCGTAACTCTCTATACGAAATTTAGCTAGAAACGTATATAATATGTGGCTGGCTCCTAAAGCTGCAGATTAGAACTGATATGGATCAATTTCAATAGGGTTCTTCTTTGGACTTAACATATAGAATAGGGTGAACCGATTTGTAAGGAAAAAGTTTGTCGATATTGTGCCATCGATTTTACCATAGCTTTTGGCATGAGGAAAACAAGTTCCACTACGGCATATAAAAAACAAATCATTTTCAAGGCGCCCAAATTTCACTTATTTGACTTTTCCTCAACTTTTATTTTGAAGGGTTTTTTAGAAGGTAATACAAATATATTTTTTTAAATATTACCTTGCCAAGGTGACAAGCTTTCATGCCAAAAGCTATCAAAAAATGACGACAGATAACATTGCTTAATCGAGCCACCCTAATACGCAACGTACCAAGTTTTGTGGGCGTTTAGCTTCATCTTTGCGACCTGTACAAAAATAGATGGATAGACAGAGAAACGGAATGATCGCTTCTCTCGTACAATTATTTTAGACCCTATGGCGCAAAACCCGTTTAGTAAAAAACATACACATATGCTTGAACATTGAAATCAAATTTCATTTCACTTCGATATATGCATGTATTTTCAAAATCTGTCTAAAATTTGAGTTCGGTCGGATGGACCGTAACGACATACAGGATAATCGTTTTAATCAAATCGGGCGATCGATCAATAGTAGATATGGACATATTGGAACTCAAATTTAATTGGTTCTCATATTAAAGCAAATTCCACTAAGAATTTCAAGTTAGAAATGTGGTCGAACCTATGGACCCAAAAATGTCCGAAAACGGCTCTTATTTTTAAAGAAGTGAGCACAAGTAACAAATGACATATGAGAATTTGAGTATAAAAGCAAATTTTATTAGGAATACTATAATGGATATAGTTTGAGCAGTTTGCTGTGATTGGTGATAAACTCATATATCCTGGTAGCCCAAAAATATCCTTTTTGTGAAAAACCATCGACCAGTAGGAAAACGCATTCAAATTAAACCAAAGCGTTTATTTGTTTTAATGATTTTAATTAAATTGGGTGTTAACTCATGTACCAAGGCCACTATGGTCCCGCAGATTACTTTTCTTGACCAAAACTCAATTTTTATACGATCATTAAATGAATTCTGTTTACGAGAATCTTATAGCTAACACTTAGAGACAACTAAAATCATATTTTGTTTTTAGGGCGGCAAACCATCGAAGTTGATTCTCTAAAAGTGTTCATAAATACGAGGGCGACCGCAAAACTAACTGGCCTGGCACATTTTCTGTTTACTAGCAACTTTTTTTTTGTTTTTTAAAAGCAATCTTTTATAAGTTATCTGTCAAAATTTCCGAAATATTTAATGATTATTTTCTTTGTTACAGGTGATTGAAGTAAACAAGCTTTATAATTTTTGAAAAATGGAAAATAAAGAGTTACGTGCGGTAATTAAACACTTTTATAAGGTTATACGCCTCAATTAATCAAAGATGAATTGGATTCTGTTCATGGTGATAATGCACCATCATACTCCACCGTGAAATCCTGGGTTCAACAATTTAAAATGGGTCGTTCAAGTACGGAAGATGAACAACGCTCTGGAAGACCGGAAACTGCTACTAAAGGGTGTTTTTTATTGAGGTATAGAACTTCGAATTGAAATAAAACACAAGAAAATCGTTTTAATGTCCATCAATATGGCTTTATTGGAAGGATAATTTTATGCCATTAATGCTTAAATATGATTTTGGGCATGTGGCCGCCGCGGCTGGCTCGAATAAAGCCAATTCTACAGGTCCATTTTCAACCACTTTTTCGAGCATATGGGGGCCGTATGTTGGCAATAACGCCACGAATGTTGGCTTCCAAGTCCCCTAACGTGTTTCTGGTTTGTTGGCGTAGTCGAGCGACTTCACATATCCCCAAAGAAAATAATCCAATGGTGTCAAATCACACGATCTTGGTGGCCAATTGACAGGTCCATTCCGCGAAATTATGCGCTCATCGAATGTTTCCTTCAATAATTCGATTGTGACGTGCGCTGTGTGGCATGTAGCGCCGTCTTGTTGGAACCACAACTCATCCACATTCATGCCATCCAATTCGGGAACAAAATAGTCGGTTATCATGGCTCTATACCGGTCTCCATTAACGGTAACTGACTCTCCAGCATTATTTCGGAAGAAGTATGGCCCAATGACTCCACCAGCCCATAGAGCACACCAAACAGTCAGTTTTTGTGGATGTAATGGCGTCTCAAGGGTATCATGTGGATTCTCTTCACTCCAAATGCGGCAATTTTGCTTGTTGACGTAGCCATTCAACCAAAAATGAGCCTCATCACTGAACAAAATTTTGTGATGAAAATCAGCATCGAGATGAATCTCATTTTCGGCCCATTTTGCAAGCGTTGTTCTTTTGTCAACCTGTTCATGATGAAATGGCAAACCAAACTAAATATTAATCACTTGACAGCTGACAAAATGGCCGCCAGTTAAAAAAGTGATGCCAACTTAAAGTTCTATACCCCAATAAAAAACACCCTTTACTATTGAAAACATTAGAAAAATATTTAATGAAGTGACTAAAGATAGACGAATAAAGCTCAGAGAACTTGCTGATATTGTTAAAATACACGAAAAACAAGTTTGGAGTATTTTACATGATGAACTCCACATGAAAAAGCTATCCGCAAGATGGGTGCCGCGTTTGTTGACTTTGCCGCAAAAAATCGTCCGTTTGACCAATTCCGAGGAGCTTTTAGCGATTTATCAGCAATAGAGTTCTTGCGCCGATTGATAACTGTTGATGAATCATAGATCCATCTCTACATCCCAGAATGCAAAGAACAGTCAAACAATGGATAGAAGCTGGTAAAAGTGGTCCCAAGAAGGCGAAAACTGTTAAGTCAGCAGGAAAAGTAATGGCCACAGTATTTTGGGATGCAAGGGGCATAATATTTATTGATTATCCTGAGAAAGGAAAAACTACAAATAGTGAATATTATTGTGCATTATTGGATCGGTTGAGTGAAGAAATCCAGATAAAACGACCGCATTTAGAAAAAAAAGTTCTTTTTCATCAAGATAATGCTCCTTCACACACCGCATTTTTAACTCAACAAAAACTGGCCGAATTACGATTTGAAATTGCTCCGCATCCACCATATAGTGCAGATTTAGCTCCTTCTGATTATTTCGTGTTTCCAAACTTAAAAAAAAATTCTCGGTGGCAAAAAATTTTCGTCCAATAGCGAGGTTATTGCTGAAACTGAGGCATATTTTAAAGGTCTTGAAAAATCTTATTTTTCGGATGGAATTAAAAAACTTGAAAAACGTTTGATGAAGTGTATTGAGTTGGAAGGAGATTATGTTGAAAAATAAATAATAATAATTCCAAAAAAACGGTTCTTCTTATGTTAGGCCAGTTACTTTTGCGGTCGCCCTCGTAGAATTCCATGTGTTCTTTTTTAGTGTTCAGTTCAAGTTGCGTCTGTTAACGATAAGCACGTGTTTAGTGAAACCAAAAATATGGGGTAACGAAGATGAAATTCAGTACTTCAATTATATAATACAAAACATTAAAAAGAAAAATGTGTTGGTACAAATATGTTACTTGTTCTTTTGGGATAAATTTTGGGATTTTTTTTTGTTATTTTTTTTTTAATTCATGCAAGCTTTTAAAATTTTCCTTAGACTTTTTAAGCATAAAAACAAAAAGCAAAATTCGAAAAAATAGTTTAGTACATTTTGAGCAAGTATCAATGTGCACTTTTTAAGTAAAAAATGTTCCTTTCAGACTTCTCCAGTTTGCAAAATTCTGCACTATTTAATATTTGGCTGACAAGAGAGAAGTTGAAAAGGACGCTCTGTTGAATTATATTCTAAACAAAAAAGGATTTGAGGACCTATAAGCAGATCTAAACCATCAGTTGTCAATAAAAATTGAGCCTTTTTGCAATAACTTGAAGTGGAGTGTCCAATGAACGTTAGTTCACGGGGAACTGGGCGCCCACAACAACCGTATTCTGAAAAAACTAAGCGCAGCAAATGAAGACAGGCGGCAGACTAGTCAATTTCTCAGAGTAACAAAACGGATCTGCTATTTCGGTCAGCAGCAGCGTTAGCGTTTCTCCTTGAAAACAATTTTTCTAAACGACAATATCGTACTGCAGTATTCGCAATTTCCTTCTTACAAACACATTTTAGAATATACGAAAAATAATATTCAATTAATTTTGTTGCTATTAACGATTATAATTTTTTATTCAATTTATATTTTTATGGATGTTTATTTTCTGTCCCTGAAAATACACAGTATTCCCTTGCAAAATCTAATATTCGCTAAAATTCAAATTCCAAACCAATCCTGATTTAAAGCTACTCAAATATGATTGAACATTACTTGAAGTGGGTGCACATCTAAGAGTTTTTTTTTGTCAACAGTCTTATTAAAATTAAGTTAGTCGTGTTTGTCACTCGTTACGAAAGTTCACACTTAAGTTGGTCATTCCCCTGTGTTGTTTTTTAAAAAGATAATAAGTGTTTTTTGTGTTTACTGCAAGTATAAACTTCCAGCTCAAGTCAATTTTGTAAGGATAAGTACTTAAATAAACATTTCAGGGGTTTTTGTAGAAATTCATCATTCCCCTGCCAAAATTTTTCACAGGGGAATGACGATTAACAGATTTTTTTTCTTTTATTATTTTTACAAAAAAACTGAATTAAAATTAATTTGTTGATTTTAAAGAAAAAATACTATATATTTTATTGTCTTCGTCATTTCTCTGTTCAATGAGTCAGTACCCCCCTGGAGGTCATATTTTTAAATTGTTGCATTATTCCGTTAAACATTTTGATGTGTACCTTTTAAAAACGACTAGTCTTTCTTAGAACTAAGACATCTACCTGAATTAAATATTAAATTCTGCAAAAAAATCGAATTCCAAAAATAATGTCGAAATTGGCCCATAATCTCAAAATCACCCATAAGCACATCTTAACCATCAGTTGTCAAAACAATTGAGCCTTTTTTGCATTAATTTGGTAGCAAAGTTGACAAAATGTCACAGAAATGTAAATTTTTTTCAAGAAAAGTTTTCGGATTGGCTAAATTCAAAAGCAGTCTTGTAAATAAATATAAATATGACAATGTCTACCTCAAAAGTGGAGTGTCCAATGAACGCTACTTCACAGGGAACTGGGCGCCCACAACTACCGTATTCCGAGAAAACTGAAGGCAGCAGCGTTAGCGTTTCTGCTTGAACACAATTTTTCTAACGCAATGAAAGCATGCAACGCAACTCCATCATTTTTCCTTCTTACAAACACATTTTAGAAAATGCAGACCAAGTGGAATAATTCTTAGCGGAAAAACGTGCAAGAGTTCCATTAAAGATGTTGTTAAATTCGTACTGCTTCACGAATTGTTGAGACACAACATGAAGTAATAATACAAGCAGTCATGACGACCACTCAGAGATTGAATACTATACACTGAATTAAAATAAAATATTTTAATCCAATGTACTCGTAAGCAAAATATAATTTTCAATTTAAAAAACTATAATGTACGAGTATTATTTTTCAATCAGTATACTCGTATCACTTGATATTGAAACCAGAAAATTTTACTAAGTATTTTATTTCAGATGAAAATATTGAATATAGTACACACTCCTTTGAACTAACATAGATTTTCTGATGTCGCTGTCTGAAAAAGGGGCGCGGCACAGCCCCCTTCCACCTTGGATGTTATTCATACTGTACGAACAACATACATTTCAAATTCCATCTTCATACTTCTTATAGTTCATGCTCGTAAGATATAGCCGTGTGAAGTTTGAAGCTATATAACACGCCCATTGATCAAATTCCGCCCATTTTTTGTTGGATCCCGAATTTTGTCTTATTCATCGACACAAATTTTCAAGGCGATAGGTGCATCTTTCATCCAGATATTGCGTTCTCAAAAATAGGGTCCAATGAGCGGTGCCACGCCCCTTTTTCCAAAAAGAATTATAGCCTACGTTACCCTACTCCTATGTGATTCTAAAGATTCCATGAACATTTCATCAAAATCGGTCCATCCGTTTTGTATCGAATAGTTTTGGCGAAGAAAAGTGGTCCGCTGGACCATAGTGCAAGGGCCCAAAACGACCCTTAAGTTGAAAACAAGCGATTATTGGAAAATCTAAAAGTATGAGTACTCAAATGATATAAAATTTCATTATAAATCCAAATTTTGGATCCCTAGGTCATTTCGTTTAAAACAAACTACTTATGGGAATTCTAGTTTTGTGGGAATTCTATTTTATACTTATTTTGTTCTGAATTATTTTTTTTATTTTTTTGGAGCATTTGTCATTTCCATTCCAAAAAGCTCTTGTGTTGGACAGTGTTGATATACGAGGGCGGTTCGTATAAAGTTAAGTGTTTTGAAAACTTCCATCTCTGCTATGAACACATGTTAAATTTTGTTTCGATCTGGCAGCTCCTTCATATAGAAGCAGGTGTTCACAAAAGACGCATCCGCGATTTTTTTACAATGGAAAAATTAGAAATGCGTGGTGTCATTAAATATTTAATAAAAAAGGTGTATCGGGACAAGAAATTCATAATAATATGGTGAATGTGTTAGGTAAAAGTGCTCCTTCATATGCAACAGTAAATAATTGGGTTGCTGAATTTAAACGTGGTCGTACAAGCAGTGAAGATGAACTACGTAGTGGACGTCCAAAAACAGCAACATCAACAGAAATTGTAGCCAAAGTGCATGATATGGTATTAAATGATCGACGAATAAAAGTGTGTGAAATAGCTAATATCATGGGCATCTCAAATGATCGAGTCCATTTAATTTTGCATGAAGAACTACAGATGAAAAAGCTTTCTGCAAGATGGGTGCCGCACTTGTTAACAGTCGACCAAAAACGCATAAGAATGAACATTTCTCAGGCTTGTTTGGATCGTTTTCAGCGAAATAAAATGGAGTTTAAGCGTCGTTTCATAACTGTTGATGAGACATGGATCCACCACTATACTCCAGAGACAAAAGAACAATCCAAACAATGGACTGAAGCTGGAGGAAGTGCCCCAAAGAAGGCAAAAACAATTCAATCGGCTGGTAAGGTTATGGCAACGGTTTTTTGGGACTTCAAAGGTATTTTATTGATTGAGGGTAAAACAATAAATTCAGAGTACTATTGCAACCTTTTAGATCAATTAAATGTACAAATTCGAGAAAAACGTCCTGGCTTACAACACAAAAAAATAATTTTTCATCAAGACAACGCACCAGCGCACAAGAGTGTTTTAACAATGGCTAAAATTAACGAATTAGAGTAAGAGTTGCTTGACCACCCACCTTATTCTCCTGATTTAGCTCCCAGTGACTTTTACCTGTTCCCAAATCTAAAAAAATTCCTTGCTGGCAAGCGTTTTACCTCAAATGAAGATGCAACTACAGTTGTAAACCACTATTTCGAAGACCTTGAGGAAAACTATTTTAATCAAGGGATAGAATTGCTAGATAAGCGTTGCACTAAGTGTACTGAAGTTTCAGGAGATGATATTGAAAAATAAAAATATTTTTGAAAAACTAACTATTCTCTTTCATTGATAGGCTAAGAACTTTCCGAACCGCCCTCGTAAGCCAGTCCAGCGAAGGTGTCTAATGGACTCCTTCCGCCATCAACAGTACAGCTTCTGCAGTATTAGTAGCAACGATATATTAAGTGAAACGTCAGGTCCTATTAAAGCCAGCAGCGTGCGAGAGCCTTTCATATTCAGTGCTCTCTTCCCCCTAAATGTGAAAAGATTTTCGAGTTGTTTTAACTGAATTTTCTCTATAAATCCATTAGATACCACCGTGCATGGTACGAGTATGTACGAGTATGCATATGAATTTAAGCTGTTTTCAATACACTTCCAAAGTGTTTTTCTTTAAAATGATGTCAAGCTTTGCCTTATCATTGTTTGTTTGATTCCATCAAAATTATTCATTAATCTTTTTATCCATTCAATTCTTCTTTAATGTTTTTTGCTAAAATAAAAATTGAACAGACAATAAGACCATAAGAACATGCAGCCCGGGAGAAAAAAATCTCATCAATTTTATATTTCTCAACCCATCAAAACTTTGGTTGGCAACAATGGCTACAGACGACGCAGTGATGCATTATAAAAGTTTTTTTTTTCAAACCGTTCAAAAGCAACAGCAGAACATTTCTTCATTAGTTTTTAAGCTGATGGCATTAATGATGATTGAACATTACGCCAAAGGAATCGGCAAAAACTTTGACAATTTGTGTTGCCATGTCTGCGGGAGTTAAACGATATTTTTTATTTTGGTTTTCCTTTTAAGAAGACAATTGCATTTTTAGCTTTTGAACAAATATTAAAGAAACGGTAGCCGATTCATTTATTTTATTAAAGACACAAATGAAACGTCTTAAGACTAAATCTCCATGGTTTCCCCTTTGAACTTTAGTTTTCAGCATCGATGCAACTTTTTAAATGCAAACAGATTTCCAATAAAGGAAAAAATATAAATCCTGGCATTACGAGTGGTGATTATGATGTATGTTGTCAATGTCCCTAACAATGACACAATTTAAAATGCATTTTTTTAAACATAAAATCGATTACAGCCAATTATTCTGTTGATGTGCAAACACAAATTTTAATTACTTTAACTTAAAACTACATCGAGTTAAAGTTAAATTGTTATTAAAAACCTACAACATTCAAGTGCGTACGAGAGTAAGCAAATGTGGTTTTGTGGGGTTAAAAAGGAAACTTTTGCAAATCGTTTTTGAGGTGTACGCCTAACCAGAAACTGTGGTTTCAGTGGCTGGCCAGTATCGTCCGAACAAAATCCTGTTGAAATCGTTTAAATAAATATTTGCATAGCAGAGAATATTATACGTAACATGCATAGCATAGATGTTCGACAAATTTAAACAATACGAAAATAAAAGAAAACTAAAGTTTTACTCGTTCAGAACTATATTCTAGACGAGGGCAATATAAGAGCTAAACTGGATTTAAAAGCTGAAAACTAAACCGAAGAGATATAATTCTATTAACCGATATACAGAGAAATCCTCTGGAATTAGATTTGGCGAATGTTCATATGAGCATCAAAAAACTGTCTCGGAATTCAAGCAGATAATACCGAACTTATACTCCTTACAAGGATCCATCGAATTCCGGCAAGAGAATTTCGTTTTGGGAATCTACACACAGAAAAAAATAGTGCGAAATCGGTCCGAACTACAAATATTCGGTTGGATAAACATACTTTCTGTTGCAATGACCAACATTCTATGCTATTGATGGTAATATGGTTCGACATACCATAAGACGGTAGCTACACCGATATTACGATTCCTACAGCCAATAAGTCGGTTTTACTAACTGAATTCAGTAAAACTATAGGTTGACACAACTGGGGGTTATGACAACCAACTAATTACACAGTACAACAGCCAATCTGGGGGGTGAGAAATTCCAAGTCAGGGTGATGGTACTAGGTCAGTATATTAAAACCCTCAAAGGGTTTTGCGTTCGTATGTGCCAGTTTTATGACCTTTTACATTTTTTCCTTATCTTGATGTTTTTTCGCTTAGTTGTAAAATGTTGGCAAAAACGTAGTTTGACATAACTCGAGAACGACTAGTTCGATTTTGCTGAAATAAATTGAGAAAAATTAATAATTACATTTTCTTTAATCCATTAATATACTGTTTCTCTACCAAATCAACATTTTTGCAATTAGAAATAAATTTATGAAGAAAAGTTTGCCAAAAAAAAAATTTTTTTTTTTTTTTAAACATATAAATCCCGAACGGAAAAACGTGTAGAGTCTTATAACTTTCACGTAAAGTCACATAACCTATAAACAAAATGCGACATAGATCATAGAAATCGATTAACGCGTTCTGCTTTTATTTACAATTAAGTGAAGTTACTGGCACATACGAACGCAAAACCCTTTGAGGGTTTTAATATACTGACCTAGTACCATCACCCTGACTTGGAATTTCTCACCCCCCAGACAATAACCCCAAAAATGTTCCACAGTGTTATAAAGTACATGTTACTTTCGTAGCAATCATTGGTGGTGACAACAAATAAATTCTTTATAACCAAGGGCGAGAAAGTCCTAAACTACGAGGGCGACCGAAAAACTAACTGACCTGGCATATTTTCTGTTTTACTAGCAACTTTGTTTTTTAAAAGCAATCTTTTATAAGCCATCTGTCAAAATTTCCGAAATATTTAATGATTATTTTCTTTGTTACAGTTGATTGAAGTAAACAAGTTTTATAATTTTTGAAAAATGGAAAATAAAGAGTTTCGTGCGGTAATTAAACACTTTTATATGAAAGGTTATACGCCACAAATAATCAAAGATGAATTGGATTCTGTTCATGGTGATAATTCACCATCATACTCCACCGTGAAATCCTGGGTTCAACCATTTAAAATGGGTCGTTCAAGTACGGAAGATGAACAACGCTCTGGAAGACCGAAAACTGCTACTACTATCGAAAACATTAGAAAAATATTTAATAAAGTGACTAAAGATAGACGAATAAAGCTCAGAGAACTTGCTGATATTGGTAAAATATACGAAAAACAAGTTTGGAGTATTTTACATGATGAACTGCACATGAAAAAGCTATCCGCAAGATGGGTGCCGCGTTTGTTGACTTTGACCCAAAAAATCGTCCGTTGGACCAATTCCGAGGAGCTTTTAGCGATTTATCAGCGTAATCCAATAGAGTTCTTGCGCCGATTCATAACTGTTGATGAAACATGGATCCATCACTACATCCCAGAATGCAAAGAACAGTCAAAACAATGGATAGAAGCTGGTAAAAGTGCCAAGAAGGCGAAAACTGTTAAGTCAGCAGCAAGTCGAAAGTAAACCACAGTATTTTGGGATGCAAGGGGTATAATATTTATTGATTATCTTGAGAAAGGAAAAACTATAAATAGTGAATATTATTGTGCATTATTGGATCGGCTGAGTCAAGAAAACAAGATAAAACGACCTCATTTAGAAAAAAAGTTATTTTTCATCACGATAATGCTCCTTCACACACCGCATTTTTAACTCAACAAAAACTGGCCGAATTACGATTTGAATTTGCTCCGCATCCACCATATAGTCCAGATTTAGCTCCTTCTGAATATTTCTTGTTTCGAAATTTAGAAAAATTTCTCGGTGGCAAACAATTTTCGTCCAATAGCGAGGTTATTGCTGAAACTGAGGCATATTTTGAAGTTCTTGAAAATTCTCATTTTTGGGATGGAATTAAAAAAACTTGAAAACGTTTGATGAAGTGTATTAAGTTGGAGGGAGATTATGTTGAAAAATAAATAATAATAATTCCAAAAAAACGGTTCTTTTTATGTCAGGCCAGTTACATTTGCGGTCGCCCTCGTAGTTTAGGACTTTCTCGGCGGGTGGACGGTTTGTTTTTCAAATGAAAGAAATGAAGAATGCTTCTGGTAAAATCCCAAAAGGACGAATTATTTTTTATGGGGCAAGGAATTTTTTTATTTTGTTATGCTAGACCATATGTGATAAGTTAAAAAGTAGTAACTGTTCCTTCGTTTTGTCGAATTTTTGTGATGTGATGATGATGAAATCGTATGGAGATTATTTTCGTAGAACATTTTACGAACCTATCTTTAAGATTAGAGAGTCCTCTTGTAAAAGAGTGAAAAAATGGTTGTGCAATTATTTTTAGTTATACTTGTAAAATTTTAATGAGGGGCGATTTTTTAAGCAAAATTTTTTATGATTTTTTTTTAAAATAACCTACAAAATCTAACCGATAGGAAAGTACATATGGGTATTTCCAGGGAAAAGTCCACCGTGACTCAAAAATGAAAAGTTCACAAATATTATTTTTCTCCTTGTATTGTTAAAGAGAAATATTCAAAATTATTTAAATTGAAGAGTTCAAAGCTTTCCTTAGTCCGATGTTGAGATATCGGGCTACAAATTGAAGGTTTACATTTTGCTCAGTTTTGTTTATTTCTAAGAGAATCTTCGCTTTACAATTTACATTTCTAAGAGTAATTGTTCTAATCCACTCTTATAGTAAACCTTTAGCTATAACAACAACTAACCATAAAAAAAATACAAAAGACCAAACAAATATCAGTTAACGGTTAAATTTTGATTTGCTTTTGGGGACATTCTAAGGTAACGTCACGTCATATAAAAAGCATTTTTTGTCATTATCTCAACGCTGACGGTCGCAAATCAAGTGTAATTTCGGATTTTAACGAAGGTTAATAAAGTAATCCAATAATAATAAATAACTCGGCTTTTAAGGAAGTAGTTAATTTTATATTGAATTGCAAAAGTGTGTCACGTTACGCCAGATTGTAAGTAATTTTCTTGCAAACTATTTTTTTTTATTTCTTTTAGTTATTGTTGTTGTCCTTATGGTCAGCTCTGTTTTTACTTTAAATTAAATTTGTTTTTTTTTTAATTTACATTCAATTGTGATTTATACAGATGGTATCATCTACTGAAAGTAAAAATAGTACAAAGCGCTATCGGCAAAAATTAAAATCAGATCCAATACGGCTGGAGATAAGCCGTGAAAGGGCAAGAGAAAGAGCAACAAGATACAGAAAAAAGTTGCTGAAATCAAAGGGTTATGATAGTAATGAGATGAGGGTAATGAAAGTAAAAGAACAAAACCGTAAACGGCAACAACAATATCGTTTAAAAAAGAAGAATGAAGAAAAAGACAGCTTGACAGTTAAACAGCCCTACAACTGCAAACAAACCTTAGGAAAGGCTTTAACCAAAGTCAACAAAGCCCTGCCGGTTGACCCAGAGAAAAGAGCGTATGTCGTTGATTTGATTTATAAAAAATATGGCACGTATGGTGCATCATCTTCAAAACCGCAGGTAGAATCGGCAATAGAAGAAAAAAAGCAATTAATTAAGGAGTTTTATTTGCGAGCCGATATTAGTGTTCAAGCTGCAGGTCGAAAGGAGACATTAATCGTCGATGGGAAAGTAGTGGCCAAGCGCTATATGTTGCTGACTGTTTCAGAGTCCTATGAATGTTACAAAAAGGAGCTAGGTATTGACTATCTTAGTAAGTCGGCATTTTATGAATTGCGACCAAAGTACGTGCAATTATCAGGCAAGATGCCAAATAATATGTGCGTGTGTAAGTACCATGCCAATTTTGCATTTATTTTAGAAAGCAGTGCAATGATCATAAAGTCATTTTCATCAAATTTTGAAACTTTTCTAAAATCTGCCTGTTGCAACATTGAAAATGAAAAGTGTATGACCAGTAATTGCAGAAATTGCGTTAGGGATGTGAAAAATGAGTTAGTGCCCGTAGCATATTATTCATTAATGGATAAAATAATTAAATGGAAACATTGGCGCAATGTGGAAAACCGGATTGTATTGACACAAACCGAAGGGTCTCTATCTGATCTCTTATATGAATTAGATGCCCAGTTGCCCTTTTTTAAACGCCACTTTTTTGTTAAACGTTCCCAGCAAAATTATTTTGAAACGCGAAAAAAATATATTAAGGCCGGAGACCTAGTTCTGCAAATTGATTTCGCAGAGAATTACAGGATAATTTTTCAAAATGAGATACAGAGCGCACACTTCAGCTACCGCCAAGTTACGATCTTTACATGCGTTGCTTGGCTGATTGGCGGAGTGAAATCCTATTCAAGCCATAACAAGTTCGATGTTTACTGCTTTTTGACCAAACTGGTGAAGATGATCAAAAATGAACATGGGCAATTCCAAAATCTTTATGTTTTTTCGGATGGATGCAGCTCTCAATTTAAATATAAGTTCATTGCTCGAAGTTTGCCTGATTTTGTTTCTGAATTTGGTTGCAAGGTGTTAGAGTGGAATTACTTTGCAACTTCTCACGGCAAAGGTGCTGTCGATGGGATAGGAGCAACCATAAAACGAAAAGTTTGGCAGATGACAAAAACAAACAATTTAATTTTACAAAATGCGCTTTCATTTTATGAATGTGCTCGAAATAACGTCATTGGGGTAAATTTAATATACATTTCCTCAGAGCAAATAGACATGTTTTCTACTTCGTTAACTGAAAAGTGGAAGGAGTTACCTAAAATACCTGGTATCCATCAAATTCATTTTTTGTCATGCAGCGAAGACATGCAAATAAAAGCAGCTGAAACTGCATTTTCGCATAAATCTATTATATAAGAACTGTACATATATAATTTCCTTATGACTATCTTAACTGTTTTTTATAATCATTATCTTAATAAATAATATTAATATAATACCTAAAATTTATGTTGTATATGTGTTAAATAATTTTTTAAAAACAATCTGAACTAAAAATTTCCCACGGCAATTTTAGTAACGTAACGTCACGTCAGACACAGAGGCTAATAAAGAAAAAAATAGAAAAAGTTTCTAAATTTTATAAGTTGGATAATAAACTAATATTCCTCTAAATATTAGTAAAAAATGTTGCATACAAAAGGTCTTGGTAAATTCGCAGAGTTTTGTAATTTTGTAATTCAAGAAAAACCCCACTTCCCTTTTTTGTCACGTCACGTCAGCACATATTTTTTCTTCTATCTTTAAATCCTTACAGTCGATTATTCTAATTTTTTTACTGAATATAGTACTATTCAATAGCTACGTAAATATATAGGTCTCTTTTAAAAAAATCGACTTTTTCCTTTTTTTTTTTAACTTTCTTTCGTACAAATGTCACGTCACGTCATTTTGGAAATACCCATATGTGACAGCGCATAGAGAAAGGGACATAAGGTTAAAAACAAGTTTTGTTTAGGAGAGCCATTTTAAAGATTATGTCCCTTTCTATTTGCGCTTACAATCGTCGACTTCACTTCCATAAAACGCGCACATCTCTGGGAGGGAACACTTTTAGGGCATGGGATCGGTCTCATTCGATGCTCAGATGTTGTCCACATAAAAAAAATTAAAATTGATTTTTTTACCCATAGGTCCCTTTCTCTATGTAGAGAAAGGAACCTAGTTTAAGATTGCGTTGGTTCGAGCTGTGGCCAATTTGCCAATGGACGAGGTTCGTGCAGCTATTGAGGATTGGCCAGTGCAACTTAAGGCGTGTAAGGGCAAAAGGCGGACATTTCGAATAAGAAGATTCTTTTTGGATGCAATATACATCAATAAATATAATAAAAAATATTTAGTCCAAAACATCCAGAACTTTTTATTTTACAGCATAAAACGTCTGTAACAGTATTTATGTCCCTACTGAGTACAAAAATTCAAATCAAGTGTGGAATCTTTATTGTTCATTCGAAATGACATTTTATGTCATTTAATTTTTGAATATAATTTCCTTCAAATATTGGCCACAACTACGCCTCAGGGTGTCCATTCTGAGGTTCCAATTTTGTATGACTCGTTCGAGCATTTCGACCGGTATGGCGTTAATGACACACCGTGTTCTTCGCGGTGTAAGTCTTTCCATCATGAAATGACAAACAATAATTAAAGGAAAAAGGAAAGGCAAAAAAATAAAGTTTAACACAACTCACGAGTAATAAGTGAAAAAACCCTATTGAAAAAATACCTCTACATTGACCACCCGTTACAATATCACAAAACATGAACCTATAATTCCACCAGCCCATAAACCACACCAAACCATGGTTTTCGCTGTGTAAGGCTTTCTATGATGAAATGGCAAACACTACTGCAAAGAAAAAAAATATAGCTTAACACTTCTTACGCGTAATAAATGAAAACACCCTATTGAAATAAATACCTCTAGACTGATACTACGTTACAAATTTCAAAAATATGGACCTATGATTCCACCAGCCCATAAACCACACCAAACCATGGTGTAAGTCTTTCTATAATGAAATGGCAAACAATACAGAAGAAAAACAAGTAAAAAATGTTAAGTTTGGCTGTGCTGAACTTTGGATACCTTCCCCGAGATTCCCAAATAAAACCAAATTTGGTGCGGAAGTGTGGTCTATATAGAAATCTTTATGTGCAAAATTTCATTTCGATAGGTCAAGCTTGTGGTGAGTTATCGTCATATTATTTCTCAGAGCCCATGAGACCGTTTGTGTGGGAGGTACCAGTAGGACTTTTCCGATCTCAATAGAATTTGGCGCAAAGGTGTGTTCTGTGTAAAAATCTTTATGTAGAAAATGTTATCTCGATAGGTCAAGTTTGTAGTGAGTTATTGTCATATTATTTTTCAAGGCCCATGAGACCGTTTGTGTGGGAGGTACCAGTAGGGCCTTTCCGATCTTAGCCAAATTAAGTGCAAAAGCCTGTTCTATCTATTAATCTTTATGCCGAAAATTTCGTCTCGATAGGTCAAGTGTGTGGTGAGTTATTGTCATATTATTTTTCAAGGCCCATGAGACCGTTAGTGTGGGAGGTACCAGTAGGACTTTTCCGATCTCAACCGAATTCAGCGTAGAAGTGTGTTGTATATAGAAATCTTGATGTGTAAAATTTCATTTCGATAGGTCAAGTTTGTGGTGGGTTATAGTCATATTATTTCTCAAGGCCCATAAGGCCGTTTGTATGGGAGGTACAAGAAATGGTGGCCCAATATAAACTATTTTTACGTACATGATTTCGCCTCTATAGAGATTATTATTTGCAAAATTTCAGTGATTTTGCTCAAGAAACTGGACGGATATTTTCAAATAAAAAAATAATTTTTATGAGGTAGTGTCGGTTGGGGGTCTCCAACACCAACTTCCCGTAGAGCTATATAGTCCATTTTCAATACCAACCATGCTAGGTTAATTACACATGTTTGTGCCAAATTTCAGCTCCGTAGCTGTTTTCATGCAGGCTCTATCTTGTTTTGAACAGACGGATAGACGGACAACATGTCTAGATCGTCTTATAATTTTACGAGGATCAAGAATATATACACTTTGTTGGGTCTCCGATGATTATTTCAAGCTGTTACAGAGAGAATAACAAAACTAATATACCCTCCATTGTATGGTAGAGGGTATACAAATATAGGGAAATTCCTTCGACTACCCAACACAATATTTTTAAAGCAGACAAGAGTCTATCACAACTTTTGCCGCCAGTCAGATGGTCAAAAGATCCTTGATATCGTGGCTAACACAAGAACAATTTTTCTACCCTCCATTCTTCTATATTCTCGCACTACTGAAAGGTATATTTACTTTGTCATTCCGTTTGAAACATCTCGAAATACTGCTCGGAGATCCCATATATTAAAATATTATAAACAGTATAAATCGTAAAATTCTAGGATAGTCTAGACAGATCCGTCTGTCTGTCTCTCTGTCTGTGGAAAGGAAACTACAGAGGTCGCACTACTGAAGCTAGGTGGATGAAATTTTGTAGAAATATTATGGTGAACTTTTTTCTATCCAATATAGCAGTTTAATAACATTTTGAAGAATATTTGGTTCGCAATGGTACCCACAAACATATTTTTAACAAAACTTTTTAAAAAGTGCGTTGCTTTAAAGAAAATTGACAATTTTAACGTTGAGTACATCTTTGCCGATTTTCTATGTTCTGGTTGACATTTGAAGTGATATCAAAAACCACCCTACTATTAGGATAGCTTTAGTGGAAAAAAAGTGACCGTGTGGATCTATAGAAAAATATGGACTTATATGGTCCATTTCACCACAGTTCAAGCATGGTCGCTCAGATCGTACTATGCATAATTTTGGAGTGCTTGGGCTTCTAGAGCTGCAGGAACTCAAATCGAAAGGGACCTTTGTGTGGGACCTATTCGAAAACATGGACCGGTATGGTGCAATTTCACCAGAGATATGTATTGAACACTCTTAATGTTCTGTGCGAGATTTTAACGGAGTCGTGGCCGCTGATTCTAAAATCTGGTAGGACCTTTGTGTGGGGGCTATAGAATATATGGACCAAATCACAGGGTATAAAACCGAAGTTACACTTTTATTGTTTACGTTTACTTCAATGACCTAAACGAACAGATTTTTGCCTCTACTGAATAGTTAAACATTTTGAGTTAATACTTTTTTGTTGGACAAGTGCCATTTAAAAAGTCCACCTTTTATTTATATGAAATCTTACTACAAAAGATGATTAAAGATCTGTTTGTTTTTCAACCTAGGCCTACATAATATGTAGTACAAGTACCCACATACTCCAAGGCATGCGAGTCGAATCTGGAGCAAACTTTCAAATTACTCTAAAATAAACTTTATTGTCAATACCATCACTCAGGCATTCCAAGGCTATGGTCTGCTACCCTCCAGCCTAATCTTATAGGCTTACAAGTGTATAACAAGTTTAGCCACAAGGCAATCCCTCAGAAATCAATGAGCCATGAATACCTTAGGGGGCATCTTAACCTTAAAATCAACCACTTTATGGTTGCCCAGCATTATTGATGAACCATCGAGAACGGTTGTGCATAAATACCAACATCAATTGGGGCCATTCAGGCCATGTGCAGTTGGGCACATGGACGAACAGAGCGACGCACTCCCACTTACACATACACGTGAGCATTTCGTTATCCTGGCAAAGTGCCCTCCTTGCAGAACGTGAGAAATGATAAAGTGCTGCGGTTAAGGCCTTAAGGCCAATAAGTTAAATATTTTAAGGCTATAAGTATGATGAAGTACAACCCCGATGAAGATAATGGTGATGACGATGATGGAAGTGCTAGTGAAAACGAAGCAAAAGGCAAAAACTCGAAATAATAAATAATGGAATTGGTGTTATTTTGCGTAGAGCTCAATAAATCCTCTGGCTTTGTGGCCGGCCAGGAGAATCCTGGCAATTTTTTTTAAACATTAACTACGATTTAAATTTAAACCATACGTTTGTGGCAATTTATGAAATATTTGCTTGTTTGTGGGTAGGTTCAACTCAAGTGAGCCGGAAAAAATAGCTGAAACAATGTTAAAATTGTTGTGCACTTCACAACTTCCAGTTGCCGTGATTGACAGTTAAACATTTAAAAACAATTTTGCAAATTACCCCGGCTGGGTGAAAAAAATGCTCGTACAGTACACGTGAATGTTTCATTTTCACTTTTTGGATACGTGTGTACTCATGTATGTCAGTCCATCGTACATATATATGCTATATGTTATACATATACGAGTATATATTTCATGGACATTCTCTTAGTTCGCCATGTATTGGTTTCATTTGAATATTTTATGTGATTTTTCCCGAGTCGACTTTTTGCGCTCTGCATGGATATTGATTTCGTGCATGTGAACTTCAATAATTTCTTTCCCGATAGGTGTACGAGTACCTATGATTTGATGTTAAGGGTATTTCAACACAGACCATAACTGAAGTTGATAAAAAAAGGGTAAACTTTAATCGATTCTTGTTTAATAGTCACATTCATTAGCCATCATCACCACTTTGATGTCAATCTAAATATTCTCTATTAGCAAAAACTTAATGATATGGCTGTGAACCAGACTTTTGTAAGGGTTGTTTCTATTATTTTTATGGTGGGCTTACCTATTTAAGGTGCCAACGGTTAAAAACATTCCGAGCAACTTAAATGATTAAAGAATTTTTTAAAAACGGCAAGCAGACGAGGGCGAGTAACTGGCCTAATATAAAAAGAACTGTTTTTTGGAAATTTTATTATTTATTTTTCAACATAATCTCCTTCCAACACAATACACTTCATCAAACGTTTTTCAAGTTTTTTAATTCCATCCGAAAAATAAGATTTTCCAAGACCTTCAAAATATGCCTCAGTTTCAGCAATAACCTCGCTATCGGACGAAAATTTTTTGACACCGAGAAATTGTTTTAAATTTGGAAACAAGAAATAATCAGAAGGAGCTAAATCTGGACTATATGATGGATGCGGAGCAATTTCAAATCGTAATTCGGCCAGTTTTTGTTGAGTTAAAAATGCAGTGTGTAAAGAAGCATTATCTTGAGTAGAAATAACTTTTTTTTTCAAAATGTGGTCGTTTTATCTTGATTTCTTCACTCAACCGATCCTATAATGCACAATAATATTCACTAATTATAGTTTTTCCTTTCTCAAGATAATAAATAAATAATATACCCCTTGCACCCATAAATACTGTGGCCATTACTTTTGACTTGCTGCTGACTTAACAGTTTTCGCCTTCTTGGGACCACTTTTACCAGCTTCTATCCATTGTTTTGACTGTTCTTTGCATTCTGGGATGTAGTGATGGATCCATGTTTCATCAAAAGTTATGAATCGGCGCAAGAACTCTATTGGATTACGCTGATAAACCGCTAAAAGCTCCTCGGAATTGGTCCAACGGACGATTTTTTGGGTCAAAGTCAACAAACGCGGCACCCATCTTGCGGATAGCTTTTTCATGTGGAGTTCATCATGTAAAATACTCCAAACTTGTTTTTCGTGTATTTTAACAATATCAGCAAGTTCTCTGAGCTTTATTCGTCTATCTTTAGTCACTTCATTAAATATTTTTCTAATGTTTTCAATAGTAGTAGCAGTTTTCGGTCTTCCAGAGCGTTGTTCATCTTCCGTACTTAAACGACCCATTTTAAATTGTTGAAGCCAGGTTTTCACGGTGGAGTATGATGGTGCACTATCACCATGAACAGAATCCAATTCATCTTTGATTAATTGTGGCGTATAACGTTTCATATAAAAGTGTTTAATTACCTCAGGAAACTCTTTATTTTCCATTTTTCAAAAATTATAAAACTTGTTTACTTCAATCACCTGTAACGAAGAAAATAATCATTAAATATTTCGGAAATTTTGACAGATGGCTTATAAAAGATTGCTTTTAAAAAACAAAAAGTTGCTAGTAAAACAGAAAATGTGCCAGGCCAGTTACTTTTGCGGTCGCCCTCGTATTAAACGAGCCCAGGAAATTTTTGAAAGCACTAAAGCTGGTTGCAACAAAAATAATTTAAGGCCAGTAAGTCGGCTTGTTTCAGATTTTCAAACTGTGTTTAAATTAAAGTTAATCTAACATTAGTATTAAGTTATAGTGGTAAAAAACCGGGGTTTCGGGTTTTTTCAAAACCGTGTTTTAAAAAAACCGACTGTCTGGTTTTGTTTAAAGTAAAAGACCTGCATTAACCGACAATGCGGTTTTAGCATTTTGCCTAAGAGTGGAAAATATTTTCCTATTCAAAAGTAAAGTGATTAACTCCACTTATGGACGATTATAATGCAGTAATTATTTGCCACTAATAGATATTTGTTTTTTGTTAAAACAAAAACAAGTAAAAAAACAAATTCGGGAGTGGACGACCCCGATTTTCTAGATGTGTATAGAAACCAATTGAACAGGTTTTGGGCCCTTCTAAATAAAGTTGTTAATGTTCATGTTTAAAATTGCGTAACATTATTCTATAGGGTGATCCATCAAGAGGTATTTTTTCAGAATAAAAATTCAAATCAAGTGTGGAATTTTTATTGGTAATTTGAAAGGGTATTTTATGGCATTTATTTTTTAAAATAATTACCTTCAAATAATGGCAACTGTATTATGGAAATGAACGTTCGGTGAGAAACGGGAAGATCCGCTGTTTTCGAGCAAAATTATGTTCAGTGATTAGGCCCATTTCTGGCTCAACGGCAAAGTCAATAAACAAAATTGCCGCATTGGGGCTGAAGAGCAGCCAGAAAAGGTTAAGAGGTGTCATTATACCCTGAGAAAACCACTGTCTGGTCTGGTTTATGGGATGGTGAAGTCATCGGTCCATATTGTTTAAAAAAGGATGATGGTCGGAACGTAAACGTGAATGGTGCTCGTTATTGCGCCATGATATCGTAGTTTTTGCTACCTGAAAGCAAAGCCCATATCCTTGACGACATTTGGTTTCAACAGGACGGTGCGACTTGCCATACAGCTGCTCAAACAATAAATCTAGTGAGCGGTCATTTCGAAGAGCAGCTAACTTCAGGTTTCAGAACGGTAAGTTGACCACTTAGATCGTGTGATACTAGTATCACCTTAGACTTTTTACTTTGGGCTACGGACAGTACAAAGTCTATGCTGGCAAACCAGCTACGATTCAGGTTTTGGAAGCCAACATTACGCGTGTCATTAACGCCATACCGGTCAAAATGCTCGAACGAGTCATCCAAATTGGACCCTCAGAATGGACATCCTTAGGCGTAGTTGCGGCCAACATTTAAAGAAGATTAAATTCAAAAAATAAATGGCATAAAGTGTCCTTTCGAATGAACAATTACGATTCCACGCTTGATTTGTATTTTTGTTTTGAAAAAATTTTCTAGATTAATCAGCCGATATACTCCATAACAAAAGCCGCCGAAGAAGATATTGGTTACCGAATGCGACAAAAACAGAACCAATGGTACGATGAGGAGGGTAGAGCCTCGACGTAGGCAAAGAAACCCGCTTACAAATCAACACCGGCGCCTATGGCTACTCGAGCAATGTTGCAGCGATATTGTGAGTTGAAAAGGGAGGAAAATCGTCTTTTCCGAGGAAAGAAAAAACATATTGAAAGACGCCTAGGAGAGAAAATTGAGTCGTACGGCAACAGAAACGACGCCAGAAATTTTAGCAACGCGGCAAACACCAGACGGAGAGCTTGACTACTGGCATATCTTCGAGTACAGATGGAATTGGGAGTATGATACTGTAACGACAAGTTTCCTCCGGTTGCTGGGGTATAGCTCGCGGGGGTAGGGTTCGTACAGAAATTTATAGACTACTGACAGAGAGTAAGAGAAAGGCGTTTGTGTATGTTTTTAAGATACTTTCAGGTTTTATTATGTAGAATTCAAGGAAGGGTTCCGCTTATATGTAAGTACTAAAATAAGAGTTTGTCTCTGACTTCTGTGCCCACGACCTTCGGGGAGACCTGGGTAAGTACTCCGGGACTGCTTCTACGCTCGCTGTCTATGGGGAGACCTGGATAAGTACTCCGGGGCTATCTCTAGGGAGACCTGGGTAAGTACTCCGAGGGCGTCTTCGGCAGTGTTTAGCGATTTCACGGGTGAGAACTGGCGATGCTGGGTCCTACCACCTAATCCCTAAGTTGGAGAAAACTAGGAGACACGCGGCGTCTGGCGAATATGCGGCGTCTGGAGACCTGCGTAAGTACTCCAGGGGGCTCACGGATAAACAAAAGAAGGCGCGTCTGGCGAATATGCGGCGTCTGGAGGCCCTCGTAAGTACTCCAGGAGGCTCACAGATAGACAAAAGGAACGCGTCTGGCGAATATGCGGCGTCTGGAGACCTGCGTAAGTACTCCAGGAGGCTCGCGGACAGACAAAGAGGCGCGTCTGGCGAATATGCGGCGTCTGGAGACCTGCGTAAGTACTCCAGTAGGCTCACGGATAAACAAAAGAACGCGTCTGGCGAATAGGCGGCGTCTGGAGACCTGCGTAAGTACTCCAGGAGGCTCACGGATACACAAAAAGAGGCGCGTCTGGCGAATATGCGGCGTCTGGAGACCTGCGTAAGTACTCCAGTAGGCTCACGGATAAACAAAAAGAACGCGTCTGGCGAATAGGCGGCGTCTGGAGACCTGCGTAAGTACTCCAGTAGGCTCACGGATACACAAAAAGAGGCGCGTCTGGCGAATATGCGGCGTCTGGAGACCTTCGTAAGTACTCCAGGAGGCTCACGGATAGACAAAAGGAACGCGTCTGGCGAATATGCGGCGTCTGGAGACCTGCGTAAGTACTCCAGGAGGCTCACGGATAGACAAAGAGGCGCGTCTGGCGAATATGCGGCGCCTGGAGACCTGCGTAAGTACTCCAGGAGGCTCACGGATAGACAAAAGGAACGCGTCTGGCGAATATGCGGCGTCTGGAGACCTGCGTAAGTACTCCAGGAGGCTCACGGATAGACAAAGAGGCGCGTCTGGCGAATATGCGGCGCCTGGAGACCTGCGTAAGTACTCCAGGAGGCTCACGGATAAACAAAAAGAACGCGTCTGGCGAATACGCGGCGTCTGGAGACCTGCGTAAGTACTCCAGGAGGCTCACGGATGATAAGGAAACGCGTTTGGAAAATATGCGACGTCTGGAGACCTGCGTAAGTACTCCAGGAGGCTCACGGAAGAACAGAAAACGCGTTTGGGAAATATGCGACGTCTGGAGACCTGCGTAAGTACTCCAGGGGGCTCACGGATGAAAAGGAAACGCGTTTGGGAACTATGCGACGTCTGGAGACCTGCGTAAGTACTCCAGGAGGCTCGATCTAACGTAAGGACACTGCGGGCGAAAACGATTTGGAGACCTGCGTAAGTACTCCAAGCACACGATCTAGGGCACTGCACTTTATATTTTCCACTTTCACCACTCTGTTACTCACCAAGTCCTGAGGTTCGCTGCTCTCTGTGTTCTTGACCGACTGATCCCCTTTTCTATTGTCTTCGCCCTTAAATATGTTCTGCCGTGATCCTCTGCCTCATACGCAACATGTTCGTTTGTCTATTCGAACCAAGTTCGAGAGCCCAATCTAACATACAGCGTGTGTGTGTACATTTGTTATGTTCTAATGTAATTTGTCTCCTTGTTGTTTACAACGATCATTACCACGTGTTGTCGCATTAGGATAACTGTACGTGGTAGTTAGTTGGTAAACAACAAGGAGGCCCGTATGTGCCAGGCGGGAAAAAATAACGAGGTACACTTAGTAATGGGGTTAATTTCTTATTTATTTTTGATTTTAATAAATCCGTGTTGCTGTTGTCACTAGGTGTGACCGAAAACGAACGTTGTGACTTTCGGCGTCACACTACCCCCCTCCAATACGAGTCGGTTCAGCGGGGCATAACCACGACGTGCCCCCTGCGGCCGACCAAAATTCGGAATTTCCGCCCTGCCACCTCCACGACCCGTTTGTATTGGGTAGGAGCCCGGTGTGCAGCCAGGGCGGCCACAATATGAGGTTGCAGACCCTGTCTAACCTCGCTGGACAGTTCCTCATGGCACTGGAAACCCGGTTGTTCCGCTGTCGCAGTGTCCTCTCGCGTCTCGGTCGGAACCACAATAACGCTCTGCACTCGAAGCGGCATTTGAGGTGGCGGCGTCGTGTCTCGTGTCCGGGTTAGCCGGATGTTCTGCCGTGCATGGCCCTCCTCGTGATCGGGCGACATGGTGGAAATCTCTGGCGTGTCTGCCCGCATCAAATTTCGACCAGGGGTGACTGGAGGCCCGTCCATAGAGTCGTCTGACACCAGGAAGGCGGACACCGTTGGGGAAGGGGTCATCGGGTTAGACTGACGTCTTCTCCGAGGCCTGGGTGGAGTGACATGCCCATCGCTGTCACTGGAGATAGAAATTGTTTCCAACTCCAGGCTCGGTACTCTTCTTGTCTGCGCTGGCTGGTGTCTGCCTATCCCGTCTTGCCGAGTTCCCTGCTTCGGCAGCCGCTCGAGCCGGACGACACACGGTTTGATGGCGGGTGGGGTGCCCGTGTCGCAAGCCTGATGTTTCTGCCACTGCTGCTTGTAGTATGCCTTCGTGTGCATGCTCCTAGTAGTCTTGTTCATCTTATTTAATTTGCAGGTTGTGGTAGAGTCTGGGGGAGAAAAGGATGGTTTGTAAACGGCGTTAGTTAAGGGGTTAGTCAATCGGTTCTCCGATGTGGTGGAAGAGAATGACGGTTTAAGATCACTGAGGTGGGCGGTCCGTAGCTCGCCCTTCTCACAGCCGCGAATGCACGCAATCACCGGCGACGTAAAACTTAAGACCTCATACGGCCCGTCGTATTTTGGTGCTAGTTTTGCGGCGAAACCGTCAACCGCTTTCGATAGGGGGTGCTGGCGGACTAACACGCGATCTCCGACGGCAGGCTTCCACGGTCGTCTGCGCAGATTATAGTGCCTTCGTTGGTCTGCGCCCGCACGACCTAGCTGCACACGTACGATCTGAAAAATATCCCGGAGCTCGTCCGCCCTGTCGTGTGGACTGCATGAGGTAGCCCCGGTCCCTGTTGTCACCTCGTCATAGAGAGCCTTCGGGAGTCTCGGTTCCCGGCCCTGCACTAGGTACGCCGGACTGTAGCCCGTAGTGTCGGATGTACTGGTGTTGAGCGCGAGGTTTATTTCCGGCAAGTGTTCGTCCCACTTGTTGTGCTGATTCTGCGCGAGCTGTGCAATCATCGTCTTGATCGTCCGGTTTGCCCTCTCCGTTGGGTTTTCCTGGGGGCAGTACGGCGCTGTGAACTGGTGTCGTCCTCCGATCCCCTCCAAGTACTTCTGGAATATTCGGCTGGTGAACTGGCTGCCATTGTCTGATATCAGGACTTTAGGAACCCCAAATCTGGCCAAAATCCGTTCCCTAAACGCCCGGACGACCCCTTCTGCTGTAGCCTTGCGGAGGGCTACCAGCTCTATCCATTTAGAGAACCGGTCAAAGAATACCAAAAGCATCGTGTTTCCGTGTTTGGTCCGCGGTAGAGGTCCCACGAAGTCCGTACACACCGTCGCCCAGGGTTCCTCGGGTATTGTGATTAGCATTTCACCGGCCGGGGCCATCTGACTGGGTTTATAGCGTTGGCAGGACTCGCAATTCTGCACGAATTTAGCGATGTCTCGCATCATTCCGGGCCAGAAGTATCGGTTGCATACCCGTTTAATCGTTTTTCTGATCCCCAGGTGTCCGGCAGCTGGCTGGGTGTGGTTCTCCTGTAGAACTCGGGACCGCAGGTGCGTGGGGACGCATAGCTTCCAAGATACGCAGCCTACGTCGCTTATATGGCGTGGGATGTGCCGGTAAAGTTGGGTTCCAACTATGGCGTAGTCGGGGAACTTCAATGGGTGTTCCTTGATCTCCTCCATTTTTCTCTGGATCCACGCGCACTGTTGCGATGCCTCTTCAACGGCCCGTTGCAGCGATTCTCTAGGTTGCCGAGACAGTGCGTCGGCGATGACGTTGAGGCCACCTTTTCGGTACTTGATACTAAATGTATACTGCTGTAGTTCTAGCGCCCACCTGGCAAGGCGACCGGTGGGGTTATCGATGGAATTAAGCCATTTTAGCGCCAAGTGATCCGTAATGACTTGAAATTTGTAGCCCTCGAGATAAGGCCGCATCTTTCGAATACCCCATACGATAGCCAAGCACTCTTTCTCTGTAGCCGAGTAGTTTCTTTCTGCAGCATTTAACGTACGACTCGCGTATGCGATTACTCGTTCGCCCTCTTCGAACTCCTGGGTTAGAACCACTCCTAGGCCGAAATCACTGGCATCCGTTTGCAGTAGGAATGTCTTTGTAAAATCAGGGCACGCCAAAACCGGGGCCTGAGTAAGTTTTGCTTTCATCACTTCGAACACTGTCTGCTGGTCTTCCGTCCACTTCCAGTGCTTTCCCTTCTTTAGCAACGAGGTCAAGGGATGCGCTAAAGTGGCGAAGGCTGGGACGAACCGTCGATACCAGGAGACAACTCCAAGAAAACGACGCAACTCCTTTAGTGATTGTGGCGCCGTCATCTCTTGTATGGCTGCCACCTTATCGGGATCAGTGTGAATGCCCTCGGCGCTTACGACGTGTCCGAGATACTTGGTCTCTCGTTTAAAAAACTCGCACTTGTCAGGGTTTATTTTCAGATTAGCAGCTCGTAGTCTTTCAAATACCTTTTTCAGGTTGGCCAAGTGCTCGTCTAGGGTCCGCCCTATGACGATTATGTCGTCTAGGTACGCGAATGCAAAAGGTTCTAGTTCAGGCCCAATGACGCTATCCAAAGCGCGTTGGAACGTAGCCGGCGCTGAATGAAGCCCAAAGGGCATTACCCGCCACTGGTAAAGTCCTCGACCGGCGACGGTAAATGCGGTATACTTTCTACTACCCTCTTCCATGGGTATCTGCCAGTACCCGTCCTTCAGATCAAGGCTACTTACGTACTTGGCCTCCCGCAAACGATCTAGGATCGAGGAGATGCGGGGCAATGGATAGGCGTCAGGGTCCGACTTACTATTTAAGTGACGAAAGTCCATACAGAGCCTCCAAGTCCCATTTTTCTTTTGTGCCAACGTGATCGGCGAGCTATATGCACTATGTGAGGGCTCTATGTACCCGTTTGCCAGCAGCTCATTTATTTTGGCGTCGATGATAGCCTGCATGGCTGGGTTTCGCGCAGCGTATCGTAGCTTGAAAGGTCGGTCATCTGTCATTACGATTCTGTGAGTCGCAGCCGTGGAAAGGCCGTGTAATTCCCTAAACCTTTGTAGCTCGTCCTCTAAAAATGTTCCGATTTTTTTCTGTTCACTTACCGGAAGGTGTACGGGGAAGGTTTCGTTCTCTTCGGGGATGGCACAAAGAGGTCGGCGGGTGACTACCGATGGTTCCGGTCTATCGGTGAGATGTCTATGGTACTCGGTGGTCGGTTGAGGGGGAAGAATTGCGACAGCCCGCCGGAAAGTACACGAGAGGCCTGCACATGTGAGACGAGCGCCTCCTTTCGTTAGAAAATCTAGCCCTAGTATAACGTCCTCGGTGGCATCCGGCATCACCAGCATTCGCAGTGGGATGTGCCGCTCTCCCAGCTCGATGGAGGTCTCCACAGCATGATTGACCTGTCTCTTAGATCCATCCGCTAGCGTCACTTCAGATAGGTAGGGTATTCGGGGGCTAGTTTCCTGGATGTCGTTGGCCAATGGCTCGCTGATGAAACTTCTTGTGGCTCCTGTGTCGATGGTGGCGTCGACCATCCGTCCTCTCAACCGGATCGTGGCCACCAGTCGTGTAGGGTCGACCCGAAGAGTTGTATTTGGTGGAGGGTTGCATTTTCCTACTGGGGACCCGTAACCCCTCGTTCGATACGGGTCCGATTGGCGTTTCCCGGTTGCTGGCGACAGCACTGGATCGTGCGAACATCCCGCGTTCCACAAATCCAGCAAAAGAGTATCGACTCGTTTTGGCATCCGCTAGCGAAATGTCCATCCTGCCCGCACCTCCTACATGCAGTTCGGGGGTTGATGCGGGGAAGCTGCATTGGTTGGCTCTCTCTGGGATCCAATCGCCTATGCTGCTCTCTTGAGGGTGTGGTTATTGGCGGTAGATTTTCGAGGTCTTCCGCCATCTGCAGGAGGTCTGGCAATGTGGCGAAGTCCTTTCGTCGGATATACCATTGGTATTCCGGGAGCGCATTACGAAATATCCTTTCCACCTGCTGCTCCTCCGTGTCGTGGCTGTATCGCATGCGGTTCTGCATGGCTAAGGAGTAATTCTTAAATGTCTCCCTTGGACGCTGCTTCCTCTTGCGAATTTCATCCTCCAACTGCTCAAAATACCGTGTTGGCAGGAAAAATTTCAGGAAGTCTGCCTTGAAGGACTTCCAGTTGGTCCAAAACCGGTTGTTGTTCCGATACCACAGCAATGCTCTCCCGGTCAACACCTCCGGCATCATGGAGGGCAGGACGTCAATTTGTATTGCGTACATGTGGACCAGTTCCTCCAGGCGTTCAACGAACTCTAGCGGTTCATGTTCGCCGTTGAAGCTGACACTCCATTTCCGGACTCGATCTGCGATCGCCCCCACATCCAAGGTGGTTGATACGGTTCTCCTAGGCCGGCTACCTCTAGTATTTGGGGAATCGGGACGAATGTCCTGGGCTGCCATGGGTACCAGTTTTTCTACCGATGAGCTGGTCCCTTCTGGTCGACTTGTCGTGGAGGAATCCGATGGTGTGTGGGCTCCCTTGCACTCAGCCTCGGTGATCATGATCGCAGGTATTTTCTTCGGGGTTGTGGGCTTAGTCTCTAGTCCTGACTGCTCGTGCTTATCTTGTAGGTGGATCAACCGCTGTAAGCAACGGAGCTCATGGTCCTCTGCCAGGAACTGCGCGAACCGTTTTCGCAGTTCCTCTACTGTACCACTAATCTCGCAGCCAAACTCGCTGAGGTACGCAACAAGGTCCTCCTTGCGTAGACAGTACGCCCAAGATACACGCAGTGTGGTTGCCATATCGCTGGGATGTCTAGCAATATTGTGAGTAAGGGACCCTTCTATCCTGAATTTACCCTGAATACCTGGTTTTTTATTACCACTTTGTGGTTGCCAATAACCAAGTTCTCTACTCTCTGTCCCTGCTCGGGCGCCACTGTAACGACAAGTTTCCTCCGGTTGCTGGGGTATAGCTCGCGGGGGTAGGGTTCGTACAGAAATTTATAGACTACTGACAGAGAGTAAGAGAAAGGCGTTTGTGTATGTTTTTAAGATACTTTCAGGTTTTATTATGTAGAATTCAAGGAAGGGTTCCGCTTATATGTAAGTACTAAAATAAGAGTTTGTCTCTGACTTCTGTGCCCACGACCTTCGGGGAGACCTGGGTAAGTACTCCGGGACTGCTTCTACGCTCGCTGTCTATGGGGAGACCTGGATAAGTACTCCGGGGCTATCTCTAGGGAGACCTGGGTAAGTACTCCGAGGGCGTCTTCGGCAGTGTTTAGCGATTTCACGGGTGAGAACTGGCGATGCTGGGTCCTACCACCTAATCCCTAAGTTGGAGAAAACTAGGAGACACGCGGCGTCTGGCGAATATGCGGCGTCTGGAGACCTGCGTAAGTACTCCAGGGGGCTCACGGATAAACAAAAGAAGGCGCGTCTGGCGAATATGCGGCGTCTGGAGGCCCTCGTAAGTACTCCAGGAGGCTCACAGATAGACAAAAGGAACGCGTCTGGCGAATATGCGGCGTCTGGAGACCTGCGTAAGTACTCCAGGAGGCTCGCGGACAGACAAAGAGGCGCGTCTGGCGAATATGCGGCGTCTGGAGACCTGCGTAAGTACTCCAGTAGGCTCACGGATAAACAAAAGAACGCGTCTGGCGAATAGGCGGCGTCTGGAGACCTGCGTAAGTACTCCAGGAGGCTCACGGATACACAAAAAGAGGCGCGTCTGGCGAATATGCGGCGTCTGGAGACCTGCGTAAGTACTCCAGTAGGCTCACGGATAAACAAAAAGAACGCGTCTGGCGAATAGGCGGCGTCTGGAGACCTGCGTAAGTACTCCAGTAGGCTCACGGATACACAAAAAGAGGCGCGTCTGGCGAATATGCGGCGTCTGGAGACCTTCGTAAGTACTCCAGGAGGCTCACGGATAGACAAAAGGAACGCGTCTGGCGAATATGCGGCGTCTGGAGACCTGCGTAAGTACTCCAGGAGGCTCACGGATAGACAAAGAGGCGCGTCTGGCGAATATGCGGCGCCTGGAGACCTGCGTAAGTACTCCAGGAGGCTCACGGATAGACAAAAGGAACGCGTCTGGCGAATATGCGGCGTCTGGAGACCTGCGTAAGTACTCCAGGAGGCTCACGGATAGACAAAGAGGCGCGTCTGGCGAATATGCGGCGCCTGGAGACCTGCGTAAGTACTCCAGGAGGCTCACGGATAAACAAAAAGAACGCGTCTGGCGAATACGCGGCGTCTGGAGACCTGCGTAAGTACTCCAGGAGGCTCACGGATGATAAGGAAACGCGTTTGGAAAATATGCGACGTCTGGAGACCTGCGTAAGTACTCCAGGAGGCTCACGGAAGAACAGAAAACGCGTTTGGGAAATATGCGACGTCTGGAGACCTGCGTAAGTACTCCAGGGGGCTCACGGATGAAAAGGAAACGCGTTTGGGAACTATGCGACGTCTGGAGACCTGCGTAAGTACTCCAGGAGGCTCGATCTAACGTAAGGACACTGCGGGCGAAAACGATTTGGAGACCTGCGTAAGTACTCCAAGCACACGATCTAGCGTAAGGGCACTGCACTTTATATTTTCCACTTTCACCACTCTGTTACTCACCAAGTCCTGAGGTTCGCTGCTCTCTGTGTTCTTGACCGACTGATCCCCTTTTCTATTGTCTTCGCCCTTAAATATGTTCTGCCGTGATCCTCTGCCTCATACGCAACATGTTCGTTTGTCTATTCGAACCAAGTTCGAGAGCCCAATCTAACATACAGCGTGTGTGTGTACATTTGTTATGTTCTAATGTAATTTGTCTCCTTGTTGTTTACAACGATCATTACCACGTGTTGTCGCATTAGGATAACTGTACGTGGTAGTTAGTTGGTAAACAACAAGGAGGCCCGTATGTGCCAGGCGGGAAAAAATAACGAGGTACACTTAGTAATGGGGTTAATTTCTTATTTATTTTTGATTTTAATAAATCCGTGTTGCTGTTGTCACTAGGTGTGACCGAAAACGAACGTTGTGACTTTCGGCGTCACAATACGTCGAGTGTGCTGAGAATTTCAATGTTCTTGACGCTACCAATCACAAATGATGAAGTTGAATGTCCAGCTGCGACTTAGTTAGAGGTCAAAACAGCAATAACCCGGCTCAAGAGCAAGAAAGCCGCAGCAGCCGACGGAATTCCGGAAGAGTTTCTTAAGTTCGAATAAGACGAGCTGATAAAGTGCATGCATCAGCTAATTTGCACTATCTGGAAGACCGACCACTTGCCCGATAATTGGAACCTCAGCGCACTATGCCCAATAAACAAAAAGGGAGACAACCCCGTTTTCAGCAACTACCGCGGACTAAGTCTAGTCCTATCCATCGCGTATAAAATACTATCAACTATACAGTGTGAAACATTGAAGCCCAAACTCGCCGACCAGCTCCAACCCCAAACGTACTGCTTCAGAACGAATAATTCAACAATCCAACAAATCTTTACTCTGCGCTAAATCCTGGAAAAGATCCACCAGCATCAAATAGAAACATACCACCTCTTCATCGACTATAGGGCTGCTATCGACACGCCGTTAAGAAACAAACTATTTGAAACCATGGCTGTGTACGGGATACCATGAAAACTTGTATGGCTTTGTCGAATTACACTGAGTGGCACCAAATCCTCAGTTAAAATTGGATATGGATTCTCCGCACCATTTACTACGGCAAGAGGCCTTAGACAGGGTGACAAAATATCGTGGAACTTCTTAATTACTAGGATTTTAATTACTAGCATTTAATAGGATTATCTCCATTAGTGGAGAAAATCCTAGAAAATGCAAAAAAGTTTATAAAAACGGGCACAATTGAGGCCAATGGCCACATCCTTTTCGCGTATACAGACGCCATTGACATTGTCGGAAGAACAGAGCGAGTTGTAACTAGAGCTTACTCAAAGATTGAGTTACAATTAGAGCCTCATAATAAATGAGGCCAAGACCAATAAACTTGTTCACGATAGCCTAACGATGGGACTGAGACGGAAGTTTGATAATATTAGATAAAATGTCTACAAGTTGGGCCATGCCGGTCCATGTTTTCGAATAGCTTCTACACATACGTCCTTTCCGATTTGAGTTCCTGCAGCCCTAGGTGCCAGAAAAAAATCATTCAAATCGGTTCACAAATACGAGGGCGGTTCGGAAACTTCTTAGCCTAGCACAAAAAGCGCTGTATAAACAGAAAAAAGTTAAGTGTTTTGGAAACTTCCATCTCTGTTATGAACACATTTTGTTTCGATCTGGCAACTCCTTCATATAGAATCAGGTGTTCACAAAAGACGCATCCGCGATTTTTTTACAATGAAAAAATTAGAAATGCGTGGTGTCATTAAATATTTACATAAAAAAGGTTTATCGGGACAAGAAATTCATAATGATATGGTGAATGTGTTAGGTGAAAGTGATCCTTCATATGCAACAGTAAAAAATTTGGTTGCTGAATTTAAACGTGGTCGTACAAGCACTGAAGATGAACCACGTAGTGGACGTCCAAAAACAGCAACAACAACAGAAATTGTAGCCAAAGTGCATGATATGGTATTAAATGATCGACGAATAAAAGAGCGTGAAATAGCTAATATAATGGGCATCTCAAATGATCGAGTCCATTTAATTTTGCATGAAGAACTACAGATGAAAAAACTTTCTGCAAGATGGGTGCCGCACTTGTTAACAGTCGACCGAAAACGCATAAGAATGAACAATTCTCAAGCTTGTGTGGATCGTTTTCAGCGAAATAAAATAGATTTTAAGCGTCGTTTCATAACTGTTGATGAGACATGGATCCACCACTATACTCCAGAGACAAAAGAACAATCCAAACAATGGACTGAAGCTGGAGGAAGTGCCCCAAAGAAGGCAAAAACAATTCAATCGGCTGGTAAGGTTATGGCAACGGTTTTTTGGGACTTCAAAGTTATTTTATTGATTGACTATCTGCAAAAGGGTAAAACAATTAATTAAATGTACAAATTCGAGAAAAACGTCCTGGCTTACAACACAAAAAAATTATTTTTCATCAAGACAACGCACCAGTGCACAAGAGTGTTTTAACAATGGCTAAAATCAACGAATTAAAGTACGAGTTGCTTGACCACCCACCTTATTCTCCTGATTTAGCTCCAAGTGACTTTTACCTGTTCCCAAATCTAAAAAAAATCCTTGCTTGCAAGCGTTTTACCTCAAATGAAGATGCAATTACAGTTGTTAACCACTATTTTGAAGACCTTGAGGAAAACTATTTTAATCAAGGGATAGAATTGCTAGATAAGCGTTGGACTTAGTGTATTGAAGTTTCAGGAGATTATATTGAAAAATAAAAATATTTTTGAAAAACTAACTATTCTCTTTCATTGATAGGATAAGAACTTTCCGAACCGCCCTCGTACAAACGTTACATGCGTTTTAAAATTTTATAAAAATTTGGGACCCTGTAGCTCCGCCCTCTCATATGGTAGTGGCCCAAACTCAAAACTTCAGCTCGAAAACACCTCTTCCTTAAATGTGCGAAATTTCATAAAAATCCCACTGTTAGTTTAGAAGCGGCTAAATTATTTCACTTTTTTATCTCAGTCCATTTTGCGATGTTTGTCTGTGTGTCGGACCGTCTGAAGCTTGTAATCAAAATACAGGTTGCAATTGCTGCCCGATCTTCATGAAATTTTTCGGAAATTGAAGAAAATCTGTTCAGATAAAGATAAAGCTACCACACAAGTATGTTTATCCGATTTTATGTTTTTTATCTCTCAAAGCCACAAATAGCTCATCGTTTCAGCTGATATGTGAGAGCTCGCATTATCGTGATGCAAAATGATCCGTCTTCTCTTATTATCTTTCCTTATTCCTTCGCACACTGTTAGCAAACTGATGGTTGTATACCACCCAGAATTGACCTCCTACGTTCCACTAAAGGCACTGTGGCAGTATGGTCGGTTATATCGAAAAAAACGCAATCATTTGTTTTGATGTACTTCTTGCACGATCAACTTTTGTTGGATTTGGCTCGTCTTGGAAGACCCATACGGTCGATTGCTGTTTTGTTCGGGTTCATATGCATAGATCTATGATTCGTCACCTGTGACAATTTTATACACTGCCTTTAAGCTACCGCAGTTATACTTTTAAAACATCTCTTTGTACCAATCCATACGAGCCTTTTTTTTTGAACATTCGTCAACTTATGTGGGATCCAACGAGAAGAATTTTTTTTAACGGCCAAATGAACATCCACTATCTTGTTGATGCTCGTCATACTAATGCCCTTAGATGCCTTAATCTCACGGTATGTCACATGTCGGTCTTGCTTAATCAGTTCACGCACTGCATCGATAGTTTCTGGCAAAGTGACCGAAGTTGGACGTCCTTCATGAAATTTATAGCGGTTGCATTAAAATAATGCAAAACTGAATAAATTTTATTTAATAGATGGGCCGGAAAAAGCATTGTACCTCAGAAGAGAGAAGGCTGGTTTTGAGGTTAAAAAACGAAGGAAAACCTCTCCGTTCTATTGCCAATTCACTGAGTAGGTCTCTATTTTTTTGTCCAGAATGCACTTAAACCTGAAATAAAACTTAAAACTCGTGGAAGACCAAGGATAACTTTGCCTACCACTGATAATCGTATTGTCTCTCTTGTCAAAAGAGACCCTTTCAAGTCATCTAGAATAATTTCCGCCGATATGGACAATGTGATATCCGCACGAACAGTTCGGCGAAGACTGCAGCAAGCGAAACTACCTGCCCGAAGAACCAAAAAAGTTCCTTTACTGCGAAGCAAAAATTGAAGATGAGGCTAGTGTTTGCAAGGAATCATTCAGATTGGTCCGGACCAGCTGGAGAAAAAAATGGCGTAACACTTTTATTTTGTGGAGTGACGAAACCAACATAAATTTATTTCGAAATGATAACGGGCGTACTGTACGACGTCCCATGGACAAAGAATTTCATATGCGTTTCACCCAAAAGACTGTAAAGCATGGCGGCGGCAACATTATGGTATGGGGTTGTTTCTTCGGGTATGGTGTTGGCCCAATTTGTCGTATTACTGACACTATGGACAGATTTCTGTACAAAAATATACTGGAGATCACAATGTTGTCATACGCTGAGGAAAACATGCCACTAAGGTGGGTAATTCAGCAGGATAACGACCCAAAACACACGTCAAATTACGTCAAGGATTGGTTCCAAGATAAGAGTGTCAACTTACTTAGCTGGCCAAGTCTGACACCGGACCTTAATCCGATTGAAAACCTTTGGGGAGAATTAAAGCAACGAATAGGTAAAAAATCTTTCAACTTTGGGATTTTGTGCAAAAAACTTGGTATGAAATAGCAGTGGACACCTACCGAAAACTAATTACCAGTACGCCAAAAAGTAATAGAAAATAATAGGGGATATACTGGATACTATCCAAATAATCAAATTAATTCAAAATTTGGAAACTGAATTGAGTGATTTTATTTTTTTTTAATAAATACGAGGGCGGTTCGGTAACTTTTTAGCCTAGCACAAAAAGCGCGGTATAAACAGAAAAAAGTTAAGTGTTTTGGAAACTTCTATCTCTGCTATGAACACATGTTAAATTTTGTTTCGATCTGGCAACTCCTTAATATAGAAACAGGTGTTCACAAAAGACGCATCCGCGATTTTTTTACAATGGAAAAATTAGAAATGCGTGGTGTCATTAAATATTTACATAAAAAAGGTTTATCGGGACAAGAAATTCATAATGATATGGTGAATGTGTTAGGTGAAAGTGCTTCTTCATATGCAACAGTAAAAAATTGGGTTGCTGAATTTAAACGTGGCCGTACAAGCATTGAAGATGAACCACGTAGTGGACGTCCAAAAACAGCAACAACAACAGAAATTGTAGCCAAAGTGCATGATATGGTATTAAATGATCGACGAATAAAAGTGCGTGAAATAGCTAATATCATGGGCATCTCAAATGATCGAGTCCATTTAATTTTGCATGAAGAACTACAGAAGAAAAAGCTTTCTGCAAGATGGGTGCCGGACTTGTTAACAGTCGACCAAAAACGCATAAGAATGAACATTTCTCAAGCTTGTTTGGATCGTTTTCAGAGAAATAAAATGGATTTTAAGTGTCGTTTCATAACTGTTGATGAGACATGGATCCACCACTTTACTCCAGAGACAAAACAACAATCCATGGACTGAAGCTGGAGGAAGTGCCCCAATGAAGGTAAAAACAATTCAATCGGCTGGTAAGGTTATGGGAACGGTATTTTGGGACTTCAAAGGTATTTTATTGATTGACTATCTGCAAAAGGGTAAAACAATAAATTTAGAGTACTATTGCAACCTTTTAGATCAATTAAATGTACAAATTCAAGAAAAACGTCCTGGCTTACAACACAAAAAGATAATTGTTCATCAAGACAACGCACCAGCGCTTATCTAGCAATTCTATCACTTGATTAAAATAGTTTTCCTCAAGGTCTTTAAAATAGTGGTTTATAACTGTAATTGCATCTTCATTTGAGGTAAAACGCTTGCCAGCAAGGAATTTTTTTAGATTTGGGAACAGGTAAAGTCACTGGGAGCTAAATCAGGAGAATAAGGTGGGTGGTCAAGCAACTCGTACTTTAATTCGTTGAATTTAGCCATTGTTAAAACACTCTTGTGCGCTGGTGCGTTGTCTTGATGAAAAATTATTTTTTTGTGTTGTAAGCCAGGACGTTTTTCTCGAATTTGTACATTTAATTGATCCAAAAGGTTGCAATAGTACTCTGAATTTATTGTTTTACCCTTTTGCAGATAGACAATCTGAAGTCCCAAAAAACCGTTGCCATAACCTCACCAGCCGATTGAATTGTTTTCGCCTTCTTTGGGGCACTTCCTCCAGCTTCAGTCCATTGTTTGGATTGTTCTTTTGTCTCTGGATTATAGTGGTGGATCCATGTCTCATCAACAGTTATGAAACGACGCTTAAAATCCATTTTATTTCGCTGAAAACGATCCAAACAAGCTTGAGAAATGTTCATTCTTATGCGTTTTTGGTCGACTGTTAACAAGTGCGGCACCCATCTTGCAGAAAGCTTTTTCATCTGTAGTTCTTCATGCAAAATTAAATGGACTCGATCATTTGAGATGCCCATGATATTAGCCATTTCACGCACTTTTATTCGTCGATCATTCAATACCATATCATGCACTTTGGCTACAATTTCTGTTATTGTTGCTGTTTTTGGACATCCACTACGTGGTTCATCTTCAATGCTGGTACGACCACGTTTAAATTCAGCAACCCAATTTTTTACTGTTGCATATGAAGGAGCACTTTCACCTAACACATTCACCTAACACATTCACCATATCATTATGAATTTCTTGTCCCGATAAACCTTTTTTATGTAAATATTTAATGACACCACGCATTTCAAATTTTTCCATTGTAAAAAAATCGCGGATGCGTCTTTTGTGAACGCCTGTTTCTATATGAAGGAGTTGCCAAATCGAAACAAAATTTAACATGTGTTCATACCAGAGATGGAAGTTTCCAAAACACTTAACTTTTTTTCTGTTTATACCGCGCATTATGTGCTAGGCTAAGAAGAAGAACCGCCCTCGTTATAAAGCCAAATTTTTGGCCATAACGTTAAATTTAGTTTATTTAGTTTTTAAGTTTTATTTCTGCTTGAAAACCACACGTCTGAAGAAAACATCCTTTGTAAAGGTTTAACAGATTTAACACAAAAGGTTTGACAGATTTAACACAAATTCAAATATGACATTAGTTTTAAAATTTCGATAAATTTAGAGCCCTTGCAAGGGGGCCCAAAGCCGCTTTTTTAGTTTACATGGTATATATAGCTAAAGTCAGCCACTAAACTATAGTCAGCCACTCCCGACTTAAGCTTTTTTTAATAGTTGACAAGATTTAATATTGCAAGACGTCGAACTTTCCACAAACATTTTAAATTTACCAAATTTTTCAACGACTGCTCTCGAGGTGATTTTATAATTTTCAATGCATTATATCGATTTGGAGACGACTTTCTCACATTTCAAGGAAAAGGACCACGTTATTTCTGATCTGAGAACTTCTTAATCCATATTAGATATTTTTAAATAGTGTTAAACGTGTTGTTAAATGTGATTAATACACCAGCAGTTTACCAAAAAATTTAATATTCCCTACGGAACTGAAGAAAACCTTGAAAAACACGACTTCCTAAGAGCGATATGAAACGTAAGACCTTGATTTGTAAATCAAAATGTAAGCAACTATTAATGGGTGTTTCTGATATTGTATTTCCTTCCGTTTCCCCCCTCTGTGGCCGTTCATGCATGGCTATGGCCGTGTACATCTCAGCATATCCGTAAATGGTATTGAAAGTCAATAAAGCAATAACTTAACAAATAAAGGATGGCTACACATACTCTGACATACAGACACATATTCTTACATATCGCTTACCAAGACGTATAAGAACATATAGGAGTTTGTATATATATGTGTGTCCGGCTGACTGAGTATGTGGCATTTATAGCCATATGAAACACGCTATTATTGATGAGAGGCTATTACGTATGGAAGGGAGTGAGTGAGTGAGGGTGGGTGGGTGGCGGGGATGACCAATGAAGGCGTCTATCGTGGAAATGTTAATAAATGGGAGTGTTTTGCCGTAAATATTATGACATTTACTATTCGAAGAAGACAACAGCAAAAAGGGAGAAATCGATATCGATACTGTACGCATTTTGGTGGAGCAAATGTTGTTGAAGGTCGTGGGGATTTCTTTATTTTCCTTTGAAACACAGAAAAGTACTTTAAACTAGATAAAAGAATATTAGGTGTAATTCGCGAATGAAAGACAGAAAACTATCACTTTAATGATACTCGCCGATATGAGATTAGATTCGTTTATTAGAATTTGGTTTTTCATTTATTGGCAGATTTTATGTTTTGGTTGCATGACAGGGCCCCCTTGACTTGAAATTAATGTCAATTGCATGTGTAGCAGACATAGAAATCTAACGACATCTCATGATAAATCGTTAAAATACATATTTTAGATAAGATGATCACATAATATACTCGTATTATGAAAATATGATATGATGGCATAATGAATAAACCATTTTAGAATATGATTAGTAAAAAAGGCGTTAAGTTTAGCTGTCATTGACTTAATGAACACTTTTGATTATACGAGGGCGGTTCGAAACTTCTTAGCCTAGCACAAAAAGCGTAGTGTGAAAAAGTTAAGTGTTTTGGAAACTTCCATCTCTGCTATGAACACATGTTAAATTTTGTTTCGATCTGGCAACTCCTTCATATAGAAACAGGTGTTCACAAAAGACGCATCCGCGATTTTTTTACAATGGAAAAATTAGAAATGCGTGGTGTCATTAAATAGTTACATAAAAAAGGTTTATCGGGACAAGAAATTCATAACGATATGGTGAATGTGTTAGGTGAAAGTGTTCCTTCATATGCAACAGTAAAAAATTGGGTTGCTGATCGAACAAGCATTGAAGATGAACCACGTAGTGGACGTCCAAAAACAGCAACAAAAACAGAAATTGTAGCCAAAGTGCATGATATGGTATTGAATGATCGACGAATAAAAGTGCGTGAAATAGCTAATATCATGGGCATCTCAAATGATCGAGTCCATTTAATTTTGCATGAAGAACTACAGATGAAAAAGCTTTCTGCAAGATGGGTGCCGCACTTGTTAACAGTCGACCAAAAACGCATAAGAATGAACATTTCTCAAACTTGTTTGGATCGTTTTCAGCAAAATAAAATGGATTTTAAGCGGCGTTTCATAACTGTTGATGAGACATGGATCCACCACTTTACTCCAGAGACCAAAAAACAATCCAAACAATGGACTGAAGCTGGAGGAAGTGCCCCAAAGAAGGCAAAAACAATTCAATCGGCTGGTAAGGTTATGGCAAAGGTTTTTTGGGACTTCAAAGGTATTTTATTGATTGGCTATCTGCAAAAGGGTAAAACAATAAACTCAGAGTACTATTGCAACCTTTTAGATCAATTAAATGTACAAATTCGAGAAAAACGTCCTGGCTTACAACACAAAAAAATAATTTTTCATTAAGACAACGCACCAGCGCACACGAGTGTTTTAACAATGACTAAAATCAACGAATTAAAGTACGAGTTGCTTGACCACCCACCTTATTCTCCTGATTAAGCTCCCAGTGACTTTTACCTGTTCCCAAATCTAAAAAAAATCCTTGCTGGCAAGCGTTTTACCTCAAATGAAGATGCAATTACAGTTGTAAACCACTATTTTGAAGACCTTGAGGAAAACTGTTTTAATGAAGGGATAGAATTGCTAAATAAGCGTTGGACTAAGTGTACTGAAGTTTCAGGAGATTATATTGAAAAATAAAAATATTTTTGAAAAACTAACTATTCTCTTTCATTGATAGGCTAAGAACTTTCCGAACCGCCCTCGTAGTTGCCAAAAAAAAACAGGGGAAAATTTCAGTCGTTCAACTCGACCTACAGATACCCTCAACCCACTAAATCGGTACGGGGCGTGGTTTTCATTTTCCCGTAGTAGAGTAAACCTTCAAGTTATATTCCTAACCACACTAATTTTTACAAAGATGGCTTGACGCTTAATAAATGCTAATTGTGGAGTGTCCGAGGGCATATCTCGTAAAGGAGGTACTATAATGGATGTGACAATCAACGAATGTTCTTAAAATATTTGAAATTTGCTGATTTGTAAGAATTGGAGCATCAAACAAGTGGACAATTCGACAGAGTGGACAATATTCTACACCATGGATTGCGTTGTAGTTTGGCATTGATAGTTATTCCTGATATGGTTATTGGTAGTGGGTCCATGTTTGACAAAACAAAATTTTTCGAGATTTTAAAACCATTGTCCTATTCAGATTGGGGATTCCATTGTTTTGTTCTTTTTAACAAGTGACACGATTTTTACAAAATGGCAAAGTGACCCTTGGCTTGAGTTCAGTTTTTATTTCAACAATTGTATCCAAGCTTTCTGATGAAGTTCAGCTGCCATTGGTATGAATTTGGCAATATCAATTTGCCAGCATTGCCAACGTAAAGTTGGTAAGACTTAAATCGCCTACCGCTGTAGTACTAAGTAGGGACAAAAATACTGTTACAACATTGAACACACCCATTTCAATAGGTGAACTGAACATACCCCGTTAATGTCAAATGGGTTTTGAAAGCTAACCTCAATAGCGGTAGTCTGTAACGGGATTTTAAAATTGTTTCACCTTTCATCATGGAGTGGTCAGATAATGAGAACCGTATCGCTGTTATAGCGCTTTTCAAGTGTGAAATGGAAAAAACGATATTTTCAAAACGATTCGGCCACTAGGGATTAGCCGCATGTTCGTCAACCAATGCATACTGGAGATGTAAAAGACCGCCACCGGTCGGGCCGCCCACGCTCTGTTCGAACACCGCGTGTCATCAAAGCCGTTCAATCAAGAATTCACAGAAATCCGCTCCGAAAACAGAAAATCATGGCCCGTCAGATGAATATCACGCAAAAGCCCATGAGCCGAATCATTAAAAAAGACTGGGACTTGGGGCTTTCAAACAACGTACCGGACATTTATTGACTGCAACTTTAAAAATAAATAGGATTGAAAAATGCAAACGTCTTTTGGTGAAGCACGCTGATAACTTGCACAGTAAAATTTTGTTCACCGATGAACAAATTTATACCGTTCAGGAATAATTTAACAAGCAAAATGATAGAGTGTATGCGCAGTCATCTAAAGAAGCATCTGAACTAGTCCCAAGGGTGGAAAAGGGTCATCACCCAGCTTCAATAATGGTTTGGTGGGGTATCTCTTACGATGGGATCACTGACCTGCATTTCTGCGATGAAGGAGTCAAAACATCGGCCAAAGTTTACCAAGAAACCGTTTTGGAAGCTGTTGTGAGGCCCCTTGACAATTCCTCTTAACTATTCCCTGTTCCAAAACCAGCCATGGACTTTCCAGCAGGTTTCTGCGCCGGCCCATAAGGCTAAAACGTCCCAGGCCTGGCTTCGAAACAATTTGCCAGCGTTCATTTCCTCTGAAGAATGGCCCTCAGGCAGTCCAGATTTGAACCCATTGGATTACAAATTGTGGACCGTTTTAGAGGACAAGGTTTGTCACAAAAGATACCCCAACATTGGATCTCTTAAGACTGCTTTGGTTCCAGCTGTGGCCAATTTTCCAATGGACTAGGTTCGTGCAGCTATTGACGATTGGCCGTGCGACTTAAGGCGTGTGTAAAGGCAAAAGGCGGACATTTCGAATAAGTAGATTCTTTTTAGATATAATATAAATCAATAAATATATTAAAAAATATTTGGTCCAGAAACATTCAGTACTTTTTATTTTACAACATAAAACGTGTGTAACAGTATTTATGTCCCTACTAAGTACAGTAGAATCCCGACTTACAGGGGTCTTCGTTTTAACGAGATTTCCATTTAACAAGGGAACTAAGTGTTGGCTGGCGCCATCTGACATTTCCATTGGTAAGTTAGACATTTAGTAGCATAAACGTACTCAGAACGTTTTGACGTACGACCACCATTTGTGTTGTTTACAGTGACTTGAAAATATCAATTTTACAAAAAAAATGAATTAACTCGAGGACATTTTCGTGCGATAATTTTTCACTACTTTCGACGTGGACTATCACGACAAGAGTGCATTGATGAACTTAAATCTTTGTATGGCGATGAAGCACCATACTATAGCACTGTGAAAAATAAATTTCTTAATTCAAACGTGGCCGACGCTCGCTTAAAGACGAGGGTCGCCCAAAAACGGCCGTTGTGCCAGAGAACATTGATGCCGTCCGTAAACTGATAATGCTAGATCGCTATGTGATATACCATGAGATAGAGGCATCCTGCGCATTTCTTCCACCAGCAAACATTCGATATTACATGAACACCTGGTCGTAAAAAAGGTCTGTTCTCGTTGGATCCCACACAATTTGACAATCGCTCAAAAAAAAGGCTCGTGTCGATTGGTGCAAAGAAATTTTGAAAAAATACTATCGCGGTGCTTCAAAAGACTTTTGTAAGATCGTCACAGGTGACGAATCATGGATCTATGCGTATGAGCCCGAAACAAAACAGCAATCGACCGTGTGGGTTTTCGAAGACGAGCCAAATCCAACGAAAGTTATTCGTGGAAGAAGCACTTTGAAGCAAATGTTCGCCTGTTTCTTAGGCAAACCTGGTCATGTGGCGACTGTTCCGCTTGAGCAAGGTAGAATGGTCAATTCTGAGTGGTACACCACAATTTGTTTGCCTGAAGTCTTTGGAGAAATTCAAAAAACGAACAAGAGAAGACGAATCATTGTGCACCATGACAGTGCGAGCTCTCACACATCGGCTGAAACCAGCGCTTTTTTGACCGGCCATAACATCGAATTGATGGGTCACCCGCCGTACAGCCCTGACTTGGCACCTAATGACTTCTTTTTCCCCGCACATTAAGAAACAAATGAGTGGTCAACGATTTTCGTCGCCAGAAGCAGCTGTTGAAGCGTTCAAAAACCATGTTTTGGAGGTGTCTCAATCGGAGTGGAAAAAGTGCTTCGGCAATTGGTTTGAGCACAGGCAAAAGTGTATAAATCATGCTGGAGAAAAACAATAAAACCATTTTTGATGATAAATATTCGCATATTCATTATTAGGCCAGAAATACATATACAGCATCCCTCGTATTTCAAAACCTGGTAAGAACAGCTAATATTTTTGAAAAAAAACATTTTTTTAAAAAGCTACCTGTGTTTGCACTACCCTTTATGAAATACGAGTATGCCGACAACAAACAGTAATTATTAAAACCGCATCAACAATTAAATATGCGACTGAATGATTCTACAATAGTCGGGTAATCAATCTAGAGGTATCTTTTTAAAAAAAGAAAGAATACAGAATTCAAATCAATTTTTATTGTTCATTCGAAACGAAATTGTATGTCATTTATTTTTAAATATAATTTTTACAAATGTTGGCCGCAACTATGCTCAGGGTGTTCATTCTGAAGGTCCAATTTGAAAGACACGTTCGAGAATTTCGATCGGTTTGGCGACCGGTATGAATCGTAGCTCGTTTGTCAGTATAGACTTTGGACTTTACATAGCTCCAAATAAAAAAGTCTAAAGGTGTGGTATCACCTTACCGGTCAGACAACTTACCGGTCAAAAACGTGAAATTAGCTGCTCTTCAGAACGGCCTCTTATATTTCCATTGTTCTGCTGACACCAAATTTCGTGAAAATTACGGGCTTCAACTTGAGGTAGCAAAAAGTCCAATATCATGACGCGATAGCGAACACCATTCACGGTTACTTTCCGGCCATTATATTTTTTGAAAAATTATAGACCGCTGATTCCACCTGCACATAAACTGCACCAGGCCGTGGTTAAACACAACTCACGCTTAATCAGTAAAAAAAAACCCTATTAAAAAAATACCTCTAGATTGATCACCCGTTACAAGAGCAACAACTGCAAAATACAGTCAATGCTTCCAACAGAGCGTTAACTGCGGCTACGCTTACCAGTCAGTCAGTCAATACGTTTGCATTGTTAGTATGCGCTACTGTGCTCCAGCAGTGTGTGAAGTAATTAATATCAATGCAATTATACGGTTGGAATTAATTCCATGCCTGATTAAAGTGTCAAGTGTTAAACGGTTGGAAAAATGCCAAAGCATCTGCACAGTTGGCCGTGCTAAATAATGAATTTAACGAAAGTTTTCACTGCGCCGTATTGAAAAAGAATAAGTGTTAAAAAAATTTAACAAAAACTACTGTAACAAACGCGTCGGTATGGTTAAACTTGTATGATTTTAAAGATTCTACCATGGGGATAACGTTAGATTTGTTTTTGTTATACCGCCGAATACTGTGTGTCCGCCGGGAAGGTATACTACTTTATTTTGCCGCCATTTTGGTAAACATTAGCCTTGACAGTTCATATTTGGCAGTCGTGCAGTAGAGACGTGGCAAATTTATTATGGAAAAATATTCGATAAACCAGCGTGTTTTAATCATTACGAGGGCGACCGCAAAACTAACTGGCCTGGCACATTTTCTGTTTTACTAGCAACTTTTTTTTGTTTTGTTTTTTAAAAGCAAGGCATCTGTCAAAATTTTCGAAATATTTAATAATTATTTTCTTTGTTACAGGTGATTGAAGTAAACAAGTTTTATAATTTTTGAAAAATGAAAAAAAGAGATTCGTGCGGTAATTAAACACTTTTATATGAAAGGTTATACGCCACAATTAATCAAAGATGAATTGGATTCTGTTCATGGTGATAATGCACCATCATACTCCACCGTGAAATCCTGGGTTCAACAATTTAAAATGGGTCGTTCAAGTACGGAAGATGAACAACGCTCTGGAAGACCGAAAACTGCTACTACTATTGAAAACATTAGAAAAATATTTAATGAAGTGACTAAAGATAGACGAATAAAGCTCAGAGAACTAGCTGATACGAAAAACAAGTTTGGAGTATTTTACATGATGAACTCCACATGAAAAAGCAAGATGGGTGCCGCGTTTGCTGACTTTGCCCCAAAAAATCGTTCGTTGGACCAATTCCAATTAGCGATTTATCAGCGTAATCCAATAGAGTTCTTTCGCCGATTCATAACTGTTGATGAAACATGGATCCATCACTACATCCCAGAATTGAAAAAACAGTCAAAACAATGGATAGAAGCTGGTAAAAGTGGTCCCAAGAAGGCGAAAACTGTTAAGTCAGCAGAAAAAGTAATGGCCACAGTATTTTGGGATGCAAGGGGTATAATATTTATTGATTATCTTGAGAAAGGCAAAACTATAAATAGTGAATATTATTGTGCATTATTGGATCGGTTGGGTGAAGAAATCAAGATAAAACGACCGCATTTAAAAAAAAAAAAGTTGTTTTTCATCAAGATAATGCTCCTTCACACACTGCATTTTTAACTCAACAAAAACTGGCCGAATTACGATTTGAAATTGCTCCGCATCCACCATATAGTCCAGATTTAGCTCCTTCTGATTATATCTTGTTTCCAAATTTAAAAAAAATTCTCGGTGGCAAAAAATGTTCGTCCAATAGCGAGGCATATATTGAAGGTCTTGAAAAATATTATTTTTCGGATGGAATTAAAAAACTTGAAAAACGTTTGATGAAGTGTATTGAGTTGGAAGGAGATTAAAAAAACTGGTTTTTTATGTTAGGCCAGTTACTTTTGCGGTCGCCCTCGTAAAACCTTTTGTCAAAATCATTTATCGATTACTGTGACGATTAGAAAGAAGTTCTTTAGCTGATAGACCCAAGCATGGACTACAACGAACTGCAAGATTCGCTGAAAACATTACAATCTATTAACCTCAATTCGACGCCGTGCTCAGGAGCTTGGTCTTCAAAGAACAACTTTGGCCACAATTTTGCACAAGGATTTGTATTTGTTTCCATTTAAGATTCAGTTGACACAAGAGCTTCTTCCACAAGACCATTTACGCCGCCGTACATATGCCAACAGGATGTTACAGCTCGCCCATGGCAACCCCGATTTTCATGAAAAAATCATAATGAGTGACGAGGCACATTTTCATTTGAATGGATATGTGAATAAACAGAATAGTCGGTGCTGGGCAATAGAAAACCCTCAAATTATTCATCAGTCACCTTTGCATCCATTAACAGTGAAAGTCTGCTGTGCAATTTGGACAGGAGGAATCATTGGATCTTACTTCTATGAAAATGAAAACGGCGTAACGGTCAATGGGGAACGATATCGTGATATGATTGAAAAGTTTTTAACGCCAGAACTGCATGCTTTGGGCTTGATTAACGTCAATGTTAATCAAGCCCAATGATCGAATATCACATGACGGAGCCACATCGCATACAGCCAGGATTACAATGGAATTTCTGCGAGACCTCTTTCCAGAACAAGTGATTTCAAGAAATTGTGATGTTGATTGGCCTCCAGGTTCGCCTGATTTGACTACCCCGGACTTCTTTTTGTGGGGATATCCGAAAATCAAGGTTTATGCAAATAAACCAGAAACACATAAGCAGATCAAACAAAATTTTCGTGATTAAAATAATGAAATATCGCGTGAAATGTGTGAGAATGTAATGAAAAATGTGCTCAAAAGAACATGCATTTGGGAGGCTTACAGATGCGGATATTTATCAGATATTGTATTCGATGCATAATTGCCGACATTAAATAAAACATTTATCAATAAAAGATCCATTATCCTTCATTTAATCAAAAATTATAAACAAAAAAAGTGGTATACCTTCCCGACGGACACCCTGTACCAACATGAAAACTGAGAACGGAGTTACTCTAATATTTTCAACAAAGGGCGGCGCATAAACTAATTTAATTGGCGCTGGCTAAAAAGGCTTAATAGCCTAAATCTTTCTGGTCCAACAAATGACCGATATTTACATGATAAGTCGACAAGGTCGTAAAATAATTACTAAATTTCACTTAATCGGGAATGTTTCCTAGTTTTTATTGCTTTTAATTGATGTCAATGATCGAATATCGACCACAAAAAATTGATTTCACTTGAAAACGCATACAAATACTCTCCTCGTTGCTGCCTATCGTATGGCATCTCAATTATGTCTAGATATTGCTTGGTTCAAATCGAACTGCACCTCAAAGTTGGGCTAGACGATGATCTTGCGGAAAAGATAGCTGTGTGAGTGCTTTATAACAGGGTGGAGCGCAAAAAATTGCTATTTTGCACTGCAGGCAGTGACGGCACTGTTGTTCAAAGAGAGTGGAGAGTGTGCGTGGCTTTTAGTGGCTGACGAGAGATTTGTAGTCGTCTGCCTTTCAGTCGCCATCATGCATTGGACACGTGAGGAGGGAGTCAAATGCGCATTCGATCATTGCAGTGCAGCGTGCTTTTCGCTTTCGATTAGCTGTTCCCCAACGCGGACGTGTTCCTGGACGGCAATCAATTGTAAATTGGGTAACTTCATTGAGAACAGCAGGAAATGTGTCATGTGTACGAAGGGAACCTGAGAGAATGATTACAACACCACAAAACATCGAGGAGTTAGAGCAGCAGTACGAGGGTTGCTATTTATATTTCGGGTTCTGACAAAACTAGTGTTCCCAGGTGCAATTGGAAACTGTGACATTTTTTAGCATAACTTCACGCAGAACATTTTGTCATTTAAAGGCGAATTGTTTTGTTGAAAGTGTGTAGAAAAATTCATCTCAGTCAAAAAATGGAATTATCCCATGAACATTATCGTGCGATAATTTTTTACGATGTTTGGCGTGTGTTATCGGGACAAGAGTCTTTAAATCAACTCGTTTTGCCTTTTGGCGATAAAGCACCATCAAAAACCACTGTTGCTGGTACCAAGAGTTCAGTCTCGGACGCCGCGGCGTTCGCTCCAGGATGAATTTCGTGAAGGACGTCCAACTTCGGTCACTTTGCCAGAAACCATTAATGCTGTGCGTGAAGTGATTAAGCAAGACCGACATATGACATACCGTGAGATTGAGACATCTTTGGGCATTAGTATGACAAACATTAATAAGATATTGCATGTTCATTTGGCCGTGAAAAAATAATTGTTCTCTTGGATCCCACATAATTTGACGAATGCTAAAAAAGGCTCGCAAAGAGATGTTGAAAAAGTATAACTGCGGTAGCTCAAAGGCAGTGTATAACATTGTCACAGGTGACGAATCATGGATCTGTGAATATGAACCCGAAACAAAACAGCAATCGACCGTATGGGTTTTTCAAGACAAGTCAAATCCAACAAAAGTTGTTCGTTGAAGAAGTACATCGAAGCAAATGATGCCTTTAGCGGAACGTAGGATGGTCAATTCTGAGTGGTATACAACCATCTGTTTGCCAACAGTCTTCGAAGAAAAAGGAAAGGTAAGAAGGGAAGACGACAATGCGAGCTCTCACACATCAGCTGAAACGATGAGCTATTTGACCACTCAAGATGTCGAATTGATGGTCCATCCACCTGATTAGGCACCCAATGACTTCTTCTAATTCCCTAGGATCAAGAAAAAAATCAGTGGTCAAGGTTTTTTATCGCCCGAATCAGCTGTTGAAGAGGAAAAAGTGGTTCGTGCGCATGCAAAAGTGTACTGATCTTAAAGGAGAATATATTGAAAAACAATAAAACCATTTCCAATGATAAATTATTGTATTTCATTGCCGGAGCCGAAATATAAATAGCAATCCTCGTACTGCAATCTCCGATACGCTCTGCTCGGAAGCAATCACCTGCTCTTGGCATTTGCTGGATTTTTTCAGCCAGCTTTTGAGGCGATTAGAGGATACATGGTTCAACAGGATGGTGCCACTGCACACACAGCGAGCCTTATCATAACTTTTTGATAAGGCAAATGTTTCCTGGACGGCTTATCTCTTAGAGGGGTGATGTGAACTGGCCGGCACTTTCACCAGACTTAGCCCACGCGATTTTTTCCTTTGGGGTTACCTGAAGTCGAAGGTGTATATCAAACGTCCCAACACCTTGGAAGACCTAATTAACAATATAGAGACTGAAATTGGCAGAATAGCAATCGAGATGCTTGTTAGCTTTCATGAAAACTGAAGGAACCGTATGCAGCAGTGTGTGGAAGCGAAGCTAAGGTCGACATTAGCCATTTACACTATTTAAAACGATGTAATTTAAAAATTCCCTTACTGTTCAATACTCGTGCAAAATAGAAAGGGACCTAAGGGTAAAAACCAGTTTTATTCAGGAGAGCCATTTTAAAGATTTAAAAAAAATTGAAAATTAATTTTTTTACCCTTAGGTCCCTTTCTCTATGCTCTGTCACATATAAAATAATTTTTTCTAAGGTTCATAGTTTTTTTATTTCATTCCCAAATAAGCAAATTATTGCGCTCCACCCTGTAGGATAGACACGCTGCATCAGAAATTAACTAATGGAATGCCGCCTGAATTGAATTGAAGGCCTCTTTACAATTATTTTAAAAAAATTACATATGTTACGCGCAAAATAGAAAGGGACCTAAGGTTCAGGAGAGCCATTTTAAAGATTAGGTCCCTTTCTATTTGCGCTTAGAATCGTCGACTTAACTTTCATAAAACGCGCATATCTCTGGGAGGGAACACTTTTGGGGCATGGGATCGGTCTCATTCGATGCTCAGATGTTGTCCACATCAAAAAAAGAAAAAAAAAGAAAATTGATTTTTTACGCTTAGGTCCCTTTCATTATGCACATACGAGGGCGGTTCGGAAACTTCTTAGCCTAGCACAAAACGCGCGGTATAAACAGAAAAAGTGTTTTGGAAACTTCCATCTCTGCTATGAACACATGTTAAATTTTGTTTCGATCTGGCAACTCCTTCATATAGAAACAAGTGTTCACAAAAGACGCATCCGCAATTTTTTTACAATGGAAAAATTAGAAATGCGTGGTGTCATTAAATATTTACATAAAAAACTTTTATCGGGACAAGAAATTCATAATGATATGGTGAATATGTTAGGTGAAAGTCCTCCTTCATATGCAACAGTAAAAAATTGGGTTGCTGAATTGGAACGTGGTCGTACAAGCATTGAAGATGAACCACGTAGTGGACGTCCAAAAACAGCAACAACAACAGAAATTGTAGCCAAAGTGCATGATATGGTATTAAATGATCGACGAATAAAAATGCGTGAAATAGCTAATATCATGGGCATCTCAAATGATCGAATCCATTTAATTTTGCATGAAGAACTACAGATGAAAAAGCTTTCTGCAAGATGGGTGCCGCACTTGTTAACAGTCGACCAAAAACGCATAAGAATGAACATTTCTCAAGCTTGTTTGGATCGTTTTCAGCGAAATAAAAAGGATTTTAAGCGTCGTTTCATAACTGTTGATGAGACATGGATCCACCACTATACTCCAGAGACAAAATAACAATCCAAACAATGGACTGAAGCTGGAGGAAGTGCCCCAAAGAAGGCAAAAACAATTCAATTGGCTGGTAAGGTTATGGCAACGGTTTTTTGGGACTTCAAAGGTATTTTATTGATTGACTATCTGCAAAAGGGTAAAACAATAAATTCAGAGTACTATTGCAACCTTTTAGATCAATTAAATGTACAAATTCGAGAAAAACGTCCTGGCTTACAACACAAAAAATACTTGTATGACTTAATCCTCATAAGTCCCACAACATCACACTTAGGAACAAGGGGAACCTTCTCTCAAATCAGTGAGCTGTAGACGATTAAATTTTTTTATATACTGTTTAATTCTGTTCTCGTGAAAACACTTGTCCGGCACAAGAAGTTCTAGCCAGTTTAGTATTGGCGCTTTTGTCTAAACGCCTCCTATTTAGATCTGGTAGCATCCCTACATGTCAAACCAACTATATTTTTGTCTGGCTTAAAGGACATAATGTTTGTTAGATTAAAGCCTTCATTTTAAGTATATAGTTTTGGTCATTGAGCAGCAGCATTTATGTCAATATCAAGAAAGTTTATTTTCGAATATAATGTAGACACGTTTCTTAAGATGTATGCGTAGATACTTACATTACCATAAATAGGTGTAGTTTGATAAAGTATATCACATGCCAAGACTGATGGGAAAAATATCGATTTTGTACTTCATACGTTGTTGTGTCGGGACAAGGCTTTTCTGAAAGAAAATTTGAAAAATAAGTTACAAAATTGAGTTAATCCAAAGAAGATTTTGTATGGAATTTAAAAAATGTAGATAAGAGTGGAATACTTAAGCAATACCTGAATAGAAATGGACAAAGTGTCGTTGATTCCGATAGAATGTGAAGTTTATTCGAGCTACCCGCGGCGGCCCGAAATCCTTTTTAAACATAATGACGAACCCTTATCTTTATAATAAAGCTAAATTCTTGACCATAACATAAAATTCTATGCGTTTTATTTCTTCTTGAAAACCACAAATCTAAAGAAACACCCTTTAATATAAATGGACATAGGGGAATCAAATATAATGTGCCCAACTTAAAATTGGTTTTGTTATTTCACTTAATTTGGGTGGCGGGCCGGCCCAACTTAAAATTGGTTTTGCTATTTCACTTAATTTGGGTGGCGGGCCGAAGAGTGGGAAATTTCTCTGATTTAAATTTCCCCAAATGGAAATTTGACAATTTTTCGGCAATTTGAGAGTCCGTTTAAGGAGTGGGAAATTCTTTCCATTTAAATTTTCACAAATTAAAAACTTGTTTGCAGTCTAAAATTTGATTTTAATTCGATTTTCTGTACATCCTAAAGTGCAACACCTGACTTTAGCTATTAAAATAGTTTATTTAAAAAAAAAAAACTCTATTCGTTGATATTGAGTTTAATGCAATCTCAGAGGCTTTAAATGCGGTCAGTCAATCACTTCACTTCTTAAGGGGAAAATATTTTCCATTCATAGGCTTAAACCGAAATCTAGGCTCATGTCGGTTTTTAACTAATAAAAATTCCAGAGAGTCGGTTCTTTTAAAAAACAGTTTTAAAAACAAACCCGAAAAGCCGGTTTCTGAAAACCCCGGTTTTTTGTCCAGCAAAAATATCATAAACAAAACTAAAGTTACAAAATTGCTAAATGAAAAAATAATAATTATCGCAGACAAATTTGCAAAATGATGAAAAGTGAATATGATCTGTGTTTGGTGTGTGCTCCGTTCCCCCTGGCAAAATCTTCCCTGCAAGTTACAACTTTAACTTGCTGGAGAACTGTTAAATCTAAATAAATTATATTTTAATTTGAGTTCAGTGTAACTGCAAAACTGCTGCAGGAAAACACCAGAGCGAACAACAGCAGCAGGACTCATTGAAAAACATTATGGCAACAACAACATAAATTAAAAAAAGGAAACTTTTTCGAATCAGTGTTGACCTCGTATTTTTTTGGCTTTATTTTGTCCTGTTGTTTTTTGTAAACGGAAAAAAAATAATCGCAAAACCAAAACTATTTTTCGGTAAAGGATTCCATTTTTATATGTGACAGCGCATAGAGAAAGGAACCTAAGGGTAAAAAAATCAGTTTTCACTTTTTTGAAACCCTTTTTTGATGTGGACAAATTCTGTGCATCGAATGAGACCGATCCCATGCCCCAAAACTGTTCCCTCCCAGAGATGTGCGCGTTTTATGAAAGTGATGGTACACAAAGATACACGAATTTAAATCTTTAAAATGGCTCTCCTGAACAAAACTGGTTTTTACCCTTAGGTCCCTTTCTATTTTGCGCGTCACATATACGAGTAGATGTAAAATTAAGCACATATTTTTTTAAATGTCGTATACGGATGTGGGAGTAAATAATTAATTAACTCTGGAAATAAATACAGAGTAATGGCGAGAAATTTAACGAAATTTAAAGTTTTAATAAATGTTCAATCTTTACAGCAAATATATTATGACTTATCTGTACTTCTTCTGTCTTGTACAGTTCTACTAATAACTATCTACAGGGTGGAGCGCAGAAATTTGCTTATTTGGGAATGAAATAAAAAAATTATGAACCTTAGAAAAATTTATTTTATATTTTAATTATAATAAACAGTAGGGGAATTTATAAATTACATGGTTTTAAATATTGCATCTGCAAATGTCGATCTTCGCTATCCACACACTGCTACATACGTTTTATGAACTCAAACAAGCATGTTGACAAGTATTCTGCCAATTTTAGCCTTAATATTGCTAATTAAGTTTTCCAAGGTGTTGGGGCGGTTGATATACACCTTCGACTTCAGGTAACCCCAAAGGAAAAAATCGCATGGCGCTAAGTCTGGTGATCGTGTCGGTCAGTTCACATCACCCCTCATAGAGATAAGCCGTCCAGGAAACATTTGCCTTAAACAATTCGTGGTAACCCTCGCTATGTGTGCAATAGCACCATCCTGTTGGAACCATGTATCCTCTAATTGCATTTCCTCAAGAGGCGACTGAAAAAAAATCCAGGAAACGCCAAGAGCAAGTGATTGTATCCAAGCAGAGCGTTTCGGAAATTGCAGTACTGCTGGTCTAACTCTCGCGATGTTTTGTGGTGTCGTAATCCTTTTCTCAGGTCCCCTTCATACACATGACACATTTCCTGCTGTTCTGAATGAAGTTACCAAATTTGCAATTGTTTGCAGTCCAGGAAGACGTCCACGTGGGGAAACAGCGAATAGTAAACAAAAAGCACGCTGCACTGCAATGATCGAGTGCGCATTTGAAAAATACGCTTCAACACAAAATGAACTCTCCTTACGTGTACAATGCATGATGTCAACTGAAAGGCAAACAAATACAAATCTCCCGTCAGCCACTATAAGCCACGCACACTCTCCACTCTCTTTGACGAACAGAGCCGCCACAGCCTGCAGTGCAAAAAATCTAATTACCGCGCTCCAATCTGTATCTATGTAAAGCTTCTGATGTTCTTAGGTTCTCTGCTTTGACCTCACCTAAATTGAGGAGTTGTTGCCATGTCTATCCGTAAATTTCTTGATAAAATTTCGTAACGTTGGACCCATACCAGATGTCATAGGATATCTTTGCCTATTAAGTCATACAATTTATGAGGAGTTTATAAACAGTAATTGGTTGTCATTTAAGGAGTCGGACTTTTTTTTATCCATGTTGCAATGATGCTTGAGTTGTAATGAAGGACCACACCTTTTTCGGGTGTGATCCATGCAAGCTCTCAATACTAGAACAACAAAATTTATACACTAATGAAAACTAGTGCTGAATTTAGCAATGCTTTTATAAATTAGTATAGATCGAAAATAATTCATTTATAAAAAAAAATTGTGAGGAGGAAATAAGTTCCAGCTGCTTTGAAATAAAAAAAATCTATAAATTTTTGAAACTGGCAATTTAAGTGAGGTCAAAGCAAAGATTGTTTTTCTTAACCTCATTAGAATATTGCATCTTCTAGAATTATTGCGATCAAGTACACTCTCTCTCTCCAAAGGTTAAGTAACTTAAAATTATAAAAAAAAATTGTGAGGAGGAAATAAGTTCCAGCTGCTTTGGAATAGAAAAAATCTATAAATTTTTGAAACTGACATTTTTAGTGAGGTCAAAGCAAAAATTGTTTTTCTTAACCCCATTAGAATATTGCATCTTCTAGAATTAATGCAATCAAGTACATACTCTCTCCAAGGGTTTTATAAGTCAATTTTCGACTAATCGACTAAACTAATAAAAAATTCAAAGTAGGCAAATCGACTTTATGTTTCAATAAAAGTCTAAAAGTCGACTATTTTATGAGTTTTTATTTTAACTTGAAACATTTTAATTGGCACCCAAACAATGCGTATTGCTTAAATTTTGATGCGTTTCATTGATTTTCGACGATTGCGAAATACACACAAGTTTTATTTTAATAATGTGGCAACGTATGCCTTTAAAAATGTCCTAAATACATTCAGAGCAATTAATTTTTATTTTTTTTTTTTATATAAGCTTTATTTGAATTATTGAATCTGCTCCAATGGAGCCTAACAATAAGTATACGAATCTTAAGTATAATTCAATAATGAATCCTAGTATGGATTTCTTGTAATGTGGATCTCTGCTAATTGGCAGGAATTTTAATTAATTTGGTCAAAATAGTATATAACTGGTATGGATCACATGTCTGAGAATTTTAAACCTGGTTTGGCTTAAACCTCGTGATAAAGGTCCAGGGGACCCTTACAGTCATTTACAAAGTGTTCGCGATATTATGTAGAGTGAAGAACTCTAGTTATGTAAGTATAACGGATAACTCTAGAATAGCAGAGTGGACGACGTAATTTGGGTTTTGTAGGTTTTTCGCGTTGACTGTTTTAAAGATCACGTATAAGAGCGTTTAAGCCACGTGACGTAGAAAAGGATTCTACACAGTCTTTCGGGCGCGTGTGTTCGCGATTACTGTTACGGTTGAAGATTAGAAAACACGGCGTTCGTTTCTCCGAAGTCTTAAAGAGCTGGGACTGCACAATAATTGTCTAGCAAGTATGTTATCATGACGTTCGAGCTTCTCTTTGTGCTTTATATTGATTTTTTGAATTGCCTCTTTAACGAGAGGTATTTTCAAGTCTCGGTGGATATTTTCATTCCTCATATACCAAGGGGCACCGGTAATAAGCCGCAATGTTTTCGATTGGACTCTTTGGATTTTGTCGAGATTGCTCGAGCTTGCTTTGCCCCATAGCTGGGCACCATATAACCAGATAGGTTTGATTGCACTGTTGTATAGCAGGACCTTATATTCAAGGCTTAGTTTTGAGTTCGCGTTTAGGAGCCAGTGAAGTTGATGGACCTTAAGTTTCAGTTGAGTTTTCTTGGCTTCGATATGACTTCTCCAGGTGAGTCGGCGATCCGGGTAGATTCCAAGGTATGAAACATGATCAGATTGAGAAAAAGGGATATTGTTTAGTTTCAATGTCGGACAAGTGCTAAAATTCAGTGTGAAAGTTACCTGTGTGCATTTAGCCTCATTGACTTTTATTCTCCAGTCAGAGAGCCAAGATTCTACTCGTCTGAGATGTACACCTAGATTCATAGATGCAATATCCTGCTTTTTATGTGTGGCCATTATAGCGGTATCATCGGCAAAAGTGGATGTTAGCACGTTTGGGCTGGTAGGAATATCTGCGGTAAACAGAATGTAAAGGATAGGCCCCATGACGCTTCCCTGGGGAACACCTGCTAGTATTTCGCGGTCATCGGTGACGTGTTGTCCACATTTGACTCTGAATCTGCGGTTTTCTAAGTAAGACTCAAGAATTCGATGCGTATTTGCCGGTAAGTATTTGCAAATTTTGTAGGTCAAGCCAAAGTGCCAGACTTTGTCAAATGCTTGAGCAACATCCAGGAATACTGCGCAGCAATATTCTCGCCGTTCAAATGATTTTTCAATTGCTTGGGTCAGACGGTTTACTTGTTCGATAGTGCTGTGACCTTCGCGAAAACCAAACTGATGGTCTGGTATTATGTTATTTGACACGAGAAACGGTTTTATTTTCGATAAAAGAACTTTTTCAAATAGTTTGGATAAGCAGGGAAGCAAACTGATCGGCCTGTACGAGGAAGGTATTGATTTGTCCTTTCCTGGCTTTAAAATCATTTGAATCAGAGAAATTTTCCACACTTTAGGAAAGTACCCATGTCTCAAAATAGAGTTAAATAATTTTGCCAGGAACTTCACAGCAATATAGGGAAGTTCCAAGATCATTTTAGGCGTGATAAGATCATATCCAGGTGCTTTACCTGGATTCACGGTTTCTTTAATGACATTCAGAACTTCATTTGCGTTAGTAAACAATGGAATTACGGCAGACATTTTATCAACAGGTGGAAAGATGTCGCTACTTGCAGGATTTGGGCGAAATACCTGTGATAGATGGTTTGCAAAAACATTGGCCTTTTCCTCTTCTGATATTGCCCACTTGCCATTTGCGTCGCGTATTGGAAATTGCGTTTCGGTGGGCATACTAGTATTTCTTAATGTTTTCCATAATGAGAATTTGGTTGAAGCAGTCGGAGTTAAACTTGCAATGAAACTAGCCTGCTGTCTACTGTCTTTAATTAATTTAAATTGAAATTATACTCGTATTCAGCAGTATAACAAGTCTATTATTATTAATTTCCATGGCGAACTGGTAAACACCGAAATCAGATATTATCGTATAACTACTTAGTAGGGACATAAATACTGCCGCCCATGCGGCAGTATTCGTCAAAGCCGTAAATTAAGAATTCACAGAAATCCGCTCCGAAAACAGAAAATCATGGCCCGTGAGATGAATATCACGCAAAAGTCTATGAGTCGAATAATTAAAAAAACACTAGGGACTTGGGGCTTTCAAACGACGTACCGGACATTTATTGACTGCAGCTTTAAATAGGATTGAAAAATGCAAACGTCTTTTGGTGAAGCACGCTGATAACTTGCACAGAAAAATTTTGTTCACCGATGAAAACATTTGTACCGTTCAGGAAAAATTTACCAAGTGATAGAGTATATGCGCTGTCATCTAAGGAAGAATCTGAACTGATCCCAAGTGTGGAAAAGGGTCATCACCCAGCTTCAGTCATGGTTTGGTGGGGTGTCTCTTACGATGGGGTCACTGACCTGCATTTCTGCGAACAAGAAGTTAAAACATCGGCCAAAGTTTACCAAGAAACCGTTTTGGAAGCTGTTGTGAAGCCTCTAAACAATTCCCTGTTCCAAAAGCATCCATGGACTTTCCAGCAGGATTCTGCGCCGGCCCATAAGGCTAAAACGTCCCAAGCCTGGCTTCGAAACAATTTGCCAGCGTTCATTTCCTCTGAAAAAGGCCCTCAGGCAGTCAAGATTTGAACCTATTGGATTACAAATTGTGGACGGTTTAGAGGACAAGGTTTGTCACGAAAGATACCCTAACATTGGATCTCTTAAGACTGCTTTGGTTCGAGCTGTGGCCAATTTTCCAATCAACGAGGTTCGTGCAGCTATTGACGAGTGGCCAGTGCGACTTAAGGCGTGTGTAAAGGCAAAAGGCGGACATTTCGAATAAGTAGATTCTTTTTGGATACAGTATACATCAATAAATATATTCAAAAATATTTGGTCCAAAAACATTCAGTACTTTTTACTTTACAGCATAAAACGTGTGTAACAGTAGTTATGTCCCTACTAGGTATATTAGTCTACTTTTCGACGCTTTTTTTTTTGTATCCCCCAATCTGTATAATAATCATGTACTCACCATAGAGGCGTTGTGCTTGATGGTGAGCGACAATAGGTGATTCGTCATGGGCGTACAATGGAGAGTCGTCGACTAACAAAATCTTCTGTTGGCGAAAAAGCTTTTTAAAAGTTTAATAGTTGAAGAATTACTTCCGACTGTGATCAACTTATACAGTATTCCGTTATGATTTGCCTTATCAAAAGCTTTTTCCACGTCCAGAGATATAGCCACAGTACATTTACGATTCCTCAAATTTTGTACCACATCATTTTGAAACTTCAGAAGAGCATTAATCGTGAAGTTTGTCTTTTTGAAGCCAAATTGAGATTCAGAAATATACGATTCGTGGACATCAGCATCTATTTTACTCCGAATGACTTTTTCAAACATCTTTCCTCAATTTAAGTTCATTTAACGAGTAACATAAATTTTAAACATTTAATTTCGAGTGTACTGTATACTCAAAAAAGTACCCACCCACAACTACATTTTTAGAATTTCAATGATTTTCACTTGTTGTTGGTCATAAAAATCCCGATTGGGAAAAAAGTTCATCGTGTTAAAGTGTGTGTCATTGAGATTTATCTGTGTGTGTGTAAGTGTGCTTGTACATTTGTACATACAAATTGTGCGTACATGTACGTGTGACACTGTTACGCTCAACTAAGTACGCATACCAACACGCACGATACTAATCTACTAACAAATACTTGCTCATGTATTTGGCATGCGTTCATGTCCTGTGTGTGAGTGCGTGTATGTGCGTTTAGTGTATGAACATGTTTAACAATCATGCGTATACTAAACATCCACATGTACGTACATAAGTACATACATATGTAACGCGCAAAATAGAAAGGGTTGTTCAGGAGAGCCATTGTTTAAAGATTAGGTCCCTTTCTATTTGCGCTTACAATCGTCAACTTCACTTTCATAAAACGCGCATATCTCTGGGAGGGAACACTTTTGGGGCATGGGATCGGTCTCATTCGATGCTCAGATGTTGTCCACATCAAAAAAATAAGTGAAAATTGATTTTTTTTACCCTAAGGTCCCTTTCTCTATGCGCTGTCACATATGCATTTCAGGCACTACGCACACACACGCACTCATGCATACTTGGGTTGTATTGACAGAACCACAGCACTTGATTTATGCGGTCATATTGAAAATATTTAAGCACTTTTCAACATTTACTACGGGATTCACTTAAGTGACAATTGCAGTCATTCGCAGAAGAGTTGCCATATGAGAATGTGCTTTAGTCGTTAGACCATTTGTATTCCCTCCATCATAGAAAGGAGTACTTATTTACCTTGTCATTTCGTTTGCAGCCACTTAAACAAAGTATCGAATTCTATCTACTGGGCCGCCGTGGTATGGGGGTTAGTGTGAATAGCTATCATACAGTAACGTCAGGTTCAACTCCTGGTAAGAACATCTAAAACAGTTACAGTGACAGATTTCCACCTCGTTCTTAAATCTCTTAGCCATGTTAAACATTTTCTTTCTGATTTGATGGAAATTTTCTTCTTGATGTCGTGGGAATTAAGTACTAATATAAAATATTTTAAAAGTTTAAATCATTTTAAAATATAAGAAGATCAATTAATGTCCGTCTGTAATAAAGAAACTTCAGATAACAATCAATTTACGATAGACGGCTGATGTTTTGCCAAGGTCGGTGTTATTGCTTTAAAAATGTTGTTTTTGAAAACATGTCATTTAAGAGGTAAATTTTAACGACACGCAGAAAAAAATATGGTTGTGGTAACAATATTCGAAGAGGTACAGCAATATTATGATCCTCACAACAATAGTATGATTTAAATACAACCATACTATGATCCTCACAACAATAGTATGATTTACACATAACCATACTATGATCCCCACAACCATAGTATGATTCACACTCAACCATATTATGATCTCCACAACCATAGTATGATCCTCACAACCATAGTATGTTTTATATACAATAGAATGATTCTCACAACCATACAGTGATTCACACGCAACCATGTTATGATCCCTACAACCAAAGTATAATCACACACAATTATACTATGATCCCCAATATAATTTATTAGAATTGGTTTAAGTTGTCGACAATAGATTTGATCCCCAATATTCTTTATTAGAATTGGTTCAAGTTGTCAACAATGGATTTGAATTGTGTAAATTATTCAAAAATACATTAAATTCAAAATAAGAGGAGTGATTTATTTCACAGTAGAAAAAATTAAGTTTAAATAAACGTAAGCGTTTTTATTAAAAACATTTCAGTTAAACAAAGCCAAAGCAGCTTGTTTAAAAAATTTTAATTTCGGTAAGAAAAAGTACTATTATTGCATTAGATCCGTATCAATAACATTTGTCCTTAAAAGCATATTACAATCATACAGTATGATTGCCGTAATCATACTATTGTTAACATAAAACGCAAAACACAATACTTTTGTCGCACCAACCATATTTATACTGTTCCTATAACCATATTTTCATTTTTAAATTTGGCAATAATAATTTTGTTACATTTCAACAATATTAATATAGCAGCAATTATACTATTGTCAAAACTAAATTGCCGTGACCATGTAGTAACCATGTTTTTTTTCTGCGTGCACCTAATGATTGTATCAATTTCGGGAAAAATCACTATATTTGAGAATATCTTGCTAATGTATCACCACTTCAAATCCATATTAACGCTGATCGTTACGAAATTAACACATTATGTTGTGTTGGGCCATGAAATATTTGTGGGACACATCAAGTTAGGATTAAGCAATTTGGGCATGACAACATACAACACAAACTTATAAAAATTATGTCGTTTTTAGAGATTATGAGATTATGTGAAATTTCTTATGGAAGGAAACAAGCGCCAGTGCAAATGTGGTCGGTTGCACGCCAGCATCAAAATCGTCTAATAGGACGTAATAATGAACAAATTGTTATTAATTTTTTTCAGAATAACATTAATGACCAAAAAATTATTATAAACTTTGTTGTGCTAAATTGGGATAAAAGGGTGTAACACCACCTATGTAACTCTAAACTTTTAAAAGACTATATCGTATGAACATCAGCAGTTTAGATTTTATTAATTAAATACATATGATATTGGTATGGCAAGTGTGGGCGGTTCCACGATGCTAAGAAAAAAAAAACTATAAAAGAGGCAAAATTCCGGCGTACGCCACTAGGCTATTCAGTATATTTCGCTCCTCTGTCTTGAGCCATAGACAGGATTTATGATTAAATTTACAATGTTGCATTAAGAGTGACAGGACCACAAATCGGGTGGTACCTGTATCTGCGGGTATTTCAATAAATAGGCCGATATGGTCCATGTATATGTAGCTTCTAAAGCTGCAGGTTCTAAAATCGAATTTGACCTCTGCGCAGGGGCTATTCATATCGTATATGTGACAGCGCATAGAGAAAGGGACCTAAGGGTGAAAAAATCAATTTTCATTTTTTGTCTTTTTTTTGATGTGGACAACATCTGAGCATCGAATGTGACGGATCCCATGCCCCAAAAGTGTTCCCTCCCAGAGATATGCGCGTTTTGTGAAAGTGACGTCGACGATTCTAAGCGCAAATAGAACGGGACCTAATCTTTAAAATGGCTCTCCTGAACAAAACTGGTTTTTAACCTTAGGTCCTTTTATATTTTGCGCGTCACATATGGAATTTTATTTTCCATTTTCACTAATTTCTTTTATTGGTCACTCATAACGCACCGTTCACAATTTGGGCATGATCGAGTCTAATCTGTGGCTTCTAGAGCTGCAGTGTCTTAAATCGGAGAGGACTCTTGCTATTCGAAAACATGAACCTATGTGCTCACATTAAAACAGAGATGGGTATCGGTCGCTCGTAATGGTACATTTAAAATTTGGTTGCAATCGAATCTAATGTGAGGCTTTTACATCTGGAGGTATTGATTTCATTCTGTTAAAATAATGTAACAGTCTATTTTTTAAGGGGGATTAGCTTTGCTTACTTTTTCTCCCCGGTGTGTTTCGCTCCATTCAAATGTCATATGTTCCAAATATCATCGAAATATCTCTAAGAGTTTATGAGATATGGTATTTCTAAGTTTAGTGTTGTATGGTCGGTGTCACGCCTCTCGTCGAATCACATAATAATGTAGACTACAAGTTTTATCTGGCCGAACGTCGACTTAACTTTCATAAAACGAGCATATCTCTGAGAGGGAACACTTTTGGGGCATGGGATCGGTTTCATTCGATGCCCAGATGTTGTCCACATCAAAAAAAAGTGAAAAGTTGATGAAAAGTTTTGTTCAGGAGAGCCATTTTAAAGATTAGGTCCCTTTCTATTTGCGCTTAGAATCGTCGACATCACTTTCATAAAACGCGCATATCTCTGGGATCGGTCTCATTCGATGCTCAGATATTGTCCCTTTCTCTATACGCTGTCTCATATTCCTAACTTATCTCAATAGTTTTAAGATTTGTGAAAATTTCAGGTCCAAATCGACGGGCTTAAGGAGCCCGAAATGCGGTCCCCTGCAACAATGGCCATTTCCTTAAATATAACGACATTTTCTCACAAATTGAATTAGGAGAGTGAATATAAGGTTTGGTTGAGTTCGGGGATATAACTTAAGCAAACCGTTGAGTAAAAGTCCAAAGACCTTACAAACATGGGTTTTCAAAAACTGTGGCCTACCTAATTTTGCACTTTTTTTTTAAGTTATGGCTCAATTTTGGTTTCGGATTTTAAGATTTTAGGGAGCAAAAAATTCGGACCCTTCCACAATGGGCATGGGGAATCTCTAACATAATGAAATATCTTTATAAATGTTTAGCCCCTTAATTGATTTCGGTCTTTTGATTTAACACATTGAAAAGAGATTTTCGTGGCTAAACACAAAAATCAATAGCACTTTGCCATTTTGTTAAAAACTTGTATTTTATTAATATCTCGGTCACGAGACGGTTAATCCCTGTTCAATCCTGAGAAATCTAATAATTAGGTTCTGCCCACAATTTCCAATAACCATATCCCCCAATACAGATAATGCCGTACTGAAACGCAATCCATGATGGAGAGTATTTAAGCTTCGATCCGGCCAAATTAAAGAATTGTGCACTTGTTATTCCTCCTCTGGTCGTGCTTACGTAATTTGATTTCCCTACAAAGGTAAAAGAGATCCTTGTTTATTCTTAAACATCTATGGAAGGTTTATAATTCAAAACATCTCATTATGAGCTTTAAACCTTTTGCAAGAGCTGCTATACATATTTCTGACCTAATAAGGAAAATGCGAATATTTATCATCAAAAATGGTTTTATTGTTTTTCAAAGTATTCTCCAGCATGATTTATACACTTTTGCATGCGCTCGAACCAATTGTCGAAGCACTTTTTCCACTCCGATTCAGACGCCTCCAAAACATGGGTTTTGAACGCTTCAACAGCATCTTCTGGCGACGAAAATCGTTTACCACGCATTTTGTTCTTGATGTGCGTAAATAAAAAAAGTCATTGGGTGCCAAGTCAGGGCTGTACGGCGGATGACCCATCAATTCGACGTTTTGGCAGGTCAAAAAAGCGCTGGTTTGAGCCGATGTGTCAGAACTCGCATTGTCATGGTGCACAATGATTCGTCTTCTCTTGTTCGTTTTTTCGAATTTCTCCGAAGACTGCAGGCAAACAAATTGTTCTGTACCACTCAGAATTGACCTCCTACGTTGCTCAAGCGGAACAGTCGCCACATGACCAGTTTTGCCGAAGAAACAGGCGTCCATTTCGTTGGATTTGGCTCGTCTTCGAAGACCCACACGGTCGATTGCTGTTTTGTTTCGGGCTCATACGCATAGATCCATTATTCGTCACCTGTGACGATCTTATAAACGTCTTTTGAAGCACCGCGATCGTATTTTTCACAATGTCTTTGAACCAATTGACACGAGCGTTTTTTTTTTGAGCGATTGTGCGGGATCCAACGAAAGCAAACCTTTTTGCGGGCAGGTGTTAATGCAATATCGAATGTATGCTGGTGGAAGAAATGCCCAAGGATGCCTCTATCTTACGATATGCCACATGACGATCTTGCATTTGCATTATCAGTTCACGCACGGCATCAAAACGGCCGTTTTTGGACGACCTTCGTCTTTGACCGAGCGTCGGCCACGATTGAATTCATTAAAACAGTTTTTCACAGTGCTATTGGATGGTGCTTCATCGCCATACAAAGATTAAAGTTCATCGATGCACTCTTGTCGTAAAAGTCCACGTCGAAAGTTGTGAAAAATGATCGCACGAAAATGTTCACGAGTTAATTCCATTTTTTGCCAAATTGATTTTTTCAAGTCACTATTAACAACAAAAATGATGGTCGTGCGTCAAAACGTTTTGAGTGCGTTTAAGCTAATAAATGTCAAACTTTCCAATAGAAATGTCAGATGGCGCCACTTAGGGTTGCCTAGGCCAAAAATATTTATAGCAACCCTTATGAATGTGGAAATGTACATAAATATTTGATACTGTCTTTCAACCGCCATTCTTTTCGGTCCCAAAGTATTTTGGTCTTTGTTGTCTAAACTAAGGTCAATAAGGATATTGCGAAAATCCTCTTCCATCTAGAGATACGTAAGCTAAATTTTTTTACCCCTCAATAGGCAAAAGATTAATACAAAGTCTTACTATGCGACCATGTGTACGAGTATTGAATGGAAAATTCCCTAGAAGTCATTGAAAGTTAACAGTATTATTTACAGTTTTCTGGCAACTCTCTCGCCAACAATCACTTCATGCGTACTCCGGCACATAATGAACGATATACGAATTCAAACTATGAACATGAATTCGATAAGACAATAATGCAAATTGCAGGCACTACTACTACGAATACGCCGAGTCCTAACATATCTATCCACTGCATAGACATACGCACACATACACAAGTGTGTGTAGGACTATTCGAGTCCTGGCATTACAGGGCGACACAGTTAGGGGAAAAAACTGGCACAAATGATTTGTATTTTGTACGTGTTGGTACTTTAACACTTTGCATACTTGTAGTGTCATATGCATTTACGAAATTCGTGTACCTTTCGTAAGTGCAAGTGTGTGTGTGTGAGATTGCGAGAGAGTCCATATCGGTGTGGCCGGAAGTGCGGGCCACAGTGACTCTGTGTCTGTGCCTGTACTAGTGTCTGTCTGTTGGAGTGTTGTCTTGTACACTACAATAACATTAAATCAATTTTAAATGCAACGTGTTAAGCAAAGTTGTCTAAATGCCTGAAACATTTATCACAGTCTTACATACACACACACACACGCAACTGCAAGTAGCAATACTCAAACACACATTCTAATACATTTACCTCGCAGTGTCCTTTATACACCAACACTAGCAGTGCCCTTTACACACTAACACTTGCATGAGTGGCTCACTTGTGTCTGTACATTCCACAGTGCTTCGCAGTGAGTGTTGTAATTTCAGGGTTTTGGAATGAACATTACAAGTTGCAACATCAGATCACTAGAAAAAGTGAAAAATTAAAAGTTGAAAATACATTGCAACGACACAGAAACACACGCACAGATGAGTCTGCTATGCCCCCTACCGAAAATTACAGGACGCAGGATTGGGTTTTGCATGTACTTTCGGAAGGGCCATTAATAATAAATGATTAACGTCGCTGCGTGAATTCAGGAAAAGATTAAATTGTGCCTGTGAATAGGATAGCAAAAATGTAGGTCGATTAAATGCCACATTACTAGAGGTTCTGATAAAAGTAACGCAAAGAGTGGGGTTTTCTAAAATACGAGTATCTTCTTTAAATTTGCTACCTTTATAGCTCGAATTAGAAGAACGATATTCGCCTGAAAGGTCCACCACAGAGTGGTGCATTATATAGTCTTTAAATTTAGGTGCATAGCAAATGTTTAAGACGACCAATAACCCAACCATTCGATTCAAAATCACGTGCTGATATGATTTAACGATGTCTATCTGTTCGTCCATTCCCCTGATGTCCATCTCAAGCTTCTAATTAATGTTTGGCAGAAGTAGTTTTTTCCGACTAAAAACGTACCCAATTAAAATTTAAAAAAAATCGGTTGAGATACACTCTTTTCTAGAACAAAAGGGAAACTTCTCTGAAATCAAATCATGACAATGGACCAGCAACAAGCTTAGGTAAAAACGGACGATACTGGTCCATAATTTATATAAATAGCGCAAGCAAAAGATCCGACCCATTATAATTTACATCTGCTTTAACTTGACCCATATTTTTTTGATGTTAACTAAACTAAATATCTAAGATATTAGATATATTTTTATGTACTTATAAATACTTGATGTTCTTTGAAATACTTAACACACTTTTACATTTTTAAAAATTTTCATAAAAGGTTTTTATATTTTTGATTTTGGGCTCTTCAAGTGCGCCGTGCAACTCCCACACACCGGTGTGTCCAAAAATATATTTAATATCTAAGATATCTAATTTGATCAATATCGAACAAATATGGGGTTAACCTGGAGCGATTGTTTCTTAAAAAGGCGGGGGAACTTTGTGCTGGCGCTGACATGTATCGTCCATTTTTTTCTAAGCTGGATGATGGTCAATCGTCATGTTTAAGTTAAGATAGCACTTAAGCTAGAAGAGCTGCAAACAAGAGGCTGAAATACACAACCTCTTTTAGGATGTAGCAGAATTTGACTAGGGAAAATTGGTTTCTGCCCCTTCCCCTATCTAAAATGTGCTGTTATGCCAATAATTACATGCAGTTGCTCTCAAAATGTTAAGGGTGTGCTACTGTGGGTAAGAACCCACAGTAGCACACCCGCCCCACCCACACATCAAAAACTTAAAATTCCAAAACTTGTTTACGCTTTAATATAATTAATATATAATTTAATATATAATTTTCGGTAATTGCAATTAAAATTTGTTATTCCCTACACCGCGATACTGGCTATTATGACTAAGTGCTGATGTTTGCAACACCTTAAAGAAATGGAAATACTTATACTTAGTAAGGATACAAATACTGTTACACACGTTTTATGCTGTAAAACAAAAAGCATTGAATGTTTTTGGAACAAATATTTTTTAATATATTTATTGATTTAAATGTCCGCCTTTTGCCTGTACACACGCCTTAAGTCGCACTAGGCAAACTTCAATTGCTGCACGAACCTCGTCCATTGGAAAATTGGCCACAGCTCGAACCAAAGCAGTCTTAAGAGATCCAATGTTGGGGTATCTTTTGTGACAAACCTTGTCCTCTAAAACCGTCCACAATTTGTAATCCAATGGGTTCAAATCTGGACTGCCTGAGGGCCATTCTTCACAGGAAATGAACGCTGGCAAATAGTTTCGAAGCCAGGCCTGGGACGTTTTAGCCTTACGGGACGGCACAGAGTCCTGCTGGAAAGTCTATGGCTGCTTTTGGAACAGGTAATGGTCAAGAGGCTTCACAACAGCTTCCAAAACGGTGTCTTGATAAACTTTGGCCGATGTTTTGACTCCTTGTTCGCAGAAATGCAGGTCAGTGACCCCATCTTAAGAGACACCCCACCAAACCTTGACTGAAGCTGGGTCATCTTTTCCATCCTTGGGATCAGTTCAGATGCTTCCTTGATGACCGCGCATACAATCTATCATTTTGCTTGTTAAATTTTTCCTGAACGGTAAAATTTGTTTCATCGGTGATCAAAATTTTTCTGTGCAAGTTATGAGCGTGTTCACCAAGAGACGTTTGTATTTTTCAATCCCATTTCTTTAAAGCTGCAGTCAATAAATGTCCAGTACGTCGTTTGAAAGTCCCAAGTTCCAAGTCTTTTTTAATGATTCGACTCATGGACTTTTGCGTGATATTCATCTCACGGGCCATGATTTTCTGTTAAATTCTTGATTTAACGGCTTTGATGACATGCGGTATTCGAACAGAGTGTGGGCGGCCCGACCGGTGGCGGGCTTTTACATCTGCAGTCTCCCCAAACACTTTCTTGCATCGGTAGAGGAACATGCGGGTAATCCCTAGTGGCCAGACCGTTTTGAAAATATCGCTTTTTTTATTTCACACTTGAAAAGCGCTATTAGAGCGATACGTTTCTTATTATCTGACCACTCCATGATGAAAGTTGAAACAATTTTAAAATCCCGTTACAGACTAACGCTATTGAGGTTAGCTTTCAAAACCCATATGACATTAACGGGGTATGTTCAGTTCTACTATTGAAATGGGTGCGTTCAATGTTGTAACCGAATTTATGGCCCTACCAAGTACTTAGCTGTGTTAAAACTAGACCATATTTTCGTATAGCCCCCACACAAAGGTCCTTACCGATTTTAGTACCTATAGCTGTCAAAGCCACATAATAAACCCGATTCCAATTAAATTTCTCATAAAGCGTTACTGGCATATTACGCATATCTGTGGTAAAATTGGACCATATCGGTCTATGTTTTTAAATAGCTTCCACAGAATGATTCTTTCCGATTTGAGGTCCTGCAACTCTAGAAGCCACAAAAAAAACGCAATCACTTCCAAATTTTTATAAGCGGCCAACGTCCATGTTTTTTAACATTGGACCAACATAGTTTATGTAGACCAATGACTCCATCCGCCCATAAACCGTACCAAACCTTAGTTTTCTCTGGAATAATGGCACTTCCTGAACCTTTTCTGGTAGCTCTTCAGCCCAAAAGCGGCAATTTTGTTTCTTGACATTGTCGTTCAGTCAGAAATGGACCTCATCACTGAACAAAATTTTGGTCGAAAACAGCGGATCTTCTTAGCTTTGGAAGAACCCAATAACTGAAACATTTGCAGTTTAAGTCTTTTCACGGTGAAATGGCAAATAATATTGAAAAGAAAAAAAATATGCTTAACACAACTCACTCTGTTAAAAAAAAACTCCTAGATTGATCAACCGTCATATCAATATTAACAATTACGAGTAGTTGCTTTCTTTGATGATAATGGCCGCTTTTCTGGACTACTTAACCCCAATCTCAGTCTTAAAAAAATTAAAAACACATTTAGATTTAAACTAAAATCGGTTTTAATTTGAATAGCCAAATAATCATATTTCTAATTGGTGGGTTTCTTAACAATAAGGGCCAGTTTTTAAGCCCCCCTATGATCCATACATCCGAAGCAGAGTTTTAAGCAGATCTTAATAATACGAGGACAATTCAAATCGAAATTGAAGCCCGTAATCTTGACAACATTTGGTTCGAACAGGACGGTGACACTTGCCATACAGCTGCTCAAACAATGAATCTATTGGGAGGTAATTTCGAAGAGCAGATATTTTAAGTTTTGGACAGGTGAGTTGGTAGCCTAGATCGAGTGATATCACACCCTTAGACATTTTTCTTTGGGGTTACGTAAAGTCCAAAGTCTATGCTGGCAAACCTGTTTCGATTCATATTTTGGAAGCCAACATTACGCGTGTCATTAAAGCCATACCGGTCGAAATGCTCGACCGAGACATCCAAAATTGGACCCTTAGAATGGAAACCCTGCGCCAAGATTTGAAGGAAATTATATTCAAAAAATAAATGCCATAAAATGTCCTTTGAAAATACCAATAAAGATTCCACACTTGATTTAAATTTTTATATTTGTTTTTTGTTTTGAAAAAATACCTTCATTTGAATTTTTGTATTTTTTATAATATATATTTTAAATATGTTTGTGATCAATAGCTTTCAAGACGTTGGTTATTATAATTGTATAATTATAATGCAAACTAGCAATAACAAGAGGCTCAAGAATATAACTCTCGAATCTTAGCTGTTTATTTCATCGATAGAATAGTTTCACCGATGCAAATGCATCATGAAATCGGGAGATCTGCCTAGAGGTATTTTGTGTTAATAAGAAAACGTTAAATAATTTAAATCAAATGTGAAATTTTTATTGTTTATTCAAAAAAAATTAATGCCATTATTTTTTTGAATACAATTTCCTTCAAACGATGTCCGCAGCTACGAGTGTTTGGGCCTTTCAAAAGCTCGAAGAAGATCCGCTGTTTTCGACTAAAATTTTGTTCAGTTATGAGGCTTATTTCATGCTCAACGGCAACGTCAATATATAAAATTGCTGCATATGGTCTGAAGAGCAATCAGCAGAGGTTCAAGAGGTGCTATTATACCCAGAGAAAAGCATGATTTGGTGAGGTTTATGGGCTGGTGTTATCATAATCCATATTTTTTTTTAAATGATGATGGCCGAAACTTAACCGTTAATGGTGATCGCTATCACGCCATGATATCGGCCTTTTTGCTACCTGAAAGTAAAGCCCGTATCCTTGACGACATTTGGTTATAGCAGGACGGTGCCTCTTGCCATACAGCTTCTCAAACAATGGATCTATTGAAAAGTAACTTGAAAGAGCAGTTAATTTCACGTTTTGACCTTTGAGTTGGCCGCCTAGATCGTGTGATATCACACCTTAGACTTTTTTCTTTGGGGCTACCTATAGTACAAAGTCTAAATCAGCTTCGATTCAGGTTTCTGACGCCAACACTAAGCGTGTCATTAACGCCAGACTAGTCGAAATGATGGAACGATCCATTGGACCCTCAGAATGGACTATATTCCAAAAAAGGCATAATATGTCCTTTCGAATAAACAATTAAGATTCCACACTTGATTTGAATTTTTGTATTTTTTTATTTAAAAAAAACCTCTAGATTGATCTCCCGATAGAATGGATGCTCCTTGCTTCTGTTTACAATATTCCTAAGTATCAGGGCGGTTCTCAACAAATTATGTTAAACAAAAATGGCAAATAAAAGGCATATTCACACATACGTTTTTCATATTTTACCACAACGCTTTCATAAGCAAAGCTTATGTATCCAACACTCTTTATCAAAAAGCATTCAAAAATCAACCCCAAGTACATCACTCAAACATCAAGCCATTATTAATGTGTCTTCACACATTCAATCAGATTTTGCGGATGAAAAAAAAAACTTGAAGCATTTAGCACTTTTCATAGCACAAACTAATATTTTAACATCAGTGTCAACATTATTATCATCAAAATCCTAGTCGCTCGACTTCCTCTTTGCAAAACAAGTTTGACATTAAACAAGAGTCTGTCACTTAAAAAAAAAAGACAGAAACAGGAATATTTTGCGACATCATCACCATCGTCGTCGTCAGTAAGCAACATCTACATTGTCGTTTTCGCTGTTGCTGTCGTTGTCACTGTGATGGAACAACAGCTGCAACTGTTGTAGGAACGCTGAAAGTTGTCTATTTTGTGTTGCCGGTTAAATGTGTCACAAATAACTACGAGCGCACGAATGACACATGACAGACAACACAGTGATTATTTGTGTTAACCTCAAATCAAATAAAACGTTTTGAAATTAAAAGCCACATCAACACAGAGGACACTAGAGTAAACGGAAAATATTCATAAAAAAGGATATTTGAAACCGACGACATAATGGCGTATGACAAACGTAGTGTATGACATAGTCCATTGTGGTCAATTTAACTTTACGACTAAAGTTCTACTGCGTGGCTAATCGACAAGACCCTGACGATGTTACAATAGCGAATTCTTTATTGTGAAGGGTATACATGAGACTATACACACCACAGTGTAGAAAGAGCATTATGACTTAGTGCTGATATTGATAACACATAAAAGGAGAGGAGATAGATTCCATGTTCATATTTACCAATCACTTTAAAATCACTGCATGATTTCAATGAGCGTCAAAAAAATCGCGTTTTTTAGAAAACCGGCACTCGGATTTTTCTTTTACAACCGTGTTTTAAAAAACCGACTGTCGGGTTTTTCAAGAAGTTACAGACCAGCATTAACCAAAATTCTAGCTTTAGTCTGGAAATTGTAGAATGGAATAATTCCCCAATCAGAAGTGAAGTTTTGCAATAAAATCATTGGTTTAATATTAAAATATATATATCCTTTACTTCTGGATATGCAGAAATGCCAATTTAAAACAAGTTATTAAAACCCTTTAAAGGGCTCTTAATTTACCCAGATTAAAAACATTACGTCAAGTTTAAATTTGTCAGAAAATTTCATTGCTTTTGGTACCCGTACGAGGGATGCGTAATACATTTCTGGCCTAATAATGAAAATGCGAATATTTATCATCAAAAATGCTTTTATTGTTTTTCAAAGTCTTCTGCAGCATGATTTGCACACTTTTGCACGCGTTCTCACCAATTGTCGAAACACTTTTTCCAACCCGATTGAGATTTTTGAACGCTTAAACAGCTAGCTGCTTCGGGCGATGAAAAACGTTGGCCACGCATTTTTTTCTTGATACTAGGGAATAAGAAGAAGGCATAGGGTGCCAAATCAGGGCTGTAAGGTGGATGACCCATCAATTCAACATCTTGAGTGGTGAAATAGCTCATCGTTTCACCTGATGTGTATGAGCTCGCAATGTCGTGATGCAAAATGATCCGTCTTCTCATATTATCTTTCCTCATTTCTTCGAATAATGACAGACAAACAGACGGTTGTGTGCCACTCAGAATTGACCGCCCTACGTTACACTAAAGGCACTGTGGCAACATGGCCGGTTATGCCAAAGAAAACGCAATCATTTGCTACCATATACGAGGGCGGTTCGGAAACTTCTTAGCTTAGCACAAAAAGCGTGGTATAAACAGAAAAAAGTTAAGTGTTTTGGAAACTTCCATCTCTGCTATGAACACATGTTAAATTTTGTTTCGATCTGGCAACTCCTTCATATAGAAACGGGTGTTCACAAAAGACGCATCCGCGATTTTTTTACAATGAAAAATTAGAAATGCGTGGTGTCATTAAATTTTTACATAAAAAAGGTTTATCGGGACAAGAAATTCATAGTGATATTATGGTGAATGTGTTAGGTGAAAGTGCTCCTTCATATGCAACAGTAAAAAATTGGGTTGCTGAATTTAAACGTGGTCGTACAAGCATTGAAGATGAACCACGTAGTGGACGTCCAAAAACAGCAACAACAACAGAAATTGTAGCCAAAGTGCATGATATGGTATTAAATGATCGACGAATAAAAGTGCGTGAAATAGCTAATATCATGGGCATCTCAAATGATCGAGTCCATTTAATTTTGCATAAGGAACTACAGATGAAAAAGCTTACTGCAAGATGGGTGCCGCACTTGTTAACAGTCGACCAAAAACGCATAAGAATGAACATTTCTCCAGCTTGTTTGGATCGTTTTCAGCGAAATAAAATGGATTTTAAGCGTCGTTTCATAACTGTTGATGAGACGTGGATCCACCTCTATACTCCAGAGGCAAAAGAACAATCCAAACTATGCACTGAAGCTGGAGGAAGTGCCCCAAAGAAGGCAAAAACAATTCAGTCGGCTGGTGAGGTTATGGCAACGGTTTTTTGGGACTTCAAAGGTATTTTATTGATTGACTATCTGCAAAAGGGTAAAACAATAAATTCAGAGTACTATTGCAACCTTTTAGATCAATTAAATGTACAAATTCGAGAAAAACGTCCTGGCTTACAACACAAAAAAATAATTTTTCATCAAGACAACGCACCAGCGCACAAGAGTGTTTTAACAATGGCTAAAATCAACGAATTAAAGTACGAGTTGCTTGACCACCCACCTTATTCTCCTGATTTAGCTCCCAGTGACTTTTACCTGTTCCCAAATCTAAAAAAAATCCTTGCTTAATCTTAAATGAAGATGCAATTACAGTTGTAAACCACTATTTTGAAGACCTTGAGGAAAACTATTTTAATCAAGAGATAGAACTGCTAGATAAGCGTTGGACTAAGTGTATTGAAGTTTCAGGAGATTATATTGAAAAATAAAAATATTTTTGAAAAACTAACTACATATTCTCTTTCATTGATAGGCTAAGAACTTTCCGAGCCGCCCTCGTATTGCCTAAATAGGGTGCTAGCTATCCCGCCATGATATCGGACTTTTTGTTACCTGAAATTAAAGTCCGTAATCTTGACGACATACAGGTACCCAAACAATGCATCTATCGAGAGGTCATTTCGAAGAGCAGCTAACTTCACGTTTTGCACCGGTGAGTTGGCCGCCTAGATCGTGTGCCTTTTTTCTTTGGGGTTACGTAAAGTCCAAAGTCTATGCTGACAAACCAGCTACGATTCAGGTTTTAGAAGCCAATGTTAAGCGTATCATTAACGCCATACCGGCCGAAATGCTTGAACGAGTCATTCAAAATTAATACCCTGAGGCGTAGTTGCGGCCAACATTAGATGGAAATTATATTTAAAAAAATAAATTAAATGTCTTTTCGAATACAATAACGACTTCACACTTGATTTGAATTTTTGTAATTTTTTTATTTTGAAAAAAATACCTCTTGATTGATCACCCTGCATTAGTTAATGCTGTCCTCTTAAAACCTTGTGCACATTTTGTCATTTCAGTCAGGGACTGTCATTTCAGTCGGGCATGGCCCACTATAAGATACCCTAGCCCACTCTGCTATGCATAGGATTAAGCATCTCTGCCTGAAGATTGAGCAAAGTCTGACAAAATATGTTAAAATTAATTATTTGTCACTCACAATGTACCATACAAAGTTTAAGCTTACACGGGTATATTTTGTGACTTCTAGAGCTGCTGCGCCTTAAATCAGCAGGGACCACTGTGAGGAGTCTATTTAAATCATGGTCCGATATAATCCAATGTCGAAAGACATAAGAGTTAGTCGCTCTTAACGCTCCATGCGAATATTGGTAGGAAGCGGATGTAAAATGTAAATCGAAAAGGACCTTTGTGTGGGGGTTATAAGTATTTACTGACGCACGTGGTCCAGTTTCACCACAGGTAATTAAAAGGCATTCATAACGTACCATGCTAATTTTGGACGTGATTGGTTTTAATCTTTGGTTTCTAGAGTTGCAGGTCCTCAAACCGGGAGGGACCTTTTAGTGGGTGCTATTCGGAAACATTGACCGATATGGTCATATTTCATCAGAGATGGGCGTTTGTCACTCGCAATAGTCTGCGTGAAATTGAGTTGGTACCTATTTATTCCTATTCCTAAATTTTAAGGTTCCTTGCAATTTTAGGCTCTACCATTCCATACGCCACAATTTACTTAAGATGTGGCACAATTTTAGAGTAGTGCATTATGGGAGATCTATTAGCATGCCTGGTAAAATTGGATCATTTCGGTAAATGTTCGCATAAAGCCCCCACATAAAGTTTATTTTCGGTTTAAGGTCCTGCTGCTCCAGAAGCTACAAATTTATTCAAACTTGCTGAACGACCAGTAACTAACTATTAAAAGAACACTTCCGATTTGAGTGTCCTTTTGTAAGCCACGCTTTATATTCGATCTGGCTCAAATTTGGTTTGGCGTTATCTGTTAATCTGTCAATGTTCCCACATAGTTGAAGATATTGACACAGCAATACTCAAATTAAAAAAAGTCTTCGTTACGAATCGAACTACGACACTATCATTAAGACTTCGCCGACGGTCATTCTTTAATACAACTTTTTTAGTTAAAACAATTGACTAAATAACAAACACGAACATATGGACATATGCTAAGCAAGAAGTGAATATAATAAAAATTGAAAATATATGGCCCTGCAGAAATAACATTTTTAATATGATGCTGCTAGCGCGAAACTACAGCTAACGCTTTAAAGTACGCTGCCACCAATTAGTTTTAGCCAACAATCAATCGAAAAAAAATACTCTTGTATGACTTTTCAGATGGCGACTTTGAGTCGTCTTGACTATCAGTGGTAGTTTCATTACCAAAAAAACTTTAATTTAATTACAATTCGCGATTATAGTCGTTTCGAAACACACACACAAATTACTTTATATGAATAAACCTTCCCCCCAAACAGTACACACCCCATCGAATCCGCCGACCCTAACCACGATGACAGACGGTGCGATAAACAGACATACTGTGGCGTTTCCACTGCACTGAGTTGGAGGAAAAAACAAACGTTTTATGAGAAAATACGAAACATCGAACAGACGAAATTCCTTTGTACTTCACTTACTCGTATTCTTTTGTTTGGCAGTGGCCGCCATGGCGTTGGGTTATTTGTTGGACTGCTTTGTGTTTTTGAGAATACATAACAATAACTTTGCTGACTGTGTTGGCTGTTGGCCCGTTTGACTGGCTGACGGTGGAACTTCTTTTGTTGCCCTCTGGCTGGTGGCCGTCAGACATGCATCCATATTTTGTGTGGTGCTATGGAATTTTCACACGCAAAAAGTATTACAAATCCAATTATGAAAATTTAATAATAACAATACAGCACAAAGCAAACACACACACACATATACACACCCATACATACCAATACATATAGACACAAATGCATATACATCACGAAGCCATCACAATCAAAAGACTCCAAGTCTTGCAGTGCATGGTGGTGGGGCGACGACCACGGCGACGACGACTGGGCGAAGGGCGCCATGGCCGTGTTCAGCCATAAAGTAGCCCGAATTAATTACATATAATTGTTTCCCGGGCTTTTAATTCGATTAAATTATTATGTTTTCTTTTTATGTGTTCTAGCACTGCTAGAGGAAAATTTAATAGAAATAAAGGATTGGAATACAAATGATGTAACGCAATTTGCAGCAAAACAGAAAAAAACAAACAAAAACATTATTTATGAAGTCTCTCTAATACATCGTGGCGTATGTTGAATGCAAATTAATGCGCTACGCATTACTCATACGCCATAATGTACCTGTACTTGATCCTATGAAGGTAAGATTGGCTGGAAAGGATTTAACTTAGGGGTTCTCTTTCCCAGGACTATACCATTTTCCGGAAAAACGGGGGAAAAATTGCATTTTCCGGGAATGCCGAGATTTTGATGAAACACAAATAAAGCACAAGCTAAATTACATTTTGCGTTATGTATATAATGGGTGATCCAAGTAGAGATGCTTTTTTCCATAGCCTTTTTTGACAGATCACATGTGAGTCGTATCTTGAGGTCACGTTATTTTTGTTTAGTATTGTTTGGCATTTCATCATGGAAAGACCTAAGCCTGTCAATGCTTGTATCAATGAAAGAGAATAGTTAGTTTTTCAAAAATATTTTTATTTTTCAATATAATCTCCTGAAACTTCAATACACTTAGTCCAACGCTTATCTAGCAATTCTATCACTTGATTAAAATAGTTTTCCTCACGGTCTTTAAAATAGTGGTTTATAACTGTAATTGCATCTTCATTTGAGGTAAAACGCTTGCCAGCAAGGAATTTCTTTAGATTTGGGAACAGGTAAAAGTCACTGGCAGCTAAATCAGGAGAATAAGGTGGGTGGTCAAGCAACTCGTACTTTAATTCGTTGATTTTAGCCATTGTTAAAACACTTTTGTGCGCTGGTGCGTTGTCTTGATGAAAAATTATTTTTTTGTGTTGTAAGCCAGGACGTTTTTCTCGAATTTGTACATTTAATTGATCTAAAAGGTTGCAATAGTACTCTGAATTTATTGTTTTACCCTTTTGCAGATAGTCAATCAATAAAATACCTTTGAAGTCCCAAAAACCCGTTGCCATAACCTTACCAGTCGATTGAATTGTTTTTGCCTTCTTTGGGGCACTTCCTCCAGCTTCAGTCCATTGTTTGGATTGTTCTTTTGTCTCTGGAGTATAGTGGTGGATCCATGTCTCATCAACAGTTATGAAACGACGCTTAAAATCCATTTTATTTCGCTGAAAACGATCCAAACAAGCTTGAGAAATGTTCATTCTTATGCGTTTTTGGTCGACTGTTAACAAGTGCGGCACCCATCTTGCAGAAAGCTTTTTCATCTGTAGTTCTTCATGCAAAATTAAATGGACTCGATCATTTGAGATGCCCATGATATTAGCTATTTCACGCACTTTTATTCGTCGATCATTTAATACCATATCATGCACTTTGGCTACAATATCTGTTGTTGTTGCTGTTTTTGGACGTCCACTAAGTGGTTCATTTTCAATGCTTGTACGACCACGTTTAAATTCAGCAACCCAATTTTTGACTGTTGCATATGAAGGAGCACTTTCACCTAACACATTCACCATATCACTATGAATTTCTTGTCCCGATAAACCTTTTTTATGTAAATATTTAATGACACCACGCATTTCTAATTATTCCATTGTAAAAAAATCGCGGATGCGTCTTTTGTGAACACCTGTTTCTATATGAAGGAGTTGCCAGATCGAAACAAAATTTAACATGTGTTCATAACAGAGATGGAAGTTTCCAAAACACTTAACTTTTTTCTGTTTATACCGCGCTTTTTGTGCTAGGCTAAGAAGTTTCCGAACCGCCCTCGTAAAGCCGCCCGACGTTCCCAAGCGACATCGCTTCGCTCTATGGCCTTTTGTTCCAAGAAGTTCCAAGAAGATCCGACGTTTTCGAGCCAAATTTTGTTCAGCGATGAGGCCCATTTCTGGCGCAATGGGTATATAAACAAGCAGAATTACCGCATTTGGGACGAAGATCAACCAGAGAGGTTCAACAGCTGCCACTTCATCAAGAGAAAACAACGGTTTGGTGTGGTTTGTGGGCCGGTGAAATCATCGGCCAAAGTTTACCAAGAATCTTGTGTAAAACCTGTTAATAATTCCCTGTTCCAAAACCAGCCATGGACTTTCCAGCAGGATTCTGCGCCGGTCCATAAGGCTAAAACGTCACAGGCCTGGCTTCGAAACAATTTGCCAGCGTTCATTTCCTCTGAAGAATGGCCCTCAGGCAGTCCAGATTTGAACTGAAGCGCCCGACGTTCCCAAGCTACATCGCTTCGCTCTATGGGCTCTTGAAAAGTTCCAAGAAGATGCGAAATTTTCGAGCCAAATTATATTCAGTGATGAGGCCCATTTCTGGCTCAATGGGTATGTACTCGTAAACACGAAAAATTGTCGCATTTGGGACGAAGAGTAACCAGAAGAGGTTCTATAGCTTCCACTTTATCCAGAAAAAACATCGGTGGAATCATCGGTCCATTTTTCTTAAAAAATGATGCCGGTGAGAACGTAACCGTCAATGGCGACCAGTATCGTGCCATGATAACCGTCTATTTGATGCCTGAAATTGAAGCTCGTGATCTCGGCGATATTTGGTTCCAATAAGACAGCGCCACTTCCCACACATAGGATTAATCAATGGATTTATTGAGATAACACTTCGGTGAGCAGATAATTTCACGCTTTGGGCCGGTAGATTGGCCACCAAGTTCATGTGATATCACACCGTTAGATTTTTTCCTGTGAAGCTATATAATGTTTATGCGGACAAACCCGCTTCGATTCAGGCCTTGGAGCAAAACATCACGCGTGTCATTCGCCAGTTACCAGTCAAAATGCTCGAACGAGTCATCGAAAATTGGACTCAACGGATGGACCATCTGAGACGTAGCCGCTGCCAACATTTGATAGACATAATCTTCAAAAAATAATTGCCAAAGAATGTTCTTTCAAATGATAATAAACATTCCCCATTCAATTAGAATTTTCTGTGTTTTTTTCTTTAAAAAAGTAAAGAACCTCGAAATGGATCACGCGTTATTTATTAATTTTGTACTTCATGGTATCAAATATAGTACAAGCTGCAGTTGAAGTAAAAACAGATACGTTTTAACCTTTCGGCGGGACACTTTTTCATTTTCAAACTGAAATTACTCCTTGATGGTCCATTGGAAGTATACCCAACCCCCACATGTATTCCAAGGGAATGTTATCTAGAATCGTTTTAAAAAAAATCAAAGCGATCCGACCAATTATTTACTTTCTATTGAGATGTATATGTTTTTAGAACGGGATCGTGTGAAAAGGTCCGCTGGGACCTTGTACTGACCTTTTCACACGTTCCCGTACTAAACACACAAACGTGTTCCTTGAATTTTAGTTACTTTTTGGATTATTTTATTGTGCCTTTCCTTGAAACATAATAAACTTTCCGTCCATTTTTGAATTTTTATCACCGTCCCTTTTGAGTTGTTTGAATTTGCCCTTACTTTTTACGCATACTCTTACCTACTCTTACTCTCACACAGACGCAGATGTACAAGCTAGAAGCCAGGTAGACGTAGAAAAGGGTATAAAAGCGGCTGTAGTTTCGTAAACCAAATCAGTGAAAGTTGAGACAGTGAACAGTGAACATCGAGTGCGAAATTTTATTTTAAATTTTATAAAGAGAAATAAAAGTACAAAACAATGGCAGAGGAAAATTTAGACACTGCTGAAATTGTGGTACGTCGTAGTACACGCTACCAGCAAATGAGTGAGGATGAAAGACGTGCAGTGGATGATAGATTTGCAGACTTCAAGAGTGAGGACGATGAAGGTGCTATTCCTGAAGGTGCGGATGATGACGATTTCACATATCAAGTAAATTTTCATGTTGATGAATCGGATGCGGAAACTGAACCACATATAGACATCAATGAAGATATTAGTGATGATGAAGAGGAAGTGCTGCAGCGGCTATACCAAATGGACTAAAAATGCACCACCGACTTCCCGTACTCGTGCTCATAACGTGGCCGACTGCACAAGGAGGAATCCGGTGCACAAGGAGGAATCCGGGACCAGTAGGAACCACATATGATCCCTTTACCATATTCCGCTCGCTCATCACCGATGACATGGCGTACATCATAATACGCGAAATAAATCGGAAAGGCAGGGAAGTGAACGCAGCATGGAATTTGGCAAATCCAACTAACACAAAGGAATGGAAACCAATCACTTTGAAAGAGTTCGATGCTTTTATGGCTATTATTTTGTACGTTGGACTCACTAAATCGAATAGTGAACCTCTTGAAGAGTTTTGGGGCCCAACGTGCTGTCCAATATATAAAGCTGCATTATCATTAGATCGTATGAAGTGCATTAAACAATGCCTTAGATTCGACTATGGAAATACGCGACAGCAGGGACTAATCAACAGCAAAACTGCGGCTATTGATGATATTTGGCAAATGTTGCAGTCTAACTTGGCAGCAGCTTACACTCCGCATGATGCAGTGACCGTTGATGAGCAGTTATTCCCATACAGAGGCCGCACCCGCTTCACACAATACATTCCATCGATGTCTGCCAAGTACGTTAAAAGGATATGGTTTTTGTGCGACTCAAAATCATTTTATCCTGTCAAAGAATGATTTACTCTGGTAAATTGCCTGGCCTGGCACGAGAGGTGAATCAAGGGCAGAATATTGTAAAGGGTGTTTTTTATTGAGGTATAGAACTTCGAATTGAAATAAAACACAAGAAAATCGTTTTAATTACGGCTATTTATTTATTTCCTCTAATTCTCTTACAGGTTATATTGATCACTTAAAACTAATACTTATTTCTAGTATGCCATAGCATCTATCAAGAATTTACAACGCTTATTTTTTTTTTTAATAAATGCCCTGAGGCCAGCCCATTTAACATTTAAATTGTATTTTTGAACTTAGTTCGCAATTAAGGTAAAATCGTTTTAATGTCCATCAATTTGGCTTTATTGGAAGGATAATTTTATGCCATTAATGTTTAAATATGATTTCGGGCATGTAACCGCCGCGGCTGGCTCGAATAAAGCCAATTCTACAGGTCCAATTTTCAACCACTTTTTCGAGCATATGGGGCCGTATGTTGGCAATAACGCCACGAATGTTGGCTTCCAAGTCCCCTAACGTGTTTCTGGTTTATTGGCGTAGACGAGCGACTTCACATATCCCCAAAGAAAATAATCCAATGGTCCATGTTGACCGATCAATGGTTAACCGAATTAATTGCTCTGATGGACGATTATGTCGACCATAAAATGGACGGAGCTTGCGGTGAACTTCGCGAACTGAACCATTACTTTCGAAATAAATTTACACGATTTGCAAGCGTTGTTCTTTTGTCAACCTGTTCATGATGAAATGGCAAACCAAACTAAATATTAATCACTTGACAGCTGACAAAATGGCCGCCAGTTAAAAAAGTGATGCCAACTTAAAGTTCTATACCCCAATAAAAAACACCCCTTACTTCAACTTTAGGAGAGATATTTGAATACAGGCCGCACAATTTATGCCGACAATTTTTTCACAACTTTGGATTTGGCGCGTACTTTGATCAGGAAGAAAACCGCATGCGTTGGAACAGTGCGCTCGAATAAGACATGTGTGCCTCGGAAATTCCAAAAATATCATACGCGTCCTGTCAACAGCACATTGTTCGGCTTCAACGAAGGCGATGCAGCACTATGTTCATATGTGCCCAAGAAGAACGAAGCGGTAATTTTGCTGTCGACATAACTTTATACTTGCGGTGTGGACATGCAAACTGAAAAGAAGAAGCCGTTTGCTATTTAGGATTACAACGCCATAAAATCGGGCGCTGATACAATGGACCAGATGCTTGGCACATATACAAGCAAGTGCTCAACAAACCGCTGGCCATTGGCCATGTTTTTTAATATGGTGGACATTGCTGCATTAGCTGCATTTATGTCATACAACGAGATGAAGCCAATAAAGAGAAGTGACAGGCGACGGTCATTCCTACTGATGCTGACAAAACTGCCCAGTTGTAGAAGGTATTCTTGCGCTGTACACTGATGTTAACCTTATCGTCAGAAGAGCATTAAATAAATTGATGATTGATTTTTCGTTGTTTTCCCACTTGCTTCGTAAAGCTTTAAAACCTTTTTTTGAGTTAAAAGGTAATCGATTTTACTTCTGTGCAAGATTCGAATTTGCGTTTGTTATTTTATCACTTAAAATATCCTTAAATGGCATTGTCAACTCCGCTGTCTTCTGTAAAATTAACGGATCTTAGACACAAAGTATAAAGATGGACTGCAGTTCCATCAAATATATTAGCCGAATTCTATATAAAATAACTACAAAAAAGATGTGGAACACATTTTCAACAATTACTCTGTCCGACAGTACATTTTACACTTGAACCAAATAAACGTCTGAAGTAGGGAGCCAAGTGGAGTAAAACATGAGGTCGTCATCTTTTCTCTTTAAAGGAATTTTAAGTTTCAAAGGGTTATATTAAAAAAAAAATATTTTAAAATGTTTCTGATTATCCTACGATGTTAAAATTGGTGTCATATAAAAGAGGAGACTTGTGCCTATTTTTTGGTATTTGTGTTTTATAATTGCAAAGGAAAATAGATGCAAATCCTTAGGAATTTCTATCTTATTTGTTTGATAAAAAATATGTTGGCGACCCACATAATATGTACGTTGGTTGCTATTTATATTTCGGGTCCTGACAATACTAGTGTTTCCAGATGCAAACTGGAACTTCCATTGGAAACTTTGACATTTTTTAGCATAACTTCACTCAGAACGTTTTGCCATTTGAGGGCGAATTGTTTTGTTTACAGTGGGTTGAAAAATTCATCTCAGTCAAAAAATGGAATCATCCCGTGAACATTTTCGTGTGCTTATTTTATACGATTTTTGACGTGGGTTATCGAGACAGGAGTGTTTAAATCAACTTGTTACGACTTTTGGCTATGAAGTACCTTCAAAAACCACCGTTAATCGCTGGTACTAAGATTTCAGTCTCGGACGCCGTTTGCCCCAGAATGAATTTCGTGAAGAACGTCCAACTTCGGTCACTTTGCCAGAAACCATTGATGCTGTGCGTAAACTGATTAAACAAGACCGACATGTGCCATACCGTGAGATTGAGGCATCCTTGGGCATTAGCATGACAAGTATCAATAAGATATTGCATGTTTATTTGGCCGTGAAAAAAAATTGTTTTCGTTAGGTCCTACATAATTTGACGAATGATCAAAAAAAGGCTAGTATGGATTGGTGCTCAAAGTCAGTGTATAACATTATCTCAGGTAACGAATCATGGATCTATGCATACGAACACGAAACAAAACAGCTATCGACCGTATGGGTCTTTCAAGACAAGTCAAATCCAACAAAAGATGTTCGTGGAAGTACATCGAAGCGAATTATAGCGTTTTTTTCGGTATAGCCGGCCATGTTGCAACAGTGCCTTTAGTGGAACACAGGACGGTCAATTCTGAGTGGTATACAACCATCTGTTTGCCAACAGTGTTCGAAGAAATGAGGAAATATGCTTAAAAAAAACGGATCATTTTGCTTCATAACAATGCGAGCTCTCACATATCAGCTGAAACGATGAGCTCTTTGACCACTCAAGATGTCGAATTGATGGGTCATCCACCATACCGCCCTCATTTGGCATCCAATGACTTCTTCTTATTCCCTAGCATCAAGAAAAAATTGCATGGTCAACGTTCAAAAATCATGTTTTGGAGGTTTCTCAATCGCAGTGCAAAAAGTGCTTTGAAAATTGGTTTGTGCGCAGGCAAAAGTGTATTGATCTTAGACGAGAAGAATTTTTTGAAAAACAATAAAACCATTTCCAATGACAAATTATTATTGCCGGACCCGAAATATAAATAGCCAAAAACTGAAAGGGAATCAATGGTATCATTAGACAGTCTGTTTTTCTTTTTTTTTAAACTGCGGAATTGTAGAAGGAATATTTGCTTCCACTTCCACTGATGTTGACCTTATTGTCAGAAGAGCATTAAATAAAGTGATGACATTTTCCGTTGTTTTTCCACTAAAGGGTGTTCCAACTTAAACGCACGATGTTAATTGTAAATAAAAAAAAGTTTTCAAAAAATTATCTTTATATTTTACAGTATGATAGAAGTATTAACCACAATTATGTGTAAAACAAAATATTGGCCAAATGTTCGCCACGGATTCGGTGACATACCTCTATCCGATGGTCCATATTGTTTAATGACTGTGACATAATGTAGTTTAGAATTAACTCACCCTTTTGCTCTGGAATTGTTCTTGGCTTATTGACGTACACTTTTACTTTTAAATATTCCCAAAGAAAGAAGTCCACCGGTGTCAAATCACATGATCATGACGGTCAATTAATATCGCCACATCGGGAGCCATTGTTTCTTTGACTGTGTGGCAAAACTCACCTGTTGGAACCTCATATCATTCAGGTCCATATCGTCAATTTCTGGCCTCAAGAAGTGCGTTACCATTTCGCGATAGCGAACACCATTCACGACCTTATTTTCGAAAAAGAACTGCCCAATGATGCCGCCAACACATAAACCATACCAAACAGTAACTATTTGTGGATGCATCAGCTTTTCAACAATCACTCGTGAACTCCCATTTGCCCAAATGCGGCAAATTATTGTTAAAGAACCCTTTATGTACACATTTGGTCGATTGTGCTAAACAAAAAAAATCACAAAGTGAATTTTGATTTGAACGCCCATTTTCGTAAAAGGGTCCAACAATCTTCACGTGCTGCTCAATTTTGTAGCAAAAAAGTGTCAAATTAAGTTGGGCAAAAAGTTAAAATTGGAAAATATACGAGTATTAGTACTTTTTTTTACAGTCGATTCAAATATAATTTTTTTAAATGGCCCACTTTTTCTTTGGGGTTACGTAAAGTCCAAAGTCTATGCCGACAAACCAGCTACGATTCAGGTTTTGAAAGCCAACATTGCACGTGTCATTAAAGCCAATCCCACGTCAAAATGCTCGAACGAGTCATCCAAAGTGGAACCCTCAGAATGGAAACATTGAGGCGTGGTTGCGGCCAACATTTAAAGAAAAGTATTTTCAAAAAATAAATGCCATAAAATGTCCTTTCAAATTACCGATAAAGATTCCACACTTGATTTAAATTTTCTTTTCTGAAAAACTACCTCTAGATGGATAACCCTTATTTCTACAAAAAATTGATTTGATATTCTTACCTAAGCCCACCCCATAAGAACATTTACTCAAACATAACTATCCAATCATATCTAAGCTGCCATTAAATATTTCATATACTCACTGCTGCTATTCAACATCACTTGTCTTCTTTGGTTAAAAATAAATTTCGACATCAAAGTACAAAATATGTACTCTGAAGAAAATAAAGGAATTGACTCCATGATAGGAGTATTGAGGAAGAATGAACGTAACATAAGCTGCTATAAATCATGATCAAATACTTGAGAAAATAACAAAGCAGAGGCGACTAACCGTAGCAGAGCCAAGCTAACCAAACATGATATCAACTTTAATATATTTCATAGTACGGCAGACAACAGCACAGACCCGTACCAAATGTACGGACAGTGAGGTGTGAACACTAACGACAGGTATGCGGCAGATAAAAGCTGAAGTGGACCGACTGGAAAATACCATTCACAACGAAGACAAGTATACCTTCTACGCTGAGTTATTTTTGCGAATAGAATTTTGGTAACCGGTAGAATTTTCGTGCTAGAAAATTTAGATTATTCGCCATATGTCTTCCGCTACCAGTTGCTTTTTAATTGTGATGGAACACAACTATCTCATCTTCACAATCTGAGCCAGAACCTAAGAATTGTTTCTGATGCAGCTTACACAAAAATGAGGATTGTATTTTGAAAACAAGTAAAATAAATTTAGTCGGTTGATCCGACTTACATATGTCGCTTACCCATATATTAATTTTATATTTTCCTACGTTCCATTCTCCATTGCCTAAAGCGTACCGATTTCATTAAAAATTTGTTAGCACTCGTTTGTTTGGGAGGGACTACAGGGTGCGGGGATTGAAGTGTTACCAATTGAAAGAAGATTTTTTTGTTGGTATGTTTTATGGGAAAATGTATCTATTATTTAAAACATAGTAGAGTATAGAAATTTATTTCAAGTTCATACAATAAACGAAAATGGTTTTAAGAAAGTCGCGTAATTTCTCGCTGAAGACCTTTCTTTAATGCGTCACTACTTGCGTATTTTTGTTAGAACCTTGGAGTTGAAAAACCCCAAATACAGGAATCCACGGGGGTAAGCATCCGTTGAATTCGAAATGAAGTGAGAAACGTTGGTTTTTAGCCAGTCCTGATTTACGCGTTCCTTAAGCGATTATGCAGAGTCCTGTTAAAAAGTGTCAGGCCAGTCATTTTGTTGTTTTACGTACCGCTCTATTGGGTAATTTTTCTCGTCAGAAAAGACGATATTTGGTAATTGTCCGCTGGCGTGTAAGCGGTTTAACTCCATTTGCTCTTTGTAGTCTTTGGAGTTCTTGCTAATGTAAAAGGTTATGTGCCTTTTGGATCTTGTAAAGCTTCACACTGAGCTTCTAGTTTAAAATATCCCGAACGCTTCGGTCAGATTTTGCGAGATCTGCGGCCAATTTCGTAGCACTCTGCCTGGGATTTCTTTTAATTCTTGCCTTCGCCTTTCAGACTACTTCTGACGAAGTTGGTGTTTATATTTTATTATACTCGTATATGCTGGAGGCAGAGCTTATTTTTAACAGTACCAGTCTCCTTGTATTATTTATATTTAATTTTGTTAGTTCTTGGACTATCGCTGGATACGATTTTCCAGCTAAAGAAGCGATATCACTCTGTTCCGCTTGTCTTATAAAATTAATTTCGCAAAACTTAAACACGTGTGCTTTGGTAAACTTGTAAACAACGTAGCAAGGTATTGCAATACAAAAAAATAATTACACTAAAAGCTTGACAGATATATCGAGTTGAAAACGGTTACACTTCTATCCCCGCACCCTGTATAGAAGGGCGTAACATCCACTTTTTTCTTATGCGAGAACAAAAATTAAATAAACTTATTGCAGAATATCAAATTCAAGCGAAAATTTGATTAAGACAAAAAGTTATGAGGATTGTGTAAGGGTAGTGACAGAGACTTATTCAATCCATTTAATTGCTCTACTAGTAAAAAGTACTGAATGTTTTTGGACGAAATATTTTTTAATATATTTATTGTTGAGTATTGTATCCAAAAAGAATAACCGCCTTTTGCCTTTACACACGCCTTGAGTCGCACTGGCCAATCGTCAATAGCTGCACGAACCTCGTCCATTGGAAAATTGGCCACAGCTCGAACCAAAGCAGTCTTAAGAGATCCAATTTTGGGGTATCTTTTGTGACAAACTTTGTCCTCTAAAACCGTCCACAATTTGTAATCCAATGGGTTCAAATCTGGACTGCCTGAGGGCCATTCATCAGAGGAAATGAACGCTGGCAAATTGTTTGGAAGCCAGGCCTGGGACGTTTTAGCCTTATGGGCCGGCGCAGAATCCTGCTGGAAAGTCCATAGCTGGTTTTTGAACAAGGAATTGTTGGAAACCAAAACGGTTTCTTAGTAAACTTTGGCCGATGTTTTGACTCCTTGTTCGCAGAAATTCAGGTCAGTGCTCCCATCGTAAGAGACACCCCACCAAACCGTGACTGAAGCTGGGTGATGAGCCTTTTCCACCCTGGGGATCAGTTCAGATGCTTCCTTAGATGACCGCGCATACACACTACAATTTTGCTTGTGACATTTTTTTCTGAACGGTAAAAATTTTTTCATCGGTGAGCAAAGTTTTCTGTGCAAGTTGTCAGCGTGCTTCACCAAAAGAGGTTTGCATTTTTCAATCCTATTTTTATACCCGCACCACATAGTGGTATGGGGTATAATGGCTTAGTGCTTGCGTTTGTAACACATCGAAGGAATCGAGTTAGAATACCGGGACCAGAGAGAAAGTTGCTCAGAATTACATTTTGAGTCGATCTAGCCATGTCTGTCTGGCTGGCTGGGCGGCTGGCTGGCTGGCTGGTCGGCTGGCTGGCTGGCTGGATGTAAAGATGTCCATCTATTCTTGTAATCAAAGTACAGGTCGCATTTATGCACCGATCTTGATGAAACTTGGCATGTGGTAATATATTGGGACAAGGACGGACGCTATTGAATTTGGTCCAAATCGGAGCACTTTTTGATAGACCCCCCATACAAAGGAACTCCCGGATTTGGTCCAAATCCAGTTGATGTCGCGTGTATTGGTCAACAAATTAAAAAATATGCCATTCGATGTAGAACTGACCACAAAATGTAAAAAAAATAGTTGGACCCGCCTCTCGGACCTACGGGGCCTTCAGAACCCAAAAAATGGACCCATGATTTTAAATATGAAATGAAAGGAAATTATCTTACAATTTTAAATACAGAAAGAAATCGACCTGTTTGGGCCCCAGGGTCCATTAGGAGGGTCCAAAAGTTTCGGTTTACCCGGATTTTAGTGTGACCCCTCAAATGACAGGGAATTGCCTCAGGACTTTAAATATGTCAAGCCAAATCATTTATCTCGTCCGTGGGAGGGCACAGGGTCCGAAAACAAGGTATGAAAATGTGGACCAACTATAATTGTTATACCCTCACCACATAGTGGTATGGGGTATAAAGGCTTAGTGCTTGCGTGATAGATACAGATAGAAATAGCGACGAGTGCTTTCGATTAACAGGAGACTTAATCACATTTATAGTGGTGCGGGTATCATAGAGTCGGCCACGCCCGACTATAGCACTTACTTACTTGTTTTAAGCTGCAGTCAATAAATGTCCGGTCCGTGGTTTGAAAGCCCCAATTCCCAAGTCTTTTTTAATGATTCGACTAATGGACTTTTGCGTGATATTCATCTCACGGGCCATGATTTTCTGTTTTCGGAGCGGATTTCTGTGAGTACTTGATTTAACGGCTTTGATGCGTGCTGTGTTCGAACAGAGCGAGGGCGGCCCGACCAGTGGCGGTCTTTTACATCTCCAGTCTCTACAAACAGTTTCTTGCATCGGTAGACGAACATGCGGCAAATGCCTCGTGGCGGGAGCGTTTTAAAAAAATATCGCTTTTTCATTTCACATTTGAAAAGCGCTATTACAGCGATACGGTTCTCATTATCTGACCACTCCATGATGAAAGTTGAAACAATTTTAAAATCCCGTTACAGACTAACGCTATTGAGGTTAGCTTTCAAAACCCATATGACATTAACGGGATATGTTCAGTTCTACTTTTGAAATGGGTGTGTTCAATGTTGTAACAGTATTTATGTCCCTACTAAGTATACATCTCCATCTAATTTTCAGTAAAATCGTTTGAATTTATGAATTAAAATTATTATGCCAATACCAAAAGTTAAAAAGTGGGCGGAATAGTCATTTGCACTGGAGGTACCAGAATAGAGCGCGTCATCCACTCTTTTCGTACGCGTGTATAAAGCCCTTATAAAAATATTATGAAGTTCGCAGTATTAGCCAGTTTTTTATTGGTTAAAAAGGGTTCTAGTTCGAGCCCATGTATGACCATATAGTAATACCATACATCACACTGTCGTACTGAGGATATTGCAACACCTTAAAGGAGTAGGGATGGACCCTAAGTTAAGTATCGACGCAAAATCACTATCAGATACCGTCCGTCCCTCCATCCGTCTGTCCATCTATCGTTGTACAAGTACATGTCGCAATTATGAACCGATATCGATCAAACTTTGTACATTCTGGAAGTTTGAGGCAAAAATTAACCATAGTCCATATGAATTAGTCCATATCGGTTGATATTTTATATATCAAACATATGTTTTTCCCGATTTCAGAAACTACAACAGTGTAAGCCAAATAGGGTACTCAATCTAAAGGTACTTTTTTTAAAATAAAAATATACAAAGACCCAAATCAAGTGTGGAATCTTTATTGTTCATTCGAAACGACATTTTATGCCAATTATTTTTTGAACACAATTTCCTTCAAATATTGGCCGCAATTACGCTTCAGGGTGTCCATTCTGAGGGTCATATTTTAGATGACTCGTTCGAGTTCGACCTGTATGGCGTTAAGACACACACCGAGGTTTACGCGTTATAAGTCTTTTTTTGATTAAATGACAAACAATACTAAAATGAAAAAAAAGTTAAACACAACTCAAGCGTAATCTGTGAAAACCCCCTATTGAAAAAAATACTTCTAGATAAATTTAAAAAAAATGTAAAAAATGAAAAATATGAGAATATTGCAAAAAAATAAAGTCGATCACCATACTATACCTTTATTAAATACGATTTTAACCAAATTACACACAGAGCATTATAAGTACAAGAGATCAACACCCATCTCTAGTAAAATTTGACCATATTGGCCCATGTTTTCGAATAGCTTCCACACCAAAGTTGTTCCCGTTCTGAGGTCCTGCGGCGCTAGAAGCCGCAAAAATCACCCGATCATGCCCAAATTTTGCAAATTTGAGCGACCAATAATTGTAACCCGTGAAACCGCTAACCAAAGATCCTTTAGGTATGGCATCCATGCCAAGATCTTTCCTTATATCAGAACCTGCAGCGTATTGCAACCATTTCCGGCCCGATTTCTCAAGAAGTTTAACGAGCGAGCAAATGTTGTTGTTGTAAATCTTATTCGTATATGGAGGCTCTGCCTTGATTTCCAGATGAAGGAAATGCGCCATTTGAACTGGATACGTCCAAGGAGGCCTGAGGCCCACTAATCATCTCAGCTGAGCCAATAATCATCTCTGGTGAATTTGAACTTTGTCGCTCTATTTTTCAATAGGCCCACATAAATCTCCCGATTTAAGGCTTTGTCATTCTAAAACTCGCATTGTAAATAAAATCTAGTTAAAATAAAAATAGTATGTTATGCGTCCTATATTTTATTCCTGAAGAAATTGAGGCGAGCTATGGTTCATATAGCTCCACGAAATTGTCCTCCCTGTTATATAAGTAGCGGTGGCGAGGATTATCTAAAAAACCACAGTTGTGTAAGGAATCTTTGCGCGTCTATGTTCGACGTTAGTTTTTACTTGTAATTGTGTAGACTTTTTTAAGTGGAAAAATTAAATACCGGCAGTAATGAACGTGGCTGCCAGCTATTAAGGTATAGTCGCGGATCATAGCTATTAAAAATTAGTTGCTTACACAGTACAACATTTTCAAGTGATTGATTCGGGGCTCAATTCGGATAATTGTTTGTGAAAGTAGCCCCAAAAAAGAAGAACTTCTGCATCATTCGTTTGGTCAAGGTTCATCAAATAATAATTTAATAATTAATTTTAAGTTAGTAAGTATCGTATTTTAAGTTAGTAACTAGTAGTTCTCGAGTTATGACAAACAAAAGAGCCTAAAACGTCACAAATTCCCCTATACGATAATTACTAACTTACAATTAATTATTAAAATATTATTTGATGTACCTTGACCAAACGAATGATGCAGAAGTTCTTCTTTTTGGGGCTTCTGTCACAAACAATTATCAGAATTGAGTCCCGAAATCATGCGTTGTACTGTGTTAGGATCAAGTGAAGATAGAGTGATTTTTTCGACTTCTTTGAGTTTCTACTGAAAGTAAGTTCAATAGAAAGAGGTTCTCCAATAAGACCTGGAACTGACTGTGGTTGTTGAAAAATGTTAAGGATCCTAATATGATTGTGGAAATCAAACTTTGGTTGATTATAAAGGGTGTTTTTTTCAAACGTGTTGTTTTTCAAGAGGAAATAAAACGCATATAATTTAACGTTATGACCAAAAATTTAGCTTTATTAATAAGTAAAGAGTTTGCCATTAGGTTTTAAAAATGATTTCGGGCAACTGGCCGCCGTGGCAGGCTCGAAAAAATTCCAACCCAGAGGCCCAATTTCCAAATACTTTGTGTAGTATTCTGGGCGTATGTCAGCAATAACGCGCCGAATACTCTCGGCCAAGGCATCAATCGTGTCGGGCTTATCTGCGTAGACAAGCGACTTCACATAACCCCACACAAAATAGTCCAGCGGTGTTAAATCGCACGATCTTGGAGGCCGGGCCACGACGAGAGATAATGCGCTCACCTAAAGTTTTCATCTACTTTCAGACTACTTTTCAAGAAGAAAAAAAACGCACATAATTTAATGATATGGCCAAGAATTTAGCTTTTTATAAAGATACGGGTTTGCCATTATGTTGCAAAGAGGGTTTTCCATTATGTTTCGGCTGGCTCGAAAAAATTCCAACCCATAGGACCAATTTTCGAACACTTTTTGCAGTATTTTGGGCCGTATGTCAGCAATAACGCGCCGAATATTCTCTCAACAGCATCAGTCGTGTCGGGCTTATTTGCTTAGACAAGCGACTTCACATAACACCACACAAAACAGTCTAACAGTCGCACGATCTTGGAGGCCACGCCACAGGCCCACGACGGGAAATAATGCGCTCACCAAAAGTTTCCTGCACTAAATTGAATTTTTCGTTGGCTGTATGGCATGTCGCGCCGTCTTGTTAGAAACAAAGTTCGTTCACATCAACAGCCTCCAATTTAGACACAAAGAAGTCATTAATAATGGCTTTATAGCGTTCCATATTACCTGTAACATTATGGCTGGCTTCATTTTTGAAGAAGTATGAACCAATGATACCCTCTGTCCATAGAGCACACCAAACAGTGACTTTATGAGAATGTAACGCCGTAACAACAATGGCTGGTGGATTTTCGTTACTCCAAAGGCGAAAATTTGGTTATTAACGTATCCATTCAACCAAAGTGAGCTTCGTCGCTGAACAACATTTTCTTGTAAAAACCAGGATCGGTGGTCATCTCGATTTGGGTCCATTCACCACGATTTGCAAACGTTGTTCCGGAGTAAGTCTATTCATTAAGAAATGGAAAACCAAATTGAGTGTAAATCAAGTGATAGCTGTCAATAATACCAACTCTAAAAAAAGTGTGGCCAGATTGAAAACCACACATCTAAAAAAAAACCCTTTACTATGTAAATATGGGTCGATCCATCTAGAGGTATATTTTCAGAACAAAAAAAATATAAAAAATTCAAATCAAGTGTGAAATCTTTATTGGTAATTTGAAATGACATTTTATGGCATTTATTTTTTGAAAATAATTACCTTTAAATGATGGCAACTGTATTATGGAAATGAGCGTTCGGTGAGAAAGGGAAGATCTGCTGTTTTCGCCCAAAATTTTGTTCAGTGATGGGGTCCATTTCTGGCACAACGGCAATAAAGTCAATAAACAAATTGCCGCATTTGGGCTGAAGAGCAACAAGAAGAAGGTTAAGAGGTGCCATTATACCCAGAGAAAAACACGGTTTGGTGCGGTTTATAAGCTGGTGGAATCATCGATGCATATTTTTTCAAAACTGATAATGGCTGGAACGTAACTGTGAGTGGTGCTCGATATCGCGCCATGACATCGATCTATAGGCTACCTGAAATTGAAGCCTGTAATCTTGACGACACTTGGTTTCAACAGGACGGTGCCACTTGCCATACATCTGCTCAAACAATGGATCTATTGAGAGATCATTTCGAAAAGCAGCTAATTTCACGTTTTGGGCAGGTGAGTTGGCCGGCCGCCTAGATTGAGTGATATCACACCTTTAGACATTTTTCTTTGGGGTTACGTAAAGTCCAAAGTCTATGCTGACAAACCAGCTACGATTCAGGTTTTGGAAGTCAACATTACGCGTGTCATTAAAGCCATACCAGTCGAAATGCTTGAACGAGTCATCTAAAATTGGACCCTCAAAATAGAAACCCTGAGGCGTAGTTGCGGCCAACATTTGAAGGAAATTATAATCAAAAAATAAATGCCATAAAATGTTTTTTCAAATTACCAATAAAGATTCCACACTTGATTTGAATTTTTATGTAATTTTTTTTGTTCTGAAAAAATACCTCTAGATGGATCACCCGTTATTAAAATTATATTGATAACACTGTGGAACATTTTTGGGGTTATTGTCTGGGGGGTGAGAAATTCCAAGTCAGGGTGATGGTACTAGGTCAGTATATTAAAACCCTCAAAGGGTTTTGCGTTCGTATGTGCCAGTTTTTTTATGACCTTTTACATTTGTTCCTTATCTTGATGTTTTTTCGCTTAGTTGTAAAATCTTGGCAAAAACGTAGTTTGACATAACTCGAGAACGACTAGTTCGATTTTGCTGAAATAAATTGAGAAAAATTAATAACACTGTGCGACAGCCACAATCGGTTTGGGATGAAACCACCGGGGAAAGTTATATCGGTCAAAAAAGGTCATACGTGTCCCAGCGTTTCGTTGGGTCTCATCTAGGAATCGAGATATATCGATTTGAAGTTAGTAAGTGTCGTATAGGGGAATTTGTCACGTTTTTGGCTCTTTTGTTTGACATAACTTGAGAACCACTCGTCCGATTTAGCTGAAATAAATTTTAAAAACCCAAGAATTACAATTCCCTTAATCTGTTCATATATTATTTTCCTTTACAAGTAATAGTTTCCAAGTTAAAAATAAGCGCATGAAGAAAAAAATTTTTTTTTTTTTATTTTTTTTTTAAATACATTTATTTTCGTTTTCTTATGTGACTTTACGTGAAAGTAATAGGACTTGACACTTTTTACCGTTTTGGATTTTTTATGAATTAAAAAAAAAAAAATTTAATTTTTAGGCAAAAATAATCTTTTTTTTTCATACATTTATTTATAATTGCGAAACTGTTGCTTAAGTAGGAAAACGGTTTAAGAACAGATTAGAGGAATTGTAATTCTTAATTTTTCTAAATTTGTTTCAGCTAAATCGGACGAGTGGTTCTCGAGTTATGTCAAACAAAAGAGCCTAAAACGTGACAAATTCCCCTATACGATACTTACTAACTTCAAATCGATATATCTCGATTCCTAGATGAGACCAGCGAAACGCTGGAACAAGTATGACTTTTTTTTTACCAATATAACTTTCCCCGGTGGTTTCATTCCAAACCGATCACTGACCCTTACCATTTGTCGCAGAGTGTAATTACATTTTCTTTAATCCATTAATATACTGTTTCTCTACCAAATCAACATTTTTGCAATTAGAAATAAATTTATGAAGAAAATTTTGCCAAAAAAAAAAAATTTTTTTTTTTTAAACATATAAATCCCAAACGGAAAAACGAGTAGAGTCTTATAACTTTCACGTAAAGTCACATAACCTATAAACAAAATGCGACATAGATCATAGAAATCGATTAACGCGTTCTGCTTTTATTTACAATTAAGTGAAGTTACTGGTACATACGAACGCAAAACCCTTTGAGGGTTTTAATATACTGACCTAGTACCATCACCCTGACTTGGAATTTCTCACCCCCAGATTGGCTGTTGTACTTTGTAATAGGACCGATTCCTAGAGCTTTTTAACACCTACTATATAAAACGATTCTTGTCGATTCTTATCTCTTTTCTCATACACCTTAGCTGCACTTCCGAAGTCAATCCCCAGAGCGTTAATCATTTAAAAAACAAAAACAATTGAATAAATTCATCTCTCCTCTAAGTGCTTTTGTCATTTATAACAAACCGATGTCAGAACTTTACATGCGTCCCCCCTTTCCGTCTTTTAAAAGTAAAGCCACTGTATTAAAGTCAAAAAGTCAGGTCAGACTTGACCGAAAAGAAGATTCCACAGTTTGCACACAGACCGGAAAAAAACGACAAAGTGTAAACAAAAAATGCACTACATTTATTCTATACAAAACGCCGAACAATGTAAAAGCGGAACGAACACACAAAAACACAGTCACTCGATAAAATAAAAGAATAAAATAACACCGGACCCAAGTGAACAAAATCCTCGACTATGCGATGAAACCTTTATGGGAGTAAAGATAAAAAAGGCAACACCAACAACAGCAACAAAGACGACGAAGACGACGACCGTAGCGGCAGTCAAAAGAAGTTCAGTTCAGGTCTCGTTGGCATGTTAAGGCTATTGTTGAACTACGAAAGGACCTTTTCTCCCGGTTCATGCGGTAAACGGAAGTTTAGCACAAAAGTCCTGCCAGACAGATGGACAAACATACACACACATACACTCCAGCCAAGACAACCGAAGGGGACACCGCAAAACCACTGACAAATACACACACACACACACACAGTTAAACAAACAAATACACACTCACACCTATACAGATTGTGTTAGCACACCTTTACAATTTGTTGCTTGTTTGTTGAAACTTCAGTTTAAGTGTATTAATAACCTAAGCAGCACACAGAGACAATTTTATAAATGACTTCATAGATGACAATGGCAATGATCATGATGATGGTGATGATGATGATAATAATGACGACAATGGTCAACTACCACTGGCTTCAGTTGGCTCCAACTTTATAAGAGGGATTTATTGTTAACAAGCAACTAAAAAAAAAGCAACGCTTTAGTGGAGAAAGCAAAGATTATGGTTCTCCACACCAAAAGAAAAAGGTGGAGTGCAAATGCTCAGCGAGATTTGAAGGGTAGATTTTCACAAGGACGAGGGCTAAAGTGATATATTATACTCGGACACCAGGCACAAGGAGTCATAGTCGTAATTGAAAAGTTTCAAAAGTTAATTGAGGATATTTTTTATTTCTTTTTGAAATACTTGTGTAATAATCGAGACTATAGGATAACCTACCTCAAACAGACGGTAGGGTGCAGACCACTCGTCGCCACAGCACCGAATTTGAGCAAAGCCGAATTTCATAGGCTTGTTTGATAGGTGCTCGGTTAGTAAGCGAGTAAGTGGTCAATAAGACGCTAACATAAAATCGTTTTAAAAACAAATTTTTCCAAAAGAGGAGTTACTCGTACATTTGTTGCGCCTCATGTCCTAGGACATACACCTAAGCCAATTGAGCGCTTTTATTATTTAAGGGTAGCTTGTAGAGACTATTTTAGGAACTCTGTACTTTTGATTGGTATTGAGTGTTTTCGTTTATGTGCTCTAGCCTAGGTCAAGCCTTGTAAAGAGTCAACCCGTAAGAATCGAGAACGAAAGCTGGGCGGTGGCAACGGCAGTGCTTTTGATCTCTACAGCGATGCGATCTTTCTTATATTAATTTTGCTCAAGCTCAACAATCTTCTAGTCCTGGCCTTGTCCCCCCACAGGATCTTCACTGCCGTCCCAATGGTTTCAATGTTTCGTAATGGGATGTGGGTACATATGTTCAACCCTGGATGGCTGCGCATTCTTAAAGTTCGTTGTTTATGATTCCCTGGCTCTTAAGGCCAAGTCATTTGTCCTCTCGTTTCTTCTTACTCCCTGATGACCAGGCACCAATACGATGAGGTGGCACGGCGCACTCTTATTAAAGCAAATTGCTTTTGGTGTCGGTACTGATGTCTATCGATTTCTATCGAGTTTTATTAGAGATCGCTCTATACGTGTTGTTATAGAGGGAGTCTCCTCCGATGAGTATGCTACAAATGCAGGGATACCGCAAGGCTCTGTTTTCTCTCCCTCTCTTTTTCTGATTTTTCCCAATGACCTCCCGAGTCTAACAAAAACCCCTATTTATTGGTTTGCCAACGACGGCAGCATCAGACACTCATATTCGTTCGACCGTAGACCTCACAGGGCCTCACACATACAGAGCCGGTGAGGCAAATTATGACTGAAACACTCAGCGAAGATCTGGTAAGGATCTCAGAGTGGGGTTTTGCAAATGGGTTCGAATTTAATGCTAGCAAAGCAATTGAAAACTTAAAAATTTAGGTGGGAATGTAGCGTTTTTTGGCTATAATTCAATTGAATTCAAAAAATGCCCTTTTCTTGGCCATGGGCCTTGAGTGTGAAACTCACAATAAATTGGTTCTGGGAAATACGGAAGGTGTGTCGTCTAAAAACCGGTCGTGCACAATAAGGTATCAAAATAAACATTTCTCAGTAGTAGAAATTTTTTATAATTTTTCAGATCGTAGTTGGAGATTCCGAAAATGCCGAGTCACTTGTTTTGGTCTGTCCGAAGTAAACAATCTTTAAGCCCTGCCAAATGTCGGTAGCAGACTTTGAAACAACAAAGATGCTGTATCCCTTTTGAAATTTCCTCCTTTGTATATATACTTAGTAGGGACAAAATACTGTTACAACATTGAACACACCCATTTCAATAGTAGAACTGAACATACCCCTTAAATGTCATATGGGTTTTGAAAGCTTACCTCAATAGCGTTAGTCTTTAACGGGATTTCAATATTGTTTCAACTTCCATCATGGAGTGGTCAGATAATGAGAACCGTATCGCAGTAATAGCGCTTTTCAAGTGTGAAATAAAAAAAAAAACGATATTTTAAAAATGTTCCGGCCACTAGGGACTAACCGCATGTTCGTCTACCGATGCATACAACAGTTTGAGGAGACTGGAGCTGAAAAAGACCGCCACCGGTCGGGCCGTCCACGCTCTGTTCGAACACTGCATGTCATCAAAGCCGTTAAATCAAGAATTCACAGAAATTCGCTCCGAAAACAGAAAATCATGGCCCGTGAGATGAATATCACGCAAAAGTCCATGAGTCGAATCATTAAAAAAGACTTGGGACTTGGGGCTTTCAAACGACGTACCGGACATTTATTGACTGTAGCTTTAAAAAAAATAGGACTGAAAAACGTCTTTTGATAACTTGCACAGACAAATTTTGTTCACCGATGAAAAAAATTTCACCGTTCAGGAAAAATTTAACAAGCAAAATGATAGAGTGTATGCGCGGTCATCTAAGGAAGCATCTGAACTGATCCCAAGGGTGGTAAATGGTCATCGCCCAGCTTCAGTCATGGTTTGGTGGGGTGTCTCTCACGATGGGGTCACTGACCTGCATTTCTGCGAACAAGGAGCCAAAACATCGGCCAAAGTTTACCAAGAAACCGTTTTGGCAGCTGTTGTGAAGCCTCTTAACAATTCCCTGTTCTAAAACCTGTCATGGACTTTCTAGCAGGATTCTGCGCCGGCCCATAAGGTTAAAACGTCCCAGGCCTGGCCTCGAAACAATTTGCCAGCGTTCATTTCCTCTGAAGAATGGCCTCAGGCACTCCAGATTTGAATCCATTTGATTACATTTGATTTCTGTATTTTTGTTGGAGATGCCAACGTGGATGCTTTAGAGTTTGACTCACATATAGATTTATTTAATCTTCTTTGGAGTTATGACTGTAAAAATTGTCATGATTTAATAACCCGACCCCAAAGTAAAACATCTATTGATCATGTTTATACTAATATTGTCAAACCTATATATATTGACTCAGTGGAACATAAATTGTCTGACCACAACATTGTATCATGTTTATTGGATATAAATGTAAAAATGCAGGCGATTTTGTCAAAAAATATTTTTCGGTGTGATTATCACAAAATAGAATCACTTTTACGAGATCAAATAGACTCATTAATAAGGACGGGTGATCCGTCAATCGATACATCCAATTTAATTTCTTGTATAAAAAACTCTGTAGATAATTCAACAGTAAAAATCAAACAAAAACAGAGTTTAAAGAGCAAGATAACGCCATGGGTAAACGGCAACTTGAAAAAATTATTTTCTTTAAAAGATCGACTTTTAAAATTAAGAAGAAAATGGCCTGGGGACAAAGAAGTTGATGGAATGCTTAGGAGGATAAGCAACGTCATTAAGAAAGCCTATAAGGACTCAATGAATAGCTTTTACGTAACCAGCCTGAGCAGTATACAGCACGATGTGAGAAAGTCCTGGCGTTTTATAAATGAATCACTTGGTAGAGAATCAAGCAAACATATACAGTTAAAGGATATTAACGGCGAATTTATTTTGAGTGATTTTTGCAAAGCTGAACTGTTAAACTCCTACTTTCTGGGCTCGGTAGAGCAACTGAGAAATCAAATTGAACGTTTTCCGTCGGACACATGTAATTCTTTGAGAACTTTGGAACGATGTAATAATAGATTTCGTCTTCAACATACTACAAATGAAGAAATGCTGAATATAGTAGCACATTTACAACCAGGAAAAAGCTGTGGTCACGACTTGTTATCTCCTAGGGTAATTTTGGAGTGCAAAAACATTTTAACTCCGCCACTGGTAAAAATATTCAATGACATAGTAAACACTTCAGTTTATCCTGAAACTTTAAAAATACATAAAGTGATTCTAATACCTAAAGATAGAATTTCTACAACTGTTGATAAATTTAGACCAATTTCGATATTGCCTATTATAGATAACATTTTTGAAAGGATAATCTATAGTAGACTCTTATCATACTTTCAGGAAAACCGTTTGCTTAACGATTATCAATTTGGTTTTAGGAATGGTTGTGGTACAGAGGAGCTACACTCAATGTTCAAAACTATATATGCAAAGGATTAGATCAAGGTAATATTGGTGTCGCTGGAGTCTTCTACGATTTAAGCAAAGCGTTTGATCTAATAGATCATAAAATATTAGCTCAAAAACTGCAATATTATGGCGTGGGTGGTAGCGAATTTTTACTAATAAATAACTATTTAGACAATAGGAAACAGTTTGTTCAGATTAATCAACATAAAAGTATATTTGGTTCTGTAAAACATGGAGTTCCACAGGGCAGTGTTCTGGGCCCGCTACTGTTCTCTATTTATATTAATGATTTGAAAAATCTTGGTTTGTATGGAAAGCTGTTTATATATGCTGATGATATATGCATTTTGTATCCGTATAAACATGAAACAGCAGCTAAGCCATATATGGAAAAAGATGCATCTTTAATACTAGAGTACGCCCGCATAAACAAACTTTTTATAAATCCACAAAAAACCAAGCTAATAAGGTTTAGGCCGCATTTTCGTTTTCATAACACGTTTAGCATATATGTTGATGGTAAGCAGATTATAGAAGTAGGTACCATAAAGTACTTGGGACTATTGTTTCAAACTAATCTTGCTTGGGACCTACATATACAGCATGTTAAATCAAAAATTGCCCCTGCTGTTGGATTGCTTTATAAATTTAAAAACAAATTTGATCAACGTACAAAATTTCTTATTTATCAGGCTTTAATTCAAAGCCACAGCAATTACTTGGCTATTATCTATGGACATAGAAAGGGTACAGAGCTCGACACACTCCAAAGACTTCAGAATAAGGCCCTCGAGGCCTAGCAAACTTACCAATTACATACCCAACACAGTTTTTGTATAAAAATGTGTTTCCATCTGTTTTGCCGATACACGCAACGTATAAAAAACAACTATTATTGTACGTCTTTAAATGTCTGCATGGCATAGGACACCATACCATTTCATTTTCCCGTAATCATCATCCATTTAACACACGAAATAATAATCAATTGAATATAATTTTTAGCAGAACAGAAACCACAAAAGAACGCATTGAGCATTCTGGCAGTAGGGAATTTAACAACTTGCCCCATGAAATAAAATCCATTACAAGCCTTTCACTTTTTAAATCAAGATTAATAACATTTTTGATACAGAATATTGATGAGCTCCTGATATAGTTTAATATACCTTACCCAGTTTTATTTTCTTTTTTCTTTCTTATTATAATATAATCTGATATATGTATTACCAATACTTTTTCACATTTCAAATTAAATTTTAAGCTTTAAAAAAATGTGTGCCAACTTGCCTCTAAAATGCCTTACGGCGCTGAGGCCTTTGTAATTTTATGAATTAAAATATTATAACATTTTAAAATAAATAAATTTAAAAAAAAAAAAAAAACTGTGGACGGTATTAGAGGACAAGGTTTGTCACAAACGATACCCCAACATTGGATCTCTCAAGACTGCTTTGGTTCGAGCTGTGGCCAATTTTCCAATGGACGAGGTTCGTGCAGCTATTGACCAGTGCGACTTAAGGCGTGTGTTAAGGCAAAAGTCGGACATATCGAATAATTAGATTCTTTTTGGATACAATATACATCAATAAATATATTAAAAAATATTTGGTCCAAAAACATTCACACGTACGTGCTGTTATGTCCCTACTAAATATAGTAACCATATATTTTCTCTGCGTGTAAATGGTTAAAGGCCAATTTCTTTTCTCAAAATACGCAAGAGTGTGGTTTGAGAGATGCCTAATTCCTGAGAACGACGAGGAATCGACTGAGTTGGCTCATTTGAAAGGATACACTTACTGCGATATTTTTGTCGCTTCGAGCGGTACGGCGTCTTTTTGGCGCCGGAACATCCAAAAGCGAAAATTTGGATCCAAATTTATTCACTATAGCACGCACAGCCGGTCGGGTGGGACGATTATTACAACTGAAAATGGGAGTAAGCGTTCTTAAAGTTGCGACCACCGACTCAGAATTTCGGTAATAACTTTTAATGATTTCCAAACGTTGCTTGTAAGTGAACTTTACCATGATGAAAATTTTTACTTTGACTTACGTTTTACAATTTAAAAATCATTAAAAACGTTTGAGGGTGTGTTGACAAAAATAAATTGAAATTGTTGTTATACTAAAACAATATAAATATTGCCGCAGTCATGCCATTGCCAAAATTGAATTCAAAAAACAATACTATGGTTGCGACAATCATACTTTTATTGCAGATAACATATTATTATTGCCATGACCATATAGGAATCATATATTTGCTCTGCGTATAGGGAGAATCTATATTACTTCCTCGAGAAAAGCATGATATTCGGAGTATGGAATTAGATATATTATCCTTCAAAGAGAGTTCTTGGTTACTGTCTATCAAAGATACGTTTCTAGCAAAAATTTTAGCCTTGTCCAGTGCATCCTGGAACAACTGTTAATTCTTATTAAGACTTATTACTGAAATCGAAGAAAACACCGTTTTCAATATGTGTAACTAGAAAAGACTTTGATGGTTTTTGCCCTAGAGTTCCCATAATCTAGTCGGTAGCTGTGACACTAATTATACTCGTACGCCGCCTTGCTAGAAAAAAACCCTGGTACACTGCGTAAAATATCCTATTGCTACGAGTAATTCACTTACTCACAATTCATAAATTTCTATTTTATGTCTTCACAAGTCATTCGTGTGCTAATCTCAAATCTCTTTTTCGAAACGTCAGATCACAACACAGTTTATCGGGATAAACGAGTATCATAACAATTTGTTATTTTCTATTAGCATTTCGAGAGGGAGCTTTTCATTTGCTGTTGATTTGTGAATTTATTCATTCATTTGTTAAATCTATGCGGCCTGGGCTGTCGATACTACTGCGACGATGACGATGACATGACTCTATGACGTCGATACGAGTCCATGAATGTGTTCATATGCATGTTTATGTGGGCGGGTGGCTTTGTATGAGGCGATGGGGATATAAATGTGAATGCCAATGAATACTTAATACATAAATGTATGTCTATGTGTGTGTGTGTCTGTATAAATAAACTAAATGATTGTATGTGTCGATAACGTGAGTGTGTGAGCGAATAAAATGTATGCGTGGAAGTCTGTCCGCCTGTATGAGGAAACGGAAACAGCACAGGGGTGCATAATAATTTTATTGGCTGGAGGATATATTGTGTTCCCGGCTGTGTTTGTGTGTGCAAAGATATTTAGGAATTTAACTAAATAAATGTATTTATGTATGTAATTCATTTGTCAAATGTTGTATGTATGAATTTGTTTATTTATTCATGTGTTTTATGGGGGCGGATGGTGGGTAGCGGGCCAACATCAATACCACCAAAAGAATTTCTGATGACTTTCGATATTTTGACATTACATACAAACAAGCTCTATCAATATTAGTATAAATGTTTGATTGAATCTAAATGGGGTGAGTTGGCAAACTGAAGCAGTAGTGGATGACTTCTATGACGTCATTCTCATATTTGCAATCACTGAAAATATGTGCAGTGAGACAATCGCATGGAGATATAAACGAGTTTTAAATGCGCGGCATTAAATATCGACCCTATACAAAAAATTAGCAAGTGAGGAAAGCCCTACGTTGGGAGAAGCTGACTCAATATCGTCATTATATGCATCAGACTCTATAGTCTCAGTATATGTGACGAGCAAAATAGAAAGGGAAATAAGGTTAAAAACCAGTTTTGTTCTGGAGAGCCATTTTAAAGATTAGGTCCCTTTATATATGCGCTTAGAATCGTCGACTTCGCTTTCATAAAACGCTCATATCTCTGGGAGGGAAAACTTTTGGGGCATGGGATGGGTTGATAAATAGTTTTGTTCAGAAGAGCCATTTTAAAGATTAGGTTCCTTTCTATTTGCGCTTAGAATCGTCAACTTCGTCGCTTTTACCCTTAGGGCCCTTTCTCTCAGGAGAGCAATTTTAAAGATTTAAATACGTGTATCTTTGGTGTACCAACACTTTCATAAAACGTGCATATCTCTGGGAGGAAGCACTTTTGGGGCATGGGATCAGTCTCTTTCGATGCTCAGATGTTGTCCACATCAAAAAAAAAAGTGAAAATTGATTTTTTTACCTTTAAGTCCATTTCTCTATGCGCTGTCACACATTCTTATAATTCCAATAATTTCAAAGTATTATTTCCGAATTGTAAATTTGCCATATGTCTGAGAGACAAACGAGTACGAGTATATCGTTTTTTTCACAATACCGTCAAAAATAGTGTCCAAAAAATCCGGGGTTCCGCATTTCGGTTTTTTTTTTAACTTGTATTTCAACTCTGAAGAAAAGTGAAAATGCTCTGAAAGAGCTCTAACTTTACCTTATTTATAAACATAAGATGATGAATAGGTCAGACTTTCGAACATAGGGGCCGTCGCACAGTGGTCCAGGATCCACTTCCATCGGTCAAAATTCTATTACTTTTGATCTAGTAGATATTTTTGTGTTCTGTCAAAAGGACAATTGTAGTCAAGGATTATTTTGAGCCATTAAGTTTTTGTTACGAGGTAATTGGGGCATTGGGAAATATACTACGCTTGGGATGAAATTTCACAGTAGAAGAAAGGAAATTTTTTAAATTTTCTAGCTGCGTACCTAGTTTTCAAAAGTTAATAAAAAAGGAGAGTAATTCACTAATTGTAAGCCAAAAAACTAGAGAACCTTTGCGCAATTTCAAAATAGTACTGCATTTTTTAAAGGCTTTTAACTTTTGTTGGAGTTGGCTCGTCTTGAAAGACCCATACTGTCGATTGCTGCTTTGTTTCGGGTTAATATGCATGATTCGTCACCTGTGACAATGTTATAAACTGCCTTTGACCTACCGCAGTTATATTGGGTGATCCATCTAGAGATATTTTTTCAGAATAAAAAAAAATATAAAAATTCAAATCAATTGTGGAATCTTTATTGGTAATTTGAAAGGACATTTTATGGCATTTATTTTTGAATAAAATTTCCTTTAAATGGTGGCCGCAACTAAGCCTTAGGGTTTCCATTCTGAGGGTCCAATTTTGAATGACTCGTTAGAGCATTTCGACTGGTATGGCTTTAATGACACGCGTAATGTTGACTTCAAAAACCTGAATCGTTGCTGGTTTGTCAGCATAGACGTTGGACTTTACGTAACCCCAAAGAAAAATGTCTAGGGGTGTGATAACACTCGATCTAGGCGCCCAACTCACCGGTCCGAAACGTGAAATTAGATGCTTTTCGAAATGACCTCTCAACTTGCCATACAGCTGTTTGAGCAGCTGTATGGCAAGTGGCACCGTCCTATTGAAACCAAGTGTCAAGATTACGGGCTTTAATTTCAGGTAGCATAAAGATCGGTATAATGGCGCGATAGCGAGCACCATTTACGGTTACGTTCCGGCCATCTTGACTTTTGAAAAAATATGCAACGATGATTCCACTAACTTATAAACCGCACCAAACCGTAGTTTTCTCTGGGTATAATGGCACCTCTTGAACCTCTTCTTGTTGCTCTTCAGCCCTAATGCGGGAATAATACCCAGAGAAAACCGTAGTTTTCTGTGGGTATAATGGCACCTCTTTAACCTCTTCTTGTTGCTCTTCAGCCCAAATGCGGCAATTTTGTTTATTGACTTTGCCGTTGAGCCAGAAATGGACCTCATCACTGAACAAAATTTTGGTCGAAAACAGCAAATCTGCCCGTTTCTCACCGAACGCTCATTTCCATAGTACAGTTGCCAACATTCGAAGGAAATTATTTTCAAAAAATAAATGCCATAAAATGTCCTTTCAAATTAAGAATAAAGATTCCACACTTGATTTAAGTTTTAATACTTTTTTTATTCTGAAAAATTACCCCTAGATGGATCACCCAATACTTTTTCAACATCTCTTTGCACCAATCCAGCTTTATTTTGGGCATTCGTCAAATTATGTGGGATCCAAGGAGAACAAATTTTTTTCTAGGCCAAATGAATATGCTATATCTTATTGATGATAGTCATACTTTCGCCTAACGATGCCTCAATCTCACGGTATGTAACATGTCGGTCTTGCTTAATCAGTTCACGCACAGCATCGATGGTTTCTGTCAAAGTGACCGAAGTTGGACGTCCTTCACGAAATTCATCCTGGAGCGAACGGCGTCCGAGACTGAACTTTTGGTACCAGCGATTAACAGTGGATTTTGATGGTGCTTCAACAAGTTAATTTAAACACTCTTGTCTCGATAGTCCACGCCTAAAATCGTAAAAAAAAACATCGCTCGAAAATGTTCTCGGTATAGTTCCATTTTTTGATTGAGATGAAGTTTTCAACACACTGTCAACAAAACAATTCGCCCTCAAATGACAAAATGTTCTAAGTGAAGGTAAGCTAAAAAATATTAAAGTTTCCAATAGAAGTTCCAGTTTGGAAACACTTGTATTGTCGGGACCCGAAATATAAATAGCAACCCTCGTAACTTCTATACTCAGATTTGCTAGCATAAAAGTTGTAGTTTTTATTTGCCGGGGATTGGAAACTGGGTTTCTTGAATGATAGTTGTTTAAACTACCGTTAATACCATGTCCGCCGTACCTTCCTTTTTCCAAAGTGCAACTTAGGCAATCGTCATAGTTTCTAGATAAATAAATATGACCGTTGTTCTTGCCTAATGGAAAATCCGTCCCCTGCTTTAAAAATTCACTTTACCCAACAATACTCCAAACATTGACAATCGCAACGATGTTAAATCCCTGCATTTCAACTTTCCAGCCAGCACTTATCACCCAATTACGATCAATCAAAATCACCCCGGGTAAATTGACTCAACAATACTGGCCATAATTGAAATTGATAAATACTGAAAATAATTTCCATTTCAATCCACTGCCAAGTACGAGTATAGCTTTTACCATGTCATCTCTGCTGAGCTATGCCACCTGCCTCTCCACCGCCGGCATGCTATTTCGTTAGACTGAAGTACAGTGCGGAGCAAAAAAAAAGAAAACAATGGAAGATATAATAAATATCATTTCATACATAAATTGTCTTCAATCAATGTCAACGAAATGGAATAACTTTTGCTTTTTGCTTGTGTGTGTGCATTTATCTCTCGGTCTTTTTCGACTTTTATTTCAAATGTATGGAAAAGTTGCTTCGGGCATAATTTGATGAATTATTCATCAATTTACATGGAACTGTACAAATTCAAAGATCTCCGCCTCCCTCTTGTACTCCTGCTAGTTTTCTATTTGAGGTGAATGGAGCGTGTCTGTCGGTGTACGAAGGAATGAACTAAGTTGCATTTAATATGACCCGGGGTCGTTAGAAGAATACAATCAATAATTGTAGTATTGAGAGAGAGAGAGAAGTAGAGAAAATGTCCGTAAGTATAAATGTACGGCTTTGTAGATATTCATAAAATATTTTCTTTTTCCAGGAAAGTGAGATATAAATTTAGTTTTGCGATTTAAAGTAGAATAATTTCCTGCAAAAATCCGAAATTATGCAAAGTACAAACATATGCATGTTCTATACCCTAGAAGTATTTCCTTTCTTTAGATCAAGCATTTAAAAGGCTCGTATTCTATCCTTTTATAATCGTTTCGAATATAACGTGAATTGATTAAAGCGAATTCTTGAGAACCTAACTAAACCCTATTATACACTTATACACAGAAAGAAAAATGGCATTCTAAATTTAAGCCGAAAGTGCTTGATTTTTACTAACATCGTACTTAAAAAATTAAGTACGTTTCGTAATAAGTTATTCTTAAAACAAGTATAAAAAGGGACAATTTTAGAAATCAAGTGCGGAAATTCGAATCGTATTAAGTATTAATTCGGTGTTAAATCAAGCTCAAAATTCTTATAACAAGAATATTGTAAGCTCAATTGAATCTCAGTCTTCCTTAAATCCATCCCTCTTTCTGATTAAATCAAGTATTTATTCGGGCTTAAATAAATCCAAGCGATCTACATATAAGTCCATTTCGAACTCAATTCAATCCTTTTATGAACTTAAATCAATCATGATTTACTTAAAATAAGATTCATTTCGGCTTAAAATGAAGTCCAGTCGGGCTAACCTATGGCTAAAATTAAGAATTTCGCGCTACAAAAATCCATACTTGAATCAAGTATTTTCACCTTGGTTTAAGAAAATCCGTACTTACCGTACTCTTGACACCGCTACGGCTTCTTTTAAGTACGGCTTACTTATTTTTTTCTTTCAGTGTACTTAGTAGGGACATAAATACTACACGTTTTATGCTGTAAAATAAATAGTCCTGAATGTTTTTGGACCAAATATTTTTTAATATGTTTATTGATGTATATTGTATCCAAATAGAATCTACTTATTCGAAATGTCCGCCTTTTGCCTTTACACACGCCTTAAGGCGCACTGGCCTATCCTCAATAGCTGCACGAACCTCGTCCATTGGAAAATTGGCCACAGCTCGAACCAAAGCAGTCTTAAGAGATCCAATGTTTGGGTATCTTTTGTGACAACCTTTGTCCTCTAAAACCGTCCACAATTTGTAATTCAATGGGTTCAAATCTGGACTGCCTGAGGGCCATTCTTCAGAGGAAATAAACGCTGGCAAATTGTTTCGAAGCCAGGCCTGGGAGGTTTTAGCCTTATGGACCGGCGCAGAATCCTGCTGGAAAGTCCATGGCTGGTTTTGGAACAGGGAATTGTTAAGAGGCTTCACAACAGCTTCCAAAACGGTTTCTTGGTAAACTTTGGCCGATGTTTTGACTCCTTGTTCGCAGAAATGCAGGTCAGTGACCCCATCGTAAGAGACATCCCACCAAACCATGACTGAAGCTGGGTGAAGACTCTTTTGCACCCTTGGGATCATTTCAGATGCTTCCTTAGATGACCGCGCATACACTCTATCATTTTGCTTGTTACATTTTTTCTGAACGGTAACAACTTTATCATCGGTGAGCAAAATTTTTCTGTGCATGTTATTAACGTGCTTCACCAAAAGACGTTTGCACTTTCAATCCTATTTTTTTTAAAGCTGCAGTCAATAAATGTCCGGTACGTAGCCCCAAGTCCCAAGTCTTTTTTAATGATTCGACTCATGGGCTTTTGCGTGATATTCATCTCGCGGGCCATGATTTTCTGTTTTCGGAGCGGATTTCTGTGAATTCTTGATTTAACGGCTTTGATGACATGCGGTGTTCGAACAGAGCGTGGGCGGCCCGACCGGTGGCGGTCTTTTACATCTCCAGTCTCCTCAAACAGTTTTATGCATCGGTAGACGAACATGCGGCTAATCCCTAGTGGCAGGAGCGTTTTGAAAATATCGCTTGTTTTCATTTCACACTTGAAAAGCGCTACTACAGCAATACGGTTCTCATTACACAGTACAACAGCCAATCTGGGGGGTGAGAAATTCCAAGTCAGGGTGATGGTACTAGGTCAGTATATTAAAACCCTCAAAGGGTTTTGCGTTCGTATGTACCGGAAAAACGTGTAGAGTCTTTTAACTTTCCCGTAAAGTCACATAACCTATAAACAAAATGCGACATAGATCATAGAAATCGATTAACGCATTCTACTTTTATTTACAATTAAGTGAAGGTATGAAATTTTGAATAAAAGCAGAACGCGTTAATCGATTTCTATGATCTATGTCGCATTTTGTTTGTAGGTTATGTGACTTTACGTAAAAGTTATAAGACTCTACACGTTTTTCAGTTTGGGATCTATATGTTTTAAAAAAAAAAAAAAAAATTTTTGGCAAAACTTTCTTCATAAATTTATTTCTAATTGCAAAAATGTGGATTTGGTAGAGAAACAGTATATTAATGGATAAAAGAAAATGTAATCAATAATTTTTCTCAATTTATTTCAGCAAAATCGAACTAGTCGTTTTCGAGTTATGTCAAACTACGTTTTTGCCAACATTTTACAACAAAGCGAAAAAACATCAAGATAAGGAAAAAATGTAAAAGGTGATAAAAAAAACTGGCACATACGAACGCAAAACCCTTTGTGGGTTTTAATATACTGACCTAGTACCATCACCCTGACTTGGAATTTCTCACCCCCCCAGACAATAACCCTAAAAATGTTCCACAGTGTTATTGGACCACTCCATGATGAAAGTTGAAACAATTTAAAAATCCCGTTACAGACTAACGCTATTGAGGTTAGCTTTCAAAGCCCATATGACAGTAACGGGGTATGTTCAGTTCTACTATTGAAATGGGTGTGTTCAATGTTGTAACAATATTTATGTCCCTACTAAGTATAGCACTTTGGTGCGAAATAATCAAAGATCGAGAAAATTGGAACCCTCTTCCAAGACCAACAAGAGACAGTTTTTTACATACTGTCTCTTAGTCGACTATATAGCCGCCTTCGATGCACTGACAAGAACAACTATGGGAAACCATTTATGCGTATACGTTTTTGTAGCCACTGAATTCGACTAGCTCAAATTTTTAGACCTCCAGACAAGGTGGCAGCTTTTTGGGCAATTTTTAAATCAAATGCTGATTGTAGGTGACAAAAATCGAAAATACATTTTTGTATGCATTAAAATGGAGATAAGGTTAGGTACATACTCGTAAGATGCTGTTGCTATATATATTTCTGGCCTTGGCAACACTAAGGGTGATGGCAGAGTGCGCGCTCAAAGCCGAGCGGAGCCGAGCTGAAAGCTGATTGAAATTCTTAAAACTGTGTACATACAAATTAGTAGAAATAAGCGTCGGGATGGCAGAGTGCGCGCCGAGCCGAGCCGAGCTGAAAGCTGATTGAATGGAACAAAACTGTTTTGAAGCGTTTTTCGTGCCGATTGGTGCTGATATTTGATTGTATGTGTGAAAATATGAGTTGTTTGTAATTTGTAAACGGTTCTTGATGTTTTGATGCTGGTGAAATAATAATAAACAAAATTAATGAAATTTGATGATTCGTATTTAAGATTAACTGAATTAAGATTAAAATCAGAAATTTCGCTAAATGAACACAAATGAATAACAAGACTACAAAATAAACATTTAAAAACACACAACAACAGCGCCGATTTCAGCGTTCACTCTGCCATACCCAAATTTCACATAAGCATGAAATAAGTTCGGCTCGGCTCGGCTCCGCTTTGAGCGCGCACTCTGCCATCAGCCTAAGGCTGATGGCAGAGTGGGCGCTCAAAGCGTAGCCGAACCGAACTTATTTCATGCTTATGTGAAATTTGGGGATGGCAGAGTGAACGCTGAAATCGGCGCTGAAATCGGCGCTGTTGTTGTGTGTTTTTAAATGTTTATTTTGTAGTCTTGTTATTCATTTGTGTTCATTTAGCACTACCATGTACATCATTATACCATGTGCAAGAATATACGCACATATGTATGTTACCAAGCAGAAGAGGGGGTACAGAAACAAAGGAACGGAATTAGAAATGCAACAACTACAATTTGTCATATAAAATAAACACAAAACAACATGGTATTCGATCAGTCAAGATTTGGGTTAATCAATAATGTGATCAATTAATTAATCTAAAAATCCAAATTTTTGATTTTAATCTTAATTCAGTTAATCTTAAATACGAATCATCAAATTTAATTAATTTTGATTATTACTATATCACCAGTATCAAAACATCAAGAACCGTTTACAAATTACAAACAACTCATATCTTCACACATACAATCAAATATCAGCACCAATCGGCACGAAAAACGCTTCAAAACAGTTTTGTTCCATTCAATCAGCTTTCAGCTCGGCTCGGCGCGCACTCTGCCATCCCGACGCAGATTTCTACTAATTTGTATGTACACAGTTTTAAGAATTTCAATCAGCTTTCAGCTCGGCTCGGCTCCGCTCGGCTATGAGCGCACACTCTGCCATCAGCCTAAGTGTTGCCTGGCGCCATCTGACATTTCCATTGGAAAGTTTGTCATTTATTAGAAAATGTACTCAGAACGTTTTGACGTAAGACCATCATTTGTATTGTTTACAGTGACTTGAAAAAAGCAATTTGGCAAAAAAAAATTGAATCAACTCGTGAACAATTTCGTGCGATCATTTTTCACAACTTTCGATGTGGATTATGACGACAAGATGCATCGATGAACATAAATCTTTGTATGGCTAAGCAGCACCATCGTATATCACTGAGAAAAACTGGTTTAATGAATTCAATCGTGGCTGACGCTTGCTCAACGACGAAGGTCGTCCAAAAAAGGACGTTGTGTTAGAGAACACTGATGCCTTGCGTGAAATGATATACAAGATCTTTATGTGACATACCGTGAGATAGAGGCATCCTTGGGCATTTCTTCCACCAGCATACATTCGATATTGCATGAACACCTGGCCGTAAAAAAGGTTTGTTCTCGTTGGATCCCGCACAATTTGACAATCGCTCGTGCTGATTGGAGCAAAGAAATTTTGAAAAAATACGATCGCGGTGCTTCAAAAGGCTTTTATAAGATCGTCACAGGTGACGAATCATGGATCTAGGCGTATAAGCCCGAAACAAAACAGCAATCGACGTGTTGGATCCCTCACAATTTGACAATCGCTCAAAAAAAAAGGCATGTGCCGATTGGAGCAAAGAAATTTTGAAAAAATACGATCGCGGTGCTTCAAAAGACTTTTATAAGATCGTCACAGGTGACGAATCATGGATCTAGGCGTATGAGCCCGAAAAAAAACAGCAATCGACCGTGTGGGTCTTCGAAGAAGAGCCAAATCCAACGAAAGTTGTTCGAGAAGCACTTCGAAGCAAATGGTCGCCTGTTTCTTCGGCAATACTGGTCATGTGGCTACTATTCCGCTTGAGCAACGTAAGACGGTCAATTCTGAGTGGTACACCACAATTTGTTTGCCTGAAGTCTTCGGAGAAATTCGAAAAACGAACAAGAGAAGACGAATCATTGTGCACCATGAAAATGCGAGCTCTCACACATCGACTCAAACCAGCGCCTTTGTAACCGGCCAAAACGTCGAATTGATGGATCATCCGCCGGACAGCCCCGACTTGGCACCCAATGACTTCTTTTTATTCCCACACATTAAGAAACAAATGCGTGGTCAACGATTTTCGTAGCCAGATGATGCTGCTGAAGCGTTCAAAAACCATGTTTTGGAGGTGTCTCAATCGGAGTGGAAAAAGTGCTTCGAAAATTGGTTTGAGCGCATGTAAAAGTGTATAAATTATGCTGGAGAATACTTTGAAAAACAATAAAACCATTCTTGATGATAAATATTTGCATTTTCATTATTAGGCCATATATATAGCAGTCCTCGTATTAAACGGCTCAAGACCTCTTGTATCTAATTTAAATAGAAGACAAGTTTTCAGTGTTTTGAATTGAGCGCATACTTTTCGAACCACCTTTTACAATATCAATATAAACGTATACGCAAAACTGCACAGAGGAATTCCACTTCAGACGTACCTGGAAATAACTTTTCAGTTTTTTTGAAGCAAAAACCAATCTAACGTATAATACTAAGAAGTATACTTTTAACAATGCCACAAAAAAATAACAGATTGAAAGAAAAACATCAAAGATAGGGAAAAATATGATAACAAGAGCGGCTGAAACGGTCGAACAACGAGAATCACGACTTCAAGAAAATCGAGACAGAGCTTCATTGTCTAGTACGAAATAATGGGTTACTTATATAGGGTATACTTTATATAGGGTGTTCCATCTAGAGGTATTTTTTCAGAACAAAAAAAATATAAAAGTTCAGATCAAGTGTGGAATCTTTAGTGGTAATTAGAAAGGACATTTTATGCCATTTTTTTTTTAATATAATTTCCTTCAAACGATGGCCGCAACTTCGCCTCAGGGTTCCCATTCTGAGGGTCCAATTTTGGATGACTCGTTCGAGCATTTCGACCGGTATGGCTTTAATGACATGCGTAATGTTGGCTTCCAAAACCTGAATTGTTGCTTGTGTCAGCATAGACTTTGGACTTTACGTAACCCCAAACAAAAATGTATAAAGGTGTGAGATATCATTCGATCTAGGCGGCCAACTCATCAGTCCAAAATGTGAAATTATCTGCTTTTTGAAATTACCTCTCAGTAGATCCATTGTTTGAGCAGCTGTATGGCAAGTGGCACCGTCATGTTGAAACCAAGTGTCGTCAAGATTACGGGCTTTAATTGCAGGTAGCATAAAGTTCGATGTCATGGCACGATAACGAGCACCATTCACTGTTCCGTTCCGGCCAAATATATGTACCGATGATTCCACCAGCTTATAAACCGCACCAAACCGTAGTTTTCTCTGGGTTTAAAGGCACCTCTTGAACCTCTTCTTGTTGCACTTCAGCCCATATGCGGCAATTTGTGTATTGACTTTGCCGTTGAGCCAGAAATGGGCCTCATCACTGAACAAATTTTTGGTCGCAAACGGCGGATCTTTCCGTTTCTCACCGAACGCTCATTTCCATAATGCAGTTGTCAACATTAGAAGGTAATTATTTTCAAAAAATAAATGCCATACGATGTCCTTTCAAATTACCAATTAAGATTCCGCACTTGATTTGAATTTTTATATTTTTTTGAAAAAATATCTCTAGATGGATCACCCGTTATAACATATGAGCGAGTGAGAATAGAAATACGACTAACAGACTCGAAATAGAAATTTGGACTTTCCGAAAATGATTTATTTTTATATGTGGCAGTGGAGCTTTTTTTCCTTACCCCAAAAGCTATCGAAATATCGATGACACAATTTGGACTAATTATTGTCCTTACAAATCGACCCACCCTAATGTTTATATCTTAGACAATTGGCACCCAAAGTCTAAGTTGGATATAGATTTTCTTGTTCCGGAGTAAGTCTATTCATTATGAAATGGCAAACCAAACCAAAAGCATAATTCAAGGGACAGCTGTCAAAAAGACCAACTTCGAAAAAAGTGAGGCCAGATTGAAAATCACACGCCTAAAAAATACATACTTTAGAAATGTTAACAAAATGCGCATAGTTTAGAATTCTAAACTAAACCAAAGTCTAAGTTGGATATAGATTTTGTTGTTCCGGAGTAAGTCTATTCATTATGAAATGGCAAACCAAACCAAAAGCATAATTCAAGGGACAGCTGTCAAATAGACCAACTCCGAAAAAAGTGAGGCCAGATTGAAAATCACACGCCTAAAAAATACATACTTTAGAAATGTTAGCAAAACGCGGATGGTTTAGAATTCCTTTTCCTCCATTTTTTTTTTGTTAATAAAAAATTCGGTCCTGACTATTGTCCATGGATATTTGAATCCAAAAATAAGAAACAATTGTAGAATTTTGTCTATAATTCCTTAAATTTTTTATACAAACATATTTTATTTTATTTCCGGCTGATATTCACAACACTTCCGTCAGTCGTCGGTCGTGTTACACTTTGAATAACAATCGTACATAAATTTGCATGCATTTACAAAATTCTGAAGCAGACGACACAGACCGATGGAAACAGCAGCATTAAACAAATATATTTAAATTTGCCAACTCCACCTCTGGCACTCCCACTCAGTGCAGTGTCAACGTGCCGTACCGCCTCGACCGTCCTACCACCACCCAAATGAGCAAAGCACTGCCATCCACCCAGCAAACGACTGACAGTCGGAGTCGAAGTGACTCACTTACCCCCGGTGAGAATGAATAACGTAAAAGGGATATTGAATTTATTCTGGCTCATTGCAGTTCAAAGTGTGCATTATATTGAGTTACAATTGGAATATTGAATTAGTTTTTAGGTGTTGTTTGCCTCTTTTTTCGCCGTTTCCTCGGTGCCACCGGAGCCACTTTGCCCCGGTGCCAACAGTAGGGGCTGGCGGCGCCTAACGTTGTTGGCATCCACTGATGCAAAAAGAGGAAAACCCACAAAATCGCACCGGGAGGAATATAACAAAAATATTGTATAGAATTATACCGAGCACAAACCGTGAATACATACATTTACATACTTGAATGGAAACGGAAATGAAATGTATTGATGGCAGTCAGCCGACACACACAGGCACAAACACGCAGACACATTGAGCCACCACATAATACGACTGTACGTACGTGGCAATATAATTTTATGCGATTGTTAATGGCTGAGCTCTACATATGCCACTGTGCAGCCGAGGTCCTAAGTACGTGAGCATCTGTGAATGGGTTCAGACCAGCTGTGTCGGGGGATTGGGGAGATGAAAGATTGAATTTGCGGAAAGAGTCAACTGATGGCAGATTTTAAATGTGAACCCAAACGAATGGAATACGTTTATTTATAAACCAGAAACAGTAAATTATTGCAATTGTTTTAGGTTGCCAATAAAGAAGTACGAGTATTCTGTGTTGATGAAAATCGATAGGTCGACGCCAATCGCTGTGTTGCAGACGAAGGGTGGATTAAGAGAAGAGATGTTTCTTATTTTGCCTAGAGATTAATTAATTAAGCAATTTTATTATATCGCGTAGTAATAAAATATCTGGTCTATAAATTGGCAGGACAATTTGTGGTATTAAATTTGTGAGGTTTTAGGTAAAATGGATTTCCTTGGAAGTGAATAGAGGTTGAAATGTTGCAAGTATCTACAATTTGTATAACTACATATATGTGACGTGCAAAATAGAAAGGGACCTAAGGGTAAAAACCAGTTCTGTTCATTAGAGCCATTTTAGAGATTTAAATACGTGTGTCTTTGGTGTACCATCACTTTCATAAAACGCGCATAACTCTGGGAGGGAACACTTTTGGGGCATGGGATCGGTCTGGTACGATGCTTAGATGTTGTCCACATCAAAAAAAAAGTGAATATTGATTTATTCCCCCTTAGGTCCCTTTCTCTGTGCGCTGTCACAAATATTGATGGACCGATTTGTAAGGACAAAAGTTTGTCGATATTGTGCCATAATCTTTTCGATAGATTTTGGCATGATGAAAAAAGTTCCTCTACTAAGGGGTGTTTTTTATTGGGGTATAGAACTTTAAGTTGGCATCACTTTTTTAACTGGCGGCCATTTTGTCAGCTGTCAAGTGATTAATATTTAGTTTGGTTTGCCATTTCATCATGAACAGGTTGACAAAAGAACAACGCTTGTAAATCGTGCAAATTTATTTCGAAAGTAATGGTTCAGTTCGCGAAGTTCACCGCAAGCTCCGTCCATTTTATGGTCGACATAATCGTCCATCAGAGCAATTAATTCGGTTAACCATGGATCGGTTAACATGGACCATTGGATTATTTTCTTTGGGGATATGTGAAGTCGCTCGTCTACGCCAACAAACCAGAAACACGTTAGGGGACTTGGAAGCCAACATTCGTGGCGTTATTGCCAACATACGGCCCCATATGCTCGAAAAAGTGGTTGAAAATTGGACCTGTAGAATTGGCTTTATTCGAGCCAGCCGCGGCGGCCACATGCCCGAAATCATATTTAAACATTAATGGCATAAAATTATCCTTCCAATAAAGCCAAATTGATGGACATTAAAATGATTTTCTTGTGTTTTATTTCAATTCGAAGTTCTATACCTCAATAAAAAACACCCTTTACATATCGAAACAAATCAGTTTTGAGCCGCCCGAATTTAATTTTGTTGAAACTTTTCTCAACTTTTTGTTAAGGTTTTTTCTTTAGTAAGTAATAAATTTGTTTTTACCTTTCCACGGTGGCATACTATACATACAAATATAGATTGCCACATACAATACAATACGAGGGTTGCTATTTATATTTCGGGTCCTGACAATACTAGTATTCCCAGAGGCAAATGTAAAAAATTGAATTTCGAGTGCTCATTAAACATTATTTTTTGCGGAAAAAACCTCCAATCAAACCAAGGAAAAGCTATGGGAATCTTTATTGGTAATTTGAAAGGACATTTTATGGCATTTATTTTTTGAAAATAATTTCCTTCAAATGTTGGCAACTGTATTATGGAAATGAGTGTTCGGTGAGAAACGGGAAGATCCGCTGTTTCCAACCAAAATTTTTGATGAGGCCCATTTCTGGCTCAATGGCAAAGTCAATAAACAAAATTGCCGCATTTGGGCTGAAGAGCAACTATAAGAGGTACAAGAGGTGCCATTATACCCAGAGAAAACCACGGTTTGGTGCGGTTTATAAGCTGGTGGAATCATGGGAGCATATTTCTTCAAAAATAATGATAACCGAAACGTTACCGTGAATGGTAATAGCTATCGCGCCATGATATCAATCTTTATGCTACCTGAAATTGAAGCCCGTAATCTTGACGACACTTGGTTTTAACAGGAAGTTGCCACTTGCCATACAGCTGCTCAAACAATGGATCTATTGAGAGGTCATTTCGAAAAGCAGCTAATTTCACGTTTTCAAGTTGGCCGCCTAGAAAAAACCGCCAATCAAACCAAGGAAAAGCTTGATAAACACTATGGGAACTCTTCACCATCAATTTCAATGGTAAAAAAGTGGTTTACTGACTTCCGTAGTGGTCGCACAAGTACATATGACACTTGCATTGGAAACTTTGACATTTTTAGCACAACTTCACTCAGATAGTTTTGTCATTTGAGGGCGAATTGTTTTGTTTACAGTGTGTTGAAAAATTCATCTCTGTCAAAAAATGATATTATTCCGTGAACATTTTCGTGCGATGATTTTTTATGATTTTCGGCGTGGATTAGAGAGTGTTTCAATCAACTTGTTTCGACTTTCGGCGATGAAGAACCTTCAAAAATCTCTGTTAATCGCTGGTATTAAGAGTTCAGTCTCGGACGCCGTTCGCCTTAGGATGAATTTCGTGAAGGACGTCCAACTTCGGTCACTTTGCCAGAAACCATCGATGCTGTGCGTGAACTGATTAAACAAGACCGACATGTGACATACCGTGAGATTGAGGCATCCTTGGGCATTAGTATGACGAGCATCAATAAGATATTGAATGTTCATTTGGCAGTGAAAAAAGTTGATCTCGTTGGATCCCACATAATTTGAAGAATGCTCAAAATAAAGGCTCGTATGGATTGGTGCAATTGGAGATGTTAACAAAGTATAACTGCGGTAGCTCAAAGGCAGTGTATAACATTGTCACAGGTGACGAATCATGGATCTATGCATATAAGCCGGAAACAAAACAGCAATCGACCGTATGGGTCTTTCAAGACGAGCAATATGCAACAAAAGTTGTTAGTGGAAGAAGTACATCGAAGCAAAAGATTGCGTTTTTTTCGGTATAACCGGCCATGTCGCCACAGTGCCTTTAGTGGAACGTAGGACGGTCAATTCTGAGTGGTGGTACAACAATTTGTTTGCCAATAGTGTTCGAAAAAATGAGGAAAGATAATAAGAGAAGACGGATCATTTTGCATCACAACAATGCGAGCTCTCGCACATCGGTTTAAACGATGAGCTATTTGACTACTTGAGATGTCGAATTGATGGGCCAACCACCGTACAGCCCTGATTTGGCACCTAATGACTTCTTCTTACTCCCAAGCATCAATAAAAAAATGCGTGGTCAACGTTATTTACCGCCCGAAGCAGCTGTTTAAGCGTTCAAAAATCATGTTTTGGAGGTGTCTCTATCGGATTAGAAAAGTGCTTCAAAAATGGGTTTGGGCGCATGCAAAAGTGTATTGCTCTTAATGGAGAATATTTTGAAAAACAATATTATTTTTTTATTTATTTATTAAAAAACTTTTCTTACACAAGTTTACAGAGTGTAACTTTTCATTTAAAACATTTCATCTCAATTGTTGTATGATTTTTAACGTAACAAAAATATAATGTTTCAGCGGAAAGTAACTGTTTGAAAAACCTCTGATTTATCACAAAAAAAAAGAAGTTAAATATATCTTTTTTTAGAAATGTAATGCAGTTGATTTGATTTACATTTATAGATTTGATATTAGAGAATTAGATGAAATACTACAGTGTACTTTGTATTTTATTAAATGTATATTATTACTTTTGTGTAGATGTGTGGTGGAGAAGTGCCATAGCAAATTTAACATCATTTTCAATAATTTGTTTTGGCAGAATTGTAATTTAAATTATTGTGTTCTTATTGCCGGACCCGAAATATAAATAGCAGCCCTCGTATAAAATAAGAGAGCGCGAGAAATTAAGACGTCTGATTCTACAATTTTCTCAGTCGAATTTCTATTCTTAAGCGCACATATGTTATATTGTATCGAATGTGGCAATGTACGAGGGCAGATAAATAATTCCGTGGCTTTTCCAACTTCCCTAGTAGTTATATGAAATGCAATACTGCTCCTATTAAGTACCATCTGTTAATAGACTACTGTCAAATTATGAGAGAGTTCCGTCATTTAGTTTATATTTAACAGATGTTCAGAACATTCAACCTCGTGGATCTTGTTAAAAATGGAAAAAGTGAATTTCGAGTGTTTATTTTTTGCGGAGAAAAACCGTCAATCAAACCAAGGAAAAGCTTGATAAATACTATGGGAACTCTGCACCATCAATTTCAATGGTAAAAAAGTGGTTTACTGATTTTCGTTGTGGTCGCACAAGTACAAATGACGCTAAACCTTCTGGACGGCCAATTGAGGTCAATACTCGTACACCCGAAAATGTCGAAAAAAAATCCATGATATGTTTTTGGCCGACCGAAGATTAAAAGTAAGTGAGATTGTTGATGCCATACGCATTTAATATGGCAGTGTGGTTTCGATTTTACATGATCAGTTGGGTTTAAGAAAGCTGTCTGCAAGACGCGTGCCGCGTTTGCTCTCAATTGACCATAAACGTAATCGTCTGACAACATCAAAGAATTTTTTGGAGTTATTTTACCACAATTCGAATGAGTTTTTGTACAGTGGATGAAACATAAATCTATTACAGCACTCCGGAAACCAAGCAGGAATCTAAACAATGGGTTTCTCCGGCTGAACCTGCTCCGAAGAAGGCCAAGGTGACTTTGACGGGCAATAAGCTGATGGCAAAAGTTTTTTGGGATGCACGCGGGATAATCCACATAAATTACCTTCAAAAGTGATAAACAATCAACTGCGAATATAATGTCAACTTATTAGACCGATTTAACAAGAATTTAAAAGCGACCCCATATGGCCAAGAAAAGTTCTTTTTCTCCAAGATAATGACTGGGTGCACACGTGTGCAGTCTCAATGGCAAAATTACATGAATTGGGCTACGAATTGGTACCTCATCTCCCTGTTCTCCGGATTTAGCCCCCAGTGACTATTTCCTATTTCCAAATCTAATGAAATGGCTCGGTAAAAAGAGATTCAGCTCCAACGATGAAATTATTGATCATACAAATTTCTATTTTATGGGCCTCAAAAAGTCCTATTTTTTGAAAAGCAAACAAAAATTAAGGAAACGTTGAGCTAAAGAGAGATAAGTTAAAAAAATATTTTTTTTCACATTGAACAGGGATTAACCGGCACAATACCTCTTGCATCTATATTTATATAGAAGACAAGTTTTTAACAAAATGGCAAAGTGGCATAGATTCGTGGCTGCACACTGCTTTTATCATGATTTCGTGGCTTTCTAAATCTGTACGACTTTAAATCTGAAGGAGCCTCGAAAACGTGAAGCAATATGGTCCAGCTTCACCAAAGATGGGTCTTGGTCGCTCCTAACAAGCAAAGCGAAATTTAACCAGAATCGGAGGAAAACACGGGTGATAAATCTTGAGGTATTTTTTTCAACAGGATTTTTTCACAGATTACGAGTGAGTTGTGTAAAACTTTATTTTCTTCTTTTCAATATTTTGTGCCATTCCTGCGCGAATGACCTACGTGGTCTTCATGGACGTCGTCATTTCAGTGTTTGTGCTCTTTAAAACCTCGAAGAAGATCCGCTGTTTGCGACCAAAATTTTGTTATGTGATGAGGCCCATTTCTGGCTCAACGGCAACATCAATAAATAAAATTTACGCATTTCGGCTGAAGAGCAACCAGAAGAGGTTTAAGAGGTGCCACTATACCGATATAACCACGGTTTCGTGCGGTTTATGGGCTGGTGGTTCATATTTGTTCAAAAATGATGATGGCCGGAACGTAACCGTGAATTCTGCTCGCTTTCGCGCCATGATATCGGACTTTTTCGCTACCCGTAATCTTGACGACATTTGGGCTGTGCCACTTGCCAGACAGCTACCTAAACAATGGATCTATTGAGAGGTCATCTCGAAGAGCAGCTTATTTTAATTTTTGGACCGGTGAGTTCGCCTCTTAAATCGTGTGATCAGGTTTTGGAAGCCAACATTACACGTGTCATAAGCGTTCGAAATGCTCGCACGAGTCATCCAAAAGTGTACCCTCACGAGTCATCCAAAAGTGCACCCTGAGGCGTAGTCACGGCCAAGATTTGAAGGAAATTAAATTCAAAAAATTAATGGAAACAAATTTACTTTTGAATTAACAATAAAGATTTCACACTTGGTTTGAATTGGAGTATTTTTTTATTTTGAAAAAAATACCTCTACTTTAGATTAATCACCCGATACGTGGCTTCAGAAGCTGCAGGTTCTGTACTTGGATTTGCTGACAAACCAGTTACCAATCACGTTTTGGAAGCCAACATTACGCGTGCAATTAATGCCATACCGGTCGAAATACTCGAACGAGTCGTCAAAAATTGGACCCACAGAATGGACACCCTGAAGCGTAGTTGCGGCTAACATTTAAAGGAAATTATATTCAAAAAAATAAATGGCATAAAATGTCCTACCTAATGAACGATAAAATTTTGAAAAAATGCCTCTAGATTGATCGCCTGCAGGTTTTAAAATCAGGAGAACACTTTTTGATGATACGAGGCTGCTATGTATATTTCGGGCCTAATAATGAAAATGTGAATATTTATCATCAAAAATGGTTAAATTGTTTTTCAAAGTATTCTCCAGCATGATTTATACACTTTTGCATGAGCTCAAACCAATTGTCGACTTCGATTGAGACATCCTCAAAACATGGTTTTTGAACGTTTCAACAGCATCTTCTGGCCACGCACTTTCTTCTTGAAAAGAAGTCATTGGGTGCCAAGTCAGGGCTGTAAGGCGGATGACCCATCAATTCAACGTTTTGGCCGGTCAAAAAGCCGCTGGTTTGAGCTGATGTGTGAGAGCTCGCATTGTCATGGTGCACAATGATTCGTATTCTCTTGTTCGTTTTTCGAATATCTCCGAAGACTTCAGCCAAACAAATTGTGGTGTACCGCTCAGAATTGACCGTCCTACGTTGCTCAAGCGAAACAGTCGCCACATGACCAGTTTTGCCGAAGGCGACAATTTGCTTCGAAGTGCTTCTTCTACGAACAACTTTCGTTGGATTGCTGTTTTGTTTCGGGTTCATACGCATAGATCCATGATTCGTCACCTGTGACGATGTTATATTCGTCTTTTGAAGCAGGCGACCATTTGCTTCGAAGTACTTCTTCTACGAACAACTTTAGTTGCATTGCTGTTTTGTTTCGGGCTCATAGGCATAGCTCCATGTTTCGTCACCTTTAACGATGTCATAAACGTCTTTTGAAGCACCGTGATTGTATTTTTTCAAAACTTCTTTGCACCAATCGACATGAGCCTTTTTTGAGCGATTATAAAATTGTGCGGGATCCAACGAAAACAAACCTTTGTTACGGCCAGGTGTTCAGGCAATATCGAATGTATGCTGGTGGAAGAAATGCCCAAGGATGCCCTTTATCTCACGGTATGTCACATGACGATCTTGCATTACTCGTATCAGTTCACGCACGGCATCAATGTTCTCTGACACAACGGCAGTTTTTGGACGACCTTCGTCTTTGGGCGAGCGTCGGCCACGGTTGAATTCATTAAACCAGTGTTTCACAGTGCTATAGGATGTTGCTTTATCGCCCTACAAAGATTTAAGTTCATCGATGCACTCTTGTCGTGGTAATCCACGTCGAAAGTTGTGAAAAATGATCGCACGAAAATGTTCACGAGTAAATTCCATTTTTTTTGCCAAATTGATGTTTTCAAGTCATTGTAAACAACAGAAATGATGGTCGTACGTCAAAACGTTCTGATTACGTTTTTGCTAAAAAAAATGTCAAACTTGCCAATGGAAATGTCAGATGGCGCCAGGCAACACTTAGTGTTGCCTAGGACAGAATTATATATAGCTACTCTCGTACGAGTATCAAAACATGGACAGATAATAACCAATAGGGTTCGTCATCAGTCCAAATTTGAAGAATGTACAAAGAGCTAAAGAAATCAGTTCATAATTGCGATCTGAGACAACAAAAGATATACGAATGAACGGGCATTGCTCAAAGGAATCCGATAGGACTTCTAAATCGATTGGTATAATTAAGGAACGGAAGTATTTCTTTAAGGTATTCAAATATCAGCAGTCTGTAGTACTCTGAACCACAGTGGGGTGTAGGCTATACAAAATGTGTTGAGCCATTTTGGTGGTTTTAATGTATAGAAGAGCATTTGCTGCCTTATAAAATTAACATATTCACTAAAATATAATTTTTTAAAATACCATTAAAAACTCTAATAAACTAATTAAAGCTGCAGTTCTTACAAAATGCCATACCCAACTACAACATAATTTAATTACCACCAGTGCTAAAATTTATGTACGAGGAGTACTCGTATGTCGATATGTCGGTCGATGTAAACTAAATCTAGAAGTAGAAATCTTTATTGAAATGTCGCTGTTACATTTATGAGGCCTCTATGTTTTCAACGACCATATGTGGGTTTGTATGTGCGTACGCGTCTATGTATAAAAACAAAGTCATTAAGCGGTTAAGAGCCATTAAATGATAACAAGGATTACCGTGAAAAGCACAGCCAACCACAGCCACACCAGCCAGCCAGCCAGCCAAAGACGCAACCACAACAGCGGCGTAAACTTAAGTATTGCACTCACGCAAACAATACGGACGGAACCTGACGTCTTCTTCTTTTTTCCCTGAGTTATTCCACAACATGCTCACATCATGCCGCGACCTTATGCTACAGCGATTTCTGGCAGCCAAATGAAATCCTTTTTGTCGTGGTGTGCGTGTGTGTTCTTACTTCTTCTAAGGGAGCGTTTTTTCCTCGTTTGTGTTGGAAGAGAAGCATATAAAAATCACTTTTACACGCACAATGTGTGAAATGTCACTTAACGAGGATTTACTCACGTCTATGCCATTTGCGCATAGATTTGTGTATGTGTGTGTGTAAGTACTTACTGAAGAAGGGACTGGAGAAGCAGGGGCATGAGTGTCTTAAACATACCCACAAGTCTACATTATTAATGTATGGTTGCCGGTATTAATGTTTCTGACAAACTAGGAGGACAGACATAAGCAAATTCGGAATGATTTCGGGCTATGTGAGTGAGTGTGAGTGTAGGTGTTGAGCAAATTGGTTACACCCTACATCGGTGTTCCCGTTTCCTGCTCAGAGGAAACGGAAACAGCACAGCCAGTAAGATAAACAGTAAGAAAATTATGATTATCGTGCCCACAGAGAACAGATTTGTTGCCGCAATCTAATTTTTTGCCAACCGAAGATTGAGGTTACATGCAGCTCGAGCATTTCATCAGTACAACCGTATGTATATTAGTTGGTGCTCTGTAATTTTTAGTTATTGGAACTGTTGTATCGGTGCAATATACCAGAAGAGAATTTTCCTTCAGAAGAGAATTTTCGGTTCTAAAAATCCTCTGTTTCAACGAAAAAAAATAATTAAAATTAATTTTAGACAGAGGCAAAAAACTTTTTGCTTACACAATTGCAGTACTCGTAGGGAGGGCCATGACAGAAATATGTGGAAAAGATGATGGATGATTTTGCCTGGAAAAAATGTGATTAAGCTATTCGCTTAGAGACAAAAATAATCGAATTTTTTTATTTAAAAAAGTCCATTTAAGAAAAGTCCAAAAAAAATGGTCCTGTTCAATGCCAAAATTGTCAAGAGTATGGACACACAAAAGCATACTGCACTTTGCCAACCGTTTGTGTTGTATGTGGTGATCTACACCAATCATCCGTTTGCAAAGTAAAATCGCAGTAACAGAAAAAGTGCAGTAATTGCGGGGAACAACATACCGCAAACTACAGAGGTTGTAGGGTTTACAAAGAACTTAAGCATAAACTAGAAGAGAAGCGTAAACTCATTTCTAACCGAAACGCGCCGAACCCTATAATCGACATCCAACAGACTCCAGTTTATTCTAGCGACGGAAACAGTATTACTAACGGTATAACATACGCGAATGTTCTAAGGGCGCATACACCTAATGCCCCAGTGCAACAAAATGGTAACTCTGAATCAATGATTCAACAACTTGTTCAGAGTATGCAATCAATGATGCAAGAATTCATGCGAAACCAGAATCAGTTAATTCAAATTCTACTTACCAAAAAATAGGCCCTCTTAAGATATGTACATGGAACGCAAACGGTGTGAACCAACATAGACTCGAGCTGACCGAGTACCTAGATCGGCAGAATATCGATATAATGCTACTATCAGAAACGCATCTTACAGACAAATACAATTTTCAGATACCTAATTTTAGATTTTATGGTACTCACCACCCGGACGGTAAGGCTCATGGGGGCACTGGTATCCTAATACGAAAACGTATGAAACATGAAGTCGCTGAAGGAGTCTCACAAAACTACCTTCAAGCGACAACAATTCGTATCCAGATGCAAGGTAGTTTTCTTACCATTTCAGCAATATATTTCCCCCCGCGGTTCGCGATATCAGAAGATATACTTCTGAACTTTTTCAATGGTCTCGGACGCAACTTTATTGCTGCTGGTGACTACAATGCCAAACATACGCACTGGGGATCCCGTTTAGCAAACTCTAGGGGAAACCAGCTGTATAAATGTTTAATGCGACGTCAAAATAAATTGGACTTTATATCTCCCAATCAACCTACATATTGGCCTTCTGATATTAACAAAAAGCCTGACTTGATAGACTTCGGTATAATAAGAGGAGTTAGTAAATCTAACTTGTCTGCTAGTACCTGCACTGACTTATCGTCAGACCACTCGCCAGTTATATTTCTTCTTCACGAGAAGACAGTACTTGTAGACGACCCACTAAGGCTTACTTCATACACAACTAACTGGTTAAAATACAGGAAGTACATTAGTAGTCATTACGATTCGAATCATCTAATTTCTAACGCGTAAGAGATCGATAACAACGTATCCAACTTGAACGTGATCCTGGAACAGGCGGCCATTCACGCTACACACAGACAAATAAAAGCGACAAATAGTTTAAATACATACACTAACCGGGAAATAGAGCACCTTGTAAGTGAAAAAAGGAGGTTCCGTCGCGAATGGCAGCGAAATAGGTCACCAGCGGCCCGACTAAGACTGACTGAAGCTACTAAAAGGTTGCAAAGCGCACTTAGAAATGAAGACAGTAGACAGCATGCTAGTATCATTGCAAGCTTAACTCCGACTGCTTCAACCAAATTCTCATTATGGAAAACATTAAGAAATACTAGTATGCCCACCGAAACGCAATTTCCAATACGCGACGCAAATGGCAAGTGGACAATATCAGAAGAGGAAAAAGCCAATGTTTTTGCAAACCATCTGTCCCAGGTATTTCGCCCAAATCCTGCAAGTAGCGACTTCCTTCTACCTGATGATAAAATGTCTGCCGTAATTCCATTGTTTACTATCGCAAATGAAGTTCTGAATGTCATTAAAGAAAACGTGAATCCAGGTAAAGCACCTGGATATGATCTTATCACGCCCAAAACCGTTCCTCGTGTCAAATAACATAATACCAGACCATCAGTTTGGATTCCGCGAAGGTCACAGCACTATCGAACAAGTAAACCGTCTGACCCAAGCAATTGAAAGATCATTTGAACGGCAAGAATATTGCTGCACCGTATTTCTGGATGTTGCTCAAGCATTTGACAAAGTCTGGCACTTTGGCTTGACCTACAAAATTTGCAAATACTTACCGGCAAATACGCATCGAATTCTTGAGTCTTACTTAGAAAACCGCAGATTCAGAGTCAAATGTGGACAACACGTCACCGATGACCGCGAAATACTAGCAGGTGTTCCCCAGGGAAGCGTCATGGGGCCTATCCTTTACATTCTGTTTACCGCAGATATTCCTACCAGCCCAAACGTGCTAACATCCACTTTTGCCGATGATACCGCTATAATGGCCACACATAAAAAGCAGGATATTGCATCTATGAATCTAGGTGTACATCTCAGACGAGTAGAATCTTGGCTCTCTGACTGGAGAATAAAAGTCAATGAGGCTAAATGCACACAGGTAACTTTCACACTGAATTTTAGCACTTGTCCGACATTGAAATTAAACAATATCCCTTTTTCTCAATCTGATCATGTTCCATACCTTGGAATCCACCTGGATCGCCGACTCACCTGGAGAAGTCATATCGAAGCCAAGAAAACTCAACTGAAACTTAAGGTCCATCAACTTCACTGGCTCCTAAACGCGAACTCAAAACTAAGCCTTGAATATAAGGTCCTGCTATACAACAGTGCAATCAAACCTATCTGGTTATATGGTGCCCAGCTATGGGGCAAAGCAAGCTCGAGCAATCTCGACAAAATCCAAAGAGTCCAATCGAAGACATTGCGGCTTATTACCGGTGCCCCTTGGTATATGAGGAATGAAAATATCCACCGAAACTTGAAAATACCTCTCGTTAAAGAGGCAATTCAAAAAATCAATATAAAGCACAAAGAGAAGCTCGAACGTCATGATAACATACTTGCTAGACAATTATTGTGCAGTCCCAGATCTTTAAGACTTCGGAGAAACGAACGCCGTGTTTTCTAATCTTCATCCGTAACAGTAATCGCGAACACACGCGCCCGAAAGACTGTGTAGAATTCTTTTTTCTACGTCACGTGGCTTAAATGCTCTCATACGTGATCCTTAAAACAGTCAACACGAAAAACCTACATAACCTAAATTACGTCGTCCACTCTGCTATTCTAGAGTTATCCGTTATACATACATAACTAGAGTTCTTCACTCTACATAATATCGCGAACACTCTGTAAATGACTGTAAGGGTCCTCTGGCCTTTTATCACGAGGTTTAAGCCAAACTAGGTTTAAAATTCTCGGGCATGTGATCCATACCAGTTTTATACTATTTTGACCAAATTAATTAAAGTTCCTGCCAATAAGCAGAGATCCACATTACAAGAAATCCATACTAGGATTCATTATTGAATTATACTTAAGATTCGTATACTTATTGTTAGGCTCCTTTGGAGCAGATTCAATAATTCAAATAAAGCTTATATAAAAAAAAAAATTAAGAATTTCATGGTTATCGCACATAATTAGTTACAACAACAAAATGTTTGCAAATTATTGGTTGCCACCATCGCTCATATTGGTTACAGCAAAAAAATGTTTGCAAATTATTGGTTGCCACAACCACCATCGCTCATATTGGTTACAACAACAAAATGTTTGCAAATTATTGGCTGCCACAACCACCAGTTGTGGCAATTAAATACCTATTAGCGTTTCATAGGTCAATTAGTTGTGAGAACAGTACGATGATTATATTTATCATCCTGTGGTATTTCGAACCGAATATCCATTACGATTACAAAAATTTGGTGCTTGCAACCGAATTTTTTCCTTTGCAACCGAATCGTTCCAACCGATTTCCCACTAATTTTTTCTCTGTGTGTGTAATTTGAATATCACAAGAGCTGGTAAAATTTTCGATGATTCTGATTTGAATAAATGTGACAGTAATTCATTAATTGTGCGGGAAATTATTGGAAATATCTGAACTGCCAGAGTCATCAAGAGAAAATACTTTTACTTAAAGTTAGCATACGAGGGTTGCTATATATATTTCTGGCGCCATCTGACATTTCCGTTGGAAAGTTTGACATTTTTAAGCATAAACGTACTCAGAACGTTTTGACGTACGACCACCATTTGTGTTGTTTACAGTGACTTGAAAAAATCAATTTGGCAAAAATGGAATTAAATTGTAAACATTTTAGTGCGATCATTTTTCACAACTTTCGACGTGGATTATCACGACAAGAGTGCATCGATGAACTTAAATCTTTGCATGGCCATGAAACACCATCCTATGATGGCACTGTGAAAAACTAGTTTAATGAATTTAATCGTGGCCGACGCTCGCTCAAAGACGAAGGTCGTGGAGGTCGTCCAAAAACGGCCGTTGTGCCAGAGAACATTGATGCCATGCGTAAACTGATAATGCAAGATTGTCATGTGACATACCGTGAAATAGAGGCATCCTTGGGCATTTCTTCCACCAGCATACATTCGATATTGCATGATCACCTGGCCGTAAACAAGGTTTTTTGACTATCGTTAAAAAAAAGGCTCTCGTGGATAAGTGCAAATAAATTTTGAAAAAATTCAGTCGCAGTGCTTCAAAAGATGTGTAATGTAAGATCGTCACAGGTGACGAATCATGGATATATGCCTTTGAGCCAAAAACAAAACAGCAATCGACCGTGTGGGTCTTCGAAGACGAGCCGAATCCAACGAAAGTTGTTCGTGGAAGAAGCACTTCAAGGCAAATAATGGTCCCCTGTTTCTTCGGCAAAGCTGGTCATGTGGCAACTGTTCCGCTTGAGCGACGTAGGACGGTCAATTCTGAGTGGTACACCACAATTTGTTTGCCTTAAGTATTCGGAGAAATTCGAAAAACTAACAAGAAGACGTATGATTGTGCAACATGACATTGCGAGCTCTCACACATCGGCTCAAAACAGCTCCTTTTTTACCGGCCTAAACGGCGAACTGATGGTTCATCCTCCGTACAGCCCTGACTTGGCACCCAATGACTTCTTTTTATTCCCGCACATCAAGAAAAAAATGCGTGGTCAGCGACTTCGTCGCCAGTAGATGCTGTTGAAGCGTTTAAAAACCATGTTTTGGAGGTGTCTCAATCGGAGTGGAAAAAGTGCTTCGACAATTGGTTTGATTGCATGCAAAAGTGTATAAATCATGCTGCAGAATACTTTGAAAAACAATAAAAATCATTTTTGTTGATAAATATTCGCATTTTCATTATTAGGCGAGAAATTTATATAGCAGCCCTCGTATTTCACCAGGACAACCGAATAGTTAGTTGTCTCTGCACAATATGATCAACGATATCATCTGATGCTATTTCGAACCATCAAGGTTTTGGTTTTTGCAACAGAAAGTATTCTTGTTCAACGGAATTTTTGCTGTCCGTACCGATTGCCAACCGATGTTTTCTCTGTGCGTATATATTAAAAAATGTATCCAGGATAAAATATCATTGATTGCTAAAACTGAACCGCGCACAGTGGACTATTTCCGAACAAGGTGCGACGAAAAGTCCACACACAAGGAAAAAATCAGTTTGAAATCGATTCGAACTACAAAGATTCGAATGGATAAAAAGACCTTTTGTTGCAATCACCAACATTCCATGGTTGTGATGGTTTGATAAATCATAAGATAGTAGCTACAATATTATAAAGGTACTTACTGCCATTAAATCGGTTATATCAAACTAATTCTATACAATTATGGGTTGCCAAAGCTAGTAGTTATGACAGAAACTTTTAGAAATGTACTCACAACCACGGCTACGTCCCTCACAACATGAGTTTTAAGAAGTTGAAAAACATACTTTAGTTCAGCCAGGCCGAATATTATACAGGGTGATTCATACACGACTGGACAAATTCCACCAGAGTATTCCTTGGCTCATTTCATGAAAATATGTCTATCTACGACCATGCCCGAAAATGCAAGGGGGCGATATGGCAGCGGTTTGAAAATTTTCGGATTAGTTGTCGGAGGTTACTAGCGTAAAATTGCATAGTTCTGAACCAGTGGTCGGATTTTTCTTCTCACTTAAAAGATAGCCCGACCTTTACCTTTCGAAAATTACCTTAACGAAGCCCAGAGGTCCTACCGTTCTAAAGTATGGACTATTGGACTTAAAAACAAAAAAAATTGTGTTAATTAGCAAAAACAAATAAATGTGCGCAGCTATTTCGCTACCCAAAGAAAAAAATATAATTTGGAAAGGTAAGACGTAAGGCTATCCGACCACCGGTTTAGAACTTAGGAATTTTACCCTAGTACCCTTCGACTACTAATTCAAACCGCTGCCATTTCGCATTTGTGAAATAAGCCAAGTCCAGTCGTGAATGAATCACCGTGTATTAAACTATTTGTTGCCAAAACTGGTGGTTATGGCATAAACTTTTAAAAATTTGCTCACAACCACGCCTACCTCCCACACAACATTAGTTTTAACAAGTAGAAAAACGTAGTTGAGTTTAGCTAGGCCGAATCTTATCCACCCTCCAAGGTGGTCTCGCTTTTATAATGGAAAAGATAACAATTATCATAAGTAGCTTCTTTGGCATGAATAGAATGGACGTATATGTCCATTCGAAGTGAAATTTGCTGTAATTGAAGCTTCTTTTTGGTCATACGGGTAGTATTTTGGACCCGATGCGTCCATGAGTTCCACTCCAATCTTACCCAAATCCGTTTAATAAATCTTTATGTGGATTTGTACAGAACTAGGCTTTTACCTAAGTATTTCAATTAAGTTTGTCCCTATTAACAGGTAGTCGCTTCTGTACAGTCCTTTTTGGAGATCCTTGGGTCAATGAGTCCGAATCCAATCTAAGACAGAATAATCATAAGTCGATTTTTGGATTCTTAGATAAATTTGCTTGCATTTGGAAACCATATGTGTAGTAATCACTCGTTTCGTCCCTACGGGCCATTTCTGGGCATATGAGCCGAAACATCCAGTAACCATTGACCATTGTGAGATATTAAGTGCGTCTTCGCTAACAGCCCCCATTTAAGCCATGACCTGTCTATCAATAATTATGATATCTTAAGCAAATACTCCAAAAACTGTACTTCTATCCGAGGAATCCTAAGTCCAACTTTTATTACTCTGGGCCGATTTAGTCTATTTACAATTCCAAAAAGTTAATGACTATAAGGCATCATAGTACAATGTTTTTAAAAACCTAGCTCATAGTACAATGTTTTTAAAAACCTAGCTCGTTTCTTTTAACCGCTTTCGTATATTCCATAGACAGACAGACGGACAGATCGTCTTAGAATTTTACGAGTTGTGTACTTTTTTCTAATCTTAAGATTTTTTAAAGTTAGTTCGGATAATCTACGCTCAGTTTGAGCACATTCGAATTTAATTTATAACTACAGGCAGAAAAAAAAATATGGTTAGGGTGACAATATTCGAAGAGGATCATACTATTGTTGAGTAAACGGCTGAGGCACAACAATATTATGATTCTCACAACAATGGTATGATTCACACATAACCATACTATGATCCCCACAACCGTTGTATGATCCACACTCAACCATACTATGATCTCTACAACCATACTATGATTCTCACAACAATAGTTTGATTTACACTCAACCATACTATGATCTCCACAACACCATATTATGATACTCACAACCATAGTATTTTTCTCATACAACCATAGTATGATCCTCACAACCATAGTATGATTCACACTCAACCATACTATGATCCCAAAAATTATTTATTAAGATTGGGTAATGTTCTTATTCAAAAATAGAGATTTTTATCAAGTAAGTTAATTTAAATTGCACTACAATTAGTTCATAGCCACATTTGAGGCCGTTTATATTGAAACAGAAATATATATTCCAACGGCAGTCGTAAATACTTTTAGCTGCCAGCAGGGGTGAGTGCTACTTCACCATCCGTAGTACGCAAGTAACGAATGAGATTAAACCATGAGTACTATGGTTTATTGTTGCGGTGACCACATAGTAACCATATCTTTTCTCTGCGTGTACAAGAGCGGCGGAACCTTAACTTGGGAGTTACCTTAGTGTGGTGGCTATTCGAAAACATGAACCGAAAACGTTCATTATTGCCAGATTTGGATACTGATTGCTTGTAAAGCATTATGCGAAATTAAGTCAAAATCGGATGCGATTCGTGGCCTCTAGAACGACGGTACCTCTGATCGTGAGTAACGTTTGAGTAAGGGATTTTCAGCAACAGGCACCTGTATGTTTGTACCTTCTTTAAAACTTGATGTTGTGAAGGAAGTGTACACGACTATCATGCCAGGTTCAGCCCCAGGCAGGAACTTCTAACAATTTGTCAACGGCGGGTTTCCACCTTTAAATGCCGGATGATTTTTAAACAAGATATTGTTCTCTTAGCCATTTAAAAACTTTTAAATTCAAAACAATGACTTTTTGGGCCTGAATTGGAGGATGCTGATGTGGACGACCTTTGGTTCCAGCAAGACGGCGCTACATGCCATACAGCCAACGAAAAAATCAATTTATTGAAGAAAACTTTTCGTGAGCGCATTATCTCGCGTCGTGAGCATGTGGCGTGGCCTTCAAGATCGTGCGATTTAACACCACTGACCTATTTTTTTTGTGGGGTTATGTGAAGTCCCCTGTCTAAGCAGATAAGCACTACACGATTGACGCCTTGGAAAAGAATATTCGGCTGTTGGAAGAGAATATTCGATTTTGGTGACATACGGCCCCAAATGCTGAAATAAGTGGTCAGAAGTTGGAACTCTTGGCTGACATTGCCGGAAATATTTTTTAAAACATAATGGCAAACCCTTATTTTTATAAAAGCAAAATTCTTGGCCATAATATTTAATTATATGTGCTTTAGTTCTTCTTGAAAACCACACGTCTGAAAAAAAAAACACCCTATGTATCTTCCATGCTTAGAAGAAACCAACAATTCCGACATGTTTAGAGGTCACATAGTAAGACTATGGATACTAAAGGATGTTGCAGGGGCATCCGATATTAGCTCTCCCCGACTTAAGACTTTTAGTTAGTTGTTGCAATTGGCATATTGCGTTTACCCCCGTTTCAGTTAAGAGACCGTAAGATTGTAAGCGACCACGCCCGGTTGGTCTATTAAATCTGGCCACAATAAACAATGGATTTTATATTTTCATTGTCCCCAGTTCATATTCTAAAAATAGCCATCCCTTGCACGTATTAACTCGTTTTTGCATGTTTAAAATGTTCACCGTAACAGTGCCACACTTTTTGATTAAAATTCTCCCAAGAAATATGCAAATTCAAATGCCAGCCCCAAGCGGAAGGACTAAATTAGTACACCGTTTTGTACCATAGAGCACCGGTAGGTAGAATGGTATTAAACACAAACATTAGCACTGTCTAATGTACTTTAGAAAAAAAAGAACTGAGAAAAACATGAAGGCTTGTCAGCCAGACGAAAGGAAAGGTTGGAAACAAATTGTATGAGAAGCAGAAAAGTTGAAAAAAAAACTTCATAATGCATATGAGTGCTTGTAATGAAAATGTGTACGTGTTACCTACAGACGTGGCGTATAAATATTAGGGCGCCTTAAGAGAACATTTCTAAGGGACATTGCACTACAATAACACGTAAAAATTTGAAGTCAACCGGTGACGACATGGTGAAAATGATGATAATTATATTAAATTCTTCAAAAACTATTGAATATTATAATTGACTTCATGCAAAACGTACTTCATAGATTCAACGATATATAGGGTGATCCAACTGGAGGTATTTTTTTTATAAAATAAAAAAAAACACTAAAATTCAAATCAAGTGTGGAATCTTTTTCATTCGTTCGAAGGAAATTTTATGCCATTTATTTGTTGAATATAATTTCCTTCAAATGTTGGCCGCAACTACGCCTCAGGGTGTTCATTCTGAGGGTGCAATTTTGGATGACTCATTCGAGCATTTCGACCGGTATTGCGTGAATGTCACGCGTAATGTTGGCTTCCAAGACCTGAAACATAGCTGGTTCCAAGACCTGCATCATAGCAGCATAGACTTTAGACTTTCCGTAGCTCCAAAGAAAAAAGTCTTAAGGTGTGATATCGCACGATCTAGGCGGCCAATTCACCGGTCCAAAGTGTGAAATTAACTGCTCTTCGAATTGACCTCTCACTAGATCCATCGTTTAAACAGATGCATGGCAAGTGGTACCGTCCTGTTGTAACAAAATGTCGTCAAGAATATGGGCTTCAATTTCAGGTAGTAAAAAGTCCGATATGATAGAGCAATAGCGAACACCATTGAAAGTTACGTTTCGACCATCATCATTGTAGAAAAAATATGGATCGATAATTACACCAACCTATAAACCGCACAAAACTTGGTTTTCTCTGAATATAATGCCACCTCTTGAACCTCTTCTGGTTCCTCTTCAGCCCAAAAGCTGCAATTTTGTTTGTTGCCGTTGCGCCAGAAACGGGCCTCATCACTGAACACATTTTTAGTCGAAAACAGCGGATCTTTTTGTTTTTCGCCGAACGCTCATTTCCATAAAACAGTTGCCAACATTTGAAGGAAATTATATTCAAAACATAAATGGCATAAAATGTCCTTTCGTATGAACAATAAAGATTCCACACTTGATTTAAATTTTAGTATTTTGAAAAAAATACCTCTAGATGGACATGAAACTTTTTCTTAAACATTGAAAATGTTTTTATAGGTAGGTTAGGTTTAGTTGAAAGGGCAGCTCGCCAGAAAGAAATGGCGAGTTCACTCGGAGACTTAAAGACATACTGTGGAACTCTGATAAAAGGAAGAGAAGAACGAGTGAGAGGGGTAGAGTGAAGAAGGAGAGATGTGTGACAGTTATTATATTTGATATCCGTTATGGTTTTACAACTGGTTTGAGTAGTTCGGACGAGCACGATAGTTCAACACATATCAAGAGTGATTTCGGTGGTATATTCGCTATATCGGCTAGGTCAACAAGTCTGGAAGATCCGTGATGTACATAGCAAATATTCTACTGACTCCTCTTCTTCTGCGTTCTGGCAAGTTTTACAAAATCTCTGCACAGGATGCCATACGGTTGACTTCGATCGTTGTCCTAATGTTAGCAATTCTCTTGTTCTTGGTCGGTCTAATCGGCCAGATAGACCGGGTTATTCTGTAGTTGTGAATTATTTGTCCTACATGGACGCACTTAGATCCGCTTTAGAACAATTTCCCCTTAAATTTGACATTGCAGGTGAGCAATTCAATATTCTGAAAATGTTTTCAGACAAACGCCCTTTTGGCGTTATTAAAGTATACTAGTGGCAATAATCTGGCCGTAGCCTGATAGACAAAAGTATTTACAGTTGTCCTCCATGGACGCAATTGGTTCCGCTCTGAAGCAAATTTTGCAATTCTGTCATTTCAGGTGAAGTTAAATTCGATTTTAACTTCATTTTGCTCACACTGTAGTCTGGTCAAATAAAATTGAATTTAACTTTTTTAACCCACTGGGAATTGCGGATATTTTTGCGTTTTTGAAAGTTAAATTTGAATTTATCTTCACCTACATGCTTAGTTCTAGAATTTTGTCTGCGACTATATTGATTTCAAAAATCACTGCCTGAAAACCGAACATTTGTCCGGTAGTCCTTGAGATATTTTTAAGTTGAGGAATTCGGAGTAAAACCCCTGTACCCGTACCTGTTTTCATTTTCGAACCATCCGTGAAGATTGAGATTTGATTTTCGGATATTACAGGGATCGATGCCCACCAGTGTTTTTTCGTTAAAAAATCCGTCCTAAAGGGTTGCTTTTGGATCCACCTCGGTGACAGATAGTCTGATCTCAGTATCGCCCCATGTCCGTGTGTGCTGTATTTAAACCTACCAGTTTCCCTCAAATGTAGTGTGACCCTTGCTCTATCCGATGATCCATACTTTTAATGACTCTGAGATATAATGGAGTTTCATTGTTGTTGTTGTGCCGAATTAACTCATCCTTTAGCTCTTGAATTGTTGTCAACTTATTGATAAACATTTTTTTCTTTTAAATATCCCGATAGAAAGAAGTCCAACTATGTCGGAGCAGCGAATTAACATCGCCACGACGTGAGATAACCCCGCCATTGAATTTCTCGCGTAAAAGAGCCATTATTTCGTGGGCTGTGTGGCAAGTGGAGCCATCCTGTTGGAACCACATATCGTCCAGGTCCATATCCTCAATTTATGGAAATCAGTTATCATCTCGCGATAACGAACGCCATTCACGGTAACTACTTGGCAGGCATCATTTGCGAAGAAATACGGCCCGATGACGCCACCGCCGCACCCAACAGTAACTACTTAGTAGGGACAAAAATACTGTTACACACGTTTCATGCTGTAAAATAAAAAGTACTGAATGTTTTTGGACCAAATATTTTTTAATATATTTATTGATGTAAATTGTATCCAAAAAGAATCTACTCATTCGAAATGTCCGCCTTTTGCCTTCACACACGCCTTAAGTCGCACTGGCCAATCGTCAATAGCTGCACGAATCTCGTCCATTGGAAAATTGGCCACAGCTTGAACCAAAGCAGTCTTAAGAGATCCAATGTTGGGCTATCTTTTGTGACAAAACTTGTCCTCTAAAACCGTCCACAATTTGTAATGCATTGGGTTTAAAACAGGACTGCCTGAGAGCCATTCTTCAGAGGAATTGAACGCTGGCAAATTGTTTCGAAGCCAGGCCTGGGACGTTTTAGCCTCATGGGCCGGCGCAGAATCCTGCTGGAAAGACCATGGCTGGTTTTGGAACAGGGAATTGTTAACAGGCTTCACACAGCTTCCAAAACGGTTTCTGGTAAGCTTTGGCCGAAGTTTTGACTCCTTGTTCGCAGAAATGCAGGTCAGTGACCCCATCGTAAGAGTGGGGAGTGACCAAAGCTGGGTGATGACCCTTTGCCACCCTTAGGATCAGTTCAGATGCTTCCTTAGATGACTACGCATACACTCTATCATCTTGCTTGTTAAATTTTTCCTGAACGGTAAAATTTTTTTCATTGGTGAACAAAATTTTTCTGTGCAAGTTATCAGCGTACATCACCAAAAGACGTTTGCATTTTTCAATCCTATTTTTTTTAAAGCTGCAGTCAATAAATGTCCGTTACGTCGGTTGAAACCCCCCAAGTTCCAAGTCTTTTTTAATGATTCGGCTCATGGACTTTTGCGTGATATTCTTCTCACGGGCCATGATTTTTTGTTTTCGGAGCGGATTTTTGTGAATTCTTGATTTAACGGCTTTGGTGACATCCGGTGTTCGAACGGAGCGTGGGCGGCCCCACCGTTGGCGGTCTTTTACATGTGCAGTCTCCTCAAACAGTTTTATGCATCGGTAGACGAACATGCAGCTAATCCCTAGTGACCGGAGCGTTTTAAAAATATCGCTTTTTTTTAATTTCATAATTAAAAAGCGCTATTACAGCGATACGGTTCTCATTATCTGAACACTCCATGATGAAAGTTGAAACAATTTTAAAATCCCGTTACAGACTAACGCTATTGAGGTTAGCTTTCAAAACCCATATGTGACACGCAGAATAGAAAGGGACCTAAGGTTAAAACCCATTTTTGTTAAGAAGAGCCATTTTAAAGATTAGGTCCCTTTCTATTTGCACTCAGAATCGTCGACTTCACTTTCATAAAACGCGCATGTCTCTGGGAGGGAACACTTTTGGGGCATGGGATCGGTTTCATTCGATGCTCAGATGTTGTCCACATCAAAAAAAAGTGAAAAGTTGATGAAAAGTTTTGTTCAGGAGAGCCATTTTAAAGATTAGGCCCTTTTCTATTTGCGCTTAGAATCGTCGACTTCACTTTCATAAAAGGCGCATGTTTGTGGGAGGGAACACTTTTGGGGCATGGGATCGGTCTCATTGGATGCTCAGATGTTGTCCACATCAAAAAAAGAAAAAAAATGAAAATTTATTTTTTACCCTTAGACCCCTTTCTCTATGCACTGTCATATTATGACATTAACGGGGTATGTTCAGTTCTACTATTGAAATGGATGTGTTCAATGTTGTAACAGTATTTATGTGCCTACTAAGTATTTGAGGAGGCATTGGCTTTTCAACAATCACTCGTGGATTCTCATTTGCCCGAATGTGGCAATTCTTCTTGTTAAGAAGTCCACTATAGACACATTTGGTCGATTATAATGACCAAACAAAAAATAAAGAGCACGAAATTCATTTGATTTGAACGCCCTTTTTTGTAGAAGAATCTTAACGCGCTGCTCAATTATGTACCTCTCCATGTTTGAATTTATCAAACAGTAAAATAAAGAAATGTCAATTTAAGTTAAGCAAAAAACTTGACGCTAAGGTTTGACGCATTATTGGTGGACCACCCTTTATCAAAAAGTGCAATTGTATCAACTGTTGCTTCCCTCCTCTGATATTTTAGGCAACCCTCATTTCTTTTGATAAGGTAAGGTGGTCGAATATGCATAGATTCAAGTAATGACACCCGTTATCAAAAAGTACAATTCTACCAACTTTTACATCCCGGCAACCTTCATTTCACAAGGTAAGGCGGCCTAATGTGCATAGTTTCAAGTATATGACAGACTCTACATACCTACGGATATGTGTACAAAGTACTAAACTGTACATGAATGTTCATGCGAGTACATGGGACTTTTTAGTGTCACAAACCCAAATAAAGGAGTGTACATTAGAGCGTACCAGGTTACAAGTAAAAAAAAAAAAGTTCGCCGTACACCTTCGAATATGAAGTATTATTAAAAGGTAGTTTCAAAAAAAAATTTATTATTTTTTATGCCGAACGTAGGGGTCGCGCTTTTACATTTTTCTATATAACTTCTGCATTTATAAACGGATTTTAAAGTGTGATACATCGATGTTTTTGTCTCGACGATTTTTTTGTCTTTGAAGTCATTGAGCTCAAGCATCCTTAGGAAGAGTTTCATGATTTTATGCGAGCTTTAATTTTCTGATATTAGAGTGGTACATTAGGGTAGTAGCAACTGAGATATGATGGGTAAGTACCAGAAGGGGGTGCTTGAGCTCAATGACTTCAAAGACAAAAAAATCGGCCTCGTCGAGACAAAAACATCGATGTATCACACTTTAAAATCCGTTTATAAATGCAGAAGTTATATAGAAAAATGTAAAAGCGCGACCCCTACGTTCGGCATAAAAAAATAAAAAAAAAATTTTTGAAACTACCTTTCAATAATACTTCATATTCGAAGGTGTACGGCGAACTTTTTTTTTGAGGTACGCCCTAGTGTACATATCCAGAACTCAGACTTTTAGTAGACTAATAAAGACCTCTGAAAAAAGAGAGACACTTATTCCATTTGTTTTCTTCCTCCCTCTTTTTATGGACAAATTCTTAATATTTAAGGTTATGTATTTCCTTAAATATTTACCGAACGGATTTCATTTCGTGTCCCTCTTTAATATTGTGGCTTTTCCCCGGCTCAACACCTGTGTCCGTTTTATTAGTCACGTCAACTTTTCTCCACTTGTTTTTTCTTTGGTTTTGGAGTGGCGTGCCGGTTTTCTTTGCTGCAATCGTGCATATCAATCTCTCGTTCTCTTTACTTAAATCCTTTTCACTTTCATTCGTTGACCTTTTTGTGGAGGATATGGCAGAGGAGTTTGCATTTGATACGCGGAAGACAACGATGCAGGGAGGGGTAGGGAAACTTTTCAATTTCCGGTAGATTGACACAAATGATTATTTAGTCTGGGATCTTTTTCAGATTGGTAAACATTTCATGGATTTATATCATCATTTAATATTTAAAATCGATACCAAGTGATGCTGGCTTTTAAAGATGAATAAAATCAAGAATTTGTTGTAGGGATGGAATTATGTAGGAAGGCAATATTATTTTTGGTGGTACAAAGATACAAGATCAAAGTAGGAAAATATTCCAACGCAAGTCGAGGTGGCAAACAAATTGTTGAGCCAACAGAAATTAGAAAGTTTAGGTGGGCCGCTGGCATTAATTGAAAACACATTTCAAACTTTTGTTCTAACATCCTAATATGTAAAATTGCCACAAATAAAAATTGGAAACAAACTTTGGTTTTTCAGATACTCTGGCTTGAATATTATATACTTTTATCTACTTTCGGGTAACCCATTAAGCAGAAATGGTCCTTACTTAGTAAAATCACTTACAAAACATAGCGTAAGAAGGATGCCTAAAATATTTCTCACAAAACCCAAATGATAAATTCGATATTTAAATGGAATCTGAATTCGTGGTAAATAAAGAATAATAAGTAAACGTGTCATTTCATAATAAGGGCTGTGTTTTTACTAGCGCGGTTTGATTGCCAACTTGCTTAAGAAGTCACAAATGCAATAACTTCACACCATTTAACAAATATTCTCGAATAACACTAAGCGAGTTTTGAAAAAAAACAAAATTTAAAAAAAAAATCTACAGATCAGCAGCCCCAAATCAACTAAAGTTGATTCTTCTGCCGCAAATTTAGTGTTTGCTTAAAGTACACACAGAAAAAAAGTATGGTTGGGGTAACAATATTCGAAGAGCACCATACTATTGTTGGTTATATGGTTGTGGCACAACAATATTATGATCATCATAACAATAGTATGGTTCACACACAACCATACTATGATCCCCATAACAATAGTATGGTCCTCACAACAATAGAATCATTCACACACAACCATAGTATGATCCCCACAACCATATTATTATTCACATTCAACCATACTATGATCTCCACAACCATATTATGATCCTCATAACCATAACGTACAACCATAGTATGATCCTCACAACCATAGTATGACTTACGCACAACCATACTATGATCCCCAAAATTGTTTGTAAAGAATGGAATACGTTGTTATTAACAATAAAGAATTTTATTAAGTAAGTTATGTAACAATAGGAGTGATTTATTTAACAGTAAAAAAAAACATTTATTAAAAATATTTTAGTTATACTCGTACTAAACCGTAGTTTTTTTTTTAAATATATAATTTTTTTTACTATTGTGTAAGAATCGTAAAAATAACATTGTCAAATTAAAAAAAAATAAGGTTTTGCCGGTATGATTGCCGTAATTATGTTATTGTTAACATAAAACCCATGAAAACAATACGTTTGTCCCACCAACCATATTGACATTGTTGCTACAACCATATTTTCATTTTTAAATTTGGCAACAATACTTTTGTTACATTTCAACAATATTAATATTGCCGCAATTATACTATTATCAAAATGAAATTCAAAAAACAATATTATGGTTGCGACGACCATACTTTTACTGCAGAGAACATACTATTGTTGCCGTGACCATATAGTAACCATATCTTTTCTCTGCGTGTACTCCACCAGCTTTACTCTGCCTTAAAGTTTTCTTTTTACAAATTCATATTTCAGTTTCATTTACAATTTGAGTTTAAAGAAAATAATTTGCCTTTAAAACACCTCAAGTTTTACATTTCATATCGGTCTCCTTAACGTGTCATAACCTCCTGTACAACTTCCCTTTGTCGTCGTTTGAGGCGGAAACCCTCTAAATTGTAATAAAAATGTGCACCTTCAATTTTTCCGCATTGTAGAGTTTTAACCCACAATTGATTGAAGTGAATTGTATTTTTTATTGAAGCGTAAAAGAATATGTTTCACTCGCAACAATTTACCATACACGTGGGCAAGGGCGTCGGTATCGAAAGGAAAAGGGGAAATGCTTCCCATAAAGAGTAAGAAGTACCATAATCGACCATATGCTATTTATAATATTTGGATTCAAAATTTCAGATAGGACAGTAGAAAATTTATCATTTCGTTTATGTGTGAATTATTTAAATATCAAATATTGTCCCAATTCACTTCGGTCCATTGTCCCAATTCACTTCGGTTCGGGCGGTTCGGAAACTTCTTAGCCTACCACAAAAAGCGCGGTATAAACAGAAAAAAGTTAAGTGTTTTGGAAACTTCCATCTCTGCTATGAACACATGTTAAATCTGGCAACTTCTTCATATAGAAACAGGTGTTTACAAAAGACGCATCCGCGATTTTTTTACAATGGAAAAATTAGAAATGCGTGGTATCATTAAATATTTACATAAAAAAGGTTTATCGGGACAAGAAATTCATAATGATATGGTGAATGTGTTAGGTGAAAGTGCTCCTTCATATGCAACAGTAAGAAATTGGGTTGCTGAACTTAAACGTGGTCGTACAAGCATTGAAGATGAACCACGTAGTGGACGTCCAAAAACAGCAACAACAACAGAAATTGTAGCCAAAGTGCATGATATGGTATTAAATTATCGACGAATAAAAGTGCGTGAAATAGCTCATATCATGGGCATCTCAAATAATCGAGTCCATTTAATTTTGCATGAAGAACTACAGATGAAAAAGCTTTCTGCAAGATGGGTGCCGCACTTGTTAACAGTCGACCAAAAACGCATAAGAATGAACATTTGTCAAGCTTGTTTGGATCGTTTTCAGCGAAATAAAATCGTTTTTAAGCGTCGTTTCATAACTGTTGATGAGACATGGATCCACCACTATACTCCAGAGACAAAAGAATAATACAAACTATGCACTGAAGCTGGAGGAAGTGCCCCAAAGAAGGCAAAAACAATTCAATCGGCTGGTAAGGTTATGGCAACGGTTTTTTGGGACTTCAAATGTATTTTATTGATTGACTATCTGCAAAAGGGTAAAACAATAAATTCAGAGTACTATTGCAACCTTTTAGATCAATTAAATGTACAAATTCGAGAAAAACGTCCTGGCTTACAACACAAAAAAATAATTTTTCATCAAGACAACGCACCAGCGCACAAGATGTTTTAACAATGGCCAAAATCAACGAATTAAATAAAGTACGAGTTTCTTGACCACCCACCTTATTCTCCTGATTTAGCTCCCAGTGACTTTTACCTGTTCCCAAATCTAAAAAAATTCCTTGCCTCATTCAAAAAATTCTTTTACCTCAAATGAAGAAGCAATTACAGTTGTAAACCACTATTTTGAAGACCTTGAGGAAAACTATTTTAATCAAGGGATAGAATTGCTAGATAAGCGTTGGACTAAGTGTATTGAAGTTTCAGGAGATTATATTGAAAAATAAAAATATTTTTGAAAAACTAACTATTCTCTTTCATTGATAGGCTAAGAACTTTCCGAACCGCCCTCGTAGGGGGCTTTTAAAAAAGAATGTGTCAATCGAAATGAGAGAGCAATTTTTTTTCATAAAAACCGAATGACCGTTGTTTAAACCGCAGTCAAAGTCTAATTGAAAGAAGGAAATACAAAACATTGTGAAAAAGAATAAATTCAGAGAAGGATTGGAACGCAGATTTTAAAGTTTAAACAAAAAACAATAAATAAATAAAATATGAAAAAGAGCAGCGATGGTTCGTGCTTTATATTTTAAGATAAAATTTGTGTAGTGACAAAAAAAAAACAGATAATTCTGACACAACCTAATTTTTTTTTTACAAAATTCACTTTGAAGAACCTTTTATAAAATTGGCCGTGTGTCTGCCACCAGGAACATATTATGCAAAGGGTTCTTAGTTTAATTTCAAAATTTTAGGTTTTGATTGAGATTTTTGAGATGTATGATTTTCTTGTAGAAAACCTCCGCATTGAAGAAAGCAAGATTGTTAAAATTTGGGTTGATGAAAAAATAAAAGAGAATAAAAACATGACTGTTTACAACTTTCTCGTATGTGAAATTGGTCATGGTAACATTTTGGATAAAGGAGAGGTTTCATTGAAGGAAAGAGCCCGAGATTATAAATCTGAATTTAAGATGGAAGAAATCTCATAGGAAGATAGACGTTTTTCAGAAACAACACAAACTCTGGCTAAATACTGCATTCGTTTCGAAAATAAATACAGCTGCTACTACATCACTAATAGGTCGCCCAAGGAAGGCATATGTGCAAAAATCTAAAAGGGTAACGAGGAAAGATGCTGAGATTCTGGCAAAAAATGTATGTCATGATACAGATTTGCTAGTACGTGCAGCTACAATGCCATCTACAATAAGAAAAGTTGCACATTTTAGAGAAAACACCATAATTCGCTTCAGCGCAGAAGGAGCACTAGGCTTTTTGTTAGAAAACAGTTATAAAGGGTGAGCAATCTAGAGGTATATTTTTCAATAGGATTTTTTTTTTGCAGATTACGCGTGAGTTGTGTTAAACATTATTTTTGTTTCTTTTCAGTGTTGTTTGCCATTTCATCATGGAAAGACTTACACCGTAACAACGACTCCAATTTGTGCAACTGTATTATGGAAATGAACGTTTGGTAAGCGAAGTTTTTCGACCAAAACGTTGTTCAGTGATGAGGCTCATTTCTGGCTCAACGGCAAAGTCAATAAACAAAATTACCGCATTTGGGCTGAAGAGCAACTACTAGATGTTCAACAGGTACCATTATACCTAGAGAAAACCACGGTTTGGTTCGGTTTATAAGCTGGTGGAATCATCGGTGCGTATTTTTTCAAAAATGATGATGGCCGGAACATAACCGTGCATGGTGGTAGCTATCGCGCCATGATATCGATCTTTATGCTACCGTAAATTGAAGCCCGTAATCTTGACGACACTTGGTTTCAACAGGACGGTGTCACTTGCCATACAGCTGTCCAAGCAATGGATCTATTGAGAGGTCATTTCGATGAGCAGCTAATTTCACGTTTTGGACAGGTTAGTTGGCCGCCTTAATCGTGTGATATTGATCCTTTAGACATTTTTCTTTGGGGTTAAGTAAAATCCACAGTCTATGCTGACAAACCAGCTACGATTCAGGTGTCATTAAAGCCATACCGGTCGAAATTCTCGAACAAGTCATCCAAAATTGGACCCTCAGAATGGAAACTCTGAGGCGTAGATGCGGCCAACATTTGAAGGAAATTATAATCAAAAATAAATGGCTTAAAATGTCCTTTCAAATAACGAATAAAGATTCTACACATGATTTGAGTTTTTATATTTTTTTTGTTCTAAATGGATCTCCCTATATAAGTCCTATATAGACTGCAAAACGCACGCAAAAATAGCCGCAGATAAACTTTCGGATGTTTTTAACAGAGCTTTTCACATGTCCGATCCCTTAATTTCATCAATTTGTTTGAAAACACGAATCAAAAATAGGAAAGAGCAACTTCCCCGAGAAGTTCTTGAGATGCTGAGTACTTCAGAGGAATCGAATGAATTCAATGAGAATGCCGAATATTTCGAAACCTATTCTCACAAATTTTTGAACAAGACATACGAAAATGAACTAAACGAAATAAATTTGGATAGTGAACTGTAAAATACGTCGTCCACTCTGCTATTCTAAGTACTCGTAGAAAACAAATTAAAAAATATTTTTTTTTAAAAAAAATAATTCTTAGTATTCTTTCTACGAGTAACAGCTCACTTTTACATATAAATCATTAAAAAAAATAAGAAAGCTTTTAACTTGGCCGCTATTAATTTTTGCCTCAAAACCTGTCCAAATTACCTCTAGAGCAAAGGGCAAATATGGCTTTTAATGTCTTAATTCGCCAATGTTGAAAAATCTACACTAAGAAATTTCTGGTACATAGGCAGATGATAGCCGCTACCAAAAAAATTTAATAACTTTTTTTCTATTTATTCTATTAATTTTTTTTTTTATTGTTCAGATAGATTTTTAAATTTAACAAAAATGGATAACTGGGGCACTGAAACAAGAATTTGGATTTGTCCGTCGCTATCACGCAGTTTCGGTTCAAAGAGAGTATAGGCGCACGTTTGACGGCAATCTTCCGAGCAGATGGACCACAATGAGTCTTGTTGACAATTTTGCCGATCATGGGACAGTCAACACACGCAGAGAAAAGATATGGTTACTATATGGTCACGGCAACAATAGTATGTTCTCTGCAGTAAAAGTATGGTCGTCGCAACCATAGTATTGTTTTTTGAATTTCATTTTGACAATAGTATAATTGCAGCAATATTAATATTGTTGAAATGTAACAAAAGTATTGTTGCCAAATTTAAAAATAAAAATATGGTTGTAGCAACAATATAAATATGGTTGGTGGGACAAAAGTATTGTTTTCATGGATTTTAAGTTAACAATAACTTAATGACGGCAATCATACCGGCAAAACCTTATTTTTTTTTTAATATGACAATGTTATTTTTACGATTCTTACGCAAAAATAGTAATAAAAATTATATTTTAAAAAAAAAAAAAAATACGGATTAGTATAACTAAAATATTTTTAATAAATGATTTTTTTACTGTTAAATAAATCACTCCTATTGCTACATAGCTTACTTAATAAAATTCTTTATTGCTAAATAACAACGTATTCCAGTCTTTACAAACAATTTTGTCGATCATAGTATGGTTGTGCGTTAGTCATACTATGGTTGTGAGGATCATACTATGGTTGTACGTTAAACAAACCATGGTTATCAGGATCATAATATGGTTGTGGGGATCATAGTATGGTTAAATGTGAATAATAATATGGTTGTGGGGATCATAGTATGGTTGTGTGTGAATGATTCTATTGTTGTGAGGACCATAATATTGATATGGGGATCATAGTATGGTTGTGTGTGAACCATACTATTGTTATGATGATCATAATATATTGTTGTGCCACAACCATATAACCAACAATAGTATGGTGCTCTTCGAATATTGTTACCCCAACCATACTTTTTTTCTGCGTGCAGAAGACCTTATCATCGAAACCCTCCAGTTCGGACGGAGGAAACAATCTCTGCTGTAGCTGCACTCATACAAAACAATTCAAGAGTTTCGATAAGAAGCTTATCTGCTCAAATGGGTATAAACAGAGAGGCATTACAGTCAATTATGCACAAAGATTTGGACTTATTCCCATATAAAATTCCAAATAAATCCCTGTTCAATGTGTAAAAGCAACAGACCAAAATAAAACAAACGAGCTAAAAAAAAAATAGCCATCAAACTGAAAGCAGCAGACTTGCCAATTCGCTTGGAATTTTCCCAGAAGATGCTTCAATTGGTGGAAGAGGACGGAAAAGTGTTGACCCGTGTTTTTATGTCTGACGAGGCCTATGTCGATTTAAACGGCAACATAAACAAACAAAATTGTCGAATTTGGAGTGCTTCCGACCCACAGATACTGCATGAGACGTAATTGCATCCCCGTCGTGTCACAGTAAGGTGTGCAGTTTTATCACGCTGCATTGTTGGGCCCTACTTCCTTGAAGCAAAGGTCGGTACGGTCACTGTAGACCGTCACTTGAGCATGTTGAGAGAGTTTTTCTATCCAGAATTACGCCGACTAAGAATTTCTTTCAACTCTGTGTTGTTTCAGCATGAAACTACATGACCCGGCCTGTTATGACTGAATTGCGACTAAAATTTCCTAATAAGTTGATATCCAGAAACTCCACATTCTGTTGGCCCACCAGGTCTCCTGACCTTACTACACCTGACTTTTTCTTGTGGGGTTAATGCAAACAGGAAGTCAGCAAAGCAAAACCAGCAAATTTGAATGAACTAAAACAATCCATTTAAGAAACAATTGCGGTTATTTCTGTCTCAACTCTCCAAGAAGTAATGAACAAGAAGTAATGAACAACTACCCTCCCTGCTCATTGATGCACATGCATCAATGAGCAGGGAGGGTATTTAAATTCTTTTTTTAAACTAATGAAGCTATATTTATTAAAATAAAATGAGCTATAACATGAATAAAGGAAAAACGAATTCAATATACTAAAAAAAGAGTTATTTGAGTTTTTTTAATTTAGCAATATTTATCAGCCACCCTGTACATAAAAAATAAAATTGTCAATCTGGATTAAAAATTATTATTATTTTAAAATGTGGTGTTTGAGTTTAAACTCGTTTATTAAATTTACACTCAACAGAAAATAGTATTGACTCAACAGTAGACAAGCCTTTAATCAGGAATATATTTAAAAAAATCTAGTTCGACTAGGCCGAAGCTATCCACCATGGATTGAGTTGAAGCACGGCATTGACAGAATTAAGGTATTTTGTCGTTAGTGGTTGGTCCATGTTCGGCAGAACTACATTTTTGGGGCCCAATGAATTTCCTATTCAGATTCGTGAAGCAAATTTCAATGTTTTTTGAAAACTCATATGTCTATTGTTGAAAAGGGCCAAAAGGGTCATAGGAAGCCCCTAGATTAAAGCCTTCAATTTAGACAAATCTTTTAAGTTGTCAAAATATTCCACTGTTTCTGATATGTTGAGGTTCGAAAGCACCTTATTTTTTTGAACTCTAGGAACCATAGACCTATGAGCCAACCCTCAAATAAAATCGAAATGCGGAAAAAATTTCATTTCGTGACTATATTTTTTGTTGTCATATGTCCATAGTTGATGGAGGCCTATTTTTTTGGGCCCCTAGTGACAGTGTAAGAGCAAAATTGGCCCAAATCTTAAATTTAGGTAAATAATTGGATTTGTAAGGACATTTTACTGTTGCTGGCTAACAATATCTCCCCGAGTAATGTGTTAAAAAAATTGTAGAGTTAGTTAAAATATTGTACGTACTTTTCGCATGCCTTTATTGCATATGAAATTTAAATCCTAGTTCGTTTTATAATCTGTTACAATCAGATGAAAGTTCACTGGCAAAATATAGGTTAGTAGCGGGTGATCAATCCAGAGGTATTTTTTCAAATTAAAAACATACAAAACTTCAAATCAAGTGTGGAATCGTTCTTGATCTATCGACAGGACATTTCATGTCATTTATGTCTGACAATGTTTCTGCGCGTCGCGTTATTTGGTTTCAACAGGACCACTTGCCATATACAGGGTGGGCCAAAAGTAACCATGGGTTTAAAAACTTTAATAACTTTTTCGTTTATTATTTTTCTTTTATTTGTTTACTCACATTACGAGTACATACATATAATACACAAAATGGAATTTTTTTACATAAGTATGAAAAATAAATTCACTTAAATGACCCCCGTTTTCAGCTTCGCAATGATGGGCTCGTTTTAGGGCGTTTTCCATAATATCTTTAAAAATTTGTGGCTGTACATTACTTTGCGTTAAAATATTTGATCGCTGATTTAAATAATAAAATTCTATAATTTTGGTTCTTTGTTCAAAATATCTCTATTATTTATTCTACTAGTGTTATTTACATAAACTGAAAAAAATATACAAACGAAAAAAATATTAAATTTTTAAACTCCATGGTAACTTTTGGCACACCCTGTAGCTGCTCAAACAATGTATCTACTGAGAGGTCACTTCAAAGAGCTGCTAATTTCACGTTTTGGACCGGTGAGTTAGTTGGCCGCATAGATCGTGTGATATCACACCATTTTTAATGGTTGTTTCTTTTTTTGATTTAATTAAATTGATGTCGTTACGAATGCTTAAAAGATTGAGCACACGTTTACTGGCACCATTTAATAAAATTATTGATGCTATTAAGTACTTTCGAATGAGGTGACGATAAATTTATACTAATTATGGAATAGTTTGGCATAATTTCTTACAGAAGATCTACAAGTAGATTTTTTTGGAAAAGTTTATTGTAATCCTGATTTTTTTGAATCGATTAGACTGGTTGCAAATCGTCATCGCTGTCATACTAGTCAAAGTCCCAATGTAATAGCTGGGTCCAAGATTTTTTAAATACTAATAATAATTTTTCTGTGGTTCCGCTTCTCAAGCTTAATTCAACAATATAATTGCATCTCGGATTGAATGGCATTTCAAAAGCTTATCTAAAGGGTGGTTGCATTTAAAGGGCCGATGTTGATTTTGATTAAATTATTTAGCCTTAGTACATGAGTAAGACCCCAATTTAATTAAAATCATTAAAACAAATAAACGCTTTGGTTTAATTTGAATGCGTTTTGCTACAGGTCGATTGTTTTTCACAAAAAGGACCTTTTTGGGCTAGCAGGATATATGAGTTTATCACCAATTACAGCAAAATGTTCAAAATATATCCATTATAAGTATAGGATTCCTAATAAAATTTGCTTTTATAATCAAATACTCATATGTCATTTGTTACTTGTGCTCACTTCTTTAAAAATAAGAGGCGTTTTTCGCACATTATTGGGTCCATAAGTTCAACCACATTTCTAACTTGAAATTCTTAGTGGAATTTGCTTTAGTACGAGGGCGGTTCGGAAACTTCTTAGCCTAGCACAAAAAGCGCGGTACAAACAAAAAAAAGTTAAGTGTTTTGGAAACTTCCATCTTTGCTTTGAACACATGTTAAATTTTGTTTCGATCTGGCAACTCCTTCATATAGAAACAGGTGTTCACAAAAGACGCATCCGCGAATTTTTTACAATGGAAAAATTAGAAATGCGTGGTGTCATTAAATATTTACATAAAAAGGTTTATCGGGACAAGAAATTCATTCATAATGATATGGTGACTGTGTTAGGTGAAAGTGCTCCTTCATATGCAACAGTAAAAAATTCGGTTGCTGAATTTAAACGTGGTCGTACAAGCATTGAAGATGAACCACGTAGTGGACGTCCAAAAACAGCAACAAAAACAGAAATTGTAGCCAAAGTGCATGATATGGTATAAAATAATCGACGAATAAAAGTGCGTGAAATAGCTAATATCATGGGCATCTCAAATGATCGAGTCCATTTAATTTTGCATGAAGAACTACAGATGAAAAAGCTTTCTGCAAGATGGGTGCCGGACTTGTTAACAGTCGACCAAAAACGCATAAGAATGAACATTTCTCAAGCTTGTTTGGATCGTTTTCAGCGAAATAAAATGGATTTTAAGCGTCGTTTCATAACTGTTGATGAGACATGGATCCACCACTATACTCCAGAGACAAAAGAACAATTCAAACAATGGACTGAAGCTGGAGGAAGTGCCCCAAAGAAGGCAAAAACAATTCAATCGGCTGGTAAGGTTATGTCAACGGTTTTTTGGGACTTCAAAGGTATTTTATTGATTGACTATCTGCAAAAGGGTAAAACAATAAATTCAGAGTACTATTGCAACCTTTTAGATCAATTAAATGTACAAATTCGAGAAAAACGTCCTGGCTTACAAGACAAAAAAATAATTTTTCATCAAGACAACGCACCAGCGCACAAGAGTGTTTTAACAATGGCTAAAATCAACGAATTAAAGTACGGGTTGCTTGACCACCCACCTTATTCTCCTGATTTAGCTCCCAGTGACTTTTACCTGTTCCCAAATCTAAAAAAATTCCTTGCTGGCAAGCGTTTTACCTCAAATGAAGATGCAATTACAGTTGTAAACTCCTATTTTGAAGACCTTGAGGAAAACTATTTTAATCAAGGGATAGAATTGCTAGATTAGCGTTGGACTAAGTGTATTGAAGTTTCAGGAGATTATATTGAAAAATAAAAGTTGACATAGTCAACTAAACTCTTTTTACAACACACACACACACGTTGTTGTAAAAGAAATCTATTGATGGCTCTCGATGTGAAGTCTCTTTAGAGCTGGCAAGAGTGAGTTGTATTTTCGTGGGCAATTGTGTGAAGAAAACTTGAAAAGTAAGGTTTACAACAGTAGTTCTCATTCGTTTGTGGAGAGCCTGGCCTTATAGAGTTCGGTTTTACTTTCAACAATTGCAGCAAGGCTTTCTGAAGAGGGTTGTCACGGACCCGAAATCATGATAAAAGTAGTGTGCAGCCACGAAAATCAATGTCACTTTGCCATTTTGTTAAAAACTTGTCTTCTATTTAAATATAGAAGCAAGAGGTCTTGAGCCGGTTTAATCCCTGTTCAATGTGTAAAAGCAACAGACCGAAATAAAACAAACGAGCTAAACAAATAAAAATATTTTTGAAAAACTAACTATTCTCTTTCATTGATAGGCTAAGAACTTTCCGAACCGCCCTCGTATGAGCAGTTAAATTTGAGTTCCAATATTATTTACGATATTATTTTCATTTCTTTTTATTATGATAATGTTGGTATGGTTCAATTAGGTATTGAACAAAATATCGGCCAAATGGCCGCCGCAACCTTGGCGGCACACCTCCATCCGATGGTCCATATTTTCGATGGCGCAGGGGCATAATTGAGGTTATATGCCTTTAAAGGGCCGAATTATCTTATCATTTAGCTCTTGAAGTGTTGCTGGCTTATTGACGTTCGCCTTTTCTTTCAAATAACCCCAAAGAAAGAAGTCCAACGGTATCAAATCACATGATCTTGGCGTCCAATTAACACCGCCACGACCATTGAATTTGTCGCCCAAAAGTGCCATTGTTTCGTTAGCTGTGTCACAAGCGGCACCGTCCTGTTGAAACCACATATCGTCCTCATCCATATCTTCCAATTCGGGACTTAAAAATTTCGTTATCATCTTACGATAGCGAACTCCATTCACAGTAACTGCCAGAACGGCCTCATTTTAGAAAAAATACGACCCGATGATGCCGCCAGCCCACAGACCGCACCAAACAGTCACTGTTTATGGGTGCATTGTTTTTTCGACAATTACTCTTGGATTACCATTCGCCCAAATGCGGCAATTATGCTTATTGACGAATCCACTGAGGTGAAAATGTGCCTCATCACTGAAGATGATTTTCTTCGAAAATTGATCATCCACAACTCCTATGTTCATAAGAAGCCTGAATAAGTTTAACGCGTTGCTCGCTTGTGTATGGTTCAAATTGAATTAGTCTGAAATTGAAAAATATCAAATGAAATGCAGAAAAAGACTTAACGTTTAGGTGTGGTTCATTTACATCACCTCCATCACCGATAAACTGAGCAAGTAACTTATTGTTTGTACATTAGTTTGGACATTTTTATAGGATTTTATTGTGACACTTGGCGGCAGGAAATGGGCAAATATGTTTCCATCATCACGTTAAAGATTCGTGCATAAACAGAACAATTCTTCTCAAGCAGAAAGGCGTTCTTCAGAGAATTGGATGGTCTACAAAACAGAAAAACTTAAAAAAAGGAAAAACGCGTTAAACATACTTCTGTGACAAATATCTTGTGAAACCAGTCATGAAAAATCCTAGAAGTCATTCATGCATTCTTCGAAAATTAATAATGCAATGGGTTAATATATACCTTGAATTTTGGCTTTTCCAATAACCAATGGCTTTAGTTTGTGTGAGCCAACAAAATTAGCATCTATTAAAAATGAAATGCGTTCTTTTTGAATTTTTTATGTTTCAGCCTTTTTTCACAAGCACCAAAGAATGTTTTATTTGGAAAGCAACGAAAATAGTTCGGTCGTTAACAATAAAAAAGTATTTTTTTGCCAAAATAAAACGCTTTTCTTAACTGAAAAAAGGGAAATTTTCCTTGAATTTCTCACGATAAAAATTTATTAGAAATTGAAACTTTGCATTAAATAAACTATGTTAATGCGCTAAGAATATAAATGCCTCTTATGTGTAACAACTTTTAGCAAGAAAAAGGTCACTAAAGATGTTTCTTTCAATATACCTTTGTAATTTGTCTTCCATCGTATGAAAAAAATTGTTTAACATTTCAATCAGATGAAATACGAGTAGATAAAAAATTTAAACTGGCTAAAACTTTCTTTTCAACCTTTGATAAATTCAAAAATATTATTCAAGATTTGTGTTTAATTTTCAACACAATTGTTTATTATTTGCAGATAGAAATAAAATGAACTACGAGTATATCCAAAAAAAGGGCCATGTTGGTTGTTTGTCTATCGTCATAAACAGGGTGGAGCGCGGAAATTTGCTTTTTTGCACTGCAGGCTGTGACGCCACTGTTAGTCGAAAAGAGTGAATAGTGTGTGTGGCTTATAGTGGCTGACGGGAGATTTGTATTCGACTGCCTTTCATTTGCAAGAATGCATTGGACCCGCGAGGAGAGGTTATTTTTGTTAAAGCGTATTATTCAAATGCGCTCTCGCTCATTGCAGTGCAGCGTGCATTCCATTTACGATTCACTGTTCCCCCACGCGGACGTATTCCTGGACGGCAACCAATTGTATAAGTATATTGGGTTACTTCATTGAGAACAGCAGGGAATGTGTAATGTGCACGAAGGGAACCAGAGAGAAGGTCCCCTTCGAGAATACATGGTTCCAACAGGATGGTGGCACTGCACACACAGCGAGGCTTATCTCTTTTAGGGGTGATGTGAACTGGCCGGCACGCACACCAGATTTAGCCCCATGCGATTTTTTCCTTCGGGGTTATCTGAAGTCAAAGTTGTATATCAACCGTCCAACACCTTGGAAGACCTAATTAACAATATTTAGGCTGAAATTGGCAGAATACCAGACGACATGCTTGTTAGAGTTAATGAAAACTTTAGAACACGTGTGCAGCAGTGTGTGGATAGCAACGGTCGACATTTGCCAGATAAATTATTTAAAACCATGTAATTTAAAAATTCCCTTACTATTTAATATAATTTTTATTTTTTTTTTTTTTTTGAAAACATTTATTTACAATCTGTCCAGTTGTGGACAATAAGCAAATTTTATATCTAATTTAATAATCACATAGCTTGCTGAGCTCCAACGAGAACAACAATACAAAAATATCTTAATTTATGTCTAACTTATTTACATGCTATTTAACGATTTTGAAAATATTTTAATATAAGAATTTAATAATTAACATCTATGTACGAAATGGAAGATCAAGGATGTGGTAACGCTTTAGTCTTCTGGATTTAATATAATGAAAATGTTAAATAAATTTTTCTAAGGTTCATAATTTTTTTTATTTCATTCCCAAATAAGCAAATTTTCGCGATACATCCTGTACTTTACCAAGTTTGATCGAAATCGGAATAAAAATAGGTGTTCTAGAGCAAAATCGAAAGGAATTAGGGCTAAATCAAAACATGAACTTATGTCACCCATTTTTGTAGGCTGCTAACCTTTCGATCGTTACAAACTGTGACAAATTTCACCAAGATTAAATGTTTTCTGTGGCTTCTAGAGCGGAAAACATAACAATTGGATGAACATATCTATAGGGCTATATCGAAATCTAAACCGATTTTCTTCAAGCAAAATGACAAAAATATGTGCGTTTGATTATTTTTACATTTAAAAGAATTTGACATGCGTTTATAAAGCGGCTGATTTCTAGCCAACGAAAGCGGCTGCAGCTTGGCTACAAGAAGCCGGTAGTGCTGCTCTGCTTGTGGCTTTGTCGTTGTTTATATAAAAAAATGCTTTTTTAATTTTATTTTATTTACTCTATCTATTTTTTAATATTTCCTATTAATATTTTCTAGACTACCGGAAGTTGAAAAGTACGCAACGTAGGCATTTATTTGTAGTTGGTTTTTTTTGAAACAGTCAGTTCTATCACCCTCTTTGTAGTTTTATTTAGTACTGTAATATTGGGCATTTAAACTAGATTATTTACAACATATGTATATATTCTATGTACTATAATTCTATGTACTATAATTTTTGTGAAATAATAATGTTGATTAATTTATTTAATATAATAATTATATAATGTTATTTTGATAGAGATACGAAGCTTCTTCTAGTTTTAGTCTAGTCAGTATAATATCTCCGCGAATCAGATCAAGCTTTTCCGTAACTCATCCTCATGCTTTAGATTCTGGAGATTAGTCTCGACAAATACAGGGTGGCGCAAAACTACCGTTGTGGTTTGAATGTTTAATAACTTTTTAAATTTATTTATATTGTTTATTTTTATTTCAGAATTTTGTGAAGCAAACTTGGAGAAGAAATGGAACACTACACAACAGAACAGCGATCAGCAATTTATGAATTTTATTTTAAAAATTAATTAACCTGTTTTGACCCATCGTGCTTATTGATTTTTCAATGTGCGTACTGGACCCACAGAACCGCTTGGTTGGAAATTTTCGATCACCTTCCATACACCGGAAGAACACGCATGGTCTACACGAACGAAAATATACAACGTGTTTTGGATAGTGTGCAGGACAGTCCCGAAACATCAACAAGAAGACGTTCGGCACTACTGGGGCTATCGCGGCAAGAGCACGAATATGAGCAGCCGAAAACGGCCACAACTTGTGGGATATAATTTTTCATACTTAAGCCAAAACTATTCCCCATTAATATACTATAAGTATATACTAAAAAATTATGATAAAAAATAAGCAATAAATAAAAACGTTATTAAACATTTAAGCAACAGTAGTTTTGCGCCCCCCTGTTGATAGTAGGGGAAAAGTTAGAAAATCTGCATAATTTGGCTTAAATTCGTCCGAAATTTTTGCACTTGATTTGTACTTTTTATTTGGATCAACAAATTAAATCAAAATATTTTTGGCGGCAACCCAGAACTCCCAAGTAAGACATCTCTACAGCTTGGCAATGAATACCGTTATATCAATTCTTATCGAATTGGAGCAATATGTATGTGGGTATGTATTTGTGTTCCTCAAACTGAAGAATTTCCCCTAAATTCCTGTACCAATGATCAGTAGCAGAAGGCATTAAAATCGCCAGTCCCTACATTAGACCTGTTCATAGCTGGAAGCCTTTAAGACCGGCCACACTGGGAAAAGTTTTAATGAGAAAACATTTAAACTGAATCAATCAGTTTGTAAAGAGCAATTCAATAAAAATCAAAAAATAACTGCCAAACGTCGAAATTAATGATAAAACTTTCCCACGATACACGTAATGTTGCTTGGGATACAAAATAAAATATTTGTTGAATAATAAACGAGAAGTTAACAAATATTTCGTGGGTTATGGGTTAAACGGTCTTAAATGAAATCTTTAAGTAAAGGTTAAAATTCTATACGGACAATTACATACATACATACGGAGAACTGTGCCTCTAATAACTCTGATCGAAAAATGGAAATACACCAACGCTCCTCAATTGGGTAATCAAAAAAGTCTACCCACCATTTGGAAGGAATTTCAATAAGCTTTCTAACGAAAAAATAGGGAAATATCGGCCACCTCCATCTTGTTTCTTCTTCACACTCACATTTTCTTTTCTGTTAGTGTACCTAAACTAGATTTATTTTCATAACTTTGCCCAAAAGTGGTAAATCAACTAAATTGCTTTAACGAAATTTACAACGCCAAACGATTTAAAAATTCGCCAATTAGAATTACAGTTGCGGTAACACTGGTTGTGACACACACGACTAGAGGTTTCTACTTGTTCTCCAACATTCGGATACCCAGCTAGCATTTGAACGTTTGTTTCACGATCACGATTGTTTCGCGATCGGATTTCCAATCGTCACCACGATTGTCGGAACAGAATTATATTTTTCTCTGCTTTTGCTTTCCCTGCTTTTCACGATTTGTTTTTGTGTTTACTTTGTGTCACAGTCGTACATGTAGATTTGTTATTGTTGTCTTACTTCTTCCCGCACACACCACCGATCTCGTGTTTTGCAAAGAGAATATAACTCTGTCTCTCTGAAATTCTAACGGGTTTTCCAATATCTGCTCAGCAGAAAAAGAAAACAATTTTTTGGTTGTTTTCATTTGAGTAGTTATCAAGAAAACAAGTGTCAGAGGTGAACACAAGTGCTTTTTGTAAGAAAATAAAATTTTGTAAAGAAATAAAATAAAAAGTGGTTTTGTAGGTAGTGAATTAAAATAAATTCAATATAGTTCAAATTAAAAACAAAATATATTTATAACGCTTAAAAAGCTGTTAAGCGATGAAGTGGCTAAAACATTAAGCTGGCGTGGAACTAACGAAAAGCCCAGTATTCAAGAGTTCTGTATTAAGGAAATTATAACCAGTAAGTATTTCTAATCACGTGTTCTTACAGCATTTTAATTTTTTTCCTTTTCAAAGATATGTGTCATGTAAAGTTCCCGAAATGTGATGAGTCTTCAATTAATAAAACAATCCAGCAACACTTTGTTCATGCTGCAGACCGGCTTAGGAAAGTAGACCGAACAAAAACTATTAAATAAGTATCAAATTTTAATTTGTAATACTATATTATAATTATTAAAAATAAATTTTTATTAAAAAACATGTTCTATGAAAGAAACAAATAATAATAAGCATTTTTGTATAAATTTACAATCGTCTTGGTAATCGCCTGAAATTGGATTTTGCTCATCGTCGACGATTGGATTTTGCTCATCGTCGACGATTGGATTTTGCTCATCGTCGACGATTGGATTTTGCTCATCGTCGACGATGGGAAAGTATGTGTCGCCGTGTTGACACAGTTACTTCAGTTGCTCTGAACGTGCGCGATTGGAATACGACATCGCACACGATTACTTTAATCGTCGGCTCCGATCGTGAAAGAATCGTGCACGATTGAAAATGCTAGCTGGGTAGACAAACGCACACACATACTTTCCACAAATCCTTCACACACAAAATGTTTAAGAAAACATAAAAATTCACTTACCTTACGTTGCACTTGTTGCATTGATCGTCGATATTCAATTCTACCAAATGTTTGTTGTCATCATGACGATCGAATAAAAAACTTAAAAAACCGAAAAGTCTAAATAAAGGAAAGGCACAACAAAAGTTTCATTTTGTTCGATTTGCAGTTGTTGTTGTCCCACATATCTATTTATGTTGTTGTTGTAAAGTAAGACACATCACAAAATTACTCGATTTTGTAGCAAGCCGACAGCGCAGCGTACTTTCACACGCACACACAGCGTAACAGATGAACACGACATAAAAACAAACGAACAAAACACAAATAACGATTATTTTCGCAAAATTCGCTGAAGAATTACTTTAAGCCGATAATAAACACCCCGCACCGTACGAATGTAACCAATTTTCATTGAAATTTAACAACTTTTTAATGATTTTCTACAGTTTCTAACTAACAGGCCGCAGAAAACGCGTTTAAACGATTAAAGAACAAACGAAGAACTGAATGATAGTGCACTTATTTTGTTGTTGTCCACCAGCAAAAATACAAAATCTGAGAGAGACAAACCTACGAATGAAAAGGATGGGGATGCGGATCATTTGGGGATACATAGTTTTATGACTAATGTTGCCAGATCGATTGTTTGTTGTATTGTTAGGTGACATTGACAAGCTGTATTGCTAACTTAGCGCTTTTTGCACTGGATTTCGTGATCATTAAAACGCTAATATTCAGATATTATAGCTTTCGTTTGGTTATTCCAGTGCTTTTAAAGCGAGTGAATTGTTTATAAAATTATAAATTGAACATTAACGATTACTTAGTTATGCCCCTAATACGGCTATTACTTATTTTCGTTCAGTTCTATTAACAGAATTGATTATTCCTGGCCTGTTTTGGTATAACTACCAATTATGTAACTTAAAATTGATATAATACACAATTAACTTTACAGTTTATCTACATATGTTTGACTGAAATAAAACATTATGATATTATTATGCTTTATTTAGGTCAACAAAATAGTATTGACGATGATTTAGAGCAAAAATATCCACTCGATTATTTCTATGTGATGACAATATTCGCACATTTTCCTTAAAAATATGCCTGAGTTTTTCGTATCGAAATGTTTACATTATTAAAACTGTTGCATCATGCATTCTTTAAAAACAGCGATATAGACAGTCAACTAAAACTTTCTTTGCAACGTTTAAAATAAACGAAGGGAGCAATTCCTTATATTGTAGCGTTCTAAAACCCAACAGACTAGAAAAATTAATTCATTAAAAATACTAGTTCGCCTTATTAAAAGCATTTAACACAATCATCATATTCTGATATTTGCGTAAAATTTTGGAAAACTTCGGGTTTGTACAAGATTTACATAGTCGAAGCAAAAAACAGACTTCAACGTTTTTAATCTAAATTTTAGTTTAAGTCGAATTCCAAGTAATAAACTGCCACTGGTTGTTTAAACGACTTAAAAAAAATAGAAAATTCTTAAAAATAAAATGTTAACTTTTTTGTATTGAGTTACAATGTAGAGAACGAAATAGAAAAAAAATCAGAAAATTATTCAGGATAATTTATGACGAATTACCTTACTTCTAGAAACATTTTATAATAGATAAATTCAACAGTTCTAAACAAATTTCGTTAGCCAGCTAGCTGTATGTCCTGGATTATTCGGTTCATGGTCGACATTTGTCTGGAAAATATGATGCTCGTAACTTTTCTATATTATTCCTCAGCTAGCAACAAATTCGACTTTCTTGCATTAACTAGTAGGAGATTAATTTCGCATTGCTACATAACTCTTTTTTTTTAGACGAACGTTCCCACGCCACTCACACCCGCCCCTGCCGACCAAGGAGGCCACGTCCCCATGACGTAGGGACAACGTACACATTATGGACCGATCCACAATGGAGATGACAAGAAACGTCATCCATGTAAATTAGCTACAGATATTTCGCGACCTTAGGACAACAAGGTTCTAACTTACATTTTTTTCAAAAATGAGTTATATATCACATCGCTCTAAAGCGGCTCTGCTCTTTCGATTGGCGTTCTCAGTTTTTTTCTATCTCTTACAGTTTCTGAGATATTCAATAGAAGTAGGTTCTAACTACGCGTTTTTGGTTTGAGATTCAGTTAAAAAGGTTCTAACAGACTGATAGAAACATGTTAACCGAGAAAGCATATATTATTTTGCAGATAGAACCATGTGGAAACTTAAATTGCAAATAGAACCATGTTGCTCGGATTCAAAATTGTTTATTCTACAAATAGAACCAACTGTGTTTTAAGCAGAACAAAATATCGGTCATTCATCTCTTATGTTTTGTGTGTCTTATTTTGTAGTGAGATGTAGTTTTTTGTTTGAGCTTTCTCTCACTTTATTGTGAGCTCTGGTTTGAAGTCACGTGCGCACAGTATTATCTTGGAACTTATTAGAAAGAAACAAACGGTAAATTGTGTGCATTTATTTCTAATATTGTGTAGTGGAAGTGTTCGCGGAGGCTTTAATTAAACTATTTAATATTAAAACTCAGGTAAATGTATTATAAAAATGTCTTTTTATGCCTCGTATTTAGTTACCTTTTTATTATTGTGTTTGGAATAGGAAAATGGACCCAAAGGTACCTTCAGTCCGCTTAGGCGATATCATTGAGGTAGATTTGGCGGTCGTTATGAAAAATTGTATTAGTTTGGAACCGGCAGTCATTGAGGAAATACATGTAAGTAATTTGGAAACCAATGATGAACCAATTGTTGCATCAACCTCTGAAAAAACGCGGAAACGGGGTGTAAACCAAAAATCTTGGAAGCGAAACGTGCGACAAAGAAAACACCAAGCAGGGGAAGCTTATACAAGTTCTCGGAGAAAAGAAGTAGCACGAAAAGAAATATTGAATAAAAAAAACTGCTTCGCGAACTGTAAATTCAACTGTCAAAATATTGTTACACAAACTTAGCGTGAGGAACTATTTAAGGATTTCTACTCCTTAAATCAAGAAGGAAAGTCAGGTTATATTTTGAAATCAACTAAGAGAATTGAAAGTGTTCGAAAAAGCAATAAATCGAGAAATTCGCGACGAAACTACTCTTTTAGCTATTTTGTAGAATTGCCTGGAAACATGATTCGAGTTTGTAAGCCATTTTGGCTTGGAACTTTTGCGATTTCCCAAAAACCAGTTTACAACGCACACGAAAAGAAAAATAGTGTAACTGGGGTAGCTAAAAAATGCGATAAGGGGTTGAAATCCAAAAACCGAATTCCTGAAGACAAGGCTTCTGAAGTAAAAACACATATTACATCATTCCCAAGGATAGAATCCCATTATTGCCGTGCCAAAACTTCGAAGCATTACCTTAATCCAAATCTCAATATTACTAAAATGTACAACTTGTACAAAGAAACCGTTCAAAACCCTGTCAAAGAAAGCTTCTACAGGTATATTTTTAACACTAACTTCAATTTGGGTTTTCATCAACCCAAATCTGACAGGTGTGGAAAGTGCGAAGCATTTTCTGTAGCTGAAAAAGAAAATAATTTGTCCAATGAAATGAAAAAAGAAAATGAGATCCACCTTAAACTAAAGCAAATGATGAGAGATGCAAAGGCTTTGGATAAGGCTTCAGGTACTCCAATATTAACTTTTGATCTTCAAAATGTGTTATCCTGCCCCGAGCGGAAATTGGGCCCATGTTTTACAATTCAAAACTTAACGTTTATAACTTAACAGTACACTTGTCAACATCAAGAAAAGTATACTGTGCTTTGTGGACAGAGTATACTGGCGGAAGAAGTGGAAACGATATTGCATCAGCCTTACAAAAAATTCTCGAAAAAGTATTCGAAGACAACAATATCACTAAGCTGATAACATGGAGCGATTCCTGCGTGCCTCAAAACAAAAACTCAATTATGGCCCTAGCAATGCAGTATTTTATGAAAACTCATCCCGACGTTGAAAGTATTACTATGAAATACTCATTACCGGGGCACTCAGCGCTCCAAGAAGTTGATAATGCTCACAGCCAAATTGAAAGACATCTCTCAGTCAATGAATACTTTTCACCAATGGGGCTCATAAGGTTACTAAAATATGTAAACATCAGAAACCCATTTGTTGTCATACAGATGCAACCGTGTGATTTTAAGAATTTTGGAAAATATTCAAAAATTTGCTTTGAATACAAAAGTGTACCTTTTTCCAAATTAAAAATGTTGAGATTCACGCAAATACAGTATGAATTGCAATACTCGTTGGATTATGAAACACTGAACATGACCAGTACCGTGATAAGACGAACAGTAACACGACTTCGGAAAAAGAAAGGAAAAAAGCAGGAAGTTCCAATACTGCAGGACATTGAGACTGTTACTTTGAAGACGGGTGGTATATCCCAAGAAAAATCGAAACACCTGCTGTCTATGTTTAAATACATGAGCTCTGCTGACCAAGCATATTATAAAGTCATCCTTAAATTGGGACAATGATTTTCATAAAATTTAACTACAATCAAAAAAAATATTTTTCTTGTGTTTTTCAGATGACGAAACCGCAGAATAGTCCAGTCGTTTTATATCAGATATATTCGAATTTAAGTTCCTTTTTTGTCTAATCATAATATAGGTTAACTTAATTTACTAAAAACTATAATATTTAAGAATTTAAAAATGTGACTAAATCTAATTATATTTTCTTTAATTAATAGGAGAACTATTTATTTTAAACACCTTTTTCTCTTATTTCATTATCCTTATGTTTATTACTTTTTTAGCATTTAGAATTCGACATATGGTTCTATATGCAAAAAAATATTTCTTACCGTCACACAAAGTTCTATTAGGTACTTAGGACCATATTCTCCTACATTCATGTGCCTCATCTGTTTTACATTCATGTGCCTCATCTGTGCTTAGATATTTTTAAAAACATAATAATATTTCAGGTCTAAATTCAAATTTTTCAAAAACAGTTTTTAAGTAAAGTGGAAATCGACTAAGTAAAACGATTAACAATATTCAACCTTAGTTCCCTCAAAAGTAGTGTTGGTGCAAATAGAACCTTCTTGTCCTAAGGTCGCGATTTATCAACAGCCAATCGGTACAAAAAGAAATATTAATAATAATCACTAGAAAATATAAACACCAAATTAATACTTTATAAATAACCACCACCTTAATTTAATACAATAATACAATCCAATCAAAGTATGAGAAGGACTAGAAGCATGCAATACAAAATCAAAATATAACCACCACCTTTCTTTATTACAATATTAAAATCTAATAAAAATAATATAAAGCATAATATACATAAGTATTTACGAATAAAAACAATTACTACATAAGAGGAAAATAATTTAAAGTTGTCTGCAAACATTAGTTAATTAGAGTTGATAATAGAGTCGGGCAAGTCGTTAATGAATAGTAAAAAGAGAATAGGTCCAAGGTGGCTGCCCTGTGGGACACCAGAGGAAATACATACATCGCATACTTAAACCCCGGGAAAGAACATTTAACATTTTTCAAGCGACGGGTTTTGATCTCGTATATGCCGGCGACTTTATGACTTTCATGCAAAAATTTCCGTATAAAATGAAAAGCCGTTCGAAGACGGCGTTGAATATAAGGTCCCGGTCAGTGAGTATAAGAATTGAATCGTTCACTGATTTGAAAGAATTTCTTGTTGTCCCTAATGAGATGTTATGGGACTCGAGTAAGTAAGTAAATTCAGTCTAATTAAGTTTACATTTTGGGTATGGTCTTTTCAAGGATACATAACATGTATATGTATTTTCATGCAAAAAAGATGCAAACAAATAAAACGTATATACAGGGTAGCCCAAATGAGACCTAGTGATGTTTAACACGCAGAACTATTGTAATAACGGTTTATTTTAAATGATTTTTTTTATATGTTATATACATTTTATGGAAATTTAACGTGACTATGTGTGAATTATGACATCAAACAAAGGACCACCATATTGCTCGATACAGGCATTGGCTCTTTTAAGCGCCAAGCTGCTGCACAGCTTCCACGTTCTCTTGCGTACGAATATTTCGATGAGCTCCTCTTTCTGGACGGTTGGCAACTGAACCCAGTTCCTCAAAACGGCGAACTAAACTTGTAATCATGGAAGATGTGGGCGCTGATCTTACGTTAAAAAACGACGATAATTTCGCTGCGTCAGAACAATTAATCGTTAAGTAAATAATAAATATCGATAATTTTAATGCATTGTTGTGGAGTGTTCGTATTCATTTTAAATTTCCAAGAGTTCAGTTATAATCTGCAAAAAGAAAAAATAAATTATGTTAAAAAATAAAAAAAAATATTTGTGTTTCACATCAGCTGGTCTTATTTGGGTTACCCGTTAGAAACATTTACAAATAGAAAAATAGGCACCTGCAAAAAAATGTAATTATAAAAAAATAAATATTTTGTCACTTTTCTGAAACAGAAGTTTATATGCAGAAAGCGCTTATTTACATAGCATCGTTATATGAGCGTATTTATTTATTTTCTTTCCTAATTTCCGGAAATATTTCGACTTTTATTTAATGTTATCCAAAAAATTTACTTTATTACTCAGATTTAATGTTTTTTAATAAAGTTGGAGAAAATCAGTAATTTTACTGTGGTTCGCAAGCATAAAGAATTAGCAGGTTTTATGCAATATACATAAGCCATGCACAACAATGTTTTTTGAGATGAAGGTTTGCTTTAAATAACGTCTATATATCTGGTAGCTCTTACTAGTTTCTCCAGCGACTTGAAGCCAACTCTATTGCTAACCGAATAACAAAGTTCAATATTCTTAAGCGAACACAGATTTCTAGGTTTTGTAAAGTACCCGATGTATGCGTTCTGGAATGTTTTTTTTTTTGTAGAAATCGCCCCAAATTATAACATGCGGATAAAAATAAATATTTCTTTTAAATGTGGACGATATTTTTGACCATTTACAGATTTTTTGCTTTCCCACTTTTGAGCATACACAAAATGCCACCTAAATTAGACTGAAGTTAGTCATTCCTTAAAATTTACTTACTTACTCGAGTCCCATAATATCCCATTATGAACAACAAGAAATTCTTTCACATCTGTGAGCTGTGCACGATTCAATTCATATACTCACTCACCGGGACCTTATGTTCAATGCCGACTTCGAATGGCTTATGCATTTTATAAGGAAGTTTTTGCATGAAAGTCATAAAGTCGCCAGAATATACGATGACGAAACCCGCCGCTGAAAAATTGTTAGATGTTCTTTCCCGGGGTTTAAGTGTGCGTTTTATGTTTTGAAGAGTTATGTAGCAATGCGGAATTAATCTCCTACTAGTTAATGAGAGAAAGACGAATTTGTCGATAGCTGAGGAATAATATACTCGTAGATAAGTTACGAGCATCATGTTTTCCAGACAAATATCGACCATAAACCGAATGATCCAGGACATACAGCTGGCTAACGAAATTTGTTCAGAACTGTTGAAATTATCTATTATAAAATGGTTCTAGAAGTAAGGTAATTCGTCATAAATTATCCTGATTAATTTTCTGATTTTTTTTCTATTTCGTTCTCTACATTGTAACTCAATACATATAAATTAACACTTTATTTTTAAGAATTTCCTTTTTTATTTGAAGCCGTTTAAACTACCAGCGGCAGTTTAATAGTTGGAATTCGACTTAAACTAAAATTTAGGTTAAAAACGTTGAAGTCTACTTTTTGCTTTGACTATGTAAATCTTGTACAAACCCGAACGTTTCCAAAATTTTACGCAATTAACAAAATCTGAAGATTGTGTTAAATGCTTTTAATTTGGCAAACTAGTATTTTCAATTAATTAATTTTTCTAGTCCGTTAAAATATAAGGAATTGCTCCCAACGTTTATTTAAACGTTGCAAAGAAAGTTTTAGTTGACTGTCTATATCGCTGTTTTTAAAGAATGCATGATGCAACCGTTTTAATAATGTAAAATTTTCGATACGAAAAACTCAGGCATATTTTTAAGGAAGATGTGCGAATATTGTCATCCCATCGAAATAATAGAGTGGACATTATTGCGCTAAATCATCGTCAATACTATTAGGTTGACCCAAATAAAGTATAATAATATCATAATGCTTTATTTCAGTCAAACATATGTAGATAAACTGTAAAGTTAATTGTGTATTATATCAATTGTAAGTTACTTAATTGGTAGTAGCACCAAAACAGGCCAGAAATAATCAATTCTGTTATTATAACTGAACGAAAATAAGTAATTTCCGTATTAAGGGCATAACTAATAAATCGTTAATGTTCAATTTATAATTTAATAAATAATTCACTAGCTTTAAAAGCACTGGAATAACCAAACGAAAACTATAATTTCTAAATATTAGCGTTTTAATGATCACGAAATCCAGTGCTAAAAGCTCTGAGTGGGCAATACAGGTTGTCAATGTCACCTAACAAAATCATGAAATCCAGTGCTAAAAGCTCTAAGTTGGCAATACAGCTTGTCAAAGTCACCTAACAATACAACAAACAATCGATCTGGCAACATTAGTCATACAACTATGTATCCCCAAATGATCCGCATCCCCATCCTTTTCATTCGTATGTTTGTCTCTCTCTGATTTTTGCTGGTGGACAACAACAAAATAAGTGCACTATCATTCAGTTCTTCGTTTGTTCTTTAATCGTTTAAACGCGTTTTCTGCGGCCTGTTAGTTAGAAACTGTAGAAAATCGTTAAAAAGTTGTTAAATTTCAATGAAAATTGGTTACATTCGTACGGTGCGGGGTGTTAATTACCGGCTTAAAGTAATTCTTCAGCGAAGTTTGCGAAAATCATCGTAATTTGTGTTTTGTTCGTTTGTTTTTATGTCGTGTTCATCTGTTACGTTGTGTGTGCGTGTGAATGTGCGCTGCGCTGTCGGCTTGCTACGAAATCGAGTAATTTTGAGTTGGGTGTCTTGTTTTACAACAACAACTACGTAAATAGATATGTGTCACAGGACAACAACAACTGCAAATCGAACACAGGAAACTTTTGTTGTGCCTTACATCAATTAAGACTTTTCGGCAGGGTTTAAAATGCTAACGCAATTTTAGTCAAAAGTACAGAATTTGTCAATTAGTTTTAGCATAAAAAAGTCAAAACTAATATGCGAACAAATGCTAAAACTAAATTAGTCGTAATATTCAGTTAGCGTTAGCAAAATAAACTTACGCTAACCAAAATATGCATATATTATTAGCAATGGAAGAAGAAGCAACTGCTGATTTTGCTAACGTCTTTGCTAAATTGTGCTAATTTGGTGACTAATTTCGACTTGTGTGTTTGGTTCGGTTTTTGTGTGTAACCGAAAATTGTGTTCGGCTCGAGTACGGTGTTGCCTACCTTTGATAGACAATAAGTTGTGTTTTTAAAAAATCGCATGAAACAATATTGCTGTGCGTTTCTGTAGCTGTTAAAGGTATATATATAAAAACAAGTGAAATTAATAGCACAGAAATAATTCGAGGTAGGTACTCGTATATATTTACATATTGTTTATACATATAATATAATGTTATGTACAATGACTAATAAATCACTGCATAATGGAGTCCACATGGTTAGATCCGTTTAACTTCCAACGGGAATGTTATATGTTCCACATTTAACATTGGATTGAGGAGATGCATAACGAACTCTGAAAATGCTGAAATAATAAATATTCGTAGAATAAATACTATGACTGTTTAACCTAATATTCTCAATATTTTTCAAACATACATATTGAGCGTTTTAATAGAAAAATAGTCCATCATTTCGCGTTTATTTAGGGCATTCGTTCAGAAGTTATTGACACTGTTCGAAAACGGACAAAGAGAGAAAATAGAAACACTACGAAATTTTTGAAGGCTATTTATTTAAAAAATCTTGTATCAGAAATCCCCACTACGGTACCACTATTGGATACTTTGCGTCATGTTCCGTTGACAACACTGAAACCAGCTCAAATTTTTTGCTAACGAAAAATGGTTAGTCAAAATTAGCAAATTTTTAGCAGCACATTAGTCAATTGTGGTTAGCAGAGGTGTGTCATTTTTTTGACTAACGCTAACGCGAGCTAACGTTAGTCGGACATTAGTTTTAGCTCTGGCTTGTGGAAAAGATTGTTAGCATTAGTTTAGCAAAATGATGCTAATGGTTAGCGGACTGGTGCTTTTAAACCCTGCTTTTCGGGTTTTGATTTCTATTGAAAAACTGTAAAGAGTAAAAACGTTTATTTGATGACAACAAACGTTTGGTAGAATTGAATCGATGATCAATTCAACAAGTGCAATGAAAGGTAAGTGCATTTTTATATATTTAAAAAAAATTGTGTGAAGGATTGTGGAAAGTATATATGTATGTGCGTTTGCCTTTTAGTTTGAAACAAGTAGTCATGTCTGTCAGTGTGACACGACCAGGGTTACCGCAACGGTTATACTCATTGGCGAACTTTTTAATTGTTTGGCGTTGTAAAATTTGGTTTTGCACTTTTGTTGATTTATCACTTTCTGACAAAGTTGTGAAAACAAATCTAGTTGAGGTACGAGTACAAAAAACAAATGAAAAAGTCAGTCTGTAGAGTACATAATGTGAAAGAAGAAGAAACAAGTTGGACACGGTCCATAGTTCTCATTTCTTTCGTTAAAAACTTATTGATATGCCTTCCAAATGGTGGGCAAACATTTTTGATTTACCTATTGAGAAGCGGTGGAGTTTTTCCATTTTTTGATCAGAGTTCTTATAGGCATAGAATTTCATTTTAGCTTTCATTTTAGACCGTTTAACCCATAACTCACGAAATATTTTCTTCTTTTGATATTTAATTCGACAAATCTTCGGTTTTGTCCCAAGCAACAATATGCCTTAAAATCAGTGACCGTAACAGTTATAAGTTTAATCATATAAATCACTATTTAGCAGTTATTTTTTGATTTTTATTGAACTGCTCTTCACAAAACAGTTATTATCAATAAAATTTTCAAAAATAAGAAAAGAACAATTATTTTAGATTTTATTTAAATACTCCACATTCAGTACAAACGTAATGACAAATCAATTGCTATTTAGAGTAAATAGATTTTTTTTCCTTTTTTGGTGCGGACAGTTAAATTTGTACATGAAGTAACCTGTGGATTAAAAAAAGGTGGACTTGGACAATTTTTATTTACGTTAAAAAACATTTATGAACTAATATATACAGGGTGCCCGTCGGGAAGGTATACAACTTTGTTTATAATTTTTGATTAAATGAAAGAGAATTTTTCTTATATTGGTAATTGTTTTATTTAATGTAGGCAATTATATATGAAATACAATATCAGATAAATGTCCGCCTCTGTTAGCCTCACAAATGATAGCTCTTTTGAGTACATTTTTCAGTTGTTCTTTGAAGACCTAGCTCATGAGCACGGCGTCGAATTGAGGTTGATGGATTGTTTTGAACACTTTCTTGTAGCAGCAGTTATGTTTTCAGCCGATCTTTCAGTACGTTGGGGTCCATGCTTCGGCCTACTAGCTATGGACCTTCTTTCTTCGAAATCATTACGAGTATCTACACGATAAATAGTGCGTTTTGTTGGCACGTTGTTTCTCCCAAAAGTTTCACGTAATTTTTGTATCGTATAGTAATAGATGATTGGTTTTGATAAAATGTATAACGATTAAAACAAGTTGGTTTATCGAATATATTTCCATAATAAATTTGCTACGCCTCTACTCCACGACTGCCAAATATGAACTATTAAGACTAATGTTTACTAAAATGGTGGCAAAACAAAGTTACCTTCCCGGCGAACACCCTGTACATACATTTCTTAAAAAAAAACAAATCCGAGCAGGCGTTCATCGATTTGAGATATATCAAAAAATGGGGCATAAAAATGAGAGCGTTAATTTTTTTTCCCTTAAAACTTTCAATATATTTCCCAAATCGGTTCAGCCCTTCGCCGATTTGCGATAAATTTAAAAACCTGTGCTTTAATGTGTCCATGGCAAATTTTTCTTAACGGAAAAACCTGTGTTGTGTTATAACGAATATTTAAAAAAAACAAATCGGTGTAAAACCGTATTTTACATCGTTTACCGTTGGCCAATTAACCAAGGAAACTGTCGGTTAACCATTTTTTATATTGGGTGATCAATCTAAAGGTATTTTTTCAAAATAAAAAAAATCAAATCAAATGTGGAATATTTGACGTTCGTTCGAAAGGACATTTTATGCCAATTATTTTTTGAATATACTTTCCTTTAAATGTTGGCCGCAACTACGCTTCAGGGTGTCCATTCTGGGGGTCCAATTTTGGATGACTTGTTCGAGCATTTCGACCGGTATGGCTATAATGACACGCGTAATGTTGGCTTCCAAAACCTGAACCGCAAAAGTAACTGGCCTGACATAAAAAGAACCCGTTTTTTTGGAATTATTATTATTTATTTTTCAACATAATCTTCTTCCAACTCAATACACTTCATCAAACGTTTTTCAAGTTTTTTAATTCCATCCGAAAAATAAGATTTTTCAAGACCTTCAAAATATGCCTCAGTTTCAGCAATAATTTTTTTTTAAATTTGGAAACAAGAGATAATCAGAAGGAGCTAAATCTGGACTATATGGTTGATGCGGAGCAATTTCAAATCGTAATTCGGCCATTTTTTGTTGAGTTAAAAATGCAGTGTGTGAAGGAGCATTATCTTGATGAAAAATAACTTTTTTTTCTAAATGCGGTCGTTTTATCTTGATTTCTTCACTCAACCGATCCAATAATGCACAATAATATTCACTATTTATAGTTTTGTCCTTTCTCAAGATAATCAATAAATATTATACCCCTTGCATCCCAAAATACTGTGACCATTACTTTTCCTGCTGACTTAACAGTTTTCGCCTTCTTGGGACCACTTTTACCAGCTTCTATCCATTGTTTTGACTGTTCTTTGCATTCTGGGATGTAGTGATGGATCCATGTTTCATCAACAGTTATGAATCGGCGCAAGAACTCTATTGGATTGCGCTGATAAATCGCTAAAAGCTCGTCGGAATTGGTCCAACGGACGATTTGTTGGGGCAAAGTCAACAAACGTGGCACCCATCTTGCGGATAGCTTTTTCATATGGGGTTCATCATGTAGAATACTCCAAACTTGTTTTTCGTGTATTTTAACAATATCAGCAAGTTCTCTGAGCTTTATTCGTCTATCTTTAGTCACTTCATTAAATATTTTTCTAATGTTTTCAATAGTAGTAGCAGTTTTCGGTCTTCCAGAGCGTTGTTCATCTTCCGTACTTGAACGACCCATTTTAAATTGTTGAACCCAGCATTTCACGGTGGAGTATCACCATGAACAGAATCCAATTCATCTTTGATTAATTGTGGCGTATAACCTTTCATATAAAAGTGTTTAATTACCGCACGAAACTCTTTATTTTCCATTTTTCAAAAATTATAAAACTTGTTTACTTCAATCACCCGTAACAAAGAAAATAATCTATAAATATTTCGGAAATTTTGACAGATGGCGTATAAAAGATTGCTTTTAAAAAACAAAACAAAAAAGTTGCTAGTAAAACAGAAAATGTGCCAGGCCAGTTAGTTTTGCGGTCACCCTCGTATTTATCAGTCTAGCGGTTTTCGAGTTTTAGCCGCTTGTTGCCCGAACAATACATTTTTATCTATTAAGAATAGCTGACTCGGTAAACATTGTTTTCCTAAAAATATCAATAGTTCATATGATTTTCTTAAATAATTGTGATGTTTGCTGTTTACAACAATATATATAGAGAATAAGCAAGATTAAATGAAAGCCGTACTGTTATTTTTAGAATAAATTAATTTTAACAGTTTTGGAATATATTTATTTTGTAACTTATTGTAGTGCCTCCGTATGAACAATGCTCTAGTTTCCATTCCATTATCCAAACAAGGAGAATGTGGATTGATTGCTTCACATGACCCGTGAATCATATTCGTTGCCACAATACTAATATTAACTAAATCGGAGTCAACATTTAATCTGGTATTCAGTTTCCGAACAGTGCCCAATGTGGTGTTTCTCAAAATATGTGATGGTTAACTGTCAAATTGATCAATGAATTCAGCTTTTGTTTGAACACTCGAGAAGTACCGTCATAGCTATCAGATGAAAATTGCTTCGGTAATACAGGTGTATTTTATGTCGTAATGTCGTAAATACGAATAGGTATTTACGGCAGGCCTGTAATTTTTGGACGTGTGGTTTTCAATCTGGCCACACATTTTTCGCAGCTGGTATTTTTGACTGCTGTCACTTGATGTAAAAATGCAAATAGAAAACGGAATAACGTTGGTGAATGGGCCCAAAACAAGATGGCCACCGATCCTGATTTGTACACGAAAATTGTGTTCAGCAATGAAGCTCACTTTTTGTTGAATGGCTACGTTAATAACCAAAATTGTTGCATTTGGAGTAAAAAAATCCACAACCCATTGTTGAGACGTCGTTACGTCATCGAAAAGTCGCTGTTTGGTGTGCTTTATAGACAGGGAATCACTGGTCCATATTTCTTCAATAGTTTTTAAGCCGGCCATAAAAATACTGTCAATTGGGAACGCTATAGAGCCATGATTTGTGACTTTTTCGAGCCTGAATTGAAGGACTTTGATGTTGACGAAATATAATCATACTCAAAAAAGGTACATTTTACACCGAGGAACCCTTAGTCCCTTGAAGGGAAATTTTTTCCACTTGGGCCGATTTAGCCCATAATCCCAACCAGCTAAGTGCCATTAGCCACCATCATGAAAAATTCCTGGATCCTAGATTGATTCATTTGAACGCAATCGTTATTCAAACGGACACACGGACTGGCAGGGCTTAGATCGTCTTTGAACGACGATTAAATATATATCGGGTGTTCAATATAGAGGTATTTTTTTCAATATAAAAAAAATACAAAAATTTCAAATCAAGTGTGGAATCTTTATTTGTAATTCCAAAGGAAATTGTATGCCATTTATTTTTTAAATATAATTGCCTTTAAATGTTGGCAAATGTATAATGGAAATGAGCGTTCACTGAAAAACGGGAAGATCCGCAGTTTTGACCAAAATTTTGTTAGTGATAAGGGCCGTTTCTGGCCCAACGGCAACGCCAATAAACAAAATTGCCGCATTTGGGCAAAAGAGCATTCGCAAAAATGTATATTTCAATAATCGCTTTCGCAACAAATATATTTCAATAATCGCTTTCGCATTGGCTGTCCCTGAATCCACTTTCGTTACATCCCTAGTTAAATATGGCGATCGACCAGGAATCTTTGACGGAGACTTCTTTCACTGAAAGAAAATTACGCAAATCAAGTCGGCATTGTTTTATGCTCTTCATTTTTCTACAACGATTTCAATGAAGATTGCCCCTACCTAGAATTGAAGACAAGCCTGACACTGGTATTTCTCCCCCACCTAGTATGTAACATTTTTTGTTCTTGTATTTTCCCTTTGCTGAAAGAACTTTTTTTTTCATTTATTTCCTTTTTTTATAAAAAGTGTGAGGTGGAAAAAAAGCTGAATTTTATTAAATTTATTCAATTGTGTCACTATAATAACAAACAATATTTGCTGCTGTTGGTGGTGTTACAAAATACAGAAACAACAACAAAAAAGGACGATCGAAGAAGGCAAGGTCTACTGTATGAGTGTATGTATGTGTGTGCAAGTGTCTCATAAGCACGTACCAGACTATGTGCATATGGCTTGTGTATGGGGCTACGTGTATACTGTAGGTGTAAGGATGTGTACTTATGTGTCGTTAGATGTTGTTGTACTACAAGCCATCGTAAAGCCTGTAATGTAAGTCTATGGGCGGCGTCGTCGGTGGCTTTGTGCGGCTGTTGTGTTTGTAGCTGTAGTACAACACCAGTCTACTTTCAGATTTTATGAACTCAATTTGTTTATGAGCCTTTGGAAACAAACAGCCGTATGTTTTGTTTTTGTTGTTGTTTTGCTCCTTCCTTCTTTATATGTACTATATTCCAATACGGACATACATGTCTGTGGGACTTGAAAGTAATCGAAAGAAACGAAGCTGAGATTTTTAATATTTGGGTGTTGTAGTTTTTTCATAAATAATTCTTAGGCAAATTTGAAAGGAGAAAGCAGTGTTTAAAGTATGACAAAAAAGAAAAATCTTAACTGAAAAATAAAATTAAAGCACGTTTACAATGAACTCTGTAAGTACAACTCATTACGATTTGTATTACCAGGTGATTTCTGGCCTGGCTGAACCTTACATACCTTCCACCGTCCCTACGCAGAGTAAAAAATATCCCTAATCCCAACCTAAACTTCAAAATTACTCTTTATTTGGATTAGTAGCAAAATTTGTTTAAATTTGAGTACCAATATGTCCATACTGACCATTGACTGCCCGTTTTGAACAACATTTAGGATATGTCTTCTTTGTAGGCAATGTGTTGTGTTAGCGATAGGATTAATGGTCAGAAAAATCGTGGTTACAGTCTGTTCACACTCAACTTGAATCGATATCAAATAAATAAAATTAAATGTCAGGTAAAGCAACGAATTTTCTCTATAATATAGGGTGATCCATCTAGAGGTATTTTTTCGAACAAAAAAAGATAAAAGTTCAAGTCCAGTGTGGAATCTTTATTGGTAATTTGAAAGGACATTTTTGGCATTAATTTTTTGAAAATAATTACCTTCAAATGTTGACAACTGTATTATGGAAATGAGCCTTCGGTGAGAAATGAGAAGTTCCTCTGTTTTCGACCAACATTTTGTTCAGTGGTGAGGCCTATTTCTGGCTCAACGGCAAAGTCAATAAACAAAATTGCCGCATTTGGGCTGAAGAGCAACAAGAAGAGGATCAAGAGGTGCCATTATACCCAGAGAAAACCACGGTTTGGTGCGGCCCATAAGGTGGAATCATCGGTTTATATATTTTTTTAAAAAAGACAATGGCCGGAATGTTACCGTGAATGGCGCTCGCTATCGCGCCATGATATCGTACTTTTTGGTACGTGCAATTGAAGCCCGTAATCTTGACGACATTTGGTTTCAACACGACGATGCCACTTGCCATACAACTGCTCAAACAATGTATATGGGCATTTCTCCAGTGTCGAATGCGACATTCGTACGCATTCAAAGTGAAAAAAAACGTATGCCAAAACATTTTTGTATTTTGACAAAAGGGGAAACTTATAGCTCTTGATTAGCACTATAATTGGTGCTAAAGTTGATTTTGGGGAATTGGTCGTTTTCAAGGTAATTGCAAAAAACCACGAGGTTCGCACGCTACAAATAACAGAAGTCACTTTCAAAACAAACTAATCAAACCTGGATTTCAGCGAAACCTGCAGGAATATTTTAATGCGACTAATTTTAAAATGTTATGCATTAATGTATCTTAATAATGTTTTTTTTTATTTTATTCAAAAATATGAGGTAGTTTATTTTTATGTAATTTTAATCAGGTTCGCACGCGACAGGGTCGCATGCGACATTTTGTTCCATCATACTTTTTATGTTATTTTGATTTGGTTATGTTGATTTGCCTACCTCTTCGCTTGGAAAATCTTTTTTAAACAGCTCGTATGATTCAGACACCGTCATTAACATAAAGCGCTTGGCTACTAATTTATCTTCAATTCTAATGATGTCTCTCTTTCCAGAAGCTTGCACACTAACATTATCATTCTGATAAAAATCATTGATGGCATTAACTAGGCTTTCTGACACTGTTCTTCTGGATTTGATTACGTTGTCCTTTTGTTCGATCTGCTTATATTTTTTGACCAGAATGTCAAGAACTTTTAGCCTTTTGTGCATATCCTTTGGCATCGCGTTCTCCACTTTTTTAACCGCTTTCGTCAAGGTCTGTCTACATTTGTAAGGTTCGTTTTGGCTTTGGCGTACGTATGACATTTTATTTTCTAAGATGTTTTGGCGCCTCTCTCGTTGTCGTATGCGGTTATATCTCCGTTTCTCTTGAATAATATCTTTTTTACCTTCAGCCAGTGCTTTACACGTCTTTCTAGCATTCCGCATTATTTCCCTGTTTTTTAATTTATAATTTTGTTTCGTCTTCCTTCATCCTTTCTCTCCACCGTTTGCATTTGCCTTTATTTTTCTCGCCGTCGTTTTTACTCATCTAGATAAAAAAAATTATATTTACACAAACCAGAAAAGGTATTTCAGATTTTTTTTTTCAATATACACATTTTACACTTACGGTGTCGCACGCTACAAACTTTAAATAACCACACAAAGCAAAGCGCTTATTATTTCTCCTCCAAATTTTTTTATTTAATTTGTAGTAAAAATTTCTGTTTGTAACAAATTTTTGATGCAGATTGTTTAAATACATTCGACTCACTGATAAAAAATGTTCTTTTTCGGTGTCGCACGCTACATCGAAATATACGATAAAGCAAATCGAAAATTTACCGTAATTGGCAATCGCATCGTTTCTTTTGCATTTTTCTTATATTCCATAAATATAAACCGAGGATTAAAAGGGGAAATATCAATGCATAATGCATCTCATTAGGATCATTAATCAAAAAAAAAGCAATAGAAAGGTTAAAAACACAACTTTTGCACTTGTTCGACTTTGCATTCGATTATTTCAAAATGTGTTACGAATAAATGTAAAACTTGTTTAAATTAGTTATATTTGATAGATTCCCTATAAAAATATGTTAAAACAGCTTACTTTTATCGACTTTGAATTTTTTAGCTACGGTTGTCATTTCAGGAGAAATGCCCATATATTGAGAGGTCATTTCGAAGAGCAGCTTATTTCACGTTTTGGACCGGTGAGTTGGCCGCCGAGATCGTGTGATATCACACCTTTAGATTTTTTTCGTTAGGGCTACGTAAAGTCCAAAGTCAACGCTGACAAAGCAGCTACGATTCAGGTTTTGGAAGCAAACATTACGCGTGTCATGAAAGCCATACCGGTCGAAATGCTCGAACAAGTCATCCAAAATTGAACCCTCAGAAAGGATGCCCTGAGGCGTATTTACGGGCAACATTTGAAGGAAATTATATTAAAAAAATAAATGGCATACAATTTCCTTTCCAATTAACAATAAAGATTCCACACTTGATTTAAATTTATGTATTTTTTTATTTTGAAAAAATACCTCTAGATGGATCACCCTATACATGGTACTCGTACAATCCATTAGCCGCGCCATAACAAATGGTAAAGTTCTCTGAGGTACCTTGTGGTAGGAATGAATGTTTAATTCTCAGGAATAACTATGATACAAATTGTATCTTTCGTTTTGACGACGCTTCTATAGATTTCATATTATCACCAATCGTCACCGCCACTGTCCTTTCGACATGATCAGGTAATTCCATACGTAGTATACTATTTCCTAAACCAGTACCTATACTGCCGTCCTAAGAAAAAAAATCACAAGCGCCAAAACTCCAAAATTGAGTTAAGGCAGATTCGGAACTGTGAATGAGTTCTGATTTTTGTGTTTAACATAAAAGACCCGTTTTCACCTGTAAAAGACTAAAAAACGTAAAGCAAAATGGTCTCATCAACCACATCTAGCGTTTGTCGTAGTCAAAAAAGCTAAATATCTCAAAACTACTAAAATGGAAATGTGACTTTCTTTCTTAGGAGGGCAGTACGAGTATACCCCTTCCCATTACCCATTACCCTCCAATGAACACATGAAGTATTTAATAAGTCCAGAGAACATCGTATTGTATTCTCATAGAACTCTAAGAACATCCGATCGTTCCATATTTACCCATTCATATTTACTGTCGACGAAAATGCAAAAAAGTTGTGTCATAGAGACAAATACTGTTAAAAAGCTCTGATGTCATGTTGTGGTATTTAAAGGCAATATCTATACACTCACCCCACTGGGTAAGAGAGTGTATATCATTTGCTATGGACAAAAAGTGTAACGCATCGAAAAAAGCATTTAAGACTCTTCATATATTTTGACCAAATCTGTTTCATGACTTTTTAAGTCATTTGGCCATGTCAGTCTGTGTAGGTGGTTCGCTCGATAACTCTCGGAAAGGAACTACTAAACGGTTTTAAACTTTGTACTTTTTAATTTTTTTTAAACTGCCAATGGGATTTAAAATAGGCCATAGCGCAACATAAATTCTGGAATCACCCACACAAATGAACCATTGCGCATACTTTTGGCATTCCTGAAATATCTTTAATCCTATTCATACGATCGAACCCGAAATCAATAGCTCTGATCAGGTCTATAAGCTTAACTTAGTGACAAATAATTGAAATGCTTTAGTGCAGATTAGAACCCTCATAACATGTCAAATGTCACAGTTTCACTGCAGATAAGAACCCACATAACTTGTTTCCTAGTGAATGAAATTCGGTTAAATTGCGAACTCCACAATATTTTCATAATGGCTTTATAAGCGCGTACGAATAGAGTGGGTGACTCAGCCCAGTCTAGTATCTCTAGTGCAAATGCACGTTTCCTCCCACTTTTGGTGTTCGCATTATAAATTTAATACTTTTCGTACGATTCTGCATAATTTTGGTAATTAGCAAATAATATATAAATTAGACTAGATCAGGGATCGGCATCCTATACTAATGCACTTTGCGATTGTATGCGTTATATGAATTCTCGCACTCATCATAAACCGGTGTTGCCAGTAAGATTTCATATGAAAGACCCAATTTAAAAATAAAAATCTCCAATATATCACCACAAATAAATTTCCCAAATTTATTGGGAAAACTGTTTTATTTTATTTATTTTGAAAATAAAAATAGACTTTTAGTCTATTTTATTTTTCTGATGAAATAATATTTTATGTCAAGAAAAATTATTAGAAAAAAATTGTTAAATAATTTCATATTCTTCGTGGAATGTATTATAATGCCTTTGCATATCGTATTTTTTATACGTGACAACGCACGTTGGCACACCAAACATTCTGGTTTGCCAAAATAATTTTCTGAAAATAAAAAATTTAATTCATATTCCCCGTTGAACATACTGATAGGGAAAATTTTAATTTTGTGGCAACACTGTTTTTGAGAAACATGCGACTACACAACCTGCCTTCTTGAATGCTCAAGCGAGACTGATTAATGTTGTTTTATTCTCTACAATGTGTGTGCACATGTACGTCAGCAAAGAGAAAACGAACGGGCGCCGCGCCCTCTCTTTGCCGACTACTGGACTAGATGGACTCTCCTTCTTGCAGTTTTTACACGCACGGTACTATCCGAGCGTATATTGAATCCCACATAACTTTTATATTAATTCATGAATTTCTCTTGGTACTATCCGAGCGTATATTGAATCCCACATAACTTTTATATTAATTCATGAATTTCTCTTGATTTTTTTTTGCAATATGCTTATTTCATCTTTGGAAGAAATGAACATTAAAATTCCATATATTATTGATGGTGCATGTAAGTCGGAAGTCGGATCAATACCTTCAGAAGATAAGTCTACATATTTATAAGTAACGTCTATAGTTTTAGAGTTATGCACAATGAAAAAATTGTTGGTTTTAATTTTCCCCGGTCTTTAATAAGTATTTATAGTGTATCGTCTTAGCATTACCTACAACGTTCTTCTTATTAATTTTACAATAAACATGTTCGAATTTAGAGTAACAATATATATCCTGTCAAAAGTTATTACAGTTTGAGGTTCTTATGTGAAAGAACCATTTTTTTTTTAAAAGGCGGTAGTAATTTTTGTTCTATTGTTTTGTAACGACTCATGTTTAACGTTTCGGAAAGAGACTTGCAGAAAAACATAAACAGAAAACACAGCTTAAGAAAGCCGAAGTTATATTATTCCAAAAAAAAAAATTCAAGAAACCATCATATGATTCCGACATATTTTTACTGTGGATAGCACATTACAAGTTTTATTGTCGCGGCCCTTTTGAAACCACATCGTTCCTCTGCGTCTGTAAAGTCCTACTGTTAAGAAATGATTAGAGAAAGATTCACAAATGATTAGAAATGTAAACGCTTCCTTAAATACACGCTCTTGGATAAACACAAAAACCGTCTGGTGAGCGTAAGCTTTACGAACACCTTACCGTGTCTTCCTGGTTTAATTGGAAAGGTTGAACTTTGTCATAACTAACTGGCCCGGCAGTACCGCATCCGATCTATCCATTTTAAATTGTTTATTGTTTCGGATCGAATCTCTTCAATGGCAACTTGATTTCATGTTTCAACGCTTCAATTGTCTCTGGATGCTCTGCGTAACATTTAACCTTAAAGGCTCCCTATAAAAATAATCCAAAGGGCTCAAATCAAAGTTCTGATGTGGCCAATTTACATCACAATTTGGGATGATTGTTCGATTTTCAAAATTAATGCGTAAAAGTGGCCCGTCTTGTTGAAACCAAATGTCGTCCATGTCATTCTCTTGAATTTTTGGAAACAAAATTTCGTTGAGCACGGCGCGGTAACGCTGACCGTTAACGGTAACGGCGTCTTCTTGCTAATTTTCGAAGAAAAATGACCCAATGATGCCGCCATCCCAAACTCCACACCAAACATTGACTCGTTGGGGATGCATTGGCTTCTCAATAGTCACGCGTGGATTCTCTGAACCCCATATGCGCCAATTTTGCTTATTGACATACCCTCTGAGATAAAAATGAGCTTGATCTGAAAACACGATATTTCCGTTAGATTCTTCATCTCTTGCCAAACAATATTTAGCCCATTGGGCGAAGCTCAAACGTATCGGATGGTGCTTCATAAGTAAATAACAAAATTTAATCTTACCAATAAAACCAGAAATTTGAAAAAATGATCAGTACTTTTTTTACAGCCGACCCATTGGCAAGGTCTTCTCATAAGAACACCTTTTAGAAGGCGTTTTTTAATTCCATTCGATAATTTCTTTCAAAATTAGGCATTCCAAAAGGCCTTATTTGCAATGAAAAAATTTAGCTTAATTATATAGATAAGAGTTTGCCATTATGTTTTAAAAATAATTTTGGGCAAGTGGCAGCCGTGGCTAGCACGAATAAATTCCAGCCGAGAGGCCCAATTTGCAACCACTATTTGCAGCATTTGGGACCGTATGTCAGCAATAAAGCGCCGATTGTTCCTAATCTGAGCTTCAATCGTGTCATGTTTATCTGCGTAGACAAGCGACTTCACATAACCCCACAACAAAAAACGTCCGGCGGTGTTAAATCGCTCGATCTTGAAGGCCACGCCACATGCCCACGACTCAAGATAATGCGTTCACCAAAAGTCTCCTTCAATAAATTGATTGTTTCCTTGGTTGTATGGTATGTAGCAACGTCTTTTTCGAACCAAGAATCCTCCGATTCAGGCACGAAAAAGTCATGACTCTATAGCGTTCCCCCTTGACAGTAACATTATGGCAATCAGGATCGGTGGCCATCTCGTTTCGGGCCCAATCACCACGATTTGCAAAAGTTGTTCCGGAGTATGTCAATTCATTATGAAATGGCAAACCAAAGTGAGCATAAATCAAGTGACAGCTGTCTAAAATACTAACTCCGAAAAAAATTTGGCCAAATTAAAAACCACACGTCTAAAAAAACACCATTTAAAAACCGTTTGACGATGACATACAAAGGTTAGTGCATACCATATCGGAGTAGCAAACAGAAGGTTGTTGATTAGAATTCCAGTCAAAGCAAATCAAAAAATTAATAAAACTGCAAATTAAATTATTTAATATTAATTTTTCAGTTAGCTATTTTTTTAATATTTATTACTCGTATGTGCATTCTGGAAGTCCATTTTCTGCAGGCCTTCTGGGAGACCTTCCAATAGACGAGAGCGAGGAAGGCCTTGCTCTGCAATCTAACCCTGCGCTAATTTAAAATGAGAGTAGAACGCAGCAAACATGCCTCCGAGCATCCTATGAAGGGCTCCTAGCAGGCCTTGCAGGGCCTTTCCTTTTCCCTCTGGGTAATGCTTCTATCACACAAATCCCTTTAATAATCACCCCAATCACTTAATTCGTATGAATCAATTTAATTTGCTTTACATTTATTGATGTTATCCCAACGGACTTTGTTATGTGCTCGAATTAAATGCTCTTAAATATTGTTGGGGGATCTTTTTTGTTGCTGGCTTTTGTGTTGTTTATGACACATCCTATTTATTTTCTCTCTCCTTTAAATGATTTAACAATATGTTACCTCTTTATTTTATGACGCACTTCCGTTCATACACACACATATGGACATTCACATATACCCACACGAGCAGAGTCTGTACGTCCGTCCGGCGTTCATAACCGACCATTCACAAACAATTTACTGAGATTTTTATGAAGTGTTGCCTGTCACAGACATTTTATTAGAGCTATTAATTTTGAGAGAAATTGACGTTGGACACTTTTCACAACTGAAAGAGGACGACAGCAAACGAAAAAAAAGAACAAGCTAGAAACATTTTCGGTAGAATTAGGACGACCAGAGTGTACTCTACCCAAGAATAGTGGGGTTCATTCCAGTCGATTGGCATAAGTCAATTGATTGACATATAAAATAACAATTGCTTTATTTATGATGCGGGTTTCCGAGTCCCAATGTCAGCCAACCATATATTTGTATTTGAAGTAGAATTTGCTTAAATTTGAGTACCAAAATATATGTGTAATAAAACCTATTATTGACTATAATGTCCGTTAGTTTAGGTTTCAAGGGTCTGTGGGTAAGAAAATCAATCGCTAAGAAATTATTCAAATATATGCATATTTGTATTTTTACAAAATTTGATAAAATGTTGAATGCAAGCTCGAGGTCTGTATTTTTTGTATATTTATTTATTTATAATTTTCAATATTTTGATCTTCATCGAAGATTATCTTTAGGAATCGAGCTAACACTAGGAAAAAGACACACACTTTGCTGCTGAACTGATGTCGAAAAACATAAATAAATAAATATCTAAAAAATACTCGTACTGGCCTCGAGCTTTAGTTCCATATTTCAAAAACAGTTATACAAAAGCCGAATAAAAAAACCCAAAAATCAACGGCTTTACAAAATCTATTTAGTTTCAGAATTAAAGGTTTCTCACTATCACTGATAGTTTGTTTTAACCTTAGGGCTAAGGTCCGTAGATCTTAGGCTTACTCACAGTCTTTCCTAAAATCTTTAAATGTTGCTTGCCTAGTCCATAAGAGCTGTCTCTATTATTTATAAGCCTGACTTATAATCCTAGCCAAATCTTCAAAATAAATCCATACCTAGATTCAAAATGATATTCGCACAAAATATGTTCACTTTTACTTAATGTAAACATAGTTTGTCTTGACCTTTATTTTTGACCTTGAGGTCCTAATTTTTTGTTCCTCTAGACTAGTGCGAAGTCATTGGGTGCCATGTCAGGGCTGTACGGCAGTTGACTCATCAATTCGACGTTTTGGTCGGTCAAAAAGGCGCTTGTTTGAGCCGATGTGTGAGAGCTCGTATTGTTATAACGTTCGTTTTTAGAATTTCTCCGAAGACTTCAGGCAAACAAATTGGCCGTCCTACGTTGCTTAAGATCACTCAGAATTGCTCAAGCTGAACAGTCGCCACATGACCAGTTTTGCCGAAGAACAGGCGACCATTTGCTTCGAAGTGCTTCTTTCACGAACAACTTTGGTTGGATTTGGCTCGTCTTCAAAGACCCACACGATCGATTGCTGTTTTGTTTCGCGCTCATCCATGATTCGTCACCTGTGACGATCTTATAAACGTCGTTTGAAGCACCGCGATGGTATTTCTTCAAAATTTCTTTGCACCAATCGGCACGATCCTTTTTTTTTGAGCGATTGTCAAATTGTGCGGGATCCAACGAGAACAAACCTATTTAACAGCCAGGTGTTCATGGAATATCGACTGTATGCTGGTGGAAGAAATGCCCAAGGATGCCTCTATCTCAGGGTATGTCACATGATGATCTTGCATTATTCTCAGGCACAACGGCCGTTTTTGGACGACCTTTACCACCTTCGTCTTTGAGCGAGCGTCGGCCTCGATTGAATTCAATTAACCAGTTTTTCACAGTGCTATAGGATGGTGCTTCATCGCCATACAAAGTTTTAATTCAAATTGATAAATCACGTCGAAAGTTGTGAAAAATGATCGCACGAAAATGTTCACGAGTTAATTCCATTTTTTTTGCCAAATTGATTTTTTCAAGTCACTGCAAACAACACAAATGATAGTCGTATGTCAAAACGTTCTGAGTATTTTTATGCTAAAAAAATGTCAAACTTTCCAGTGAAAATGTCAGATGGCGCCAGGCAATACTAAGTGTTAGGCATTACGTCTAAAAATAATTTTATGCAAGTGGTCGCTACGGCTGGCTCGAATAAATTCCAGCCGAGAGGCCCAATTTCGACCACTTTTTGCAGCATTTGGGCCCGCCTGTCAGTAATAACGTGTCGACTATTCTCTTTCAAGGCGTCAGTCGTGTCGGGCTTATTTGCGTAGACAAGCGACTTCACATAGCCCCTCAAAAAATAGTCCAGCAGTTTCAAATCGCACTATCTTGGAGGCCACGCCACAGGCCCACGACGCAAGATAATGCGGTCACCAAATGTTTCCCTCAATAAATTGACTTTTCGTTGGCTAAATGGCATGTAGCGCCGTCTTGTTGGAGCCAAAGGTCGTCCACATCAACATCCACCAATTCAGGCATGAAAAAGTCGTTAATCATGGTTCTATAGCGTTCCCCATTGACTGTAGCATTATAGGCGGCTTAATTTTTGAAGAAATATAGAGCAATGATGCCCTCTTCCCATAGAGCAAACCAAGCAACAACAATGGCTTGTGGAATTTCATTACTCTGAATGCGACGATTTTGGTTATTAACGTACCCATTAAAACAAAAGTGAGCTTTATCGCTGAACAAAATTTTCTTGTAACAATCAGGATCGGTGGTCATCTGGTTTTAGGCTCATTCACTACTTGCACGAGAAGGATTTTGTAAGCCCGCAAACCAAGATCCTCCCGGAAAATCGTCCATAAAGTAGATGGACACAGCTCCAACTCTATTGCTGCGCGCGATGGCGGATGGACTCATTCGGGTCTCCTTCTGCTCCGCAGCAGCAATAGCGGCTTCGGTGCGCAGTATACGGTGCCTCTGAGGATGCGCATTATCCACTAGAGCAAACGCTTAAACCGAGCAATTATTTTGGTAATAAATTTTCACGATTTGCAAACGTTGTTCCGAAGTAAGTATATTTTCTATGAAATGGCAAGCCAAACTGAGCATTAATCAAGTGACAGCTGTCAAAAAGATCAGCTCCGAAAAAAGTGTGGCCACACACGTCTAAAAAACACTCTTACTCTGATAGATTAAGATTTTTTTTAATTAAACTTTTCTATTTCGGAATTTTACATAGTTTTGGCTATGGATTAGTGTAAGGGTTAAGGACTTAAACAATTTGTCTGTGCCATCAAGCTGTAGGTCCAGGTCGATGTTTTTTTGATCGCCTTAATCAAGGTTCTTAAATCGAAATCCCGATATTGCGTTATTCTTCGGAATCCAGAAATTTGTTAGGATATCGTGATTTTTACAGATATTTTGTGGCATTTCATAATAAATAATAATAACAAGAAAAAGAGTTTCAGATGGTTTGTACAACTTACATAAACGCAGTTTATGTAAACCCACACGCAGTTTAAAAAAAATTGGATGAAAGGGGCGTGGCTAGATTTTATATTTTCCGTAATATAGTTAATCTAACATCATTATACATAATCACTCACTTTCACTTTCATTATCTAAAGCTTACCGGTATTAATGAAATTTCTTCGAAGGACGTTTTTGTGGGAGGTTCTAGAATTGGGCGTGGCATCCACTTTTTTCTTTTGCCCATACAAAAATAAAATAAATATATAGTGCGGATTCAGTTCAGTGGGTTTTAGTCTATGCTAGGATAGTGTCATTTAAGATTAAGAGGTACAACATGGGCTAAGACTCCAATTTTTATCAGCTGGTGGATTTTTGATTTTCTAATTAATTTTTTAATGGAATCGCATGGGTTCAGTGGAATCGCATTATTATGGGAAAGATTGCGAACTGGTGTATTTGGACGAGAGTTATCTGAAAAGGGAGTGTTAACCACTGTCTTCGCACAAGGAGACATGTAAAAGGAACAGGGTCATTTGTGTGGTATAAACTAGGGGCTTGGCTAGGAATCGAATTATTTCTCACCAAGTTAACCTATAACTCTGCCCAAAAGTACTAATTCTTTAAGAGATTGAACAGAAATCATTGAGAATATTACAAGAATACCAAAAGTTAGCGGCAAGGTGCATTTTTATGGGAGGTACTAAAATAAGTAGTGTCAACCACTTTTTTCGTATGCGAGTATAAAGTCTTATTTGAAGTAGGGTGGGCGATTTAACATTTTAAATTTGAATGGACAGTAAATTTCTGGTTTTATTTAAAAGGATAAACTTTGTTATTTAATAATGGAACACAATATCCGTCATATGACTACCGCAACTGGCTCGGTAGTTCCACATCCGATCATCCCAATTTGTCAGTACATTTTCAATTGTTTGTGGTCGAATCTCTAGAATGGCAATTGTTGATTTCAGGTTTCGTCGCTTCAATTGTCTTTGGATGCTTAGCGTAACATTTATCCTTAATAGCTCCTTACAGAAAATAATCCAAAAGGCTTAAACACAGCTCCGAGGCGGCCAATTGACATGCAAATTTTGGATCATTTTCAAATTTTCAAAAACTGTGCGTAAAAAATCGATGGTTGCGTTGGCTGTGTGATATGTGGCCCCTTCTTGTTGAAATCAAATGTCGTCCATGCCATTCTCTTGAATTTTTGCAAACAAAAATTGGTTGAGCATGGCTCGGTAACGCTCACCGTTGATGGTAACGGCAGCTCCTTCTTAATTGTTTAAGAAAAATTTGCCCATTGATGCCACCTGCCCAAAATCGACTGCAGACAGTTACTCGTTGTGGATGCATTGGCTTCCCAATAATCACGTGTAGATTTTTTAAACCCCATTTGCAACAATTTTGCTTATTGACACATCCACCGAGATGAAAATGAGCTCCATCCAAAGCATGATTTCTCGGTAAAAGTCTTCATCTCCTGCCAAACAATTTTCAGCCAACTGTGCAAATGGTGTTACATTATATAATGACAAACTTCAAACTTTCCAATAAAACCACAAATTTGAAAAATGATCAAAACTTTTTTTTTCAGCAGATTCAAATTTAAAATTTTAAATGCCCACACTCTATTACAGGGAGTACAATTTAAGTGAGTTCAATGAACTAGTTGACAAGTTATGTGGGTTTTAATATCACTTGAACAGACAGGGCCATTTGAGTGGGAAGGCTCATTCTTATATCCATAATTATTTTTTGAAAAATATTACGACGTGTGAATTTTAAAAACGGTGGGTTGCTCTTTTCGTGAGTTACCGTGCAAACCAGCCGCATAAACGGACATGAAACGGATTTTTTTATGGAGTTCAAATGTATGTGTAGTGCAAATGTAACATTTTAAGAATGAAATAAGATTTTGGTCATATGACCACCACGAGCCCGTGTAAGCGTTCTATTCTTTGGACCCAATTTTCAATCAATCGTGCACACATTTTGACCGGAACGTTGGCAATTTTGCGTTGGATGTTGTGCTGAGCTCGTCTAAAGTTGTTGGCTTGTTGGCATAGACCAATAACTTGATGTGACCCCATAGAAATAAATCCAAAGGCTTTAAATCGCATGAACGAGGTGGCCATTCGACCGGACCATTTTTGTACCATTCACCATACAATGGAGGGTATATTAGTTTTGTCATTCTGTCTGTAACACGTTAAAATAATCATCGGAGACCCAACAAAGTATATATATTCTTGATCCTCGTAAATTTCTAAGACGATCTAGCCATGTTCGGCTGTCCGTCTGACCGTCTGTTGAAAACAAGATAGAGCCTGCATGAAAACAGCTAGGGAGCTGAAATGTGTAGTTAACCTAGCATGGTTGGTATTGAAAATGTGCTATATAGCTCTACGGGAAGTTGGTGTTGGAGACCCTCAATCGACACTACCTCATAAAAATTAGTTTTTTATTTGGAAATATCCGTCCAGTTTCTTGAACAAAATCACTGAAATTTTGCAACTAATAATCACTATATAGGCGCAATCATCTATGTAAAAATGTTTTAGATTGGGCCACCATTTCTTGTACCGCCCATACAAACGGCCTTATGGGCCTTGAGAAATATTATGACCTATTGAAATGAAATTTTACACATCAAGATTTCTATATACAACACACTTCTACGCTGAATTCGGTTGAGATCGGAAAAGTCCTACTGGTACCTCCCACACTAACGGTCTCATGGGCCTTAAAAATTATATGACAATAACTCACCACACACTTGACCTATCGAGACAAAATTTTCGGCATAAAGATTAATATATAGAACAGACTTTTGCGCTATTTTTGGCTAAGATCGAAAAGGCCCTACTGGTACCTCCCACACAAACGGTCTCATGGGCCTTGAAAAATAATATGACAATAACTCACTACAAACTTGACCTATCGAAGTGAAATTTTCTATATAAAGATTTTTATATAGAACATACATTTGCGCCAGGTTCTGTTGAGACCGGAAAAGTCCTACTGATACATCCCATACAAACGGTCTTAGAAATACTATGACGATAACTCACCACAAACTTGACCTATCGATATGAAATTTTCCACATAAAGATTTATATATAGAACACACCAAAGTGAGCTGATTTTGGGTAGCCTCTCTTGATACCTCCCATACAAACGGTCTTAAGGGCCTTGGGAAATAATATGATGATAGCTCATCACTAACTTGACCTATCTAAATTTTACACATAAACATTTATAGCGCACACTTCTGTGCGGCCTGGGTAGGCCTATCCGGTATCTCCCCTACAATCGGTCTTATGGGCCTTGAGAAATAATATGACAATAACTCACCACAAACTTGACCTATCAAAATGAAATTTTACGCATACAAATTTCTATATAGAAATTATTTGGGAATCTGGTGGAGGGTATCCAAAGTTCGGCACAGCCAAACTTAAAATTTTTTTACTTGTTCTAGTTAACACTTTCACCGAATTTGCCTTTCAGTAAATCGATTGTAAAGCGTGCTGTGTGGCCAGTGGCAACGTCTTGGTGAAGCCACATATCGACGATTTCAAGTTCATCCAATTCTGGCCGAAAATTTAACATCGCACGATAGCGCTCTCCATTGACGGTAACATGACGATTGTTTTCATCGACGAAAACATACGCCCAATCACATCGCCGGCATGAAAACCACACCACCCAGTAACTTTTGCTAATGCAATTGTGCCCCTTGAAGCACATGAAGGTTTGTTGCTGTCCAATAACGCATATTTTGTTTATTTACAAAACCACTCAGCCAGAAATGAGCTTCACCGCTGAAGATGATTTTGCGATGAAATTCTTGATTTTCGTAAAACTTTGCCAGAGCCGCCGACTTAGAATTTTGGTAGTAAACATTGCTCGTAAGTAAACTTAACCATAATGAAAATGTTGACTTCGACTAACGTTTTGACACTAAAAGATCACTAAAAATGTTAGAGGATGCGTTGACATCAAGATACGATATTGTTATGTCCCTATTGGGACATGTTATTATGAAATTCAACCTTTTGGTCCGAGTCTGACTTCCGCTTAGACTCCGACCAAATTTCCGAAACTCCGACTACATAGCCTTGTAAAGAGCATTGGAGCATAAGTGGGTGATGTTACGCCAATATAAGATTTTTTTTATTTTAGCTAAAGTATGGAACCATCATTATTAAATCTTATATCTTGATCCAAACTTTCTTATAGACTGATTACCTAATATCATTATTAGACAAAAGAGCGTATCATTTAGACATTTAATGGTTCTCTGACAGGCTATTAATAGAAATAACAACTATGACATAGTCCATGATGACGGGTATAATTATACCCGACCAAACATAATTTGTCTCTTTACTAAAGGTACTATTACCAATTTAAATTGAAACGTCTTTCCGTTTGAAACGCTAAAACGCTTTAAAACCCCGAAGTAGCCATACAACTTCGGAATCCTACTTTGTGTCGTATGGATGAATGAAACTATTTTTTTAACTAACTGTATGCGGTATTTTTTAATCGAGTTCCCAAAATTTGTGAACTCGTGGATTTCTCTATAACGTCATTTAAATGTTAAATCTTTTTTGTCTAGCAATCTGTATTTCAAAATTCATATTCATTCTATGCGTTGAAAATTAAATTCGTCTTAAAGGGTGGAACTATGTCCTTTTTAATGAGGAAGTTATTTCTATTTCCCGAAATCATGATAAAAGCAGTGTGCAGCCACGAAAATCAAAGTCACTTTGCCATTTTGTCAAAAACTTGTCTTCTATTTAAATATAGAAGCAAGAGGTATTGAGCCGGTTAATCCCTGTTCAATGTGTAAAAGCAACAGACCGAAATAAAATAAACAAGCCAAACAAACGAAAAAGTTGTTTCAAGAATGACCTTTAGCGAGATCGGTTATTATTAGTTTATAGTATTTTTTAAATAACTTTTTTTATATACTGAGCAGAAAATAGCCGAAATGATTTTTTTAAACCATGTGTCTGGTTAAATTTTTCATGGTAAATGTTCGATAACGAAGACAAAATAACTTTATATAAGGTCAAATGAACATACAAAATAGTTGAGTTAACATTATATAAGGTTGGGTTATGTGCGACATAAACTAAAATGTACAGCTCATTCGGCTCTGTTGTATCGAAGATCTGATCAGCTTTATGTTATACGAATTTCAGAATTAATTACACGAAGTTGCAACGATTGCGACTGTCTTATCCCCCCATTCTTTTTTCTTTCTTCCTCTGAACGTGTGTGTAATTGTGAGAAAGATCATAAGAAAATTTATCTCGCTCTTTTAAAAAAAAAACACCACCAAATGCAAATGCTAGCTTCACTGCTTGTTGAGCTGTAAAGAAGTTTCAGTTAAGGGCCAATTAGTCTTGACAGTTGACGGTAGGCAATCAGCTATTTCAGTTAGGGTTGCAATTTTGCATGTGTTAGAGGGAGATAACTACAGTTTCACGGTTGACGACGGTAGACTTCTGCAGGTTGCAGAATCAACCGTCCACCGTCAACCGGTTGACGGTAGGCAATCAGCTATTTCAGTTAGGGGTTGCATATGTTAGAGGGAGATAGCTACAGTTTGACGGTTGACGACAGTAGACTTCTGCAGGTTGCAGAATCAACCGTCAACCGTCAAGACTAATTGGGCCTTTAGTCGTAAATATTTGATAAGTGCTGGTGTAGGAATCTTCGGAAATAAAATAAAATATAAACTAGTGAAAAATTAAATTTTTAGTGACTTTAATAGTTAGTGTAGTAGTTAGTTTAATATTAAAAATTGTTACAGTAGCTATATTTCTGGTTAAAAGAGGTAACCAATAATTAGTTAACTCTGCAATAATAAATATATCTATAACAATCTTCATAGTTAATGGTATTAACAATTTCATTGTTTAATTGTACATTTATTGTTTCAATAAATTTACTATGAAAATTTAATATTAACAATTTTCATGGTTAAAACTATGCATTGTTAAAACAATAATAATTATTTTAAAAATAACAATTTTATTGGTTGAAAAACTCAACAATGCATTGTTAGAACAACAATTATTATTTTAAAATTAACAGTTTTCATGGTTAAAAATTCAACCATAGAATAGTTAAATTAACTATTATTTATTTATCTCGCTCTTTTAATGATTATTTATGGTTAAATTAACTTTATATAAGGTTATTTTTCTTCTCAGTGTATAAATTCCAAGCTTTTATATTAAACGGTTCAAAATGCATAGAGTAGTTAAGATCTTGTACACACAGAACTTTCTACAGTTTTTTTTTTAAAGTTAAGTTATCGCCTTAGGCCATATTATTAAGCAACTTAATAATTATTTTTATTTTCCTCAAGTGCAATTGTCTTTGCCATTTAGTTTTGTTGTTCAATTATTGCCATTTCGTTAGAATTTCTAATCCCGTATTTTTCGATTAATTATCCCGGCATTTGGAATTCATTTTATCTCAAAATACCGGAATTTCGATCTTTGGGATTGGCTAGAAAATTGTACGACGACAAATATTGAATTTACTTTACGCATATTTCGAGGTGTTGCACATGGAATGCCAAATTTAGAATACACTGTAGAGGCTAAATATTTGTGGCACCGAACCAGCTCTCTCTGTGTACGAAAGTTGTTGGTACACCCTCTTTTCATTTTCGCATAGCCTTTTATGGTGTTACAATCGACACATTAAACCTACAATACCCAGTTTTTTGCCATTTGCTGCAGGTTAAAAACAAGACCGGAAAAAACATCAATGCCTTTTATGCTTCGTTCTGAATGAAGAAGTGGGGGGGGGGGGAGGTTGTGATACACTTACAAGCCTTGAGTCATACGGGGAGATTTCATACAAGAGGAACACCATTACATGTAGCCAACAGTCAGACAAACATATACGGCTGGCACTTTAACACAAACACACACACACATAGACACATCTGAAGGTATCCCAAGCATGGTCAGGTCAGGATGACAGTATTCAGCACCAGCTACAACAACAACAACAAGAATACTATATATTAAGCTTATCATGAGTTAAATTGTTTAGAATGATGCTTATGAGCTTATACAGTTATGAGCTTAGAACTGGACAGACTCGTACACCGACATGCCGAGGTATGACGTGTCCAGGGATGTGAAAATGAGGTTGCCGTGATAAGTTAAGGACCAGCACATGCTAGGACAATGAATGTGTGAACAAAGTGAATTTTTGTATAAAGGAAAGGATGGGTTTTTAACGAGGCCAGTAAAAGAGAACGAATGAAGAGTAACAAGTGATAAGAGCCTAAATTATCATATCATACCAGATAAAACTGATAGGAGATAAAACATATGCGGTTTACAAAATCATATTAACTCTGAATTTATTTTGAGCTATACATGTGCTATTGCTTGTAATGGCCGTGTTCTATAGGCAACTCGCCTAGGACGTCGCCAATGCGATAACTTTAAACCAAAGTAAAAGAATAGCATATGGTTTTGTTTACAGAAGGCTATGGACAATTTGCGTTTGTTTTAAAAAATTAAAATTTGTGGAAAGACAGTTATTCAATTATAGCATTAAGTCAGTTGAAGCGAGCTCGAATTACTCGCTTATACGAGGATTGCTATTTATATTTCGGGTCCTGACAATTCTTGTGTTCCCAGATGTAAGCTGGAACTTCGATTGCAAACTTTGACATTATTAGCATAACTTCACTCAGAACGTTTTGTCAGTTGAGGGCGAATTGTTTTGTTTCCAGTCTTTCCATCTCAGTCAAAAAAATCGAATTATCCCGTGAACATTTTCGTGCGATGATTCTTTAGGATTTTCGGCGTGGGTTATCGAGACATGAGTGTTTAAATCAACTTGTTTCGACTTTTGGCGATGAAGCACCATCAAAAACCACTGTTAATTGCTGGTACCAAGAGTTCAGTCTCGGACGCCACTCGCTCCAGGATGAATTTCGTGAAGGACGTCTAACTTTGGTCACTTTGCCAGAAACCATCGATACTGTCCGTGAACTGATTAAGCAAGACCAACATATGACATACCATGAAATGTTGGCATCCTTGGCCATTAGTATGCGAAGCAGCAACAAGATATTACATGTCCATTTGGCCGTGAAAAAAATTATTCTCGTTGGATCCCACATAATTTCACGAATACTCAAAGAAAGGCTTGTATAATTTTGGTGCAAAGAGATGTTGAAAAAATATTACTGCGGTAGCTCAAAGGCAGTGCATAACATTGTCACAGGTGACGAGTCACGGATCTATGCATATTAACCCGAAACAAAACAGCAATCGACCGTATGGGTCTTTTAAGACGGGCCAAATTCAATAAAAGTTGTTCGTGATAGAAGTACATCAAATCAAATGATTGCGTTTTTTCGGTATAACCGGCCATGTTGCCACAGTGCCTTTACTGCGACGTAGGATGGCCAATTCTGAGTGGTATACAACCATCTGTTTGCCAACAGTGTTCGAAGAAATAAGGAGAGATAATGAGAGAAGACGTATCATTTTGCATCATAACAATGCGAGCCCTCATACGAGTAAATCAGCTGAAACGATGAGCTATTTGACTACTCAAGATGCCGAATTGATGGACCATCCACCGTACAGCCCTGAATCGGCACCCAATAGCTTCTGCTTATTCCCTAGAATCAAGAATAAAAAGCATGATCAACGTTTTTCATCTCCCGAAGCAGCTTTTCAGCGCTCAAAACCCATGTTTTGGTGGTGTCTCAATCGATAAATTATAAATTATTGTGTTTTTATTGCCGGACCCGAAATATAAATAGTAACCCTCGGAATATTTCTTGAATAACTTTTCTTCTACAAATCAAAAATTGTTAAATCGAACGGTTTATGATGCTTACGGGCAATCAGTTCTTGTAAATAAAGAAATTTTAAAAAAAAAACCTCGTAAAATTAAAAATTTATCGCCTAAGCGACTTATTTCTCGTAGCAATAGAACGCTGGTAGCAATAGAACACGCCTAATGTATTTCATTATTTAATATACCGCCTCGGCTTTGCTAGCTGTGTTTCTAACGGTCGCGCAAATTGTTGATGACTCTTGGCTCAATATATGTAGAGTTATTCCGACAGTAGCATCTCGAAAGCTTGTTTCATGACCGTGCCTTTAACTAGGGGTGACCAGTTCCGTGGTGTATGGGTCGCAAACTGTTAGTAGCTCGGCTACGAAGTCTGACCGGAGACTAAAGTCTGGTACCATTGGTAGTCAGGAGCCCCCAGAACTGTTGTTCTGGCTAGCAGATGCGGCCCTTCGGGGAGTATCGTGGTAGCTGTGGTTTAAACCCAAATCGCGGGGAGACCTTCGGCTCGGTGTGGATTTGCATTGCAACCGAGTGCTGTGACCCATAGAACAGCAGAGGTTTTAGATAGGCCTCGGCCCCTGACCAAGGGGGAAGTTGTGTACATATAGCACGCGGCGAGTTGGTACCGGCGAGATTGGCCTTAAGAGGCGCTGGTCGTCGCTTGGTAATTGCTCCACTTGCGATGGCGCACCATGGTTGAAGCTGTCACAGTGAGAATCATGTTAAATACTCGGACGCTGTCGCGATTTCGATGAAGGTCGTTCGCTTGTAAGTTGGCTTGTAAATTTAGTACTAGACGTAGACTTAGGCAAAAAAAAATTAAGTCGACTCTTCATTCTGGCAACCAATAAATGATGCCGTCAGATGGCTCTGTTGCCAAATATTTGCTTCACATCTTCGAACTTTCCGGCGCCTGTTCATTATGCGGCACAGTATTGTTGGAACGCCTGCTCACTTATACTCGTATCCATGTTGTCTGGCTTTGATCATAGAAAGTCGGTTTGTTGCCGATTTAAAAAAAAAAAACAATTAAAAACATCGTTAAGTTCGGCCAGACGGAATTCAATATACACTCCAAAGCTGAGCAAATACTCCAAAAAGTGTACATTTTCCTTTAGTCTCCTAAACTTTTGCCTATTTAGTATCCCAAGCAGAATCTGCCTATGAATCTCCATACATTAATTGCAGGATCCACTGTTGTTGTTGTTGTAACAATAATATTTTTTTTGAAGTCATGCTCGTCTATAGAGGATCTGCTTCGATATCCAGGTGAAGGAAAAACGCCATTTTACCTAGGTGCGTCCAAAGAGACCTGGGGGTTAACTGATTGGGCTTAGCCAGACAATTGAAGAGGTGCAGCATATCATGTGGTCATTGATGGCTGGCGGGACAAACGTCCGGAACATTAGCATTAATTCGCACACAATACGAATTGAGGCGGCTGCACCAACCAAATCTCATCTGAGCCAGAACACTCTCGTCTGCCGAGGTAGTGTCTTTTCCCTCTGGTAAAATCTTCGGGGAATGTTTCCCTAGCACTACATTCATCCATTGGCGTGAATGTCGTTCACACCTGCCTCATATATTCGATGATCTAACGGCTCTCTCTCTTGTACCGCTGAACCTCTCGCTCTGGATCATGAAGATCGTACATGATCTGCTGGCCAGAGGCATCCTGTCCTAAGGATGGTGGTTCAGATGACTCTGCGAAAACATCCTAGCAGGTATTGCTTAGACAGCAGGAAATTGTGTCTGCGCACGGTAAGGACCTGCGTCCTCATCATGTAGATGGTCATCAGAAGACATAAGAAGACACCCCTGTTGTTGTTCTCGGGGCGGCATTGTGACAAGTCTTTTCTGTCTGCTGTGACTTCATTGGCGTGAATGTCGTTCAGACCTGCCTCATATATTCGATGATCTAAAGGCTCTCTCTCTTGTACCGCTGAACTCTCGCTCTGGATCATGAGATCTTACCTGATCTGCCTGGCCAGAGGCATCCTGTCCTTAGGATGGTGGTTCGGAATGACTACTGCGAAGACATCCTAGCAGGTATTGCTTAGACAGCAGGAAATTGTGTCTGCGCACGGTAAGGACCTGCGTCTCATCATGTAGATGGTCCTCAGAAGACATAAGAAAGACACCCTGTTGTTGTTCTCAGGGCGGCATTGTGAAAAGTCTGAATTTTCTGTCACTACGTTTGTACTCACTTTCGCCGACCACCCGGTGCTACGTAATCGCTTTCGACCGACCTATTGCATTGTAAATGGTCAACAAGGTTTCTTTGTCGGCTCTTCAAGTACTGCCGGCAAGTGACTTAAGGACCTTGTTCCTACTTTTAAGTTTATCGCAGATAGCTGTAGCATGTTAAGAGGGTCAAATTAGGCTGTCCAATGTAACCCCAAAGATTTTTGGGTAGTTTGTAGTCGGGATGTTGACGTCATCGACTTTCACATTGAGTGACAACCGCACCTCTGCGGTCCAAGCAGTAAACAGTGTGGCTTATGATTTGAAGGCGGATATTTTCACATTCCTCGTAGTGAAAAAACGTGCTAAGTCAGTGAGGTAACAGTTGATTTTCTCGCATATGTCAAACACTTTAGGTCCCGACGCCAGAATTGTGCAATCTTCCGCGTACGACACAATTTCAACGCCGTCTAGTGGTCCAGGAATTTTAGAGAGGTAGAGGTTAATAAGAGTCGGAGATATCACCCTACCCTGGGGAACACCCAAACCTGGTGGTGCAGTAGGTTTAGAGAGGTAGAGGTTAAACAGAGCCGGGGATATCACTCCACCCTGGGGAACTCCCTGTTAAACTCTGCGGGGCTTCGACTTCCTGTCTCTAAATTTTACATATGACATGTAGTTTACGACCCAACGTTTCAAACTGGGCGGAAGGGTCGTTTTTGCAATGTCCTCAAACAGAGTGGCATGACTGACTGTGTCGAAGGCTTTTGTAAGGTTATGGGACACGAGGACCGCCCTGTCATTAGGATTGTTCTGGTTAAGGCCGCGACTTATACGTGTGGTGATGGCTTGTATAGCAGCTGATGTGTCGTGCTGCTTGCGAAACCCATGCTGATGATCAGCACAAGGAAGGTGTTCGATCAGGATGGGGAGGAGCAGTGCCTCAAGCGTGTTTGCTACTGGCGAAAGCAAGGAGATCGGCCTGTACGATTCTCCTGTGTTTGCGCCTTTGTCTAGCTTCAGTAGCAGTACCACTCTGCCCTTTTTCCAGTCATCGGGAACTATGTGAGTGGCTAACGACAGATTGAGTACTTTGGGCATGTACTCTACTTCCGGGGTATCCAAGTGCTTCAAAATCGGCATTGAGATTCCGTCCTGGCCCAGCGATTTTGATGACTTTGCGCTGCGGATGACATGGGCAACTTCGCCAACAATAAATTGTGGGGGTGCCTCTTAGACGCGGAGAGCTTGTACAAGACGCAATACTCTCCTTTTCGCCTTATCGCTCTCTGGATGCTTAATAAAAAGTCGGTTGCAAAAATTCGTGCAACGCTTCGGATCTGCCTCCGAACGTGATGGCTGTCCGATCATCCTACCTTTCAGGGTTTGAGAGCAATTTGGCCGTTGTCCAAAACTTACCATTTCCGGAACTTAAGTTGCACTGCTTTAAGTGATCTAGATATTTGTTTCGTATATATTCGCTGACCACCCTACTGATTTCAGAGTTGAGATCCTTAATTCTAGGTTCAGCAGGTTGAAGCGACGAATGTCATCACGCTCATCTGCGAGTTCCGCTGCCTTTTTCTGGGAAATTAAGTAGTATTTCGGGTATTCGACCACCAAGAACATGGTGAGCGGCTAGTACGTTGATGATAGCCCGGAAATTCAAATGAATTCTGAAGTCTTGTTTAAATGTGATAAAAAAATATATACTCTTTGAAAACAGGACGAAAAGGGTCAGTTTATCTTGAAGATATTCATATTTTTTTATACGATCGAGCATATTTGAAATTTCATTAAGAAAAGGAAACGCCCCAACTGAAATTAATTGGATTTTTTTTTCATTTTTTCAAGAACAGAACGATAAGGACACTGCAATCTTTGAGATAGGATGTTTAGATATTCTACGAAAACAAACTCCCTACGGTTCTATTTAAGACATCCCATCACAAAAATTCGGCAAAACTAAGGAATTTACTACTAATTTTTCACTTACCAGTACGAGTATTTCATATGATATAGCGTTACAAAATAAAAATGTCCTTGCCTTATAAAAACTAACTCAGTCCTTTGAGAGCCGCCCTTTTGGGAATATACTATAATCTGCGAAATCTTTCATTTCTAGCAGAAATTATTCACCCCCCAGAAAGTCCGAACTTTGTTGCATAGTGTAATATCTTACAACAGCAAACTAAACAGGGTTTGGTTATCTGTTGTCGACACCAATTATTGGTACCAAAGTAAGACGTACTTTATAATTGGTTGGTTATTATAACCAGCAGTTGTGGCAACCAATAGTTTTACTGAATTCGGTTGTTATACTATTGGCTTATTGGCTGTACTAATCGTAATATTATTGTAGCTACCATCTTTTGATAATTTTGACCATGTAAATAAACATCAATACCATGGAATGAAAGTGGTTACAACAGAAAGTATGTTTTTCCAACCAAATGTTTGTAGTTCTGACCGATTTCCAACTGAGTATTTTCTATGTGTTTAAACAAATCTTTATAAAAGAGTGTGTGTTATCACCACCGAAAATTGGTTGCTACAATTGATTTTATATTCTATAACTATTGCCACAATCACCAGTTATAGCACCTAAATACCTTTTCGGCATTTTATTGATTTGAACGATCTATTACTTGTGTGCACAATACTTTGACCAAATATATCATCTTGTGGTACGCCGAACTGAATATTCAGTACGATTGAAAACATTCCGTAATGGCAACTGAAATTCTTCTTTTACAATGAAATTTTTTTAGTTCTACCCGATATCCAGCTAATTATTTTTTCCTTGTGCGGCATACAAACTTTTTACGCATACGAGGATTGCTATAAGTATTTCTGGCATCTGAAATTTCCATTGAAAAGTTTGACATTTTTTAGCATAAACGTAATCAGAACGTTTTGACGTACGACGATTATTTGTGTTGTTTACAGTGGCTTGAAAAAATCAATTTCGCAAAAACATGGGCGATTATTTTTCACAATTTTCGGCGTGGATTATCACGAGAAGAGTGCACATTCGATATTGCATGAACACCTGGCCGTAAAAAAAGGTTTGTTCTCGTTGGATCCCGCACAATTTGACAATCGCTTTAAATTGCCTCGTGTCTATTGGTGCAAAGGAATTTTGAAAAAATACGATCGCGGTGCTTTAAAGGACGTTTATAAGAACGTCACAGGTGACGAATCATGGATCTAGGCGTATGAGCCCGAAACAAAACAGCAATCGATCGTTTGGGTCTACGAAAACGAGCCAAATCCAAAGCAAGTTGTTCGTGGAAGAAGCACTTCGAAGCAAATGGTCGCCTGTTTCTTCGGCAAAACTGTTCATGTGGCGACTGTTCGCTTGAGCAACGTAGGACGGTTAATTCTGAGTGGTACACCACAATTTGTTTGCCTGAAGTCTTTAAAAAATTCGAAAAACGATCAAGAGAAAACGAATCATTGTGCACCATGACAATGTGAGCTCTCACACATCGGCTAAAACCAGCGCTTTTTTGATCGGCCAAAAAGTAGAATTAATGGGTCATCCGCCGTACCGCCCTGGCTTGGCACCCAATGCCTTTTTTTATTCCCGCACATTAAGAAAAAGAATGCGTGGTTAACGAGTTTCGTCGTACTATGTTTTGGAGTTGTCACAATCGGAGTGGAAAAAGTGCTTCGACAATTGGTGTATTAATCATGCTGTAGAAAAATACCATTTTGATGATAAATATTCGCATTTTCATTATTAGGCCAGAAATATATATAGCAGCACTCGTATTCTAGTGACGACGTTATTTATTTAATTCGTGCAATTAATCCAATTTTATTACGATATTTTATTAATTTGCTCAAAATTCGTTACGGAGTACCCCAGTCTCAAGTCTCTAAGTAATATGGTTTAGAAGGTATTAATTTGTATCCCTTTCTATGCTTTTTATGTTTAAGTTTGAAAATATACCATGCTACTTGGCGTCAGAATCATTATAAATTACCCCCCTAATCTCAACATACTGACCTCATACGCTAGAATGTGGTATGATCTCCCAATAGAACATTGCCATCCCCTTTCCCATAACTCTAAGTACGATAAAGACATAAAGCGGAGTAGCAGTAATTACTATTACAGCTTGTTTAAACAGAGCATACCATTTTCCTACCACATTATGTAAAAACTCAGAGCATAGAAAAAATATTCCAGCAAAACACAAAACAAAAACATTTTATGACTTGTAAAGTAGACAAACTAAGCCATGTTTTTTGTAAGCGTTGTTATTTTCTTCGTCCATACACAAGTCATTTTCATGTATTTATTTTCCCAACATCCGCTTCCGCTCGAACATAATATTCCGCCGCCGCCACCCTGGTAACTGGAAACAAAGCATAAAGTGGGTTAATGTAACTTTTGAAGATTTTTTTTGTGTTTCTGCTTCGTTATATTTTGGTTGCATTTGCATTGGTTTTCTTAAGTGGCAATTTGTTGGGGGCATGCAACGCTACTTTTTTTGTTCTTTCTGCGTTACATGATTTAAGCATGACCTTCAACAAGAAAGCGCCTTAAAGCGAAAACATGAACATGCAAATGATTTCAGTTTCGAGGGGACTTCAAGCGTATCAGTTTGAAGCAGTATGTGTTGGATGTGTCAGTAAAAATTTAGTAGTCTTGGTAGATTGTAAAGAATGGGTTAACAATTCTTTGTAATATCTGGGGTTTGAAATAAACAGGTTAAAGGGTCTGTATTCGGCCGAGCAGAATTATTTAAGCCCTCAACCACGGATCAGTTATTTTAATAGGAGAAATAATTAAAATCCTAAAAATGTTTAAAAATTTAAAGTTTATTTCAGAGGTGAAAAACTATGTTTCGGCCTTATACACCCTTTTATTTTGTCAAATCGAAATACATATTTTAATTTTTAGATTAATGAGAAAACTTTGTTTACGCATAAAAAATATGAGGTTACTACATAGTCACGGCAATAATAATATGTTCTCCGCAATAAATGTATGTTCGTCGTTACCATAGTACTGTTTATTAAATTTAATTTTGACAATAGTATGATTGCCTCAGTACTGTACTGTACGGTACTGTACTGTAATGTACTGTAATGTACTGTACTATACTGTACTATACTGTTGACATAATAGTGTTCTTGCCAAATTTAAAAATGAAAATATGGTTGTAGCAACATTATAAATATGGTTGGTCCAACAAAAGTATTGTTTTTTGGGTTTTATGTTACGAGTAACAATAATATGATTATAGCAATTGAGATTGTAATTTTTCATTTGAATATGCTTTTAAGAACACTGTTATTGTTACGGATCTAATGCAATAATACTCGTAGTACTTTTTATATGGAAATTTAATTTTTTCAAACAAACTGCTTTGGCTTTGTTTAACTGAAATATTTTAAATAAAAACGCTTGCGTTCTTTTTAAACTGATTTTTCTACTGTTATAAATAAATCACTTCTTTTATTTTGAATTTAATGTATTTTTAAATAATTTTCATAATTTTTTTCTAATAAATAATTTTTAGGATCATAGTATAATTGTGTGTGATCATACATACTATGAATGTAGGGATCATAACATGGTTGCGTGTGAATCATACTATGGTTGTTAGGATCATGCTTAAAACATATTATTGTTGTGAGGTTCATAATATGGTTGTGGATATCATAGTATGGTTGAGTGTGAATCATATTATTGTTGTGAGGATCACAGTATGGTTATGTGCGAATCATACTATTGTTGAGAGGATCATACTGTGGTTGTGAGGATTATAGTATGGTATTATTTCAATCATATTATTGTTGTGAGGATCATACTATGGTTGTGAGGATCATAGTATGGTATTATTTGAATCATATTATTTTTGTGAGGATTATAATATTGTTGTACCACAAGCATTTACTTAAAAATAGTATGATGCTCTTCAAATATTGTTATCCCAACCATACTTTTCCTACGTGTTGTTTTAGATACACAATGAAAAATGCAGTTGAAAATCGGTCCGAACTACAAATATTCGGTTGGATAAACACACATTATGCTGAAATCACCAACATTCCATGGTATTGATGATTACATGGTTCTTGTCATAAGATGGTAACAACAATAATATTGCTATTATGACAGCCAATAAGTCGGTTATACCAACCAAATTCAGTACAAATTTGGTTGCAAAAGCTGGCAGTTGTGACAACCAACCAATTATGAAGTATATGTTACTTTGGTACCAATAATCGGTGGCATCAACAAATAAATTGTTTGTAGTCCAAATCGCGTTTAGTTTGCTGTTGTAAAATATTATAATATTCTACAAAATTTCGGACTTTCTCGGGGGTCGAATGATATTCTTTTGAAATGAAATACTTATGTAATTATAGTAAATTTCCGGCCCTGGTAGGTACCTGTAATTCTTTGTGGGTCGAAGAAATTCTCACTATATGAAATAAAGGAAAACTTAGTAAATATTGAATGAAGTCGTATGGAGTTTATTTTCGTAGATCACTTTAACATCCTATCTCTACGAATGGAGTGTCCTTTTGGTCCTTTTTATTCAAAAAAGTAAAGAAAAATTAAAAATGTTGTCCAATTAATTTCAGTTGGGGCGTGTATTATTATTATAAAATGTTCTACTAAATTACTACTATTATCGTTCTATAATAGATCTTCTAAAATAAAATCAGAATATCTAAAAGAAAAATGGTCCTTTTATCCTTTTTTTCAAAATAAAATAATTTTTCTAATAAAATTAAATGAATGAGTTATTTTTAGAATAGCAACAGAAAGCGACACAGGGGAGCGATTTATTAAATTACATTTTGAAAGCCTATATTGTTATCACATGTAGCCAAGACATTAAAAATTTATAATACTAGCCTAAAGTATTTTGGTTAGAAATCCACTTTATTTCTCTTAAATAATTTATTAAAATCAGCTTTATCCTGAAACTTGTTAAAACTTTAAAACCAAAATCTAATTTTTGTTAACCTTTACCAATGTGATGCACTTGTCCTTATAATCTTTATTAGATTCGAAAGTAAAAATCATGTTTTAAAAAAACCTGCCCATATTAAAATTTAAAGAATAAATATTTTAAAATTGATAAATATAAAAATTAAATAAAAAAAATTATTATTTCGGTCAGATAACCGATTACATAGAATTAAACCATCAGTTGGTCCAGTTTACTAATGCTCATGGCAATGACAACCGAATTCAAAGAGTTCTTATAGCCAATAAACTATAAGAAGAACCACTAAATGTACAAATTCAGTTTCAATAATTATTCTAAATAGTTAGAGTTACCGAACCTTTGTCTTTTCAATCGATACTTCCAGTTCCGACTTCTGAAAACTGTCGTGTACCCAATCAGCATTCGGTTTTAGCGATGGAATACTTAGATAGTATGTGCAACCACTAACATTCGGTTTGCAAACTAATTCGGTTGTGGCAACAGATCTGTATAGTCATGTTTATTCAGAAATTTTCAGAGTTTGTGGGTATTTATATGTGCGAAATTCCTTATTTTCGGCTCCCTAAAGTTTAAAGACCCATGGGTATATGCCTAAAAATCAGTAAGATCGTGTACGTGTAGTACGACCATATTTAGATTCGCGACGAAATTTCCGTGTTTTTAAGTAGTAATTGGGGCCATGTTTGATTTTGTGAGAAAATTTATTTGTTTATGGGTACTCCGAACATATGGTCCACCGACCAAACAAAGTTAATATTCTGTAAAATATTAAATTTATATACTGTCCTAGCTGACCTGGCCAAATTTTTATGCCCAGAAATATTTTCAAATAATTAATGTTGTTTTAACAAAGCATTTTGGAGTTTTTTAACCATTAAAAATGTTATTATTTAAATAATTATTGTAGTTTTAACATTGCATTATTTCTAACCATGAAAATTGTTAATATTAAAAGGTCATAGTTAATTTATTGATACAATACGTGTTCAATTTAAGAATAAAATTGTCAATATTATTAACTGTGAAGATTGTTATAGAAATCATTTTTTTTTGTTAAGTTATGACAGTCGCAATAGTTCGTGTAACTTAATTCTGAACTTCGTATAACACAAAGCATATCAAAAACTTCAATACAACAGAGCCGAATGATCTTAAAATTTTTGTTTATGCCGCACATTTTTCTAACTCTCTCTTGAAAAAATCAACCTTATGCAATGTTAACTCAACTATTTTGTATGTAAATTTGACCTTATATAATGTTTTTTTGCTTCGTTATCAAACATTTACAATGAAAATTTAACCAGACACATGGTTAAAAAAATCATTGTATTCCGTTTCGTGTAGGGCAACACCATATCGTGGATTTTTTCGACATCTTCGGGTGTATTGACCTCAATTGGCCGTCCAAAACCACTTTTTTACCATTGAAATCGATGGTGCAGAGTCCCCATAGTATTGTCAAGCTATTTTTTGGTTTGATTGACGGGTTTTCCGCAAAAAATAATTCTATTTTTTTTTTAATTTTTAACAAAATCCACGAGGTTGTTTGATTTTAACAGCTGTTTAACATATGTGACAGCGCATAGAGAAAGGGAGCTAAGGGTAAAAAAAAATAATTTTCACTTTTTTTTGATGTGGACAACATCTGAGCATCGAATGAGACCGATCCCATGCCACAAAAGTGTTCCCTCCCAGAGATATGCGCGTTTTATGAAAATGATGGTGCACCAAAGATACACGTATTTAAATCTTTAAAATGGCTCTCCTGAACAAAACTGGTTTTTACCCTTAGGTCCCTTTCTATTTTGCGCGTCACATATACTAAATGACGGAACTCTCTCAAAATTAGACGGTTGCTAATACCAGATGGTACTTGATAGGAGCAGTTTTGCATTTCATATAATTATGAGGGAAGTTGGAATGTCACGAAATTAATGATCTACCCTCGTAAAAAAACTCAAAACTCTACTTATAGTTAGGGTACCTTTTTCCAATTTTCTTCAAAAAAATTTTGAAAAGGACGAGCCAAACATAGATATTGGAAGTTTCAATGTTTTACAGAAATAATCACTATACAATTTCCCTTAAGACACGAAAATTCTTTATTTTTTTAAAATGCGGCATTGCATTGAAAAATAAAAACTTACTCGGCCCATGAAAACGAGGTAAGGACACTTTTTATTTGGGGATGTACTATACTTACCTCTTTCGTAACTTTAAAGAATCATCCACCCCCAAAAAATGTCCTCGATTTTGTTGAATATTTATAGTTCGAACTTACTCAATTCAACTAAATTAAATGCGAGGGCGAACACAATGAATCCCCCAACTTATGTGAAATTTTAATAAAACAATTGCACCTGGAACCATTTAATAAGCAAAATAAAAACTCTTTTGCAAGTTTAATTTGAAGTGCTTCCAATCAATTGTTCTTAAATTCAAGTATCATGAATTTTGCCAGTTTCCGCATCTGCTTCGTCATCGTTTTCCAATCATTTTAATTGCAAAGTCTCATCCTCAGTACAAGTAAACAAAATTAGGATAATTGATTTCGTTTTTTCGTGCTAAATTAAGTGCAACATAAAGAAGCACTTGAAAACGCAACATAACACCATTTAAAAAACAATCTTTCCACTTGTTCGAGAATAAGTAATCTTTTTCAACTCCCTGCCCGCCACCTCATAGGCGGACGGTTGAGCAGCAGCGGCGGAGTACAGGCAGGAACAGCAGAACACACAGCCCAGCATAAAACTCATTGGAAACTAGTTGAAAGCACCATGGAAATGAAACTCTGATATCCATTCGTAGTAAGTGGTACCTACTCCTTTACGAGCACTCTTCTCTTCGCCTTTTTTCATTTTGCTTCTTCAACAACGTTTTAATCAATAGTTCTGGACTCACACGCACACACACACATACACAGTGGAAAAACAAGTGGAAAAGGGTTAGAGTTTGCATTAAAAGAAGCAACTCGTTGCAATGTGGCCAAGAAGGATGCTATTGATGCAACAACGGCTGCAGGAGCAACGTTAACTGCAACTTTAGAGCTTAGGGCAGCCAGCATAATTAAAAGTTGTGGTGGCATGACTCGGGCAAATACTCGAAAGCGCCAAAAACACTTGTGGAGCGAATAATAATTAATTTCAATTGAATCACTTGGCAACGGTTACACAGTTTTTCCTCATGTTTTCCGTTTTCGTTTTTTTTTCTTTCCCATTTGGTATTACTTAACGTTGCAAATTATAAGTGGTGTTTTGGGGAGACTTGCCGAACGAGTGCTGGCAGGCAAATAATTAGCTATTTTCAGTGAAAGCATTAGGGTTTCGGCTTTACAATTAAAAATGAGCCTCTTTAGCCATTTATGAATGTGAAGTCCAGGTACATTGATTCAAGATTTTCAGGCCCTTATTAAGGAATGTTGGTTATCGAGCAATAGTTTGATCGGATTTTTACTTGTAAAATCTATAGGGTGATCAATCAATCTAGAGGTATTTTTTCAAAATAAAAAAAATACATAAATTCAAATCAAGGCATCTTTATTGTTCATTTGAATGGACATTTATGCTACTTTTTTTTGAATATAATTTCCTTTAATTGTTGGCCGTTACTACGTCTCCTTCTGAAGGAAAATTTTTGATGACTCTTTCGAGCATTCCGACCGTAGTAGCGTTAATGACACGCGTAATGTTGGCTTACAAAACCTATATCGTAGCTGGTTTCCGTTAATGACACGCGTAATGTTGGCTTACAAAGCTAGTTTGTCAGCATAGAATTTGGACTTTACGTAGCCCCAAGGAAAAAAGTTTAGAAGTGTGATATCACACGATCTAGGCCTCCAACTCACCGGTCCAAAACGTGAAGTTAGTTGCTCTTCGAAATAGCCTCTCAATAGATCCATTGCTTGAGCAGCTGTATGGCAAGTGGTACCGCCCTCACGCAGAAAAAAAGTATGGTTGGGGTAACAATATTCGAAGAGGATGATACTATTCCTCACAACAATAATATAATTCACACATAACCAAACTGTGATCCCCACAACCATAGTATAACACTCAACCATACTATGATCTCCGCAACAATAGTATGATTCACACTCAACCATACTATGATCTTCACAACAATAGTATGATTCACACTAAACCATACTATTATTTCCACAACCATAATATGATCCTCACAACCATAGTACTTTTATATACAACCGTAGTATGATCCTCACAACCATAGTATGATTCACACGCAACCATGATATTATCCGTACAACCATAGTATGATTAAAAAAATTATTTATTAGGATTGGGTGTTGTTATTCAAAAAAAGAGTTTTTTATCAAACAAGTTCTTTTAAATAGCATAACAATTAGTTCATAGCCAGATTTGAGGCCATGTTTTTATTGAACATTTCATTCAATAAGTAAAAATATACATATATTCCAACGGCAGTCGAAAATATGAATGCTACTTCACCATCCGTAGACACCAAGTAACGAATGTGATTAAACCATGATCAATTGCTAAATATACTTAAGTGCAGGTAGATTTTAAATAAACGATAACCAGTCAGTTTAGAGTATTTCACCGAACAAAGTAAGCAAAATAAAACCCCTCGAACTTTCATCCGATTGTTGTTGTTTTTTTTAATGGACCACATCCATTCACTGTATCGTGTGTATCTGTTTTTTTTTGTATATCAAAAAAAACATACGCACACACATACATGTATGCTCTATAAAACCTGTTTTGTAATGTTCATAGTCGCAATCATACTGTATGATTGCCGTAATCATATTATTGTTAACGTAAATTTTAAACAACAATACTTTTGTTGCGCCAACAATGTTTACATAGTACCTACAACCATATTTTCATTTCTAAATTTGGCAATAATACTATTGTTACATTTCAGCAATAGTAATTTTGTCGCAATCATACTGTTGTCAAAATGAAATTCAAAAAACAAAACTATGGTTGCGACGAACATGCTTTTATTGTAGAGAAAATATTATTGTTGCGGTGAGCATATTATAGCCATATCTTTTCTCTGCGTGCTGTTGAAAACAAATGTCGTCAAGACTACGGGCTTCACTTTCAGGCAGGAAAAAATCCGATAAAAAATATCGACCGATGATTCCAACAGCCTAGAAACCGCAACAAACCGTGGTTTTCTCTGGGCATAAAGGCATCTCTTGAACCTCTTCTGGTTGCTTTTCAGCCGAATGCAACAATTTAGTTAATTAACGTTGCCGTTGAGCCAGAAAGGAGTCTCATCACTGCACAATTTGGAGATGTTGTTGCGGTGTAAGTCTTTGCATGATGAAATGGCCGATTGAAAAATATCTCTAGATTGATCATCTGTTGGTATGCAGAGCGTCACCACATAAAATTGTTCTCTATAGATTGTTGATAAGGGAAGTAAATTCAAATACGCATGCTTTTTTGGCTATTCCACACTTTGTGATTAGCTCAGATGTCACATGGTTAGCTAAATTTTACTTCGATTATCTTCGTAGCTACCTTCTGCATGTAGTATTTAAAAAATCATGTACCAAACTTTGAGCAACTGTTGGGAAGTGCTGTAAGCCATCAACATAAGCACGAAGAAAATAAGTCCTCAACACAATCCGTTCACCGAACTGGTGAACGCAATCGCCAGAATGGTGCATCACAATTCATAAATGCAGAATATCCCTTCCCTCAGAATCGAAATAGATCGTATAGGAAAAGGGAACAGGTAACATTCCTCAAAAAAAGTCTTTAATTTTGGCTAGACGAATCTTATGTACCCGTCACAGTGAATTTTCTACTGAAAAGGCTCCTTTTACATGACATTCCAAACATAATCTCAGTTAAATCTTTAAAATTAATGGTGTATGACCCTTCTGGTATTAAGTGTCTACCAACGTGGAGTCACTTGTTAAGCCATGGTTCGTCCACAGAAAATTATGTTAAGTTAAGCAAATATCTAAAAAAGTTACTTTTTCTTAGGCAGCTTAAGTCCCCTGCGCCTATTTACAAACAGATAATTAAGTTAAGTTAAGCAAATATCTAAAAAAGTTACTTTTTCTTAGGTAGCTTACTTAAGTCCCCTGCGCCTATTTACAATGCCAAACATCGTGAAAAGTTTAAGGGTCCTAGCTTAATAAGAGCGCTATTGGTGGCGCGCATAGACGGACGGACGGATATGCCTAGATATCTTAACATTGTATGGCGATCAATAAGATACAATTGAACTCTTATATTTTACCCTTCATCGGGTCTCCGACCAATAATTAACTATCCTACGGTGAAGTGTTGAAAAAACATTTAAACAAAACAAAAAGTAAAACACCCTACACGACTGTGTTGCTCAGAAGATTTCACACTCGATCTGGAGGACCTTTGTTTGGAAGTTATTCTACATTTTGGACCGATATGTCAAAATTTCACCAAAGACTTTAAGTGAAATTTGGTCTGTATTAGGTTTAATATGTGGCTTTAAGAGCTGGAGATTCTATAGTCGGCAAGGATCTTTGTGTGGGAGCTATACGAAAATATGAACATGCGAGTATATGTGACAGCGCATAGAGAAAGGGACCTAAGGGTAAGAAAAAACAATTTTCCTTTTTTTATGTGGACAACATCTAAGCATCGAATGAGACCGATCCCATGCCCCAAAAGTGTTCCCTCCCAGTGATATGCGCGTTTTATGAAAGTGAATTCGACGATTTCACACCAAAGATACACGTATCTTTAAAGTGGCTCTCCTGAACAAAACTGGTTTTTACCGTTAGGTCCCTTTCTATTTTGCGCGTCACCTATGGTTTTTACCAAAGTAAATTACTCGTCTCGAATGAAGTACCATGCAAAATTTGAGCTAAATCTTATTTAATGTGTGGCCTCGAGAGCTGCAGTACCTCAAATCGAAAGGGAGATGTTCAAATTTCAAAAGGCATAGGTGTTGGTCGCTTGTATTGCTCAGTGCAAAATTTAGGCAAAATCGGATGTAATATGTGGCTTTTAGAGTTGGGAGCTCTGAAATCGGGAAACCATGTATAGGGATGTCCCCTAGACATGCGGTGCATTGCGTTGGCGAGTGGCAAGTAATGGATCGGAGGGGGGAAAAAGGGAGCAATGTTTATTGAGACTTGCCTTAAACTTCTAGATGTCGCAATTTGTTGGAAATACATTTACCGGAAGCCGATTCCACATATAGACTGTAAGAGAGAAAAACGAATTGGATCTGTAGTGTATACTTATATACATACGTTGGTATCTGCTTACATAAAAAAAGAATGTTTTTGGTTTAATTAAAAAATTAAACATACAAACGATGAGAAATTTCGATATGACGCGATAAAAAATTCGCATATTTACAAAAAAAAATTAGCATTATTCAAAAGCAGCCGAACACTTTCAGTTACAAACAAGGGTGACTGCAGACGCAGAAAAAAAGTATGGTTGGGGTGACAATATTCGAAGAGGATCATACTATTGTTGGGTATATTGTTGTGACACAACAATATTTTGATCCTCACAACAATAGTATGATTCACACATAACCATACTATGATCCCCACAAACATAGTATGATTCACACTCAACCATACTATGATCTCCACAACCATACTATGATCCTCACAACAATAGTGTGTTTCTCATACAACCATAGTATGATCCTCACAACCATAGTATGATTCACACGCAACCATACTATGATCCCCACAACCATAGAATGATTCAACTCAACCATACTATGATCCCCAAAATTATTTGTTAGGATTGGTTTTTGTTGTTTTTCAAAAATAGTGATTTTTATTAAGTTTTTTTTTTTTTTAAATTGCATTACTATTAGTTCATAGCCAGATTTGAGGCCATGTTTTTATTTCACATTTCATTCAAGAAACAAAAATATATATTCCAACGGTCAAAAATACTTTTAGTTGCCAGTAGGGGTGAATGCTACTTCACCATCCGTAGACACCAAGAAAAGAATGTGGTTAAACCCCATGATCGAAGGCTATATACTTAAGTGCAGGCAGATTTTAAATAAACGAGAACCAGTCGATTTTAGAGTATTTCACCGAACAAAGTAAGCACAATAAAAATCCCTCGAACTACCTTCCGATTGTTATTGTTTTTTTAATGGACAACAACCATTCACTGTATCGTGTGTATGTGTTTTTTTTGTATATCAAAAAAACATACGCACACACATACATGTATGCTCTATAAAACCTGTTATGTTCATAGTCGCAACCATACTGTATGATTGCCCTTATCAAATTATTGTTAACGTACATTTTAAACAACAACACTGCTGTTGAACCAACTATGTTTATATGGTTGCTACGGCCATATTTTCATTTCTAAATTTGTCAATAATACTATTGTTACATTTCAACAATAGCAATATTGTCGCATTCATACTAAATGAAATTCAAAAAACAATACTATGGTTGCGACGAACATTTTTTTTTATAGAACATAGTATTGTTGCGGTGACCATAGTGTAACCATATATTTTCTCTGCATGCAGTTTCGTTGAGCCCCACTTCACCATCATGCGACCCTAAGCAACGATGGTGATGTTACTATGTTTAGCGGCTATATAATGGGTTGTCCAACCATAATGCACCTTGCTAATTGTGAGTCACACCTTAACGTCAAGTTTGTTGCAAAACTTAATTTGAGATTTCTTTGTTCAAAATTTGTTCAAATCGAAATGCGTTTCATGCATTTCGTTATTTTTTTGATAAGCGTATTCGACCACGCAAAATTCATCAAGGGGTATCTGGGAATTGTGAAAACACTTGTACATGCTCGCCCCGTTCGTTCTGTCATCGATCCGTACTCCTTCAAAAAGGAGGTCAGCCAAGCAGTTACCGTGAATGGTGTTTGCTATCGTTATATGATAGAGGACTTCCTGTGGCCAGAACTTTAAAATATGAACTTGGACGATATGTGGTTCCAACACGATTGTGCCACTTGCCAAAGAAACGATGGCTCTTTTGTACGAGAAATTGAATGGCTGTGTTATCTCGCGTGATTTGTCTCATGTGATTTGACACCGCTGGACTTCTTTCTTTGGAGATATTAAAAAGATAAAGTGCAAAGAACAATTCAAGAGCTAAAGTTTGAGGTAATTCGGCACATTAATGACATTGAACGTCCATTATGTCTCAGAGTCATTGAACATATTGACCATCAATTACAGGCCATAACTCTTTGTAGATCCTTCTATCATAATAAAAATATTAAGATAATTTTCTGAAAACTTTTTCTTTTTTACAATTAACACCGTGCGTTATAGTTAGATCACCCTTTACTTAAGGGCAGGCAGTTTCATAGTTAACGAGAACTGCCGGCAGCAGAGTTTTCCACGGAACACAATAAAAATCCCTCGCACTGCGTACTTGCCCAAACACATGCAGCTACCTCTAGCCGTGGGTTATCGACTTTCCATTAAACTCAACAACTCAACATTTCATGTACGAGTACCAGCCTGATTTTGCACAAAGACCTACGATTTAGACTAAAGATTTTTTTCTTAACGAACACATGATAGAATTGCGAAGAAGTCATAATTTCGGTTTATAATTTCGTAAGTGATAGATTTCTTAATCGAGAACCTTTTAAAAATGTCAACTTAAAAAAACGCACTGAAATCTTTTTGGTAATTCTACTTCTTCTTCCTTCCCCCTTTCCAAAAAGCATCCCTTTTGAAATAATTTGGAACCGAGCAGAACAAAATGAGGAAAAAAATTAATACCATTAGTAAACATTTCATCAAATCAAAATGAAAATCTTCTCCGCTTTATCCAACCCAATTCCCTAGCTTAAGTCTGTCCGTGCGGTTGCTGGCGTTGTCGTCAACGGTTCTACTGCCGCTGTCGCTGTTTCTGCTGTTATTGTGGAATTGAATTAACAGCTTAAGAAGATGACAAAGTGATTGCCACAAGGGTGATATACTCTTAAGCTGCTATTGTTTCCTTGAGTGTGTCGGAGTATTTGTCTGTGTGTGTGTGTGTGTGTGTGATTATATGATTGCATGGTGTTCATTTGTATCCGTTTGGCATAAATCCGGTATTCATACAAAACCCCTACACACACACACACCCACCCAAGGAGACACTTAGTGGCGGATCATCAGTGGTATTTATATGTGGTGAAATGGGCTTATGTCTGCTTAAATTAAGGCCAATAAAATAAAGTTACGATGATAAGATACAATATTATGATAACAAATTACGAAACGGAGCCAGCACAAGCTGAGTGAAACATAAAATACTCGTACTTGTACTCGTATGAGCAGAAGGAAAATCGAAATGAAGAAAAATGTTGAAAATGATGACGATCTGCGAAAGGATATGTCAGGATTGGAAAATGCTTATCAACAGAAAAGGGAATTACTCGAAGTGAAATAGGAAAACTAGCATATTTTTTCTGTAAGGGAGAAACAATTACTCAAGATAAAGTCCGAAAAGGAATTTCATTTCACTTCCGTGGAATTGGGCGAATATAAAATCGACTATGAAAACATCAATGGGGTGAGCGACTTATCTATGTGGACACCCTTAGAAATAAGAGAAGTTGCTTAAGGAAATATTAGAACCAAAAATGCCACTTCGTCTCACTCTTTAAAGTTATATTGTCTTTGTAAATACAATTCAAACTTGAATCTTGCAAAGAAAATGACTATTTGACTACGTTATTTCCAACTTTTAGTCTAAAGTTTATAACTATTATTTGGTATATACGCTAGTAAAGAGCCCACTAACATGTCTGCATATTTTATATACTTATATGCATTTTTTGTGCAAAAACTTGTAAAAAAAACTAAAATCGGACGTGGCCGTCTATATTACACCTTTTACTACTGGATGTTCAAAAAAGCCAACTGAACATTGGTTTTTGGACCCAATTTATCCAAAACTACCCAGCAAACCAAACTTTCAGAATTCGGTCAGAATTCTGTACGAAAATCGGCAAAATGTCCCGATTTCGGATCAGAATTCTTATCGAGTTCGTAACGAAAAACATATGAGAAGGTTGACACGAATTCTGAACTACTTCTCTGAGGGAATTCTGATGTTTTTGACGACATTTCGAACAGATTTCTGACCGGATTCGGAACTGAAGTCTTGGGAAATTCGAAAGGAAATTTCGATTTCTCGTATCGAATTCTGAACTAATTCTGAACGATTTTGGTCAGAATTCTGACATTAAGTCTAATTAAATTCTGATGTTTTCACCAAAATTTCGAACCTAATTCTGAACGAATTCTGATCTTATGTCATGGTAAATTCTGAATGTAAACAATCAAAAAGAAGAAAATATTTTTGTTCTACAAAAAAAAAGTTGTAGAACATTTTCAAAAGGCGTTCGGAAAGACTTTTAGTTACAAGCAGGAGTTCCTGCAGTTTCGCAAGCAATAAATGTGCTGTAACTATGTAAAGCGGCTATACACTTAAGGGCAGCCAGTTTTGCATTTAACGAGAACTGCCGGCAGTAGAGTTGTCCTCCGAACACTATAAAAATCCCTCGCACAGCTTAGCTAAACAAACGTTCAGAATTTTAATTTGAAATATAAAAATACCTAAGACAAACAGTTAAGAACTCGTTCTGAATTAGTTTCGACATGTCTGAACACAAGAACAACAACTGTAAAATATAAAGCAAATAACAAAAAAATTTAAACGAATAGACTACCTCAGATAAATAGTTCAGAATTCGTAGCGAGTTCGATAAGAGAAGTCTGAACAAAAAATTAATAAAAAATCCCACAGACAAGTCTAACAGAATTCGGGCCGAATTCGTTCAGATATTTCGGAACATAATAAATAAAAAATCCTCAGACAAATCGAACAGAATTTGTAACGATTTCGGTAAGAATTCTCGATAGAGTTCAGATATTGTTCAGAATTGTCTGATACCAGACATTGTCGGCATATTTTGTTTACTGGGTAATGACATATTTAAATTTGGAATAAATTGTCATTGTTTTTGGTGAAATCAGTTGAACATGTATGTATGTCGGAGCTACAATTTAATCTGATCCGATTTTAACAGCGGCCTACTTGTGCCAAACTTCATCAGAGCATTAAATCAAAGCACATCAAACCACTTTTTCCACTCCGATTGAGACACCTCCAAAACATTATTTTGAACAGCATCTTCTGGCGACGAAAATCGTCGACCACGCATTATTTTCTTGATGTGCGGGAATTAAAAGAAGTCATTGGGTGCCAAGTCAGGGATGTACGGCGGATGACCCATCAATTCGACGTTTTGGCCGGTTTGAGCCGATGTGTGCGAGCTCGCATTGTCATGGTGCACAATGATTCGTCTTCTCTTGTTCGTTTTTTGAATTTATCCGAAGACTTCAGGCAAACAAATTGCGGTGTACCACTCAGAATTGACCGTCCTACGTTGCTCAAGCGGAACAGTCGCCTCATGACCAGTTTTGCTTCGAAGTGCTTCTACCACGAACAACTTTCCTTGGATTTGGCTTGTCTTCGAAGACCCACACGGTTGATTGCAGTTTTGTTTCGGGCGCATACGCATAGGCCCATGATTCGTCACCTGTGACGATCCTTTAAACGTCTTTTGAAGCACCGAGATCGTGTTTTTTTTAAATATCTTTGCACCAATCGACACCAGCTTTTTTTGAGCGATTGTCAAATTGTGCGGGATCCAGCGAAAACAAACCTTTTTTACGACCAGCCGTTCACACAATATCGAATGTATGCTGGTGGAAGAAATGCCCAAGGATACCTCTATCTCACGTTATGTCACATGACGATCTTGTATTATCAGTTCACGCATGGCATCAATGTTCTCTGGCACAACGGCCGTTTTTGGACGACCTTCGTCATTGAGCGAGCGTCGGCCACGATTGTATTATTTTAACCAGTTGTTCACAGTGCTATAGGATGGTGCTTCACTGCCATACAAAGATCTAAGTTGATCGATGCACTCTTGTCGTTATAATCCACGTCGAATGTTGTGAAAAATGATCGCACGAAAATGTTCACAAGTTAATTCCATTTTTTTTTGCCAAATTGATTTTTTCAAGTCACTGTAAACAACACAAGTGATGGTCGTACGTCAAAACGTTCTGACTACGTTTATGCTAAAAAATGTCAAACTTTCCAATGGAAATGTTAGATGGCGCCAGGCAATACTTAGTGTTGCCTAGGCTAGAAATATATATATATATATATATATATATATATATATATATATATATATATATATATATATATATATATATATATATATATATATATATATATATATATATATATATATATATATATATATATATATATTAAATATATATATATATTAAATATATATATATATATATATATATATATATATATATATATATATATATATATATATATATATATATATATATATATATATATATATATATATATATATATATATATATATATATCAACCCTCGTATGTATGAGAGCTACATATATCTAAATCTCATTGAATTTTAAATATATGCAATTGCATAAAATTCCCCTGACTACTCACAACGTACCATAAAAAATTTGACCGAGTTGGGGTAAAGTTTGTGGCCTCTAAAGCTGCAGGACCTCAAATTGGAAGGGCTCTTTGTATGGGGGATATTTGAAAACATGTAACAATATGGTCCAATCTTAGAAGACATGGGTGTTATTCGGTTGTAACGCTTCATGCGAAATTTGGTAGGAATCAGATGTGAAATGTGGCTCCCAAGCTGCAGATTTCTAAATCGGCAAGTACCTTTAGAAAAATATGGATCTTTGCGACACATGGACCGATTTGGTCCAGTTTCACCACAGTTAATTAGTGGTCGCTCTTAAATGCAAATTGAAATTGGGTTGTTGAATTGACCATATTTAAATAAAAAAATCGAAAAAACGATGAAAACACTTCTAGAATATTTTTGAAAATGATGAGGCAGTAACTAGAACCGTTTTAGGTTTAATAACCCATATGCAAGCACCTGTAAGAGACCTTTCCAAACACTCTTTGTATAGGCTGAACAATTACCTATCATATGTCATTTAAATTTTTCGATTATCTTATTCGGTTCAAAAGATATGATTTTTGCATTAAACAAAACTCAAATGGTGCCACTGTCCGACTTTCGGGTCAGTTTAAAAAAATGTCCATTTTCCAGATAGTCAACCAGTATTTTTTTTGTGTTCCGATTTATGCCTATGTACGTTAAATTTGCCTCAAACGACATATTCCCTGCTATTCTCAATGAAGTTATCCAATTTACAATTGATTGCCGTTCAGGAACACGTCCGCGTGGGGGAACAGCAAATCGTAAACGAAAAGCACGCTACACTGCAATGATCGAGTGCACATTTTAAAAATACGCTTCAACACAAAATGACCTCCCCTCGCGTGCCCAATGCATGATGGCAACTGAAAGGCAGACGAATAAAAAGTTTCCGTCAGCCACTATAGCCACGAACACTCTCCACTCTCTTCGATTAACCTGCCACCACAGCCTGCAGTGGAAAAAAGCAAATTTACGCGCTCCAGTCTGTAGAACTCCACCTGTATTAACTCTTTTCCATTTCCGAATATATCTTCCGCTCTAGGCCTAGTAGTTCTGAAAACACCCTCGCATTTCGTTCGTTATTAAAATTGTAAAAACCAAACTTATGATTATTCTTTATCCTCGCAAAACTTTAATCATACCATCACAAAATCTTTATGGTTATCAGTTGAAAAATTTCAAAAGCGTCTGCAAATATTTCAATCGATAGCATTTCTTGGTAAAAACCACAATCTACTTAAGATGAAACTTTTCAAAAGTGCTAAGCACTTCTGGAAAACCTCATTTCCATCCGCAGCAAAACTGTGTCCTTTGTTGGCGTATGCGGATGATTCTAAACAAAACAGGCAAAATGGAAAAGCAGTCGCAAAAACAAAAACTTTGTGTCAAGTTATTTTTCCCAATAACGATTGTCGGTCGGTCGGTATGTTTGTCTGTTTTTATAATCCATAAATATAATAAAATACTTAAGCATATCCTGGTCAAACACCTTGAAATGCACACAGCAACCGCATTGCCTTTGTGCGACTACAGAGAGTCCTTCTAACGTTGGCCCGGTGTTTTTGTTCAAAGGTTGGGTGAACTGTATAGGATTTTGGAGAGATTCTAAAAACAAGCCACAACACAGAGTCCGAAAGTGTTTTGAACTTTTCTTTGTGCCAAAGGTTTTTCGGTAAAGGTTTCCTAAAGGCATCGCTCCTTTTTTTGGGTTCAACAGGACAGGGATACTCAAATGTATATTTAAACTATTGTGCTGTGTTTGTAGGGCAAAAGACAAAACAAAGTACGACTTAAAAAGAGATTTACTCAAATGGAAACTTTAGAAAATGTCTATGGAATGAGAAGGTGGCAAGGATAGCAGAGCATATTTTGAGAAGTGCAAAAAAGGACATAACTTCTTGACTCGTTATGGTTAAAGGGAACAACAACAAACAAAAGTGAAAAATAAAGGTTTATTCATACGGTTGACTGGCAAAATGGTCACCGAGTTTGGAGCGACAGAAATTAGGGAGAAAATGTCAAAGTCTCCGCTGATTTTGAGAGAAAATTTGGCAATACTTCTTCTCTATGAAAAGAAGTATTGTCGAGTATCACCACAATTCACTATCAATTTAGCTGCATACACAGTATTAAAAAAACGATTAAACTTTAAGGGTTATCTGCGAAACAAACTAACTTTTGCTAGCATGAAGACTGGCCTTGGAATATACTTCGGAACAACTTATCGGATGTAGAAAATGTTGCTGAATATGGCGTTTAGGTAGGATTTTCCAATAAAGTGTTTTCAAGTAGGGGTTTATTCGGGTCAGCTACATGTAGACAAGCTGATTTAGTAGTTGGCTCGTTTTATCTTAAGTACTTACTTTAGTACGAGTAATTCAAGGAAGCATCGAATGCCATCAAGCTGTAAAAATTAAGCGATAAGATAACAATAAAGATAACGAAATTATGCATCGTATCACGCAAGCGAAACGTTTAAAAGTTACCGATCAAAATGCAACTATGATTTCGGCGTTTGGAAAAGTATGAGCTGGAATGCTCTTTTGGGTTGCACTTTTGGACCTTATGTCAGCAACTACATATAGATTTATCCGAAATGAAGGAAATATTGCCATCCTAGCGGCCAACCCATGTGTATCCGGCGCCGAGCAGCTGAATTGAGCATCACCAGGAAGTGAGCCTACAAACGGTAAAGATTGTGTTGATGCAAGAATTAAGAATTAGCCGTACACAATGCCGTGATCGTCTTAGTTAGGCAATAAAAATCTTAGTCTATGTATCGGATATTAAGCAAAAACTAGTGGCTAAATTATGTTCAGACGTGACGAAACTTATATACCCTCCATCATGGATAACGGGCCAATAAAGGGGGCGTTTTGTCAAGAGGGCATGGCACCGGCGTCTCTTCTATCTGGGTGTGTTTCTTTACATACCAACATCATACGTAGCAACTACTTAGTAGGGACATAAATACTGTTACACACGTTTTATGCTGTAAAATAAAAAGTACTGAATGTTTTTGAACCAAATATTTTTTAATATATTTATTGATGTATATTGTATCCAAAAATAATCTACTTATTCGAAATATCCGCCTTTTGCCTTTACACACGCCTTAAGTCGCACTGTCCAATCGTCAATAGCTGCACGAACCTCGTCCATTGGAAAATTGGCCACAGCTCGAACTAAAGCAGTCTTAAGAGATCCAATGTTGGGGTATCTTTTGTGACAAACCTTGTCTTCTAAAACCATCCACAATTTGTAATCCAATGGGCTCAAATCTGGACTGCCTGAGGGCCCTTCTTGAGAGGAAATGAACGCTGGCAAATTGTTTCGAAGCCAGGCCTGGGACGTTTTAGCCTTATAGGCCGGCGCAGAATCCTGCTGGAAAGTCCATGACTGGTTTTGGAACAGGAAATTGTTAAGAGGCTTCACAACAGTTTCCAAAACGGATTCTTGGTAAACTTTGGCCTATGTTTTGACTCCTTGTTAGCAGAAATGCAGGTCAGTACGTCGTTTGAAAGCCCCAAGTCCCAAGTCTTTTTAATGATTCCACTCATGGACTTTTGCGTAATATTCATCTCACAGGCCATGATGTTCTGTTTTCGGAGCGGATTTCTATGAATCCTTGTTTTAGCGGCTTTGATGACATGCGGTGTTCGAACATAGCGTGGGCGGCCCGACCGGTGGTGTTCATTTACATCTCCAGTCTCCTCAAACAGTTTTATCCGTTTTGAAAATATCGTTTTCTTCATTTCACACTCGAAAAACGCTATTACAGCGATACGGTTCTCATTATCTGACCACTCCATGATGAAAGTTGAAGCAATATTAAAATCCCGTTACAGACTAACGCTATTGAGGTTAACTTTCAAAACCCGTATGACATTAACGGGGTATGTTCAGTTCTACTATTGAAATGGGTGTGTTCAATGTTGTAACACTATTTATGTCCCTACTAAGTAGTATATATACGGTGTGCAATATAGTGCCCAAAACCGAAAATCGTCATTCCGGTTTTTATGTCCAAACCTGACAGTAGGTTTAAAGAAAATTGCTTAAACTTGCATGTCGGACTCGGTTTTTTGTTGTTGGGTTTATCGGTTACAGTTTTTTCCGCATGTAAAATTAAAGAAAGGTTATCATTTTCACTTATGCAATACCGTTTTTGATACCCTGTACCACTACGTGCAAAAGGGTATTATAAGGTAGTTTTAAGACAAATATGTGTAACTACCTAAAATATTTGAGCTAGAACCATCTACGAGGGCGGTTCGGAAACTTCTTAGCCTAGCACAAAAAGCGCAGCAAAAAAGTCAAGTGTTTTGGAAACTTCCATCTCTGCTATGAACACATGTTAAATTTTGTTTCGATCTGGCAACTCCTTCATATAGAAACAGGTGTTCACAAAAGACGCATCCGCGATTTTTTTTTACAAATTTTTAAAAATTAGAAATGCGTGGTGTCATTAAATATTTACATAAAAAAAGTTTATCGGGACATGAAATTCATAATGATATGGTGAATGTGTTAGGTGAAAGTGCTCCTTCATATGCAACAGTAAAAAATTGGGTTGCTGAATTTAAACGTGGTCGTACAAGCATTGAAGATGAACCACGTAGTCCAAAAACAGCAACAACAACAGAAATTGTAGCCAAAGTGCATGATATGGTATTAAATGATCGACGAATAAAAGTGCGTAAAATAGCTAATATCATGGGCATCTCAAATGATCGAGTCCATTTAATTTTGCATGAATAACTACAGATGAAACAGCTTTCTGCAAGATGGGTGCCGCACTTGTTAACAGTCGACCAAAAACGCATAAGAATGAACATTTCTCAAGCTTGTTTGGATCGTTTTCAGCGAATTAAAATGGATTTTAAGCGTCGTTTCATAACTGTTGATGAGCCATGGATCCACCACTATACTCCAGAGACAAAAGTACAATCCAAACAATGGACTGAAGCTGGAGGAAGTGCCCCAAAGAAGGCAAAAACAATTCAATCGGCTGGTAAGGTTATGGCAACGGTTTCGGGACTTCAAAGGTATTTTATTGATTGACTATCTGCAAAAGGGTAAAACAATAAATTCAGAGTACTATTGTAACCTTTTAGATCAATTAAATATACAAATTCGAGAAAAACGTCCAGGCTTACAAGACAAAAAAATAATTTTTCATCAACACAACGCATCAGCGCACAAGAGTGTTTTAACAATGGCTAAAATCAACGAATTAAAGTACGAGTTGCTTGACCACCCACCTTATTCTCCTGATTTAGCTCCCAGTGACTTTTACCTGTTCCCAAATCTAAAAAAAATCCTTGCTGGCAAGCGTTTTACCTCAAATGAAGATGCAATTACAGTTGTAAACCACTATTTTGAAGACCTTGAGGAAAACTTTTTTAATCAAGGGATAGAATTGCTATATAAGCGTTGGACTTAGTGTATTGAAGTTATATTGAAAAATAAAAATATTTTTGAAAAACTAACTATCTCTTTCATTGATAGGCTAAGAACTTTCCGAGCCGCCCTCGTACACCATCTGAGCCGATCTACCATCTGAGCCGATCTACTAAAAATCAATAACTGATTCGATTGATAGAATTCTCCGCCCGTTTGTTGCCCATCTTAAGCTTGTAAATAAACGAAAAGTAAAAATTTTTGTCTGATCTTCAAGAAGAAGTGAGTTCTTTGGTCCCAGGACGGATCGATTGAACACACATATGTCACATATGTATGTTCAACCAATTTTCTGTCCTTAGCTCTAGAAGCTACATATTTCTTCCGGTTATGAAGGATTATGGCATAGTTCACTGCGATCGATCAGTAACCAGCTCAGAAGAAAATGGTTCATATTGGACCACGTTCCAATATAGCTCTGTACCGCTCTAGAACACACATACTAATTCTGATTTCGGTCGAATTTGGTATAATATATTAATATATAAAAAAACCAACCTTAGACCATACAGGCACATTTTTTTTGTGATAGTCCACATACACATGATATGGAGGCCCAAATAGAGACCTATTTATAGACATATGGATACCAAGAAGCTATTAAGGTTTTTAATGCATTTTAAGAGTCTAAAAATATGATTAATCACTTCATTACTGAATTGGAAATTTCTTTTTACTCTTACGAAAAAAGCTTCAAACGAAAAGGTGAAAACCGGACGGAATTCGACCATCGGTTTTTTATAAAATATCCCGAAATGCCGATGAAATGAAAACCCCGTTTTTTAGGACACTAATCTGCAACCGCTTTCGTAAGCTACTATCAACGTACGATTTAGAGTGATTTGAAAAGAGATTTGTTTGTACGTAATTGTTTTTTCCATGCAGAGCGTAGCCCCAGCAGCGAAATAAACTAGTCGATAAACTAGACTGCTTAGACTTTTATTAGGCCAACGAACCGTCGTCGTTTAGTTAATAACGGGTGATCAACCTAGAGGTATTTTTTCAATAGAAGTTTATCACAACATACGCATGAGTTCTGGTAAACTTTATTTTTTTTCTTTTCAGTATTGTTTGCCATTTCCTCATGGAAAGACCTTCACCGCAACCTCTCCAAATTGGGCAACTGTGTAATGGAAATTTTAGTACAGTGAGAAACGTTTTTCGTGCGCTTAGACCTTTTTATGGTCTTCATAATCGGCCCCAATAATCGACGTCAATAAACAAAATTGCCGCATTCGGGCTAAAAAGCAACCAGAAGAGGTTCTAAAGGTGTTCTTATACCCAGGGAAAACCAAGGTTTGGTGCAGTTTATAGGCTGGTGGAATCATCGGTTCATATTTTTTCGCAAATGATGATGGCCGGAACGTAACCGTGAATAGTGCTTGATATCGGACTTTTTTGCTACCTGCAATTGAAGCTCGTATTCTTGACGACATTTGGTTTCAACAGGACGGCGCCACTTGTCATATTGCTGTTCAAACAATGGTTCTATAGAGAGGTCACTTCGAAGACCAGCTAATTTCACGTTTTGTGCCGGTGAGTCGGTCGCCTAGATCGTGTTAAATCCACCTTAAGATTTTTTTTCTTTTGGGCTACGTAAAGGCTATGCTGACAAACCAGCTACGATTCAGGTTTGCGTGACTAACATTACCACTGCAATACCGATCGAAATGCTCTAACGATCCAAAATTGGACCCTCAGAATGGACAACTACCTTGAGGCGTAGTTGCGGCCAACATTTGAAGGAAATTATATTAAAAAAATAAATGACATAAAATGTCCTTTCGCATGAACAATAATTATTTCACACTTGATTTGAATGTTTGTTTTTTTTTTATTTTAAAAAAAATAAATAAAGGGTGTCCTAAGAAGAGCGCAATTTTTAAATGACTGATGCAGCAATTGAATTGTTTCTCTGGCTGTATGACATGTGGCGCCGTCTTGTTGGAACCACATGCCCTCCACATTCATTTCTTCAATTCTAGGCAAGAAAAAACTGGTTATCATTTCACGATACCGAACACCATTGACTGTTTGCGCTTGACCTGCCTCATTTTCATAAAAAAAAGGTCCAATGATTCCTCCAGCCCAAAAACCACACCACACAGTGACACGTTGAGGATGAATTTGCTTCTCGTGAATCACTCGAGGATTTTCCGCACCCCAAATGCGACAATTCTGCCTATTGACGAAGCCATCAAGATGAAAATTTGCCTCGTCACTGAAGATGATTTTATCGGCAAAATCAGCATTTTCATGTTGTCTCTCCAATACCCAATTAACGAACTCCCTTCGCTGTCCATAGTCCATTTTTACTAACCTCGTACCGTCTACTAACAAACAATAACAATTGTTCAAATGTCAAACAATGACACTTCGAATGTTGCCAGATTTAAAAATTGCGTTCTTCTTGGGACACCCTTTACATATATCGCCCTGTTAGAAATTACACTGTCGCCTCGACATTTTAAAATTCAGCCACACCCTCAGCAACACCCTTTGGCAACACCAACTAAATAAAAAAGTCAAGATAGTATCATCATAACTCAATGGCCATAAAAAGTCATACTGCCAACCAAAACAAAAAAAAAACAAACGTCGTTAAGTTCGGACAGGCCGAACCAGATATACCCTCTTACGTCCCCGCGATACTAAAGTGCCAACAAGTGGTACGTTTTTTGGGCTGTTTCGGCAAATGCGTCCGTCCCTCGTATGTCAGCAATAACGCGCTGAATATTTTCTTCCAAATATGGACCAATTATTCCCTCTGCCTCTATGGGCACACCAAACAGTGGTTTTTTTAAGGGTGTAACGGCAGTCCCAACGATGGCTCGTGAAATTGTATTACTCCAAATGCTACAATTTTGCTTATTGACGTACTCATTCAACGTACTCATTCAATTCGCTGAACAACAGTTTCTGGTAAAAACCAGTATCGGTGGCCATCTCGTTTTGGGCCCATTCATCACGATTTGCAAACGTTGTTCCGAGTAAGTCTTTTCATTATGAAATGGCAAACCAAACTGAGCATGAATCAAGCTATCAAAAATACCAACTCTGAAAAACGTGTGGCCAGATTGAAAAACACACGTTTGAAAAGAAACACCCTTTATATGTATAGGGTGATCCATCTAGAGGTATTTTTTCCATAGGGGTTTTTTCAGAGTTTACGCTTGAGTTGCGTTAAACTTTGTTTGTTTCCTTTTCAGTATTGTTTGCCATTTTATCATAGAAAGACTAACGCCGCAACAACGTCTCCAAATTGTTCAACTGATTTATGGAAATGAGAAACGAGAAGATCCACTGTTTTCGAACCACGGTTTATTCAGTGATTAGGCCCTTTCTGGCTCAACGGCAACGTCAATAAATAAAATATCCGCATTTGGGCTGAAAAGCAACCAGAAGAGTTTCAAGAGCTGACATTATACCCAGAGAAAACCATGGTTTGGTGCAGTGAATAGGCTGGTGGAATCATTGGTACATATTTTTCAAAAATGATGATGACCGGAACGTAACCGTGAACGGTGCTCGCTATCGCGCCTTAATACCTGAAATTGAAGCCCGTAATCTTGACGGTATTTGCTTTCAACAGAACGGTGCCACTTTCCATACAGCTGCTCAAACAATGGATTAATTGAGAGGTCATTTCAAAGAGCAGCTAATTTCACCGGTATAGCAAATACGTGACAAATCAGCTTTCAGGTTTCGAAGCAAATATTACAAGAGCCATCCAAAATTGGACCTTCCGAATAGACACGCTGAGACTTAGCTGCGGCTAACATTGAAAGGAAATTATATTTAAAAAATAAATGGCATAAAATGTCCTTTCGAATGAACAACAACAAATATACGAGGGCGACCGCAAAAGTAACTGGCCTAACATAAAAAGAACCGCTTTTTTGGAATTATTATTATTTATTTTTCAACACAATCTCCTTCCAACTCAATACACTTAATCAAACGTTTTTCAAGTTTTTTAATTCCATCCGAAAAATAAGATTTTTCAAGACCTTCAAAATATGCCTCAGTTTCAGCAATAACCTCGCTATTGGACGAACATTTTTTGCCACCAAGAATTTTTTTTTTAATTTGGAAACAAGAAATAATCAGAAGCAGCTAAATCAGGACTATATGGTGGATGCGGAGCAATTTCAAATCGTAATTCGGCCAGTTTTTGTTGAGTTAAAAATGCTGTGTGTGAAGGAGCATTATCTTGATGAAAAAGAACTCTTTTCTTTCTAAATGCGGTCGTTTTATCTTGATTTCTTCACTCAACCGATCCAATAATGCACAATAATATTCACTATTTATAGTTTTTCCTTTCTCAAGATAATCAATAAATATTATACCCCTTGCATCCCAAAATACTGTGGCCATTACTTTTCCTGCTGACTTAACAGTTTTCGCCTTCTTGGGACCACTTTTACCAGCTTTTATCCATTGTTTTGACTGTTCTTTGCATTCTGGGATGTGGTGATGGATCCATGTTTCATCAACAGTTATGAATCGGCGCAAGAACTCTATTGGATTACGCTGATAAATCGCTAAAAGCTCCTCGGAATTGGTCCAACAGACGATTTTTTTGGGGCAAAGTCAACAAACGCGGCACCCTACTTGCGGATAGCTTTTTCATGTGGAGTTAATCATGTAAAATACTCCAAACTTGTTTTTCGTGTATTTTAACAATATCTCTGAGCTTTATTCGTCTATCTTTAGTCACTTCATTAAATATTTTTCTAATGTTTTCAATAGTAGTAGCAGTTTTCGGTATTCCAGAGCGTTGTTCATCTTCCGTACTTGAACGACCCCATTTTAAATTGTTGAACCCAGGATTTCACGGTGGAGTATGATGGTGCAATATCACCATGAACAGAATGCAATTCATCTTTGATTAATTGTGGCGTATAACCTTTCATATAAAAGTGTTTAATTACGAACCTCTTTATTTTCCATTTTTCAAAAATTATAAAACTTGTTTACTTCAATCACCTGTAACAGAGAAAATAATCATTAAATATTTCGGAAATTTTGACAGATGGCTTGTAGAAGATTGCTTGTAAAAAACAAAAAAAAGTTGCTACTAAAACAGAAAATGTGCCCTCGTACCTCTAGACTGATCACCCGATACTTTCTCTGGTCTCCGACCCATGTTTAATTATGTTGCAAACGGAATGACATATTAAGTATACCATCCACTCTTCGGTGGAGGCTAAAAAGACAAATAAGCAAACACCGGCACCGACTCATAGAAGTGAAACGAAAGAGGATGAGGCAAAACACAAACGGAAATGTTCGAGGAAAGCACCAAAGGAAGTAAATATTTGTGATGAGGAACATTTCGAAAATACCAACGAGAAAAAACCCATGACCACTTCATAGTTTTTTTTTTATCGGTTTATGTTAAACAAACATAATACGTTTTTATGGGGTTTTACACATAACAAAATCCACTCATACTGAAAGTTTTGGCTCTTCTCAGGGCCAGCATTTTGTGGAAAAAATTGTTTTTGCGGAAAAATGCATGTTCGACATTTCAGTTTAGTTCTGAGTTAAAGTTTGCAATTAAATTTGCTCTTTGTCCTTACGGAAAATCATTTTATAATTTGCAACAACAACTAACTGGGAAATTTTTGGTACATGTTGTGGGTGGGGCGATAGTGGAGGAAGAGGAGTTGTGTTCGTGTGTGTGTGTGAACTAAGCAGCACTAATGCATTTTCCACCACCGCCAAGCACAACGCCCGTGTACGCCATAACTTTTTGGCCTTTTGGCAACATTTCTTGTGCGTGTTTTTTTCCGTTCTCTCGTTCCGAGCCATAAAATTAATTTGTTTGTTAGGCGACCTTCTAACCACAAAAATTGCTTTGTTTTCATTGCGGCAGCCCAAGCTACTGCTTATGTTTGCCACCAACCCTTCGCCCAGCGAATCGAGTAAGTGGGAGTAAAGTGCTATAATGAAATTTTCACCATGAGTTTCTATGGAAATTTATGCAACTGTCTGTACATCTTTTTGGGGAAAATGAACAAAAGTCGTTGCTGCTAGTTGTGGGAGTATGGGGGGGCTGGTGTCTGGTGGCAGAGCATATAATTTAATGCAAATTTTCAATAATTGTCTTTAATTTTCTAAACAAAAGTTTAGCTGAACGCAATTACTGTAACTTTATAGATTACATAGTAATTTTGGTTTGCAAATTAATTATTTCATTTTATCAATATGGGTGGATGGTAAAAATCTATAGCTTAGCCCAATGCAAAGACCATTGGACGGTGTGATTGTTTTATATCTCTATTAAAGGGAAAAATTGTTACTTGGAAAGAGTATTTAAGTTTATCAGTTAATCTTAGTTGTGGGTGTTTTCGGTTTAATAGAGGGAATGTCTGTCGTAAGGCAAAATAAGAAATAACGAATGAAATCGTAACAAATTTTAAAACGCTTTGTACAAAAAAGTACTGCAGCTGTCAACAATAAAGCGTTTTTTTCCGATTTTTTCATGATTTGAAACTGCTCCTTTTTTGTTGAAATTGCTCATTTATTTTGTTTGCCATGTTCACAAAAGAAGAACAACATCGGAAAATCATTTGCTTTTTCTTCGACAATCATACTGATTGCAAGAAAGCCGACATCGTTTTTCATTATGTAGAGCAAGGTGATAATCGAAGTATATAGAATACTGGCTATAGTACGAGGACGGTTCGGAGAGTTCTCAGCCTATCAATGAATGAGAATAGTTAGTTTTTCAAAAATATTTTTAGTTTTAGAACATGTGTTCTTAGCACTTAACTTTTTTCTAAACCAAAAAAATGTACTGGTTAATTGGCCCTAAATCACAATTAAGCTTAGAAAATAAAGTCATCCTTTATAAAACTATTTTGAAACCTGTGTGGACTTATGGAATCGAACTATGGGGAACATCCAGCAATTCCAACTTGGAAATTTTACAAAGGTATCAGTCCAAGACTCTCCGACTAATTTCTAATGCACCATGGTTTTTGAATAACCGCTGTATTCATAGCGATCTTGGTTTTAATTTTTTAAAGGACGAAATAGCTAGGTTTAGCGCCAACTACTCTAATGTTCTGGCTATATCTCTCTTAGATGATAGTGACGAGATTAAAAGACTGAAAAGAAATCATATACTAGATCTCCCTTTTTTAAAATAAATGCATAATTGCAATAATATAAGTTAACAATGAAAAATATACTAATGCTGAGGCCACTGGGTTTTAGCTATACTGTCATTTATTTATTTATTACTAAATTTGCTTCTTATTTTTGTATATAAAATAGATTGCAAATAAATATATTGTTGAAAAAAAAAACTTTTTTCTGTTTATACCGCGCTTTTTGTGCTAGGCTAAGAAGGTTCCGAACCGCCCTCGTAGCCACAAGGTCCACATATATTGATTCATTTTTATTTTAAAGCAACATAGGGCGACTATTTAGTATAAATTAACTAAACTTACATATACATATGTATCCAAAGTAACTTTTTTCACGCCAATGCAAATACGATTGCCGTCAGTCCATCTAGTGCGATAAAACCTTGAGAGAACTTCCTTTCAATTTATTGAAGTATTTACAAGGAATCTAAAAAACGTGTAACAATCCATTAATTGCATAAATCATTGTCCACATAAAATTTTTAGTGGGTTTGTAGGATTTGCTAAAAAAAACTTAAATTTTTGGCTTTCCAACTCCCGCCCTAAATTAATGCGTCTGTAATATTTAAACAACATTTAAGATCAAACCAGCTGTGACATTAGCTCCGTCAGTCTTTTACACTCACTCACTCGTTGATTTTGGTTCTTCTCAGCCCTCCTCCATTTCATTATGTAGAGCCCGTGTACAGAAACCAGCAGACATTTGCCATTCGGTGTGACTTGAATATCTGCGCTGTTGACAGCTCTTAACGTTTATATGCGAAACATAATCTTTGTCAAGAGACTGACTTCAATGGCTAGGGGAAACTTAAAGGGGCATGTGTGTGTGTGTGTTCACGGCGTGCACTGTCAAGACTCAAATCCAGAGAAAATGGAAGGCAAACAAGGCAGGCTGCAATAGAAGTACAAGTTAAGAAGAAAAACAATGACGAACAGACCGAGCGTCTAACGAAATGTCAGAGGGCCGCTACGGCAGCCAGCACTTCAAGACAGCCCCTGCCAGTCGGTCGCATGGAGCGGAGGCAGTCAGCAGTCAAGCGTCAGCAGTCAGGCAGTCAAAGAGACAGTCCTCGTCGTTACTAAACATTTGTGACAATTTCACCACCTGCAAATGACGTTGAATAGTGTTTTGTAAGATTTATGAATGTTGCTTTTTTCACTCTCCTCCTTTGGAGTGTGAGTGTGTGTCGGTGTTAATGTGTGTTGCAATACAGATGTGTGTGAGCGCGTGTGTGTTATGCTCATGTTGTTGTGATTACGTGTGTTGGTGGCTGTGTGTTGTTCCAAGGAGTATATTAAAAATGGCTTAAGTTACTTTTCAAGATTCCTGTTTGGGTTTTTTTTCTTTTCTTTTGCCTGTCGCCTGCCCTCCTTTTCTTGGCTGTTGTTTTCGGTTCCTTGCTGTCTGTCCGTCCGCTCGTTGTGCAAAACAATAGAAGTGAGTCAGGAATTGTTTTTTTATGAAGTGCTAAAGTGCTCCTTGTGTTTGCCATTTGGTTGACTCTTTTTGTTGCTGTGGCTGTTGTTGTTGTTGGCATTGTTGTTATTGTTTGTGGGGGCATACAAACGAAAACAGCGACAGCAGCTACAAAAGCAAGAACAACAAGAAAGACATTTATTAAGGCTTTTTAAGAAACAATAATTTAAGTGGTTATAAGAAAAGTGGCTTTTAAGTTATGATTGTCACAATAGATTTCCCCGATAATAGATAGGGCAGGACACTAATAGATATAGCGCCTTTTGTTCCATTGTTGTCATTGGTGTTTGTTGTTGTGTTCTTATTTTGGCACATGGGGCAAAAGTTAAATGACACCTCAGTGGAGGTCAAATCTGATTAAAGTTAAGTGTTAAATTTAGTTATGTTTGTTTTATATAAATTGCCATTTTTCCACTTGAAACATTTTTGTCTAGATTATTTTTTTTAATAATTTAACGGTTAAAATAAAAAAAAAATAAAAAAAACACGGAACATACACGCAGACAACAGATTTGTTATCACAACCGATTATTTTGCCAACCGTACATGTACTCCATTGCTACAACCGAATGTGGATTGTGTACACTACAATACTTTGTAGAGGAAACTGACAACATCGGTTGAAAAGACAAAGTATCGGTAGTACCAACTAATAAAGACGAGACAGCAGCGTGCGCATAGTGAAGTTAAATTCGATTTTAACTTCACATAGCAAGACAGAATTGCATGATTTGCTTTAGAGCGGATCTAAGTGCGTCCATGGAGGACAACTGGAAATACTTTCGTCAATCAGACTACTGCCAGATTATTGCTACTGGTACTGGCTACTATCGCTTGAAGGCCGTTTGTCTGAAATAATTTTCAGAATATTGAATTCTTCTCCTGGAACATGAAATTTGGGGGAAATTGCTCTAGAGCGGATCTAAGTACGTTCATGGAGGACAACTGGAAATACTTTCGTCAATCAGACTACTGCCAGATTATTGCTACTGGTACTGGCTACTATCGCTTGAAGGCCTTTTGTCTGAAATAATTTTCAGAATATTAAATTCTTCACCTGGAATATGAAATTTGGGGAAAATTGCTCTAGAGCGGATCTAAGTGCGACCATGGAGGACAACAACTACTTTCGTCAATCAGACTACCGCCAGATTATTACTACTGGTACTGGCTACTATCGCTAGAAGGCCTTTTGTCTGAAATAATTTTCAGAATATTAAATTCTTCTCCTGGAACATGAAATTTGGGGGAAATTGCTCTAGAGCGAATCTAAGTGCGTCCATGGAGGACAACTGGAAATACTTTCGTCAATCAGACTACTACCAGATTATTGCTACTGGCTACTATCGCTTGAAGGCCGTTTGTCAGAAATAATTTTCAGAATATTGAATTCTTCTCCTGGAACATGAAATTTGGGGGAAATTGCTCTAGAGCGGATCTAAGTGCGACCATGGAGGACAACTGAAAATACTTTTGTCAATCAGACTACTGCCAGATTATTGCTACTGGTACTGGCTACTATCGCTAGGAGGCCGTTTGTCTGAAATAATTTTCAGAATATTGAATTCTTCTCCTGGAACATGAAATTTGGGGAAAATTGCTCTAGAGCCGATCTAAGTGCGACCATGGAGGACAACAACTACTTTCGTCAATCAGACTACCGCCAGATTATTACTACTGGTACTGGCTACTATCGCTAGAAGGCCTTTTGTCTGAAATAATTTTTATAATATTGCATTCTTCACATGGAATATACAAATTTGGGGAAAATGGCTCTAGAGCGGATCTAAGTGCGTCCATGGAGGACAACCGGAAATACTTTCGTCAATCAGACTACTGCCAGATTATTTCTACTGGTACTGGCTACTATCGCTAGAGGGCCGTTTGTCTGCAATAATTTTCATAATATTGCATTCTTCACCTGGAATATAAAAATTTGGGGAAAATGTCTCTAGAGCGGATCTAAGTGCGTCCATGGAGGACAACTGGAAATACTTTCGTACCCCACCAAACCATAACTAAAGCTTGGTGATGACCCTTTTCCACCATTGGGATCAGTTCAGATGCTTCCATATGATCGCGCATATACTCTATAATTTTGCTTGTTAAATTTTTCCTGAACGGTAACAATTTTTCACCAGTGAACAAAATTTTTCTGTGCAAGTTATCAGCGTGCTTCACCAAAAGACGTTTGCATTTTTCCACCCCTATTTTCAAGCAGCAGTCAATAAATGTCCGGTAAGTCGTTTGAAAGCCCCAAGTCTTTTTTTAATGATTCGACTTTTGGACTTTTGCGTGATATTCATCTCACGGGCCATGATTTTCTGTTTTCGGAGCGGATTTCTGTGAATTCTTGATTTAACGGCTTTGATGACATGCGGTGTTCGAACAGAGCGTGGGCGGCCCGACCGGTGGCGGTCTTTTACATCTCCAGTCTTCTCCAACAGTTTTATGCATCGGTAGACGAACATGCAGCTAGTCCCTAGTGGCCGGAGCGTTTTGAAAATATCGCTTTTTTTCATTTCTTGAAAAGCGCTGTTGCAGCGATACGGTTCTCATTATCTATCTGACCACTCCACGATGAAAGTTGAAACCATTTTAAAATCACGTTACAGACTAACGCTTTTGAGGTTAGCTTTCAAAAACCATATGACATTACCAGGGTATTTTCAGTTCTACTATTGAAATGGCAATGGCAACATTTAAAGGGACTCGAAACCAACACAGCAAAAAGTAGCTCCGGTCAGAATGGAAAGCACGAGCATACGAGGGTTGCTATTTATATTTCGGGTCCTAACAATACTAGTGTTCCCAGATGCAAACTGCAACTTTCATTGGAAACTTTGACATTTTATTGACATAATTTCACTCTGAACGTTTTGTCATTTGAGGGCGAATTGTTTCGTTTACAGTGTGTTGAAAAATTCATGTCAGTCAAAAAATGGAATTATCCGTGAACATTTTCGTGCGATGATTTTTTTTACGATTTTCGGCGTAGGTTATCGAGACAAGAGTGTTTACATGTACATGTTTCGACTTTTGGCGATGAAGCACCATTAAAAACCACTGTTAATCGCGGGTACTAATAGGTCAAACTCGGAAGCAGTTCGATCCAGGATGAATTTCGTGAAGGATGTCCAACTTCTGTCACTTTGCCAGAAACCATCGATGCTGTGCGTGAACTGATTTAACAAGACCGACATGTGTCATACCATGAGATTGAGACATCCTTGGGCATGAGTATGACATGCATCAATAACATATTGCATGTTCATTTGGCCGTGAAAAAATTTGTTCTCGTTGGATCCCACATAATTTGACGAATGCTAAAAATAGGCTCGTATGAATTGGTGCAAAGAGTATAACTGCGGTAGCGTATAACATTGTCATAGGTGACGAATCATGGATATATGCATATGTGACAGCGCATAGAGAAAGGGACCTAAGGGTAAAAAAAATCAATTTTCATTTTTTTTCTTTTTTTGATGTGGACAACATCTGAGCATCGAATGAGACCGATCCCATGCCCCAGAAGTATTCCCTCCCAGAGATATGCGCGTTTTATGAAAGTGAAGTTGACGATTCTAAGCGCAAATAGAAAGGGACCTAATCTTTAAAATGGCTCTCCTGAACAAAACTGGTTTTTAATCTTAGGTCCCTTTCTATTTTGACATATGTTCATATTATGAACCCGAAACCAAATAGCAATCGACCGTATGGGTCATTCTAGACGAGCCAAATCCAACAAAAGTTGTTCGTGGAAGAAGTACATCAAAGCAAATGATTGCGTTTATTTTCGGTATAACCGGCCATGTTGCCACAGTGCCTTCAGTGGAACGTAGGAGGGCAATTCAGAGTGGTATACAACCAACTGTTTGACAACAGTGTTCGAAGAAATGAGGACAGATAATAAGAGAAGAAGGTTCATTTTGCACCACGACCATGCGATCTCTCACACATCAGCCGAAACGATGAGCTAATTGACCACTCAAGATGTCGAATTGATGGGCCATCCACCGTACAGCTCCGATTTTGCACCCAATGACTTCTTCTTATACCCTAGCATCAAGAAAATAATGCTTTGTCAACGTTTTTCATCGCCCGAAGCAACTGTTGAAGCGTTGAAAAATCATGTTTTGAAGGTGTCTCAATCAGAGTGGAAAAAGTGCTTCAAAAATTGGTTTGTGCGCATGCAAAAGAGTATTTATGTTTTAGGAGAATATTTTGAAAAACAATAAAACCATTTCCAATGATAAATTATTGTGTTTTTATTGCCGAACCCGAAATATAAATAGCAATCCTCGCACTTGGCTCCGATTTATCTGACCTAAAAACTGTACGTGTCACAATCAAGATACATCGAAGAAAGAGCTCTGGATATAAAACCATACCTAGTTAATCAACCCGGATCAGTTGTCGTCTATGCCCCAACTAAACAGAAATCAGAAGTTTCTTTTAGACAAAATGGCTCCGAATATTAGACTCATTCTTACGTCGTAAATTATCGCAGTTTCGGTGCAGTTTCCAACAAAGGTAGCGGTAGCAGTAGTCGTCTCACAATTAATGCTCCCTATGCACATATGTGTTGTTACAACAAAGATCAGTCTGTGGGCTATCATCACAGTTTCTGAGAACTTTCCAGCAATGAGCGCGAAAACGTTTTGCATGTTGGCTTGTGGGGGAAGCACTAATGCAAATGTTGGTAAAAATGTGCGTCGTGTACCGACCAACGCCAGTGTTTTGGTCCACATTCATTCTGAGATATTCTAAAGAAATTGTAACACTCTACCAAATTTGATCATGGTCGGGGGTAAATTGTGCCTTCTAAATTGGTAAGACCTTAAATCGGGAAAGACCTTTGTATGGAAGGTTTACCAAAACGTCGACAAATATGCTCCAAATTCAAAAGTGTTCGTCCTTAGTCGGAACAGTGTTAATGTGGAAAGTAAGATTGAGATTGAGTTATATTTGCGAATTGTACTTTGATTACATAAATATATGGGCATTGAAAAGTGATTGTGTGGCTACCGATAAACATCAGTGTTTTGCCCATTACTTCTGCCATTATAGCGGTCACAACAATCTAGTGACTGTTTTGGATTCGTAAGACTTAGGCGCAAATTTGGTAAAATTTTTAAAAAAAAATTGAGGATTATAAACATCTAAAACAATTTAAATTTTTAAAAAACTACTCGTATAACGTATTTTAAAAAATAATTTTTTTTTAAAAAAAAATTAACTCAGTGTTCTAAAGGGTGGTTAAATTTTAAGGGCCGATGTTGAATGTGACCCGCACCTAAACGTCAAGTTTTTTTTGCATTTCATTTCATATTTCTCAATTTCAGACTAACTCAATTTGAACCATGAAAAGATACACAGGCGAGAATGGTGGCAGAAATGGCAACGGTGGATGATCAATTTTCGAAGAAAATCATCTTCAGTGATGAGGTACATTTTCACCTCAGTGGATTCGTCAATAAGCTGAATTGTCGCATTTGGGCGAATGATAATCCAAGAGTAATTGTCGAAAAAACAATGCACCCACAAAGAGTGACTGTGTGGTGAGGTTTATGGGCTGGCGGCTTCATCGGGCCGTATTTTTTCCAAAATAGGGCCGGTCAGACAGTTACTGTGAATAGTGTTCGCTAGAAGACACGAGAGCCAGTTGGTAGAAGAGTATTTCACCGACCAAAGTTATCACAATCGGTGTATGTGTGTTTTTTTGTACATCAAAAAAACTTACGCACAAACATACATGTATGCTCTATAAAACCTGTTTTGTTATGTCCATAGTCGCAACCATACTGTATGATTGCCGTAATCAAATTATTGTTAACGTCAATTTTAAACAACAATACTTTTGTTGCATCAACCATGTGTATATGGTTGCGACGACCATATTTTCATTTTTAAATTTGGCAATAATACTATTGTTACATTTCAACAATAGCAATATTGTCGCAATCATACCATTGTCAAAATGAAATTCAAAAAATAATACTATGGTTGTGACCAACATGCTTTTATTGTAGAGAACATATTATTGTTGCGGTGACTATAGTGTAACCTTATATTTTCTCTGCCAGCACTTGCCACACATCTAATGAAACAATGGCTGTTTTGCGCGACAAATTCAATGGCTGTGTTATCTCACGTCGTGACGATGTTAATTGGCCGCCAAAATCATGTGATTTGACCCCGTTGCACTTCTTCCTTTGGGGTTATTTGAAAGAAAAGGTGTACGTCGATAAGCCAGCAACAATTCAAGAGCTAAAAGATAAGACAATTCGGCACATTAACGGCATAGAACCTCAATTATGCCTCAGCGTCATCGAAAATTTTAACCATCGGATGGATTTGTGCCGCCGAAGTCGTGGCGGCCATTTGGCCGATATTTTGTTCCATACATAAGTGAATCATACCAATATTATCATAACAAAAAGAAATGACAATAATTTCCCAAATAATTTGTGCTTTATTCAAAATCAACATCGGCCCTTAAAATTAAACACCCTTTATTTCATATGACCCAAACTTTGTACAAGTCGGTCAAGCCGTTTCAGAATAGCAAGGTTTTTAGTAAAGCCCAAAAATTAATTTTTTGACCGTTTTAAAAGTGTCCACACACCCTCAAAAAGGAAAAAAAAATTAAAAAAAAATGATAGCAGCCATTTATGAAGTTTTCAAGCAATAACATTTTTTTTAAGTACGTATTAAGTATTCTGACCCTACATACTTTTATTCTTAATTGTTCATTATTAGTGGTCGCATCCTTAGATTCTCTGTAAGAATTTTGGCATAATAATTTTTGCCTTATTTCATTATTGATTTTTGCACGTATTTCTTTAATTTGCTAAATAACCCATGGCTTTAAATTTGTTAATTTACCAAATTGCTTACTTTCCGAAAATATCATGATCTAGTAGCGTGTTTGTTTGTGAGTGTCTTTATATATATTTATACTCGTATTGTACTATTGTTCAATCCTATTGTTTATTTTAATTTCCGGATTTTCACAAACAATGACTTCTGCCGTTTTTCTTCGTCTGCTGTTGGTTTTTCCTCCATCGGAGGCCAACTAATGGTCAATGACTGGAAAAGGCATTGTCTGCGAAGATAAATTGAAAAGCACTTCTCTGCTATGAGGGCATTACATTTAACATGGCGCAATGGTACTTTAAGAATTACTAAAAAAGCGTTTTATATTTCATTTTTTTCCACCGACATTAAATTCATTTATGAAACCAAGTTGCCAAACGTCCATGCGTTTTACTATTTTCAACACAATTATCACATTCACACCAACACTTGTCGGACTGCTGATAAATGACAAAAAAAGTGCCAGCTACAGTAATTGAAATCATTAAACCAAACACAAGTATCGGCTTAATACAATTGCAATTTACATTAATTTGAGCTGTAGAAATAAACACTCGACCCACTTAAATGAAAAAACACGAATGTTAATAATAAAACAATAATTACACTAGTCAACAGTCAAAATGTACTCGGGATGCGATAATTTTTTCTGTGTAGATAACCTTGACATGAGCTCGAAAAACGCAATAAAAAATTTTTTTTTCGTTTGGTTTTTGTTTTATTTTTTTTTTTTAAATTTTAAAAATTTTTTTTTGGTTAATTTGTTTCGTCCGGCATAACTCGGGAACCACTAGCCCGATTTAATTGAATTCAATTTTAAAAAATTTAAAATTACAATTCCCTTAATCTGTTCATATATTGTTTTCCTATACAAGCAACAGTTTCCAAGTTAAAAATGAATATATAAAGGAAAAAACTTATTTTTTGCCTAAAGATTTAAATTTTTTTTTTTTAAAAATCCATAAAAAATCCAAAATGAAACAAAATGTCAAATCTTATTACTTTTACGTAAAGTCACATAACCTATGAGCAAAATGAGACAAAGATCATGAAAATCGATGCACGCGTTTATTCGCAATTGAGTAAAGGTATGAATTTCAAAAATTTGTCACCCAACATATATATTTGTCACCCAACAAATTTTAATTTTTTTTGTAATAAAAAAGAAAAAACCTCACCATAGACAAAGTTGTGCATATGTCGAGCAAATTTTTGAAATTCATACCTTTACTCAATTGCGAATAAAAGCGAAACGCGTGCATCGATTTTCATGATCTTTGTCTCATTTTGCTCATAGGTTATGTGACTTTACGTAAAAGTAAAGGATTTGACATTTTGTTTCATTTTGGATTTTTTATGGATTTTTAAAAAAAAAAAATTTAAATCTTTAGGCAAAAAATAAGTTTTTTCCTTTATATATTCATTTTTAACTTGGAAACTGTTGCTTGTATAGGAAAACAATATATGAACAGATTAAGGGAATTGTAATTTTAAATTTTTTAAAATTTAATTCAATTAAATCGGGCTAGTGGTTCCCGAGTTATGCCGGACGAAACAAATTAACCAAAAAAAAATTTTTAAAATTTAAAAAAAAAAAATAAAACAAAAACCAAACGAAAAAAAAAAAAATTTATTGCGTTTTTCGAGCTCATGTCAAGGTTATCTACACAGAAAAAATTATCGCATCCGGAGTACATGAAATTTTTTTCATTTTGTTGAGTAGTGTTATTATGCCTGTGATACTCAACGTTATTAAAATAAAATATCAACTAAAAATTAAAACATTAAAAAATAGTGTTCGTCCTTAATTTGATTTCATAGCATGGCATGACGCGATTCATATTGAATCATTTTTATTGAAGGTCAGTTTATTATCTGTAAAATGCAGGAGAGATAAGAATAATATCAGTCGAGGCTCACTGATTTGAAAGACATTCCGGCCATAATCGTTATTATAATTTTAGGTAAAAGAACAGCCCTGGGGTTATGAAAGCATGTGCTATCCCGTAAGATCGTACTGGCTGAAGCTTTATACTCTCCACCAGGGATTGTGTTTGGCAGTATCGGAGAATATAGTTGATGGTATTGGGTGCATGTTTGACATAACTACATTTTTGGAGCCCTAAAGGTTGTCCTGTTCAGACTCGCGAAATTCATTGTTTTGGAGAAACCATATGCCCATTGTTGAGGGGTAACTAGGGAACCTGTATATGTGACAGCGCATAGAGAAAGGGACCTAAGGGTAAAAAAATCAATTTTAACTTTTTTTTTTGATGTGGACTACATTTGAGCATCGAACGAGACTGATCCCATGCCCCAAAAGTGTTCCATGCCAGAGATATGCGCGTTTTATGAAAGTGATGGTACACCAAAAAACACGTATTTAAATCTTTAAAATGGCTCTCCTGAACAAAACTGTTTTTTACCCTTAAGTCCCTTTCTATTTTGCGCGTCACATATTCGGGCCTTAAATTCAGACAAATCTTAAAAGATAAAGCATATTGATTAGTGTGGGTCGATTTATCAATCGATGTTGGAAATAGCATAAGGACAAAAACGTTCCACTACGACATATCATTTCAATATTTTGACTTTTCCCCCCGTTTTATTTATAAAGTAAAAGGTGTTCCATCTAGAGTTATTTTTTCAGAACAAAAAAAATATAAATATTCAAATCAAGTGTGGAATCTTTATTGGTAATTTGAAAGGACATTTTATGCATTTATTTTTTGAAAATAATAACCTTCAAGTGTTGGCAACTGTATTATGGAAATGAGCGTTCGGTGAGAAACGGGAAGATCCGCTGTTTTCGACCAAAATTTTGTTCAGTGCCGTATTTGGGCTGAAGAGCAACAAGAAGAGGTTCGAGAGGTGGTTTGGTGCGGTTTATAAGCTGGTGGAATCATCGGTGCAAATTTTATCAAAACTGATGATGGCCGGAACGTAACCGTGAATGGTGCTAGCTATCGCTCCATGATATCGATCTTTATGTAGTAATTTAGTAATTCCAGAAATTGAAGCCCGTAATCTTGTCGACACTTGGTTTCACTTGCACGCAGAAAAAAAGTATGGTTGGCGTAACAATATTCGAAGAGCATCATACTGTTGTTGGTTATATGGTTGTGGCACAACAATATTATGATCATCACAACAATAGGATGTTTCACACACAACCATACTCTTATCCCTATAACAATATTATGGTCCTCACAACAATAGAATTATTAACACTCAACCATACTATGATCCCCACAACCATATTATTATTCACATTTAACCATACTATGATCCCCACATTCATATTATTATTCACATGCAACCATACTATGATCCCCACAACAATATTATGATCCTCATAACCATAGTATGTTTAACATACAACCTTAGTATGATCCTCACAACCATAGTATGACTTACACACAATCATACTATGATCCCCAAAATTTTTTGTAAAGATTGGGTTAAGTTGTTATGTAAAAATAGAGAATTTTTTTCACAGAATTTTTTTAAACAGTAAAAAATATTATTTATTAAAAATTTTTCAGTTATACTAATTTGTAGTTTGTTTCGAAAAAATTTAATTATTTTTACTATTACTGAGTAAGATTCGTAAAAAGAACATTGTCAAGTTAAAAAAAATACAATTTGCCACAATACAATACATTTGTTCCACCAACCATATTTATATTGTTGCTACAACCATATTTTCATTTTTAAATTTGGCAACAATACTATTGTTACATTTTAACAATATAAATATTGCCGCAATCATACTATTGTCTAATTGAAATTCAAAAAACAATACTATGGTTGCGACGACCATACTTTTATTGCAGAGAACATACTATTGTTGTCGTGACCATATAGTAACCATATCTTTTTTCTGCGTGTGGACGGTGCCACTTGCCATACAGCTGCTCAAACAATGGATCTATTGTGAGACCATTTCGAAAAGCAGCTAATTTCCCGTTTCGGACAGGTGAGTTGGCCGCCTAGATCGAGCGATAGCACACCTTTAGACATTTTTCTTTGGGGTTGCGTAAAGTCCAAAGTCTATGCTGACAAACCAGCTACGATTCTGGTTTTGGAAGTCAATATTACGCGTGTCATTATGCTGCACCGGTTGAAATGCTGGAACGAGTCATCCAAAATTGGACCCTCAGAATGGAAACCCTGAGGCGTAGTTGTTGCGGCCAACATTTGAAGGAAATTATATTCAAAAAAGAAATGCCATAAAATGTCCCTTCAAATTACCACACTTGATTTGAATTTTTATATTTTCATTTTGTTCTGAAAAAACACCTCTAAATGGATCACCTTATATAAGAACCTTCAGTTCGTGCGTCAATTTGTAAAGCGAGTTCGTGAAAATAGATCGATATTGCATAAACCAACCCGAGTACGTTCTCGTCCAGTACATTCAACCGAAAACTGTGACTGAGAATGTCTATGAGGATCCATCAACTCGTCGTCGTTCTCAGGAATTGAACATTTCGCTCACTTCTGTGAGAAGAATTTTGCATAAAGTCCTCGGTGTGAGGGCTAACATAGTTTAATTGGTCCAAGGACAGAATGGAGTTGAAGAATTTTACCGAAAAATCGAGTTTTCAGATAAAGCTCATTATTACTCCGGTGCCAAGAAGCAGAATTGCCGCATATGGGGTTCAAAGAACCCACTCGTGACTATAAAGAAGCCAACGCATGCTCAACGAGTCACTGTTTGGTATAGACTTTAAGCTTTCGGCATCAATGGGCCATTTTTCTTCGAAAATGAGCAAAAAGCCCTCTTTTTCCCCTCCGATCCTTTACTTTGCACTCGCCAACGCAATGCACCGCATGTATAGGAGGCATCTCATGAGTGTTGGTTATTTACAAAAAAAAGACAGGACCACATGTTACACAACCAACGCAACCATTGATATTTTACACACTTTTTTTGGAAATCAAATAATCAGCCTAAATTATAATATCAATTGGTCGCCTTGGAGCTGTGATTTGAACCCTTTGGACTATTTTCTGTTGGCCTGTGCCAGTAAGTATAAATGCTCCGCAAAGCATCCAGAGACAATTGAAGCGTTGAAACATGAAATCGAAGTTGCCATTGAAGAGATTCGACCCGAAACAATTGAAAATGTACTGAAAAATTGGGTTGCTCGGTTAAGATACTGCCGACCCAGTTATGGTTGTCATATACATTATATTGTGTTTCATTATTAAATGACAAAGTTCAACCTTTCTTTTTTTAACAGCCGATTGAAATTTAAAATTTTAAATTGGCCCATCCTATAGAATGAATAAATAAATATTTGTTGAAAAAATTAATTTCACCATTAACCAACCTCATACATATGTGACGCGCAAAATAGAAAGAGACCTATGGGTAAAAACCAGTTTTGTTCAGGAGAGCCATTTTAAAGATTTAAATACGTGTATCTTTGGTGTACCATCACTTTCATAAAACGCGCATATCTCTGGGAGGGAACACTTTTGGGGCATGGGATCGGTCTCATTCGATGCTCAGATAATGTCCACATTAAAAAAGAAAAAAAAAATTAAAATTGTTTTTTTTACCCTCAGTTCCCTTTCTCTATGCTCGATGGGAGTCTAATATATGTACCCCGACCGATTATTCGGTTTCGTCGATAGTAAGATAATCGGTTTAAATTCGGCACCGACATCGGAACGTTTGTTTAAAATGAAGAAATAAACATACGAGGGCGGTTCTTAGCCTATCATTAAAAGAGAATAGTTAGTTTTTCAAAAATATTTTTATTTTTCAATATAATCTCCTGAAACTTCAATGCACTTAGTCCAACGCTTATCTAGCTATTCTATCCCTTGATTAAAATAGTTTTCCTCAAGGTCTTCAAAATAGTGGTTTACAACTGTAATTGCATCTTCATTTGAGGTAAAACGCTTGCCAGCAAGGAATTTTTTTAGATATGGGAACAGGTAAAAGTCACTGGGAGCTAAATCAGGAGAATAAGGTGAGTGGCAAGCAACTCGTACTTTAATTCGTTGATTTTAGCCATTGTTAAAACACTTTTGTGCGCTGGTGCGTTGTCTTGATGAAAAATTATTTTTTTGTTTTGTAAGCCAGGACGTTTTTCTCGAATTTGTACATTTAATTGATCTAAAAGGTTGCAATAGTACTCTGATATCAATCAATCATTAAAACACCTTTGAAGTCCCAAAAAACCGTTGTCATAACCTTACCTGCCGACTGAATTGTTTTTGCCTTCTTTGGGGCACTTCCTACAGCTTCAGTCCATTGTTTGGATTGTTCTTTTGTCTCTGGAGTATAGTGGTGGATCCATGTCTTATCAACAGTTATGAAACGTCGCTTAAAATCCATTTTATTTTGCTGAAAACGATCCAAACAAGCTTGAGAAATGTTCATTCTTATGCGTTTTTGGTCGACTGTTATTAAGTGCGGCACCCATCTTGCAGAAAGCTTTTTCATCTGTAGTTCTTCATGCAAAATTAAATGGACTCGATCATTTGAGATGCCCATGATATTAGCTATTTTACGCACTTTTATTCGTCGATCATTTAATACCATATCATGCACTTTGGCTACAATTTCTGTTGTTGTTGCTGTTTTTGGAATACGTGGTTCATATTCAATGCTTGTACGACCACGTTTAAATTCAGCAACCCAATTTTTTACTGTTGCATATGAAGGAGCACTTTCACCTAACACATTCACCATATCATTATGAATTTCTTGTCCCGATAAACCTTTTTTATGTAAATATTTAATGACACCACGCATTTCTAATTTTTCCATTGAAAAAAAATCGCGGATGCGTCTTTTGTGAACACCTGTTTCTATAACAGAATTTAACATGTGTTCATAGCAGAGATGGAAAACACCTAACTTTTTTCTGTTTATACCGCGCTTTTTGTGCTAGGCTAAGAAGTTTCCGAACCGCCCTCGTAACGATTAGTAAGAGCTCTGCAGACTACTGCGTCACATTAAATGACCGTATGCAAACCCAGGACTCAAGCCGCACTTAATCAGGCTTGAAAAATCATTGCCGAACTGCTTAGAATTGAAATGTGTACTACAAAATGTTTTCAAAGTATGAATCGTCGTCTACGATCCAATATTGTAGCGTGTGGAACACAGACAGACATCAATTTACCTTAAAGGTACATTTTTGTTTTCTTTTGGTGACGTAAACTTTTTGTTAGCATATTTTTCAAACATTTCGATGTTTTTCTGTCATTGTTTAAACATTTAAAGTTAAATGTTTATAAACAAATTTTAAGTATATTCTTTAGTAAATATATCTACGTACTATGTAAACTTAATCACTTTATTATTTTTTAAAAAATTATTTCGATGCATTGTTTTTTCACAAATCTTGGCTGTACGTAAACTTTTTTAGTTCACTGTTTAATAACTTAAGGCGTTTATTTTTTTTCTGCTGACTAACCAACAGATTGAAACAATTGTTGTAATCCAGCTTAAATTATGCCACAAAGCCTCAAAAGTCCCAAATGTCATTGGATTATTATTATTTTTAAAACAAGCTTGTACTTAGTAGGGAAATAAATACTGTTACAATATTGAACACACCCATTTCAATAGTAGAACTGAACATACCCCCTTAATGTCATATGGGTTTTGAAAGCTAACCTCAATAGCGTTTGTCTGTAACGGGATTTTAAAATTGTTTCAACTTTCATCATGGAGTGGTCAGATAATGCGAACCGTACCGCTGTAAAAGCGCTTTTCAAGTGTGAAATGAAAAAAGCGATATTTTCAAAACGCTCCGGCCACTAGGGATTAGCCGCATGTTCGTCTACCGATGCATAAAACTGTTTGGGGAGACTGGAGAGGTTAAGGACCGCCACCGGTCGCGCCGCCCACGCTCTGTTCGAACACCGCATGCCATCAAAGCCGTTAAATCAAGAATTTACAGAAATCCGCTCCGAAAACAGAAAATTATGGCCCGTGAGATGAATATCACGCAAAAGTCCATGAGTCGAATCATTAAAAAACACTTGGGACTTGGGGCTTTCAAACGACGTGCCGGACATTTATTAACTGCAGTTTTAAAAAAAATAGGATTGAAAAATGCAAACGTCTTTTGGTGAAGCACGATGATAGCTTGCACAGAAAAGTTTTGTTCACCGATGAAAAAAATTTTACCGTTCAGGAAAAATTTAACAAGCAAAGTGATAGAGTGTATGCGCTAAGGAAGCATCTGAACTGATCCCAAGGGTGGAAATGGGTCATCATCCAGCTTCTGTCATGGTTTGGTGGGGTAACTCTTACGATGGCGTCCCTGACCTAAATTTCTGCGAATAAGGAGTCAAAACAACGGCCAAAGTTTACTAAGAAACCGTTTTGGAAGCTGTTGTGAAGCCTCTTAACAATTCCCTGTTCCAAAACCAGCCATGGGCTTTCCAGCAGGATTCTGCGCCGGCCCATAAGGCTAAAACGTCCCAGGCCTGGCTTCAAAACAATTTACTAGCGTTCATTTCCTCTGAAGAATGGTCCTCAGACAGTCCACATTTGAACCCATTGGATTACAAAATGTGGACGGTTTTAGAAGACAAGGTTTGTCACAAAAGATACCCTAACATTGGATCTCTTAGACTGCTTTGGTTCGAGCTGCGGCCAATTTTACAATGTACGAGGTTCGTGAAGCTATTGACGGTTGGCCAGTGCGACTTAAGGCGTGTGTAAAGGCAAAAGGCGGACATTACGTATAAGTAGATTCTTGTTGGATACAATATACGTCAATAAATATATTAATAATTAGTTGGTCCAAAAACATTCAGTACTTTTTATTTTACAGCATAAAACGTGTGTAACAGTATATGTGCGCATAGAGAAAGGGACCTAAGGGTAAAAAAAATCAATTTTCACTTTATGTTTTTTTTATGTGGACAACATCTGAGCAGCTTATGAGACCGATCCCATGCCCCAAAAGTATTCCCTCCCGGAGATATGCGCGTTTTATGAAAGTGATGGTACACCAAAGATACACGTATTTAAATCTTTTAAATGGCTCTTCTGAACAAAACTGGGTTTTACCCTTAGGTCCCTTTTTATTTTGCGCGTCACACATATGTCCCTAATAAGTATAAAATATGATTTAATCCACAACAAATGTATAACAACTCGGTTTCTTGAAATTTCTCCAATTGCTTACAAGCTTTATTGAAAACCCTTTTGGTTGAGTAAGCTTCTCCTTGAGCGATTTTCAAATTAAACAAAATGAAAACATTTTAAATCCAAATACACCGCTCGCTATGAGTTTACTGCACTCGGTGTAAGGACTTAACGAAATTGTGGCCATAAATTGCCACATAAAAATAACACTAAGCGAACGCATAAATAAATGTATGAAATGAATTTCCTTAACATCGAACACTCAAACGAACTACAACTGCATCAATGCCGCCAAAAGCTATAAACAGATAGTTTTTCCTTTTTTTGTTGCTCTGGTCTTCCCTTTGAGAAAAATACTGCATATCAATAACCCCGATTTAGAGTGCGCCAGGATCCACCCCCCCCCCTTAAAAGACGCACACACATTCACACTATCGGGAGTGAGCAAAAAAAAGGATACAGCATAAAATTTAGTGCAACCAAAGTGGCGTCATCACAAATGCCATCCAGTCGAAATGTCTCATTGTCTGTCTGTTCATCCGTCCGTCCCTCCGTACGAACGTACGTCCTGCTGTCGCCTGGCATTATAGTTGCAGTTTTTATTCCATTTCGCTCGCAGAGATACGGTGCCAGTGTTTCCGGGATAGAACGCAGCAGAAGAACTAAAAAAGAACCTCCAGTCACTTGACACAGTACGCAAAAGTAATAAATTGTTAAGAGTTATATTTAGGAATAAAACGAGGCGACACAAAAACCCACGAATAAGAGGAACAATTTAGTATCCTTGTGTTTTTTTTGGTCCTTGGCGTTCTTTTTTTTTTGGCAATTGCAAGTAGTCATCGTTAAATGCGAGCGATAAAAGCAATTGCGAAGGCTATAAATATAAATTATATTAGAGTATTTAGTTGAAATTACTGTTTAAAACTATTTGCACTTGTCTGCTTCAGCTGCGATGAGTGGAAATAATTACTTTGGGTTTACGTTGTTACTTTTTGATTTTTGTGTTTATAAGATTCTGAATTTGATTTAAATTTAGAGTTGGTGAAATATTTGCCCTATTCGAAAGTAATGTTTTTTTTTTGCCGGAGTACTCGTATACTAACATTCCGCCTAGAGAGTCCAAAACAAGCGTTTTCTGAAAACCGCCAGAATACTTATCAATCGTCAAAAACTGTTCCAAATTTCATAAATGTGGATGTAAAATGTGGCTTCTAGATCTAAAGTCAAATAATTGGTTGAACATATGTGTCTTACTTTTAATCTTAAAAGTCAACAGTCACTGTTCTTTGCCAAAAAAAACTTTCTTCTGCCAAACTGCATGAAGATTGGATGCAATATGTGGCTTTTTGCCGGAGTACTCGTATACTATGCTCTATAAATGTTTTCTTTTTATAACGTCTCCTCTAATGGATTGATACAGGCTTTTATGTCAATCAAGTCTAACGCCTCTGGTTGTGATGAGATATCTCTTCAATTTCTTAAAGTAGTATGTCCGTTTATATCAAATCACCTACTTCATTTAGTGAACAGTATAATAATGACTTCCTGCTTTCCTAATGATTGGAAAGTAGCCATAGTGACACCAATTCAAAAGAAGTCAAGCTCGAATAAGCTGCTAAAATTAATATATAATCTTCCCAGATTATATTCAACATCAAGGCTACACCAATTAGCTGAAGTTGATTTAGTTGCAGATAGAATAAGCAAGCTTACGTCCAAATTTAACTCTAGATGCTTATATTCAGATTATTCTCATATTATGGAGCTAATGTCCATTTAAATAGGCTAAGTAGCTGTAAGTTTTATCTAAAAATAGAAATATTCATAAAGGTTTTTGCAAATTTTTCCCTCCAAAGTTATGTTAGAAACATTATAATGTTCATATATTATAATCATTAAATAACAACTTTGTATTATATTTAAGCAGAAAAAGGAAATATCCTTGAACTCTTTACAACTGTTATATCTACTGAAATTGTAAAATTTTTGTAATACCATGAAATAAATTAAATTGAATTGAATTCAAAATAATAGGAGTGATTTTTTTCACAGTAGAAAAAATAAGTTTAAATAAACGTAAGCGTTTTTATTAAAAATATTTCAGTTAAACAAAGTCAAAGCAGCTTGTTTAAAAAATTTTAATTTCGTTAAAAAAAGTACTATTATTGCATTAGATCCGTACCAATAACATTTGTTCTTAAAAGCATATTTAAATGAAGAAAAATTACAATCATACAGTATGATTGCCGTAATCATTTGTCGCACCAACCATATTTATATTGTTGCTATAACCATATTTTCATTTTTAAATTTGGCTATAATACTATTGTTACATTTCTACAATATTAATGTTGCAGCAATTATACTATTGTCAAAACTAAATTCAGTTAACAATGCTATGGTTGCGACGAACTTACTTATATTGCGGAGAACATACTGTTATTGCCGTGACCATGTAGTAACCATGTTTTTTCTCTGCGTGTGGTAGAAAGCAGTTTGTTCGTGTCAATGGAGTCTCATCGTCTTATTTGTCTGTTAGGAGTAGGGTCAGTCGGGGCTCTGTTCTTGGTCCAATTTTGTTTGTGCTGTTTATTAATGGCCTTTTCATAAGTCTAGGCTATTGGTGTACACCACACTCTTTTGCTGATGATATTCAGCTATTATTTTGCGGGGAAATCCAGTATTTGTATGTTTTACCAGGCAAAACTAATTATGTTTTAAAATTATTGAGCGTATGGATGTCCTCTAACAAGCTTAGTATTAATCCTTCTAAAACAAAGGCAATACTGTTTTCATCATCATCTTCTATCAACCTAGATTTGCAATACAATGGTACGTCTATAGAATTCGTTCAGAGTATTACGTGTTTGCGAATAGTACTGGATGACAAATGTTGCTTTGAGCAGCATATTCGCAGTATTGCTTCACGTATTAGTTTCACACTTCGTCAACTATACAACACCAATTAAGTTGGGTAAACAACAAAACTGGTTCATGGCTTAAGTATGCCAAATATTTTGTACTGCCTAGAGGTATATACAGGAACTACTCAAAGTAATATGAATATTATAAAGACAGTGCTTCATAGAGTTATGCGCTATGTACTATATTCTGTTAAATCGTATGCTCACATATCGCCGTTTGTGAATGACTTTTTAGGCTGTTCCTTTGTGAAATTTGTGCACTTTCGGTTGCTATATTTTTTTTTACAAGATATACAAACTTCAATCTCCTTTGTTCCTAGCAAATTCATTTGTCTTCAGTCACTCAATTCGCAACAGACAGTTAATTATTCCAAAGATAACACCGCTTATGGATCGATCATTCCTCGTAAGAGTTGCCCGACTATTTAACATTTTGCCAAGCAGTTTAAAAACGTTTAATTTGTCTTCCATGACATTTCGTAAACATTTAATGGAACATTTTCGTTCAAGTACAGAGTAATGCTTTTACTTATGTTTTTTTTCTTTGGTTTCTTGATTATCACTTATATGCTTTCATCAGGTTTTTTTTCTCTTTTATTAGGAAAAATTAGGATTATTTTAATTTATATTATTTTTTTTGATTTTATGCTGAATTTTTTCTAGTAGTTTATGATGTTCTATTTAACATTTTGATGCATATTGTGATTTATGCCCCATTGGGCTTCGAATTACATGTCAATAAAGAAATGAAAAACCTGTTTTGTTATGTTCATAGTCGCAACCATACTGTACGATTTCCGTAATCATATTATAGTTAACATACATTTTTAACAACAATACTTTTGTTGCACCATCCTCGTTTATATGGTTGCTACAACCGTATTTTCATTTCTAAATTGGACAATAATACTATTGTCACATTTTAACAATATAAATATGGCCGCAATCATACTGTTGTCAAAATAATAGCAAAAAATCAATACTATGGTTGCGACGGACACGCTTTTTTGTAGAGAACATATTATTGTTGCGGTGACCATATAGTAACCATATCTGTTCTCTGCGTGCATTATTTCAAAGTCAGGATAATACTTATGGTTCTAAGATTTTCTAAATCAGTGTAATTTTTTTTTCTAATTTTTTTTTAAAAAAACCCTTTAAAGAAACCTTAAACCTTCACAAGACCTTAAAAAAGTTGAAGGAGCGCCAATAGAAAGAAAATTCAAATTTTTAACCTTTGGACATTTTGTACGAATATGTGACGCGCAAAATAAAAAGGGACCTAAGGTTAAAAACCAGTTTTGTTCAGGAGAGCCATTTTAAAGATTAGGTCCCTTTCTATTTGCGCTTAGAATCGTCGACTTCACTTTCGTAAAAGGCGCATATCTCTGGGAGGGAACACTTTTGGGGCATGGGATCGGTCTCATTCGATGCTCAGATGTTGTCCACATCAAAAAAAAGTGAAAAGTTGATGACAAGTTTTGTTCAGGAGAGCCATTTTAAAGATTAGGTCCCTTTATATTTGCGCTTAGTATCGTCGACTTAACTTTCATAAAACGCGAATATCTCTGGGGGGAACACTTTTGGGGCATGGGATCGGTATCATTCGATGCTCAGATGTTGTCCACACAAAAAAAAAAAAAAAAATTAAAATTTATTTTTTTACCCTTAGGTCCCTTTCTCTATGAGCTGTCACATATAGTAACCATATCTTTTCTCTGCGTGCATTATTACAAAATCTGGATAATATCTAAGGTTATAAGATTCTCTATATCAGTTTAAGTTTTTTTTCTACATTTTTCTTAAAAAGAAATGCTCTTTAAAGAAACCTTAAACCTTCACAAGACCTTTAAATAGCTGAAGGAGCGTCTTTAGAAAGAAAATTCGAATTTTAAACCTTTCGACATTTTGTACGAATATGGTTTAGTTAAAAAGGGAATATAGTATTTTGCAACTTTAAAGTCGATTATTATTTGTAGTATGGCCAACGAGTACGACCAAACTGGGGAAGAATATGAAATGACGACAAATCATATTCGCCTTTAAGTCGTCTTAAGCCGACATTAATGAAAATAAGGTTCCCTTCCGCGAAGCCTTTTATCACATGCAATGTTTTTAAATTCAACCTCTTTCCATTTTTAAAACAGCTTTAAAATCCTTTGCAATTCTATTTAAAAAATTATAGCTCATTCCCCCATAAAAGAACGGAAAACAAACATACGATTTCAATTAAATTAAAGGAGTTGTTATGTTCGCTTATATTTGTTAATTGGTTTAAATGTCGGCATTAATGACTCAATTGTTGAGACAACGCAGGCGGTGGATACCGGCCTGTCAATGTGTTCACGTTGAACGTATGGCCATGCCGAAAAAAATGGGACAATGAAGTATGACGCGTCGATGGCATTCATTGATACGTTATCCAAAGAAAAGAACAATAAATTTGAGACGCCAATAACAACAGGACTGTAACAAAAGACATAACGTCAATAAAATGAAACTGATGGTGATAAACACAGATACTCACACACACACACACACACACACATCAAAACGCGCCCATTCACATATGCACACAGGATATGTGAATGTTTGACTGTGTGTGCCTACATGTGGGTGAGGACAGCTCTGGGAGTGCCCATGGTTTGTTTGTGATTCCTGCAAAGAATTTCAACCGGCATTTATTCGATACATTTGAGTCATTCTCTTTAAATACACTCCAGTATATTTCGGCTGGCATTGCTTCCTCCCATATTGATTTTCAGTTCCTATTTGTTTAAACATTATCCGGTGCCCGCGTGTGTGTGTGTGGCTGCCGCTGTTGTATTCTCTTCGGTTTTTGTTTCCGTTTTTTTTGGAGGAATGTCAGAGCAAATATTTACGTGACCTTAAACGGCGGTGTGTGTTGTGTCGCTAATATCCTGAACCTTTCGTTGTCATTGCAGTCTCTTTTGCCATGAACGTTTCTGTTGTTACGGGGAAGGGGTCAGTCCATCGGTCATGCGATGGTCAGTGCTAAAGACCTTAACAACAGTTGCTAAATGATGGCATGTACAATTTACGTTTTTTTGTGCAACCTCTCGAAAGCGTGGAAAACAATGTCCAACTAAATTTGTCTGTTTTGGCTAAAAACCAAAAAAAGAGCGGAAAACTTGCATAAACACTTTGGAAAAAAGGAAGTGTTGAAACAAGGCAACACAGTTTATAACCGGGAAACCTAACACGGTAAAGACATGTAACACTACGTATGTTGTGCACTTCGAAAGGAATCATTTTCGAACAGTTATCGCAGATAAGCTTAAATTGAATTTCTAAATGAATTTGACAGATTTCGAAAATGTTATGCATTTCGGGAAAATTAAAGATTCAGAAGATGTTTCAAGATTTAGCCTCAATTTGTGTGGGTTGAAACTTTGCCTTTGAAAACAGGAGTACATTTTTTAGCCGGCTATTGAGTGCCTATTCATACACACATAGAGCAGATTAGTTGCCACAACCGCACGTACTACCTATTAATTCCATCGCTACAACGGAATGTTTATTGGATACACGGCAATTTCAGTAGTGGGAACTGACAGTATCGTTTAAAGAGACAAAGTATCTGTAACCCTGACTAATTAGGATGATTATTTAAACTGAATTTTTACATGTAAAGGTTGTTGTCTTATATAAATGGCTACAAGAACTCCTTGAAATCAGTTGTCATTGCCACGAGCATTTGTTAACTGGACCAACTGAAGTTTACATTTTATGTTTTCGGTTTTCTGACCAAAATAATATTTTTTTTAAATTCATTTTTTTATTAGGCGATTGGAAATAATTATTCTGTTATTTGAATTATGAGGTATTTTTCAGAACCATCTAGAGGTATTTTCTCAGAACAAAAAAATATAAAAATTCAAATCATTTTGTGGATTCGGTTTTCTGACAAAATAATATTTTTTTTCACTCATATTTTTATTTAGCGATTGGAAATATTAATTCTGTTATTTGAACTATGAGGTATTTTTCAGAAACATCTAGAGGTATTTTTTTCAGAACAAAAAAAATATAAAAACTCAAATCAAGTGTGGTATCTTCATTGGTAATTTGAAATGACATGTTATGGCATATATTTTTTGAAAATAATTACCTGCACGCAGAGAAAAGATATGGTTACACTATGCTCACCGCAACAATAATATGTTCTCTATAATAAAAGCATGATCGGACCAAATATTTTTTAATATATTTATTGATGTATATTGTAACCAAAAAAATCTACTTATTCGCAATGTCCGCCTTTTGCCTTTACACACGCCTTAAGTCGCACTGTCCAACCGTCAATAGCTGCTCGAACCTTGTCCATTGGATAATTGGCCACAGCTCGAACCAAAGCAGTCTTAAGAGATCCAATATTGGGGTATCTTTTGTGACAAACCTTGTCCTCTAAAACCGTCCACAATTTGTAATCCAATGGTTTCAAATCTGGACTGCCTGAGGGCCATTCTTCAAAGGAAATGAACGCTGGCAAATTGTTACGAAGCCAAGCCTGGGACGTTTTAGCCTTATGGGCTGGCGCAGAATCCTGCTGGAAAGTCCATGGCTGGCTTTGAAACAGGGAATTGTTAAGAGGCTTCACAACAGCTTCCAAAACGGTTTCTTGGGAAACTTTGGCCGATGTTTTGACTCCTTATTCGCAGAAATGCAGGTCAGTGACCCCATCGTAAGAGACACCCCACCAAACCATGACTGAAGCTGGGTAATGACCCTTTTTCTCTCTTGGGATTAGTTCAGATGCTTCCTTTGATGGCCGCGCATACACTCTATCATTTCGCTTGTTAAATTTTTCCGGAACGGTAAACATTTTTTAATCGGTAAACAAAATTTGTCTGTGCTAGTTATCAGCGTGCTTCACCAAAAGACGTTTGCATTTTTCAATACTATTTTTTTTAAAGCTGCAGTCAATAAATGTCCGGTACGTTTGAAAGTCCCAAGTCTCCTTTAATAATTCGACTCATGGACTTTTGCGTGATATTCATCTCACGGGCCATGATTTTCTGTTTTCGGAGCGGATTTCTGTGAATTCTTTATTTAACGGCTTTGATGGCATGCGGTGTTCGAACGGGAGCGTGGGCTGCCCGACCGGTGGCATCTCCAGTCTCCTCAAACAGTTTTATGCATCGGTAGACGAACATGCGGCTTTTCCCTAGTGGCCGGACCGTTTTGAAAATATCGCTTTTTTTATTTCACACTTGAAAAGCGCTATTACAGCGATACGGTTCTCATTATCTGACCACTCCATGATTAAAGTTGAAACAATTTTAAAATTCCGTTGCAGACTAACGCTATTGAGGTTAGCTTTCAAAACCCATATGACATTAACGGGGTATGTTCAGTTCTACTATTGAAATTGGTGTGTTCAATGTTGTATGTTGAGTTCTACTATTAAAATGGTTGTGTTCAATGTTTTAGGAGTATTTATGTCCCTACTAAGTAAATATAAAAATTTAATAAAAGAAAACGTTATTATTTCGGTCAGTTAACCGTATACATAAAATGTAACCATCAGTTGGTCCAGTTAACAAACGCTCGTCGTAATGACAGCCGAATTCAAAGAGTTCTTATAGCAATTAATCTATCACAACAACTATTAAATATACAAATGCAGTTCCAATAATAAGCTTAAGTAGTTAGTGTTACCGATACTTTGTCTGTTCAACCGATACTGTCAGTTTCCACTGCTGAAGATTGCCATGAACCATTATACATACATGCCGCTTAAAAAGGATAAATTAAATTAGTCCCTATACGAATTTTCGTCTCTACGAGGGCGACCGTAAAACTAACTGGCCTGGCACATTTTCTGTTTTACTAGCAACTTTTTTTTGTTTTTTAAAAGCAATCTTTTATAAGCCATCTGTCAAAATTTCCGAAATATTTAATGATTATTTTCTTTGTTACAGGCGATTGAAGTAAACAAGTTTTATAATTTTTGAAAAATGGAATATAAAGAGTTTCGTGCGGTAATTAAACACTTTTATATGAAGGGTTATACGCCACAATTAATCAAAGATGAATTGGATTCTGTTCATGGTGATAATGCCGACTCCACCGTGAAATCCTGGGTTCAACAATTTAAAATGGGTCGTTCAAGTACGGAAGATGAACAACGCTCTGGAAGACCGAAAACTGCTACTACTATTGAAAACATTAGAAAAATATTTAATGAAGTGACTAAAGATAGACGAATAAAGCTCAGAGAACTTGCTGATATTGTTAAAATACACGAAAAACAAGTTTGGAGTATTTGACATGATGAACTCCACATGAAAAAGCTATCCGCAAGATGGGTGCCGCGTTTGTTGACTTTGCCGCAAAAAATCGTCCGTTGGACCAATTCCGAGGAGCTTTTAGCGATTTATCAGCGTAATCCTATAGAGTTCTTGCGCCGATTCATAACTGTTGATGAAACATGGATCCATCACTACATCCCAGAATGCAAAGAACAGTCAAAACAATGGATAGAAGCTGGTAAAAGTGGTCCCAAGAAGACGAAAACTGTTAAGTCAGCAGGAAAAGTAATGGCCACGGTATTTTGGGATGCAAGGGGTATAATATTTATTGATTATCTTGAGAAAGGAAAAACTATAAATAGTGAATATTATTGTGCATTATTGGATCGGTTGAGCGAAGAAATCAAGATAAAACGACCGCATTTAGAAAGAAAAAAGTTCTTTTTCCTCAAGATAATGCTCCTTCACACACAGCATTTTTAACTCAACAAAAACTGGCCGAATTACGATTTGAAATTGCTCCGCATCCACCATATAGTCCTGATTTAGCTGCTTCTGATTATTTCTTGTTTCCAAATTTTAAAAAATTTCTCGGTGGCAAAAAATGTTCGTCCAATAGCGAGGTTATTGCTGAAACTGAGGCACATTTTGAAGGTCTTGAAAAATCTTATTTTTCGGATGGAATTAAAAAACTTGAAAAACGTTTGATGAAGTGTATTGAGTTGGAAGGAGATTATGTTGAAGAATAAATAATAATAATTCCAAAAAACGGTTCTTTTTGTGTTAGGCCAGTTACTTATGCGGTCGATCTCGTATTTGAGATTATTCCGCTCTGCGATCCACATTTAAAATTTGATCTTGTTCAAATACAGCTTACGGCGGAACGAGAACCCACAGGAAACATTTTTAGTTCGACCTCTCAAAAAACCCGTAAAGTACATTTTGTGCGACATTTAACAAACCGCACTGTATTTGAATCACTTAGTCTGACCTCAAATTGCCGACAGAGACGCGCAGTCATCTGAATGGCAGAAAGGTGTAGGGTATTGCATAGTCGGTCTCGTTTGACCTTACACTTCTTTAACATGGAACAAACTTTTAATTCTAAAATTATTTTTGCTTAAAATAATAAAACCGCCCATAGTCGGGTTTCCTTGAGGGCGTATCCTCGAGTTGCGGCTTGAATGGAATTAACTACAAAACAAGTAAAAACATCGTTAATTTTGGCCAGGTCGAACGTTTGGCAAGTTCCATTTCCTCAATTTATTGCCACTAGAATTTCGTTATTAGCTCGCGAAAGCGAACGCCTGCGGCTGCTGCTTGGCCGACCTCCTTTTTGAAGAAGTACGGCCCGATGAAGCCGCCAGCCCATAAACCTCATCATGCAGTTACTCATTATGGATGCATCGGCTTTTCAATAATCACTCGTGGATTCTCATTTGCCCAAATGCAACAATTTTGCTTGTTTACAAATCCACTGTGGACTCATTTAGTTCATTATGCTGACCAAAAAAAAAAATCACGAAGTGCACGGAATGCATTTTAATTTGTACGCCCATTTTCGTGAAGGCATGAAAAATATTTACCGTGTAACTCTCAATGGTTGAATTTGTCAAACTCTGAAAAAAAGAAATGTCAAACTAAGTTGGAAAAAAAACTTGACCTTAAGGTTTGACTCACAATTAACATAGTGCATTATGGTTGGACTACTCTTTATACACTGAGAAAGGTTATAACGCGGGATCCATTTCGAGGTTCCCTACTTTTTGAAAGAAAAAAACACAGAAAATTCAAATTGAATGGGGAATGTTTATTATTATTTGAAGGAACATTCTCTGGCATTTATTTTTTAAAGATTATGTCTATCAAATGTTGATCGCGGCTACGTCTCCGATGGTCCATCCGTTGAGTCCGTTCGAGCATTTCGACTGGTAACTGGCGAATGACACGCGTGATGTTTTGCTCCAAGGCCTGAATCGAAGCGTGTTTGCCCGCATAAACTTTAGACTTTACATATCCTCACAGGAAAAAGTCTAACATTGTGATATCACACGATCTGGTTGACCAATCGACCGGCCCAAAACGTGAAATTATCTGCTCACCGAAGTGTTCTCTTAATAAATCCATTGATTGATGCGATGTGTGGGAAGAGGCGCCGTCTTGTTAAAACCAACTGTCGCCGAGATGGCGAGCTTCTATTTCAGGCATTTAATAGTCGGCTATAATGGCACGATAACGGTCGCCATTGACGGTTACTTTCTAACCTGCATCATTTTTGAAGAAATATGGACCGATTTTGCCACCGGCCGACAAACCACACCAAACCATTGTTTTTTCTGGATGAAGTGACAGCTCTTGAACCTCTGCTGATTGCTCTTCGTCCCAAATGCGGCAATTTTGTTTGTTTACATACCCCTTGAGCCAGAAATGGGCCTCATCGCTGAACAAAATTTGCCTCGAAAAGTCGGATCTTCTTGGAACTTTTCAAGAGCCCATAGAGCGAAGCGATGTAGCTTGGGAACGTCGGGCGGCTTCAGTTCTTGCACAAGCTGTATTTTGCACGCTTTCAATTTAAGATCTTGACGTAAAATGCGCCAAGTCGTTCCATCCGTCAGTCCGAGTTGCTGCGAACGGCGCCGAATCGACTCTCCACGGTCTTGGTGTACACTCGCAGCTACGGCCGCTATATTTTCTTGACTGAATGCTGGACGTGTTCTATTCGGTCGAATATTATCCTATAATGAATGCTGGGTCTCAAGATGGGTGATGGTGTTGCGAATAGTACGCTCAGTAGGCCGATTATGTTGACCATAAGTTGAACGAAGTGCACGAAACACATTCCTCACAGAACGTGAATTTTCGTAATAAAGTTGAACGATGTTCAGGCGTAAGTCTTTCCATGATGAAATGCCAAGCAATACTAAACAAAAATAACATGACAGCATGACACGACTCACACGTGATCTGCCCAAAAAAAAGGCTATTGAAAAAAGTATCTCTACTTGGATCACCCATATTTATCAGCAGAATGGTGAAAATAGTCAACGAATTTTTATAAGGCCAAATAACAACTACTGCCAAACTCCTAGGATGGAGGGTACAATGGAGTCTGATCGAATAATTAAATACACTTTTTATACTTCCCAAGCATTCGTTTATATGACGTGTCGAAAATTCTGTTTAAAAAACGCGAAACTTTAAAATAAAAGCACACACACTCACAGTGTCGACAGTGTTTTAATGCAAACTGTGAAAATCCTCAAAAAGGACAGAGAAATAAACGAAATACTTCTAAAATCTCTTTAAATTAAACTATATCAACTCGGGGCGGCAGCGGTTTTGTGTCGGTTAAGCCACACAATCCTTGACCACTTTTATAGAAGAATTTTCTGAAAATAAAAAAAACTTTCTGTGTGAGAGTGGGTTTTTTCTGTATTTTTATCTGTCCACGTCTGCCCTCATGTGGTCATTTTATTCCGCACATACAAACGGCGAGGTACAAACATGGTTCCATTCAGACATGGACGCCAACATTCACACTCACCCATGCCCAGAGATCGAGTGGAGCTAAATTCTTCTCATGCCAGCGTAAATAAACACGTTGGCAAAAAATGTAAACGGAAAAACCGCTAAGTGACCATTGCTTAAATGCAGACTCCGCTGCTCTCCTTTACTCCTGCCTCCAGGAGGCTTAACACCCTCCGGCAATGTTAAACGAACTTCCGGTGTACAACTATGTTCGGAATCTATTTTTTTTATTTCGAGCAAAACAACATTTACGAAAACCCCCAACAAAATTGGAACAACTATGAAAAACCTAATGCGAGGACTGAGTTTTTTTTGGTCCAAAATGGAATGCAATGGAACATCAGTCTGTTGTAGTGTTTTTTGTACCCTCCACCATACAATGGAGGGTATATGAGTTTTGTCATTCGGTCTGTAACACCTTGAAATAATCATCGGAGACCCAACAAAGTATATATATTCTTGATCCTCGTAAAATTCTAAGACGATCTAGCCATGTTGTCTGGCTGTCCGTCTGTTGAAAACAAGATAGAGCCTGCATGAAAACAGCTAGGATGCTGAAACATGTGTAGTTAACCTAGCATGGTTGGTATTGCAAATGGGCTATATAGCTCTACGGGAAGTTGGTGTTGGAGACCCTCAACCGACACTACCTCATAAAAATTAGTTTTTTATTTGGAAATATCCGTCCAATTTCTGGAGCAAAATCACTGAAATTTTGCAAAAAATAATCTCTATATAGGCGCAATCATCTATGTAAAAATGGTTTAGATTGGGCCACCATTTCTTGTACCTCCCATAGAAACGGCCTTATGGGCCTTGAGAAATAATATGACTATAACTCACCACAAACTTGACCTATCGAAATGAAATTTTACACATCAAGATTTCTATATACAACACACTTCTACGCTGATCGGAAAAGTTCTACTGGTACCTCCCACACTAACGGTCTCATGGGCCTTGAAAAATAATATGACAATAACTCACTACAAACTTGACCAATCGAGATGAAATTTTCTACATAAAGATTTTTATATAGAACACACCTCTGGGTAAAATTCTGTTGAGATCGTAAAAGTCCTCCTGGTACCTCCCACACAAACGGTCTCATGGGCTTTGAGAAATAATATGACGATAACTCACCACAAGCTTGACCAATTTAATGAATTTTCTTTCTATTATTAGCCGAATAGATTGTTTCAACGAAAAACAAAAAGAGGAGAGAGTTCGTAACAAACGAGGAATAACAATCTGTGTTAGAAATGATGAGCTCCAAGCTGCGGCATATCTCTTCAAAAGAGACCACAGTATTGGAAGCCACACATATCAATACATTGCATTTCAGATTCAAGGCATATTTGTACTTGCGCTTCATCGAAATACGTCATACCCTGAAGGGCTCTTCAGAATGTTTTTATCTCAAACTCTAGATGAATTGATCGAGATGTCTGGTAATTCGCAAATGGTTTTTGTTGTAGGAGACTTCAATAAATGCCGCGCAACTTTGCAAAAAAAAATCAACAGAAACTCATCTGGAACAAAAAAGAATTTCATCATTGTTAGAAAAATCTGTACCAAGAACTAAACACGGAATACATATCGATTGGGCGTTCACCAACTCCGAACATAATTCGGTAAAATTTCGAACGTATTCTACAGCTCACAGTCATGATCATGATGCTATAGTAATAGGCATTTAGTTTTTATTTATAATAATTTTTAGGCTTCTTAATAGAAAATATTGTGTGTAAATAATAAAAAAAGACAAAAAAAGAAATATGTTAATTTTAAGTTATAATAAATTATATTAGTTATATTGCTTTAAATGAATTACAAAAATTAAATAATTGTTTTTTATTTGGGAATCTGGTGGAGGGTATCCAAAGTTCGGCACAGCTAAACTTAAAATTTGATTACTTGTTTTTTATTGCTGTTGTTGCCTAAGTTGGAGCATCATATGATGAGAACGGTGGCTGCCTCTGTATGGGACATGGAACTGGTGGTGCCTGGAAAAAAACTATTTCCAAATGCGAGTGTTTTGTAAAGAAATTAAAAAACAATCATGTTGAAAAGGTTAACAACAACAGCGGGGGAAAAACGAAATAAAAAACAAGAGAAAAGTCTGTTAAGATCGGCCAGGTCGAACTTAATATACCCTTCACAGTAAATTAAAGTGCTCCGACTTTCTGGGCCCCTTGGGTTCATAAGGCCGACCCTAATCTCAACTTAATGAAATAAAAAACAAGAAAAAAAGTGCTCCAATTGTTTGGGCCCCACTATCCTTATCCCCACATTCCTTACGAAATTAATTGATTTGATAAACGGTGATCCATCTAGAGGTATTTTTTCAGAACAAAAAAAATATAAAAATTCAAATCAAGTGTGGAATCTTTATTGGTAATTTGAAAGGACATTTTATGACATTTATTTTTGAACATAATTTTATTCAAATGTTGGCCGCAACTACGCCTCTGGGTTTCCATTCTGAGGGTCCAATTTTGACTCGTTCGAGCATTTCGACCGATACGACTTTAATGACATGCGTAATGTTGGCTTTCAAAACCTGAATCGCAGCTGGTTTGTCAGTATAGACTTTGGACTTTACGTAACCCCAAAGAAAAATGTCTACGACGAATAAAAGTGCGTAAAATGGCTAATATCATGGGCATCTCAAATGATCGAGTCCATTTAAATTTGCTTTCTGCAAGATGGGTGCCGGACATGTTAACAGTCGACCAAAAACGCATAAGAATGAACATTTCTCAAGCTTGTTTGGATCGTTTTCAGCGAAATAAAATGGATTTTAAGCGTCGTTTCATAACTGTTGATGAGACATGGATCCACCACTATACTCCAGAGACAAAAGAACAATCCAAACAATGGTATGAAGCTGGAGAAAGTGCCCCAAAGAAGGCAAAAACAATTCAATCGGCTGGTAAGGTTATGGCAACGGTTTTTTTAGACTTCAAAGGTATTTTATTGATTGGCTAACTGCAAAAGGGTAAAACAATAAATTCAGTGTACTATTGCAACCTTTTAGATCAATTAAATGTACAAATTCGAGAAAAACGTCCTGGCTTACAACACAAAAAAATAATTTTTCATCAAGACAACGCACCAGCGCACAAGAGTGTTTTAACAATGGCTAAAATCAACGAAACTACGAGTTGCTTGACCACCCACCTTATTCTCCTGATTTAGCTCCCAGTGACTTTTACCTGTTCCCAAATCTAAAAAATTCCTTGCTGGCAAGCGTTTTACCTCAAATGAAGATGCAATTACAGTTGTAAACCACTATTTTGAAGACATTGAGGAAAACTATTTTAATCAATGGATAGAATTGCTAGATAAGCGTTGGACTAAGTGTATTGAAGTTTCAGGAGATTATATTGAAAAATAATTTTTTTTTGAAAAACTAAGTATTCTCTTTCATTACTAGGCTAAGAACTTTCCGAACCGCCCTGGTAAAGGTGTGATTTTACTCGATCTATGCGGCCAACTCACCTGTCCAAAACGTGAAATTAGCTGTTTTTTGAAATGACCTCTCAATAGATCCATTATTTGAGCAGCTGTATGGCAAGTGGCACCGTCCTGTTGAAACCAAGTGTCGTCAAGATTGCGGGTTTCAATTTCAGGTAGCATGATGATCGATATCATGGCGCGATAGCTATCACCATTTACGGTTACGTTCCGGCCATCATAATTTTTGATAAAATATGCACCGATGATTCCACCAGCTTATAAACCGCACTAAACCGTGGTTTTCTCTGGGTATAATGGCACCTCTTGAACCTCTTCGTGTTGCTCTTCAGTCCAAATGCGGCAATTTTGTTTATTGACTTTGCCGTTGAGCCACTGAACAAAAATTTGATCGAAAACAGCGGATCTACCTGTTTCTCATCGAACCCTCATTTCCGTAATACAGTTGCCTACATTTGAAGGTAAATATTATCAAAAAAATAAATACCATAAAATGTCCTTTCAAATTACCAATAAAGATTCCACACTTGATTTAAATTTTTATATTTTTTGTTCTGAATCATCACCCTATATTTCTATATTTACCGGTGGTCCTTTATTTTGAACTTAAGGACCATTTTTGTTAGGCCCTTCGATTTATGAGTCGACCATTACCTCGGCCACAACAAAATAAATCAATATATTGCTTCAGTTAAGGCCTAAATGCCCACACTGACTATTGATCGCCCGCTTAGACCATTCGGTATGTTTTGGGGTCCAACAACAATGCCTTTTTAGAGACATTAAGTGCGTCCCAGCTAACAGTTCGCATTTGAAGCATTGTTTGTCCCCTAAAAATTGTGATTTATTAAGCCAATACTCAAAAAAGTGTCCTTTTTGTGTAGGTACCTTTTATACCTTAAAGCGAAACTTTTTCCCTCTGGTACGATTTCCCCCTTAAAACCATAAGCCAACATCATTTCAAGATCGTAGGCTAATTCGTTTGACCACTATCGTGTTTTGGTTAGACACAAGAACGGACGGGCAAACGGACAAGGCTAGATCGTCTAAGAATTATATGACGATAAATAATATTTTTTCTTTAGAGGGATCCGATCAGTGCTTCGAACTTTTTGTCGAACGAAAAAAATTATTTTTTGAAGAAAACTTTTGGTGACCGCATTACCTCGCATCGTCGACTTGTGGCGTGGCCTCCAAGATCGTGCGATTAAACACCGCTGTACCATTAATTGACGCGATTGACGCCTTAGAAAAGAAAATTTGACGCATTCTTTCTGACATACGGCCCGATATGCTGCAAAAAGTCTTCGAAAATTGGGCCTCTAGGCTGGAATTTATTCGAGCTAAGCGCGGTGGGCACTAGCCCAAAATTATTTTTATAACATAATCGCAAACCCTTATCAATATAATTAAGCTAAATTCTTGGCCTTAAAATTATATTATATGCTTTTGATTTCCTCTTATAAACCATACGTTTAAAAAAACACCCCTTACGATGCTTTATTTAAGCACAAATTAGGCCTAAACCTAGCAGTGCCTCATAAACACTATGCCAAATTATTGGTGGCTTCTTGGGGGCAAAATATCACATCTAGCGAGACCATTGTATGGGGGCTTCATAAAAACATGGAACGATAGAGCCGAATTCGAAAAGTTCACGTTTACACACTTTGAATTCAGTCTGCTGCGTTAGTTTGTTGGCCATTTGAATTTTATATGGAAATAAGTTCGAATCTTTATGCATAATTGACTGCTGTGGCTGTCTGCTTATACCGATTTGAGAAGATAAGCTTCTTGTCGAAACTCTTGGATTGTCTTGTATGGCAGGAGCTTCAGCAGGGATTATTTCCTCCCTCCGAACTGAAGGGTTTCGATGGTAATGTCTTATATTGACTGTCCCATGAACTTATGGTCCATCTGCTCGGAGGACTGCCGCAAAACGTGCGACTATACTCTCTTTGAACCGAAACTACGGACTCCAGTGCGTAATTCAGTGCCCCAATTATCCATTACTGTTAAATCTAAAAATCAATCTGCAAAAAAGAAAAAAAAACAATAAACCATATCCATTAAATAGAAAAAAGTTATTTAATTTTTTTTTGGTAGCGGCTTTCATCAGTCGCCCTTTACTTTGGACTCAACACAGGTAATGAAAACTTCATCAATTACTCCTTCCAGAGTACCAAATTCAATATTTCCTATAATATATTTCTTAGCAAGACAAAACTGCTATTATCCCAAGCACATCAATATTGTCGAAAAACTCACCCGCATTATCAAAGCTGTTCTTATTCAAAATACTATTCAGTATAGCAGATATAGTTTGCGGACAGATATAGTTTCCACCTTTGGCCGGACTACAGAATTGTCCGGACTACAGTAAAAAATTGTTTAAACTATTTTATTTTATTATAAAATAAGTTATTTAAAAGGCGAAATACACAAAACATAAATAATTCATTCACAAAATAAATTGAACGAACAGAAATTAAAAAAAATTTAATGCTTGAAATATGAATTAATTTTAAATTGAAAACATATTTCTTTGTACAGATTTTGAGCTCTGGATTCCTTATTCTTTTAAAAATAAGATTTCCCTTTCGGTCGCCTTTGTCGGTTCAGCTGGTAACATTGCAAAGGGTTCTGTTGCGTCTTTATTTCAAACTTTGTCTTTAAATTCGTGTACGAATTTCCTTAAGACTACTGTCAGAGTCGATGTTCTTTTCAATATTCACGTTTTAATTCACTGGCTGAGCTATATCCGCCTCAGAGAAATCGTATGCATGTTAGTTTTCGCCACGTGGCACAGCATTACCATTAACTTTTCAAAAATTGGCCGAAGGATTAAGAATGGACAGCGTTGAACACTTTCTTTTCATATCCTGAAAGGTCGTTTTGTATCGCTTTTAACTAAATCAGTGGTACAGAATCTTTTTCGGTGAAATCATCAGGCAACACCTTTGACTAACTTTTAGCAATATTATTTTTGCTTAGCAAAATTTAAAAACAAAAAAGCATTGCGAAAATTATATGTTTTCTGTACATTAGTGAGATTTGCATCGTTCTTCAAAAGAATGTGGTGTAAAAGATTCTTTCTATATCCATTTTTGATGTTCTGGTTTAAATTCTGATCCATCGATTTTAGGACTGCAGTGCAGTTCGGAGGCAAATACTGCATGGAGCGCGGTGTTTTGCTTTTTTTGCAGCACTGTTGGTCGAAGAGAATGGAGAGTCTGCATGGCTTTTAGTGGCTGATGGGAGATTTCTATTCGTCTGCCATTCAGTTGCCATCATGCATTGGACACGTGAGGAGAGTTAATTTTGTGTTGAAGCATATTTTTCAAATGCGCACTCGATCATTGCAGTGCAGCGTGCTTTTCGTTTACGATTCGCTGTTCCCCCACGTGGACGTGTTCCTGGATGGCAATCAATTGTAAATTGGGTAAATTCATTAAGAACAGCAGGGAATGTGTCATGTGTACGAAGGGGACCTGAGAAAAGGATTACAACACCACAAAACATTAAGAGAGTTAGAGCAGCAATCTCCGTAATGCTGTGCTCGAAAGCAATCACTTGCTCTTGGCATTTCCAGACTATTTCAGCCGGCACTTGAGGCAATGGTTCCAACAGGATGGTGCCACTGCACACACAGCGAGAGTTACCATAAATTGTTTGAGGCAAATGTTTACTGGACGGCTTATCTCTTTGAGGGGTTATGTGAACTGGCTGGCACACTCGCCAGACTTAGCCCCATGCGATTTTCCCTTTGGGGTTACCTGAAGTCGAATTTACCAGATACACTATTTAAAACCATGTAATTGAAAACATCCCTTACTGTTCAATATGAGACAGCGTATAGAGAAAGGGACCTAAGGGTAAAAAAATCAATTTTCACTTTTAGTTTTTTTTTTGATGTGGACAACATCTGAGCGTCGAATGAGACCGATCCCATGCCCCAAAAGTGTTCCTTCCCAGAGATATCCGCGTTTTATGGTACACCAACGATACACGTATTTAAATCTTTAAAATGGCTCTCCTGAACAAAACTGGTTTTTACCCTTAGGTCCGTCCCTTTCTACTTTGCGCGTCACATATAATTAGAATATAAAATAAATTTTTTTAAAGGTTCATAATTTTTTTATTTCATTCCCAAATAAGCAATTACCGCGCTCCACCCTGTACATGTCTCGATATTTTGGGTCAATACCAAAAGTGATTTCAATGGCTGGTTAGCTTTGGTCAGAAATTTGTTCATGTTTTTGATAAATACATTTTTTAAACAACCGATGTCGACGTCCAACAGAAAGTTCAATGTTTTTAAAGGCTCTTGGCTTTGCAGACTTGCCTATTACAAGGAAAGCAACTTATGAGGTTCAGCTGTGTTAGCACCGAGCATGATACGTAGTAAATTTATCACTTGCTATTTTTTTTCCAGGTGCTGAATTCATCCACCTATGAACACATGTTGTTGTTGGAAGAATTCTTCAAAATAGAGCAGACTCATCTCCATTGCATATCTGTTCCTTACACAGTACCACATTTTTCAGGTGATTGATTCGGGACTCAATTCTGATAACTGTTTGTGAAAGTAGGCCCAAGAAGAAGAACTTCTGCATCATTCGTTTGGTCAAGGTACATCAAATAATAATTTAATAATTAGTTTGAAGTTAGTAAGTATCGTATAGGGGATTTTTTCACGTTTTAGGCTCTTTTGTTTGTCATAACTCGAGAACCACTAGTCCGAATAAGTAACAAATTTAAAAAATTAAAAATTACAATTTCTTTAATCTGTTCATACATCGTTTCGCTACATAAGCAACAGTTTCGCAGTTATAAATAAATGTATGAAGAAAAAAAATATTTTTTGCCTAAAAAATTAAAGTTTTTGTTTTTTAATTCATAAAAAATACAAAACGGTAAAAAGTTTCAAGTCCTATTGTTTTCACGTAAAGTCACATAACCCATTAACAAAATGAGACATAGATTATGAATAACGAGAGTCCGGACTAGAGAAGTTCCTCTGTATACTTATATATATTAATTATTTTTAAACTATTGGTTTTTCGAATTTGTATTTGTATAGTTGACCTTCTGTTGTTTATTTTTCAGTTATTGTTAGGCTTGAGGTCGTAAGCAACAAACAGATGTTGGTGTTTTTATAATATATTTAATTTCAAAAAACTCAATATTTCGAACTGACTTCGTCGTTCATCATCAGGGGTAATCACTAAAACAAAACCGAGAACATAAAAATGCAACAATACACAATTTTTTATCACAAATAATATAATTTTTGTTAATAATTACATTTAAATAATTGTTTTACTTCTGTCCTGTTGTACTTCTAACATTCAACTACGAGGGCGACCGCAAAAGTAACTGGCCTAACATAAAAAGAACCGTTTTTTTTTGGGATTATTATTATTTATTTTTCAACATAATCTCCTTCCAACTCAATACACTTCATCAAACGTTTTTCAAGTTTTTTAATTCCATCCGAAAAATAAGATTTTTCAAGACCTTCAAAATATGCCTCAGTTTCAGCAATAACTTCGCTATTGGACGAAAATTGTTTGCCACCGAGAATTTTTTTTAAATTTGGCAACAAGAAATAATCAGAAGGAGCTAAATCTGGACTATATGGTGGATGCGGAGCAATTTCAAATCGTAATTCGGCCAGTTTTTGTTGAGTTAAAAATGCAGTGTGTGAAGGAGCATTATCTTGATGAAAAATAACTTTTTTTTTCTAAATGCGGTCGTTTTATCTTAATTTCTTCACTCAGCCGATCCAATAATGCACAATAATATTCACTATTTATAGTTTTTCCTTTCTCAAGATAATCAATAAATATTATACCCCTTGCATCCCAAAATACTGTGGCCATTACTTTTCCTGCCGACTTAACAGTTTTCGCCTTCTTGGGGCTACTTTTACCAGCTTCTATCCATTGTTTTGACTGTTCTTTGCATTCTGGGATGTAGTGATGGATCCATGTTTCATCAACAGTTATGAATCGGCGCAAGAACTCTATTGGATTACGCTGATAAATCGCTAAAAGCTCCTCGGACGATTTTTTGGGGCAAAGTCAACAAACGCGGCACCTTTTTCGCGGATAGCTTTTTCATGTGGAGTTCATCATGTAAAATACTCCAAACTTGTTTTTCGTGTATTTTAACAATATCAGCAAGTTCTCTGAGCTTTATTCGTCTATCTTTAGTCACTTCATTAAATATTTTTCTAATGTTTTCAATAGTAGTAGCAGTTTTCGGTCTTCCAGAGCGTTGTTCATCTTCCGTACTTGAACGATCCATTTTAAATTGTTGAACCCAGGATTTCACGGTGGAGTATGATGGTGCATTATCACCATGAACAGAATCCAATTCATCTTTGATTAATTGTGGCGTATAACATTTCATATAAAAGTGTTAAATTACCGCACGAAACTCTTTATTTTCCATTTTTCAAAAATTATAAATGTTGTTTACTTCAATCACCTGTAACAAAGAAAATAATCATTAAATATTTCGGAAATTTTGACAGATGGCTTATAAAAGATTGTTTTTAAAAAATAAAAAAAAAGTTGCTAGTAAAACAGAAAATGTGCCAGGCCAGTTAGTTTTGCGGTCGCCCTCGTAATGTATGTCTTTTCGTCGGTACTTATTAGCAATGTGTCTGTATGTATGTTCACATCTATCCGTGTCAGTTTTAAAGTTTCTTCTCTTAGATGTAGGAACGTCGTTGATGTAAAGCATCTCCAAAGTGTATCTTCTCTTATAATTCCTCTCTTTTGCTAAAATACGTCGTTAAAGTTAGGGTTGTGTCCAGTCAAAGTACAGTGGTTCACAAGGGCAGTCTTCTGTTCGATTGGTCTAGGCGGTTTGAAAACTTCTAAGCCTAGCACAAAAAGCGCGGTATAAACAGAAAAAAGTTAAGTGTTTTGGAAACTTCCATCTCTGCTATGAACACATGTTAAATTTTGTTTCGATCTGGCAACTCCTTCGTATAGAAACAGGTGTTCACAAAAGACGCATCCGCGATTTTTTTACAATGGAAGAATTAGAAATGCGTGGTGTCATTAAATATTTACATAAAAAAGGTTTATCGGGACAAGAAATTCATAATGATATGGTGAATGTGTTAGGTGAAAGTGCTCCTTCATATGCAACAGTAAAAAATTGGGTTGCTGAATTTAAACGTGGTCGTACATGCATTGAAGATGAACCACGTAGTGGACGTCCAAAAACAGCAACAACATCAGAAATTGTAGCCAAAGTGCATGCATGATATGGTATAAATGCTCGTCGAATAAAAGTGCGTGAAATAGGTAATATCATGGGCATCTCAAATGATCGAGTCCATTTAATTTTGCATGAAGAACTACAGATGAAAAAGCTTTCTGCAAGATGGGTGCCGGACTTGTTAACAGTCGACCAAAAACGCATAAGAATGAACATTTCTCAAGCTTGTTTGGATCGTTTTCAGCGAAATTAAATGGATTTTAAGCGTCGTTTCATAACTGTTGATGAGACATGGATCCACCACTATACTCCAGAGACAAAAGAACAATCCAAACAATGGACTGAAGCTGGAGGAAGTGTCCCAAAGAAGGAAAAAACAATTCAATCGGCTGGTAAGGTTATGGCAACGGTTTTTTGGGACTTCAAAGGTATTTTATTGATTGACTATCTGCAAAAGGGTAAAACAATAGATTCAGAGTACTATTGCAACCTTTTAGATGAATTCAATGTACAAATTCGAGAAAAACGTCCTGGCTTACAACAAAAAAAAATAATTTTTCATCAAGACAACGCACCAGCGCACAAGAGTGTTTTAACAATGGCTAAAATCAACGAATTAAAGTACGAGTTGCTTGACCACCCCCCTTATTCTCCTGATTTAGCTCCCAGTGACTTTTACCTGTTCCCAAATCTAAAAAATTCCTTGCTGGCAAGCGTTTTACCTCAAATGAAGATGCAATTACAGTTGTAAACCACTATTTTGGAGACCTTGAGGAAAACTATTTTAATCAAGGGATAGAATTGCTAGATAAGCGTTGGACTAAGTGTATTGAAGTTTCAGGAGATTATATTGAAAAATAAAAATATTTTTGAAAAACTATGCTCTTTCATTGATAGGCTAAGTAAGCACTTTCCGAACCGCCTATCAACAGCTTTTAGGTCAGATTTGTGAGAAGAAAGTCTAGTCTTTTGTTTTGCCCCAGTAGTGCCAACATATACCTTTTGGCATACGTTGGACTTGCCACCATCACATATACTACTCTAAACTAAGTTGGACTTTTCTTCACTGTCCACCTTCGATTTTGTCTTACTAAATAATTCGATTTTGTCTTACTAAATAATAGTCCTAAACGTTCGGGGCGCTAATAAAAATTTGTCACTATTATAAACGTCCGATTTGTTGAACCTTTCGGAGAAACCAGGTATGTAAGGCATTGCTTTATAAGTTATTACTCTTTTTTCTTTAACTGTTTGGTCACAATTGGTTTTCGTCCGTCTAATTAAGTTCTCTATGGTTTTAATTGGAAAGTCATTCTTCTTTAATACGTTCTTAATCCGTATTTCATTGCCACTATGGAAACTTTTGTCACTTATGTTGAAAACTCTGTTAATAAAGTTTGTCGCTGTATTAATTATAATTTGTCGGGCATGTTTGGAGTGAAAGTTTATTAATCGTCCGGAAGATGTTGGCTTTTGATACCAATCCAATTTTAGCAAATTGCCTTGACGGTGAATTATCGAGTCAATATAAGGACGTTTTTGGTCATATTCTTTCCCCAATGTGAATTAAGTATTTGAAGAGTGTTGTCAATTTCAATTTTCTTTAAAATCCCAAAAAAAGGTCGTCAACATATTTAGTCATAAGTCTGGGCTTTGTAGTCATTCATTGTATTGAAACGTTCAGTAACTCTTCCATGATAGTGTCGGCTATAACGGTGAACCCATTGGCATCCCTTTCTTCTGTTCGAAAATTCTATCTTCATATTAGAGATATCTAGTGCCCTTTATGCAGAAAGTCAGTAATTCAATAAACAAGTCTTTTGGGATTCTGCACGCAGAGAAAATATATGGTTACTATATGGTCATGGCAACAATAACATGTTCTCCACAATAAAGCATGTTCGTCGCAACCATAGTATTGTTTTTTGAATTTCATTTTGACAATAGTATGAGTGCGGCAATATTAATATTGTTAAAATGTAACAATACTATTATTACAAATTTTAGAAAAGAAAATGTGGTTGTAGTAACCATGCAAATATTGTTGATGAGACAAAAGTATTGTTGTTAAAGATTTACGTTAACAATAGTATGATTACGGCAGTCATACTGTATGGTTGAGAATATGAACAAAGCATAACAGGTTTTAGACTATGTGTGTGTTTTTGGTATACCAAAAAATACCGCACGAAACAGTGCATGGTTGTTGTTTATAAAAAACGAACGGAAGGCAGTTCGACGGATTTTTAGTGTGTTTACTTTGTTTGGTGAAATACTCTACTACCGACTGGTTCTCGTTTATTTAAAAGATCTGTCTGCACTTAAGTATTTACCCATTGAACATGGTTTAATCACGTTCGTTGCTTGGATGCTGAAGTAGTATTCAATCCCTGCAGTCTGTTTTTTACTATTCGACTGCCTTTGAATAGATTTTTAGTTTCTTGAATGAATAATTCAATAGAAACATGGTCTCAAATCTGGCTATGAACTAACTGTAATGTAATTTTGAATGTATTGCTAAATAAAAATCTCTATTGTAGAATATCAATCAACATAACCCAAAAGTTATAAATAATTTTGGGAACCATAGTATGGTTGAGTGGAATCATACTATGGTTGTAAGAATCATAACATTGTTTCGTGTTAATCATACTATGGTTGTATGTGAAATATACTATGGTTGTGAGAATCACTATTTGTTGTGGGGATCATAGTATGGTTGAGTTTGAATCATACTATGGTTGTGTATGAATCATACTATTGTTGTAAGGATAATAATATTGTTGTGCCACAACCATATACCCCACAATAGTATGATCCTCTTCAAATATTGTCACCCCAACCATACTTTTTTCCTGTGTGTGGTGAATTCCTCTATATCAGTCCATTTTTCCTCTATAGTCTTAAGAGGTACTAGATTTACTGGTATGCTAGGGAAAAAGGATACCACGTCAAATGAAATTAAAGTTTCGTCATCGTCAATATGTGTGTTATTAAGCCTAGATTTGAAGTCCCCTGCGTCCTTTACATTATATGGCGAATCTCTTGTCATGTTCTTTAAAATATTTATAAGGTATTTACTAAGTCCATACGCCGCACACTGGGTAATTTGAGTTGCTTTTTAGGCCATAATTAATTACAGCCAAAGTTTTGGGTCAATATGGCTGCAATTTGGAATGTACGACCTTTTCATGAGCACGCACAAGTGGGTTTTTTGATTTTTGTAATAGTGGACATTTTTAGGGTTGCCACCATATGAAAAAAAAAGTAAAAAACCTAATATCTCGAAAACAAACTGAAATATTTTTTTTTTTGAATTTTGGCTCGATGAAAATTAGCAAGGTGGCTAACAAAATGGCGTATAAGCCATGTACACAAAATCTTAAATAAACAAAAATTTTTTTTTTTCAAGTTAATTTTTTAAATATATTATGTTTTTTTTGTTTGTTTTTTGTTTGTGTCACATAGAGTTAACTAAAAAAGTAATTCAAATTTATAAAAACTAAAAAAAAACTATTTACATATTTTTTAATTATTCAAATTTTCAATTTCATTATCCAGATTTATTTCATCTAGCTCTCTTTGGTATGCTTCACTTAAAACTAAATAGTCAATAGTTTCCAAACAATCCTCTTCTGAGCTTTCTTCTTCACTTTCCTCTTCACTTTCAATTCTTCTGGTATTTACTTTCAAGTCTTCTGGTATTTCTGGAGTAAGTAACATGGCTACAACTTCACGTGGAAGCTGCATGCGGCTCTTCTGCTCAACGCGTTTCTTCACACTTATCGAGGAAACAAGAGGGTCGGACATGTCCAAAGCTCTGTTAAAAACATCCAGAAGATTTGTTTTTCGGCTGGTTTTTCGAGCGTGGTTTAATCTATCGTATTTGTAATGTTTGTTACGCGACTCAGCAGCTTCTTCTCCAAAACAACCTATAGGTAATATTGTACGCTCGATGATTTCTTTTCCGTGAATTAACACTTTGTGTACTGTTGCAGTCATTGGGAGCCACGGATATAATGTTAGTATTATTCTTGCAGTATTGTGACAATAAGCTTGGAATTTTTCAACGTTCAACGGGTAGAGGCAGCATATCGAAATAAGAATAATTTTCAAAGAATAAATGAGATTGACGTCAATGCCTGTTATTTCAGAAAAAAGTTCATGGCTCGTAAAGCTGACGCTGTGTCAAAGAAAATGATATATATCAAAAAACGAAAAAATTCGAAACGAAAAATAAAAATAAATAAATTCAGAACTCTATTCTGAACACTTTTTACTAGAGAAAATCACGGCAGTTCACGGCCAACATTATTAAAAGCTTATGCAAAGTTTGAAAAAGGCATCTATTTGAGGTTAAGTTAGATTACGAGATTTTTCTAACAAAATAAATAACGTCCACCAAAAATTTCTTTTTTTTAATTACTTACTATTCCCTCTCTTCTCCATATTACACACAACTTCCTTCTCTTGTTAAATAAATGATAAAAACCGTTTAAATTTATATAAAAATTACACTTTTTATAGTTCATTGAGCACTTTTCTTGAAAATGCCTAACTTTGAATGCCCATAAATCAGCTGATATTAGGTTTTTACAAAAACAAAATATGCAGTTTTTTGTTTTGATGTATTCTTAATCAAACGTCATTAACAAAAACATTATTATTTTTTATTCAAAAAATTATTTTTGGCCAAGATTCCTGAACAAAATACCTATTGTGCGCCGCTGAGTTTATGGAGGAACAAATCGGTCGTAGTGGTGTTCCCTCTTTATGGATTTTAGGAAGTCCGTAGATTCGTTTAAAAAAATATATCCTTTATAAGACATGTACTATGATCGCCATTTCATCCGAAAATGGGTCAAACTTCATACGAGTATTAAAAACATTCCGTCAAATTTCAGTGAAAATTGTATTTGATCAATATCTGTCACGTTGCACACAATTGTACCATTTTTTTTATTTCCCTGAAAAATATTGAATATTTCTATTATAACAAAAAAAAAACTATTGCCAAAATCTCTAATTCTTAGGCAAATTATGTTTTTCATGTGGTTAAAAAAAGGACCAGCCTTTATTTTAAAAACAAAAGAATAGGAATGCGCATTTGCAAATACATACGTATATTTTAATATTTGCATTTGTGACAAATATATTTCAATATTTTATATAGCTAAAACCTCATATCTCACATGTCTACGAGTATAATAAAAATGGGTTCAATCTCTTATCGTTTTAGGTATTACAAACAAACATCTGCACCAAGTTATAATACCCTGTACCACAGCGTGGCGCATAAATGTCGGAAATACAAACAATATTTATATAAGGAAATAGAATTCTACAAATGGACTGCTAAAAATTTGGAGGTATCTAAACAAATTTCATCATTACAAAGCTACCTTTGTGTCTAATGGGATCAAAGGTACAATTCGTGCAATGAAACTAATCGAAGAAAAACAGGTAAGAGTAAGTTTCACTTAAATCTTGAGTGTCGTTTTGGAGCTCATTTTCTATAAAAGTATACCGCCATATCCCAAAACCCAATAAGCCGGAAAGCCTATTGTCTTCGTACAGACCTATAAGTTTACTGGTAGCTTTTTCTAAAATATTTGAAAAAATATTCGTAAGAAGATTACTACCAGTGCTAGAAGAAAAAAGATTATTCCAGACTATCAGTTCGATTTCAAACATAAGCATGGTACCCCTGAGCAGTGCCACCGGATCGTGAATATAATTTCTGAGACTCTTGAAAATAAACAATATTGTTCAGCTGTCTTTCTCGATGTGCAACAGGCGTTTGACCGAGTATGGCATGAAGGTCTTCTACGAGGGCGACCGCAAAAGTAACTGGCCTAACATAAAAAGAACCGTTTTTTTGGAATTATTATTATTTATTTTTCAACATAATCTCCTTCCAACTTAATACACTTAATCAAACGTTTTTCAAGTCTTTCAATTCCATCCGAAAAATAAGATTTTTCAAGACTATCAAAATATGCCTCAGTTTCAGCCTCGCTATTGGACGAACATTTTTTGCCACCGAGAATTTTTTTTTTTAAATTTGGAAACAAGAAATAATCGAAAGGAGCTACATCTGGACTATATGGTGGATGCGGAGCAATTTCAAATCGTAATTCGGCCAGTTTTTGTTGAGTTAAAAATGCAGTGTGTGAAGGAGCATTATCTTGATGAAAAAGAACTTTTTTTTCTAAATGCGGTCGTTTTATCTTGATTTCTTCACTCAACCGATCCGATAATGCACAATAATATTCACTATTTATAGTTTTTCCTTTCTCAAGGTAATCAATAAATATTATACCCCTTGCATCCCAAAATACTGTGGCCATTACTTTTCCTGCTGACTTAACAGATTTCGCCTTCTTGGGACCACTTTTAGCAGCTTCTGTCCACTGTTTTGACTGTTCTTTGCATTCTGGGATGTAGTGATGGATCCATGTTTCATCAACAGTTATGAATGGGCGCAAGTACTCTATTTGATCGCTAAAAGCTCCTCGGAATTGGTCCAACGGACGATTTTTTGGGGCAAATTCAACAAACGCGGCACCCATCTTGCGGATAGCTTTTTCATGTGGAGTTCATCATGTAAAATACTCCAAACTTGTTTTTCGTGTATTTTAACAATATCAGCAAGTTCTCTGAGCTTTATTCGTCTATCTTTAGTCACTTCATTAAATATTTTTCTAATGTTTTCAATAGTAGTAGCAGTTTTCGGTCTTCCAGAGCGTTGTTCATCTTCCGTACTTGAACGACTCATTTTAAATTGTTGAACCCATGATTTCACGGTGGAGTATGATGGTGCTTTATCACCATGAACAGAAGCTAATTTATCTTTAATTAGTTGTGGCGTGCTCGTAACCTTTCATATAAAAGTGTTAAATTACCGCACGAAACTCTTTATTTTCCATTTTTCAAAAATTATAAATGTTGTTTACTTCAATCACCTGTAGCAAAGAAAATAATCATTAAATATTTCGGAAATTTTGACAGATGGCTTATAAAAGATTGCTTTTAAAAAACAAAAAAAAAAAGTTGCTAGTAAAACAGAAAATGTGCCAGGCCAGTTAGTTTTGCGGTCGCCCTCGTACATAGAATAAAGCAATATCTGGCCGCACTATATTTCATATTATTTAAATGTTATCTTAAACACTGGTGTTTTTATGTAAAGGTAAATAGAGATAACTCCTAAATATACCAAATTAAAGCTGGAATTCCTCAAGGCAGCGTACTTGGTCCTATATTGTACACTATATTTATGAGTGATAAGCCCACAACACCTGAAGTTACAAGGGCGGTTCGGAAACTTCTTAGCCTAGCACAAAAAGCGCGTTATCAACAGAAAAAAGTTAAGTGTTTTGGAAACTTCCATCTCTGCTATGAACACATGTTAAATTTTGTTTCGATCTGGCAACTCCTTCATATAGAAACAGGTGTTCACAAAAGACGCATCCGCGATTTTTTTACAATGGAAAAATTAGAAATGCGTGGTGTCATTAAATATTTACATAAAAAAGGTTTATCGGGACAAGAAACTCATAATGATATGGTGAATGTGTTAGGTGAATGTGCTCCTTCATATGCAACAGTAAAAAATTGGGTTGCTGAATTTAAACGTGGTCGTACAAGCATTGAATATGAACCACGTAGTGGACGTCCAAAGACAGCAACAACAACAGAAATTGTAGCCAAAGTGCATGATATGGTATTAAATGAAAGACGAATAAAAGTGCGTGAAATAGCTAATATCATGGGCATCTCAAATGATCGAGTCCATTTAATTTTGCACGAAGAACTACAGATGAAAAAGCTTTCTGCAAGATGGGTGCCGCACTTGTTAACAGTCGACCAAAAACGCATAAGAATGAACATTTCTCAAGCTTGTTTGGATCGTTTTCAGCGAAATAAAATGGATTTTAAGCGTCGTTTCATAACTGTTGATGAGTCATGGATCCACCACTATACTCCAGAGACAAAAGAACAATCCAAACAATTGACTGAAGCTGGAGGAAGTGCCCCAGAAGGCAAAAACAATTCAATCGGCTGGTAAGGTTATGGCAACGGTTTTTTAGGACTTCAAAGGTATTTTATTGATTGACTAAAAAAGGTTAAAACAATAAATTCACGGTACTATTGCAACCTTTAAGATCAATTAAATGTACAAATTCGAGAAAAACGCCCTGACTTACAACACAAAAAAATAATTTTTCATCAAGACAACGCACCAGCGCACAAGAGTGTTTTAACAATGGCTAAAATCAACGAATTAAAGTACGAGTTGCTTGACCACCCACCTTATTCTACTGATTTAGCTCCCAGTGACTTTTACCTGTTCCCAAATCTAAAAAAATCCTTGCTGGCAAGCGTTTTACCTCAAATGAAGATGCAATTACAGTTATAAACCACTATTTTAAAGACCGTGAGGAAAACTATTTTAATCAAGTGATAGAATTGCTAGATAAGCGTTGGACTAAGCCTATTGAAGTTACAGGAGATTATATTGAAAAATATTTTTTTTTTGAAAAACTAACTATTCTCTTTCATTGATAGGCTAAGAACTTTCCGAACCGCCCTCGTATGGTATCAAAGTGCTAACTGCCATTTAAAAAAGCTAATCAATAATCGTCCACGATTATTTTCGACTATAATACTACACCAAGATGCCAATGTCGACGTGGTGGCTGTGAAAATTGACAAATTAACTTCAAATTTTAACGCCAAATGTTCATATTCAGAATATAATCACATATCAGAGCTGGCCTCTTTACAATTAGATCTAAGTTAGGTTAAACATTTTTATAAAAAATAATAAAAATTTCATAAAGGTTTGGTAAATTTTTTCCTCCAACAATATATTATAAAAATTCCATGCATTACCACTAACTAAATTATGATATCTAAGTACAAAAAGGTTAAACCTTAAGCTCTTTGATCTATTACTAAAATTATGTAAAGTAAATAGTATCTAACTAAATAGTATCTAACTAATAAAAATGAATTGAATTGAATAATAAAAAAAATATATCTTACAAATTCTTACCCCTCTAAACTATAACAAACAGATGAACAAACCGATAATGCCACTTTTTTTAACAAACTGCTTTAAGCATCAATTCCTGATTCGGACATGTTGCAATTAGCCATGAGAAAAGGCTTCAAAACAAGGTTAAGAGAAGAATTTCGTTAAAGATTAATTCTAATTAAATTACAGTGAATGATTCCACAAAAGGTTGTAGGTTCAATTCGAACTACTAATATATTTAACATGTTATTAAACTATTTCATTAATTAATATTCAGATTTAATTTATTTAAAATTCATTCAAATAAATCGCATTGCTAGGTCTCTAAGGAATTTACATGCAAAACCAAAAACATGGAATGAAAATGAAAATGAAAACAATTCCGATGCTGCACACAGGCATTTACATCTGCTTATGCACATTTTAATCACTCAAAATTCGAATGCAACCCACCCGTATCACATGTCGGCAATTTACCACAATCGTTTCGAAATGTTTCTTATGTGAGCCTTAAACCAACAGCGATGATGAAATATTTAAAAAATTTAAATATTTTTTACGTACATGCATGCATACTCGTCTAGATATAACAAGACACAGATGGGAAGTCGGAATATCTATGCAGTAAAAAATTTATTTCATTCGGAAAAGGGGTTTTTTCATAAGGCTTTTCTGAACTGCTAAACTAAATTGAAAATAAGTTAAGGTTGAGCCATGAAATTATATAAGTATATTCAGTACCATTTCGAGTATGTTTTTGAAACGATAAAAATTAAATTAACTCCGAAGCTTCTTTCAGGAAGCTCTAACTGAGCCTAGATCACAGCATTAACTTTAATCATAAAGGATGGTTAAATTTTAAAGGGCCGATGTTGATTTTGAATAAAACACAAATTATTTAGGAAATTTTTGTCATTTACTTTCATTATAATAATATTGGTATGGTTCAATTATGTATGGAACAAAATATCGGCCAAATTGCCGCCGCGACCTTGGCGGCACACCTCCATCCGATGGTCAAACTTCTCGATGACGCTGAGGCTTAATTTATTATCGACATGCAGCCATTTTGCAAAATAAAACAAACAAAAGTTAAGAGCGCTAAATGAATTCATCAATTGGCTTTTTTCAATACGAATGAAAATGGTGGTACACAAAAAGAAATTCGAAAGATGGTGTTTTCAAATAAGCCTATGCAATGTGAAAAGCAAAATATATTTTTATTCAAAATAAATAAATTTTTATTATTGCACAGCTTTTTGAAGCAAATTTAAATTGGCAAAATTCCTTCGACTTCTGAAAGAAGCTGTTCCGGTTCGACTACAATCTTGGCCTGGCACAGCCAACAGCTTCTGTAATGCTGTCTGTCTAAAAAATAAAAACTCATCCAATGCGTTCACATATTTCGTTTTATCATCTTACCTCAATGGATAGAAGCTGGCAAAAGTGGTCCCAAGAAGGCGAAAACTATTAAGTCAGCAGGAAAAGTAATGGCCACAGTATTTTGGGATGCAAGGGGTATAATATTTATTGATTATCTTGAGATAGGAAAAACTATAAATAGTGAATATTATTGTGCATTATTGGATCGGTTGAGAGAAGAAATCAAGATAATACGACCGCATTTAGAAAAAAAAGTTCTTTTTCATCAAGATAATGCTTCTTTACACACAGCATTTTTAACTTAACAAAAGCTGGCCGAATTACGATTTGAAATTGCTCCGCATCCACCATATAGTCCAGATTTAGCTCCTTCTGATTATTTCTTGTTGCCAAATTTAAAAAAATTTCTCGGTGGCAAAAAATTTTCGTCCAATAGCTAGGTTATTGCTGAAACTGAGGCATATTTTGAAGGTCTTGAAAAATCTTATTTTTCGGATGGAATTAAAAAACTTGAAAAACGTTTGATGAAGTGTATTGAGTTGGAAGGAGAGTATGTTGAAAATAAATAATAATAATTCCAAAAAACGGTTATTTTATGTTAGGCCAGTTACTTTTGCGGTCGCCCTCGTAAACCTAAGATGTCTACTGCGGAATTAATCTGATCCGCAGCCGTCGGCGTGCATAATTGATATTATCATTTTTCCTACTTTTTGATATTTCACCCTTTTTGGATCTTTTAAACCCTCATGCTATTCTGTTGATTTTTTTTCACTCTGTTATATTTCACCCTTGTTTATCCCTCTTTATCCTAAATTATTTTCAATAAACGGCTTACAACTTTTTTTTTGTAAATATTTGAATTTTCATTACCTTCATTAATTACCTCATAACGAAAATATTTTCGATAAACGGCATACAACTTTTTTGCAAACAAGCGAATCTGTTTATCGCTTAGAATCGGAAATATTTTTTTTAGATTAAAAACGTATAAATCTTCTAGTTACTATGTGAAGTGACAGGATTCCTAATTAAATTTTTGTTTGAATATTTGAATTTTTAATTGAACCGAAAACTACTTTTCAGTTATTGTTAGGTTTGAGGTCATAAGCAAAAAAACATATGTTGGTGTTTTTATAATTTATTTAATTTTAAATAACCCAATATTTCGAACTGACTTCATCGTTCATCATCAGGGGTAATCAATTTAAATAATTGTTTTACTTCTGTCCTGTTGTACTTCTAATATTCGTATTCAACTTTATCTTTTCTGTGTGGGCAGTGATCAGTCGGTTGTTACTCAACAATTTTATAAACGTCGATTAGCCCTTTATTAGCCTGAAATATTAAGGTTTAAAATTTAATCTTAGGAATTTTAATAACGTATCAAAATTAGATTTTTCTTTAAACTGGAGACTTTGAAACCAAAATTTATTTTTATGAATACTATTTTAATTTAATACAGTAAATCGGTTTACTTGCGTGCATACAAGCTGAGTTCGATTTGAAAATAAAAATCAAGTATTTACAAAAACTTCATAATTTAAAAAACTTAAATGATATTTACAAATCGTTAAATATAAAAATGTAATAACAAAGCGTTTTTAATATCTGTCAGATAAATAAAATTTAACTAAAGGATGGTTAAATTTTAAGAGCCGCAAAATATTTAGGACGTACACATTTTCTTTCAAATAACCCCAATAAAAGAAGTCCAACGGTGTCAAATCACATGATCTTGGCGGCCAATTAACATCGCCACGACGTGAGATAACACGGCCATTGAAGTTGTCGTTAGCTGTGTTTCAAGTGGCACCATCCTGTTGAAACCACATATCGTCCGCATCCATATCTTCCAATTCGGGCCATAAAAAGTTCGTTATCATCTCACGATAGCGAACACCATTCACAGCAACTGCCTGAACGGCCTCATTTTGGAAAAAAATACGACCCGATGATGCCGCCAGCCCACAAACCGCACCAAACAGTCACTCTTTGTGGGTGCATTGTTTTTTCGACAATCACACTTGGATTATCATTTGCCCAAAAAAGGCAATTCTGCTTATTGACGAATCCACTGAGGTGAATGTGCCCCATCACAGAAGATGATTTTCTTCGGAAATTTTCATAATAAGCCTGAATAACTTTAATGCGTTGCTCGCTTGTGTATCTTTCCATGGTTCAAATTGGGTTAGTCTGAAATTGGGAAATAACAAATGAGTGCAGAAAAAAACTTGACCTTTAGGTGTGGTTCACATTCAGCATCGGCCCTTAAAATTTAACCACTCTTTATTATGATTTTTTGATATTCGTTGGAGGTGACACTCTTACTCGCAAAAGTCTCAGGGATTTACAAGGTATGTCCATATTGTAAAATTTAAATTCTTCTTATCCCGATTTTAGTCGGTTTTGTTATATAATAGTCGCTCACACAACCTACGAGTATTATATAAAAGAACGAATCAATACTTAAGATCTAATAAGTAACTCCAACAAAATACAATCGTATCAACATTTCCAATCCTGCTACAAAACTAAAGGAAAGAAATGCATTTCTAAAACGGCCCAATCAAAAACTAGAAACTGTCTAATTTCGCTATAATCGAATTGGGTTGTCAACAATGTGTCTAATGAAATCTACAGCATTTCCAATTGAATTTGAGAAAATACAACATGAAATTGAGAAAATACAAAATAAAATTGTGAAACACAAATTGAATTCTAGCAATTACAAATACAAATTGAGAAATATAACGAGCCTTAAGACGTTAGTGGCAAGAAGAATATTTTACAGAAGTGTGTTTTTTGTCTTATTCATCCGGAGGATCCGATACAATTGAATTGGCTCTGTCTTTGTATATTTACAAAGGCAGAGATAGTTCAATTGTATCAATTGTATTCAATATTAAAAAATTAATAAAAATATATTTATTTTTTAAAATTTTGAGATTTTGAGCGTTCTACAATTTTTTATCGAATTTTATTAAAAAGGGAGTTTCGAAAAATTGGCGCTTACGTCGTTTTTTGCGGTACGGGCTCGATAAATTAATATAGAGAAAATACAATAACAGCTCTTGAACCTCTTCTGGTTGCTCTTCAGCCCAAATGCGGATATTTTATTTGTGACGTTGCCGTTGAGCCAGAGACGGCCTATCACTTAATAAACCGTTGCTCGAAAACAGCGGAACTTCTCGTTTCCCATTTCCATAATTCAGTTGCACAATTTGGAGACGTTGTTGCGGTGTAAGTCTTTTTATGATAATAAGGAAAAAATAAAGTTTGACGCAACTCACGCGTAAACTCTGAAAAAACCCCCATGGAAAAATACTTTAAATGGATCACCCTATATATTGAGTTATTCACATAAACCGTTATTTAAGTTTATTTTAAATAAAAGGACCCCCTGCTCTTTTTGTAAACCGTTAAAATTTGAGCGTGGCGTTTAGAGTAGAAATTGACCTTTACAACGACCTATGCAACGCTTTTATTTTGGATAAGAATTGTTGATGATTGAAAATTCTACAGAAATTTTGAATTTTCGTTACAAAAAATAACTGAGCTGCATACATTTTTTGTATTCTTTACCAAACTGTATTTTCATGATGACTCCATTATAGTGTGTACAACAAACTAATAAACTTTACGATCCGATTAAATTTGGCTGAGGTATTCCAGATTTTAACCTCTAAACACCGCGCTGAAGTCTGTGAAAATTGGTTTACAATTAGGGGTCCTCTTATTTAAAAAAAACCGAAAATAACGTTTATGTGAATATCTCCAAAATAGAGCGAATGTGGTATACCGGAGGCAAAAGTTGTGATCGGCAGCCCCAAATCCACTAAAGTTGACTATCAGACCTTCTGCCGCAAATTTAATGTTGACTAGTGTAATTGTCGATGACAACAGATTAATCCTTCATAGTAACCAAACCTCGTTTAGTTCGCTGTTGTAATATATTACATTACATTATGCTACAAAATTTCGTACTTTCTCTGGGGGTAAATTATGTCGTCTGAAAATGAAAGACTTAGGTAATTATTAAGTTTTCATTTGAAACTCTGTAATGTATGAAAATAGTTAAAAAATAGAAAATATTACTTTATTTCCATTTTTGCTTTATTTCCTTTATTTAAGTATTTATTTTTCCTGATGAGGTGTCGTTAGCGAAATCTTATGGAGTTTATTTTCATAAAACAATTTTATATCCTATCTCTTATATCGAAGTTTTCTTTTCGTCCTTTTTCGAAATAGTCAAAAATAATTCTTTAACCGGAGTTTGAGTGTTTTTATGTGCCACAAAATGTCTTATTAACTTCAGTTGGGAAGTGTCCTTACTTTAATGAAATTATATAAATGTTTTTAAAAATCGTCGTTTTTGAGTTATAATGTTCTACTAAATTAGTATAGATCGTATAAAATAAAATCAGAATATTTTCAAGATAAAATAGCCTTTTTCATTAAAAAAAATCAAACACATAGTAATGAATAAGTTGTGATTTGAATATTAACATTCTGAATATTCAAATCGAAACAGAAGGGCGATTTGAATATTATTTTTTTTCCTACCCATATTTTTTTGAATAACCTACATAATATGATCCTTTGAAGCCAAGACTTCAAGCATTCATTTGAGGTATATTGTGTCTCGTTAACCCTTATTTAGTCAGAAATATAAAGGTTTAAATTCCACTTTACTTCACTTAAATAATAATGATATATCATATTCGGTTGTAGCGATGAAATACATGGATGATACGTGACACCACCAACATTCGTTTTAAAGATTTATATACGTGTATCTTTGGTGTACCATCACTTTCATAAAACGCGTATATCTCTGGGAGGGAACACTTTTGGGGCATGGGATCGGTCTCATTCGATGCTCAGATGTTGTCCACATCAAAACAAGAGAAAATTGATTTTTTTACCGTAAGGTCCCTTTCTCTATGCGCTGTCACATATATATTCCACTCTATCTATGACGGAAGGAACAAAAATACATACATAAAAAGGAGTGATTCAATCGGATATGATAAAAAATTTAAAAATGGCGTTTTAGAATAAGCTTCTTCTTATTTATACCTTTAAAAGTTAAATTATGGTATTTTAAAAAGCAAAAACAAGAGAGAACTTAACTAAAACTTACTTTTGGAGGCACATCATTAGAATGGAAGTCCCACTCATAGAGGTAAACTAGAAAAAATTCAACTTATAGATTAAAATTCTAAAAAAGCAAGTCCCCCTTAAAGAGGTTTAAACTCCTGCTTAAAGAAGTTTTTTTTTATTTTTTTTGTTTAAGGTGTACAGGGACCCCCAAAACTATCCCACTTATAGAGGATTCCCACTTATACAGGTCCCACTCATCTATAAGTAGAATCGACTGTAATCACATAATCACATCTATCATCCTGTGGCAAGTTAAACTGAATATCCATTGCGCTTTAAAACAATTGCAACGGGAAGTTGCAATCATCAATTTAACCAAGAGAACTTATGTAGATCAGACTGATTTTTCTCAGAATGTTCTAGGTAGGTACCCCCAACTACAGTTACAGCTATGTCTCCGATCAGGATTTCGAGGTTTTGCAAACGGAATGAGGACTTTAAAGTATTATCTAGTATCCAACGATTATGATTATTTTATTATCTGAATGTTGCTTCGCATCGTTGGCTTTATTTCGATCTAATATTCAGTGCTGATCGGGACGGTTCAGAATTATGCGCATATACACACACTTACAAGAATGTGTTACACACACCAGTCTTTCCATGTGTAGTTTGTATGTATGCTTTAGCATTTCCTATGTCGATTTTATCCAATATGTATTCCACTGATACTTACAATATGTACGTCTATATGAGTGTAAGTGTATATGTATATATTTGCATATATACACACATACATGTGTACATGTATTACTACGAACACTACTATCACTACACAAACGCCCACATGTACACGCTTCCAATTTGCGAACCAATGTCTGCCACATTTGGAATTGGTAAAATTCATTGATACAAAAGTACCGTGCCACAAGGAGTCATCCTCGAGCCATCGCACTAGTAATGTTTGCGAAGTATTTCAACTATGCCAAAGTAATTTGTGCAATTTTCAAAATGTACCGGAGTCAACGGAAGGGAGTGATATTTTGGGAAAAGTGAAACAGTAGAGCGTATTTTCTTTCGTTGCTTGTGAAAATGCAACAAGGAGTTTTTGTTTCCTCTTCTCGAACTGTTCTTATTTTTTTCTATTTTTTGTAAAGTGTTAAAGAAAAAAATATAAATTTGATTTGAAATTTATGTATCAATCTTTTATTGATTTTCTTTTCAACTTTTGGGAAAGTGTTGTATTTTTCGATATGTATGATGTTAAAGGTTAAGAAAGGAACAGAAACTTATAGGTTAACTACAATATCGATACTTGTAGTATGACGATTTGGAAGGTAAACTATAACTTTAACTATTGTGTACACAGAGAATAGATTTGTTGCCACAAGCGAATGTTGCTAGTTGCACGAAAGAATGAATTCTGATATTATTGCAACGAACACTCGTTACATGGACCAAATGATAAAGGGTGCGTTAAGGGCCGATGTTGAATGCGAACCACGCCTAAACGTCAAGTCTTTTTCTGCATTTCATTTGATATTTCTCAATTTCAGACTAACCCAATTTGAACCATGATCATCATCAATGGTCAGAATGTTGGCAAGAAATGGCAACAGTGGATGATCAATTTTCGAAGCAAATCATCTTCAGTGACGAGGCACATTTTCACCTCTGTGGATTCGTCAATAAACAGAATTGCCGCAATTGGGCGAATGATAATCCAAGAGTGATTGTCGAAAAACATATGCACCCACAAAGAGTGACTGTTTGGTGCGGTTTATGGGCTGGCGGCATCATCGGGCCGTATTTTTTTCCAAAATAGGGCCGGTCAGGCAGTTACTGTGAATAGTGTTCGCTATCATGAGATGATAACGAACATTTTATGGCCCGAATTGGAAGATATGTATGTGGTTTCAACAGGACAGTGCCATTTGGCACACAGCTAACGAAATAATGGCTCTTTTGCGCGACAAATTCTATGGCCGTGTTATCTCACGTCGTGGCGGTGTTAATTGGCAGCCAAGATCATGTGATTTGATACCGTTGGACCTCTTTCTTTGGGGTTATTTGAAAGAAAAGGTGTACGTCGCTAAGCCAGCAACAATTCAAGGGCTAAAGGATGAGATAATTCGGCACATTACCGGCATAGAATCTCAATTATGCCTCAGCGTCATTGAAAATTGTGCCGTCGAGCCAAATGACAGCCGCCATTTGGTCGATATTTTGTTCCATACATAATTGAACCATACCAATATTATCATAATAAAAAGAAATGACAATAATTTCCTAAATAATTTGCAGCCCATAATCTTTAACCACCCTTTAGTTAAATTTTATGTATCTGACAGATATTAAAAACGCTTTGTTATTACATTCTTATATTTAACGATTTGAAAATATCATTTGAGTTTTTTAAATTATGAAGAGTTTTTGTAAATACCTGATTTTTACTTTCAAATCGAACTTAGCTTGTATGCACACAAGTAAACCGATTTACTGCATTAAATTAAAATAGTATTCATAAAAATAAATATTGGTTTCAAAGTCTCACCCAGCAGTTTGAAGAAAAATCTAATTTTGATACGTTATTAAAATTCCTAAGATTAAATTTTAAACCTTAATATTTCAGGCTAATCGACGTTTATAAAATTGTAGAGTAACTAACCGACCGATCACTGCCCACACAGAAATGATAAAGTAGAATATTAGAAGTACAACAGGACAGAAGTAAAACAATTATTTAAATTGATTACACCTGATGATGAACGACGAAGTCAGTTCGAAATATTGGGTTATTTAAAATTAAATAAATTACCAACATCTGTTTTTTTGCTTATGACTTCAAGCCTAACAATAACTGAAGTAGTTTTCGGTTCAATTAAAAAATTCAAATATTCAAACAAAAATTTTATTAGGAATCCTGTCACTTCACATAGTAACTAGAAGATTTATACGTTTTTTAGCTAAAAAAAATATTTCCGATTTTAAGCGATAAACAGATTCGCTTGTTTGCAAAAAAGTTGTATGCCGTTTATCGAAAATATTTTCGTTATGAGGTTATGAAGGTATTGGAAATTCAAATATTTACAAAAAAAAGTTGTGAAAATAATTTAGGATAAAGAGGGATAAACAAGGGTGAAATATAACAGAGTGACAAAAACCATATAAAATCAACAGGATAGCATGAGAGTTTAAAAGATCCAAAAAGGGTGAAATATCAAAAAGTTGGAAAAACAATCGTGTCAATTATGCACGCCGACGGCTGCGGATCAGATTTATTCCGCAGTATACATCTTAGGTTTATGAAAGCCATCGGTAAGGCCTCATTTGAAAAAAGCGTATTATGTATACTGCATGTGATTCACTTCTCATACAAAGAGATCCGTAAATATCCAACAGAAAATTGTGGAACAAGTAATTTGTTGTTTTTGTTGCGAATAAAAAACACTTTTTGTATTTTGCTGTGGAAGCTAAAAGGTAAGATGATAAAACGATGATATTTTTAAGGCAGACAGCTCAACAGAAGCTGTTGGCTGTGCCAGGCCAACAACATTGTAGTTGAACCGGTACCGCTTTGGTAGCCTTCCTTCTTTCTTTCTTTCAGAAATCGAAGGAATTTTGCCAATTTTTTCAAATGGGGTCTAATGAATGTAGTAGATTTTAATGCGCGCAAGACACAGTGCTATTGTTGTCTCACAAGGGATTCATTGACCCAACAGTTTCGAAAATTTGTATTGATGGTATGGATATTGAACATTCAGGATCTCTTGATGTTCTGAGCTTAGCTTTTTAAACCTCTTCGGACTGGACGACCATAATTTGTCCACTTCTTAATAATTAAGAGTATATCTTTGGTGAACATTTGGTTAACATATGGGTTATGTCGCAAGAAAAGTAGGGACATTAATACTGTTACGCACGTTTTATGCTATAAAATAAAAAGTACTGAATGTTTTTGGACCAAATATTTTTTTATATGTTTATTGATGTATATTGTATCCAAAAAGGATCTACTTATTCGAAATGTCCGCCTTTTGCCTTTACATACGCCTTGAATCGCACTGGCCAATCGTCAATAGCTGCAAGAACCTCGCCCATAGGAAAAATTGGCCACAGCTCGAACCAAAGCAGTCTTAAGAGATCCAATGTTGGGGTATCTTTTGTGACAAACCTTGTCCTCTAAAACCGTCCACAATTTATAATCCAATGGGTTCAAATGCGGACTGCCTGAGGGCCATTCTTCAGAGGAAATGAACGCTGGCAAATTGTTTCGAAGCCAGGCCTGGGACGTTTTAGCCTTATGGGCCGGCGCAGAATCCTGCTGGAAAGTCCATGGCTGGTTTTGGAGCAGGAAATTGTTAAGAGGCTTCACAACAGCTTCCAAAACGGTTTCTTGGTAGACTTTGGCCGATGTTTTGACTCCTTATTCGCAAAAATGAAGGTCAGTGACCCCATCGTAAGAGACACCCTACCAAACCATGACTGAAGCTGGGTGATGACCCTTTTCCACCCTTGGCATCAGTTCAGATGCTTCCTTAGATGACAGCGCATACACTCTATCATTTTGCTTGTTAAATTTTTCCTGAACAGTAAAAGTTTTTTCCTCGGTGAACAAAGTTTTTCTATGCAAGTTATCAGCATGCTTTACCAAAAGTTGCATTTTAATCCTGTTATTTTTTTAAGCTGCAGTCAATAAATGTCCGGTACGTCGTTTGAAAGTCCCAAGTCTTTTTTAATGATTCGACTCATGGAGTTTTGCGTGATATTCATCTCACGGGCCATGATTTTCTGTTTTCGGAGCGGAATTCTGTGCGGTGTTCGAACAGAGCGTGGGCGGCCCGACCGGTGGTGGTCTTTTACATCTACATGTACAGTCTCCTGCATCGGTAGACGAATATGCGGCTAATCCCTAGTGGCCGGAGCGTTTTGAAAATATCGCATTTTTCATTTCACACTTGAAAAGCGATACGGTTCTCATTATCTGACCACTCCATGATGACAGTTGAAACAATTTTAAAATCTCGTTACAGACTAACGCTATTGACTTTATCGTTTGGAAGCTTTAAATGTCTGACCAAATAGGATCTACCTGGCCCAAGATGGAATTAAAACAGATTTTTAAAAATTTTGGTGTTGGTTTATTGGGGTCCTAAAATTATATTTTCGTCTCAAACTAATATTTTTTAGCGACTAGAAGTTAAATTACTATTGGGATTATATTCTAATGTTAGGATAACCAATAATAATGGGTGTCTTAGTAAGAATACACTTTATCATTTCAAACTGAAAACATTATTTTTAGACATAGTTCTAAGTCCTGTTTTGGATTGAAAATAAGACAAGTTTCGATTAAGTATTGTTAAGTTATATATTCGTCAAATATACCCCACGGTTCTTCTAAGTTTTGTACAAAGATTGAAAAGTAAAAATTAAGTTTTTAAAAATTTAATTACTACTGCTATATCGGATCTTGAATTTAAGCTCAGGAAATGTTTCTGGGTTATTCTTTGGGGTTTCGTGAAATCTCGGGTTTATAAGAATAATCTATAAACAATTTCTGAGCTCAAATCCGTGATCCGAAATTTCAGTATTAAGTGCAATCTTTAGAGAGTTAATTTTACTTTCAAATCGCAATCTTTGTACGAAATTAAAAATAGTTCGAAATGTTCAGATCTACACTGAAAGAAAAAACGGTTGTTGTATGAACGAACGCGTTTCGTTGAAGTTCGTACGTTGATGCAACGAAAAATTACGTTCATGCAACGAAACCTGACGTTCATGAAACAATTGGTACGTTTATACTACGAAATGGATTTTTCGCACTTTTCGTAGTTTCGTTTATGCAACAACTCAGCATACGTTAATGTAACGAATTTTTTTTTGTGAAAATAAGAGCAAATAAGAAAAAAATTTAATATTTTATATCTTTAAATGCTTTAATTAGTCTACTCGAATACGTCTTTTAAACATTTGTTTTTATCTTGTGGTTTTATACAACATTTATAGTTAACGAAACACATACATTGATGTAACCATCGATTCGTATATACAACTACTCATTCATATATCAAACGAAATAATTTGTTTATGATTTTATTCTAATTTTCAGGGAGGAAACCGCTTGAAAAATATTGTACACGACTTTTTTCACCGTTTGCAGTCTCACTATATCAATTCTCGTTTCAGGATTTATTTTAAGGCTGATTTTTCTAACACTTATAGCTAACCACATGTATACGTTGATGCTACAACGCAATGGTATGTGCAACAACCCATTCGTTCATTCAACGATATGATTTGTTTGGCTTATTTTGATCAGGAAGCGCGATTGTGCACATAAGTTATGCCTTAGACTTTAAATTTTACTATTTCAATATATTTTTTCAACGGTGATTTGCCTAACTTAAAGTTAACGATATGCAACGCAATCGTATATACAACAATCCATACGTTTATGCAACGAAATCCTGAAATGAACAAGTGTTTTAATTGTTTCAAACGACAAAAGCAAAGTGCTGTTATCATTACGTTAAAAATACATGTATGCACAAATACCTATCCATTTACTACATGTACGAGCATATGTTAGTTTGTTTTGTTAGAATTTGGTATATATGGTATAAGTATAATAAAATGTATTTATTTGAAGTAAAAAGCTAAAATTCAGATTTTTTATTATTGCTTCCAGTGCACAATATTGTATCAACGAAACAATATTGTTGTGTCAACGAAAGAGGATTGTTGTATCAACGAAACAAGATTGTTGTATTAACGAAATAAGATTGTTGTATTAACGAAACAAGGTTGTTGCATCCACGAACCAAGATTGTTGTATCAACGAACCAAGATTGTTGTATCAACGAACAAAGATTGTTGTAACAACGAAACAAGATTGTTGTAACAACGAAACAAGATTGTTTTATTAACGAAACAAGATTGTTGTATCAAAAACTAGGTTGTTGCATCCACGAACCAAGATTGTTGTATCAACGAACCAATATTGTTGTATAAACGAAAAAAGGTTGGTGTATAAACGAAACAAGATTGTTGTAACAACGAAACAAGATTGTTGTTTTAACAACAAGGTTGTTGTATCAAGGAAAAAAGATTGTTGTATCAACGAACCAAGGTTGTTGTATCAACGAAACAAAGTTGTTGTGTCAATGAAACTATATTGTTGTATCAACGACTTAATTTTACGTTGTATGAACGAAACTTTTCACTTTAACGAAACTATTTTCGTTGCATCAACGAAGCCCGACGTTGGTTGACTTTTAATGTCAAATTTCGTTGATGCAACGTAAAAAATCGTTCATGCTACGAAGCTTTTTCTTTCAGTGTAAGGAATACAAAAAAAGAGGTATTCTGATATGACAAAATTGATCCTTAAATGACGATATAATCTAAGAACTCTTGCGTTTTTGCTATAAAAGTCTTAACAAAAGAGCGTTTAACTCGCTAGATAAGTGGTAAAATGTTTTTTTTTAATATATTTGATTAATTTGCCCAAATTCTCAAAATTACACAGGCGTTTCAAAATCCTCCACTTTCAAAACTTCCAGTACAATTTCCACACCCGAACTGCTATTGAATGCTGCACATCCCGCAGACAATTCTGGAGTTCGCTATTAATATTAAAGAATGAAATATAATATGTTATTGTCAGCTGTTTGTTGTAACTATTTCTCTTTTAAAGTTTCTGCGAAGTTCAAAAACTCTTTTGCTCCAAAAACAATAACTCTTTTTGTCTCAGACTACAAAATATTCCCTTTAAAATCATAACTAAAAAGTTTTCCTCTGTTGGAAAATTTCCCCGTATTTTCGTATAACAAAATGTCTTGCGTATTTCTTCTGTTCTCTTTACTTGTCGTTTCTCTTTGCTTAGGGGTTTTTTGAGGTTTTCCTCTCTCTTAAATCACACGTCTGCGTTGTAGGTCTGTGATGGTTTTAACGAATTGAATTTTGGTTTGGTGCACGTGCTTGGGATGATAAGTGAGGGATGTGTCTTATCATTGAAGACATTGTTGGGACTCCGTTCTTGGCGATGTGTTGTTGTTACTGTGTTCTCGGATACTCGCATATGCGGTGGGTCTAAATTGAATTGTGTTAGAGGGGCCCTGTTTAGTGTTTTTTTGTTTAATTCGAAATCATTTTTAGCCAAAACGTTATTTAAAAAAATGCAATTATATCGAAATGGCCAGCAATTGTGGGATAATAGATTTTTAAATAGATTTTATCAATAAAATTAAATGAGCAATAGAACAACGAGGATGTGTATGACCTTTGAAATATAAGTGAATCGTCTTAAGTGGCCATTGAGTTAAGGGCCCTACGTCGATATCTTCTATCGAACGTATCTACACACCATGTTTGGTTCAGTTTGGCTGATAATAAATGCAATTATATACGCGAGGCTTTGGAGATTTTCTGTTAGAATTACAATAAATTTGAAATTACGTCAGTGAATAAACCACTCAGTCAATACAGGCATTAGTCGTTTGAACACAGCATTAAACACCACGCCTGGGCCAGGGATTATAAAAATTCACTGGTTTAAGAGAAGTTACATACCAGTAAGCAAAGTATCGAGTCGGCTTTTAATATCGAGTTTTTCGATTTTTTCTTCAAGTTTCGAATCTATTTAGGTATACATATACTCGATAAGAATTTGTATGGAAATCTTATGGCTTAACACTGAATAAATATGGAGTCTTAATAGTGAGGCTAAATCTTTAAGGTGTTACCTAAACTTTTTGAAATTCGATGCCACCAAGTTGATATTTATTAAGTTATTGATAACCTAATTATAAATAAAGGGGAAACCTCCTAGACAAGAAAGGCTTCAAACAAAAATACTATGGTATTCCCACATTCTAGCATTGTTGTCGCAGAGCGAATGAAAAAGCTGTTTGCAGTGAACTGTTAGTTAATAATAATTTAAGATTCGATACTAGCGTATCAAAATATAGATATCGAGGAAAGGATTAAAATAAACACAAATTTATTTTGGTGGTTGAAATAATTAACCTTTTTTATTTTTATCAACCTTGACCACCCTTTTTATCATGTCTAAATAAGAAAGTAATGATTTTTTAAATTTGTCATTGCATAATTTAACATATTACAGCTGTTATACAGGGTGGCCCAAATGAGACCTAGTGATGTTAAACACGTATAACTCTTGTAATAACGGTTTTTTTTAAATGATTTATCTTTATATGTCAAATACATTTTATGGAAATTTAACGTGACTTTGAGTGAAATATGACATCAGACAAATGACCACCATTTTGCTCGATACAGGCATTAGCTCTTCTTAGCGCCAAGCTGCTGCACAGCTTCCACGTTCTCTTCAGTACAAATGAGCACCTCTTCCTGGACGGTCGGCAACTGAACCCAGTTCCACAAAACGGCGAACTTAACTTGTAATCATCGAAGATGTGGGCGCTGATCTTACGTTAAAAAAACGGCGATAATTTCGCTGCTCCAGAACAATTGATCGTTGAGAAGAATAATAAAAATCGATAATTTTAATGAATTGTTGTGGACTGTAAATAAAAAAAAATAAAAAAGTTATTTGTGTTTCACATCAGCTGGTCTTATTTGGGCCACCCGTTATAATACAATGTAGCAACAACAAATAATTGTCTAAAATGTATTTTTGGTAGAAACCAATATTGAGTGTATTTGAGTTCCCGATTAAAGGCTTTCTATTGTTAAACTATATAATTAAAACCTTTTTGTTTATCTATGGTAACTATGTAAACTTGAATTAAATAAAATAAACAATTAAAAAAAAATAGGGGAACCCCAATTTAACATTCTCTTGGGAAGAGCGACATGTGTGCATAAGAAAAATTAAACCTTTTGAAACTGCTGAAAAATTGTGAATTTATTTTATAACAAGTGTGTTGCGAATTCAAGGAGAATACGAGAGTTGCTATATATATATCTGACCTAGGCAACACAAAGTGTTGCTCTGTGCCATCTGACATTTCCATTGAAAAGTTTTACATTTTTTACATAAACGTACTCAAAACGTTTTGGCGTACGACCATCCTTTGTGTTGTTTACAGTGACTGAAAAAATTAATTTGGCACAAAAATGGAATTAACTCGTGAACAATTTCGTCCGATAATTTTTCACAACTTTCGACGTGGATTATCTCGGCAAGAGTGCATCGATAAACTTAAATCTTTGTATGGCAATGAAGCACCATCCTATGGCACTGTGAAAAACTGGTTTAACCCTCCGGCGGGTGAGAAGGTCCCTGGGGACCTTTTTCATTTTCAAACTAAATTTACTTCTTGATGGTCCATGGGAAGTATACCCGATCCCCACATGGAAATTTTATCTAGAATCGTTTTAAAAAAAAATTCAAACCAATAGTTAAGTTTCTATTGAGATTTAAATGTGTTTAGAGCGGGAACGTGTGAAAAGGTCCGCTGGGACCTTGTACTGAAATTTCAAGAAATCGTTAATAAATGCACTGTCTTTTGGCTTGTTCTATTGTTTGACCCCATCACAAACGTGTTCCTTGAATTTTAGTTACTTTTTGGATTATTTTATTGTGCCTTTCCTTGAAACATAATAAACTTTCCGTCCATTTTTGAATTTTCGTCACCGTCTCTTTTGAGTTGTTTGAATTTATTTGCCCTTACTTTTTACGCATACTCTTACCTACTCTTACTCTCACACAGACGCAGATGTACAAGCAAGAAGCCAGGTAGACGTAAAAAAGGGTATAAAAGCGGCTGTAGTTTCGTAAACCAAATCAGTGAAAGTTGAGACAGTGAACAGTGAACATCGAGTGCGAAAGTTTATTTTGAATAAAAGTACAATACAAGGGCAGAGGAAAATTTAGACATTACTGAAACTGTGCCACGTCGTAGTACACGCTACCAGCAAATGAGTGAGGATGAAAGACGTGCAGTGGATGATAGAGACTTCATGAGTGAGGACGATGAAGGTGCTATTCCTGAAGGTGCGGATGATGACGTTTTCACATATCAAGTAAATTTTCATGTTGATGAATCGGATGCGGAAACTGAACCACATATAGACATCAATGAAGATATTAGTGATGACGACGATGATGAAAAGGAAGAAACTGATGCTCAGCAAACAAGTGACAATTACTTCATTTCCAAAGATGGCGCCAAATGGACTAAAACTGCACCACCGACTTCCCGTACTCGTGCTCATAACGTGGTCGACTACACAAGGAGGAATCCGGGACCAGTAGGAACCACATATGATCCCTTTACCATATTTCGCTCGCTCATAACCGAAGACATGGCGTACATCATAATACGCGAATCAAATCGGAAAGGCAGGGAAGTGAACGCTGCATGGAATTTGGCAAATCCAACTAACACAGAGGAATGGAAACCAATCAATCTAACTTGGCAGCAGCTTACACTCCGCATGATGCAGTGACCGTTGATGAGCAGTTATTCCCATACAGAGGCCGCACCTGCTTCACACAATACATTCCATCGAAGCCTGCCAAGTACGGTATAAAGGTATGGTGGTTGGGCGACTCAAAATCATTTTATCCTGTCAAAGGAATGATTTACTCTGGGAAATTGCCTGGCCAGGCACGAGAGATGAATCAAGGGCAGAATGTCTTTCGGAGAGATATTTGAATACAGGCCGCACAATTTATGTTGACAAATCGGGCGTTGATACAATGGACCAGATGCTTGGCACATATTTGCATGTATTGCTCATCAAACCGCTGGCCATTGACCATTTTTTCAAAATCGTGGACATTACTGCTGTATTTATTTCATACAACGAGATGAAGCCGATAAAAAGAAGTGACAGACGACGGTCATTCCTACTGATGCTGACAAAACAATTGGCACTTCCAAACATAGAGGAACAGGCGCTGAACAACCGCATATCCAAGGATACAAAACGCAATGGAAGCATTTGATGTAAAGGTAAAAAAAACAATTCTAATGTTCAAAAGCAGAATAACTACATAATTTTGTTCTTTTTAGATATTATCAAGACCGGCAGAAGGAGCTGCACCGTCGTTTGCGTCTAGAAAGAACATACCGTCATGTCGCCTATACCGTTCTGAGTACGGACGGCAGCAGAAAACAGGGGCCTATTGCCATTCCTGTAACAATCCAGTTTATGCAGAGCATTCAACACTTATGCATCGATGCTACATGTGCGCAGAAAATACGTTGGACGAGGGACAATCTTCACAACAAAAGTTTTTTAGGCTTTTTTCGTATAAAACTCATACAAAATTAATAATGTTATGCATAAAAAAAAATTTTAAATAATAATAAATCAAAACAAAAAAATGCGTTTTCATATAAAATTCCATACAAATAGAAATAGGTCCCTGTGGACCTTGTACTTCGTATAAGGGCAACGGATGACTCAACCGTCGGAGGGTTAACATCGACACGACGTAAAATAAGACTGCCATTGAATTTCTCTCACAAATGAGCCATTGTTTCATTGGCTGTGTGATCGTCCAGGTCCTTATCCTCAATTTCTGGCTTCAAGAAGTCCGTTATTATCTCGCGATTGCAAACCCCACTCACCGTAACTGCTTGGGCGACCTTTTTTTCGGAGAAGTACGGCCCGATGACAGAACCATGGCAGAACAAACTAGGCCAGTATGCACAGTTGTTTTCACATTGCCTTCAGAGCCAGTTTGCTGAAATTTGTAAATTTAATCGATAGGGCTCATGTTAATTTGTCCACTATCGGCAGAATAGTGCGCAACTTTCAGCAAATGTGAAAACAATGCTGACCATAAAAATCACGAAGTGCACGAAATGCATTTTGAATTGATGGCCCATTTTTGTAAAAGTTTTCAGCGATCCTAATAAGCTGCTCAATTGTGCACCTCTCCATGGTTAAATTTGTCAAACACTGAAATAATGAAATGCCAAATAAGTTGGGTAAAAAACTTGACGTTATGGTGCGACACACTATTAACATCGTGCATTATGTTTGGACCAGCCTTTATAAAAATGTAAATAACTTTTTGTAGAAAAAAAATTTAAAAGTCTTATTTGTAATGCGTGATCCATTTCGAGGTTCCCTACTTTTTTAAAGAAAAAAAACACAGAAAATTCAAATTTAATGGCGAATATTTATTGTCATTTAAAAGAACATTCTTTGCACGCAGAGAAAAAACATGGTTACTACATGGTCACGGCAATAATAATATGTTATCCACAACAAAAGTATGTTCGTCGCAACCATAGCATTGTTTACTGAATTTATTTTTGACAATAGTATTATTGCTGTAATATTAATATTGTTAAAATGTAACAATAGTATTATTGCCAAATTTAAAAATGAAAATATGGTTATAGCAACAATATAAATATGGTTGGTGCAACAAAAGTTTTGCGATTTATGTTAACAATACTATGATAACGGCAATCATACTGTATGATTGTAATTTTTCTTCATTTTAATATGCTTTTTAGAACAAATGTTATTGGTACGGATCTAATACAATAATAGTAGTATTTTTATCGAAATTAAAATTTTTTAAACAAGCTGCTTCGGCTTTGTTTATCTAAAATATTTTTAATAAAAACGCTTACGTTTATTTTAACTTATTTTTTTACTATAAAATAAATCACTCCTATTATTTTGAATTTAATGTATTTTTGAATAATTTTTTTAATTCAAATCTATTGTTGACAACTAAAACCAATTTTAATAAATAATATTGGGGATCATAGTTTAATTGTGTGATCATACTATGGTTGTAGGGATCATAACATGGTTGTGTGTGAATCATACTATGGTTGTGAGGACCATACTATGGTTGTATATGAAACATACTATGGTTGTGAGGACCATACTATGGTTGTGTAGATCATAGTATGGTTGAGTGTGAATCATACTATGGTTGTGGGGATCATAGTATGGTTGCGTGTGAATCATAATATGGTTGTGTGTATCATAATATTGTTGTATTTGAATCATACTATTGTTGTGAGGACCATAATATTGTTGTAGCACAAACATATACCCAACAATAGTATTATCCTCTTCGAATATTGTCAACAGAACCATACTTTTTGTCTGCGTGTGGCATTTATTTTTTGAAGATTATGTCTATCAAATGTTGGCCGCGGCTACGTCTCAGGTGGTCCAACCGTTGAGTCTAATTTTCGATTTGATTGGTAACTGGCGAATGACATGTTTTGACATCTCCAAGGCCTGAATCGGAGCGGGTTTGTCCGCATAAACTTTAGACTTTTCCTATCCCCACGATCTTGGTGGCGAATCGACCGGCCGAAAACGTGAAATTATCGGCTCACCGAAGTGTTCTGTCAATAAAGCCATTGATTGATGCGATGTGTGGGAAGTGGCGCCGTCTTATTGAAACCAAATGTCGCCGAGATCACAAGCTTCAATTTCAGGCATCAAATAGTCGGTTATCATGGCACGATAACAGTCGCCATTGACGGTTACGTTCTCACCGGCATCATTTTTGAAGAAATATGGACCGATGATTCCACCGGCCCACAAACCACACAAAACCGTTATTTTTTCTGGATGAATTGGCAGCTCTTGAACCTCTGTTGGTCACAAATGCAGCAATTTTGCTTGTTTACATACTCATTGAGCCAGAAATGCGCCTTATCGCCAAACTAAATTTGGCTCAAAAACTTCGGATCTTCTTGGAACTTTTCAAGAGCCCATAAAGCGAAGCGATGTCGCTTGGGAACATCGGGCGTCTTCAGTTTTTGCACAAGCTGTATTTTGCACGCTTTCAATTTAAGATCTCGACATAAAATGCGCCAAGTCGTTTCATACGTCCGAGTTGCAACGAACGGCGCCGAATCGACTCTCCACGGTGTTGGTGTACACTCTCAGCTACGGCCACTACATTTTCTTCACTGCGTGCTGGACGTGGTCTATTCGGTCGAATATTATCCAATAATTAATGCTGGCTCTCAAGATGGGTAGGCCGATTATGTTGACCATAAGTTGAACGAAGTGCACGAAACACATTCCTCACAGAACGTGAATTTTCGTAATAAATTTAAACGATTTGTAAACGCTATTCTGTCAAAAAAGGCTATTGAAAAAGTATCTCTATTTGGATCACCCATTATTTCTATGATAGGAAAATAAAATTTAAAAAACCATACCCAAATAAGTCGTTTTAGATGTTTGAATGTGCTTGCACAGAAATATTCAATAATTTTTAAATTTATGCTACATAAACATGTGCTCCCGAAACAACTTTATTAGTTTGCATGAAAATAGTACATTCGCAAACCGAGACTAGTTAAGTAAAGTTGCCGCCATCCATCATCTGTCCATAACAGACACAAACTTCACAAGATTTATAAAATTGCGTTCCATAGAAACTCAAACTCGAAGGAAACTCAAAAGAAAGAACAGCTCGCAAAAACATATCGTAAAACCCGGTCCATATGCATAAATTGCATAAAATGCATATTAATTACATGCAGTCCATGTCCATGATAAGCGCTAGGGTTTGGAGTAATTTAAAATACAAACACTTGCCACGTTTCTGCTGGACGAAAGCGCAAGTAGTAGCTTTAGGAAATCTGTTGGCAAATTGAATTCCCTTTAAACTTGACATACGAATCATTTCAGCATGCTGAGAGTTCTATTTTTGGTTATGTTATGTAATATCCATCTTTAATTCAATCATTTACCGCTCCCCACTTGTTCGTCCTTGCTCTTCGCCACTTACGAAGTACTTTCTTGCAATTTTCACGTAGTTTAACGTTCTATCATCAGCGTGTTTCATCGATAACAAATCAAATATCAAATTGATTTGGGGTATTTGCAATAAATTTATGGGTCTGGTCAAGTCACGTCCCTTATGCGTTCGTACGTCCTTTCGGCGCTGAGAATCATCATCATCATCACCAACTCCACCGTCGTCATCGTCGTCCTGGTTGTGATTATCATCGTTCTGGGGTAGTTAGTAACACGTACCTGGTTTCATTTGAACTTCAGCAGACACTTTCGAGGGAATTTATGTGTGTCTGTGTGTGTGTCTGAGTCTGTGTGAAAGTGGAAGACAAGAGAATTGTAAGCACAAATTACCGTGCACGTCCAAATGCAGATGTGAACGATGGCGAGTTGGCAAAACAAAATAGAGTGGAGCTGCGAAGGACTTCCGATCAGGAGAACTTCTGTAAAGTACGCATACAATCGTGAAGACGGAATTTGGCAAAACATCAACTTTTGTTGTGAGAAAATAAGCGGAAGTATAGGTTTATCCGAACATCTGTTATCAATATATACTTATATATGGGTCATTTCATGTCAAGTGACCCTACTTTTGGAATCGATGTCTTCCGATCGGCATGAAACTTGCACCAAGGTTAGTTCAATTGGGTAGTAGTTTAGACACAAACTTTAAACGAGATCGGTAAAGGACTCTCTGAGTTAGGTCGAATTTTGACAAATAGGCTTGACGAAAAATCCACAAAGATAGGCGGATGTCCGCTGGGAAGGTTTAGTAGTTTGTTTTGCCGTATTGGTAAACATTAGTCTTGACAGTTCATATTTGACAGTCGTGAAGGATAGAAGTGGCAAATTTATTGTGGAAAAATATTCTAAAGGGTGGTTAAATTTTAAGGGCCGATGTTGATTTTGAATAAAACACAAATTATTGTCATTTCTTTTTATTATGAAATATTGGTATGGTTCAATTATGTTTGGAACAAAATATCGGCCAAATCGGCGCCGCGACCTCGGTGGCACACCTCCATCCGATGGTGGAAATTTTCGATGACGCTGAGGCATACTTGAGGTTCTATGCCGTTAATGTGCCGAATTATCTCATCCTTTTGCTCTTGAACTGTTGCTGGCTTATCGACGTACATCTTTTCTTTCAAATAACCCCAACGAAACAAGTCCAACGGTGTCAAATCACATGATGCTGTCTGCCAATTAACATCGCCACGAATTAAGATAACACGGTGTTGAATTTGTCACGCAAAAGAGCCGTTGTTTCGTTAGCTGTGTGGCAAATGACACCGTCCTGTTGAAACCACATATCGTTCACATCCATATCATCCAATTCGGGCCATAAAAAGTTCGTTATCATCTCACGATAGCGGACACCATTCACAATAACTGCTTGACCAGCCTCATTTTGGAAAAAATACGGCCCGATGATGCCGCCAGACCATAAACCGAACCAAACAGTCACTCTTTGTGGGTGCATTGGTTTTTCGACAATCACTCTTGGATTATCATTCGCCCAAATGCGGAAATTCTGCTTATTGACGAATCCACTGAGGTGAAAATGTGACTCATCACTGAAGATGATTTTCTTCGAAAATTGGTCATCCACTGTTGCACGAAGCCTGAATAACTTTAACGCGTTGCTCGCTTGTGTATATTTCCATGGTTCAAATTGAGTTAGTCTGAAATTGAGAAATATCAATTGAAATGCAGAAAAAAACTTGACTTTTAGGAGTGGTTCACATTCAACAGCGGCCCTTAAAATTTAACCACCCTTTATGTATGGGTCATTTCAAAAAAAAAAGCCACAATGATAGCGGATAAAATTCTCAGTATTGCAAATACTTAAATTAAAAGGTATTTAAAAAATAATTTTTAAACATTTCAATAGTGTTTTTATTCCTGAGGTGGATATACTGTGGGTTTTACTTTATATTATCAAGTTTATGAAATTTAAGTGAGGCATGTTGCGTACCGCTAGAAAGGTTAATTTATCTAGATTCTCAGCGTATGATTTATTTTTAAGGTTTTAGAACCACTTAAACACAAATAGGAACAAATTCAAAAAAGTGCACTTGCAAAAAATTTGAAAAAATTATTTTTAACTAAAAAACATTTTTTTTGAAAGATAAAAAGTCGCATCCCACTACTACGAGACTCTTAAAGAAAAACACCTAAGCTTTCTGTCAAGCAAAAAAAAATTTAACCACTTTTGGAAATAGAGTAAAAAAAAATTTTTTGAAAAAAAAATTTAAAAAGATTTAAAAATCTAAAAAGATTGTACAAATAGTTAACTAAGACACTCTGGAAAAATTTTGCTTAGAATAATAGGTAATAAGTTACATGGCTGCGAAAAAAAACAACTGTTAGGCCAAAACGTCCAAATTCAACCCCCTCTTAGTCAGAGAGTCCTTGACCGATCTCGTTTAAAGTTTGTGTCCGAATAACTATCCAATAGGACTAAATTTGGTGCAAGTTTCATCCCGTTCGGAAGACATCGATTCCAAACATTGGGTCACTTGACATGAAATGACCCACAATATTAACAAATTTTTGCGTTACTGACTGACTGACTATTCACCGTCCAGGCTAAACAGCTAAAGCTAGAATCATGAAATTTGATTAGTTCGTGTAGGTCCAGTTGTAGACGCTCGATAAGAAGATATTTTTCGAAATTCGTACTTTTAGGGGGGACAAACGGGACAAATGTATCCCTCATAAAAAACTGATTAATTCATGCCAGGGCCAAACGGTTGATGCTAGAATCACCAAATTCGGGGAATGGTAGTTTATTACAATTAAAAGATTAAGGATATACCTTTCGTACCCACTCATTAGAGTGTCCAAAATCTAAAACCGACATTACGGTTTTTATGACCAAACCGGCCAGTTTGCTCCGTTTAAATACAGGTTGGATAATGTAAGGCGCTACCAAAAAATATTTAATAACTTTTTTTCTATTAAATGAATCTTATTATTATGGTTATTTTTTTATTTATCCGATTGATGTTTTAGATTTATATAAAACAAAAATGGATTACTGGGATACTGAAACAAGAATTTGGATTGTCCGCTGCTATCACGCATTGGAGTCCGTAGTTTGGGTACAAAAATAGTATGGGCGCACGTTTAGCGGCAATCATCCGGGCAGATGAACCTTAATAGGACTTAATGGGTCATACCGGTCCACGCTCTATTAAAGCCCCATTGCAAAGATATCTCCGGATATAACCGATCTATAACCATATGAATTCCGCTTTCAACCAAATTTGGTCTGGTATGTAACGAATCTCAAGCAACCAATCTTGAACCGATTTGAGTCATATGGGCTCAGTTTTGATGTAGTGGCGGCTAATTGTCTGGGGCCCAAAAAAGTGGCTTCCCTTATTGATGGACATATGACTTTAAAATACCTATAAAATTTTCCCATAAAGCTAAAAATATTTTTTTTTGCATTTTGGTGACGAGTCCTATGTCCGAAAATCTGACCCATTTCATCATGGACATATGGGCACCAAACACATAAAACAAATATATAAAACACATGGGTAGATCCGGTCAAGGGCACAAATACTTCAGTTCTGACCGATATGTCGGTTAATGCCGGTTTTTATATTAAAAAAAATCTAATTGTCGTTTTTTTTTAAATTACGGTTTGGATCGGGAGTTGGGAGGGTATTTCCATTTTGTGGAAACCAAAAAGAGGTTGCGAAAAGATTTTGCCAAATTCACATTATAAGAGACACATTTGGATCTAAAAAGTATGAATATGGGTTGAACGGAAGTTTTTGTACTTTTTAAATCTTTAAATTAGAAATTTATTTTGTGTGAAGATTGATGGCGCTAGAATCGAAAAGTAGAAACAATTTAAGCGATTAATCAAATGTTTGGGGTAAAATGGGTAAATTGTATCCCATTAGATTTCACACCTTTTTCATGGTTCTTCAAACCCAATAGTTGAACTTTTAAAAATGTTATCAATTGTAAAAATTTTAGAACAAATGGATTATTTGTTATTGCAGACAATTCCAAAATAGGACAAAATATGGGAAAAAAAACTATATCAAATCGGGAGGCAGACATATAAAATATAAATGGGGATAAATAGGGATTTAAAAAAGCTAAAACGGAGGAATTGGCACGAGTGAGAAAATAAACATTTAATCAACAGGATGGCATGAAAAAAATAATGGATTTTAAAAGCGGTGAAAAAATGTCCGAAAGAGGTGAAAATGAGATGAAAATGTAAGAAATGCTAAATTTATTAATTAACTGCATGACATGGAAAATAGAAATGAGATAAAAAAGGGCAAAAATTTCCAAATATCTGAAAGTGAGAATACGATGACATGGAAAATGAAAAGTGCATAAAAAGGGTTAAAACGTGGCAAAAACGGGGGAAACAGCAGGAAGCAAGATAAACAGTATTGAATCAACAGGATAACATGGGAAATTGAAGTGGCTTTAAAAAGGATTAAAATTGGTCCTAAAAGGGCGAAATATAAAAAATGTAGTACTGAAGATCTATAACTAAGTGTGTTTAAACTGGAACATATCAGTTTATGTTCTCATATAGCAACCATACAAGTGTATTTACCTATATAAATCGCCACATATTATATTAGGTCTTCTTTAAACAAGCTTAGACCGTGATAAAACCATCTTTAGTGAAATGATATATCGGTCTACATTTATCGGTCTACGCCTTCAAATAGCCCCAATAAAAAAGATTCCTCTCAATTTAAACCAATGCTGCTTAGATATCTCATTTTTTAATCAGATCTTTTTTAAGTTTCGTACGATCAGTCTTCTGTTTAGGTACAGTGGTAAAGGGAATCATAAAGTTGGCTCTTTCCGAATTTATTCTCTTTTCCCGGATTTTTTTTATTTCCCGGAAAACGGGGACAAATTTTTGCATTTCTCGGGATTTCCCTGAATTATCCTCATAACACAAAAATACTGAATTATCCTCATAACACAAAAATAACACAAACCATGTTAGTTTTGCAGTTGGAATGTATTTATTTATTTTTTAGTTCTTGAGATCAAAGCTGCAGTTGAGACAAAAACATATACGTTTAAATTATGTAATTAAAACTTAGGGTACATTTAAAAATTTAATTAAAATAATGTAAAAAATGTGTTTTTGGAACTGAAAGTGCTTTAAGGGCGTCATTAGACATTTTAATTCTAATTTAATATATTTTCCACAACTAGGCAGATTGTAACCCAGTTGGGGAAAATATTCTTTCGCTTCCACTGATGTTGGCCTTGTCAGAAGAGCATGAAAAAAACTGGTGACTTTTTCTGTAGTTTTTTTGCAATTGCTTCGTTAAACTTAAAAACCCTTTTTATTGACTTATTAAGTAGTTGATTTTTATTCTTTGCAACATTTTGAGCTGAGTTTGATAAGGCATCACTTAAAACATCCTTAAATGATCTATTTTTAGTTATGCCACTAACAAAAAAAATCGACAGCACATTTTATTTTGAAGCGTTTGAAATTAATTGTTATCATTAAAATTGTTGGATCTTTAAGTTACTTAAGTAAAGTATAAAGTCGCTTTTCTCTTCCACTTCGATTCGCTTCTTTAGAGCTTTTAAAAGATTTCCCCTCCGAAGGTGTATGAATGTGAGATATTTGTTGTTTGAAGTATTTAATAGATCTGTTAGTACGAGTATGTTTACGTTTTCTTTAATCCGTTTTTGTTCTTAATCAATCAGTGTTTTTTTTGTAATATTTTTTAATAGTACAAACGATTCCAACATTGGCGTCATCGAATTCCACTTGGTACAGTCATGTCTGTGGTAATAGAAAATAATGAACTTCTGCGGGAATCACCAGGGGAAATGTACACTACCTTCTATAATGGAGGATATAAAACAGATAAGGTGGGAACTCCACCTTATCTGTTTTATACCCTCCATTATAGAAGGCAGTGTATATATACTTTGACACTTCGTTTGCAACACCTTGAAATACTGACCGTCGCAAAGTTATTCGAAAACTAGGTTGACAGGATGCACTACTGCAAAGACTGCTGAGGGAACAGTGAAAAATAAATTCTGTTCCAAGGTTTGCTACGGGGGTTGCTATTTATACTCGTATTGCAGGTCCTGACGATACTAGTGTTTCCAGATGCAAACTGGAACTTCTAATTTGTAGCATAACTTCACACAGAACGTTGTTTTTTTTTTTAAATAACCAGCACTCAGGGGATGCCCCCTATACATGCGGTCCTTTGCGTTGGCGAGTGGAAAGTATAGGATCGGAGAGGGGAAATAGGGAGTAATGATTATTGACGCTTGCCTTGAACTTCTGGATGTCGCAATTAGTGGGAAATACATTTGCCGGAAGTCGATTCCACATGCGGACTGTACGAGCGAAAAACGAATTTGATCTGTAGTGTATAGTGCGGTCAACTGGCCAATCGATAACAAACGGGTGTGAATTCCTAGAATGTCGCGTATCCCTGCCGAACATCCTCACGTCAGGAATAAGGCGACGGATGTCTGATGAACACACACCATGAAAGTAACGATAGAACAGCGTCACGCAGCCCACATTCCAACGATGCTCAAGGGAAACAATAGAGTTGGATACCCTACTGTCACCTATCAGCACCATCACTCTCCTTTGAACACGGTCAAGTAGCTCCAAGGATGATTTTGGAGCACCTGCCAATATATGGGAGTTGTATTCCATCTTTGGCCTGATGTAAGTTGTATAGATATTGCAAAGATCAGAAGGAGTGAAATATTTCTTGCGATTAAGCATCATCAAAAAACACTGTTAATCGCTGGTACCAAGAGTTCAGTCTCGAATGCCGTTCGCTCCAGGATGAATTTCGCGAAGGAGTCTAACTTCGGTCACTTTGCTAGAAACCATCGATGATATGCGTAACTGATTAAACAAGACCGACATGTGACATATCGTGAGATTCAGGCATCCTTGGCCATTAGTATGACAAGCATCAATAAGATATTGTTATTCATCTGGCCGCGAAAAAAATTTGTTCTCGTTGGATCCCACATAATTTGAAGAATGCTCAAAAAAGGCTTGTATGGATTGGTGCAAAGAGATGTTGAAAAAATATAACTGCGGTAGCTTAAAAGTAGTCTCACACATTGTCACAGGTGACGAATCATGGATCTATGCATATGAACCCGAAACAAAACAGCAATCGATCGTATGGGAGACGAGCCAAATCCAACGAAAGTTGTACGTGAAAGAAGTACATCGAAGCAAATGATTGCGTTTTTTCGGTATAGCCGGCCATGTAGCCACAGTGCCTTTAGTGGAATGTAGCATGGTCACTTCTGAGTGGTATACAAACATCTGTTTGCCAACAGTGTTCGAAGAAATGGGGAAAGATAATAAGAGAAGACGTATCATTTTGCATCACGACAATGCGAGCTCACACACATCAGCTGAAACGATGAGCTATTTGACCACTCAAGATGTCGAATTGGTGGGCCATCCACCGTACAGCCCTGATTTGGCACCTAATGACTTCTTCTTATTCCTAGCATCAAGAAAAAATGCGTGGTCAACGTTTTTCATCGCCCGAAGCAGCTGTTCAAGCATTCAAAAATCATGTTTTGGAGGTGTCTCAATCGTAGTGTTTCCACTACGTACTTAGTACTTAGAAAAGTACTTAGTACTTAGAAAATTGGTTTGTGCGCATGCAAAAGAGTATTAATGTTTAAGGAGAATATTTTGAAAAACAATAAAACCATTTCCAATGATAAATTAGTGTGGTTTTATTGTCGGACCCGGATACCAATCCTCGTACGAGTATTAAAAAATTTAGCTTAGACAGATTGAATCGTCCTTTAACGTTGAACAAATTCCCTGAAGTTTCAGGAGATTGTATTGAAAAATAAAAATATTTTTGAAAAACTAACTATTCTCTTTCATTGATAGGCTAAGAACTTTCCGAAACGCCCTAGTACATTCGATATTGCATGAACACATGGCCGTAAAAATGATTTCTTCTCGTTGGATCCCGCACAATTTGACAATCGCTCAAAAAAAGGCTCGTGTCGATTGGTTGTTCGTGGAAGAAGCACTTCGAAGCAAATGTTCGCCTGTTTCTACGGCAAAAATGGTCATGTGGAGACTGTTCCACATGACCAGTCCAACCTGTTTGCAGAGAATGGAAAGCACTTTACAACGCCTAAATCAAGATTAAAATCAGTCAGTTTAATAATTTCAGTCAATTAAATTTACAATGATTTAGGCCACTTTAAAATCAAGTCCGTAAACTTAGCTCGTGTTTCAAATTCTACATCATTTCTTCATTTCTGCAAATTCCATACGATGTGAAGAATGTGCTGAAGTATGTTCAGCATATTGCAAAATTATTTAAATCTTTTAATTTTAATAGAGTTCTAAGCCACTAATCTTATAAAACCATTTGCGCCAGCTACATTTGGCTTTTGTCGCCACCATCGTTCTTTCAGTTTAAGCCCAGGACAAATGAACAAAAAGACACATTGCTCCAATTTGCATATGTTTTATTTAAACATTTTATTACGGCTTTTGTTAGCATCTTCCACGTTGTTTTGTTTTTTGTTCCTCTTCTCTTCTCTTTTGCCATTCCATTGTTATGCATAATTATGTCATTTCAATGTAAAACACAATGACGACGACAACGACAACGACGATGATGATGTTGACGTTGTTGATTATTATGACATTTTGCTATGTGACTGACGTACATGTGTTTATGCTAACAGATTTGTGAGTCTTCCTGTGTCCTTTCTCCACACATACAAGCATATCTAAACACTCACACACATACGTACACAAATACTAGCTTGTACACGAAGGAAAAAAACGGCCTCTGTAACATATTGTCCCAAACATATTTTGCAGGCAACATATATATGATTGGAGCAGCTCCCAAACATATTATGTTTGGGCTAGCAGCAATTTTTCCCAAACATACATATGATTGTATGCAAACATATATATGATTGTGTGCAAACATATATATGATTGTGTACAAACATATATATGATTGTGTACAAACATATATATGATTGTGTGCAAACATATATATGATTGTGTGCAAACAAAACTCTGCTATTGTTTTTCATTCAATCATGAAATTATAACGGTTTACAGCAACAAGTAGCCTCATGTACATCGCCACTCTCTACGTCAAATAAAAAAATACAATAACAACAAACATTTTGATTTTTAGGCAGCAACTTCTGCAAGAAGAAACATCAACCCAAATGAATTCCAGCCATGAGAATATATCGCATACATTCTACTAAAGTCACACAACTCGAAATTATTAATTTTCGAGATTCCTTGTTAAAGCGGTTCAACATACACATATCTATCAGCTCAAAAGAGATCAATTTATAGTCATATTCTGTTACCAATTTCTTCTAAATAAATCACACTTTTTTCTGAAAAGTAGTTTACGAGCTGCAGAATAGTTTTTTGAGTTTTCTGAAAATTGCAAAATTTTGAGTTGTGCCCATTTAATAGAATTTTTGCGATATGCAGAGCAAGTCAAAGCTTCAATAGTATATTGCACTCTTTACTACTGTACCTGGAGTCATTCCAGATGATAAAAAATGTTAGTGCGTGAGTGTGTTTGTTCAAAGAACATGATAAGCGCACATAGTATGTATATATGTATGTTGACAAAATAATTTGTGTAGGGCAATAAACGGCGTCAGTATTACAGAACGTTTTGTTAATAAAATGATTTGATATATTTAATTTATATTTAATTAATAATCTTCTTCTTTTATTTTGAATTTGTTGTACGTTGTAAAACAACAACGTTTCTTTCACCGTTCACCAAATACATATTCAATAAAAAAACGACCTTAAGCTTAGCCAGACGAGTAAACAGCATCAAATAATAATACCCTTTGGTTTCGGTCCCATTCCTCCTCCTCATACACACGAATACCATATATTACCCTTCTTTGCACAAAACGATGAGTCATACAATAACGCTCTCTGAGAGTAATACTCTCTAAAACTCTAAAAAAAATATGTTCTAACATATTTTTTTGACAAAAATATGTTAGGACACAATCATATCTTTTTTTGATATGTTAGAATTGTGCCCCTAACATATTATGATTGTGGGCAAACATAATATGTTAACACACAAACATATATATGATTGTGCCCGTCCCCAAACATATATATGATTGCATGCAAACATATTTTTAACATATTTTTTTCTCCGTGTATTCATTCATTTGTACATTCATTGTTTACAACTCTGCGACGACCCCAAAGCATTGCCAGCAGAACGGCAAACGAAAAAAAGAAGGGAAGTTTGTCATTGTGACTTTAAATCATAAATCAAAACCTACAAGGAAGTCAGAATGACGAACACACACACACACACATAGACATAACATCGGTGGTAGCCCGCTCCACATGCCACACTTACAGCCACTAAAAACATGAATTACTTATATTTCATGTGAAATTCGAAATAGACCCAGGAAGGATACCAGAGCAAGAAATGAAGAAAATATTTAAATTTTTAATAACTTGGTCACAGCACGTTTTTGCATAGAGAAAATGTAGGGAGAAAAAAAACGAAAGATAAATTGCAGACGGTCAAGAACGGTCAAATGTCTAATTCGTCTAAATGCTGGCAGTGATTTTCCATTAAGTCTAAAAAAATGTCTCTAGCTATCATCTAAATTAAATTCAACTTGTTTAATATGAAGAATTTCTGAAAGCCCTAAGTCCCAAGTCTTTTTCAAAGATTCGACTCATGGACTTTTGCGTGATATTCAACTCACGGGCCATGATTTTCTATTTTCGCAGCGGATATCTGTGAATTCTTGATTTAACGGCTTTGATGACATGCGGTGTTCGAACAGAGCGTGGGCGGCCCGACCGGTGGCGGTCTTTTACATCTCAAGTCTCCTCAAACAGTTTTATACATCGGTAGACGAACATGCGGCTAATCCCTGGTGGCCGGAGCGTTTGGAAAATATCGCTTTTTTTTCATTTCACACTTGAGAAGCGCTATTACAGCGATACGGTTCTCATTATCTGACCACTCCATGATGAAAGTTGAAACAAATTTAAAATCCCGCTACAGATTAACGCTTTTGAAGTTAGCTTTCAAACCCCATATGACATTAAAGAGGTATGTTCAGTTCTACTATTGAAATGGGTCTGTTCAATGTTGTAACAGTATTTATGTCCCTACTAAGTATTATCTGAAACAATAAAAAAAAATATATAAACGACAAAATTAGTCCGTCCATAAAATGTTCCTTTATTTCTGTACTGGCCAATCGATATGGTCTTGGGCAAACTTAATTCTTTTGACACTTTTTTTTTTATTTGGAAGAAGAGAAACTTTTCTCGGACTATGAGCAGCTAAATTATGGGCGTCTTCGTATTGTTTGCACGCTTGCGTTTATATCTAACTCGTCTTTTATTTATTTAGAACTCGAAAACGGATTCTGCGTGGGCGTCCGTGAGTTTCAAGTGCATCGGTAAATTTAATGGCGTTATACAGGGTGTCAGCCGGGAAGGTATACTTCTTTGTTTTGTCGCATTTTGGTAAACATTAGTCTTTTCAGTTCATATTTGGAAGTCGTGAAGTAGAGACGTGGCAAGTTTATACTGGAAAAATATTCGATAAACCAACAGGTTTTAATCGCTAAAACATTTGATCAAAATCAAAGAACAACTTTTGCCACAATTTTGCACAAGGATTTGCCTTTGTTTCCACTTAAGATTCAGTTGACACAAGAGTTTCTTCCACAAGACCCTTTACGCAGCCATACATATGCAAATAGAATGATACAGCTCGCCCATGACAATCCCGATTTTCATGAAAAAAATCATAATGAGTGACGAGGCACATTTGAATGGATATGTGAATAAATAGAATAGTCGGTTCTGGGCAATGGAAAACCATCAATTGTTCGTTACACGCAGAGAAAAGATATGGTTACTATATGGTCCCCGCTACAATAGTTTATTGTCTACAACAAAAGCATGTTCGTCGCAACCATAGTATCGTTTTTTGAATTTCATTTTGACAACAGTATGATTGCGGCAATATTATTATTGTTGAAATGTAACAATAGTATTATTGCCGAATTTAGAAATGGAAACATGGTTGTAGCAACCATATAAACATGGTAAGTGCAACAGAAGTTTGGTTGTTTAAAATATACGTTGTAACGACGTGTTTCCACTTATGCTAGGGCAGACTCAGCTAGGCCCAAGGTAGTTACAAACTATTTATTTTAGACTGAGAAAGAGAGAGGTGTGGTAGGACTCATATAACTATACTCTTTTATTTAATCAATTATTTCTGACATAAACACTACAAACTATTGGATGAATAGGTGACACGCGATGACGGCTGAGAGAAAGGGAAGACCAATCAGTCTCTCAGGGATTTTGGCTCTGTGGGGATCGATGGCTTCACTGAAGAACGGCGGCGTCACTGGAGAACGGCGGCGGCGTCACTGGAGAACGACGTCACTGTAGATCGGCGCTGTCCCTGGAGAACGGCGGCAGCGTCACTGTAGATCGGCGGAGTCACTGTAGATCGGCGGCGTCACTGGAGAACGGCGTTAGCACCACTGTAGATCGGCAGCGTCACTGTAGATCGGCGGCGTCACTGTAGATCGGAGGAGTCACTGGAGAACGGCGGCGGCGTTACTTTAGATCGGCGGCGTCACTGGAGAACGACGGCGACGTCACTGATGATCGACGGCGGCGCGGTAGAACAGTATTGTAAGGTGGCGGCGCTAACACTAACCCAAAGGGGCGAAAAGATGGACTGGACAGACCAAACAGTCTCCTTTCGAAGCCCGAAAGCTATGAACGCGTTTGCTTCTGTGGCAGCGGGGATGTGACGTTAGAGATCGGGAAGGCCAAGCTATCTCTATTCCATCCAGCAGCGCCTACAACAAACAACTTTACTACGGCAGGGGAAATAGAGATCGGGAAGGCCAGCCTATCTCTACCCCTCTCAACCTATACCACTGCAAGGAGCATTTCCAAAGAGAAGAGGGAAGACAGGACTTTCTCTTGTTAAAACCCTTGCGCATGCACTAACTACCTCTAGCTACTGTCACTTTTGCCTGTCGCCGTCCAATGACCAACTGTCTCGAACTCGCCCGCCCACGCTCTTTTTATACCCTTTTCAGTTTTACACACACACACACACTCCAATACCTTCACATTCCCGCCTGACCGTTTTGGTATGTAGATGTTGGCTGCACTGCGATCATAGGATTCAGGTTCAAGGCCCGAATTTCCGTTAAATGCCTGTTTACACGCTCCCACTGCTACATGTATCATATGTATACGTATTTTTTTTAATACTCAATTTTTAATTCATTTTCTTTGTACTTAATTCGTAAAATACTAAATAAATCCTTAAAGGACAGAATGAGATCCAAAACAACAAAATATAATAATGAAATAATATAATAAAATAATAGAATAATAGTTTATCTAATGTTGACAAAAACGAGGGAATCGACTATTGTCGTTACAACGTTAACAATAATATGATTACGGCAATCATACCGTATGGTTGCGACTATGAACATAACAAAACAGGTTTTATAGAGCATACATGTATGTTTTTTTTTGATATAAAAAAACACATACACACGTTACAGTGCATGTTTGTTGTCCATTAAAAAAAACAACAATCGGAAGGTAGTTTGAGGGATTTTTATTGTGTTTACTTTGTTCTGTGAAATACTCTACAACCGACTGGTTCTCGTTTATTTAAAATCTGCATGCACTTAAGTATGTAGCCATTGTTCATTGTTTAATTACATTCGTTACTTGGGGTCTACGGATGGTGAAGTAGCATTCACCACTGTTGGCAACTAAAAGCATTTTTAACTGCCGTTGTAATATATATTTTTGGTTCTTGAATGATATGTTCAAAAAAAATATGGCCTCAATTCTGGCTATGAACTAATAGTAATGCAATTTAAAAGAAATTTCTTGATAAACATCTCTATTTTAAAAAAACAACATTACCCAATCCTAATAAATAATAATTTTGGGGATCATAGTATGGTTGAGTGAATCATACTATGGTGGTGGGGATCATAGTATGGTTGCGTGTGAATCATACTATCATTGTGGGGATCATAGTATGGTTGCGTATGGTTGTGAGGATCATAATATGGTTGTAGAATGGTTGAGTGCGAAACATACTATTGTTGTGATGATCATACTATGGTTGTAGGGATCATATTATGGTAGCGTGTGAATCATATTATGGTTGTGAGGATCATACTATGGTTGTTTGAGACACATACTATTGTTGTGATGATCATAATATGTGACAGCGCATAGAGAAAGAGACCTAAGGGTAAAAAAATCAATTTTCACTTTTTTTTGATGTGGACAACATCTGAGCATCGAAAGAGACCGATCCCATGCCCCAAAAGTGTTCCCTCCCAGAGATATGCGCGTTTTATGAAAGTGAAGTCGACGATTCTAAGCGCAAAGAGAAAGGGGCCTAATCTTTAAAATGGCTTCTCTGAACAAAACTTTTCATCAAGTTTTCACTTTTTTTTTTGATGTGGACAACATCTGAGCATCGAATGAGACCGACCCCATGCCCCAAAAGTGTTCCCTCCCAGAGATATGCGCGTTTTATGAAAGTGATGGTACACCAAAGATACACGTATTTAATTCTTTAAAATGGCTCTCCTGAACAAAACTGCTTTTTACCCTTAGATCCCATTCTATTCTGCGAGTCACATATATTGGCCTCATAGCTACAAAAAAATCATCGCCAAATTTGTAAATAGATGAGCAAGTATCGCACTATCTGATCTATTGATTATTTTGAAGCGTAATCTAGAATACTGAAATAAAAACAATGCTGAATAAAAATAAGACGTCTTCCAATGTCCGGGCATTATCTGTAAAGAACTCTAATGAAATCAACAAATCTATATTTCGTTCGATATTTTTCAATATTGTACCCAAAAAGCTACCAGTAAAATATGTACAGTTTTATACTTGTTTTTCTTTTTAAATTAAGCACACAACGTGTATCTCTTCAAGGTCACCTAGTATAAGAACGCAAAATAATCATAGCCAAGTTTCTCTGGTCCAATTTTTCCGAAATACATTTATTTAAAACTTAATAACTTTTAAGTTTCTTCATTTTGTGCTTTTAACCGAGTGACACAACCACATGCCGGCATATCTCACAATGTGGCATAGACTACGCATAAACATAACTTGTTATAATTACCTCGGGAAGCAGTCCAACCAGAGTTAAAGGTCATGTTTAAAACAGAAACAGTCCAAATATTCACAGCGAGAAAAACCGACAGAAATGTTGACAAAGAAAAACTGCAAAACCTCCACATAATTATGAAGTAATTAAAAAGTAGAAAAAAGAATTTAATTCGCTCAAAATTTGTGCGAATACCGGGCGAAAATAAAGCACCAGACCACAGCTGACTTAATCGGTAAGCAAGAAAAAACCCCACCAACCCACTTCAAATAGTTTAATTTAATACTGCAATTACCGAAAATGTGTCCACTTGTGGTTGTTTGTTTTCAGCACAATCTGGCGCATACAGCAAAATGAAAACGTCACCTGGTTAACGGCATTTCTGTTTCTGCTTTTTGTTCTTTTTGCTTGGGTTTCTTTGTTGTGTTGCACACAACTTTCTTTCCTATCTTTTGTGGGTGCAAAGTTTTTCTGACGAAATTTTTGCTGATTTATGCAAAACACTTTTGGTTCTTTGCTTTTTTGCTTTGCTACAAATTTATTTCCATTCGCAGATGTATACTTTTTTGGGGTTTGAAACCGGATGCACACACACACACACACACACCTTGCACGCTTAAATAAATCATTGATCTCTTCCACTAGAGGTGTTTTCGCTGATTTGGTAATATTTTGCTTTTGGTTAAGGTTTTGTTTTGCAAAAACCCAAAGCATGTGCAAAAGCCACAGTGAAAATTCTACCACAGCGTATGAGTAACTTTTTTTAATTTCGCAACACTCATACGTTCTGGTGGCAACACGTTTTGTACCCTTCTTCGGGGGTTTTAATAAGAAATTGTTCAAGTGTTTTTTTTGTCTGCCTCATCACAGTAACTATTTTGTTAGCCTCGGCTATATTTTTCCAATTTTTGTGTTTTTTTGTTTTTGAAGAAAATTCGACTTTAATATGACGCTCATTTTCTGCTAAAACGTCATAAGTGAAAAAACATCGAGGAAAGGCTGCACTATGTATGAGTAACTTTTTAAAACTCATAACGTATTGGGTTCCTTCTTCCGGTTTTTAATAAGAGATCTTTCAAGTAAGTATCCAAAAAGTTGTTTTATACCCTCACTCTGGGTAAGAGAAGTATCGTACTGGGTAAAAGAGGTATCTTACTGGGTAAGAGAGGAATCTTACTGGGTAAGAGAGTTATTATACTGGGTAATAGAGGTATTTACAGTCCAAAGACTTACTAAATGATCGCCACTACGGCATCCGTAAAAATCCCTCTACAGGAGACCTGTTGACGTTTTTATCGGAGCGTTGAGGTCGGTCCATCGACCAGTTTGGTAAGAGTACAGTCGTGGCTCTGAATATTTCCAAGGCCTTTGATAGAGTCTGGCTTGGTGAAATCTTGTCACAGCTAATCGCTTTTGTTGTCGGTAATACGTTTGCTCGATTTTTATCGAGCTCTCTTAGAGATCGCAATCTTATAGTTGTTTTAGATGGGTTCTCATTCAGCGAACATAAGCTGACAGTAGGTCCACAGCAGGGTTCTGTCCTTTCGTCTTCATTTTTTCTTGTTTTCATTGACGATCTTTTGGATCAGAGCGTGAATCCACTCTACTTATTTGCAGATGACAGCAATCCCTGTCATTCGTACTCATTCGATGGTAGGACGAGTCTTCAACAAATTGAAGACTTAATGCGAATAATGGATGAGACAATTGGCCAGGATATACTTGCGATTTCCGAATAGGGTGGATTTTACTGCGCGTAAGACATAGTGAAGCTTGTTGCCTCACAAGCGATTCGCTGACCCAACAATGTCGTCATTATTTATCGATGGATGGATATTCTGCAATCAGCTGCTTTTGATGATCTTGGCATGACTTTATAAAGAAGGCTATTTCATATTTAAATTTGTATCGCCTGAAAAAAAACTGATAATTTTTTCAAATTTCTAGTGTTTTTGGAAAGGTTAGACTTTGTCATTTAAAAACGAAAACCATACGATGAGTTTTCACTTCGCCTAATGGGCTGCTGATTGTTTAGCAGGAGATGAAATTTTTTTTATCTTGGTATCAATAAGCAGAATTGTCACATATGGAATTCAAATAATCCACACGTGAGTATTGAGAAGCCATTGCAGCCACAACGACTCCCTGTTTGGTGTGGATTTTGGGCTGTCGGCATAATTGGGCCATTTTTCTTCGAAAATGGGCAAGGAGTCGGCGTTACTGTCAAGGGTGAGCGTTACTGAGCCATGTTCACGAATTTTTTTTTCCAATAATTCATGAGAATACGTGTACGACACTTAATTTCAACAAGACATGGCCACATGCTAAATATCCAACGCAACCATCGATATTTTACGTACTGTTTTTAAAAATCAAATAATTAGCCGATGTTGTGATGTCAATTGACCGCCTCGGACCTGTGATTTGAGCCCTTTGAATTATTTTCTGTAGCGAGCCATTTAGGATAAATGTTACGCAAAACGTCCAGAGACAACTAATGCGTTGAAACATAAAATCGATGTTGCCATTGAAGAGATTCAATCCAAAAATAATCGAAAATGTACTGAAAAGTTGGGTGGATCGGATGAGGTACTGCCGAGCCAGATGTGGTAGTCATATCCATGATATTGTGTTCCATTATTATATAATAAAGTTCAAGCGTTCCCATAAAACCACAATTTTGAAAAAATAATTAGTACTTTTTTTTACAGTTGATTCAAATTTTTATTGTTAAATCGCCCACCATGTACAATGTGACTGACGTTGGGCGAGAGAAATGTATTTAAAGTATCAAATAGTTAAGGCTCTCTAAAACGATGCTAGCAATATTTCTTTCCTTCTGATCTTTGTAATATACACGTATATACAACTTACACCACGCAAAAGATTGAATACAACTCCCATGTATGGACAGGTGCTACAAAATCTTCCTTGGAACTACTTGATCTTGTACAAAGAAGAGTGATGGTGCTGATAGGAGACAAAAGGGTATCGAACTCTATTATCTTTCTTGAGCCTCGATATCCAGCGGTTCAAGGCAATAGTCAAAAAGCTTGATTTCTTTGTTGTTCGTTTGAATGGAAATTCAATGCCATTTATTTTTTAAAATAATTGTTTTCTAATGTTGGCTGAAACTACGCCTTAGGGTGTTCATTCTGAGGCTCCAATTTTGGAGGACTCGCTTGAGAATTTCGACCGGTAATGCATTAATAACAACTTAACGGCTACAGAAACCTGAATCGTAGCTAGTTTGTCAGCATGGAAATTGGAATTTACGTAGCGCCAAAGAAAAATCTCTAAAGGTTTGATATCACACGATTTAGGCGGCCAACTCACCGGTCCAAAACATGAAATTAGCAGCTCTTCGAAATGTCATTTTTAATTGATCCATTTTTTGAGGAGTTGTATGGCAAGTGATACCGTCTTGTTAAAAGCAAATGTCGTCAAGATTATGGGCTTCAATTTCAGGTAACAAAATGTCCGATATCATGGCGCGATAGCGAGCACAATTGAAGGTTACTTTCCGGCCATCATCAATTTTGAAAAAATATGGACCGATGATTTCACTAGCGCATAAACCGCACCAAGCCGTGATTTTCGCGGTGTAAGTCTTTCCATGATGAAATGGCAAACAACACTGAGAAAATGAAAAATTTAACACAACTCACTCGTAGTCTGTAAAAAATCCTGTTGAAAAAATACCTCTAGATAAATCACCCATTACGATTACGCCTACTTTTCTTAAAATGTCTTCAATCCTTTTCATACGATTTAGCCCAAAATCAATATTTAAGATCAGGGTTACAAGCTTAACTCAGTGACATACAATTGGATTCCAAGACACACCCCTTCTGCTACCTTTCAAACAAATGACTTTTATTTGCTGCAGATAAAAATTTAAAAAACTAACCACGCACTGAGTAAAATTTGTACTTATATATCACTAAAGGGTTTGACATGCCCTGGCACCTCCGAACAAATGCAACATTCCGCATACTATATTATTCTTAACATATTTTAGTTAACTAAACTCTTTTTACAACACACACACGTTGTGAAAGAAATCTATTGATGGCTCTGGATGTGGAGTCTCTTTAGAGGTGGCAAGAGTGAGTTGTATTTTCGTGGGCAATTGTGTGAAGAAAACTTGAAAAGTAAGGTTTACAACAGTAGTTCTCATTCGTTTGGGGAGAGCCTGGCCTTATAGAGTTCGGTTTTACTTTCAACAATTGCAGCAAGGCTTTCTGAAGAGGGTTGTCACGGACCCGAAATCATGATTAAAGTAGTGTGCAGCCACGAAAATCAATGACACTTTGCCATTTTGTTAAAAACTTGTCTTCTATTTAAATATAGAAGCAAGAGGTCTTGAGCCGGTTTAATCCCTGTTCAATATTTTTAATGGTACTCACACGTTCTAACTCAAAATCAATACTTAAGACCAGAGTTATAAGGTTAACTTGGTGACAAATAATGGAAATCCAACCACTCCCGTTCTAATACCTCCCACACAAATGTCACTGTTTTAGTGCAGATTAGAAACCGCATAACTTGTCACCCAGTGCGTGAAACTCATATTGCTTTATGACAGGTCAACAAGGTTTCTTTGCCAAATCCCCAAGTGCTGAGGACCTTGCCTCTACTTCTCAGCTTATTGCAGATTGTGCAACATGAGTTGGTTACTAAATGTTTTTCCGCAGTTTGGTCTGAACCACATGTTACGTGTGACTTCAAGAGCTAAGGATTTCAAAAAAGATGTTTGTACTTTTTCAAAAGTTTCATAAGATCATGTTAGAGAGCTGTATTTTGAGTTCAACGATAGATCCACTGAGAGACGGACTAACAACGCTTAAAGAAACCTGCAGTGATCCAGAATCTAAAGGTAAATTAAACTCGTGGTCTTTCTTTTTTCATTGTTGGTAAACCATCAACAGCACTTAGGCATAAAATCCTGTACCTGAAGGTTAAAAAATTGCTCCAACACCAAAGTTATAACAGAAATTGGGTTCAAGTGAATGATATCCCTTTTTCGACCTCGCTCTTAAGATTTTTTTTCTAAAGAGGTCTACTTTGAGTTGTGTCGTTATTACTCGAAACGAACAATGTTCTAGTTCGCTGCTGCTCCTATCAAAAGATATTACTTTCACATATTGGCACAACAGCAGAAAGAAGCAAATATTGCCCAGCATTACTTCAATCCTTATCTTTCAAGTCGGAAAATAAACACCATCATAGGCTTTGGGTTGTTTTACTGTTCTTTTATTACATCGTAACATTTTCTCTGGCCTTATCTTCAACTATTTTTAGCCGAGGGGCTGTCAAAAGTAATCGCATGTAATATAGAATAGAAATATCGATTGTTTCGTCCACATACACACAGCGCCGGTCGGAAGGGTTCTACGGCATAATACACACACGGGTTTGTTATGGCATTTCTGATATTAGATGGAAAAACTAAAGTGTGTAAATCATACGGTCGTACGAATATTGAAGTCGAGCTAAATATCATTTCAGTTGGATTTGTGACTAACACGTATCCACAAGAATGGAATACATGCGGTGGTGGGGGAGATTGGAAAGCATTCCTAAAACCTCGTTTCTACGGGACATGTACAACGGTTTAAAGTGGACTAAGTACCTGGACGTTATTTGTTTTTAGATGGATGGTGCATAAGTCATACCACAACGTAGTTATAAAGGGTGTTTTTTATTGAGGTATAGAACTTCGAATTGAAATAAAACACAAGAAAATCGTTTTAATGTCCATCAATTTGGCTTTATTGGAAGGATAATTTTATGCCATTAATGTTTAAATATGATTTCGGGCATGTGGCCGCCGCGGCTGGCTCGAATAAAGCCAATTCTACAGGTCCAATTTTCAACCACTTTTTCGAGCATATGGGGCCGTATGTTGGCAATAACGCCACGAATGTTGGCTTCCAAGTCCCCTAACGTTTCTGGTTTGTTGGCGTAGACGAGCGACTTCACATATCCCCAAAGAAAATAATCCAATGGTGTCAAATCACACGATCTTGGTGGCCAATTGACAGGTCCATTCCGCGAAATTATGCGCTCATCGAATGTTTCCTTCAATAATTCGATTGTGACGTGCGCTGTGTGGCATGTAGCGCCGTCTTGTTGGAACCACAACTCATCCACATTTATGCCATCCAATTCGGGAACAAAATAGTCGGTTATCATGGCTCTATACCATTAACGGCAACTGACTCTCCAGCATTATTTCGGAAGAAGTATGGCCCAATGACTCCACCAGCCCATAGAGCACACCAAACAGTCAGTTTTTGTGGATGTAATGGCGTCTCAAGGGTCTCATGTGGATTCTCTTCACTCCAAATGCGGCAATTTTGCTTGTTGACGTAGCCATTCAACCAAAAATGAGCCTCATCACTGAACAAAATTTTGTGATGAAAATCAGCATCGAGATGAATCTCATTTTCGGCCCATTTTGCAAGCGTTGTTCTTTTGTCAACCTGTTCATAATGAAATGGCAAACCAAACTAAATATTAATCACTTGATGCCAACTTAAAGTTCTATACCCCAATAAAAAACACCCTTTAGTTGCTTTCGGGTGATGAAGACTTCTTTAATTTTTCCTGATCTATATCAGTTCGATGTATGATGTGTGGTTCATCGTGGAGAGATGGTTAGTGTACGCTGTTATCACACAAGTAACCCAGACGCATTGCCAGGCCAGCTGTCTAAACCTTTAAGCGGCAGGTTTTCTGGCGTTAACAGGAAGAGAGCCATGAACACTTCACTATAAAATGCATATGCCAGCTTTAAACAGAAGGTCCTGCTTTAACATCCCCGGCTTTTTCCTTATTGGGTCGCTGGGAAAAGCAAGTAAATCAGTGTCGAATACACTCCCCGTCACATGAATAGGACCCCCACGATGGGGTTTTTTAAACTTAATATTTTCAGCAGGAGAACGGTATAAATTAAATCTATATTTATTTGTATGAAAGGTGCATTACTTCTGAAAGGAATGGGGAATAAATGGATTTGATATGTAACTGGTAAATTTTATAAAATCATTTTTATTAAAACAACGGAAACACAGAGCTTCGGGTTTTGCGCCACTTGAATAGGACCCCCTCATCAAATAATAGCTTTTGTAATGTTTGAAAGCAAAATTATACATTTTATTAAGTTTTAAAAAAGTAATTATGAATTTTATGCATTTTAAAGAAAGTTCAGTCTATCCTACTTTGTTAAGGATAGCTTCGAAAAGTCTACTGGAAATCCAATCATACAATGTTTTAATGTAGTCAAGTGAAATCGTAGACCAGGCTTCCTTAATTGCTTCATTTAGTTCGTCTTTGTTGCTGTATTGCTTACCAGAAGCATAAACTTTGCGGACGAGCCATCCCCAAACATTTTCTATAATGTTCAAATCTGGCGAATGGGGAGGCCAGTCGAGAACTTTGACATTTTGATCCCGAATCCATGCCATCACCACTCGAGCAGTGTTATCCGGTGCATTATCTAGCTGAAATGTCCATTGTTATTATCCTCATAGATTGTTGAAGTAAGGAAAGCTTGCTGAAGTACGCCATTATAGCAACTTGCGTTCATTGTGGTGGACAACAATTGTAGGATAGGATAGGATATGGCCCTCCACACCATGACACCACCCACTCGGCTATGTAAGCGATCCAGATGGTGCTCCTCTTTGCGAAGATCATGGAAATAATAGTTAAATCCATCTGGGCCCTCGAAATTAATTTTTCGTCTGAGAAAACGACGCGATGACACTCGTTATTCCATGTCATGTACTTGCGGCAAAACCCCAAACGTATCTTTTTGCGGTCATCGTTAAGGGGATAGATAAAGATTTTCCTCGACCCATTTTAATTTAATTTTGGTTGAAATCGATTAAATTGCAACAGAAAATATTTTAATTTACTACACGCAGCCACTTCCATAAGAAAACTAAAGATTATGATGGGGGTCCTATTCATGTGTCGTAAGAAATTTCACAAATTTAGGTTATGGTAAAACAAATTATGAAAAAAACTTATAAAGGACCATTTCCTGTACACAATATTTTCTCATAGAGAGTGAATATAAAGATCTCAAAAACAAACATGATCTCAAATATTTAAGAGAATCACAAATAAGGTAAATCGTAAAAGGGGTCCTAGTTATGTGGCGGGGAGTGTATGTGCCTGTGAAGGGCTAAAGGCCCTTATAAATCTTCAAAGACAAAAGTTACTGAAGAACTGTTGTTCAGTCTAGGCAGCCCATTGGGAAATATCGTAGTTGCTGTGGTTAATACCCGAGTCACACAAAGAGTTTGGTCTCTGTGTAAACTAGACTTAAGACTTAAGTTATCAGCAGCCTCCAGAACTTTTGACCTAGATGTGTGGCCCTTCGAAAAGCATGGCTGTAGCTTTATTTTTTACTAAATCAAGTCAAGAGCTTTGTTTTGCATCGAAGCGTGGTGCTTAGGGCCTCTGATCAGCAGAGGTTTTTGACAGGCCCGACTCGTCATCGTAAGAGGAAGTTATATTCATAGAGTATACATCGAACTAGTACCGGTGGAACCAACACTGGTTGTCTCAAAGGGCTCGTCACATGACCTTAACGAAAACCTTTAAAGTAATCTATATTCGTGTCAATGACTGCTTTTATTTGAGCACCTATATTTCCCTACGGACTATCGATCTCCTGTACTGACAATGCGGTCCATTTTTTGCGCCCCATAAGCAAAAACGTCCAACATCTTTGGTATTTTTTGAGATATTTAGTGCGTGCCAACTAACAGTACTCATTTTGATCATTGCGCGTATACTTACAAAATATTATGATTTGTTAAGTAAATAATCAAAAACGTTTACTTTTTTCCGAGGTACCTTTAGTTTCTTTATAGAAGACTTTTTCCACTGGTACGATTTCGCCCATTTTTATATACAAACAGCTAAAGAGCATTAGCCATCATCATGCTAAATCAATGGGTTATTTCCTTTAACCGCAATCGTGGTTAATGACTGTCAAGTGTTAGCCTCTAACTAAGCTAAGTATAGGGTGGACGATAAAAAAAATATTTAATTTTAATCGCCTATAAAAAGACTGATTATTTTTTAAATTTTTGGTTTTATTGGAAGGGTTGAACTTATCGGTCTCAGTGCCACATTTAGGTGTAAAATGTCAACTGCCAATGTAAACTGTTAATGTCAACTCTACGTTTCAATTTTCCTTGTCAACAGTCTCATTTATCAGTGTCAACTCTCAGTATAACTGTCAATATCAACTAGCACTGTCAGCCACCCTTGACAACTGTCAGTTCCAGCTGTTAGTCTTAATTGACATATTAACTGTCCATGACAACTGTCAATGTCAACTGTCAATGTCAACTGTCAATGTCAACTGTCAATGTCAACTGTCAATGTCAACTGTCAATGACAACTGTCAATGACAACTGTCAATGTCAACTGTCAATGTCAACTGTCAATGTCAACTGTCAATGTCAACTGTCAATGTCAACTGTCAATGTCAACTGTCAATGTCAACTGTCAATGTCAACTGTCAATGTCAACTGTCAATGTCAAGTGGCTATGTCAACTGTCAATATCAACTGTCAATGTCAACTGTCAATGTCAACTGTCAATGTCAACTGTCAATGTCAACTGTCAATGTCAACTGTCAATGTCAACTGTCAATGTCAACTGTCAATGTCAACTGTCAATGTAAACTGTCAATGTCAGCTGTCAATATCAACTGTCAATTTCAACTGTCAATGTCAACTTTCAATGTCAACTGTCAATGTCAACTGTCAATGTCAACTGTCAACTGTCAACTGTCAACTGTCAACTGTCAACTGTCAACTGTCAACTGTCAACTGTCAATGTCAACTGTCAATGTCAACTGTCAACTGTCAGTGTCAACTGTCAATCTCAACTGTCAATGTCAACTGCCAATGTCAACTGTCAATGTCAACTGTCAATGTCAACTGTCAATGTAAACTGTCAATGTCATCTGTCAATGTCAACTGTCAATGTCAACTGCCAATGTCAACTGCCAACTCTCAACTGTAAATGTCAACTGGCAATGTCAACTGTCAATGTCAACTGTCAATGCCAACTGTCAACTGTCAATGTCAACTGTCAATGTCAACTGTCAATGTCAACTGTCAATGTCAACTGTCAATGTCAACTGTTAATGTCAACTGCCAATGTCAACTATCAATGTCAACTGTCAATGTCAACTGTCAATGTCAACTGTCAATGTCAACTGTCAATGTCAACTGTCAATGTCAACTGTCAATGTAAACTGTCAGTGTCAACTGTCAGTGTCAACTGTCAATCTCAACTGTCAATGTCAACTGCCAATGTCAACTGTCAATGTCAACTGTCAATGTAAACTGTCAATGTCATCTGTCAATGTCACCTGTCAATGTCAACTGCCAATGTCAACTGCCAACTCTCAACTGTAAATGTGAACTGGCAATGTCAACTGTCAATGTCAACTGTCAATGCCAACTGTCAATGTCAACTGTCAATGTCAACTGTCAATGTCAACTGTCAATGTCAACTGTCAATGTCAACTGTAATTGTCAACTGCCAATGTCAACTATCAATGTCAACTGTCAACTGTCAATGTCAACTGTCAATGTCAACTGTCAATGTCAACTGTCAATGTCAACTGTCAACATAAACTGTCAATGTTAATGTCAACTGTCATTGAGAACTGTCAATGTAAAATGTTAATGTAAACTGTCACTGTCAACTATCAACTGCTGGTGTCATCTTCTATCGTCAAATTCAATACCAACTGTCAATGTCACTTGTAAATGCCATTGTCAACAGACAGTTTAACTGCTAACGTCAAATACCTATAGCAACTGTCAATGTGTTAACTGTCAATGACAACTGTCAGTATCAGCTATCAATGTCAACTGTCAATGTCAATATCACTTATATGCCAATAACTTGGTTGGATATCAACCGATTTTAAGTTTTTCGGCTGATTTGGAAAGAAGAAACTGCGGCCTTAATTGTATTTTTTCAAAAAATGTTGTTTTAATAAATGTTGAATAACTCAAAAGGTTTATAACGGATTTTTAAAAATGGCACCGAATTGTATTCGTTAGAACAATATCTTTATTATTCAGTTAAAAAAATGTTCGCCTCTTTTAAAAAAATTCTGTGTCAAATGGCATCCAAAGTTAAAAAAGTACAAACAATTTTTAACAAAAAAATAGTTTACCGGAAAAATACGCAGATTTTTTCAGTGTGATTTTTAAAGTGCAAACACTATTCGAAAAGCCGCAGTTTCTTCTTTCCAGATTTTGGAGGCGTTTGGGAAATTTCAAAACCGGTTTCTTGTTGTACTCAGCAAGATATACAAGAAAAATAATATCATTTACCTGGTATTTTTTCTCTGTCACAGTGTGGTTCACTTGTACATTAACTGAAATTTCAACTATTTCCTGATTCAGCCTAATATCTCGACGAACAAGCTCGATTCGTTAAAAACACACACCCTCACGAAATGTTTATATTTTGAAATTCCAGGCATTTCTCAGTTGGATGTTTTGTTCTGCCATCTTCGTGGCTGCAACAGCAGCAGCATAACCTAATCCTAATGGCAATCCATGAAAGTGATCCCAGTCTGTGCTTCGTTATGTTCTCTCTTTACTGTTTATTCGTAACAAGTGGATTGCAGTTGGAGCCACTGCTAATGCCACGGCCACGATTGCAACACTGATACGTAGCACCAAAGCTACTTGCAACTGCTTCCAGAAACGGCTACGAAACGACTTCTTCGGGGAACCTAAATTAACTTTATCTGGCTGTGTTGGTACAGCCAAAGTGTGTACTTTAAGAGCAACATCAGCAGCAACCATATTATTATTGTTGTTTGGCATGGTATGTGTGTGCAATGGGATATAAACATTCTTGAATATCGACAGACACACACGCACAGATACGCTCATGTGCTCCTAAGGATAACAAACATCAAGAAGTTGATTTCAATGTGTTTTTGTTGATATCGGACGAAATGTTTGCATTTATTGAGCTCCTCCGCATGCATGTGTGGAGTTGTCCGTGTATGCGTGGTGACGCTGGCGTGCAGACGTGTATGTCTGCTGCGTAGCTGATATCGACAACAATTGCTTGGCATCGACGATAACGCCGGAACACCACATCACACACACGCACACACAACCGCAATGACTGCATTCAGATGGCAACTTCAGTTTTTGCCAAGGAAGAATTTCAAAAAAAATTCCATCTGTGCAAAAGGAAACATGCAAGCGTGTGCGAGGATGGGAAAGACAATTTAAGAATTCCTTTGAGCTTTTGCAATTTAAGGGTTAATTTAATCTCATTTTTCGGTTGCCGTTCGTTGATTGTGACCAGAGAGTGTGAGAGAGCAGAAAAAGGACGCTGGAATAATAACCCAACAGCTAAGAGTTCATTTTCAAATGTACATTTAAGCTCATTTGTGGCGTTTAACGTTTGTTCCCTTCAAAATGGGCTTCATTTAGTTGTTGCTTGTATTTTCTTTCCTTTTTCGTTTCTCACTTCCACTTTAAAAGTGTCCTGCGAGTGCAGTTTGTATTTATGAATGTTTGTTTTCGCAGAAATCCCTACACGCAAAGATCGCATATGCTGAGTATGTTCTAACGTTTGAAACAAACAATGAAATAAGGACTGTAAGAACAGCAAAATTCGAATGGAATTCTTTGGTTTGGCCATATTTGAGTTAATGCATCCTTTTTGACAGCTTTGAGGTAATTAGCTTATGCTTAACTTGTAGGTTTTAACCATTCAATCACTGGACACTATGGAATAATTATTTTGAAATTGCTTGGAGTATTTTCAAATACACAAGAATAAAGTTTCATGTGTTTAGATTTTGAGAAAACAGTTCCTAGTTTTGATCTATTCAAAGACTAAATTCGATACTATCGACCCGATTTGAGAGAAGAGAGCTGTATGCAGTCCAATTTGTTTACCTGTGATATATCGCACTCTCAAAGGTAGGAAAATTCTAATTAAAGCACGTGGTAACTTGCTTTAAATTTGGTGTCCATCCCCTACTAGATTTCCTATGAGGGCTGACATTTATATTTCTGGCCTAATATAGAAAATGCAAATATTTATCATCAAAAATGGTTATATTGTTTTTAAAATTATTCTCCAGCTTGATTTATACACTTTTGCATGCGCTGAAACTAATTGTCGAAGCCTTTTTTTGACTCCGATTGAGACACCTTCAAAACATGGTTTTTGAACGCTTTAACAGCTGCTTCGGGCGATGAAAAACGTTGACCACGATTTTTTTCTTGATGCTAGGGACGAAGAAGAAATCATTGGGTGCCAAATTAAGGCAGTCCAAAGGATGGTCCATCAATTCGAAATCTTGAGTAGTCAAAAAGCTCATCGTTTCAGCTGATGTGTGAAAGGTCACATTGTCGTGATGCAAAATGATCCGTCTGCTCTTATTATCTTTCCTCATTTCTCCGAAAACTGTTGCCAAACAGATGGTTGCACACCACTCAGAATTGACCGTCCTACTATCAACTCAAGGCACTGTGGCAACATGGCCGGTTAAACCGAAAAAAACGCAATTATTTGCTTCGATGTACTTCTTCCACGAACAACTTTTGTTGGATTTGGCTCGTTTAGAAAGACCCATACAGTCAATTGCTGTTTTGTTTCGGGTTCATATGCATAGATCCATGATTCGTCACCTGTGACAATGTTATGGACTGCCTTTGAGCTACCGCAGCTATACTTTTTCAGCATCTCTTGGCACCAATATTTACGAGTCTACTTTTGAGCATTCGTCAAATTATGTGGGATCCAACGAAAACTAATAATTTTCACGGCTAAATGAACATGCAATATCTTATTGATGCTTGTCATACTAATGCCCAAATATTCCTCAATCTTACGGTATGTCACTTGTCGGTCTTGCTTAATCAGTTCACGCACAGCATCGATGGTTTATGGCAAAGTGACCGAAGTTGGACGTCCTTCACGAAATTCATCCTGGAGCGAACGGCGTCCGAGACCTTGGTTAACAGTGGTTGTTGATAGTGCTTCATCGCCAAAAATTTGAAACAAGTTGATTTAAGCACTCTTGTGTCGATAACCTACGCCGAAGTTATGCTAAAAAATGTCAAAGTTTCCAATGGAAGTTCAAGTTTGCATCTGGGAACACTAGTATTGTCAGGACCCGAAACATAAATAGCAACCCTCGCACTATATTTCGTATACCATTCACCATGAACTGAGATAAATGGTGGTTTAAATGAAATGCACGATGTTAATTGTAAATAAAGCAAAAAGTTTTCAGGTAATTATCTTAATATTTGTGATATTGTGATAGAAAAATCTATGGCAATTATGTGTGAAATAAAATATCCGTCAAATGCTCGCTACGGCTTGGGTGCCATACCTCTGTTCGACGGTCCATATTTTCAATGACTCTGAGACATAATAGAGGTTCACTGTCGTCAATGTGCAGAATTATCACATCCTTAAGCTCTTGAATTGTTTTTGCCTTAATGACTTAATCTTTTTCATTTAAATATCCCCAAACAAAGTAGTTCAACGGTGTTAAATCACACGATCTTGGCAGCCAATTAACATCGTCACGACGCACAGTGGTTCAGGATAGATTTTCATCGGCGAAAATTCTATAACTTTTGGTCTAATAAATATTTTTGAGTTAAAAAGTGAGATTTACCACAGTAGTTCTTTCTTGGTCTTAAAGACTTCAATTAAACAATTGCTGCAAAGCTTTCTGAGAAAGGTCATCACCGACTGCTTTCGCGATGAAAGCAGTGTGCAGCCACGAAAATCCATTTCGTTGTGCATTTTTGTAAAACAAACTTGTATTCTATGAAAATGCCTTTTCAAGGACTAAGAGAATAATTTTCCGTGGCCCTTATATTTCGCTACCGAATATATATGTGTGATCAATCTAGAGGATTTTTTTCAAAATAAAATGAAATAAAAAATTCGAACGGACATTTCATGCCAGTAATTTATTGAATATAATTTCCTTTAATATCGGCCGTAACTACAAGGGTTGCTATTTTTTTTTAGGGTCCTGACAATTCTTGTGTTCCCAGATGCAAACTGGAACTTCCATTGGAAACTTTGACATTTTTTAGCATAACTTCACTCAGAACGTTTTGTCATTTGAGGCCGAATTGTGTGTTGAAAATTCATCTCAGTCAAAAAATGGAATTTTCCCGTGAACATTTTCGTGGGATGATTTTTTACGATTTTCGACGTGGGTTATCGAGACAAGAGTGTTAAAAACAACTTGTTTCGATATTTTGGCGATGAAGCACCATCCAAAACCACTGTTAATCGCTGATACCAAGAGTTCAGTCTCGGACGCCGTTCGCTCCAGGATGAATTTCGTGAAGGACGTCCAACTTCGGTCACTTTGCCAGAAACCATCAATGCTGTGCGCGAACTGATTAAGCAAGAGCGACTTGTGACATACCGTGAGATTAAAGCATCCTTGGGCATTATAAAGATACAGATCAATAAGATATTATATGTTCATTTAGCCGTGAAAAAATTTGTTCTCCTTGAATCCCACATTATTTGACGAATGCTCAAAAAAAGACTAGTAGGGATTGCTGCAAAGAGATGTTAAAAAAGTATAACTGCGGTAGCTCAAAGGCAGTGTATAAAATTGTCACTAACGACGAATCTCGGATCTATGCATAAGAAGTCGAAACAAAACAGCAATCGACCGTATGGGTCTTTCAAGGCGAGCCAAATCCAACAAAAGTTGTTCGTGGAAGCAAATGATTGTGTTTTTTCGGTAAAACCAGCCATGCTGCCACAGTGTCTTTAGTGGAACGTAGGATGTTCAATTTCTGTTTGCCAACAGTGTTCGAAGAAATGAGGAAAGATAATAAGAGACGACGGATCTTTTTCTATCAGAGCAAAGCGAGCTTTCAAACATCAGCTGAAACGATGAGCTATTTGACCACTCTAGATGTCAAATTGATGGTCCATCCACCGTACAGGCCAGATTTGCCACCCAATGACTTCTTCTTATTCCCTAGCTAGCATGAAGGAAAAAATGTGTGGTCCACGTTTTTTATCGCCCGAAGCAGCTGTAGAAGCGTTCAAAAATGATGTTTTGGAGTTGTCTCAAGCGGAGTGGAAAAAGTGCTTCGAAAATTGGTTTTTGCGCAAGCAAAAGTGAATTGATTTTAAAGGAGAATATTTTGAAAAACAATAAAACCATTTCCAATAATAATTAATTGTGTTTTTATTGCCGGACCTGAAATATAAATAGCAACTCTCGTACGCCACAGGGCGACCATTCTCAAGGATCAAGTTTTGGATGACTCTTTCGAGCATTTCGGTCGGTATGGCGTTAATGACAGGCGTAATGTTGGCTTTCAAAACCTAAATCGTAGCATAGACATTGGCCTTTGCTACGATTGGTATGGCGTTAATGACAGGCGTAATGTTGGCTTCCAAAACCTAAGCAGCAAAACCTAGCATAGACATTGGCCATTGCTACGATTGGTCTAAAGGTGTGATATCACACGACCTAGGTGGCCAATACACCGGTCCAAAACATGAAATTAGCTGCTCTCCAAAATGACCTCTCAATAGATCCATTGTTTGAGCAGCAAAATGGTAATTGGCACCGTCCTGTTGAAATCAAATGTCGTCAAGATTACGGGCTTTAATTTCAGGTAGCATAAATATTGATATCATGGCGCGATAGCGAGCACCATTCACGGTTTCGTTCCGGCCATCATCATTTTTGAAAAAATATGCACCAATGATTCCACCAGCTAATAAACCGCACCAAACCGTAGTTTTCTATGGGTATAATTGCACCTTTTGAACCTTTCTGGTTGCTCTTCAGCCCAAATGCAGCAATTTTTTTTATTGACGTTGCTGTTGAGCCAGAAATGGGCCTCATCAATCAGCAATTCGGACAAGCAGTTTCTCAGCGTTAAGTGAGAAACTGTTTGACCAAAAACAGTTTCTCACTTAACGCTCATTTCCATGATATAGTTGCACAATTTAAAGACGTTGTTGCAGTGTAAGTCTTTCCTTGATAAAATGGCAAACAATATTGAAAGGAGAAGTAAATTTTGACACAACTCTCACGTAATCTGAAAAAAAACCTATTGAAAAAATACCTCTAGATTGATCAGCCAATATAATCGAATTTATAATCAGATAAGGATCCAAATTCATATTTATCCAATCAACGCACTAATGGTCCTTCAACTAAATTGAAAGTTCATTTATTGCTGCCCCTGTTTCTCGATCCAAATGTTATTTAATAGCTCACGTTACCTATGCATCTACTCGACAAAATCTAAAATCAATTAAAACTTATTTACTTTATTAAAATAAAACCAATCTTATCAAATAAACCCTCGAATCAGGACAACCTTCGACAAAATATTTTAAATCATCACAAAAATGTGCCTTAAATTTGATTAAGTTGCATTTGATAGGGTATAATAAATGCGCATACCTTCTAAACTTTACTGTCCATCAAGCTCCATCTCTCTCCTTTACATCCTTCCTTCCTCTCTCGCTGTAACTCTCTCTTCTTCCTCATACCGCTTCTAGTACAGATTTTAGTTTTAATTAAGCTTAAACAGAATAAATGTTGCTGTCATGTTCTATTATCCTTTTGTCCACATGACAAACGATGTCTGCGTTATGCGTACTTAACACAGTAATTCCGCAATCATTAATTTCATCTTTATTAAAAAGAGCAACAGCAACAACAACACCCAAACAAACACAAACAACAACAATAGCAAAGAGACCGACACCAGCACGAACTTTGGCAAAGGGTCAGTCAGCGCAGCTCAAGAAGATAAATGACACAAGAGTTATAGCAAAATTAAAAGACAAAAGAAAAATTTAATTGCGAAATTAAAATAGGTCAGTTATAAAATGTGACACTTTAAAGATGCTTATAATACGTAAAAGAGCATTGAGAATATCGGAGGTTAAAGGTGGCAAACTATATCTGAGTGTTATTTTGTGTGTTAACACAGGATGATTTTCTTGATGACCTTTATCGATGGACTTTAATTTCCACCTGTTTACATTTAGAAAAAAACGGCAATTACATTTGTTTTCAGCTTGAGGTAATTTAGATTTTTTTTGAAGTGTCGAGGTAACCAAGTTTCTGGCGGTTGAGGCAACTTATCCATATAGCCGTCCATTTCTGAAACTTCTCTTGAACATTGAACAGAAAAAAACGAAAAGAGCAAAGAGGGTCATTTTCATAGGATGTAGCTGAGAGAGACGTGGCAGGCTGAGAGAAGACAGCAACTGATCTGTTAATGTGTCTCGAAATTTTTCTGGCGGTTGAGGCAACTTATCCATACAGCCGTCCATTTCTGAAACTTCTCTTGAACATTGACCAGAAAAAAATCGAAAAGAGGGTCATTTTCATAGGATGTTGCTCAGAGAGAAGTGGCAGGCTGAGAGAAGACAGCAACTGATCTGTTAATGTGTCTCTAAATTTTTCTCAGCTACCCGATCATCTGAGCTAATGGGACGATTGGTCAATACTCTGAACCCGTCCCAGTTAATATTTCTCTGGTTGGGAATAGTACAGCGTTCAGGGCGACAAAATCAGAAGGGCTGTCGATGGCGAGGATTATGAGTATTGCGAATTTAAAATAGTTCAGTCATTAAATGTGAGACTTTTAAGATGCATACGAGTATAATCAAGAACTTTAAGAATATCGGAGGTAAAAGGTGGCAAACTATAGATGAGTGTTGTTCTTGATGACCTTCCTGGATGGACTTTAATTTCAATCTGTATACATTTAGAAAAAACACGGTAATTAAATTTGTTTTTTACAGCTTGAAGTAATTTAGATTTTTTAGTATCGTGATGGTTCCGCAAGTTTCTGGCGGTTGAGCCAACTTACTCAATCTCTCGTCCATTTCTAAAGCTTCTCTCAAACATTAACCAGGAAAAATTCCAAAAGAGTAAAGAGATCCATTTTTGTGGGATGTAGCTGAGAAAGACCAGCAGCTGATTCGTGGATATATATACTTATATATATTTATTCCCTTTATTTTAGTGTGGAACAAAGGGCCATAAATTCGTTAATGTTGTCTTTTTTTTTAGCTACCCGATAATCTGAGGAAACCTTCTGACTTTGTTGCCCTGAACGCTCTAATTTACCCAACCAGAGAAATGTTAACTGGGACGAGTTCAGAGTGATGACCAATCGTCCCATTTCCTCAGATGATCGGTTAGCTGAGAAAAATTCCGAGACATCATTATAAGTTTTGTCAGTTTCTCTCTTCTCTCAGTCTGCCACGTCGCTATCAGCTACATCCCATGAAAATAGCTCTCTTTGCTCAAGAGAAGCTTCAGAAATAAACGAAAATATGTGTAAGTTGGCTCAACTGCCAGAAACGTACTTATCTCGAGTCAAAAAAAAATCTAAATTACTTCAAGCTGAAAAATGTAAGTGACGTTTTTTTCCTAAACATATTTTTTTTTTGGTCAACTCTCTGAACCCGCACAATTTAACTTTTTTCTGGTTGGGAAAAGTACGGCGTTTAGGGGCAACAAAGTCAGAAGGGCGGTCGATGGGTAGGGTTATGAGTTGATCCAAGATCCAAGATAGATGACCAGTTGGCAGATACTGCCCCTTATCATACCAGACGAAACACTGGTGATATCTGATGGGCTGCTGCAACTACCTAAAATACGTGTGGGGACGTCCTTAGCCACTGTGCAAAATCTAGAGCCATCTATTTGCGCAGCCCATGCTTTGCCTTTCGTGACCTCTAAGAGAGAATGTTAAAGTCCATGGCGGGCATTAAAGATCCTCAGCTCATGATATGCCCCTCCCATCGGTCTCTTCGAAACAATGTCAAAGTGCATGGCTGGCATTAAAGTTCCCTAAGACCATGCGGTTATTGCTTTCCGAAAAAAAACCCTGGTTTAAGGCAAATGACGCGAGGCACAGCAAGCAACGGCGGTATGTAAACGCTGTACAGCACAATATCAGCAGTCCCGGACTTAATACAGGGTGGGCCAAAAATTTCCATTGTGTTAAAAACTTTAATAACTTTTTCGTTTATTAATTGTTTTTTTTTTAATTTTTTCTCAGATTATATAAAATACAAAATGGAAATTTTTTATACATTAAATATGAAAAATAATAGTATTATTGTCAAATTTAGAAATGAAAATATGGTTGTAGGAACCATATAAACATGGTTGGTGCAACAAAAGTATTATTGTTTAAAATTTACGTTAACAATAATATGATTACGGCAGTATGGTTGCGACTATGAACAAAACAAAACAGGTTTTTGAGAGCATACATGGATGTGTGTGCGTATGTTTTTTTGATATACAAAAAAACATATACACACGATACAGCGAATGGTTGTTGTCCATTAAAAAAACAACAACAATCGGAAGGTAAGTTCGAGGGATGTTTATTGTGTTTACTGTGTTCGGTAAAACTCTAACGCCGATTGGTTCTCGTTTATTTAAAATCTACCTGCACTTAAATATATAGCCATTGATCATGGTTTAATCACATTCGTTACTTCGGGTCTACGAATGGTGAAGTAGCATTCACCTCTGCTGGCAACTAAAAGTATTTTCGACTACCGTTGGAATATATATTTTTGTTTCTTGAATTAAATGTTGAATAGAAACATGGCCGCAATCTGTCCATGAACTAATTGTAATGCAATTTAAAATTACTTGCATGATAAAAATCTATTTTTTAATAACAGCACCCAATCCTAATAAATAATTTTGGCGATCATAGTATGGTTGATTGTATCACACTATGGTTGTAAGGATAGTAGCATGGTTGCGTGTGAATCACACTATGGTTGTGAGGATCATACTATGGTTGTATATGAAAAATACTATGGTTGTGAGGATCATAATATGGTTGAGGCGATAATAGTATGGTTGAGTGTGAATCAAACTATTGTTGTGGAGATCATAATATGGTTGAGTGTGAATCATACTATGGTTGTAAGGATCATAGTATGGTTATGCGTGAATCATACAATTGTTGTGAGGATCATAATATTGTTGTGCCATAACCATATACCCAACAATAGTATGATCCTCTTCGAATATTGTCACCCCAACCATACTTTTTTTCTGCGTGTACACTGGCCAAATTATTGCCAAATTTCTGGAAATTATTCGCTCTTCAAAAATTTGACCGAAAAGTGTTATTGTGTCTCGGGCAGTGTGGGCAATGGCTCCGTCCTGCTGGAACCACATCTCAGGTCTGTTCTGATGAGCAGGACGTAAAAAATGTTATACAAACCGCTCTCCATTTACGGTTACAGCACTTTCATCTTCATTCTCAAAGAAGTAAGTGCCAATGATATTTGCAGATGGGATCCCACACCTTACTGTACACTAATGGAGTGCAATTGGCGTTGATGAATGGCTCTTGGATTTTCAGAACCTAATGAAAATAAAATCATGCGTTTGCGTTAAAATAATTGAACGCTGATTTAAATAATACTTATTCTGGTTCTTTGTTCAGTTGTGAATCTCTCCATTATATAAGTATAATCTGAAAAATAAATATAAACAAATAAGGTATTAAATTTAACTCCATGGTAACTTTTGGCCCACCCTGTATTTAGTAGGGACATAAATACTGTTACACACGATTTATGCTGTAAAATGAAAAGTACTAAATGTTCTTAGACCAAATAGTTTTTAATATTTTTATTGATGTATATTGTATCCAAAAAGAATCTACTTATTCAAAATGTCCGCTTTTTGCCAGAGGTCGAACCAAAGCAGTCTTGAGAGATCCAGTGTTGGGGTATCTTTATTCGAAATGTCCGCCTTAAGTCGCTCTCTCGCCAATCGTCAATAGCTGCACGAACCTCGTCCATTGGAAAATTGGCCACAGCTCGAACCAAAGCAGTCTTAAGAGATCCAATATTGGGGTAACTTTTGTGACAAACCTTGTCCTCTTAAACCGTACATAATTTGTAATCCAATGGGTTCAAATCTGGACTGTCTGAAGGTCATTCTTCAGTGGAAATGAGCGCTGGCAAATTGTTTCGAAGCTAGGCCTGGGACGTTTTAGCCGTTTTGGGCCGGCACAGAATCCTGCTGAAAGGTCCATGGCGTGTTTTGGAACAGGGAATTGTTAAGAGGCTTCACAGCAGCTTTCAAAACGGCTTCTTGGTAAACTTTGACCGATGTTTGACTCCTTGTTCGCAGAAATGCAGACCCCATCGTACGAGACACCCCACCAAACCATGACTGAAACTGGGTGATGACCCTTTTCCACCCTTGGGATCAGTTCAGATGCATCCTTAGATGACCGCCCATACACTATCATTTTGCTTGTTAAATTTTTCCTGAACGGTAAAAATTTGTTCATCGGTGAACAAAATGTTTCTGTGCAAGTTATCAGCGTGCTTCACCAAAAGACGTTTGCATTTTTCAACCCTATTTTTTTTTAAAGCTGCAGTCAATAAATTTCCGGTACCTTGTTTGAAAGCCTTAAGTCCTAAGTCTTTTTTAATGATTCGACTCATGGACTTTTGCGTGATATTTATCTCACGGGCCATGATTTTCTGCTTTCGGAGCGGATTTCTGTGAATTCTTGATTAAATGGCTTTGTTGACATGCGGTGTTGGAAAAGAGCGTGGGTGGCCTGTCCGGTGGCGGTCTTTTACATCTCCAGTCTACTCAAACAGTTTTATGCACCGGTAGACGAGCATGCGGCTACTCCCTAGTGGCCGGAGTGTTTTGAAAATATCGCCATTTTTTATTTCACACTTAAAAAGCGCTATTACAGCCATAAGGCTCTCATTATCTGAGCACTCGATGATGAAAGTTGAAACATTTTAAATCCCGTTACAGACTAACGCTATTGAGGTTAGCTTTCAAAACCGCTTTCAAAATTAACGGGGTACGTTCAGTTCTACTATTGAAATGGGTGTGTTCAATGTTGTAACAGTATTTATGTCCCTACTAAGTACATTCTAGTATGGGTCACTAGAGTTATGGTCAGGCGGGAGAGGGTTGTACAGCACAGAATGAAAACATGGCCCTTCCTCTAATTCTAGTTCTATCTTTGCGTTGTAAATTGTACCCTTGGTAACTAGACAAGCTGCTCTTAACCTAAAATGCACGGTGGACATTAAAGTCCCCTAATACGATGCGGTTATTGCTGTCCTGATGTAAGGCACTTTGTCTCCTGGGTAGCAATGACCATCATTGCCTTTCTTGTCACGGAGATTATTTTAATTAAATTGCATAAACGATGCATTATCAGGACCATAAGGGGTGTAGGGGGCGTTGTGCCTGTAGTCATTGTTGGGGAGACTGGGGACGGTGTCGCATAAGCCGATGACGATAATGATGATGGCATTTACAACGACGATTACGGCAATGCACTGCGGACTAGACTTTAACTTAGTCCGTCTCGCAATACTCCTTAATGTGGCCTAGGCGAGAAGAGCTCCTGAAATACGCCCACTCTAGGCACTGATTACGTCTCACCGACGTTGCTTGGTGGTGAATGCGGTTCTGACAAACGGAGCAGAACCATGTTTCGGGACTTCTCACGCATCCCTCATGGACCTACAGTATACGGAACAGATATTCAGGGATGTACCTCTCGCCTGACAGATACAAACGGTCATAAAGAGTGCGCTATTTAAATTTTTTAATTTGATTCGACTTAAATTAAATAATGTACTGATAATGTAGCACAATATTATTTATAAGACTACTACGACTGGCTCGGCAGTACCTCATCCGATCAAGCCAATTTTTAGTACATTTTCGATTTTTTCTGGCTAAATTTTTGTAATGGCAACTATGATTTCATGTATCACGCTTCAATTGTCTGTGGATGCTTTGCGTAACATTTATTCTTAATGGCTCCCTACAGAAAATATTCCAAAGGGCTTAAATCACAGCTCCGAAGCAGCCAATTGACGTCACAATTTTGGCTGATTATTCGATTTTGAAAAACAGTGCGTAAAATATCGATGGTTGCGTTGGCTGTGTGACATGTGCCCCCCCCCCCCCCCCCCCCCCCCTTACTGAAAATTGAACTTTTGAGAACAAAAATTTGTTGAGCATGGCTCGGTAACGCTGACGGTTGTCGGTAACGGCGGCTCCTTGCCCATTTTCGAAGAATCTTGGTCTTATGATGCCACCAGCCCAAAATCCACTACAAACAGTGATTCATTGTGCATGCATTGGCTTCTCAATAGTCACATGTGGGTTCTCTGAACCCCATATGCGGCAATTTTGCTTATTGACATAGCCACCGGGACGAAAATGAGCTTCATCTGAAAATACAATTTTTCAGTGGAAATCTTCTGCCAAAGCGAAAACGCATTGAATGGTGTTTCATAATTTAATGAGAAATTCAACCTTTTCAATAAAACCAGAAATTTTGAAAAAAAATATCAGTACTTTTTTACAGCTGATTCAAATTTAAAATGTTCAATCGCCCACCCTATACAAACAGACATGTAGCACATGCAGTGCTGAGGGTTGCCTGCGAGTGGTTCCCTCGGGTCAATCCGGTACATGGAACTGGCATCGAAGTATTTTGCATAAAGATGTGATCACAAATTATTTCCGAATTTCTGGAAATTATTCGCTCTGATCACACTAAGTAATCTCAGCACGTCATTAATCACAACAACATAACTTTTTTCGCTCCACCCTTATAAAAATTCGCACAAAAGTAGTCGGTCGGTTCAGCCTTATCAAACCCAATATTGACTTATTACACATTAATCAATGTATTTTAATATCTTTGACAAACGTGGGCTATACATTTTTAATAGGCCATGAAACATACAAAGTTTTAATGCATTATGATATGATTAAGTACTGTCAAAGTACTACTTATGAATGCAATAACTTCCCTTTGCCATGCACTATATCAGTATTAATATTTCCATTTTGACCTCTTCGACTTTAGCATAGTCATAATTTCTTAGTTTTCGTATGCCAAGCCATCATCATCCACGACATCACCCTCGTCATAGCGCCCACTAATAATATTAAAATTTCCACCCCCGCCAAATGAATTTGATGTACTTCCATACTTGCACTACTATTTATATGTGGCAAATATTTGAACATAAAATTGACTTCATATTTCGGATGAAACGAATGGAAAAGAAAACTATAAAATTGAAAATTGCTTCTGCTTGAAGCCAATCCACCAACGTCACTGGAATCGCCTCCACTGTGTAGACAAACACCAAACACTCTTTTAGACGATTCGAATTGAAACGACTCTAGTCGATGTGTTTTCTTTATAGCACCACTTGCAATCTAAAATGTATTTACTTTTTTTTCGCCACAATTGCTGTTCAAGCCAAACTGTAGTGAACTTTACTTAGGACTTGCATGGGAAATTATGGACGCAAGGAAGCAAAACGAAGGAACAGCGACGAGGTCGAGTACAAAAAAAAATGCTTTTAGTAAAATTAAAAACGTAAAAATTTTAGTTATTGACCTTTAAGCAAACAAAAGTGTGCTCTTCTTCTTCTGCTGATGGTTGGCGCCAAGGAAAGTGGTAAAGGGGTGGAAACGGCCAAATGTTAACAGTCAAAATAAATTAAAAAACAATCGATATGAAATGCCCTAAAACTATCACGCTTTAATGGGTTTTTATAAAGTAGTTTTTCAAACATTTACAAAATGTTGACTCAACGGCATGAGTTTAATAACACCGTACGACAGTATTAAAAAAAAGTCGTTACGCTTGAACCGGACTTTATACGCCTGAAGCGCGCAACCAAGTGGAGTAAAACTTCATTTACAGTTTTTAATTAAGTCCTCAAGTTTTATTTTAAAGGACTTTTAAGTTTCAAAGGATTAAATTATTTAAAAAATATAAATGCTTCTGTTTATCCTACGTTTAAGTGGTGTCATATGAAAGGGGAGACTTGGGGCTTTTTTATAATATTTTTGTTTTATCAGTGCAAAGGAAAACGGATGCATATACTTAGTAGGGACATAAATACTGTTACAACATAGAACCCATTTCAATAGTAGAACTGAACACACCCCGTTAATGTCATATGGGTTTTGAAAGCTAACCTCAATAGCGTTAGTCTATAACGGGATTTTAAAATTGTTTCAACTTTCAACATGGAGTGGTCAGATAATTAGAACCGTATCGCTGTAATAGCGCTTTTCAAGTGTGCAATGAAAAAAAGCGATATTTTCAAAACGCTCCGGCCCCTAGGGATTAGCCGCATGTTTGTCTACCGATGCATAAAACTGTTCGAGGAGACTGGAGACGTAAAAGACCGCCACCGGTCGAGCCGCCCACGCTCTGTTCGAACACCGCATGTCTTCAAAGCCGTTAAATCACGAATTTACAGAAATCCGCTCCAAAAACAGAAAATCATGGCCCGTGAGATGAATATCACGCAAAAGTCCATGAGTCGAATCATTAAAAAAGACTTGGGACTTGGGGCTTTCAAACGAAGTACCGGACATTTATTGACTGCAGCTTTAAAAAAAATAGGTTTGAAAAATGCAAACGTCTTTTGGTGAAGCACGCTGATAACTTGCACAGAAAAATTTTGTTCGCCGATGAACAAATTTTTACAGTTCAGGAAAAACTTAACAAGCAAAATGATAGAGTGTATGCGCGGTCATCTAAGGAAGCATCTGAACTGATCCCAAGGGTAAAAAGGGTGATGAACCCAGCTTCAATAATGGTTTGGTACGGTGTCTCTTACGATTGGGCCACTGACCTGCATTTCTGCGAACAAGGAGTCAAAACATGGGCCAAAGTTTACCAAGAAAGCGTTTTGGAAGCTGTTGTGAAGCCTCTTAACAATTCCCTGTTCCAAAACCAGCCATGGACTTTCCAGCAGGTTCTTCCCCGGCCCATAAGGCTAAAACGTCCCAGGCCTGGCTTCGAAACAATTTGCCAGCGTTCAGTTCCTCTGAAGAATGGCCCTCAGGCAGTCCAGATTTGAACCCACTGGATTACAAATTGTGGACGGTTTTAGAGGACAAGGTTTGTCACAAAGGACACCCCAACATTGGATCTCTTAAGACTGCTTTGGTTCGAGCTGTGGCCAATTTTCAAATGGACGAGGTTCGTGCAGCTATTGACGATTGGCCAGTGCGTCTTAAGGCGTGTGTAAAGGCAAAAGGTCGACATTTCGAATAAGAAGATTCTTTTTGGATACAATATACATTAATAAATATATTAAAAAATATTTGGTCCAAAAACATTCAGTTCTTTTTATTTTACAGCATAAAACGTGAGTAACAATATTTATGTCCCTACTAAGTAATATCGTTTCATAATAATGTCTTTCAATATCCTTCGGACAACACCAAGCGTTGCCTGGCGCCATCTGACATTTCCATTGGAAAGTTTGAATTTTTTTAGCATAATCGTACTTAGAACGTTTTGACGAACGACCATCATTTGTGTTGTTTACAGTGACTTGAAAAAATCAATTTGACAAAAAAATGGAATTAACTCGTGAACATTTTCGTGCGATCATTTTTCACAACTTTCGACGTGGATTATCACGACAAGAGTGCATCGATGAACTTAAATCTTTGTATGACGATGAAGCACCATCCTATAGCACTGTGGAAAACTGGTTTAATGAATTCAATCGTGGCCGACGCTCGCTCAAAAAAGAAGGTTGCTCGCTCGTTGTAACCCATTATTGGTGGTGATAACTAAAAGGTTATCATAACCAATAATGGTTGTTTAATGGTGTTTTTTTTTGTTGAATAGGTGTTTTAAAAATAAAATAAATCGATTACCGACCGATTGGTTAATAAACAAATTTTCGTCTTATATAAAAATGTTAATTTTTTTAAACAAGTGCGGCTTTTGTATTTTAAGATCGAAAAACTCTTTTCCTATTACTTCGGATACTTCGTAAGTTTCACCGATACCTTATTTCTACGTATTGAAACTAACATTCGGCTGTACATCCGTCATTTGGTTTGCAAGTTGTGGCAAAGAATCTGTTCTCTGTGTGTAGCATTAATCTTGGCATCACTAAGTGTTGGAAATATCGTATGTCACAATTGGTTGGTTGCCATAACCGCGAATTGTTGCAACCAATAGTTATACTGAATTCAGTTGGTAAAACTGTGTTATTGGCTGTGAGTACTGTGATATAGTTGTAGTCACCATCATATGACCTTTTGAACCAATACTTTGGAATGTTGCAACAAAAATTCGTTTTATTCAACCGAATTTAAGTAGGTCGCACCAATTTCCAACTCTGTGTCTCTGTGTTTCATTATGTTCAACGTTATTGATTCCGCGCTTGTAACAGTGAGATTTTTGACCGGCTGGTCTGCTTTATCTCTATCCTTACCCATAGACAATTTGTTTTAAAAAATTATCCGGCGGAAAGGTTGCGGTTATGTTTTAAATATGTTGTCGTCTACTTAATCACTTATTTGCACTCCACTGGTCGTTTGTGTGGAATGTAGAAGATGGGCATGGTTAAGGATACAATTTGAACCATTCGTTTCCTTTTATTTTCGTATGCGCGTAGTTTTTTTTAATAATTTTATTAATAATGCCCCCTATACATGCAATGCGTTGCGTTGGCGAGTGGTAAGTAAAGGATCGGATGTAAATGGAGCTGGTTACGTTTACAGACATTTGTCTAATTTTTTTGATGTCGAAATTAGTGGGAAATACATATGCTGGAAGTGAATTCCACAAATGGACTATACAAGCAAAAAACGAATAGGTGTTAATCGTAGAAAATCGCGAATCCCTGCCGAACATCTTCACGCCAGGAATAGGACGACCGATGTCTGTGGACACACACCATTAAAGTAACGATAGAACAGCATCACGCAACCCACATTCCAACGATGCTCAAGGGAAACAATGTAGTTGAATACCCTACTGAAGCCTGTCAGCATCATCGCTCTCCTTTGAACATGGCCAAGTAGCTCCAAGTATGAGTTTGGCTTCACCTGCCCATATACGGAAGTTGTATTCCATCTTCGGCATGATGTAAGTTGTATGGATATTAAAAAGTTCAGAAGGACTGAAATATTTCTTGGACCGCTTAAAAAAGCCTATGCACTTGAGTACTTGTTTCGACACTTGGAATACATGTCTATCGTCCAACGAGCGTCACATTGTATCTATATGCCCAGAACATCAGGAGGATCTGATTGTTTAACAACCAAACCACCGATAGAAATTGACGACCCTGGTGGGTCCTCGAATTGCTTGTGAGACAACAAACAGTATTGCATCTTGCGCGCACTTAAGTTTACTCTATTCACTCGACCCTATTCGGAAATGGCCAGTAAATCCCGGCCAAGTGTCTCATTCATATTTCGCCTTCAATCTTCAATTTCTAGGCCTTCGATCGAATGAATGTAAAATACAGAGTTTGCTATCATCCGAGAATGAGTAGATTGGATTCACGGTCTGTCCCAAAAGATCATCAATGAAAATAGAAAAAAATTAGGACGAAAGGACAGAAACTGTGGTACACCTGCGGTCAGCCCATGTTCGCTGGATAAGAACCCATCTACAATAACTCTTATAGTCGATCTCTACGAAAGTTCATAATAATCGCGCAAATTATTACCGACACCTAAAGCTATCAACTTTGATATAGGTGCACCGTGCCAAAATCTATCAAAGGCCTTGGAGATATTCAGAGCCACGACCTTACGCTTACCAAACTGGTGGATACATCGAGTCCAACGCTCAGACAAGAATGCCATTAGTTCACCATTAGAGCGATTTCAATGGAAGCCATACTGTCGATCACTCAATAGGTTGTTGGTCTCTAGATACTTCACAAGATGATGATTTACTATGCTCTCCATTACCTAGGAAAGCGCTAAGCAAATCGCAATTGGCCGGTAATTCGCAGGCTTTTTGTCTTCACCCTAGATTCGCTACACCTTTTTGTATTGCTTTTCTCAGCATCAATCATCAGTAGTCATCAGTATTCTGCTTGCAGTAATAAATATTAATAAATGGGGGAAATGCCGTGGAATGAATGCAATGGAAGAGTAATTAAGATTAAAAAACAGTAAATGTTTTTGGGATATAAGTAACCATATCAATACGTAAAAAACTCTATTCAATTTAAGATCGCAGCTTTGAGTTTCAAAAACCATTACTATTGCCTTTTACAAAAAAAAATTTAAAAACTTGACTTTTTTCAAATTTTTCGCAATCCATCAGACATAAAAATAAAATATCTCGGAAAATTGAAATTATTGTACATAACTCATAAATTAAATATGTGGTGTAGATAGTTACAAACGTTGTCGTACTACTTTGATAAAAACTGTGGTTTTGCAAGCATGTCGCGCTACACAACACCTAATATGGCTAGAGGAATACTAATGTCCCATTAAATTCAAATCATATAGGCACATAGCAGGTATTGAAAACTTATTTTCAAAATATTTGTTTCCAACTACTGTTCAAATGTCATATATCTGTTCGGATTAGACAGGTCCATACTGCATATCTTTGTCTATTTTCCAAAACAAGCACTATAATTAGGAATCCATCTAGGCCAAGGGCGAACCCTATTGCAATTTGTCGATATCGCTCAATGGTTTGTTGTCTATGGATGCTTTGGTTAACATTTATCCTTAACGGCTCCCCACAGATACAAATTCAAAGTGCTCAAATCACAGCTCCGATGCGGACAAGTGACATCACAATTTCGGATGAAAATTCGATTTTCAAAAACTGTGCGGAAAAAATCGATTGCTGCGTTCGCTGTGTGAGATGCGGTTCCGACTTGTTGAATCCAAATGTCGTCCATGTCATTCTCTTGAAATTGTAAAACACAAATTCGTTGAACTTGCCGCGGTTATGCTCACCATTGACGGAACTGCGGCTCCTTGCTCATTTTCGAAAGAAAAATGGCCTAAGGATACCGCCAGCCCATAATCAGCAACAAACAGTGAATCGTTGTGGATGCATTGGCTTCTCAATAGTGACTTGTGGGTTCTCTAAACCCCATTTGCGGCATTTTTTTGCTTATTGACATAGCCACCGAGATGAAAATAAGCCTCATCTGAAAAAACGATTTTTGGTTAAATTCTTCATCTTCTGCCAAACAATCTTCAGCCCATTGGGCAAAGCTAAAACGCATCGGATGTCGTTTCATTATTAAATGACAAAGTTCAACCTTTCCAATAAAACCAGAAATTTGATAAATTATCAGTACTTTTTCATATAGACGATTCAAATTTAGAATTTTAAGTGTACTACCCTTTATATTAAAACTATTATTATACTCTCCGCCGAAGAAGCAGGTTAATTTGTCAAAGCGTTTAAAAACAACTCCAGATATTGATCGGAGACCCTACATAGTGTATATACTGGGTTGGCTAAATACAATTTACTTTTAAAAGTGCAATACAATGAAAAAAATATTGTCGGTAAAATCAAACATACGCATTATAGGTTGCCAATATTTGAAGGTAATTATTTTCAAAAAATAAATGCCATAAAATGTCCTTTCAAATTACAATAAAGATTCCACACTTGATAAGAAATTTTTATATTTTTTTTTGTTCTGGAAAAATACCTCTAGATGGATCACCCTATTGAATAAAACTTCATTCAAGTAGCTGCCTTGGTTAGCTTCGCAGTAGTGCATTCTATCACTTTAATTTTCTAAGACCTTGTTGAAACCACCACTCCACAATCCGCATCAAGCTGTCACTTTCTGTGCATGCATTGGCTTTTTGACGATAACGTGTGGGTTTTCCGAGACCCAGATGCGGCAATTATTGTTTTGTTGACGTAGATACCGGCTTATAATCGTGCCTCGTCAGAAAACTTCCTTCAAAACACGTACTGTACGAGGGCGGTTCTTAGCCTAGCACAAAAAGCGCGGTATAAACAGAAAAAAGTCAAGTGTTTTGGAAACATCCATCTCTGCTATGAATACATGTTAAATTTTGTTTCGATCTGGTAACTCCTTCATATAGAAACAGGTGTTCACAAAAGACGCATCCGCGATTTTTTTACAATGGAAAAATTAGAAATGCGTGGTGTCATTAAATATTTACATAAAAAAGGTTTATCGGGACAAGAAATTCATAATGATATGGTGAATGTGTTAGGTGAAAGTGCTCCTTCATATGCAACAGTAAAAAATTGGGTTGCTGAATTTAAACGTGGTCGTACAAGCATTGAAGATGAACCACGTAGTGGACGTCCAAAAACAGCAACAACAACAGAAATTGTAGCCAAAGTGCATGATATGGTATTAAATGATCGACGAATAAAAGTGCCTGATATAGCTAATATCATGGGCATCCTAAATGATCGAGTCCATTTAATTTTGCATGAAGAACTACAGATGAAAAAGCTTTCTGCAAGATGGCTGCCGGACTTGTTAACAGTCGACCAAAAACGACCAAGCTTGTTTGGATCGTTTTCAGCGAAATAAAATGGATTTTAAGCGTCGTTTCATAACTGTTGATGAGACATGGATCCACCACTATACTCCAGAGACAAAAGAACAATCCAAACAATGGACTGAAGCTGGAGGAGGTGCCCCAAAGAAGGCAAAAACAATTCAATCGGCTGGTAAGGTTATGGCAACGGTTTTTTGGGACTTCAAAGGTAATTTATTGATTGACTATCTGCAAAAGGGTAAAACAATAAATTCAGAGTACTATTGCAACCTTTTAGATCAATTAAATGTACAAATTCGAGAAAAACGTCCTGGCTTACAACACAAAAAAATAATTTTTCATCAAGACAGCGCACTAGCGCACAAGAGTGTTTTAACAATGGCTAAAATCAACGAATTAAAGTACGAGTTGCTTGACCACCCACCTTATTCTCCTGATTTATCTCCCAGTGACTTTTACCTGTTCCCAAATCTAAAAAAAATCCTTGCTGGCAAGCGTTTTACCTCAAATGAAGATGCAATTACAGTTGTAAACCACTATTTTGAAGACCTTGAGGAAAACTATTTTAATCAAGGGATAGAATTGCTAGATAAGCGTTGGACTAGGTGTATTGAAGTTTCAGGAGATTATATTGAAAAATAAAAATATTTTTGAAAAACTAACTAGTCTCTTTCATTGATAGGCTAAGAACTTTCCGAACCGCCCTCGTATGTTGAACACAGCACTTTCTTTGGAAATAAATGTTCAATAGTTCCCAATGTTGTTCAAGCGTATTATTATGCGAAGTATGATACTGACTTTCTGTCAAGATTTCGAGCGGGAAACAGCTGTCAGTGATTACAATGACTTTAAAAGAAACTTGTTTGTTGTCCATCCGTATTATTCATTACTCGTACTGTAAAATTCTAAACGATCTATAGCCAAGGAATTAGAAATTTTGAAAAATCGGGGGAAAATGTATCAGATACCTTGGAAACGAAAATTGTATGAGTACGAAGACTGCTATATATATTTCTGGCCTAATTACGAAAATGCGAATATTTATCATCAAAAATGGTTTTACTGTTTTTCGAAGTATTTTCCAGCATAATTTATACACTTTTGCATGCGCTTAAACCAACTGTCGAACCACTTTTTCCACTCCGATTGAGGCACCTCCAAAACATGGTTTTTGAACGCTTCAGCAGCATCTTCTGGCAAAGAAAAGCATTGAGAATTTGTTCTTCATGTACTGGAATGAAAAGAAGACCTTGGGTGCCAAGTCAGGAATGTACGGCGGATGACCCATCAATTCGACGTTTTGGCCGGTCAAAAAGGCGCTGATTTGAGCCGATGTGTGAGAGCTCACATTGTCATGGCGCACAATGATTCGTCTTCTCTTGTTTGTTTTTCGATTTTCTCCGAAGACTTCAGGCAAACAAACTGTAGTGTACCACTCAGAATTCACCGTCCTATGTTGCTCAAGCGGAACAGTCGCCACATGACCAGTTTTGCCGAAGAAACAGGCGACCATTTGCTTCGAAGTGTTTCTTCCACAAACAACTTTCGTTGTATTTGGCTCGTCTTCGAAGACCCACACGGCCGATTGGTGTGATTTTTCGGGCTCATACGCATAGATCCATGATTCGCCACCTGTGACGATCTTATAATATTTTTTTCAAAATTTCTTTGCATCAATCGACACGAGCCTTATTTGAGCGATTGTCAAATGGTGCGGGATCAAACGAGAACCTTTTTCATGCAATATCGAATATATGCTGGTGGAATAAATGTCCAAGGATGCCTCTATCTCACGGTATGTCACATGACGATCTTGCAGTATCAGTTCACGCACGGCATCAATTTTCTCTGGCACAACGGCCGTTTTTGGACGACCTTTGTCTTTAAGCGAACGACGCCCACGATTGAATTCAATAAACCAGTTTTTCACAGTGCTATAGGATGGTGCTTCATCGCTATACAAAATATGTGTGCTGTGTTCCACCCATTTAACGATCTATATGTACTAAACATTGCTTGATTTTGCATATGAAAAGTATCAAGTCGAGAATGAGGACACAGAAGAACGAGGACAGTTTGACTGACGTTTTTTCGACTACAAATATATATTTATTTTGAAATTTTTACTGAGACTAGGAGTTACGATTACACTCAACGTTATATAAGCACTTATATAAAAATGCATGAATACAAAAAACTCTGCCCATTATTTTTCGTCTTTGTACATTTTTCTTTTTTTGTACACTTTTTTTCTATTTCACATTTACACAATAATTCTTTTAAACGGATTTTGTAATTTTATCGTTGATAGAGACTTATGCTATTCCTAAGAAATACAATTTGTAGTTTGTGTAGAAGTTGCAACTGGTATTTCAGCAAAACAAAAGAAAAAATAATAATAAGCCAAATTTAATATTAATAAGACCCAACAATTTTAATCGACTATTCAGTCAAGAACTTTAACAAATAAAGAAGCAGCACCAGCTGCCAAATCAGCAAAGGAAACACTATTTTTTTGTAATATTCGACAAGCGATACTTTAACAATTAGCGTCTGGCTCAAGTACCGAAGGAGACTTTATGTCACACGATATTCAAGTTAAAGCTGGTTTTATTACGAATCCAAATAGGGATTAATTTTGGAGATTTTGCTTAAATTGATGTCGAACTTATAGATCAAAGGGGCAGCAATAGCATACTCACGGTGGAGGGTATATTAGGTTCGGCCTGGCCGATACTCTTACTTGTTATGATATTAAAGACATTTTTAACTTTTATGATATTTATTTGTTTCTTTTATCTTTTCAGGTAATTAAAGACTTCCCAGGGTCCTCATTTTCATAATCTAATAATTATCTGCAGTGAGTACGAGTATTAAACAATTTTTCCAATATTTATTATAAGTATTTGTGGAAAAAAGTTTCGTTTCTTATAAATGCAACCCCTTCACAAATATCACATCTATTTATGTGGATTAAACTATAGCCTCAAACCAAAGTAATTCGTATTCTAAGTCATTATGATTATTCTTGGAATATTAAATAGCATCAGACTTTAATAGCGATTTTAAATTAAAAATTTTAATAACTTCTTACGCACATTTGAGACCCTGTTTCTTTTGAATATTCATCATTCAATAAAAACTGAAAATTATTCAAAAAGTAGCCAACAATAACTGAAGATAATGTTATATTTTTCAGTTAGTGAAAGTTCATTTTTTTCTGGAGTTATGCTTATAATATGCTTCCACTCCTCAATTCGGCTGTACGAGGGTTGCTATATATATTTATAGTCCGGCAATAAAAACACAATATTTTATCATTGGAAATGGTTTTTTTGTTTTTCAAAATATTCTTCTTAAAGATCAATACACCTTTGCATGCTCACAAACCAATTTTCGAAGTACTTTTTCCACTCCGATTGAGACACCTCCAAAACACGATTTTTAAACGCTTCAATAGCTGCTTCGGGCGATGAAAAACGTTGACCACGCGTTTTTTTCTTGATGCTAGGTACTAAAAAGAAATCATTGGGTGCCAAATCAGGGCTGTACGGTGGATGGCCCATCAATTCGACATCTTAAGTGGTCAAATATCTCATAGTTTCAGCTGATGTTTGAGATCTCGCATTGTCGTGATGCTTAATGATCCGTCTTCTCTTACCTTTCCTCATTTCATCTAACACTGTTGGCAAACAGATGGTTGTATACCACTCTGGACTAAAGGCACTGTGGAGGACACTAAAGGCGCTGTGGCAACATGGCCGGTTATACCGAAAAAAACGCAAAGATTTGCTTCAATGTACTCTTCCACGAACAACTTTTGTTAGATTTTATTGGAAAGACCCATACGGTCGATTGCTGTTTTGTTTCGCGTTCATATGCATAGATCCATGATTCCTCGCCTGTGACAATGTTTTTCACTGCAGTTATACTTTTTAAACATCTCTTTGCACCAATCCATACAAGCCTTTTTTGAGCATTCGTCAAATAATGTGGCATCCAACGAGAAAACATTTTTTTCACGCCAAATGAACATGCAATATCTTTTTGATGCTTGTCATACTAATGCCCAAGGATGCCCCAATCTCACGGTATGTCACATGTCGGCCTTGCTTAATCAGTTCACGCACAGCATCGATGATTTCTGGCAAAGTGACCGAAGTTAGACGTCCTTCACGAAATTCATCCTGGAGCGAACGGCGTCCGAGACTGAACTCCTGATACCAGCGATTAACAGTGGTTTTTGATGGTGCTTCATCGCCAAAAGTCGAAACGTGTTGATTTAAACACTCTTTTCTCGATAACCCACGCCGAAAATCGTAAAAAATTATCGCACGAAAATGTTCACGGGATAATTCCATTTTTTGACTGAGATGAATTTTTCAGCACACTGCACGCAGAAAAAAAGTATGGTTGTGGTGACAATTTTGGAAGAGCATCATACTATTGCTGAGTATATGGTTGTGGCACAATAATATTATGATCATCACAACAATAGTATGGTTCACACAAAACCATACTATGATCCCCACAACAATATTATAGTTCTCACAACAATAGAATTATTCGCACACAACCATACTATGATCCCCACAATCATATTATTATCCACACTCAACCATACTATGATCCCCACAACCATATTATTATTCACACTCAACCATACTATGATCCCCACACTCAACCATACTATGATCCCCACAACAATATTATAGTTCTCACAACAATAGAATTATTCGCACACAACCATACTATGATCCCCACAATCATATTATTATCCACACTCAACCATACTATGATCCCCACAACCATATTATTATTCACACTCAACCATACTATGATCATACTATGGTTGTATGTTTAACATACAACCATAGTATGATCCTCACAACTATAGTATGACTCACACACAACCATACTATGATCCCCAAATTTCTTTGTAAGGATTGGGCTAAGTTACTATTCAACAATAGAGATTTTTATTAAGTAAATTATGTAAAAATTCATTAAACTCTTACTATAGGAGTGACTTATTTAACAGTAGAATAAAATTCTTGATCAATGTCAATCAATGTCACTTTGCCATTTTGTTAAAAACTTGTTTTCTATTTAAATATAGAAGCAAGAGGTCTTGAGGTTTAATCCTCGTTCAAAATTCATTTATTAAAAAAATATATCATTTATACCAATTCAAAGTAGTTTGTTATGAAAAAAATTAATTTACGTATAAAATATACTTTTTTGACGTAAGATTCGTTACAATACCATTGTCAAATTAAAAAAATCCGATTTTGCCGGTATTATTGCCGTATCATATTATTGTTAACATAAAACCTCGAGAAAACAATACTTTTGTCGCGCTAACCATATTTATATTGTTGCTAGAAACATATTTTCAATTTTTAATTTGGCAACAACACTATTGTTACATTTCAACAATATTAGTATTGCCCCAATCATACTATTGTCAGAATAAAATTCAAAAAGCAATACTATGGTTGCGACGACCATACTTTTATTGCAGAAAATATTCTATTGTTGCCTTGACCATATGGTAACCATGTCTTTTCTCTGCGTGTGTAACAAAACAATTCGCCCTCAAATGACAAAACGTTCTGAGTAAAGAGATATGCTAAAAATGTTAAAGTTTCCAATGAAAGTTCCAGTTTGCATCTGTGAACACTAGTATTGTCAGGACCCGAAGTAAAAATAGCAACCCTCGTACTTTCCCATTTAATTTAAATATTCTACATCAAATATTTAAACAACTCCTAAATAGACTACAACACATTATAAACTCCCTATCAGTCTAGAGAGCAGTAAATAGTAATCTTCCAAAAAAAAAACGTAACTACAACAGCAACAACAACAACCAAATAAAATAATTGCCTGTTTCGTTGCATACGTAAAAATAAATAACAAAATTGTTGTGTTAGTGTTAACACAGACCTATAATTTTCCACTTAAACCCTGGGTTTTGTATTTATTTTACAAAACAATTCCAATTGAAAATAAAATTCAAACACAAACTCAAATTTAAATGTAAATGTTATTTTTATTCATTTTCCTAAGCACGCCTAAACACTTTTCGAACGAAACACAATTGAACTCCCATTGCCTCGCATAGCCGGCTGGCCAGCCCGAAAAATCGTAAAAACGTAATATGTTGCAACATGCTCGTAACTAAACAAAACAAAAAATTTACATATCACTTAACCATCAATTACGTTGGTACATTGTGTGTGTGTGTGTTTGGCTGCGTGTTTGGGCTTGCCGCTTGTTACACATTCTTTTTTGGGAGTAAATTTTTTATTCGGTTGTTTACACGACTGGACATGATAGCATAATAAGTGGTTACAAGCGAAAATATTTATGTTTGATTTTGGAATTTATTCACTTTTTCGTGTTATTGTTGTGTTCTGTGTGTAGTTGTTGTTGTTGTCCACGAGTTTTGGTAGCGTTACCATTCATTGTTTATGCGGTGTGGAAGGCACGGTGACGTATGAGTGATTTTCGAAAACAGTTCAATTGCGTTACTTATACGTACCAGCGGACACGAGCGGCTGGCCGGGTTTAATGAACAGTGTAGCCAGTTTGGTAGAGTTGTTATATTCCGGATGGAACCATTAGCTAAGCGCTCCTATAGGGTGGGCCCTTTAATATTCCAAATTTGAGTAGGCTGTAAAAAAGTTATTTTTTTCTGGTTTTATTGGAAAGGTTGAAGTTTGTCATAATAATGGGACACCAACCGATGCGTTTACGCATCGGTTGAAGCTCACTTTCTTATCGGTGGCTATGTCAATAAGCAAAATTACCGAATGTGGGGTTCAGAGAACCCACACGTGACTTTTGAGAATGCAATGCATCCACAACGAGTCAATGTTTGGTGTGAATTTGGGCTGGCGGCATCATTGGGCCATTTTTCCTACAAAAATGAGCAGGGGGCCGCGGTTACTGTCAACGTTAACCATTAGCTGCTCAACGAATTTTTGTTTCCAAAATCAAGAGAATGACATGCAATACTCTATTCTTTCTCCCTCTTTATTTCTTATTTTCATTGACGATCTTTTGGGTCAGACCGTGAATCCAATCTACTCTTTCATATTCATTCGACTGTAGGCCAAATCTTCAAAATATTGAAGACAAAAGGCGGAAAATTATGGATGAGACACTTGGCCGGGATTTACTGGCCATATCTGAATGGGGTCGAATGAATAGAGTGGATTTTAATGCGCGCAAGTCGCAGTACTGCTTGGTGTCTCACAAGTGATTCGCTGACCCAACAATGTCGTCTATTTCTATCGATGGTATGGATATTGAACAAATGCTCGTGTTGTCCTGGGCATGAAAATACAATGTGATGCTCGTTGGGCGAGGCATGTATTCGAAGTGTCGAAAGAAACACTCAACTGCATAGGCTTTTTAAAGCAGTGTGCGAAATATTTCACTTCTTCTGATCTTTTCGATATCTATACAACCTTAATCCGGCCAAGATGGAATACAATTCCCATATAATTGCGTTTTTGCTTATGTGGCCTTTAACTGTCCATATGTGACGCGCTAAATAGAAAGGGACCTAAGGTTAAAAACCAGTTTTGTTCAGGAGAGCCATTTTAAAGATAAGGTCCCTTTCTATTTGCGCTTAGAATCGTCGACTTTACTTTTATAAAACGCGCATATCTCTGGGAGGGAACACTTTTGGGGCAAGGGATCGGTCTCATTCGATGCTCAGATGTTGTCCACATCAAAAAAAAAGTGAAAAGTTGATGAAAAGCTTTGTTCATGTTTACCATATAATGGTAAACACGATACTCTATATAAGCGACCACGCCTATACTCACATATTAAGCCCTTTTCTGGTTGATTGCGTGGATTTCTCCATAAAAAGAAAATTGTATTCGCTCTTGAAATTAACGTTTGTTCGTAGTTGCAAAATTTCTCGAGCTTGATTTCTTTTCAAAGCCGACAAACAATAAACTAACCCTGAAGCAGATACACCAACGTTAGACCAGCAATGTGCTTTAGGCCGTACCTCAAAAGTTTCGAAAACATTTTTTTTGCCGAGCGTAGGGATAGCGCATCAACATTTTTCTTTATATCTTCTGCATTTACGGCCGGGTACATCGATGTTTTAGTCTCGAAGACACCAATTTTTCTGTTATTGAAGCCACTGACCTCAAGTGCAGCCTTCTGGTACTTACACTTTATATATCAGTTGCTACTACCCTAATGTACCACCCTAATATCAGAAAATTAAAGCCGGCATAAAATCATTAAACTCTTTTTCAGGAAGTAAGTCGATAGTCCCAGCAGGTCAATTTTTAAAAACGTTTTTGCCTATTTTACCTAATTTAGAGGTTGTCCTTTAAAGTTGTTCAGTTGTTGTTTTTTTCCTTGAAGAGAATTTTTCTGTTTTTAAAGTTAATGACCTCAAGTACCTTCTTCATATACAAAACCATCCCATCTAAACTTATACAACAATAATTAACAAAATTGAGGTAAAATTAAATCATGAAAACTGTAATCATATTTGGACGTTATTCAAGTTAGCTGCACTTTTGTTTATCAAAAATGTGGTCCATGCGTTGCTCATCGGTAATCGCTTCGGCAGATTCATGTTCAACATGAACAAACCTACTCTGTTACATTGTTTTTCCTATTGCTATTAACTCAATTGGTCTCTTCGAGGCAAAAAAATCGATCAACTTTAGAATCCGGCTGTAAATGCACAAGATATAAAGAAAAATGTAAAAGCGAGTTAACTACGTTCGGCAAAAAAAAATTTCGAAACTACCCTCCGATAATACTTTATATTCGAAGGTGTATGGCGAACTTTTTTTACTTGTAAGGTACGCCCTAATGTGCTTGTCCTTCATGTCAAACATTTTCTAACAGTACAAAAAAAGGAGAGATTGTTCTACGCCATAATCCATAACTCTCCCGTACGTTACCTTCACATTTTGTTTTTTTCGGTCGTCCCCAAACGATTTGTTAAGATTTAATTAAAAACACACACTCACAAAACCCCACCTAATTTGTTTTACAATCTAATACGTACAAAACACATGTATCTTTTTTACACAAACACACACACACACAAAAGTATGGAGACACTAACAATGGAAATAGCAAGCAGAGCAAATATTTCGCAGCACTAATTTATATGTTTTGTAGTTGCTACTTACTTTAGTTTCATGCCACAGCTCACACACTCATACACACACACAACCATGTCCACAATACACAATTACAAAGTGTTACTAAGCATATATGCACATACAACAACACATAGGTGGCACTGTGACTCTGAGTGTGTGTGCCAATTTTTCTATGCACTGCACAGTAAGCCCAGCAAACGACGACGACGTCATCATCATCATCACAGGTGCTAATGCACACAGACACACGAACACATTCATACTCGTACATTGGTATGTTAACATGTACACATGTACTCGTTTGTTCTCTCTCAACCGCATAAAGCACTTTTACTTTATAACATAAAGGTCATGTAAAAGCCGTTAAGTGTTGTAAATTAAACAAAGCACACACACACACTCGCACACGATACGCTACACTTACCGCCATCCACTCACAACAACACAAGGTTAACACCAATTACAATACTCCCACTCGCACTCACTCTCATACAGATTTACTTATGGCAGTTGTTGTATGCCAGCCTTGCCCGCTGTGTGTCCGTATGTGTGTTTGCTCACTATCCTTGTTACACGACCACCTCTCGGCTGGTGTTAGTGACAATGAGACACTGCTTGAATGTGTACTCGCCTGCATGCACGATGGTATGTCCATATGTAGGTGGTGGTGTGTGCGAGTAACATGTGAGGAGAGTCGTGTGTGAGTGCAAGTGTATAATTAAAATATTATGTGAGTGTGTTAATTAAGTGTCATCCTTTTATTAATGTTTATTTGCGCATTTGGGTTTTAATTAAATATTTATTTCAGCGCAGCGTGAATCCTAAATTGTGTAACAGTGCCAAACTGCAACCGAACTTTGCAGCAATTAAAGGTGTATTCTAATTGTGACCGTATGAAAGGTCAACCATTTGCGAGAGGGAGTTGTTGAAAGGCAAACGAAGCGAAAGAAAAATATCGCAGAAAGTGTAAAGGACAAACATATTCTGGGCTGGTTTTGGTTAACTTTTGAGTATCTTAAGTGAGCACGGACTACAGAGATGTTTGAAAAAATTCTATACAACCCATCATTGCTTGCCAGTCCTTCACATTCGCAAACAAAGTTTATTTTTCACCGACTTGAACTTAAGTATAATTATTCCTATGACGGCAGTTCCCAGGAATTTCTCTTATTAACGTTTATTGATATCCCTGGGATTATCTACCGCGATCCCGGTAATTTGTAAAAATACTTTATCCCCGATCTAATTCCATTATTCTTAGTGGAAGAAAATAAAATTAAGTGAATTTTATATTAGATACTAGCTGACCCGGCAAACGCTGTTTTGCATTATAGTAAATTTTTTGTAGAAAATATTTTTTTAATTCAATAAAAATAGGTAGCACTATAAGTGTGTTGAGATGTTATTATAATTAAATCAGAAATTATGCGTTGTGTACTTTATTAACGTTATAAATGATTCTTTATTAAAGTAACAAATATATAATAAATCTGTATATCGAAAACAGTTATTTACATTTCTACTAATAATTATGGCAATTCAAAAAATAAACAACAAAGCGGGTTGCTATTTATATTTCGGGTCCTGACAATACTAGTGCTCCCAGATGGAAACTAGAACTTCAATTGGATACTTTGAAATTTTTTAGCATAACTGCACTGAGACCGTTTTGTCATTTGAGGGCGAATACTTTTGCTTACAGTGTGTTGAAAAATTCATCTCAGTCAAAAACTCTTGCTAATCCCAGCAGAACAAATTTTAAATATGTTTTTGCCTATTTTACAGAAAGAAGGGGCTGTCTTTTTGAGTTGTTCATTGTATCTTCTTACAGTTGTCATACATCGATGTTTTTGTCTTGAAGAGAACTTTTCTGTTTTTAAAGTGACGTATTGGCCTCAAGAACCCTCTTCTTAGAAAGGGAATTATCCCGTGAACATTTTCGTGCAATGAGACAAGGGTGTTTAAATCAACTTGTTTCGATTTTTGGCGATGAAGCACCATCAAAAACCTCTGTTAATCACTGGTAACAAGAGTTCAGTCGCGGACGCCGTTCGCTCCATGATGAATTTCGTGAAGGACGTCCAACTTCGGTCACTTTGCCAGAAACCATCGATGCTGTGCGTAAACTGATGAAGCAATCAATTTTACCATAATACTCTCCGACCACCGATCCGAAAATTTTCATTCCGCTTCCATTTCGCCCCCTTCCATTTTCGGGCATGGTCGTAGATGAACATATTTTCATAATATGAGCCAAGGAATACGCTGGTGAAATTTGTCACACTCTATATATTTTGATCATCATAAAATTCTAGGACGATCTAGCTATGTCCGTCTGTGTATGGTACGATTCAGTCCAAACGAAAAAAACTAGAGTCTTCAAACTCTCCAAATATACTAAGCAGGGACATAAATAATGTTACACACGTTTTATGCTGTTAAATAAAAAGTACTGAATGTTTTTGGATATATTTATTGATGTATATTGTATCCAAAATGAATCTACTTATTCGAAATGTCCGCCTTTTGCCTTTACACACACCTTAAGTCACACTGGCCAATCGTCAGTAGCTGCACGAACCTCATCCTTTGTTAAATTGGCCACAGCTCGAACCAAAGCAGTCTTAAGAGATCCAATGTTGGGGAATCTTTTGTGCCAAACCTTGTCCTCTAAAACCGCCCACAATTTGTAATCTGATGGGTTCAAATCTAGACTGCCTGAGGGCCATTCTTCAGAGGAAATGAACGCTGGAAAATTGTTTCGAAGCCAAGCCTGGGACGTTTTAGCCTAATGGGCCGGCGCAGAATCCTGCTGGAAAGTCCATGGCTGTTTTTGGAACAGGGAATTTTTAAGAGGCTTCTAAAACGGTTTCTTGGTAAACTTTGGCCGATATTTTGACTCCTTGTTCGCAGAAATGCAGGCTTGTGACCCCATCGTAAGAGACAAGCCACCAAACCATGACTAAAGCTGGTTGATGACCCTTTTCCACCCTTGGAATCAGTTCAGATGCTTCCTTAGATGACCGCGCATACACTCTATCATTTTGCTTGTTAAACTTTTCCTGAACGGTACACATTTTTTCATCGGTGAACAAAATTTTTCTGTGCAAGTTATCATCGTGCTTCACCAAAAGACGTTTGCATTTTTTAATCCTATTTTTTTTAAAGCTGCAGTCAATAAGTGTCCGGTACTTCGTTTGAAAGCCCCAAATCCCAAGTCTTTTTTAATGATTCGACTCATCGACTTTTGCGTGATATTCATCTCACGGGCCATGATTTTCTATTTTCGGAGCGGATTTCTGTGAATACTTGATTTAACGGCTTTGATGCGTACTGTGTTCGAACAGAGCGTGGGCGGCCCGAACGGCGGCGGTCTTTTACATCTCCAGTCTCCTCAAACAGTTTTATGCATCGGTAGAAGAACATGCGACTAATCCCTAGTGGCCGGAGCGTTTTGAAAATATCGCTTTTTTCATTTCACACTTGAAAAGCGTTATTACGATACGGTTCTCATTATCTGACCACTCCATGATGAAAGTTGAAACAATTTGAAAATCCCGTTACAGACTAACCATATGACATTAACGGGGTATGTTCAGTTCTTCTATTGAAATGGGTGTGTTCAATGTTGTAACAGTATGTATGTCCCTACTAAGTATTTATTTGCCGCTGGTTCAATATAAAAAACGTTATGTCAACAAATATCTCACATTCATACACCTTCGGGGGGAATATTTTTTAAAAGCTCTAAAGAAGCGAATTGAAGTGGAAGAGAAAAGCGACTTTATGCTTAACTAAAGTAACTTAAAGATCCAACAATTTTAATGATAACAATTTATTTCAAACGCTTCAAAATAAAATCTGCTGGCGTACGCAGTAAAAATGTACTCTTTGATTATAAAAAAGGGAACGGTGTCGAGAAAGGTGCAGAATTTCGGAAGTTGCGATATTTCTGTTAGTGGCATAACTAAAAATAGATCATTTGAGGATGTTTTAAGTGAGCCATATCAAACTCAGCTCAAATTGTTGCAAAGAATAAAAATCAATTACTTAATACGTCAATAAAAAAGGTTTTAAAGTTTAACGAAGCAATTGCAAAAAAATACAGAAAAAGTCACCAGTTTTTTCATGCTCTTCTGACAAGGCCAACATCAGTGGAAGCAAAAGAATATTTTCCACAACTGGGTTACAATCTGCCCAGTTGTGGAAAATACATTAAATTAGAATCAAAATGTCTAATGATGCCCTTAAAGCTCTTTCAGTTCCTAAAACATATTTTCCAAATTATTTTAATAAAATTTTTAAATGCATTCTACGTCTTAATTACATAATTTAAAACGTATATGTTTTTGTTTCAACTGCAGCTTTGATCTCAAGAATTAATTAATAAGTAAATACATTCCTTCTGGAAAACTAACATAATTTGTGTTCTTTGTGTGTTACATGGGTAATTCCGGAAAATCCCGAGAAATGCAAAAATGTGTCACTGTTTTCCAAGAAATAAAAAGGTCTGGGAAAAAGAAACTCTAGAATAAAGTCAGAAAGAGCCAATATTATGATACCTTATACCACAGTGGTTAACAGAAGACTGATCGTACGAACCTTAGAAAAGATCTGATTAAAAAATATGATAACTAAGCAGCATTGCTTTAAATCTAGAGAATTTTTTTTTCATTGGGGATTTGAAGACTTAGGCCGATATATCATTTCACTAAAGATGGTTTAATCACGGTCTATGCTTGTTTGTAGAAAATCTTAACACGAGGGTTGCTATTTATATTTCGGGTTCCGACTATACTAGTGTTCCCAAATGCAAACTGGAACTTCCATTGGAAACTTTGACTTTTTTTAGCTTAACTTCACTCAGAACGTTTTGCCATTTGAGGGCAAATTGTTTTGTGTACAGTGTATTGAAAAATTCATCTCAGTCAAAAAATGGAATTATCCAGTGAACATTTTCGTGCGATGATTTTTTTACGATATTCGGCGTGGGTTATCGAGACAAGAGTGTTTAAATCAACTTGTTTTGACTTTTGGCGATGAAGCACCATCAAAAACCACTGTTAATCACTGGTAACAAGAGTTCAGTCTCGGACGCCGTTCGCTCCAAGATGAATTTCGTGAAGGACGTCCAACTTCGGTCACTTTGCCAGAAACCATCGATGCTGTGCGTGAACTGATTAAGCAATCAATTTAACCTCAGTACTCTCTGACCACCGATCCAAAAAAGCTCATTCCGCTGCCATTTCGCAATTAATTTAACCCCAGTACTCTCCGACCATTTATCCAAAAAATTTCATTCCGCTGCCATTTCGCACCCTTGCATTTTCGGGCATTGTCGTAGATGGACATATTTTCATAATATGAGCGAAGAAATACGCTGGTGAAATTTGTCACCCTGTATATATTTGGATCATCATAAAATTTTAGGACGATCTAGCCATGTCCGTCTGCGTAAAGTACGATTCAATCTAAACGAAAAAAAAACTAAAGTCTTTAAACTCTCCAAATATATATGTGACACGCAAAATAGAAAGGGACTTAAAACCAGTTTTGTTCAGGAGAGCCATTTTAAAGATTAGGTCCCCTTCTATTTGCGCTTAGAATCGTGGATTTCACTTTCATAAAACGCGCATATCTCTGGGAGGGAACACTTTTGGGGCATGGGATCGGTCTCATTCGATGCTTAGATGTTGTCCACATCAAAAAAAAAGTGAAAAGTTGATGAAAAGTTTTGTTCAGGAGAGCCATTTTAAAGGTTAGGCCCCTTTCTATTTGCGCTTAGAGTCGTCGACTACACTTCCATAAAACGAGCATATCTCTGAGAGGGTACACTTTTTGGGCATAGGATCGGTCTCATTCGATGCTCAGATGTTGTCCACATCAAAAAATGAAAAAAAATAAAAATGATTTTTTACCCTTAGGTCCCTTTTACTATGCGCTGTCACATATGTCTTATGATGCCTTGATCCATGGGCTAATGGTCTCTCGGCGCTTCCTTGAACTATTGACATATGGGCATTAACAATCACTGAAATTTCGTCACGAATCTGAATATCACATTAATTTTACGATTGAAAGAAATTTGAGGCTTTGACCGACAAACTAAGATCCATACGGCGACGAAAAATTGGTCCCTTCGAACAGGACATATGGGTACTTAGAAAAAGTATAATTTTATGAAGGATCTAAATATGACATTAATTTTACGATTCGGCAGAATTAGAGACCTTGATCTATGGGCATGGTCTATGGGTCCAAAAACCACCACCTTGTGTTGAGCAACAAATGGGTATCCCGAAACTGCGAAATTTTCGAACAAATCAAAATATGTACCTTTAAGTATATTTAAACTGTATGCCAATTTGAAACTTGCACCGTCCCATATGGGACCTAGTGGAATAAAAATCGGCCTTTTTGTTCTGAAGACATGTGGGTTCTCAGTATTAGTTTTAGTAAGGAAATTAAAGTTCGAATACTAGCTTACATCCTTAAAAAATTCATCTGACAAAATAAATTAAGGACCTTCTTTTAGATATTGGATAATAACTTATTTGTCTAAGTAAAAGTTTCTTCGATTACGAATTAAATCAATATTTTATTATGGAGCCTGAAATAATGTACGTGTACATTTCCCATTTTTTTTAGTTCATATTGTTCGATTTTTTGATGCATATTTTTTGATATATTTTTTGGTTTGGTCGTATTTTTGTGCTAACAAACGTTTTTTAGTGCATATAATTCCGATCCCTAGTTATTATTGAGCAAATCAAGACCATCGAGAGGTTTTGAAGCCAGCTCTCTCTCTCTCTCTTAACATCCCATTATTGCAATCAGTGAGCTGCGTGAGAAAAAACTCTCAAAGGCAAATCCATTTTGTAGTGAAGTATCTAAATGGCTAAGATTTTAATTTCTTACTTACAAAATCGTCAGCATTTAAGACTTCTTTTGTCTGGTCCCATTCTTATATGTTTCTTTAAAAATTCATGTAAATTATTGTCTTCATATGCATATATAATTCCAATTTAACCTCAAACCATAGACTACATTTTTGCTTTGTTCTTAAATTCCTTTGCAAAACAAGACCTCTCCATACTGCATCACTTAATATTTAGTTTATCTTCTTCTTATTGTTTAATACTTGAAAATTGCTCTTATTCCATAAATTCTCCATGTGCCTTTTGTGTGGAAAAAATGCCTTTTCAATAGGACCCTAAGTGAATTTAAAATTTTAATATCCTCAGCCAGGCGTATCCATCCACACCACCAACGCCACCGACGCCAACACCATTCCTCATTAGGAACATCTGTAACAGAATTCCAGCCAACACCAACCAACCTATAACGACGGCGACAAGAGCAAAAAATGTACCACGTCTATATGTCCAAAGGTTATATTTGTTCTAATGCAGGATGGTACAACATCAGGAAGAGAAGTGTTCACCAAAGAGGAAGCCAAAGGCACTGAAGTGGCCAGGGAGGAGAGGTATAAACGAACGTTGGCCAGAAAATTTATACATTTTATGTCTTTTCAGGTTGGATACTTTTGTACATCTACCATTTTATGGTATTCTGACTTAAAAATGTGTTAAATTATGTGCTCATATACGAATATTTCTGCTTGCCATCCAGTCCTTTTTAGTCTGTTGTTTTTTTTAATTTTATTTTTTGTCTTTTCCGTGTTTCGAGCGTTTCCTTGAGTGTGAAATTTGATGCTGCCAACAACAGGGGGGGGAAGGCAAGAAAATATATTTATGAGTTTAGGCCAACAAAGGTTAGTCGGCACAAATGTTTTACACATAAAGACACCATAAAATACAACAGCAACAAACGAAGCCAAGCCAACTGCCAACGAAACGGAAAATGTGATTCATATTTACAATATTTTGAGAAACAAAAATAAGGATGCAAAAAAAAAACAAAAGACCCGGGCAAAATTGCTTAAAGTAATCTCATACCATAAGTATTTGAAAAATTCATAAAGAACGTAAACAAATTTCTAATAAATTGAATACGCTTCAAAGACTTAAGTGAAATAAGAATCTTAAAGTTTATTTCAGATGTTAAATTTGAAAAGCAAAGAAAAGCATTTCAGAATAGGCCATAGAAATGTGTTACCGTTCTTAAGAATATCCTCAAAATAATTTTAAAAAAGTTTTGTTGAATTCAAAATTTGTTTCATAGGTTTCATTGAAGTTCTGTGATGTGTTCGATCTCTTAACACCTGTAATAATTTTTCAAAAAAGGAGGTCTATAGTGAAATGAAATTGGTGTCAATTAATGAGCAATAGAGTGGCCATAGTGGAATTTTTTTTGAAAAGTTCAATTTTTCGCACCGAAAAATATGAGGTTGGGGATAAAAATAATTATGCATATCTAATTTTTTTTTTTTTAGTTCCGAGTACCTCCGGGTTGAGCCTAAACTGTTATTATAATACCCATTCATTCGGTAACTATAATAATTACCTTTCCAACGAGCCGCAATAGTCTGCAGATAAACTACGGTTAATCTTGCTACGAATATAAGTTTGCGGAAAAAAATAATTATGCATATCTAAATTGTTTGTTTCCGAGTACCTCCGGGTTGAGCCTAAACTTTTGTTACATTACCCATTCATTTGATAACTATAATAATTACCTTTCTAACGAGCCGCAATAGTCGGCAGATAAACTACGGTTAAACTTGCTACGAATAAACTTGTTGATAATATAATACTAATGAAGATTTTTTGTGGGATTTTTCTGTAGTGCTCCACAACTTGAAGCAAATACTGCTTATCCTCTTCGTCGTATTTCAATGCCCGATTTAAATCTGCAATTAGTTTTATTGCTCTTCCTGCCGGTTCATTTACAACGGCTAAGTGTTGGCATATTCGTTTTGCGGTGCAGTTTTCTTCTTCATTCTTCCAAATTGATGGATCTAATTCCAAAAATGACACATCGATTTGAAAACTATGGAAAACCCGCTTGGTGCGAGGAGTGACGAAAGAACTTACATCCTAAATTGCAAACGAATTCACTTGTTTCAGCGTTAGGTTTAATCTTTTCGGAATAGCATTGTCTTTTTTGTCATCATGTTTGCCAAGAGCTTCAACCATTTACCGCTTCACTTCAATAGATATTATTTCATCGAAAAATCCAAGAGCAACCGCCTCTTCGGATAAATAAAATTAATGGTTTTGATTTTTTACAATAAGGGTAATTTTCATTAATAAAAATGAGTCTCCCGTTTAAGTCATTTGATTTGTGGCCGAAGTAATCGTTGCCAAATACTGCTGAAGAAAAACCTTGGCGGGTTTAGAAACAGCTGTACAGACTGCCTGGCAACCGTAGCAAATACATTTCAACAATTTCTTCTTTTTACGTTGATTCTAAAAAAGAAATAACACAAAGGTCTCGAACCAGAATAAACCCAATAAACATTGACGTAAACTAGTTTATTAACAATTGTTTTCCAAACACTATTTCCAAACTAGTTTACGAAAATTAAAATTCACAAATTTATTGTAATGTATTTATAATAGATTTGTAAAAGATGTACTAAAATAGACATTTACAATACTTTCGTAAGTATACTGGCCTGCTTGAATTACAAACGTCGCCGCCGACACCAATGATACGGTTTTTAATACGCGGTTTTTTGATTTTAAAGAGATTCTAAATATCAAATCCCTTATAAAATCAATATGAAAAATATGTAATGAAGTCGGAAATTGTAATTCTAATTATTCTTGTTTTTTTTTTATTAATTTTGTGGTCGCTGACTTAAAAATACTCTGCCGCCGCCACCGATTACAATGGATCGGCTCGTATCTCTGACTTTTGTTTTGTTTTCATTTCGTCAATGCCTTCACTTTTATTTGACACATGTCGTGTGCGTTGTGCTTAAAATTAATTTGTTTAAGTGGAAAGGAATTTGTGTTGTATTTAATAAATATATACAAGGTAAATATGCCTTATAAATATAAAAAAAGTGTAAGAAAAAGGAGTGAACGAATAGTTAAGGCATTAACTATTAATGCAAAAGTCGATGATTTGACTATTCATCCACCAAAGGAAATCAACAGTCTCGCAAGTTCTCCAGATTTGGTTTTACTACAAAGCAGTTCCAGTGAAGACAATGCTGCAGATTCTTCAGGAGACGATGCTGTTGCAGACTTAGGAACATCAAATTTCGACTGCAGTAAAATTTATTTTTAATGTATCACTTATTCATTTATATTCATTCACTTAATCTTAAATCATTAAATATATTAATTAATAAATATGTAAATATATTTAAAAATATAAATTTAAATTTGTTTTACTTTGGAAAAGTATTTACATCCAATTTTGAAACAGACAAATATACACATTTACAACAAACTTTCCACATGATTTATTAAATATTGTTTTTTCAAATTGATTTCCAATTGTTTTCCAAGCATGGATACAATTGTAGAATAAGGGACCCTTTTTGTTTATCCGATAATTGGAAATCAACATGTTACAATGATTACCATAAAGAATTTTCAAGCTTACGTTTACTAATGTAAGTTTATAATCAATTTATAGTAAGTTTATAATGTTTATTGCGAAAAAACTGCTCAAGTCATGACAATTAGGCATTTTAAACATTTAGATCGAATTATGAAATAGCGTCTTTAATGAATTGTAAATCTTGGCGCGGTGCAGATACAGCGTTAAGGCATCCGAACCAATACGAAACATAAATACGCGTCCAGAAAGTGCAAATGTTTCGAATGCCTTTCAGTTCCGAGGATGTCATCTTGAATTGTTCGCGAAGCAAAAAAATCGTATAGCAGTATATAGCTTTGGACATAAGCCTTGCATGAATTGTTGCGTCAGACAAACGCAACTGCGTAAAATTTGGTACTTCCTTACCAAGAAAAATGAGCGAAAGTTGCTCGCACATAATGAGATTTCAACGTCTCAAGGCAAAAGTTCTTGTGCGTCTCTATTTCGGCTGCTGTTATGTTTTTTTTTGTACTGCTTCATCAAATACTCCACTCTTGAAAGTATTGATATTCATACTTTTCCAGTTTCTTGGAAAACGATTGAAGAGAGTGACTTCTGGTGCTGATGTTTTTCCGAAATTTAACTCAAACACAGCTTTAATAAGCTGATAAGCTGATTGCTGATATGATGGCGACACGGTAGAAAAAGAAAATCGCGACCCAATTTATTTCAAGCAAATATGCTGAGCCTTTGTCAATACCAGTGTTTGTAGATGTTGTGCCCGACCGGTGGCGGTCTTTTACATCTCCAGTATCCTCAAACAGCAGACGAACATGCGGCTAATCCCTAGTGGCCAGAGCGTTTTGAAAATATCGCTTTTTTCATTTCACGCTTGAAAAGCGCTATTACAGCGATACGGTTCTCATTACGAGTACCTGACCACTCCATGATGAAAGTTGCAACAATTTAAAATCCCGTTACAGACTAGCGCTATTGAGGTAAGCTTTCAAAACCCATATGACATTAACGGGGTATATTCAGTTCGACTATTGAAATGGGTGTGTTCAATGTTGTAACAGTATTTATGTCCCTACTAAGTATATATTTGATATCGCAGCTGCGGATGCACTTAAAACGATGACTATTGAAGAGGACAAAGATTTCCTTCTGTTGCAAAGAGAAAAGGATCGGCCAGGTTGTATGTCAGACCAGGATTTAAAGCTGTCACGAAAACAAAAACGCAAAGCAAAGCTACTGGAAGAAGCAGAAAAGCGCAAGCGAAAATATCGAGAAGAGTCACAAGAAGTTCAAGGTATTGGTCAATATAATGTCTTTTTTCTTTTATTTTTAATTATTGCTTGTTGTTCAAAGATGAGGTTGAGTCTGATACAGATACCTCAGAAAGTATTGTTTACGAAGACGTAGAAATGGACAACTTAGCTCCGTAAGTTGATTATCTGAAGGACTAACATTAAGGAATCTAGGGATCTCGCGGAAAAATCCATTTCGTTGATGATCGAATGTTAGAAAGCGTGGAAAAATGCAGCATCAGTGATCGCGATGCAAGGCATTAAACATCTGCTACAATTAAAGCCGTCTTGCGGAAGTTGCAGGAAATGAAACCTGACTTGAACGATATAAAAGTAGAAGATTTCGTCTTTAACTGAACATCTTTTCAAATAATGCTAAAGGAACATTGCCGCAGACAAGCGAAACAGATCATAGATGAATTCAAGGTACATAATTAATAATTAAATATAAAAAAATATCTTGAAGGTAATTAGCATAATATTTAATTTAAACATAGATTCCTGAAGTATTTGTCTTACATTGGGACGGTAAAATGCTTTCAGATATGAAAGGCAAGGACAAAGTTGATCTATTGGCTTTCGTTATAACCGCAGAGAAGGAAGAAAAACTCCTTGGCATGGCGAAACTTGAAGAATCTTGTGGTGAAAATATTGCTGAAGGCATTGAAAAATTCCTACGCAAATGGAAGATTGATAGTTCAGTGCAAATTATGGCCGCCCACGCTCTGTTCGAACACCGCCTGTCATCAAAACCGTTAAATCAAGAATTCACAGAAATCCGCTCCGAAAACAGAAAATCATGGCCCGTGAGATGAATATCACGCAAAAGTCCATGAGTCGAATCATTGAAAAAGACTTGGGACTTGGGGCTTTCAAGCGACGTACCGGACTTTTATTGACTGTAGCTTTAAAAAATAGGATTGAAAAATGCAAACGTCTTCTGGTGAAGCACGCTGATAACTTGCACAAAAAAATTTTGTTCGCCGATGAACAAATTTTTGCCGTTCAGGAAACATTTAACAAGCAAAATGATAGAGTGTATGCGCGGTCATCTAAGGAAGCATCTGAACTGATCCCAAGGGTGGAAAAGGGTCATCACCAGCTTCAGTCATGGTTTGTTGAGGTGTCTCTTACGATGGGGTCACTGACCTGAATTTCTGCGAACAATGAGTCAAAACATCGGCCAAAGTTTACCAAGAAACCGTTTTGGAAGCTGTTGTGAAGCCTCTTAACAATTCGCTGTTCCAAAACCAGCCATGGACTTTCCAGCAGGATTCTGCGCCGGCCCATAAGGCTAAAACGTCCTGGCCTGGCTTCAAAACAATTTGCCAGCGTTCATTTACCCTGAAGAATAACCCTCAGGCAGTCCAGATTTGAACCCATTGGATTACAAATTGTGGACGGTTTTAGAGAACAAGGTTTGTCACAAAAGTTACCCCAACATTGGATCTCTTAAGACTGCTTTGGTTCGAGCTGTGGCCAATTTTGCAATAGACGACCTGCATTTCTGCAAACAAGGAGTCAAAACATCGGTCAAAGTTTACCAAGAAACCGTTTTGGAAGCTGTTGTGAAGCCTCTTAACAATCTCTGTTCCAAAACCAACTATGGACTTTTCAGCAGGATTCTGATCAACAAATTCACATTTCTACAATAAAGTTTATTCCATTTATCGAAAATATTTTCATTATGAGATGATGAAAAAATTCAAATTTTTACAAACAAAAGTTGTAAGCAGTTTATCGAAAATAATTTCGTTAAAGTTGCCAAATTATCATATTGCAAACTAGATGGCTTGCTCAGCAAGTTAATTCAAACAAACATCAAATCATAATTCAGTACGCTCCTAAGTACTCCTTTTGTGTATTCCATTAAGAGTTGTTTGATCCAAGAGTACTTTAGGACATATTCACCTTATGTAGACGAGTAAGCAACGTAGTAGTCGTTGATTCTATTCATTTCATGGGGGCCAAAAATCATGTGAGTGAAGATAAATTCGAATTTAACTTTCAAAAACGCAAAAAATCCCCGGTCCCCAGTGGGTTAAAAAAGTTAAATTCGAGTTTATCTTCACACTTTAACGAGACAGCAGTGTGCGCATAGTGAAGTTAAATTCGAATTTAACTTCACATAGCAAGACAGAATTGCATGATTTGCTTTACAGCGGATATAAGTGCGTCCATGGAGGACAACTGGAAATACTTTCGTCAATCAGACTACTGCCAGATTATTGCTAATAGTACTGACTGCTATCACTAGAAGGCAGTTTGTCTGAAATAATTTTCAAAATATTGAATTCTTCACTTGGAATATGAAATTTGGGGGAAATTGCTCTAGAGCGAATCTAAGTGCGTCCATGGAGGACAACTGGAAATACCTTCGTCAATCAGACTACTGCCAGATTATTGCTACTGGTACTGGCTACTATCGCTAGAAGGCCGTTTGTCTAAAATAATTTTCAGAATATTGAATTCTTCACCTGGAATATGAAATTTGGGGGAAATTGCTCCAGAGCGGATCTAAGTGCGTCCATGGAGGACAACTGGAAATACTTTCGTCAATCAGACTACTGCCAGATTATTGCTAATAGTACTGACTGCTATCGCTAGAAGGCAGTTTGTCTGAAATAATTTTCAAAATATTGAATTCTTCACTTGGAATATGAAATTTGGGGGAAATTGCTCTAGAGCGAATCTAAGTGCGTCCATGGAGGACAACTGGAAATACCTTCGTCAATCAGACTACTGCCAGATTATTGCTACTGGTACTGGCTACTATCGCTAGAAGGCCGTTTGTCTAAAATAATTTTCAGAATATTGAATTCTTCACCTGGAATATGAAATTTGGGGAAAATGGCTCTGGAACGGATCTAAGTGCGTCCATGGAGGACAACTGGAAGTACTTTCGTCAGTCAGACTACTGCCAAATTATTGCTACTGGTACTGGTTACTATCGCTAGGAGGCCGTTTGTCTGAAATAATTTTCAGATTATTGAATGTTTCACCTGGAATATGAAATTTGGGAAAAATGGCTCTATAGCGGATCTAAGTGCGTCCATGGAGGACAACTGAAATACTTTCGTCAATCAGACTACTGCCAAATTATTGCTAATAGCACTGGCTACTATCGCTAGAAGGCCGTTTGTCTGAAATAATTTTCAGAATATTGAATTCTTCACTGTCTACTATCCCGAGAAGGTTGTTTGTCTGAAATAATTTTCAGAATATTGAATTCTTGACCTGGAATATGAAATTTGGGGAAAATTGCTCTAGAGCGGATCTAAGTGCGTCTATGGAGGACAACTGGAAATACTTCCAAATTATTGCTACTAGTATCCTCTAATAACGCTAAAAGGCCGTTTGTCTGAAATAATTTTCAGAATATTGAATTCTTCACCTGGAATATGACATTTGGGGGAAATTACTATAGAGCAGATCTAAGTGCGTCCATGGAGGACAACTGGAAATACTTTCGTCAACCAGACTACTGCCAGATTATTGCTACTGGCTACTATCGCTAGAAGGCCGTTTGTCTGAAATAATTTTCAGAATATTGAATTCTTCACCTGGAATATGACATTTGGGGGAAATTGCTCTAGAGCGGATCTAAGTGCGTCTATGGAGGACAACTGGAAATACTTTCGTCAATCAGACTACTGCCAAATTATTGCTACTAGTACTGTCTACTATCCCTTGAAGGCCGTTTGTCTGAAATAATTTTCAGAATATTGAATTCTTAACCTGGAATATGAAATTTGGGGAAAATTGCTCTAGAGCGGATTAAGTGCGTCCATGGAAAATTTCCTATTTTGAAAACAATTTCAGACAAACGGCCTTCTAGCGATAGTAGCCAGTACCAGTAGCAATAATCTGGCAGTAGTCTGATTGACGAAAGTATTTCCAGTTGTCCTCCATGGACGCACTTAGATCCGCTCTAGAGCAATTTTCCCCAAATTTCATATTCCAAGTGAAGAATTCAATATTCTGAAAATTATTTCAGACAAACGGCCTTCTAGCGATAGTAGCCAGTACCAGTAGCAATAATCTGGCAGTAGTCTGATTGACGAAAGTATTTCCAGTTGTCCTCCATGGATGCACTTAGATCCGCTCTAGAGCCATTTTCCCCAAATTTCATATTCCAAGTGAAGAATTCAATATTCTGAAAATTATTTTAGACAAACGGCCTTCTAGCGATAGTAGCCAGTACCAGTAGCAATAATCTGGCAGTAGTCTGATTGACGAAAGTATTTCCAGTTGTCCTCCATGGACGCACTTAGATCCGCTGTAAAGCAAATCATGCAATTCTGTCTAGCTATGTGAAGTTAAATTCGAATTTAACTTCACTATGCGCACACTGCTGTCTCGTCAAAGTGTGAGGATAAATTCGAATTTAACTTTTTTAACCCACTGGGGACCGAGGATTTTTTGCGCTTTTGAAAGTTAAATTCGAATTTATCTTCACTCACATCCAAAAATCAAACTATACTTTTACTCTAATTCCGAAACTTATCAAGTTTTTCCAAAAACATTTAATCAATACATTTTTCAATAATTTCAAAACAACCGCAACATGATTGATTTGAATACTCTTGAGTTTTTATGCAAGTTATTCTAAAAATTCCCTATAATAAATCAACATAGCAACGCTATTTGTAAATAGCCAAGGTGTCAGCTTAACCTTTAATGTATTTAAAGTACCTCGAATCTAATCGATTTATGTTCAATACCGACCACCTGAGTCATACGATTGAACAGCAACTTGCAATCTGCCCACATATTCTTTTTTGGATAGGTTGTTTGCATTCAGTTCTCAAAAAACCTTTTGTTTAGTTATCCCTAAATTCATATGTGGCTTTTCAACTCCTTTCGTTTTGTAGCTCTTTCTTTACGACCACACACACACTAACTCGCTTGCCCAAAAACGTATGTTTATAAATCATCTTTTTGCCAGTGTCTGGGTTACTTTAAACCGAACTCTCTCAGGCGAAGCGCACCAAAAACTTTCCTTAAGATGTCCTCCTGACATATCCAAGGGTAACTTGAGTATGCCCTAACCTCTGTGGGGTGGCGGGTATTGTGGGTATTTCTCAACATCGTTTATTGTTGAGGTTGTGGTCGGTCGGTCGGTTTTCCTTGAGGTGTGCTTGTACTCCCCAACTGTGTCTGTCCTTCTGCATGTCCGTCCGTCGTCCGTCCGTCCTCCTTGCCGCCATAGCCTTCGCTTCGTCGTCGTCAGGTGTTTTGTTTGTTGTTTACTTTTATCATAATTTATTCACGGAAAACCTATGTTCCCGTCATGTTTCTGTTGCTCTTCCGTTTTTGTCCGTTCCGTTCAGTTGGAATAGCTAAAAAAAAAGATAATTTATGGTGTAATGATTTATTTAAAAAGGGAATATTAATGAAATGATTTGTAGTGAATAAAAGCACGTACAAAATACGATTTGTGAAATGTACCACACAATAAATTTATGAGAAATTTGCACAAAACGCTATTGATGTTAGCTGGCGAGGCAGATGTAAAAGGTCATAATAAATCACAACATATTGAGGAATGTAAATGGCGATATTATCTAATGAGGCGATATGAATTCCAAATGCAAGTATTAAATAATTTAAAGTAATAGAAATAACATTTGAATTTCAATAATTATAAATAAAAAAAATCACTAGGATGGTGCAAGTTCCTACAATTTATAATCGACAACCCAGCAAAACCTCTCATTACCAAAGAACAAAGTATACTCCTATTACACAGTCATACAAAATCGAACTTTCCGAATGCGAATGGGATGAGTCCAATAGCAAATGAAAGTTAACATTATCTATCAATAACAAAACCTTCAAGAGTTTTCTTTAGTTCAGTGCGAAGTTTTTTTTTACACATATTTGAAGTTAGTGATTTTGGAACGCTGTCTAGCATGAAAAGATCATTGAAAACTTGATAAAATAATTCTTAGTTATTTTTATTATCCTGGAAAGTTGTGGTATCTTACTCTTGTTGTTTTTTTTTATTTATTTTCAATTCATATTTTTTTTCAATACTACAATAAACAATAGTTAACAAATATTTACATATTTACAACGACCCAACCGGGTACTCTAGTAAAGCCTTAAATTATATTAAAAGATTATCGTTACTAACTTAGCTTATTTTTACTTTTTCTGGGAATTCATGAAATATTTTTTGTAATGGAAATTGTTTTAAGAAAAACATTACATGGATCATTGTTTAGGGTAAAACTATGTCAGGAAATAAGTAAAAGAAAAAAGGTTAATTATGGCTAAGCCACCAAGATTTATTATTATTATAAAGACTAGAATGTCTGTCTTTTTGGGGGATTGATGTGTCAAATCTATAATTATCAATATCCGCCCTATTGCAGTCAATAGCTTTAATGTTGGCCCGTCTATACAAATGATAGAAGATTGGGACGCCTGATTCATTCTGTAGAGCGCGTTTCGTATCTAAATATAAAAACTACTCTGGTGGAACAAAGCCTGACAACATGGTATTTTTAATGTACTCTATGTCTGTATAGTACGGCGCCATTATTAAATTGTAGTCTGTGCATTGTGTACATCGTAATATGTGCTTTCTTATTAAGTGTATTATAAAATTGTCTATCCTACTAATATTAGCGATATTGTACAGTTCTAGATTTGATACATATTTTTGGAAGTTACTCTCCTGGGATCTGTTCAATGACGTGCATATTCTTAGACATTTTCTCTCGAATATCCGAATTTTTTCCATATACGATGGTGATATATTGAACCAAATAGAGCAGCCGTATGTAATTATTGGTCTTATTAGAGATTGGTACATTATAATTTTGACTTTCGCTTCTATGAACTTAGAATAGAATAAATTTTTGTATGCAAAAAATGCCTTTCTTGCTTTATTTATAGCATTGACAACATGTTTGTCATAATACTAAAACTTGTCCAAATAAATACCAAGATATTTTACAGTGTCTTTATTTGCTATTTTGATATTGGATTGGTATGACGATATTCCGAATGATTTCCAGTTAGTTTTAACGTTATAATTGCATTTGTCTACCGTTGGACGAAATAGAATAGTTTCGCATTTTTGAATATTAATTTTCATATGCCAGTTTTCGGCGAACTTTTCAACCGTTTTAAAGGTAGATTGAAGGTTTTGATTTATGTTTACAATTTTGTATCCTGCATGGTAAATTATAATATCATCTGCAAAGGATATAATGTTATCTATATTATCAATTAAATCGTGAATATAGATATTAAACAAAATCGGTGCATTCACAGTGCCTTCTTGCAGACCATTGAATAAATAATAGGTGTTACTCATCTTATTTTTATGGTGTACGGTGAATGATTTACCATTTATCATATTAAATAAGAGAACCACAAGATTTATTGGGAACATATAGTCAATTAATTTGCATATCAATCCTTGAATCCAAATGCTATCGAACGCTTTTTCCATGTCTATTAAGCATGCTCCTGTGCACAGTTTTTGGTTCCAGTTCCAGTTAATGTCTGAAACCAGTTTGTTTATAGCATTAATAGTGGAGTGATTATGCTTAAATCCGAATTGTTTATCATTAACTAGACTATTACTTATGCAAAATTTATTGATAGTGTTGCTTTCAAATGGCATTAACGGGGTATGTTCAGTTCTACAATTGAAATGGGTGTGTTCAATGTTGTAACAGTATTTATGTCCCTACTAAGTAATTGTTTTTTGTATGCATTCTGCAAAGAAGGGTGTGTCATGTTTGAAAAAAGTGTGGCAACTCATACTCCTTTGTTTAGCAACATGAGGTCAACTCGCTTGCTAACCGAGTAACTTACATACAAATGCTGAAAAGAAAGCAGCTCATATTTCTTTAATATTTTTCGTAAGAGTTTTAGGCACAAAGCAACTCATTTCTTTCTACAGGGTATTTTTTTTAGACGTGTGGTTTTCAAGAAGAAATAAAAAGCATATAATTTAATGTAAATGCCAATAATTTAGCTCTATTATAGAGATAAGGGTTTGCGGTTATGTTTTGATGAAGTGGGCGCCGCGGCTGACCCGAATAATTTCTAGCCGAGAGGCCCAATTTTCGATCATTTTTTGCAGCATTTGGGCATTATGCCAAAAATAACACTCCGAATATTCTTCCAAGGCATCAATCGTGTCGTAGCAGCTATGATTTAGACTATATCATAAAGCTTTTATGCTTAAAGTATTTCATAATTTAAAAGTCACCTTTATTTAAAGCACAGCTCTTACACAACCTGATATTCGAATTTATTTTTTAATCTTTTTCATACAAATAAATTCAATAAGTTAAATCCTTCTTTTTAATGGTCGCAAATTTACACAACAAAAGCGCCAGCAGCAAACTTCCATCCTTCAGCTGCACACTCTCAACCGCGCCAATCGCCCAGTTTTGGTTGACAATAGATGACCAGTTCCAACAAGTGATGTTATCCTCCATCATACCACCCTCCTCCACCCAACTCCTCTGTCACACGAGTAAGTTAAGTTGGTGGGTTAAAACTTGTCGCTTGACTGTTGATTGTTTGTGTTTTGGTTTCAGGATTTCAATACGATTGGTATGGGGGTGGGTGGGCTGAGGATGTCTGTTGTATTCAGCATTGCAATGCTAATTGACAAATAACAAACTTCACAAACAGATCACATTCAGCTGATATACGAGCACTTGTACTCCCGTACATACGTTCAACATACCGCAAAAAAATACCCACAATCCAATGAACAGACATTAGCTTTAGGAGTCTAAGCTTTTGTTTCTATGCAAATCTGGCGAAAGCAAAATAGAAAAAAACGAATCATTATTATCTGATGAATTTTCGGGAATTATAGTGGGGTAAGCAAGAGCTCGTATATTTATTTCGTATAAGCTCATAGAAGTATAGCCAATAACTGAAATCATCTGTGTACCATAATGGGTGTGGTGGTAATCGAATCCACAACTCCCCCAGTGATAGGTGAGCACACCAGGATACTTTTTTTGCAATTGTTCAACAAAACGGTATTAAGTCAAAATGTTCAAAATTTAACTTGATGTAATAACTCGACAAATAAAACAGTTGACTTTACCCACTATACTAATCCTACATATCTTTCAACAAAAACTTAAAATTTTTAAAATACTTCATGCTTTCTCCTCTTCTGTTACTTTTTTTTTAAAATTTTGAGTTAATACCCTTTTGTCGAACATGTACGATATGTTTTAAGAGCGCAACCAAAACTATTCGATTGTACGCGTACTTGCATTTCTAACCCACTGTAAACTATGACTGCTTTGAAATACTGCATCAGCAAACAGACTGAATGTTTTAGTGCCACAGCAAAAACGGCACACTTGCCACCGACAAAAACAGCAAAAGTTATCTATTCGGACTTGTTCTTTTTTTCGTGCTTTTGTTCGGGATACCAGGGATAGTTTTTCTGCGTTCAACAAACTAATTAAAAATTTTTTGATTCTGTTTAAATGATTTCGAAAGTAGTTCGAGTTTTTGTTTAAAATTCACTTTTGTTATAGAATTAAGTAGAAAATTTAATAAACGAGTGTATAAGACCAAGCAAAATGTTAAGAATGTCACCGCAATGCAAGTATTTTGCATTCATAGTTTTCAAGCTAAAAAAAATACTGAACATTTTTTTATTTAAGCGGTTAAGGACCTGCCCGATAACGAAAACATGCTACTAACCAGATAGACTTAAGTGTTTGCCCTCATTGAGGGTCAACGCACCCTTTAACAGAAAGAGCTCAAATACCACAAAAACCCAACTTAATAACAACAACGCTGCAACAGCCATTGGAATACCGGCAGAGCTACGAATTTGAGAAGGCGAGCTGATATAGTAAAGGGTTTTCTAAATAGGACATAACAATTTCATATTTGATAGTCAACGCACCCTCAAACATTTTCAATAAATTTTCAGTGTTAAAACGTAAGCCGAGGTCAACGTTTTCATCATGGTAAAGTTCACTTACGAGCAACATTTGGAAATCATTAAAAATTACTAAATTACGAACTACCAAAATTCTGAGTCAGTGGTCGCAAATTTAAGAGCGTTTTCTCCAATTTTCGGCTGTTATAATCGTCCTGCGTGCTGTAGTGGACAACTTTGGATCCAAATTTTTACCTTCAAATGTTCAGGCGCAAAGAGGCGCAATACCGCTCGAAGCAACGAAAATATCGCAGCCATTCAAAATGAGCCAAATCAGTTGATTCTACGTCGTTCTTAGGAATTGGGCATCTCTCAAACCATACTTTTGCGCATTTTGCAAATAGATCTTGGCCTTCAGCCTTGTAAGATCAAACTGACTCGAAAACTAAAACCAATTGATCATTTGAAACGCCGAAACTTCTCCGATTGGGCCCTAGCAAAGTTTTGCGAAATTCCAGAATTTTAATGAAAAATCATCTTCAGCGATAAAGCTCATTTCTGGTTGAGTGGTTTTGTCAATATGCGTTATTTATTGAATACCAACAAACAACAAAAGTCAGAAAAACACTTTTTACCATTCAAATCGAGTCCCTTATATTATTTATTAAGCTTTTCCTCGAAATTCGCTTTTATCCATTTTCGACAAAAATCCACGAGGTTGTATGTTTTGAACATTTAACATTAGTCTGTTAACAGATGGTACTTGATGGGAGCAGTGTTGCATTTTATATAACTACGAGGGAAGTTAGAAAAGTCATGGAATTATTGATATACCCTCTTAGTAAAGAAATTTGTATACCCCGGATCAGCCGTAAATCATAATAAAGATGTCAGCACTGACATAAAGCGAAAGATCATCTTGGCAAAAAGGCGTTATCTAGGGCTAAGTATACACTTTGAAAATAGAGCCCTCTCTCGATAGATAAATATTACATTTTACAATAAACTGATACGAGTACTACCAGGCTTTTACCGGCGCCGAAATATGGGTACAATCAAAATACGTTGAAATTGTTTTATCATTTTTTGAAAACAAATTCCTAATTTTATACGATGTTAATTTTAAGTCGCAGCTTAAAGTCCACCTTTTTTGCCCAACTTAACTTGGCATTATATTGTTTCAGTGTTTGACAAATTCAACCATGAAAAGCTACACAATTAAGCAGCGCGTTAAGATTGTTAAAGCATTTTACGAAAATGGACGTTAAAATCAAAATGCATTTCGTAATTTTTTTTGATCAGCATAATCGACCAAATTTGTCCGCAATCAAGAGAATTATGGCCAAATTTCATCAAACCTGGTCTGAAGGAAATTTAAAAACACCTGCGCATGCTTGCCCAGTCCGTTCTGTCATCGGGACGTTCGTTTTCGAAAATGAGGTCGGTCAAGCGGTGAATGGTTTTTGCTATCGCGTGATGATATTGGCATTCTTGCGGACAGAAATTGAGGATATAGTCCTGTACGATATGTGGTTTCAACAGGATAGTGTCATGTCACACAACCAACAAAACAATGGCTCTTTTGCGTCAGAAATTTAATGGCCGTGTTATCTCACGTTCTGGCAATGTAAATTGCCCACCACTATCATGTAATTTAACACCGTTGGTCTTCTTTCTTTGGGGATATTTAAAAGAAAAAGTGTACGTAAAAATGCCAAGAACAATGCAAGAGCTTAAGAATGAGATAATGCGGCACATTAAAGGCATTGAAACCCCATTATGTCTTAGAGTCATTGAAACTATAGACCATCAGATAGAGCTGTACTGTCTAAGCCGAATTTGGCCAAAATTTTGTCTTACATACTTAGTAGGGACATAAATACTGTTACACACGTTTTATGCTGTAAAATAAAAAGTACTGAATGTTTTTGGACCAAATATTTTTTAATATATTTATTGATGTATCCAAAAAGAATCTACTTATTTGAAATATCCGCCTTTTGCTTTTACACACGCCTTAAGTCACACTGGCCAATCGTCAATAGCTGCACGAACTTTGTCTATTGGTAAATTGTCTACAGCTCGAGAGTTAAGAGATCCAATGTTGCGGTATCTTTTGCGACAAACCTTGTCCTCTAAAACCGTCCACAATTTGTAATCCAATGGGTTCAAATGTGGACTGCCTGAGGGTCATTCTTCAGAGGAAATGAACGCTGGCAATTGTTTGTTTAATTTTTCCTGAACGGTAAACATTTTTTCATCGGTGAACAAAATTTTTCTGTGCAAGTTATCAGCGTGCTTGCGTTTTTCAATCCTATTTTTTTTAAAGCTGCAGTCAATGAATTTCCGGTACGTCGTTTGAAAGCCCCAGGTCCCAAGTCTTTTTTAATGATTCGACTCATGGACTTTTGCGTGATATTCATCTCACGGGCCATGATTTTCTGTTTTCGGAGCGGATTTCTGTGAATTCTTGATTTAACGGCTTTGATGGCATGCGGTATTCGAACAGAGCGTGGACGGTCTCCTCAAACAGTTTTATGCATCGGTAGACGAACATGCGGCTAATCCCTAGTGGCTGGAGCGTTTTGGAAATATCGATTTTTTTTCATTTCACACTTGAAAAGCGCTATTACAGCGATACGGTTCTCATTATCTGACCACTCGATGATGAAAGTTGAAACAATTTTAGAATCCCGTTACAGACTAATGCTATTGAGGTTAGCTTTCAAAACCCATATGACATTAATGTTGTAACAGTATTTATGTCCCTACTAAGTATAACTGTCATAGCTCGTTCTACCATAATAATAAAATATTAAGACAATTTCTTTTTTGTTTTACCTACAATTAACATCGTGGGCTTTAGTTGGTCTACCCTTTACTACCCTCAAACTAATCGTACTGGGACAAATTGAAAATTTCTTGTTTGAAGAAATCTGACCTTTTACGACTTCCAGAGGTTTGGTTCTTGTGTCGTTTTAAGTAAGACCTAAGCATAACTGGAAATGTGGCACATTAAAGGCAGCACAATTTTTCGAAGTTGAGTGAAGTAATAATCCTCAGTTTTATGTCGTTTAACCTGATGTCTAGATAATCATAATAGCAAAACATTTTCTATAAAAACGTCAATTCCATGTGGAACGGATCACTTTTTGCAAGTAGGTCTTTGATTTTTACTAAATTTTGTACATTGGTCCACTTTGGTGTACTCAACAAAATACAGTTTGGGTTTTTAAAAAAAAATTCAGAATTCTGAAAATTACAGCAGTGACAACATTATGAATACGTTTTGTTATCAAAACTCATAACTTTTGTTCTAGTTATGATATTTGAGTTTTTTTGAACCTATCAGGACAAATTTGAAGTTTACAAAATATATTTGTCTTTAGCTCGTTTGTTTTATTTTGGCCTGTTGCTTTTACACATTTAACAGAGATTAACCGGCTCAACACTTCTTGCATCTACATTTAAATAGAAGACAAGTTTTTAACAAAATGGCAAAGTGACATTGATTTTCGTGGCTGCAACATGCTTTTATTATGATTTCGGGTTCGTGACAACCCTCTTCAGAAAGCTTCGCAGTATTGTATTTTCGTGGGCAATTGAGTGAAGAAAACTTGAAAAGTAAGGTTAACAACAGTAGTTTTCATTTGTTTGGGGAGAGCCTGGCCTTATAGAGTTCGGTTTTATATTCAACAATTGCTGCAAAGCTTTCTGAAGAGCGTTGTCAAGGACCTAAAATCCCAGTAAAGCAGGCAATGTCACTTTACCATTTTGTTTAAAGCTTGTCTTTTATTTTAATATAGATACAAGAGGTCTTGAGCCAGTTAATCCCTGTTCAAAATATATAATTTTTAATAAAAAAATTTTTAAAAATATTTTTATATTTAAAAAAAAAATTTCGCGATTTTGGAAAAAGTACCCTTGATTTCCTTAAAAAAAATTGTTTTAAATGGTTATTATGTTGGCTAATGGCACAAATAACTTTTTCGGTGGCCACGCTTCTACTTTTCGAGTTAAAAATCATAATGTATATTGGTCTCCACATTATTTGTAATCATTTTCTATTTGTCATGATAAGGAATTATTTCCATTAAAAATATTGCTACAAAGAGCCATTAATAAGCATTAAAAGAAGTAAAAAGTTGTCGAAAGTTGTACCGACTTGCCTTCACCCTTAGAGGGTTACATTGTTAAGTTTGTATTGGTCCTAACGGTATAGAAGACATGGCTTTTTTTTAAAAAAAAATCTTTAAAAAAAAATTATTTTGAAAAACAAAATTCCCCGGATTTAAAAAGACGTACTTATTTTTTTTAATTTTTTGTGTAAATGGTTTTACGTTAGCTAATGACACAATAAAAGTTGTTCGTGGCAACGTTTCAATTTTGTAAGCTATAAATTCATATGTGCAACGGTCTCCACAATTTTTTTAAACACTTTAAAATTCAAAAACTCTAACGTTGGTTCTATTTATGGTTTATAAGGTTTTTTTATTTCTGTTAAAAACATCTACACAGGGTCATAAAAAAGTATTAAAAATATCTAAAAAAAAATAAATTTTTCTGGTAATATTTTATTTTATAATACAGTGTAAATATTAGGTTTGTTCAAAAAACAAAACTTAAAAAACGAGAGCTTTGCAATGCAAAACATTAGAAAATTTAAATATAAGATAACATTACATAGACTTTTTTACATAAAAATAATTATGTAAAAAGCCTAAGTAAAGTAATCTCGTCTTTGGTTTTTTTTATTTTTTTTTTTTGAACCAACCAAAACCAAAACACTGCTTTAAAAAAAATATTTTTTTATATCAACGTTTTTAATGCTTCTTTCTTTATGTCCCTTTGAAGATATTTCTAAAGGAAATAAAAAAATCCAAAAAAAACAAAGTTATAGTTTTCTAATTTTTAAGTGTTTAAAAATAGTTTAAAGACCGTTGCACATTTCAATTTCTAACTTGAAACATTGAAGCGTGGCCACGAATTTTTCTTTGTTTCATTAGCAAACATAAAAACCATTTAACAAAATAAAAATGGAAAAAAATCCAAGGTACGTCATTTCAAAATCGGGGAATATATCAAAATATTTTTTTTTATTTAAGCCATGTTTTCTGCGAGTGTACATTTAATATCAAAACAAACTTTACAACGTATCCCTCTATGGGTGATAATAAGTCGGTTCACTTTTCCACAACTTTTTACTTCTTTTAATGCTTATTTATGGTTTTTGTAGCTATTTGTAATAGATAAAAAATTCCTTATCATGACAAATAGAAAATAATTAAAAATAATGTGAAGACTGACAAACATTTTAATTTTTAACTCAAAAAGTAGAAGCGTGGCCACTCAAAGCTTTATTTGTGCCATTCGCCAACATAATAACCATTTACCAAAATTTTTTAGAAAAAAATCATAGGCAATTTTTTCCAAAATCGGGATAAAAAAAATTATTGTAAATAAAAATAAATTTTAAAGAAAATTTTTTATAAACACATAGATCGGCTTGTACGATTTTTATGAAATTTGGAAATTTATGTCCAAAAGACCAAAGAAGTTGAAAGAAAAAAACCAAATTTTTTACCTGAGATATGACATGGGCATTTAAATACCCGTGCAAGGTGTTTGTTTAAAGTGCTTTGTTTGAGCTGAATTTGCATCCCGCAACTTGCTTCCTGGATTATCACAACGGTGTTGCACAAGATCAGAAGAAAATTGCGAAGGCTAAGTGATTTATTTGTTTTAAGTACCATGTTTTCATAATTAAATTACCCATTTGCATTTGACCGGATCTGGAGGCCAGGTGCGTTGTCGTATCGCTGTCTTATTTTGTTCATTACATGGTAGACAACTTTAGCTATTCGGTAAAATTAGAAATTTTTAATTTGTACCATTTTCCTATGTTTGAAAACACTTTTCCGGAGCATTTTCCAAAAAAAATTCTATTTTTGCCTGCAAAAACAAAAGATAAAAAATAAAAAAAATCCTGCCAAATGCTTGAGTTTAGCCCAATCTTTCCCTTTTTCTTTAAAAGAAAATTACCGCTACATCGCTCACCTTGCCCACGCTAAAATTATTTATGTATCAACACTTTCTTGGGTATTTCAACACCCATTAGGCAGGAATGGGTTAGTTTTGAAAGGTTACATTTTTTCCCAAATATCATAACTAGAACAAAAGTTATGAGATTTTAAAAAAAAAATAGTGAAAAAATTTTCATAATTCTGAATTTTTTTAAAAAACCTAAACTATATTTTAATTACTCGTAAAACACCAAAGTGAAGCCATGTACAAAATTTCGTCAAAATCAAAGACCTACTTGTAAAAAGTGATCGGTTTCACATTTAATTGACGAAAAGTAATCTCATTTCTGCATAGAATAAAACAGTTTTTTTCCATTTCGGAAATGTTACTTTTCTCCCATTTACCATCAACGCCATATTATGTGCTTCAAAACGTTGTGGTTGCTTTGTGGATTATAGTAAAATTCGCTACTACCACCCCAAATCTATTGTCCCCCGTTTTCTCAATATTTCATTCTAACTGATTAACTTTAATAGCTAGAGCTACAGATCCAACTCACCTTTTATTGAAATGCTGCAAGCTGCGGCAGTCACACCAAACTACGGTTTTTTTTTATCCCCTTCATTTCCTTCGTCTCATATTCAAATGATCTTAATTGCCAACAAATTCACTCAGACAGAAAATCTTTCCTTCTTGCCAAACCCGTGTCCAACTAAAATATTCAATTTCATAACATTCTCAAAATCGAGTCGAGAAAAAAATCTAATTTACCAAAAGGTCAGTTTAAATTTGTCCAAAAGAGCCGCAGAGCAGCAATTTTGCCCACATTTTTACTCCCAGGCACTTTCAATACCTCCGGTGTGTCCTCCGCATTTCCCCACCAAACCTCCTCGTCCTGCTGTAGAGGGGCAGAGAGATGATAAACTTTTTGCTTAAGTAACTTATAAAAGTAAGTTTTCTTTTGCGGAGTTTGTTATCTTTGTATTTGGAACGTCAGGTGTAAATACCGTGATACTAAGCTAATTTGTAACTTTATCCTTTATTCGCTCATACACACGCACACACACACACATTAGCACACACCCACAGGCCGACCATCATACGAGTCCTTTTTCGGAAACAGTTGAGCAACTTTTAAGGATTCACATACCCTCGTGCATGGAAAATATTAGCCACAGAAAATAGTTCAGTTTTTCGTTCCACTCTGTTCTCCGTTTGTGCCGAAGTTGCTTAAAAACTTTTTCTGGAAGATGATGAGTCTTATCATGGAAAGATTTTCACTTTTTGTGTAGGGGTTTCGGTCTTAAGTACTCTTCTCAGTAGCTTTGGTGGTGGTGGCAGTGGTTAACGTTTTTGGTTGGTTTGGTGCAGTTTTGTTTTTTTGCAGACTTTTTTCTTTGGTTTCTTAGTGAAAAATCTGCCCAAAAGTTTGTGGGAAAAACAGTTTTAATGAATTTTGATCTGGGGGAACTCTTATAATGAAATTAAAAAATATGGGTGTACGCATATTATTGAAGTGTTGAACCATTTGGGTTTTCTAAAAACGATAAATTGGAGTAAACTGAGATCGACCAACATCGGTTGGAAGATCTTAAGGCGAAGAGAGTTTGCAAAATAATGGATGCATGCACAAATATTAAACTCAAAATATTTAAATCTCCTTTATTTTGAAACTACTTGATGTCATTATGTATGGAATTTTATTATTATTTAAATGGCAGACTTTGTTTTACGGACTGAGTTTAAGGTGGACGGTTCCCTTTGATGACACGGTCCAAGATCTGGGACAATACGTCAGCAAACACTACTCGAATGCTAGTTGGTGGCAAAAAAGTTGGGTTGTTAGCGAATACTAAAGACTTGACTTGATAATGAGGGTGGTGTGGCTAATGTTTGCTACTTCCATTAATGAAAACCCAGGTTCAACTCCGGGTAAAAACATCTACAAATTTAAGAGTGAGAAATCTTTGCGGTTATATAGGATGATTAATTTTGAGGTTCCCTACTTTTTTAAAGAAAAAAACACAGAAAATTGAAATTGAATGGGGAATGTTTATTATCATTTGAAAGAACATTCTTTGGCATTTATTTTTTGAAGATTATGTCTATCAAATGTGGCCGCGGCTACGTCTCAGATGGTCCATCCGTTGAGTCTAATTTTCGATGACTCGTTCGATCAGTTCGACACGCGCAACGTTGGCTTCCAAACCCCGAATCTTAGCTGATTTGTCATAGTAGGCTTTGGACATTACATAGCCCAAAAGAAAAAAGTCTAACGGTGTGATATCACACGACCTTGCTGGTCACTCGACCGGCCCAAAACGTGAAATTATCTGCTCACTGAAGTGTGTCTCAATAAATCCATTGATTGATGCGATGTGTGGGAAGTGGCGCTGTTTTGTTGAAATCAAATGTCGCCGAGATCACGAGCTTAAATTTCAGGCATCATATATAATATGGCACGATATAATCATGGCACGATAACGGTCGCCATTGACGGTTACGTTCTCACCGGCATAATTTTTGAAGAAATATGGATCGATTAATGCACCGGCCCACCAACCACAACAAACCGTTTTTTTCTGGATAAAGTGGCAGCTCTTGAACCTCTTCTGGTTGCCCTTCGTCCCAAATGCGGTAATTTTGTTTTTTGACTTTGCCGTTGAGCCAGAAATGGGACTCATCGCTGAACAAAATTTGGCTCGAAAAAGTCGGATCTTCTTGGAACTTTCCAAGAGCTCATAGAGCTAAGCGATGTCGCTTGGGAAAGTCGGGCGGCTTCAGTTCTTGCACAGGCTGTATTTTGTACGCTTTCAATTTAAGATCTCATAAATGCGCCAAATTGTTCCATACGCTCCAAGTTGTTTCATACGTCAGTCCGAGTTGCTGCGAACGGCGCCGAATCGACTCTCCACGGTCTTGGTGTACACTCTCAGCTACGGCCGCTACATTTTCTTTACTGCATGCTGAACGTGGTCTATTCGGTCGAATAGTATCCAATAATGAATGCTGGGTCTCAAGATAGGTGATGGTGTTGCGGATAGTACGTTCAGTAGGCCGATAATGTTGAACAATACTAAACAAAAATAACATGACAGCATGACACGACTCACACGTGATCTGTCAAAAAAAGGCTATTGAAACAAGTATCTCTACTTGGATCACCCTATACTTATAACCTTCTCTATTTGATGAGCTTACCGTTAGGAGCTACCATTAACCACACGCAGAGAAAAAATATGGTTACTGTATGGTCACGGCAACAATAGTATATTCTCTGCAATAAAAGTATGGTCGTCGCAACCATAGTATTGTTTTTTGAGTTTAATTTTGACAATAGCATGATTGCGGCAATATTAATATTGTTGAAATGTAGCAATAGTATTATTGCCAAATTTAGAAATGAAAACTTGGTTGTAGCAACAATATAAATATGTTTGGTGGGACAAAAGTATTGTTTTCATGGTTTTTACGTTAACAATAGTATAATTACGGCAATCATACCGGAAAAATGGTATTTTTTTTTTAATTTGGCAATGTTATTTTTGCGAATCTTACGCAATAATAGTACTTTTTATATGTAAATTAATTTTTTTTAAAACAAACTACGGATTAGTATAACTGAAATGTTTTTTTATAAATGATTTTTTTTACTGTTAAATAATTCACTCTTATTATTAACAGTTTAATGTATTTTTACAAAACTTTATAAAAAATCTCTATTGTTGAATAACAACTTCACAAAATTTTTTTTGTGGATTGTAATATGATTGTGTGTAAGTCATACTATGGTTATGAGGATCATACTATGGTTGAGTGTGAATAATAATATGGTGATGGGGATCACAGTATGGTTGAGTGTGAATAATAATATGGTTGTGGGGATCATATTATGGTTGTGTGTGAATAATCCTATTGTTGCGAGAACCATAATATTGTTGTGGGGATCATAGTATGGTTATGTATGAACCATACTATTGTTGTGATGATCATAATATTGTTGTGCCACAACCATATAACCAACAATAGTATGATGCTCCTCGAATATTGTTACCACAACCATACTTTTTTTCTGCGTGCAGAAGGTCCCAGTCTGTGAAATCAAGAATTACAGGGTGGCGCAAAACAACCCATGTGGTTTGAATGTTTAATAACTTTTTAAATTTATTTATATTTTTTATATCTCTTCCAGCATTTTGTGAAGCAAACTTGGGGAATTTGAAATGGAACACTACTTATACACAACGGCTTGATAATGCCATTTTATTCCACAAAAAAAGCAAAAGAAAATCCCGATTTCATTAACAATTTGATAATAAGCGATGAAACCATTTCCCATTTGAATAGTTTTGTAAACAAACAAAATTGCAGAAACAAAGAACAGTTCATCAGCAACAATTACACCCACTTATGTGGGCGTAAAAGGGGTCTGAAAGGATCATTCGTCCATATATCTTTGAAAATGCACATGGCTCCTCAGTTACGCTTAATGGTGCTGCATATCGAACGATGCTGAACAATTTTTTGAGCCCAGCTGTAGAAAACCATCTACAATTGTGGTTTCAACAAGATGGAGCCACAGCCCACACTGCAAGGGTTCTTGTGGTTCTGCAGGACAAGTTTTGAGACCACGATTATAAGGGTTGATAACCCACCATTATTTTCTTAACTCAAGTCCTTACATATTTTTTTAGGCCTTAAGCATTCAAACCACAACGGTAGTTTTGCGCCACCCTGTATTACTTAATTACATCTTAAAGAAAATATGTAAGGACTTAAGTTAAGAAATAATGGTGAGTTGTCAAATCTCATAATCTCGGTTGCAAAAATCTTCCTGCATAACTTCATAACAAAATGGGTGTCCAACCATAGTGCACGACGTCAATTGTGAGGCACACCTTAACGTCAAGTTTTTTACCCAACTTAATTTGACATCTTTTTATATTAGTGTTGACAAATGCAACCATGGATAGGTACATAATAGAGCAGCGCTCTAAGATTGTTGAAGGTTTTTACAAAAACGGGCGTTCAAATCAAAATGCATTTCGTGACTTTACAAAGAAATTCATCTTTACCGACTAGGCATACTTTCAACTCAGTGGATTCGTTAACAAGCAGAATTTCCGCATTTGGACAAATGAGAATCCACGAGTGATTGTTGAAAAATCGATGAATCTACAAAGAGTGACTGTTTGGTGCGCTCTATGGAATGGCGGCGTCATCGGTTCGTACTTCTTCGAAAAAGAGGCCGGCCAAGCAGTTAACAGACTTTTTATGGCCAGAAACTGATGATATGGTTGAAAGGATCATTTGTCCATATTTCTTTGAAAATACACGTGGCGCCTCAGTTACGCTTAATGGTGCTGAATATCAAACGACGCTGAACAATTTTTTGAGACCAGCTGTAGAAAACCATCTACAATTGTGGTTTCAACAAGATGGAGCCACAACCCACACTGCACGGGTTCTTGTGGTTCTGCAGGACAAATTTTGAGACCACGATTATAAGAGTTGATAACCCACCATTTTTTTCTTAACTCAAGTCCTTACATATTTTTTTAGGCCTTAAGCATTCAAACCACAACAGTAGTTTTGCGCCACCCTGTATATTGTGCATAACTTACTGATATCAGAGAAGTTCCCCGTCTGTTACTTAATAAGATCTTAAATAAAATATGTAAAGACTTGAGTTAAGAAAATAATTGTGGGTTAACAACTCTTGTAGTCGTGGTCGCAAAATTTTTCCTGCAGAACTTCATAACATAATGGGTGTTCCAACTATAGTGTACGACGCCAATTGTGAGGCACACCTTAACGTCAAGCTTTTTACCCAACTTAATTTGACATCTCTTTATATCGGCAGCTCGCTAAGATTGTTGAAGCCCTTTTACGGAAATAGGCGTTCAATTCAAAATGCATTTCGTGACTTTACAAAGAAATCCATCTTTAGCGACGAAGCACACTCAGTGGATTCGTTAACAAGCAGAATTTCCGCATTTGGGCAAATGAGAATCCACGAGTGATTGTTGAAAAATCGATGCATCTACAAAGAGTGACAGTTTGGTGCGATTTATGGGCTGGTGTCATCGGTCCGTAATTCTTCGAAAATGAGGTCGGCTAAGCAGTTAATTGTATAAAAAAATACTATGGTTGAGAGGATCATGATATGGTTGTAGAGATAATAGAATGGTGGAGTGTGAATCATACTATTGTTGTGAATATCATTGTATGGTTGAGTGTGAATAATACTATTGTTGTGGAGATGGTTGATTGTGAATCATGCTATGGTTGTGGGGATCATGGTATGGTTGCGTGTGAATCATACTATGGTTGTGAAAATCATACTATGGTTGTATAAGAAAAATACTATGGTTGTGAGAATCATGATATGGTTGTGGAGATAATAGAATGGTTGAGTGTGAATCATACTATTGTTGTAAAGATCATAGTATGGTTGAGTGTGAATCATACTATTGTTGTGAAGATCATAATATTGTTGTGCCACAACCATATACCCAATAAGAGTATTATCCTCTTCGAATATTGTCACCCCAGCATACTTTTTTTCTGCATGCACATTTACTACTCGTACATTAAATTATGTCTCAGAGGCATAGAAAATATGGAATATCGGATAGAGGTAGGCCACTGAAGCCGTGGCGAGCATTTATCCTTTGTTTTGCTTCACTAATATTTGCCATAGATTCTTCTATCATAATAAAAAATATTAAGATATTTCTCTAAAAACTTTGTGTTTTATTTACAATTAACATTGTGCGTTTTTGTCATCACGTAGCAACCACCCTTTCGTCACTTGCAACAATCTGAGCCAGAACATATCTATACTATTGAGCCCTGGTCAATGAAAGTCGGTAAAATTAGCTCGACTGACATCGCTCAACACCGAGAACAATTGATGACGTTAAAATAAAAAGAAACATCTAAAGTCGTGAAGGTCAACTATAAGACACCCTACTCTGTCATTCGGAATATTCCGGGCCTTTGTCTGCAGTTTATTTAGGGACAGGTTTTAAAATCGACAAGGTCATTCGTATGGGAGCTTTGTTAAAGGATGGATCATTATGGTCGAGCTTTAGTATGATAAGATTTGCTCATTTTGATTTCAGAGCAATCGAGTTTAATTTGTGACTTCTTGAGCGGCAGAACCACAACCAACGAGAAACCTCTGTGTGACGCTGTATTAAAACATGGGTCTTTTCGCAAACATGTACAGATATGGTCGAATTTTATTAGGGTTATTTAAAGGTCTCGTTCAACACTTAGTTTGAAGACGATCGGATATAATAAGCCACACCTAGAGCAGAAGGGCCTAACATAGGGTAATTTCGTTGTGTGGGGGCTACATGAAAATATGGACTTTTACGAGAGTTAATTACTCAATGGTCATAGTCGAACTAACCTGAAAACATTGAACAAAATTTAAAGGAATACTCGTATGGCAATATTGTTACTCCTCGTATACACAATAGTAATATAGTAAGATTTGTCATGTTCTTTTTAACTAACTAGCTTAGCTGAGAAGTTAGTGAGCAATATATTCTGGCAACATTCAACAACATTTTGAATCAGATGGCACCATAAGCTCAACCAAAGTTTGTTTACAAACAAAAAGAAAAAGCAAAGCAAATTGTGGAAGACGAATTTTGTTAAATCGTATAGTTTCTAGTTTTGTTAACATTTTATTGACAAATTAAACTTCGTTGGTAGGCATTTATTTTTTCAAATTCGTCCTTTCTGGCTTTGTAGGAAGCCACCAGCATCAACGTCTCATCCCTGGTCCACAATTTTCATTTAGGCACTCTTAAAATTATAAAGCTACATCGAAATTACTCTAAACATTCTCACTTACAGTTTTTGCATCATTGTAATTTATTGAAATGGTTTTATCGCGCTTTTTCTATTTTCTCTTTCTTTCATTCTTTTAATTTTCCTTCTGTGTCAATAACAAAAACATATGTTTTTGATTTGGTTATAGAAACCGGGTTTGTCATAATATTTTTTTGCTAAATAAAATAAGACTGGTACCTCTAACTTGCTCCGTAACGGAGTTGCAGACAACTCGCTTGCTTACCAGCGAACTTCCATACAAATGTTTGTTTAGTAACCTGAAAAGAACATGGCTATTGTCTCTTTTTGTATAAGTATACCCAGCAGGGCTTATCGGCAAACTCATCATCTGGCGACGAAAATCGTTGACAACGCATTTTTTTCTTGAATAAAAAGAAGTCATTGGGTGCCAAGACAGGGCTGTACGGCGGATGACCCATCAATTCGACGTTTTGGCCAGTCAAAAAGGGGCTGGTTTGAGGCAATGTGTGAAAGCTCGCATTGTCATGGTGCACAATGATTCGACTTCTTATGTTCGTTTTTCGAATTTCTCCGAAGAATTCAGGCAAGCGGAACAGTCTCCACATGACCATTTTTGCCGTAGAAACAGGCGAACATTTGCTTCGAAGTGCTTCTTCCACGAACAACCAATCGACACGAGCCTTTTTTTGAGCGATTGTCAAATTGTGTGGGATCCAACGAGAAGAAACCATTTTTACGGCCATGTGTTCATGCAATATCGAATGTACGAGGGCGGTTCGGAAAGTTCTTAGCCTATCAATGAAAGAGAATAGTTAGTTTTTCAAAAATATTTTTATTTTTCAATATAATCTCCTGAAACTTCAATACACTTAGTCCAACGCTTATCTAGCAATTCTATCCCTAGATTAAAATAGTTTTCCTCAAAAACGCTTGCCAGCAAGGATTTTTTTTAGATTTGGGAACAGGTAAAAGTCACTGGGAGCTAAATCAGGAGAATAAGGTGGGTGGTCAAGCAACTCGTACTTTAATTCGTTGATTTTAGCCATTGTTAAAACACTCTTGTGCGCTGGTGCGTTGTCCTAATGAAAACCGTTGCCATAACCTTACCAGCCGATTGAATTGTTTTTGCCTTCATTGGGCATTTCCTCCAGCTTCAGTCCATTGTTGGGATTGTTCTTTTGTCTCTGGAGTATAGTGGTGGATCCATGTCTCATCAACAGTTATGAAACGACGCTTAAAATCCATTTTATTTCGCTGAAAACGATCCAAACAAGCTTGAGAAATTTTCATTCTTATGCGTCGACTGTTAACAAGTGCGGCACCCATCTTGCAGAAAGCTTTTTCATCTGTAGTTCTTCATGCAAAATTAAATGGACTCGATCATTTGAGATGCCCATGATATTAGCTATTTCACGCACTTTTATTCGTCGATCATTTAATACCATATCATGCACTTTGGCTACAATTTCTGTTGTTGTTGCTGTTTTTGGACGTTCACTACGTGGTTCATCTTCAATGCTTGTACGACCACGTTTAAATTCAGCAACCCAATTTTTTACTGTTGCATATGAAGGAGCACTTTCACCTAACACATTCACCATATCATTATGAATTTCTTGTCCCGGTAAACCTTTTTTATGTAAATATTTAATGACACCACGCATTTCTAATTTTTCCATTGTAAAAAAATCGCTGATGCGTCTTTTGTGAACACCTGTTTCTACATGAAGGAGTTTCCAGATCGAAACTAAATTTAACATGTGTTCATAGCAGAGATGGAAGTTTCCAAAACACTTAACTTTTTTCTGTTTATACCGCGCTTTTTGTGCTAGGATAAGAAGTTTCCGAACCGCCCTCGTATGCTGGTGGATGAAATGCCTCTATCTCACGGTATGTCACATGACGATCTTGCATTATCAGTTCACGCATGGCATCAATGTTCTCTGGCACAACGGCCGTTTTTGAACGACTTTCGTCTTAGAGCGAGCGTCGGCCACGATTGATTCATTAAACCAGTTTTTCACAGTGCTTTAGGATCATGCTTCATCGCCATACAAAGATTTAAGTTCAATTTTGCACTCTTGTCGTTGACGGGGATTACACGTCGAAAGTTGTGAAAAATGATCGCACGAAAATGTTCACGAGTTAATTTTATTTTTTTGAAAAATTGTTTTTTACAAGTCACTGGAAACAACACAAATGATGGTGGTACATCAAAACGTTCTGAGTACGTTTATGCTAAAAAAAAAATGTCATATATTTTCTTTACGTGTATGTATATCTCTCAATATACTTAAAGCAATCTGCTTTTATACGTTTACCTTACTTTAAGTATTTTGCCCTATTAAGAATACATTCACTTTCAAAATGTCGCAACAAAATGCCTTCCTAAAAAACTTCTCAAATCATTAATATTTTTTTTTATCAATTTTCCTATAATTTTAGAGCACATCAAAGTTGCACTTCCACAAATGAAAGTGCCACAAAATGCTCATTAAAATTACATTATTCCAAGAAACACAACCAGCACCGATAGCTTCAGCAACAATGAACAACTTTCACGCACACACACACCCACACACACAAAAGTAACGTCAAACATTATTTCCATAATTACATCTTGTGTTCACTCTCCCTCCTCTTGTTCAAGTGAAATTTAGTGTACAAAATGAATGAAAAGAGAAGAAGAAAAAAACCCGGGAATCGCGCTAAAAAGGTTAAGAAGAAATTAAAAACGATAACAGGGCAAATTTTCACTTGACACACTTAAATATGCACCGAGGAACTCTGCTCTGTTGAGCAGGGAGCACAAAGCGAAAATGACTTAATTAACACATTTCGTAACGATAATGCGATAAAATGGGATGATATTACGTCATTACGATATTATAACATTGTAAAAATTAATTATCATTAATTAAATGCCAACAGATTTAATTAAATCAAATTAACTCATTAAACGCAATTTATGCACCGCCTAACAAGTTCTGTTCAAGGATTTCGACGGATGCTATCTGTTAGATGTCCTTGTAATTAGAACAAAGTGTTCTATTAAAATAGTAAATTATCCAATTTGGTTTATAAATCAGTTGGGCAACTGTTCGTTTTTGTCTTTCCAACACATTGAGTTGTGAATTGGAAGTGTTTAACCGAAGGATTCTAATTGCTGCACACTAACGAGGCAGGCCTAATTTGGCAACACTTACCGAATACATTGTTGGTGTTGTGGTTTATAATTATACTTGAATATCTTCAAATTTGAATTGTTAATTGACAGAAATGGAAAAACCCATTCATTATTACATATTGAGGCTAAGAAAAAGAGTTTTTAAAGGCCAGATTGATCAACTCTGTTGTTTAGAAATTATGAATAATTTATATGGTGACAGCTGTAAATGACTTAAATAGAAAATAGACTGAAATTCTTCTCATGTCTAACCAAAGGCTTGAAGTATGTGAAAGCGATAATGTTTAGCTCGTTTGTTTTATTTCGGTCTGTTGCTTTTACTCATTGAACAGGGATTAACTGGCTCAAGACCTCCTCTAGAAGGAAAGTTTTTAACAAAATGGCAAAGTGACATTGATTTTCGTGGCTGCAATTTTATTGTAGCTATTGTTGTATCATTGCATAGCAAAAAAGTTCGAGGAAAGTCTGCAAATAATGCAGTTCTATCGATCGCAAAAGTCAAATTTTAATGTTTTCTTTAGGTATTTGGAGGATACACGCAGAGAAAAGATATGGTTACACTATGGTCGTCGCAACAATACTATGTTCTCTACAATAAAAGCATGTTCGTCACAACCATAGTATTGTTTTTTGAATTTCATTTTGACAATAGTATGATTGCGAAAATATTGCTATTGTTGAAATGTAACAATAGTATTATTGCCAAATTTAGAAATGAAAACATGGTTGTAGCAACCATATAAACATGGTTGGTGCAACATTAGTATTGTTGTTTAAAATTTACGTTAAAAATAATTTGATTGCGGCAATCATACAGTATGGTTGCGACTATGAACATAACAAAACGGGTTTTATAGAGCATACAGGTATGTGTGTGCATAGGTTTTTTGATATACAAACAAAAATACGAGTACACACGATGCAGTGAATGGTTGTTGTCCATTAAAAAAACAATAACAATCGGAAGGTAGTTCGAGGGATTTTTATTGTGTTGACTTTGTTCGGTGTAATACTCTAAAATCGACTGGTTCTCGTTTATTTAAAATCTGCCTGCACTTAAGTATGTAGCCTTCGATCATGGGGTTTAATCACATTCTTTACTTGGTGTCTACGGATGGTGAAGTAGCATTCATCCCTGCTGGCAACTAAAAGTATTTTTGACCGTTGAAATATATATTTTTGTTTCTTGAATGAAATGTGCAATAAAAACATGGCCTCAAATCTGGCTATGAACTAATAGTAATGCAATTTAAAACAACATGCTTAATAAAAATCTCTATTTTTGAATAACAACAATAACCAATCCTAATAAATAATTTTGGGGATCATAGTATGGTTGAGTGTGAATCATACTATGGTTGTGAGGCTCATAGTATGGTTGCGTGTGAATTATACTATGGTTGTGAGGATCATACTATGGTTGTATGAGAAACATACTATTGTTGTCAGGACCATAGTATGGTTGTGGAGATCATAGTATGGTTGAGTGTGAATCATACTATGTTTGTGGGGATCATAGTATGGTTATGTGTGAATCATACTATTGTTGTGAGGATCATCGTTTCGGTCAATCACCGTTCATAATGATAAGATATTCAAATATGAACGTCTTACAAGGTTCATTAAACAAGGAGTTTTTTAGCCTTCTTAATTGTTTTAGATACATGAGCTGTCATAAGTTAGTTACTAGACCCTGTAACGGTACGTCTATTGACCATGTACCTAGTAGTGACCTTAATACTGTTACACACGTTTTATGATGTAAAATAAAAAGTACTGAATGTTTTTGGACCAAATATTTTTAATATATTTATTGATGTATGTTGTATCCAAAAAGGATCTACTTATTCGCCTTAAGTCGCATTGGCCAATCGTCAATAGCTACACGAACCTCGTCCATTGGAAAATTGGCCACAGCTCGAATTAAAGCAGTCTTAAGAGATCCAGTGTTGGGTATCTTTTGTGACAAACCTTGTCCTCTAAAACCGTCCACAATTTGTAATGCAATGGATTCAAATCTGGACTGCCTGGGGGCCATTCTCAAGAGGAAATGAATACTGGCAAATTGTTTCAAAGCCAGGCCTGGGACGTTTTAGCCTTATGGGCCGGCGCAGAATCCTGCTGGAAAAACCATAGCTGGTTTTGGAACAGTGAATTGTTAAGAGGCTTCACTACAGCTTTCAAAAACGGTTTCTTCGCAGAAATGCAGGTCAGTGACCCCATCGTAAGAGACACCCCACCAAACCATGACTGAAGCTGGGTGATGACCCTCTTCCACCCTTGGGATCAGTTCAGATGCTTCCTTAGATGCTTCCGCGCATACACTCTATCAGTTTGCTTATTAAATTTTTCCTGAACGGTAAAAACTTTTTCATCGGTGAACTAAATTTTTCTGTGCAAGTTATCAGCGTGCTTCACCAAAAGACGTTTTCATTTTTCAATCTTATTTTTTTTTTTTAAGCTGCAGTCAATAAATGTCCGGTACGTCGTCTGAAAGCTCCAAGTCCTAAGTCTTTTTTAATGATTTGACTCATGGACTTTTGCGTGATATTCATCTCACGGGACACGATTTTTTGATTTCGGAGCGGATTTCTGTGAATTCTTGATTTTACGTCTTTGATGTTCGAACAGAGCGTGGGCGGCCTAACCGGTGGCGGTCTTTTACATCTCCAATCTCCTCAAACAGTTTTTTGCATCGGTAGACGAACATGCGGCTAATCCCTAGTGGCCGGAGCGTTTCAAAAATATTGCTTTTTTCAAAGCGCTACTACAGCGATACGGTTCTCATTATCTGACCACTCCATGACGAAAGTTGAAACAATTTTAAAATCCCGTTACAGACTAACGCTATGGAGGTTAGCTTTCATAACCCACATGACATTAACGGGGTATGTTCAGTTCTACTATTGAAATGGGTGTGTTCAATGTTGTAACAGTATTTATTTTCCTACTAAGTATATATTGATTTGGAAGATAAGTTGTGGATTGATTCCCTGGAATGTAAATTATCGGATCATAATACAGTGTGGAACGCGGTAATTTGCAGATTTCAGAATAAAATAAAAAAATACGACCTTTGCTATCCACCCACTGCTGCATACGTTTTCTGAAGTCTTCATAACCTCTAACAAGCATGTCGACTGGTATTCTGCCAATTTCAGCCTCAATATTGTTAATTTGGTCTTCCAAGGTGATGGGACGGTTGATATCCACCTTCGACTTCAGGTAACCCCAAAGGAAAAACTCGCATGGGGCTAAGTCTGGTGTGCGTGCCAAAACGCGCACAATTGCGTCACGGGGTATAGAGCACAATTGCGTCACGGATTATAGTTGCAAGAATGTCTTCACAAGTGGTCCGCCGTGTCAAATAGTCTCGTGCTGACAATTGTTGGACCACGCACATTTTATACGGGTGAAAATTTAGTTCATCATGAAGAATGCGGCTTAGAGAACGTCTGGAAATTCCAAGTGTTGTAATCCTTCTCACAGGTATACATGTACATGACACATTGCCTGCCGTCCAGGAAAACGTCCGCGTGGGGGAACAGTGAATCGTAAACGAAAAGCACCTGCACTGCAATGATCGAGTGCGCATTTGAAAAATACGCTTCAACACAAAATGACCTCTTCTCACGTGTCCAATGCATGATGGCAACTGAAAGGCTGACAAGTACAAACCTCCCGTCAGCCACTATAAGCAAAGCACACTCTCCACTGTCTTCGACTAACAGTGCCGCTACAGCCTGTACTGCAAAAAAAGCAAAGTTTCGCGCTCCGCCCTGTACATCTTTCATATAAATCATAATTTATAAAAATCGAAACTGTGGAAGTTACAGCCAAAAGAAATCAATATTTTGTTTTTAACTACCAATTGTACCCCACTCTTTTTTGCAAAAAATCATAAAGAACTTACTGTAGCGTTTCCAACGTGGTATTTTTTTGATTATCCGACGAAAAATGCCTGAGTTACAGCAATTTTACTATAGAAACTTTTACGATAGAAACCATACGTAATGGGACAAATCGGATACATAATTTTGATTAAGGAGTTCATTTTGCATAAAGATCAGTTGCTTTTTCTCAAGGAGGTCTCAAAAGTCAAATTTTGTAGAGTAGTGTAGTTTGATGTTTTTTCCGGTTCCTTACACGCAGAGAAAAAATATGGTTACTATATGGTCACGGAAACAATAGTATGTTCTCTGCAATAAAAGTTTGATCGTCGCAACCATAGTATAGTTTTTTGAATTTAATTTTGACAGTAGTTTGATTTCGGCAATATTAATATTGTTAAAATATAACAATAGTATTGTTGCCAAATTTAAAAATGAAAATATTGTTGTAGCAACAATATAAATATGGTTGGTGGAACAAAAGTATTGTTTTCATGTGTTTTATGTTAACAATAACATGACAACTTCAATCAAACCGGCAAAATTGTAATTTTTTTTAATTTGACAATGTTATTTTTACGAATCTTACGCAATAATAGTAAAAATTATCGAATTTTTTCGAAACAACCTACGAATTAGTATAACTGACATTTTTTTAATAATTTTTTTTTACTGTTTAATAAATCACTCCTATTATTACATAACATACTTTGTAAAATTGTCTATTGTTAAATAACAACTTAACCCAATCTTTACCAAAAATTTTGTGGATCATAGTATGATTGTGTGTAAGTCATACTATGGTTGTAAGGATCATAATATGGTTGTACGTTAAACATACTATAGTTATGAGGATCATAATATGGTTGTGGGGATCATAGTATGGTTGAATGTGAATAATAATATGGTTGTGGGGATCATAATATGGTTGTGTGTGAATAATTCTATTGCTGTGAGGACCATACTATTGTTATGGGGATCATAGTATGGTTGTGTGTGAACCATACTATTGTTGTGATGATCATAATATTGTTGTGCCACAACCATAAAACCAACAATAGTATGATGCTCTTCGAATATTGTTACCCCAACCATACTTTTTTTCTGCGTGTAAAAAATACTCGATAAATGGAAAAATTGAATGTGATTAGGTCCCCTTGGTAATTTAAAGTCGTGCCTTCGTACTATCTCTAATTTAAAGTCGGAGATTTCCCCGTGCGTTTCATAAAATATTTATTAAATATTTTTGAGTCTCGTACAGAAAACCCGTTCTTTCTAATATATCAAACTCTTTTCAGCAGCAATAAATATCATTGATACAGGGTGAAGCGCCGTAATTTGCTTTTTTGCACTGCAGGCTGTGGCGGCACTGTTGGTTGGAGAGTGAAGAGTGTGCGTGGCTGACGGGAGATTTGTATTCGTCTGCCTGCGCTCTCGATCATTGCACTGCAGCATGCTTCACCTCAGTGGGTGTGTAAACAAACAAAATATGCGGTACTGAAGTGAAACAAACCCCAGAGAACTTCACCAGAGACTTTGCATTCGGACCGCTTCACTGTGTGGAGCGCCATATCACGATTAGGCATCATTGGCCCTTATTTCTGCCAGGATAACCGTCTTGCCGTAACTGTGAACTCCGAACGGTACTTGACTTCAATACAGGAGTTATTTCAGCCGGCTCTTGAGGCAATGCAATTAGAGGACTTTTGGTTTCAACTGGATGGTGCCACTGCACACAGCGAAAGTTACCATGAATTGTTGGAGGCAAATGTTTCCTGGACGGCTTATCTCTTTGAAGGGTAATGAGAACTGGTCGGCACGCTCAATAGACTTAGCCCCATGCGATTTTTCCTTCGGGGTTAGCTGAAGTCGAAGGTGTATATCAACCGTCCCAACACCTTGAAGGACCTAATTTACAATATTGAGGGTAAAATTGGCAGAATACCAGTCGACATGCTTGTTAGAGTTCATGAAAATTTCAGAAACTTAAGTGTATGTGTAGCGAAGGTCGACATTTGCCAGATACACTATTTAAACCCATGTAGTTTAAAAGTTCCCTTACTGTTCAATATTATTAAAATATTTAATAAATTTTTCTAAGGTTCATAATTTTTTTATTTCATTCCCAAATAAGCAAATTTCCGCGATTCACCCTGTATTTGTAGACTTACTTACCGACTATCCTAACTTACTTTCTGCTTGACGCATATACTATTATTCGGCCATTCAAATGTCAACTTTTGAGACCAGCCGAATACCAATAAACCGCATAATTAGATAATCCATTAGCCTGCTACACAAAGATATAGCGGGCATAACTATTTAAGACAACATATAATTCTTTTTAAACACCGACAAATTCGATGGCTACACGCGCACATAAGCACTCGGTATGTCGTCGTATGTATGTGTGTGTGCGTGGCCAACCACAGTCAACGGCATTGGCACCACCAACCCGGCCAAGCAGCCTCATATTGTTATCCCATGAATGAACACTTTCATCCCAATGTACTTCTGTCAATGGTCTAATGAAGACTCATTACAGGCAAAAGTGTGTGTGAAATTACGTACGTGCCTGTGTGTGTGCGTGTGGGGAGAGTGTATTAAGGAGTTCACATAGAAACGCTGACAGACACATGGTAGCGCATCGCATGCACAAACACACACACATGCTTGTATGTATGGTTTATGTTGTTGCCATTGTTATTCATTCGTGCAGATGGCCAAGTCTTTTAGCCATTTGACATGTTAATCGGGCATAAAATTAATTTGTGCCGCACTGCCATATTAAACATTAATTACTCACAGCACACACACACACAGTCTTGCTCTCCCCACTGCTCTAGATCATTGTGTTGATTGCCATGGTATGAGTGGGTCAGCGTGTGTGTGCGCGCAAAGTCCTCGTTGGTGCTTGTGGAGATTCTGCTGTGCATGTTGTTATAGCATCTTTAGTGGTTTACGAGTAGTGTTAAGTGTATTATAAAGTCCATTTGTTATTGGTCATTATGTGTTGTTGTTGTTGCTGGCTTTGGTTTAGACAAAAGGTCAAATGAATTCGAATGTATGCTTTTGTACAGAGATCAGTGAATGGGCACATATTGATTTAAGACAATATTTATTGCTTCCAAAACAATGGATAATTTGGTTGAGGAAATGGAATATGAAGAAGGAAACTTTCTGTATTATAAAGGGTGGTCCAAATAAGAGTATCTTTCTTAAAATTAAATTAAAGGAGTTAAACTTTTTTGTTTTTTTTAAGAAAAAAACAAGTACTATCGTTATGTTACCGTCAATGGAGAGCGCTATCGTGCCATGTTAGAAAATTATTGTTGATAAGAATTGGATGAGCTTGACATAGCCGATATGTGGTTTTAACAAGATAATGCCACTAGCCACACAGCACGCGTTACAATCGATTTACTGAAAGGCAAATTCGGTGAAAGTGTTATTTCGAGAAATGGCCCGGTCAAATGGCCACCTCTTTCATGCAAATAACGCCATTGGATTTCTTTTTATGCTCCCACACCAAGTTATTGGTCTATGCCAACAACTTTAGACGAACTCAGAGACAACATGCAAAATTCCCAACGTTCGCTGTACACATGCTCGTGGAGGTCATATGACCAAAATCGAATTTCATTCCTAAAATGTAAAAATTGCACTACAACTGGAATAAATTTCAACTCTATATTCTTAATTATTCTGTGTTATATTAGTATAAAAAATTGTTATGTCCTTAACGGAAAACCATGTACTATAAGCGTTATTACATGCAATCTTATATTTGGCTAATGACTATACCTTGTTTATTGTAGCATGTTTGCACCTTTCGCTGGGTATTTTTTCCCATGCCTCCTTAATTACTGATCAAAATTTATTTGCTGAATTAGGTCTTGCGAGCTCTTTTTTGAAATCACACCACAAATTTTTCATCCGACTGCCCAGGCCATTCATTAACTTTAATGCTATTCATAAATTCAAAACTGTCCTCGAACCACCTTTTTGCGCATCAGTAGCTGTATTTGGGATCATTGTCCTGTTAAAAGATCCATTTTCGGTACATTTTATATTCGTATTCAATACGTAGCATCATACTATTCTGGAGGAAATCTTCGTACTAAGCTGCATCAGCGACATTTTTGATACAATATATTGGACCAACACCGTAAAATGAAAACCAAGCCCATATCATTACACTCGATCTGCCGTTTTTTGAATTTGTCAAACACTGAAACAAAGATATGTCAAATTGACCTAAGCAAAAAACTTTTTGTTAAGGTGTGACTCAAAATTAACATCGTGCATTATGGGTGGACCAACCTTTATAAGAGGTTGGCATGCCCATTGTGAATTCCTTCATGAAATTGTAACATTTCGCCAACTTTTTTATTCGCATTTTTTTATTAATGTTGTTTGTTGGCTGAAAACTGGGTAGAAAGATAATTACTAAATAACTATGTAGAATTAGGGCCCTCAGCGAGCCTTCACCACCAGTGAAACAAATGTCACAATAAGAGCTTAGATTTAAATTGGAATATTCATGTTTGTCATCTTAAATCATATTTACTAGCCGCATTTTCAAAAAGACTATAAAGATTTGTTGATTGCAACGAAAAGTCTTTATCTACAAAGGATTTTTTGTAGTTCAAATCGATGACTGTCAGGATTTACAATAAAATTGTGCTGGAAACGCCTTATAGCTTTATAGTAAGCACTACAGAGGCATTACAAACCTCTTTTTGTGGGCGTATAAATAAGACTTAGACTTGGATAAAGTTTGGTTTTAGCTTTCAGTTTTTTCAAACCAGAGAAGAAAATTGATGTGAGAGCTGATAGAGTTTCCAAAATAGAGCTATACACATGCCTGTAGAAAAGGTTTGTTGAAAAAATGCATCGCATTCGTGGAGACACAAACACTACGAAAATGTGTTGTTTCGTTGAGTCAGACCAAGTTACATTATAAATATATAACAAATTCCATCAATAGTCGGTTAGACCGACTGAAACAATTTCCCCGATTCCCTTTCTGCATAACATTTGAAATTTCATACAAAATTTATTTTGATATTTCATTAGAGACAATTGTGCAGCAGCCACCCCGGCGTATACATTATTTTAATAAAAATTGACCGTCACTCATACGCCACATTGTACTTGCAATCATTTTAATGTCGCGGCCATGTTTCTTTCAATTTCTGCACAGAAAATGTATCTGAATAAAAAGAGAGAAAAACAAAAACACATCTAAGGAAATTTCATATACTTCTATTTATTTCCCGTACATGTTGTTTCCATATCTTCCAGATGTTGTTGCAGAGAGTCACACATACACACAAATACCCTGTAGCGGACGTGTTATGTGGCCTGAACATGGTGCAATTGTTGCACACAATGCATCTTCGTTACTTTGCAACAGACATTTTGATGAATTTATGTCTTATTGTTCAAAGCAATTACTCAAAATGTTGCCTGTTGGCTGGCTGGTTGCTGCTGCAGCAACAACAGCAATGCAATATAAAATTAGAAAATTTATAACAAAAAAGCCATTTCAAATAACAAAGGAAAAGATGGAAAATGTGTGGGCAAAGTGTGGAGCAGCCTGCATATAATGGCAAATGTCTTCATCTAACTGAAATAGCAATTTGGGAGGAATTGATGCGAAAAGCATTCAAGAGGAATGATTTCATGCAAAAGGATATTAGTCAGAATCAAATGCAAAAATTGCGCAAAATATTACAACAAATGAAAAAGCAAATAAGTTGCACTCAAATACCAACAATATTAAAATATTTCTTAAAAATTACCAAAAGCAATACCTGCAAGTTTAAGGCAACACAAACTGTATTGTAAAGCTTTTTAAAGCAATACCACTGAAGTTAACACTCTTTTTTTATACCCTCCACCGAAGAGTGGTTGGTATAATAAATTTTTCATTCCGTTTGTAATACCACGAAATATTGATCTGAGACCATTTATGGTATATAAGCTATTTATCGTTAACAATTATAAGCCATGTTCGTCCGTCTGCGTTTCTGTTGAAAGCACGATAGGGGTCAAACGAATCAACCTAGGATCCCGAAGTTATGTATTATGATGGCTTAAGGTCAAACGAGTTGTTCGGAATTGTACTTAGTAGAGCCATAAATACTGTTACAACATTGAACACACCCATTTCAATAGTAGAACTGAACATACCCCGTTAATGTCAAATGGGATTTGAACGCTAACCTAAGCTAAGCAATAGCGTTAGTCTGTAACGGGATTTTAAAATTGTTTCAACTTTCATCATGGAGTGTAATGAGAACCGTATCGCTGTAATAGCGCTTTTCAAGTGTGAAATGAAAAAAACGATATTTTCAAAACGCTCCGGCCACTAGGGATTAGCCGCATGTTCGTCTACCGATGCATAAAACTGTTTGAGGAGACTGGAGATGTAAAAGACCGCCACCGGTAGGGCCGCCCACGCTCTGTTTGAACACTGCAAGTCATCAAAGCCGTTAAATCAAGAATTCACAGAAATCCGCTCCGGAAACAGAAATTCATGGCCCCTGAGATGAATATCACGCAAAAGTCCATGAGTCGAATCATTAAAAAAGACTTGGGGCTTTAAAACGACGAACCGGACATTTATTGACTATAGCTTTCAAAAAAATAGGATTGAAAAATGCAAACGTCTTTTGGTGAACACGCTGATAACTTGCACAGAAAAATTTTGTTCAACGATGAAAACATTTTTACCATTCAGGAAAAATTTAACAAGCAAAATGATAGAGTGTATGTGCGGTCATCTAAGGAAGCATCTAAACTGATCCCAAGGGTGGAAAAGGGTCATCAACCAGCTTCAGTCATGGTTTGGTGGGGTGTCTCTTACGATGAGGGACTGACCTGCATTTCTGCGAACAAGGAGTCTAAACATCGACCAAAGTTGGAAGCTGTTGTGAAGCCTCTTAACAATTCTCTGTTCCAAAACCAGCCATGGACTTTCCAGCAGGATTCTGCGCCGGCCCATAAGGCTTAAACGTCCCAGGCCTGGCTTCGAAACAATTTGCCAGCCTTCATTTCCTCTGAAGAATGGCCCTCAGGCAGTCCAGATTTGAGCCCATTGGATTACAAATTGTGGACGGTTTCAGAGGACAAGGTTTGTCACAAAAGATACCCCAACATTAGATCTCTTCAGATTGCTTCGGTTCGAGCTGTGGCCAATTTTCCAATGGACGAGGTTCGTGCAGCTATTGGCGATTGGCCAGTGCGACTTGAGGCGTGTGTAAAGGCAAAAGGCGGACATTTCGAATAAGTAGATTCTTTTTGGATACATTATACATCATTAAATATATTAAAAACTATTTGGTCCAAAAACATTCAGTACTTTTTATTTTACAGCATAAAACGTGTGTAACAGTATTTGCGTCCCTACTAAGTAAATAGGCGAAATCGTTTAGAGGAGGAAAAATTTCCCTTTAAGAGACTAAAGGTACCTCGAAAAAATTACACTTTTTTGAGTATTTTGTTTACAGATTATAATTTTTTTGTGAACGTACAAGTTAGAATGGATACTGTACGCACAACATACCTCAAAAAGAGCAAAATTGCTGGACGGTTTGGCTTATGTCCCGCATGGTCAAAAAGTGCTATCAATAGTCAATTCAAATCCAAATATCACGTTCTACAGATAAGAAAAGTTAAAAATAATAAAATTTTATCGTAAATATTATTGGTAACAAGGAAAGAAAACCCCTATGTGTGATATCTTAAGAAGTACAAACAATTGTTGAAAAGTATTGATTAAAATCTAGTTTTTTAGACCGTCGATCAATAGTTAATATGAACGTATGGACAAAAAGGGCTCAAAAATGGACCATCTCTTAATAGATTTGAGATTGACTGACCAGACTGGCATATGCTTCGCTTATATCGATTTCTAACCAGTGTGCCAGATTTTACTCAATTAAGCCACACAACATCCCATCAAAGAACATGGGAGACTTTTTTCTAAAATCAGTGAGTTGTACACGATTTAATTCTAATTCTCATACTTACTAACCGGGACCTACTGTTTATCGTCGGCCCCGAACGTCAAAATGCATTTTTATAGAGTAGTTTTTACATGGCTTTTACTTGTCGCCGGCATTTACGAGGTGAAAAACCGCCGCTGAAAATTGTCAGATGTTTTTACCCGCGGTTGAACATGGGTTAACTGACATGATAGTCGTAAACACTTCCATCACACCACGGCGGCCCACCACATGCTAGATTTTACTTTACAAAATTGTCTTTTCTGACAATGCATCTTCGGAGAGTAGCATTTTAGTGTGAATTGTGGAGCGTTGACATCATTGGCACATTTTCCTTTAAAACCATGGCTGAAAACGCTATTTTGGTAAACGGTGAACACTACAGAGGCAGAAAAACCCCACTTTTTGTGGCCAGAGATTAAAGACATGAACTTGGACGAACTTTGCATTTAGCAGGTTGATGCGTCATGCCACCTATCCCACGCCACAATCAGTCTTTTGTGCACTAAGTTTGGTAATCGCGATGTCAGGAGACAAGGCGATTTTAATAGGCTATTTGAATCTGCTATTTGTTGCCATTACAATTTTTGTTGGGGTACTGTAAAGGACTTATGTTATGCGAACAATCCATTTTCGATTTAGGCCCTTAAGGATATTGAGCAAGCTATTGGTGAGATAGAGTCAGAAAGATTTAGCAAGGTCTTGCAAATTGTATTGATAGGATGCGCTAGCCATGTGGAAGACAACAATATGTGATACAGCCACATGTCTTTTCGAATTTGGATTTGGATGACCTTTTTTTATACTTCCCAAATGCAGCAAAACCGTACGTCCCAATTAAACTGGCACACGCGTGCCAATGCTGCCTCTTTTTCTTTTATTGGATTTAATACATTAACTCTGTGACAGACAGCGGAGGCAAAAAAACATAACCTGGTGGGCTAACTCTTGTGATCCTCCATACCTAACCTAACTTTTTTAGATTTCCGTATCAACCTAATTTTTAAATTTAATTTGGTTGTTTTTCTATAAGTAGCTATAAGTTCTAGTTAGCTCATTAGCGATAAAATGTAAAAAATGATTATTATTTCATTATTTCCTATCCGATATTTCTTTCGAGCTCCCTAACTTCTTCAGGGATGAAATTTATTAGAATCTTGCAACGATATGAACAAATAAGTAGACACTATTTACAAAAAATTATTATTATACTTTACATTATGAAATCAATTATTCTATAAGTACAATTCCACATTTTAATTTGTACAATCGGGTTTTTAACCGGAAAAGAACATCACGACAAAATATTTAAATATAATTGTAAAATAAATACATTTTTTTGCTGATCTCGGGCCGTAGTGAATCCAATGATGATTCGTCAAGATGACACTAATGTTCAAAACCACACACCCTACTTTAACCCCTTCTTCCAGCGGCACCGTTCCACTACTAAGATTTAGCGGATTTCTTCTGATATCGTCAATGTCTGGTTTACCATTCGTGTTCATGTGTTCATTGTATCCCTTCGACGACCTTAGCTATATGCCTACTTCCCAGCAACAAAAGTTCATCTAAAGAATTGGTAAAGATGCAAAAGTTGTGATCAATTAGTACGAGTACTTCTAAATTGCGTCGGAACCAAATGTGAACCAATTATTACAGGTTTAATATAGGAGGAATGATTTTTTTAAAAAAAAATTGTCATCACTTCTTAAGGGGCTAAAATCTTATTTTGAAAAACAATTGTACATTAAAGTATAGCTTTCGAAGAATATTATGTAAAATGTTAAAATTAAGAAATCAAAGTCCCAATCGCCATTTGAAAACACTGTGAAGGTAAAAAAGCGATTATTGCAATAAAAAATAGGCTAATTTTTTTAAAAAAAAATCTCGCTAACTGAAAACTTAATTTGGGGTATAAACGATTCTTAACCCATTAGTGCGCAGAGTCCCTTATAAGGGTTTTTTTTTTATCAAATTTTCTTCTGTAGCTTTTTTAAAAATTTAATTTTTTTTATTAAAATTAGACTCCCTGACATTCCATTGAAGTATGTTTTATATCACTTGTTTCCACTTTTCTGATTTTGTACGCAAAATATTGAAATCCAATTTCCAAAAAAAAAAACAAAAATCTCGAATAAGAAAAATTGAAATATTTTAAATATTATTTGAGTATTTATTATTTTTATGTTATTTGTGAATAGGTATATTTCAATCAATTGATTGAAAAAATTATGAACTGTTATGCCACGTGCATATAGTCACTTTGAATGCTACGTCCCCTAAAAGGGACACAATTATGATACGATGATTGAGTAAATATTTTTTTTTATATACATATAGACTTAAAGTTTTTGAAACATTGGATAGATAAGCTGGATGCCCTCGATGCCAATAAGTTTAATACCGATGCAATTTACACAACTCCAATGATAATGATCACGACACCGATGGAAGCGGTTATAAGCATGAGGCAAATCTCCTGTGGATCAAAGAGCCTAACAGAAACGAGTTCAAATTGTTGGGGTTCTGTAGATCACAGATTTTTGAATAATGGAAACATAGTGCTCATACGATGGAAGAATACACTAATGTTGCAAAAAAAAAACATAGTCAATGAAATGAGATTGTTGCAACGTTCGTTGATGCAAGGGGTGCTGTAAGTATTTATCAAGCAAAAGCGTTTCATCGATATACTATGGACATGGGTGGCGTTGATAAGGTGGATCGATTAGTTTCAGTCTACCGTCCGCGATTCAGACAAAAGAAATGGCATGTAATTCATGGCCGGTAATAAAGAATTTACATGCTAAAGCGTCTCATCTTATTTTTTTCTCCGAAATCTTGCTACATCTGTGGTACCTATCCCATATTTAGGGTGTTTTTTTAGACGTCTGGTTTTCAAAAAGAAATAAAACGCATATAGTCTAATGTTATGGCCAAGAATTTAGCTTTGTTATAAAGATAAGGGTTTGCCATTATGTTTTCAAAATGATTTCGGGCAAGTGGCCGCCGCGGCTGGCTAGAATAAATTCCAGCCGAGGAGCCCAATTTTCGACCACTTTTTGCAGCATTTGGGGCCGTATGTAAGCAAACACGCTCCAATCGTATCGTAGCTATCTTGTTGGAACCAAAGGTCGCCCATATCAACATCCACCAATTCAGGCACGAAAAGTCATTAATCATGGCTCTATAGCTTTCCCCATTGACTGTAACATTACGGCTGGCTATGGCAGTGACTTTTTGAGTATGTAAAAGCGCCTCAACAATGGCTTGTGTATTTGCATTTTACTCCAAATGAGGCTATTTTGGTTATTAACGTACTCATTCAACTAAAAGTGAGCTTCATCGCTGAACAGAATTTTCTTTTTGGGCCCATTTACCACTATCTGCAAACGTTGTTCCGGAGTAGGTATATTCATTATGAAATGGCAAACCTAACTGAGCACACATCAAGTAACAGCTGTCAAAAAGACCAACTCCGAAAAAAGTGTGGCGAGATTGAAAAAATCATGTCTAAAAACACCCGTTACTATTATTGCACTATTGCTAAATCTCTGCTCCTCTATCCTATGATGGAAGGTAAAAAATTCATACATAGAACCGAGTCATTCAGTCAGATCGTCGTTTTAGAGTAAGCTACTTTTCATTCAAGGTAAAATAAGGACGTTTTCATAAAATCCGCCAGGAAACTCGTAATAGCTAAGTCACCAAAAGTCTTCGATCTCGCCAATATGGCTAGATACCTGACAAACCTCATAAAAATAAAAATTCCCACTTATAGAATATTCTAAAAAACCAAGTCGAACTTAAAAAGGTTCAAACTTCTGTTTAACAATTTTTTTTAGTTCGAAGAATGTAGGGACTTCCAAAACTGACCAACTTATAAGGGACTCCCACTTATGCTGCTCTACTTATCTAGGTTCGACTTAACTACTACAGTGTTTTTTTTTTACTTTGTCCTATGTAAGGTATCATTCTGGCTAACGTATTTGCAGCAGCTGTTATTTTCCATTAAAACTATAATAATTTTGAAATTTAGACTGTCATAACGACCAGGTACGTAATAGCTTCCGGTAAGGATATTTCGATTCTGCTTACTCATGTCTTTATAATATCCCTGTTTCCTTTTCCGCTTATAAGCACCTTCTCTGTATTATGCTTTACAAGCCCCAGGTTTACTGACTTCAAGATAACTGTGAGCTTGCAAACCAAATTTTAGATGCGGGACATAACCCCATCTAAAACTGATTAACACTTCTTGAATTTCTCCTTTTTGTCTTGGACATTTGTCATTTGGTAGGCAACATCAGGAGCCGAACGGATGTGTCACTTTATCGTATTTTTGAACACAAAAACTCATTTAAAATCTAAAAAAGTAAAAAAAATTCTATTCAAAAGACAATGTGATCGACCGCTTCTGAAATGACCAGCAGGGTGGCATTTAAAAAGCGAATCTTATAAAAATTGCATTGAGAATCGTGGTTCTCTTATTTTTTTGCTCATTGCAATTAATACGTGATCATTAGCAATAGTGCGTCCATTGTTCCTTCCAATTATTAGGGTATCACACAAGTATGGTATATATATATTTAAAGAAACTAATTAAAAGCCCTCTCCCATCTGCTGCCATATAAAAGTTATTCTCTACTAAATTACAAATTAACATCTCTCTCAGGTACAGGATATCATTATAACAACACCTAACAACGGGCTATACATCAAATAAATTTCCCCTAATCAAAGTGGCAAAGTCAAATGGAAAAAAGAGTCGAAAACTTTCTTAATTAGCAACTGATTATTATCGTACCTTTGCCACTTAACAGATACGAGTACATAGTTCCAAATCAAAGTAGACCGTATAAATGACCAAATAACTCTTTTCTTTCCATTGAGCAGAAGGCAAATAAACATTTTCATTTCAATGCCCACAGAAAGACAACAGAAATGAGTTTTTGGACCTTTGATTTAAATTACATCCAGAAGATACAAAATTGACACAGTGAACGGGGGGGGGGGGGGGGAGATAGAAAAGAGAGAGTACAGCAAAGACACAGAAACATTATTAAAGTTATTTGTTTAGCTGTTTTTATTGTCATTTGCTACAAACTAATTGCAATAGTTTCGCTTTTATTCCTCCACATACAAACATGTACAAATGCTGTGATCCTTGGAACTATTCAGACTGCATATACTACTCTATCGCATAAAAATAATAACAACAAAATCCAACAACAACAATATAACACTACCAACTAATACTTATTTAAACTCACACTCTGTCCTCCTCCCTTTTTTGGCTTTAGCACAGACATTTACACTGTTGTATTCAAGTGATGGTAAATTCTGCGATGAGGGATTAATAATTTTGGTTGAGTTTAAAAAAGTCTAAGTCAATTAAAAAAAGCTTTAAATTCGGTCGGGCCGGATCATATAAAATCCCCAACTGGGATGCAGAATTTATCAAGATTCGAACGACTATAAAACTTTGAATTTCATAATGGAAAAATCTCAACTAATTTTGCCACATTTGGTTGTTGTTATAGCGGCAAACCGTACCGGGGTAAGATCCCTTGGCCGAAGAACTGCTGCTTCGGGTCATGATCACATTTAGTAGTCATACTAGCCTGATTTTAGGTAACAAGTTAGTTACCTAATTAGTTTGTAATATGGTTATCCGGCAACATTTAACATAATTGAGAGTAATATGGCAACATTGTTTCTTACTGTTTACACCAAAGAGAAGTGAATACCAAGAGGTTCTATCGGCGAATTCCCCAAAAGCCGACACACAAAATTTTAATAAAACAATCAATGAAATATAATAAATAAATTTATTGCAAAACTTTTGCTTTGTAACAATGTGTAAAATGTATTTCAACTATCAATTTGAGTTGATTTGCCGTTTCACTTATCCCATTTCGTGCAGACGAACCCAATACGAGTTCGCCAATGGGACTAATTCCTGTTTATTTTTTTTACATAAGAAAAACACACGTTTCTCTAAAGCAGGGAGTTTCATATTTGATTTCTCTGTATGAATACGTGGGTTGCTATATATATGTTTGGCCTAGGCAACACTAAGTGTTGCTTGGCGCCATCTGACATTTCCATTGGAGAGTTTGACATTTTGTAGCATAAACGTACTCAGAACGTTTTAACGTACGACCATCATTTGCTTCGTTTACAGTGACTTGAAAAAACCAATTTGGCAAAAAATTTAATTAACTCGTGAACATTTTCGTGCGACCATTTTTCTCAACGTTCGACGTGGATTATCACGACAAGAGTGCATCGATGAACTTAAATCTTTGTATGTCGATGAAGCACCATCCTATAGCACTGTGGCAAACTGGTTTAATGAATTCAATATGGGCGACGCTCGCTCAAAGACGAAGGTCGTCACAAAAACGGCCGTTGTGCCAGAGAACACTGATGCCGTGCGTGAAATGATAATGCAAGATCGTCATGTAACATACCGTGAGATAGAGGCATCCTTGGGCATTTCTTCCACCAGCGTACATTCGATATTGCATGTACATCTGGCCGTAAAAAAGGTTTGTCATGTGGCGACTGTTCCGCTTGAGCAACGTAGGACGGTCAATTCTAAGTGGTACACCACAATTTGTTAGCCTGAAGTCTTCGGAGAAATTCGAAAAACGAACAAGAGAAGACGATTCATTGTTCAGCATGATAATGTGAGCTCTTACACATCGGCTCAAACTAGCGCCTTTTTGACCGGTCAAATCGTCGAACTGATAGGTCATCCGCCGTACAGCCCCTACTTGGTACCCAATGACTTTTTTTTATTCCCGCACATCAAGAAAAAAAAATGCGTGGTCAACGATTTTCGTCGCCAGAAGATGCTGTTGTAGCGTTCAAAAACCATGTTTTGGAGATGTCTCAATCGGAGTGGCAAAAGTGCTTCGACAATTGATTTGAGCGCATGCAAAAGTGTATAAATCGCGCTGGAGTATACTTTAAAAAACAATAAAACCGTTTTTGATGATTAAGATTCGCATTTTCATTATAAGGTCAGAAATATATATAGCAGCCCTCATATAATAAAAATATAAAACAAAATTTTCTAAGGTTCATAATTTTTTTTATTTCATTCCCAAATAAGCACAATTCTCGCTCCACCCTGTATATAGTATATATATATAAATTGTTTGATATCTGATACCAGCCGAGATACCAGCAACACTTCGTAGAATGCCACATCACATCTTCGAAGCATTTACCACTATAAGAGGTCTCAGAGGGGTGGCTGCTTATCGTTTAAATGGAGAAAATTCCTACAAATTCATAAATCGTAAATATTCGTAAATAATCGGGCATCACACCATGCGCCATAAGGTCATTTACATTGGCGGGAGGATAGGAATCGAATGGAGCGTAAATATAAATAAAATTTATACGTATGGAGAAAATTTCTACCAATTCATAAGTTAATAAAACGGGCATTACATTATGGCATTACACCATGCGCCATAAGGCCATTGACATTGTCGGCAGAATAGCAATAGAATGGAGCGTAAATATATATTTATCACTCCTTCTGTAACATTTTCCTACTAATCTGTATATACTCGTAGCTTTAATTTTACGAGCAACAACCAATGCCATACTAGAATACAATCCATGATAAAGATTACAAAGGTCCTGCCTGGCCAAACAAATGAATTGTCCACTTGTCCATAGTCGGGCGCTGTTATTTATCCAGATTTTAACAATTGTGCCTTATTTGGGTTTTTGAGATAATTACAGTGTTTTTGGTTTCATATGTCTATGTTTGGGCCGGATTTTTGACCCCAAGGTCCGTCCGATACCGCCCGTCATACCAAATTAAGTCAAATCTGAAAAATAACTTAATTTTTGGATTCGTTAGACAATTTTACCATTTTTCATAAATGTCAGATTATAGTATTCAAATAATGATTTTTTTTGCTTTTTAAAGCCTCACCACTCTGTTCGTAACACTTAGAGAAAAGTATAATTGATCGATTAAAAGTTATACCGATCAATTTAGAAATATTTTAATTTAGACATGTCTGCCTATCCATCTATTTTTGTAATCAAAGTGTAGTTGGCAATTACACAGTACAACACATGATTTCGGGACTCAATTCTGATAATTGTTTGTGAAAGTAGCCCCAAAAAGAAGAACTTCTGCATCATTCGTTTGGTCTAGGTACATTAATTGACTCCACGCCGAACGATCAACAATAAAATACTACTGACAAATTTTTTTGTTAATGCGAAGACAAATATCCCAAAATTGTGTTTTGCGTCTGCAAAAGCGAATAATTCGCATTCGCATATGCTCGTTACAACCCTAGTTACATCAATATGTTACCAAATTCGCATACCAACCCCCTCGATGGCCAATTGTACGATTTTTGTGTTAATGAAAAAGTTTTGTCAATTATTTGTAAGCTTTTAGTTTTTATATTTGTTTGTGAATGAGTATTACTTTTTGTAGTTGTAGCCGTTGTTGTTATTTTGTTTTATTTCCTGTTGATGTCTCTTTGTTGCACCGGATTCCACCGACTGGCAAGGCGCACCACCACATTCTGTTGCTACCACCGATGGTGTGTTGATGGGGTTGACGACGCCACTGCCGTTGTCGTCGTGGTCGTGGTCGTTGCTGTAGCAGTCGGTGGCTGCTGATGATGTTGGTCAGAACTAACAAAAAAAAACAAAGTTTAACTTTTTCTATAAACTTTTGCAGGCAAGTATGTGTTATTGGTGTTGTTGTAGTTGTTATTGTTAGCATGTATTTTGTTGTTGTTTTGGTAATTATTTCGAAAAAACGTGCAGCTGATGAATTCCCTTGCAAAGGTACGAACATTTTGTTCAGTGTCCGTCTGTCTGTTCGTCCATCGGCCTCTCAATGTGTGTGTGTGTGTATGGGTAGTTTGTCGAATTAGTATTTGAGTATCTGTTAGTTTGGTTTATTAATTTGCACTTTACAACTTTGCCAGAGAGTGTAGCAGAAAGTACAACTGATTAATCGGTTTTGGTCACTAATTAAACTTTGTTTGACCTTAAAGCTGGCATTTTTGTTTCAAATTACCATTTGAGGGGAGATAATTTGGAAAGCATTTGAATTTAAAGTTGTGTAGCACCTTAGATATTGATGGGTTTAACATGAGCTCGTGATATTCTTAAGAGAGAGAAAATGCAAGAGCTAAAATAAAGCAATCAGAATTTTTGTAGAGAATTTCTCGGTAATAGGTTTACCATTTCCTTAAATATAAAGGGTGTTGTTTTAGACCTGTGGTTTTCAATCTGGCCACACTTTTTTCGGGAAAACGTTTGCAAATCGTGGTGAATGGGCCTAAAACAAAAGGCCACCGATCCTGGTTTTTACAAGAAGTTACGTTAATAATAAAAATTGTCGTATTTGGAGTAATGAAAATCCACAAGCCATTGTTGAGATGCCGTTACATTCTCAAGAAGTCACTGTCAGGTGTGCTCTATGGGTAGAGTGAATCATTATTGGTTCATATTTCTTTAAAAATGAAGCCGGCCATGTTGCATTCAATGGGGAACGCTATACTTATAGAGCCATGTTTAATGACTTGATCGTGTCTGAATTGGAAGATGTTGATGTAAACTTCTTTTAGTTTCAACAAGACGGCCCATTATCTCGCGTCGTGGGCCTTTGGCATGGCAACCAAGATCGTGCGATTCAACACCGCTGAACTACTTTTTGTGGAGTTATTTGAAGTAGCTTGTCTAGAAAAGCCCGACACAGTTCACGTCATGGAAGAGAATATTCGGCGCGTTATTGTTAACATACGGCCCCAAATGCTGCAAAAAGTGGACGAAAATTGGGTGGACGGCTGGAATTTATTGGAGCCATTTTAAAAACATAATAACAAACCCATATCATTATAATAAAGCTAAATTCTTCGACACAACATTAAATTATTTGCGTTTTAGTTCTTCTTGAAAACCACACGTTTGAAAAAACACTAATCAGTCAAAGTTAAACAGACACACGGATAAGACTAAATTATCTTAGAATTTTACTACTTTACATACTTTGTAGGGTCTCCGAGCAGTTTTTCAAATTGTTGCAAACGGGATGACATATTTAATCTGTTTGACAACCGGATGATAAGACTTGCTTGCATGTCAAGTTTCCATCAGTCGAATCGAATGTTGATTTGTGCACTGGAGTATATTTTGAAGTAAATGGAACTAAAAATATTGAAATATTACTCATAGCATCCCTTTTATTACTCATATCATCCCTTTTAGGTTTAAACGTTGGATATAAAGCTTCGACTTAGCTTAAGGCTTTAATTAAACAAAAAAATCTGTAGTCATATCAAACTAAAACTTAAATTGTCCAATTTTGGTATACACCGATTAACTTATTCAGGTCCACTTGGTTTTAAAGGAATATAATTCAATTTCCTTTCCGTTGATATGATTTCCATTTTGCAAGAATGATTTTCATTTTGTAAGAATGAACTCCATATCACATAAAGTGAAGTCTCATTGCCTTAAATTTGGCAAGTTGTCACCGACGAGTGGTCAAGATGTTGCGCATTCGCATAATCAGTGTTGGAGTTGCTATTGGAATCGGGCAGCAAATGCTACCGGTTGTTTAATTACAAGCTTTAGATGACAAGCGGATAGGCAGACACGCAATGCTAAAATGAATCGTATACAGCCATCCCTCGATTTTCAAAATATATTCGTTCCAGAGAAATTCTTGTAAATCGAAATTTAAAATTATTGTAGGACAACACTTGTTAAGGCTCGGGCACACTGAAGCTGTTTTCTCTTACGCTGCGTTTTTCTTTCTTCCGGTAGTCTTATAATCATTGGGTTCGTCCTAGCCGAACTTAATGACGTTTTAAATTGTTTTTGTTTAACTTTTTCACTATATAACTAACTTGAATATAATCTTTTCATTTTAGTCGAAGACTTTTTAAAGACACATTCAACATCCCGAAAATGGGCGTGGGTATTGAGAAATATTGAAATTTCCCACAAATCTGAATAGATGCCTATCAGCTTTGGGTCAATTTGGGACTCGGGACGGCACAAAAATCAGTCCTTTCAACTATGGATATTTGGGTATAAAGAAAACTTGAAAACTCCGTTACAAAAACGAATGTAATATAATTTTACTATTTGACTAAATTTGAGGTCCCTGCGAAAAATATACCTCTCGAACAATTAGAAAGAAAGGAAAGAAAAAAATTCCTTGCGAAGCTAAATATGACATTTATTTTGCAATTTAATTGATTTGGAGGCCTTGACCTTTAGGCAGGGTCAATGGACCCTAGGCCCCAAGAACCGTCCCCTTATCGACATAAAGGTCTCGAAAAATGTGAAATTTTCTCTAAAATGGATATATGTCACCTTTTTAAAATTTTTGGGCAAATTTGGAACTCGTACCTGCTCATATGGACTATGGACATATGGGTATTAAAAAACCATAAAATTAAGGCCCAAATTTGTATACTAGTCGTACGTTCATTTCACGATTTTACAAAATGTTAGTCCTTGCCCAAGGGTCTACGGTCCCTAGTGAGCCGAAGACTAAGTCCATTCAAGACTAGGCTTTGTGTGGGAACTCAATGTCCCATACTAATCTACAAATGCACCTTTAAGATTTGTCTAAATTTCGGGTCCGGATATACGAGACCTAGAATCCAAAAATCACTTTATCAATGGACACAACGGTATTTGGAAACAATCCGATTTCCTCACAAATTTAATATTCGATATGGTTGAGTTGGTGGCCTTGACCCATGGGCTAATAATCCATAAGACCCCACGAATAAGATACTGTCAAAACTATCCAATGCCATACTAAAGCGCGGTCCAACTGAAACGCACAATGTTAATTGAAAAAAATGAAAATGCAAACATTCGCATCATCAAAAATGGTTTATTGTTTTTCAAAGTAGCATGATTTATACACTTTTGAATGCACTTACACCAATTGCCGAAGCACTTTTTCCACTCCGATTGAGACACCTCCAAAACATGGTTTTTGAACGCTTCACCAGCATCTTCTGGCGACGAAAATCGTTGACCACGCATTTTTTTTCTTGATGAGCGGTAAAAAAAAGAAGTCAGTGGGTGCAAAGTCAGGGCTGTACGGCGGATGACCCATCAATTTTACGTTTTGGTCGGTCAAAAAGGCGCTTGTTTAAACAGATGTGTGAGAGCTTGCGTTGTCATAATGCACAATGATTCGTCTTCTCTTGGTCATTTTTTGAATATCTCCGAAGAATTGTGGTGTACCACTCAGAATTGACCGCCCTACGCTGCTCTAGCGGAACAGTGGCGACTGTGAGCAGTTTTGCCGGAGAAACAAGCGACCATTTGCTTCGAAGTGCTTCTTCCACGAACAACTTTCGTTGGATTTGGCTCGTCTTCGAAGACCCACACGGTCGGTACGCATAGACCCATGATTCGTCACCTGTAACGATCTCATAAACGTCTTTCGAAGCACCGCGATCGTATTTTTTCAAAATTTCTTTGCACCAATTGACACGGGCCATTTTTTGAGCAATTGTCAAATTGTGTGGGATCCAACGAGAACAAACCTTTTTTACGGCCAGGTGTTCATGCAATATCGAATGTATGCTGGTGGAAGAAATGCCCAAGGATGCCTCTATCTCACGGTATGTCACATGACGATCTTGCATTATCAGTTTACGCACGACATTAATGTTCTCTGGCACAACGGTCGTTTTTGGACGACCTTCACGACCTTCGTCTTTGAGCGAGCGTCGGCCACGACTGAATTCATTAAACCAGTTTTTCACAGTGCTATAGGATAGTGTTTCATCGTCATATAGAGATTTTAGTTCATCGATGCACTCTTGTCGAGATAATCCACATCAAAAGTTGTGAAAAATGATCGCACGAAAATGTTCACGAGTTAATTCCAATTTTTTTTTGTCAAATTGTTTTTTTCAAGTCACTGTTAACAACACAAATTATGGTCGTACGTCAAAACGTTCTTAGAACGTTTATGCTAAAAAATGTAAAACTTTCCAATGGAAATGTCTGATGGCGCCAGGTAATACATAGTGTTGCCTAGGCCAGAAATATATATTGCAACCCTCGTATCGCCCTTGTCAATATCCTCAATTTTTGGCCACAAGAAGTCCATTATCGTCTCGCCAGGGGCGAACACCATTTACGGTAACTGCTTGGCAGACCACATTTTTAAAAAAGTACGGGCCGATGAAGCCGCCATCGCATAAGCCGCATCAAACAGTCACTCTTTGTGGATGCAACGGCTTTTTAACTATCACTCGTGGTTTCTCACTTGCAAAATTTGGCAATGCTGCTTTTTAACGCTGAAGATGATTTCTTTGTAAAGTCGCGAAATGCATTTTGATTTGAAAGCCCATTTTCTTAAAGGTCTTTAACAATCTTAACACGCCGCTCAATTGTGTACCTCTCCAGAGTTGAATTTGTCAAACTCTGAAACAAAGAAACGTCAAATTAGGTTCGGGAAAAACTTGAAGTTAAGGTAAGACACAATTAAGATCGTGCATTATGGTTGGACCACCCTTTGGAATGTAGCTGAGTGTATTAAACCTTCGGTTCGGCTGAACTTAGGAATTGAACACCTTTTTTTAAAAAATTTAACTTCTATGATTTTCAAACTCACATGAAATGTTGCCACTAAATTTCTCTAGAAATATTTGATACAATTTAAAAAATATAATTTTAACAAAAGCACGTTGCCTTGATTTGGTAGGAATGTCATGTGCCGCAGAATTCTCGGCGCGTGGCAGTGTGTATTTGCGTTCCTTAACAAACAATTCTCGTAATAATCGTAATGAATTTAAAATCACAATACGTGAGTCAATAATAAACTAAAATGAAAATAATGCTGTGTGCTTGTGTGTGTGTGAGCACGAGTACGTCCGTAAGTACATATAAATAAAAACTTTTTTTTCATATGCTCAGTCCTCCACCATGCATTAGTTGCATGCAACCAAACACATGTGCTCCCCTCCTTCCGGTCTTCCGTCCACACCACTCCACTCATGCGGAACAAAACAAACAATAGAATGGAATGAAATGAAATGAAATGAAAGAAACGTACACGCTCGTACAAGACAACAAATATTTGTTGAATGCAACTTTTTGGCACAAATGCGCCACGAAGACGAAAAATCCGTAGAAAAAAAAATAAAAAAAAAAACTATTTTTTTTTAATCCTAAAACACAAATACAAACAAAGAGATATAACGAGTAGTGCACAACTACTGTTTTGGCAGTAAACAAATACACACTCACACACACAAGCAACCATCCATATGCGCTCGTACGTCGAAGATAAATCGAAATACGGCCGTAAGTCAAATTTATATTAAGCCGTAGAAGACACACAAGCGAACAAACAAACACGTTTATCCCTCCGGAAGACGAGACGACATTTTCGATGCCATTCAATTCGTTTCGATTCATTGACGAAGAAAAGCGGACTTAAGCCTAAGACACGCCAAACACTGACGTCAGTTGGTACTCCCCTTTCTTATGCTCGCCTGTCTGTCTGTCTGACTTCACATATGAATCGAGATGGGAAATTGATTTTGCTGCAAATAGACTTTGATATTTTAGCAATCATTGATATTACTGCCAGACATTTTCTACTATTTTTCATTTCTACAGCTCCTCGTCGAGCGAAGACCTGTAGGCTGTTGGCATGTTTCCTGCGACGGAAGGATTCCCAAACGAAAATCAACAGCAGCAACGGCGTCAAAAAATGCAGGAAATAAAGTAGATGTAGTTATAAAACATTTCCTTATTACATTGAATGGTATCCGCACAGTGTTTAAATTGTGTGTGTGTGTTAAATTTAAAATAATCTCAAAATCGTCCTTTAAGAGGCTGAAATCAATTGTGGCTGATTACACAGAACTTGCACGTAGAAAAAAAGTATGTTTGGGATAACAATATTCGAAGAGCATAATACTATTGTTTGGTATATGGTTGTGGTACAACAATATTATGATCCTCACAACAATAGTATGATTCAAATACAACCATACTATGATCCTCACAACCATACTATGATACTCACAACAATAGTATGATTCAAATACAACCATAATATGATCCTCACAACCATAATATGATTCCCACAACAATAGAATGATTCACCCATAACCATACTATGATCCCCATAACCGTAGTATGATTCACACTCAACCATACTATGATCTCCACAACCATACTATGATAATCACAACAGTTCACATACAACCACAGTATGATCCTCACAAGCATAGTATGATTCACATTCTATGATCTCTACAATAGTATGATCACACACAATTATACTTATACTATGATCCCCAAAATTATTTATTAGAATTGGGTTAGGTTGTCAACAACAGAATGGAATTATGAAAATTATTTAAAAATACATCAAATTCAAAATAAAAGGAGTGATTCATTTAACAGCAGAAAACATCTGTTTAAAAAACGTAAGGGTTTTTTTTAAAAAAAAATGCAGTTAAACAAAGCCAAAGCAGTTTGTTTGAAAATTTTTAATTTCCATATTAAAAGTACTATTATTGCATTAGATTTGTAGCAATAACATTGTTCTAGAAAATATATTCAAGTGATGGAAAATTACAATCATACACTATGATTGCCGCAATCATATTATTGTTAACATAAAACCCAAAAACAATATTTTTGCCGCACCAACCATATTTATATTGTTGCTACTACCATATATTTATTTGTTAATGTGGCAATAATAATATTTTGTTACATTTCAACAATTTTAATACTCGTATTGCTGTAATCTTACTATTGTCAATATAAAATTCAAAAATCTTAATGTGGTTGCGACGAATATACTTTTATTGCGAAGAACATATTATTATTACCGTCGCCATATAGTGACCATTTTTTTCTCTGTGTGTGATTAAAATTATTATGGATGGTCTAAAAAAATGACAGATCTTTCCGTACTCAGAAAGTGGCAAAATTAAGGTGGGAAAGTTTAAACTTAGGAATAACAGGTTGCTTAAGCATTTATTTGGTGCCCCTAAATTATAGACACTAGAAGTGATGTTTTAAAATTTACCGTATAATTGTGTGTGATACCGCTTTGTGGCAAAATACTTTAATTTAGAAGGTTTGAATCCAATAAATAGAAAACTAAAATAGATTATATATTTAAGAAATAAAATAATGAAAGAATTGTAAAGTGTCCATACAAGCCATATAATGCATGACAGGAGCCCGTATGAATTGATCCATGAAATAGGGTTCCAAACTATTTAATAAATTCAGATTTAGATTCATGCAACTAAATTGCTTTTGAGCACCTCAATGTCTACGGTTTTATGGCGCCGCTGTTTCGTCCCATTGTGCAACGCGTTTCTAAAACGAAGAGCACATTGTTTAACATTGGGGGTTTAACACTCACTTTGTCAAACCTGTTTGCTGATACACTCTGAAGTTTCCAAAACGTAAAGCGGGGCATGTACGATTTTTAGATAAACGAGCGGAGCAGTTGATGATCGATTTCTACTGTGAGTAAAGAGAAAAAAATATTGAGAGTTTTGATTCTTTATTGTTGGGAGATTTAAGTCTATACCGTAGCAAATGCGTTCATATTTTAGTTTTGTGAGAAAATTCTCTGGCATTACTATCTACGAGTATATGTCCATGTTTATAGGGAACACTGCTTGACCACTATGTATGGCCTTGGATGAGTTTAATGGGTATTAATATTACACATCTTAAATAACTGCTAGAGCGGCAGAGCTACGTTAGTACGGGACTACTCTAAAGCATGGACACGTTGATTCTCATTTTCCCAAATGCGGCAGTTCTGTTCGTCGCCAATCCACTGTGGACACACTTGGTCGATTACACGGACAAAAGAAATCACAAAGTGCACATAATGCATCTTAATTTAAACGCCCATTTTCGAAAAAGGCTTCAACAATATTAACGCGCTGATCAATTGTGTTCCTCTAGATGGTTGAAACACTGAAACAAACAATTTTCAAATTAAGTTAGATAAAAACTTGACGTTAAGGTATGACTCGCAATTAACTCGTGCATTATGGTTGGACCACCCTTTAGTTAGGAAGCTGTACACTTAAAGGCCGTGAAATATGACAAGATAACTTGAGAACTAAATTTCTTTTAAATATGGTAAGTATCTGAGAAATTTTGAAAATAGATTTGTAGCCAGGATCCCACTTGATACAATCCTAGCAATTGTTCAATTGTTAAAATGTTAAATAAATATATAATATTTATATTAAATGCAAAATTATATGTTTAATGTCACATCTAGTGTCAAATAAGCTGAAGGTCTCAGAAAACCGGCATTACGGGTTTTTCAAAACCGTGATTTAAAGCAACTGCTTGGTTTTTTAAAAGAAGAAAGGCGCCATTTGCAGACATTCCGGTTTTAGTCTGTTGTTAAGAGTGGGAAATATTTTTCTAATCTGAAGTGAAGTAATAGTGCCCTTGAAAATAAATTTAAATATACTTGAATTTGTGTGTTCTACAATAGAGATTTTTTATTATGTAAATTATGTAAAAATACATTAAACTCTTTACAATAGGAGTGACTTATTTAACAGTAGAAAAAGTAATTTCATTAAAAAAAATTACGATTTTGCCGGTATGATTGCCCTAATTATATAATTGTTTACATAAAACCAAAAAAAAAAACAATGCGTTTGCCGCACCAACCACATTTATATTGTTGCTACAACCATCTTTTCATTTTTAAATTTGGCGACAATACAAATGTTACTTTTCAATAATATTAATTTTGCCGCAATCATACTATTGACAAAATTAAATTCAAAAAACAATACTATGGTTGTGACGACCATACTTTTATTACAAAAAACATACAATTGTTACCGTGACCATATAGTAACCATATCCTTTTTCTGCATGTACTTAGTATTTCTTATTGCTTGAATAAATGCTTAAACCAAAAGTTATAATAGAATTGAAAAAGAAAGCACGTAAATAAAAGGCGGCAGGGCTCTTATAAAAGATAAACCAATATGGTCGAGCTTCGGTAAAGTCGCTCATAATGCCCTATTCTAAATTTGAGTGAGATCGGATATAATATAGAACTTGTAGACCGGGCCTCGGATTTAAACTATATATAGGGGCTACATAATTTTTCAATATTACTAAGATTGATAATAGATCTTTCATATTGCACTATACTACATTTGACGAAGATCAAATGTTAAATGTGGCTTCTGGAATGACAGGACCTCAATGGTGAAATGGAGACCCTTTGCACGGTATGAACCAACGTACCATGTAATGGTTTTACCTACAGAATATGAATCTGTATGAACCTTTGTACAGGGCTATTCCAAAACATGGACCATTAGTGACTCGTTACGTTCTGTACAAAATTTGGTCAGAGTTTGACGTACTACTTATAATATGTGGCTTTTTAGCAGCAGATTTTGAGTTGAAACCAGAAAGGGTTGCTAGATATATTTCTGGCTTAGGCAACACAAGGCGTTGCCTGGCGACATCGGACATTTCCATTTGAAAGTTTGACATTTTTTAGCATAAACGTACTCCAATGTTTTGACGTACGACCATCATTTGTGTTGTTTGCAGTGATTTGAAAAAAATCAATTCAGCTAAAAAATTAAATTAACTCGTGAACATTTTCGTGCGATCATTTTTCACAATTTTCGACGTGGTTTATCACGTCAAGAGTAGTGCATCGATGAACTTAAATCTTTGTATGGCGATGAAGCACCTTCCTATCAATCGTGGCCGACGCTAGCTCAAAGACGAAGGTCGTCCAAAAACGGCCGTGCGTAAACTGATAATGCAAGATCGTCATGTGACATACCGTGAGATGTGCCATACCGTTAGATGTGACATACCGTGAGATGAGCATTTCTTTCACTAGCATACATTCAATATTGCATGAACACCTGGCCGTAAAAAAGGTTTGTTCTCGTTGGATCCCGCACAATTTGACAATCGCTTAAAAAAGGCTCGTGTCGATTGGTGCAAAGAAATTTTGAAAAAATACGTCACAGGTGTCGAACCATGAATCTATGCATATGAGCCCGAAACAAAACGATCGTGTGGTCTTAGAGCCAAATCCAACGAAAGTTGTTCGTGGAAGAAGCACTTCGGAGCAAATGGTCGCCTGTTTCTTCGGCAAAACTGGTCAGGTGGTGACTGTTCGGCTTGAGCAACGTAGGACGGTAAATTTTGAGTGGTACACCACGATTTGTTTGCCTAAAGTCTTCGGAGAAATTCGAAAAACGAACAAGAGAAGACGAATCATTATGCAACATGACAATGCGAGCTCTGACACGTCAGCTCAAACCAGCGCTTTTTTGACCGGTCAAAACGTCGAATTGATGGGTCATCCGCCGTACAACCCTGACTTAGCACCCAATGACTTCTTTTTATTCCCGCTCATCAAGAAAAAAATGCGTGGTCAACGATTTTTGTCACCAGAAGATGCTGTTGAAGCGTTCAAAAACCATGTTTTGAAGGTGTCTCAATCGAAGTGGAAAAAGTGCTTCGACATAAATTCAGTTTAAATGCAGTTTGATTTTGTGCATTTACGTCGGATATTAATGCAGTTTGGGAGGAGTTAATGCACGAGTTAATTTGCATTAATTTTGTAAAAGCACATTAACGTTGTCGTCTGAATAGGCTATAAACTTCTTCATGCAGAACTTTACAAATTGGATTGGTGAAAACCAATACGCAAAGGAACTAAAATATGGGAGAAATTCACCCGTGGCTCCGAAAGTGATTTATACGAGGGCGGTTCGGAAAGTTCTTAGCCTATCAATGAAAGAGAATAGTTAGTTTTTCAAAAATATTTTTATTTTTCAATATAATCTCCTGAAACTTCAATACACTTAGTCCAACGCTTATCTAGCAATTCTATCCCTTGATTAAAATAGTTTTCCTCAAGGTCTTCAAAATAGTGGTAAAACGCTTGCCAGCAAGGATTTTTTTTAGATTTGGGAACAGGTAAAAGTCACTGGGAGCTAAATCAGGAGAACAAGGTGGGTGGTCAAGCAACTCGTACTTTAATTCGTCGATTTTAGCCATTGTTAAAACACTCTTGTGCGCTAGTGCGTTGTCTTGATGAAAAATTATTTTTTTGTGTTGTAAGCCAGGTCGTTTTTCTCGAATTTGTACATTTAATTGATTTAAACGGTTGCAATAGTACTCTGAATTTATTGTTTTACCCTTTTGCAGATAGTCAATCAATAAAATACCTTTGAAGTCCCAAAAAACCGTTGCCATAACCTTACCAGCCGATTGAATTGTTTTTGCCTTCTTTGGGGCACTTCCTCCAGCTTCAGTCCATTGTTTGGATTGTTCTTTTGTCTCTGGAGTATAGTGGTGATCCACCACGCATGTCGCATCAACAGTTATTAAACGATGCTTAAAATCCATTTTATTTCGCTGAAAACGATCTAAACAAGCTTGAGAAATGTTCATTCTTATGCGTTTTTGGTCGACTGTTAACAAGTGCGGCACCCATCTTGCAGAAAGCTTTTTCATTTGTAGTTCTTCATGCAAAATTAAATGGACTCGATCATTTGAGATGCCCATGATATTAACTATTTCACGCACTTTTATTCGTCGATCATTTAATACCATATCATGCATTTTGGCTACAATTTCTGTTGTTGTTGCTGTTTTTGGACGTCCACTACATGGTTCATCTTCAATGCTTGTACGACCACGTTTAAATTCAGCAACCCAATTTTTTACTTTTACATATGAAGGAGCACTTTCACCTAACACATTCACCATATCATTGTGAATTTCTTGGCCCGATAAACCTTTTTTATGTAAATATTTAATGACACCACGCATTTCTAATTTTTCCATTGTAAAAAATCGCGGATGCGTCTTTTGTGAACACCTGTTTCTATATGAAGGAGTTGCCAGATCGAAACAAAATTTAACATGTGTTCATAGCAGAGATGGAAGTTACCAAAACACTTAACTTTTTTCTGTTTATACCGCGCTTTTTGTGCTAGGCTAAGAAGTTTCCGAACCGCCCTCGTAGCACTGTTCTGTAACAAAATCCTCCTTTGGATGAAACCAAATGATCCTGATGTAAAATGATCTTCTGAATCCGAATTGAATGTATAATTTTCGAGGTATCGTAAAAATTAACTTTAATTAACTTTTTTCTTTAATTTGGCTTAAACTACGGTAATTCCGATTCACTTAATAATGAGCAATAATAACTGGTAAGAAATGCATTTTTCATATAAATTACAATTTATAAAAATCGAATAAAAATTGTGGAAGTTACAGAAATCAATTTCTTGTTGAAGAATTTAGTTTTCAACTGTCAATTGTACCCCAATTCTGGAGCTTCCCACTAGTTTTTGAACAAAATTATAAGGAACGTACACTAATGATTTCAATGTGGTAAAGATTTTGATAGTCCGACGAAAATTGCCTGAATAATAGCATTTTTTGTAAAAAATTATAGGATTTTTTTCACTGTATGACAATTAGTGGAAGAACTCCAGAATTGGGGTTAAATTGGTAGTTGAAAACAAAATTTTTCAAAAAAAAAGAACATTTTAATTTCTTTTGGCTGTTAGTTCCACAATTTTGTTTAAGTGAATCGGAAAAGAATTACTTAAGTTTTAGGCAGATTAGTGAGAAAAGTTAAAGTTCAAAGAGGTTTTTGCATATTTTATCTTCAGTGTAATTTTGGTAATGCTTTAAATTGTTCATTTTAAAAGACTGTAACAAAATTTAAGAAGAAAATGAAATATACTTGAATTCTTTGTACTTATATTGTATAAAATAAGCAATTATCTTCAATAACATAATAAACTTAATAAAATAAAATTAAATTGAAGTAGAGAGACAAGTCAGAAAAATTCCATGCTTACGACATCTCGAAAACTATACGTGTTGGTTCAAAACGGCCATTGATTTCGGATTCACATTATTTTACATTAGGATCAGTTGGTTTTGTCTAAAGGAGAGCTCAAAAGTGTAATAAAAAAAAAAACTTCCCTTTGCGGTTGTAACAACTCCAAAAAAACTTATAAAACACTTGATTTACATGTTAAACGTGTCACTTCTGAGCCACTGTGCACCATAACGCTGCATCTTCCATGTACTTTAAGCTTAAAGAAGTTCTTAACAAACATAAGAGTTTATTTGCGAAAACAGCAAGCAAACAAAAAAAACGGGCAAAGAAAAGAAAACAAAAAGAATATGGAATAACTGCTCGTATGCATAATTACATGTTGACATGTTAGACTGGAGGTATAATCAGCTCAGCCATACCGAGAACCTCCCACAGCCACATTGAACTTAACTATCTGTACCCTAGTGTAGACGCAGCTGCTGTTTTGATGCCTTCTTCGTCGTCGTCTTCTTTTTGGGCAAACTTGAGTGATAGCTTGTTTTTTCACTACTACTTTTCTTGGCAGGTTCTTGTTTTAATGTTTGCTGCTGCCTGCTCTGATCGACCACCCGAAAGACCGCCCGCCTACTCGCCTGCCTGCCTATTGCAACTTACCGCTCTAGAGGTAAATCTACGACATAGGAAAACGCAAGGGAAGATGTTGAGCTGTCGGAGGAGAATTTGTGATGTTAATCCCGCGGGCATGTTAACACAATTTTACGTGCCACTACCACATGTGTGCACTCTGCCCACGAAAGGCTGTCGTCTTGTCAGGCATACGTATTCCTCTATGGAATTTGTTTGCGTTGTGTATAGCCTGCAGCAGCCCTAGGTAGGCTTACTTGCATATGAAACTTCGACTAAGTTCATCCACATCTACTGGATTTGTGTTTAGAACTAGAATTATAATTCTTAACTTTTTAGGGTATAACATATTCGACTTCAGCTTTGCCGTTTACCACTCTTAGTGGCTGCATTACTCTTTTATCTTTTCCTTCGCTAGCTGCTTCACCTTTATTTTTTTTTTTTTGAAATTTTGATGTCAGTTGTAAGTGTGTTTGCCGTGTGCACTCGTATACTTACGTCAAGGAAGGATATTACGCGAGTGAGGAAAGAAGATGAAAAAGAAACAACGGAAACGTGATTTGACTTAGGAGCTGGAGAATTTCGTTACGACATGATAAGACAACAACACATTAGCTGTTTGCTCGAAAATATTTGCAAATTGAAGAAGCCGAGGGCAAGGAAGAGCCTCTGCCACTGCCTCCGACATGCACAAGGAACGAGTGTTAGGGGAGGTAGTGAAAAGGACATGAATTATGCTACCAAAGATACACAAAGTCACGTAGAATACATATTAGCAGAGGGCTAAGACGCAACGCAACGAAAGACTTCAATGTAACAGCAACAACAACTACACCGGCAACACGATGATGAAGTAGAAAACAAGCAAAAAAGTAAGAGATGTAGAAATTAAAATTAATTTTAAATATTGATTTTTATTACGAAAATAATCAGGTCTTTTAATTTTATGTACCTAGGGAAAGCTCAACCAAAAAAAAAAAACAGTGAACAATTGGTTCGGGCCGAATCGTGAGTTTTAATATATTATTGGCAGTATGGATGGATATGGTTACCAATAAGCTGACGCATTGGTACACACAGAGAAAAAATAGTTGAAAATCGGTTGGAACTACAATGATTCGGTTACAAAAGAGAAATTTCGGTTGATATCACCAAATGTTTATAATCGTAATGAATAATCGGTTCGCAGTCTCATAAAATGTTAAATATGATCATCGTACTGTACTCACAGTTTATTGATCGGTCATACCAATAAAATGCGAAAAAGGTATTTAGTTGCCATAACTGGTTGATGTGGAAACCAATAGTTTTGGAAACATTTTATTGTTGTAACCAATTTCACTGTTCTTCAACAAAATGCTCCTTTGGACGAAACCAACTGATCCTGATTTGTTAAATGATCTCCCGAATCCAAATTGAATGACCCATTTGGCCCATGTCGTAAAGTTTACGAGATATCGTGCAAGTTTAATTTGTCTGGCTATTTTGATTTATTTACCTTAACCCTTCGTCATGTACATGTTCCGATAGTCACGTACGTAGCGCATGTATCTGACCAGAATTAAACAAGAAAAATGTAATTTTGTGTTTAATTTCAAAAAATAGTTGTTATAAAATTCATTTCAATTAAATTTAGTAGTTTTAAAGTAAGTTTATATTAATTCTAATTTAAAAAAAGACTTACACAGCTTCAGGTAAGCAACTAAAACATGTATACTCTGATTTCGAATGTTGTAGGCATACCGGATTCGAGCACTTGGAACAAAAAAAAGCGAGTTAGTCGGCGAATTTGTTCATCTCCCAATGTACAAAGCTGACAACTTTTTCTCTTTTGTAGAGTATCAGTACCACTTGAGCTAGGAACTACTACTGGAAACTGAAATGAAAAAGAAAAACGAGGAAAATGAGATGTAATGAAGGGCAAATGTTATATCAATCAAACTTACATTTAGTGGTCTTCCTAAATACGATTCCATGGGCAAACGAGTGTTGAACTGTTTGATGATGTGAATGTTGTTCATTCGGTTTTCAATATTTGAAAGAACCAATGTATCAGCTAACGTAGTGAGAAAATTTCATCTAGCACTATTTTTATTGAGACCATCAACTTCTTTGCAAATACAAAATGCAGCCAGTGCCATGGTGGCCAACATGTTGCAGAAAAACGCAAACGTCGGATTGACCGATTTGTGGTAAAATGTGTAACCATTTGGTTCAAACAATCTACGCCAGCTTTATTTTCATTGTAACAATTAAAATTGTTCGGGTGTAGTACAGTACTCTTCATACAAAATGTGTGTTTATCTGGCCAGATACATGCGCTACGTATACGATCTATAGATGTAAAAATCCACATAAATTTTGTTTGTTGTTTTTTTTTCATAAAACGATAGCTAACAATATTTGTAGAGGGTACCTATAGACTCCCTAGCCAAATTAGAAATATATTTAAATCACAGTTAAATTCGTGGCCAGATACATGTGCATGACGGATGTTTAAACTTCTCCTGAATCCTAATTGAATGTCTTTTTCGGGCCATTACGTAAAGATTTATAGATATCATGCAAGTTTCATTTTTCTGACTATTTTCAATAATTTGGCCTAAACTTCGGCAATTCTTATACGATTTACCAAAAAAGAGCAATATTAATTGGTAAGAAATGCATCTTGAATGTAAATTATAATTTGTAAAAATCGAAAAAAACATTGTGAAAATTACAGCCAAAATAAAATCAAAATTTTGTTTTTTTTGTTGACAAATTTTATTTTTAACTGCCAATTGTACCCTTATTCTGAAGCTCTCACACATAAAGAACTCACTATAACGATTCCAACGCGGTATATTTCTTTATATATAGGGTGATCCATCTAGAGGTATTTTTTCAGAACAAAAAAATATAAAAAATCAAATCAAGTGTGGAATCTTTATTGGTCATTTGAAAGGACATTTTATGGCATTTATTATATTTTGAACACAGTTTCCTTAAAATGTTAGCCGCAACTACGCCTCAGGGTTTCCTTTCTAAGGGTCCAATTTTGAATGACTCGTTCGAGCATTTCGACCCGTATGGCTTCAATGACACGCGTAATGTTAGCTTCCAAAACCTGAATCGTAACTGGTTTGTCAGCATAAACTTTGGACTTTACGTAACCCTAAAGAAAAATGTCTTAAGGTGTGATATCACTCGATCTAGGCAGCCAACTCACCTGTCCAAAACGTGAAATTAGCTGCTTTTCGAAATGACCTCTCAATAGATCCATTGTTTGAGCCGCTGTATGGCAAGTGGCATCGTCCTGTTGAAACCAAGTGTCGTCAAGATTACGGGCTTCAATTTCAGCTAGCATAAAGATCGATATCATGGCGCGAGTTATGTTCCGGCCATCATCATTTTTAAAAAAATATCCACCGATGATTCCACCAGATTATAAACCGCACCAAACCGTGGTTTTCTCGGGATATAAATCTTGAAGCTCTTCTTGTTGCTCTTCAGCGCAAATACAATTACAATTTTGTTTATGACTTTGCCGTTGAGCCAAAAAAACTTTGGTCGAAAACAGCGGATCTTCCCGTTTCTCACCGAACGCTCATTTCGATAATACAGTTGCCAACATTTGAAGGTAATCATTCAGGGCTGTTATAGTAACCATGTCGGGTTTGCTTATTGTCGTTTTTGCAAACCAATGTTGGTTTCATTTGGTGTCATGAAACCATGTTGGTTTTGTCCATTTCGAATGTAAATAAAACCAATGTTCGAATCAGCTGTTGCTAATAAAGCCGATAACATTGGTTTTCATGCATTTCTTCTTATCGTTTTTAAAGCCAATAGTGACAGCATTGGCCAATAGTGACAGCCCTGATTTTCAAAAAATAAATGCCATAAAATGTCCATTCGAATTACCAATAAAGATTCCACACTTGATTTGAATTTTTATATTTTTTTTTTTTCTAAAAAAATACCTTTATAAAAACGAGATGGTAAATTAAACATGTAATTTCCTTACAACGCCTGTATGAAAAATCCTATAATTTTTTACTAAAACTGCAATTATCGTCGAATTATTAAAAAATATACAACATTGGAATCGTTGCAGTGCGTGCTTTTTTGTGAAAAAAATAGTGGGGATTAGGGTACAAGTGGCACATGAAAACAAAATTGTTCAACAAAAAAACGAAATTTAGATTTCTTTTGGCTGTACGAGTAATTTCCACAATTTGTATTCGAATTTATAAATTATAATTTACATGAAAGATGCATTTCTAACCAATTAATATTGCTCATTTTGAGTGAATCGTATAAATTGGCAAAGTTTAAGACAAATTCATGAAAGAAAAGTTTAAGGCTAATTAAACTCGAAAATTCTACGAAAACTATTGCTGACTTTAGGCCAATCGATTAACCAGTCTTTGTCCATTAAAAAGCATCCATAATCTTCTCCATTTTTTCCTCGTTATGACCCTTCGTACTTTAAGTTTTTCAATTATTTAAGCAAACAGTATTTTGCCTCTGACTAAACTTATAATTTTTTTGTTGAACAAGTGTGGTATTTGGGTTTTTAGATCCAAAAGTTCTCTTTTAAAGTTTTGTATACTTGTTAAGTAGCAGCGATACTACAGTTACAATAACCAATAAATGTACAAAGCACCAACAAACATTCAGTTGTACTGATGGAATGCTCGAGGTACATGTAACCTCAATCATTCGGTTGGCAAAAAATTCGGTTGTGAAAAGCCGTTTACTGCAGGGTGTCCGCCCGGAAGCTATACTACTTTGCTTTGCCGCCAGACGGTGCTACTAGCCACACAGCACGCGTTACAATCGATTTAGTTAGCGAGAAATTGTCCGGTCAAATGGCCACCTCGTTCATGCGATTTAACGCCATTGGATTTTTTTATGGGGCCACATCAAGTCATTGGGGTATGCCAACAACTTAAGAAGAGTTCTGAGACCACATCCAATTCGAAATTGCCAACGTTTCGGTCGAAATATGTGCGAGATTGGTGGAAAATTGAGTTCAAAGAATAGATTGCTGTACACGGGCTCGTGGTGGTCATATGACAGAAATCGATTTTCATTCTAAATGTAACATTTGCACTACACCTGGAATTGATCCTACACCATTCTGGTATACAGAGGACTACTCGACTCTTTCCGGAATAGCGAGAGAAAAATCTTACTTTTCAAGTTTTTATTTTGACGGTTCTCAATATGGGGTCTATGTAGAAGTGGTCAGAGTGAGTTGTATTCTTGTGGGCAGTTGTGTGTGCAGAAATCTTTAAAAGTAGGGTTTACAGGACTAGTTCTCATTCGTTTGCTGAGAGCCTGGTCTTAAGGAGTTCGGCTTCTCTTTTAACAATTGCTGCAAAGCTTTCTTAAGAGGGTTGTCATCTGAATCGCGATAAAAGCAGTGTGCAGATACGAAAATCAATGTCACTTGGCCATTTTTTTAAAAAGTCGTCTTCTATTTAAATATAGAGACAAGAGGTCTTGAGCCGGTAAATCCATGTTCAATGTGTAAAAGCAAAAGACCGAAATAAACAAACGAGCTTAAAATATATGAAACTTTAATATTAAAAACATTTTTACGTATTTATTTCATTTTGTTCCTGTAAAATAACTATTTTTGGCCATATTCAGTCTTCATATATTTTTGTTGTTTTCATAACAAAAATTTATAATTAATTGTTATGCAAAAAAATAACAATAATTTATTTATTTAAAAACTTAAAAAATAAATTGAAACTATAAAAAAATTTTTTTTTGAAAGAGGAATTACTCCATTTACATTAAAAAAAAATATATAATTGTTAAAAAAAATGTTTATAAATTTTAATTTGACTGCACAATATAGATCGTAGTGTTTTTTCTATATGACCTTAGTTTCGTTCAAATCGGTGAATTCGTTCCATAATTTTTAGTAAAGCCAAATGCATTTTAGCCATTTAAAAATGATCAACCCCCAAAGCAAAAAAAAAGAAATTAACACCAGCCATTTAAACGGTAACAAAGAAGCATTTATGAAGTTTTCAATCAAAAAAAAGTTATAGGTAAGTTTTAAATACTCTGACCACAGTACGTTCTGTGCAACGTGTAATTAGCAGTGGCGAAATTGCAAGATAACAGTCAGTATTTTTATACTGTTGTTATACAATATGCCCCCCCTCCAAGAAGTTACTTATAAGTCCGACCTTAATCAAATTCCGGCAGAGGCTCGGTTTGAGTCTTCTGAATACCAGATTGGTATAAGGTGTCACATTGTCGACCCCACTCGAGTTTAACCTGTTTACTTGTTCTATTCTTTAACTCGTGTTGCTTATTTTTATGACTGCACATGTCTGCAGGTTCACATCTTCAAATAGTTCTTTGTGGCTGGCATATGGTTTCCCTTTGCCAGATTTGCCAATCCATTTATATTCATTAATCGATAAACTTCATTTAATCGTTAACATTGAGGGTTCGTAAAGCGATTATAGCAAAACGACTTTAATAAATTTTAAACATCTGTTTTATATAAAAAGATTTGTTTGTTGTCTTAAAGAATTACCATAATTTTCTCCAGCAAGAAAAGTTGTGGAAATCCAACCGAACGTTTCGCACGCAAGAACCCCATACACAGGACCGTCCTCCTTACAGCACCTCAGGCCTAATTTCAAAATCAACCTTCGTGCCTTTTCTTTTAGAAAACTCGACTAAAAAGAAGACAACGCAGTAGGAGGAGAAGAGGAAAAACTTTTTACATCTGTCAAAAAGAACACCTCCGTTCATATTTTATTCAATTTTTGTAATATTTATTGAAAAAGTTGTTGTTTGTTGAGGTTGTGGGGATTCATCCCTCGTATGGGGCTTATCCGTCTCGTCCCCCTTAACCAAAAAAAAAACAGACACTTTTTTGTGGTTTAACTTTATGATGTGTTACACGATGACGACTACGGCGAGTATTGTTGAGGGGTTAATATAATTTATTGACATCAAAATAAATGCAAATTGATATTTTCATGAATAAATTGTCATTCCAATTCTGGGCGTGTACCGTGGCCACGTGAAAAAAGTACCCACTCACTCACATCTTGTATGCCGCAAGGGGGACGGTTTCATGTTTCCCTTTTCCAGCGGAAAAACAGACTTTGAATTTTAAATTAGCTTCTCTAAACACCACAGAAAAGAAAAATATGCGATTAGCTAAGAGGGGGTTTTATGGAAATTATGGCGGCAGTCTCGGTGATATCGCACACCGAGCCAGGATGGGTAGTGTTGTCATGTATGCAAATCGAATTTGACAGTTGATATTTGATATTTGTATGACAAATGCAAATATCATTTGTCATTCGGTCGGTCGGTCAGATTAAGGTTTGTGGCCGAAAATTAAACGATTCTTTTAGCGATAACAGAAATAAATAAAATAAAACTTTGTAAGATATGAATCGTTTAAGATGTAGCCCACTTATACTTTTAATTAAATGTCGGTAGCATTATGTTAGGTTTGGAAAGTCTCACATAGACTAAATAGCCCATTATGATACCATGGAAGCTATGCAACACAAATATCCCTAGTCCCTGCCGTTACACCATTGGGATCGCCTCAAAAAGGTTTTTAGATGGAAATGAGACACCTCCAAAACCCGGTTTTTGAACGCTTCAACAGCACTTTCTGGCGACGAAAATCGTTGACCACGCATTTTTTTCTTGATGTGCGGGATTAAAAAGAAGTCATTGGATACCAAGTTAGGGCTGTACGGCGGATGACCCATCAATTTGACGTTTTGGCCGGTCAAAAAGGCGCTGGTTTGAGCCGATGTGTGAGCGCTCGCATTGTCATGGTGCACAATGATTCGTTTTCTCTTGTTCGTTTTTCGTATTTCTCCGAAGACAAAGAAATTGTGGTGTACCACTCAGAATTGACCGTCCTATGTTGCTCAAGCGGAATGGTGACTGATGACCAGTTTTGCCGAAGAAACAGGCGACCATTTGCTTCGAAGTGCTTCTTCCACGAATAATTTTCATTAGATTTGGCTCGTCTTCGCATACCCACACGGTCGATTGATGTTTTGTTTCGGGCTTATTCGCATAGATCCATGATTCGTAACCTGTGACGATCTTATAAACGTCTTTTAAAGCACAGGAATAGTACTTTTCAAAATTTTCTTTGCACCAATTGACACGAGCCTTTTTTTGAGTGATTGTCAAATTTTGTAAGATCCAACGAGAACAAACCTTTATTACGGCCAGGTGTTAATGCAAAATCGAATGTATGCTGGAGGAAGAAATGGCTAAGGATGCCTCAATCTCACGGTATGTCACATGACGATCTTGCATTATCAGTTCACGCTCGGCATCAATGTTCTCTGGCTCAACTGCCGTTTTTGGGCGACCTTCACGAACTTCGTCTTTGAGCGAGCGTCGGCCACGATTGAATTCATTAAAAACAGTTTTTCACAGTGCTATGGGATGGTGCTTCATCACACTACAAAGATTTAAGTTCATCGATGCAGTTTTGTCGTGATAATCCACGTTGAAAGTTGTGAAAAATAATCTCACAAAAATGTTCACGTGCTAATTCCATTTTTTTGCCACATTGATTTTTTCAAGCCAATGTTATCAACACAAATGATGGTCGTACGTCAAAACGTTCTGAGTACGTTTATGCTAAAAAAATGTCAAACTTTCCAATGGAAATGTCAGGTGGCTTCGGGCAATACTAGGCCAGAAATATATATAGCAACCCTCGTATGTCGTCTTGTAAGTGGATTTTGCACAAGTCTTCTAATGTTGATCTCTACTTGCAGATATGTTAGCTCCGCAACAATCGCACCTGGAGTTACGTTATAAAAAACCCCCTCCGTGTTTATGAAGACTATCAAGGTGTAGTCTTTGACGGCGGTTGAGGCTTCTACGCAGAGCTTTTTTCAGTGGACTTACCCTTACATTATACATGTTGGCTATCTGAAAGAATCCTACGGTCTTCAGTTGCCCTAATGTGAATGCCAATCAGTCTCTCCATGGATTTCAGAAGAAATGAAGACAGGCTGATAGCTCTTAAATCTTTCGGTCCCGTATGAAAGGAAATAAAGACTACCTCGGCCTTTCTCTACAAAGGGCAACAGTATAGAGTAGATGTATTCTTGGTCGATACAGCTAGTATAAAGCTCCTTGGGCCTCGCTATTAGCGCATCTTCCACTGCTTAGTAGTTCACCAGGTGATGACTGTTCCAGGTTAAAAGGCTTGATATTATGGATTCGGTTACTACAAGAGCATATAAATAATACACTTAATCCAAGGTTTCTTAAATTTTTGTATCATTTCCAAAAAAATAGGATTTTTCGAGGTCCATACAATATGCATTTGTGTGATCAATAATTTCGACGTTGGAGCTGAATCTCTTTAAGTTGATCCATTTCTTTAGGTTTGGAAATAGGAAATAGTCAATGAGGGCTAAATCCGGAGAATATGGCGGACGAGGTACGAATTCGTAAACCAATTCATGCAATTTCGCCATAAAAACATTTTTCTTGACCGTCGTTTTTCTTTAAATCTCCGTTTACTTGGTCCATTAAGTTGGCATAATATTCGCCGTTCATTGTTTTTCCCTTTTGCATGTAATCGATGTGGATTATCCCGCGTGCATCCCAAAAACTGTTATCATAACCTTATTGGCCGAAAAAGTCACCTTGGCCTTCTTCGGAGCCGCTTCATCCCATGGTTTAGACTGCTTGCTGCTTGGTCTCCGGAGTGTTGTGAAGGATCCATGTTTCATCCACAGTTACAAAACGTCGCAAAAACTCATTCGAATTGCGGTTAAACAATCCTTTGAAGTTACCACACGATTACGATTATGTTCAATTGAGAATAAACGCGGCACCAATCTGGCAGACAGTTTTCTTAAACCCAACTGATCATGTAAAATCTCACGCACTTTTACTCTTCGATCGGCCAACACCATTTCATGGCTTTTTTCGACATTTACGGGTGTATTGACCTCAGTTGAGGTCAAAACTTTCATTGTCATTTGTTTTTGTAAAACCACAACTAAAGTCAGCAAACCACTTTTTACCATTGAAATTGAAGGAGCAGAGTCCATAGTATTTATCAAGCTTTTCCTTTGTTTGATTGAGGTTTTTTTTCGCAAAAGTTTAATGAGCACTTGAAATTCACTTTTTTCCATTTTTAACAAAATCCGCAAGGATGTTTTTTTTAACAGCTGTTAAACACAAAATAGATGACGGAACACTCTCAAAATGGCATTGACAGTAGTCTACTAAGTAGGGACATAAATACTGTTACAACATTAAACACACCCATTTCAATAGTAGAACTGAACATACCCCGTTAATGTCATATGGGGTTTGAAAGCTAACCTCAATAGCGTTAGTCTGTAACGGGATTTTAAAATTGTTTCAACTTTCATCATGGAGTGGTCAGATAATGAGAACCGTATCGCTGTAATATCGCTTTTCAAGTGGGAAATGAAAAAAAGCGCTATTTTCAAAACGCCCCGGCCACTAGGGATTAGCTGCATGTCTACCGATGCATAAAACTGTTTGAGAAGACTGGAGATGTAAAAGACCGCCACCGCCGCACACACTCTGATCGAACACCGCATGTCATCAAAGCCGTTAAATCATGAATATACAGAAATCCGCTCCGAAAACAGAAAATCATGTCACGGCACATGATGAATATCACGCAAAAGTCCATGAGTCGAATCATTAAAAAAGACTTGGAACTTGGGGCTAGGGACTAGGATTGAAAAATGCAAACGTCTTTTGGTGAACCACGCTGATAACTTGCACAGAAAAATTTTGTTCACCGATGAAAAAAACTTTACCATTCAGGAAAAAATTTAACAAGCACAAAGATAGAGTGTATGCGCGGTCATCTAAGAAAGCATCTGAACTGATCCTAAGGGTGGAAAAGGGTCATCACCCAGCTTCCGTCATGGTTTGGTGGAGTATCTCTTACGATGGGGTTACTGACCTGCATTTCTGCGAACAAGGAGTCAAAACATCGCCCAAAGTTTACCAAAAAACCGTTTTGGAAGCTGTTGTGAAGCCTTTTAACAATCTTTGTTTCAAAACCAGCCGTGGACTTTTCAGCAGGATTCTGCGCCAACCCATTAGGCTAAAACGTCCTACGCCTGGCTTCAAAACTATTTGCCAGCGTTCATTTCCTCCGAAGAATGGCCCTCAGGCAGTCCAGATTTGAACCGATTGGATTACAAATTGTGGACGGTTTAAGAGGACACAAAAGATACCCCAACATTGGATCTCTTAAGACTGCTTTGGTTCGAGCTGTGGCCAATATTCCAATGGACGAGGTTCGCGCAGCTATTGAAGGTTTGGCCAGTGCGACTTAAGGCGTGTGTTATTATGGCCCTTGAGATGAATATCACGAAAAAGTCCATGAGTCGAATCATTAAAAAAGACTTGGGGCTTTCAAACGACGTACCAGACATTTAGTGACTGCATCTTTAAAAAAAGCTGTGGCCAATTTCCCAATGGAAGAGGTTTGTGCAGCTATTGACGATTGGTCAGTGCTACTTAAGGCGTGTGTAAAGCAAAAGGCGGGCATTTCGAATAAGTAGATTCTTTTTGGATACAATATACATCAATAAATATATTAAACAAGTAAGTAAGTGCTATAGTCGGGCGTGGCCGACTCTATGATACCCGCACCACTATAAATATGATTAAGTCCCCTGTTAATCGAAAGCACTCGTCGCTATTTCTATCTGTATCTATCACGCAAGCACTAAGCCTTTATACCCCATACCACTATGTGGTGAGGGTATAACAATTATAGTTGGTCCACATTTTCATACCTTGTTTTCGGACCCTGTGCCCTCCCACGGACGAGGTAAATCATTTGGCTTGACATATTTAAAGTTCTGAGGCAATTCCCTGTCATTTGAGGGGTCACACTAAAATCCGGGTAAACCGAAACTTTTGGACCCTCCTAATGGACCCTGGGGCCCAAACAGGTCGAATTTTTTTCTGTATTTAAAATTGTAAGATAATTTCCTTTCATTTAAGGGGTCACACTTATATTTAAAATCATGGGTCCATTTTTTGGGTTCTGAAGGCCCCGTAGGTCCGAGAGGCGGGTCCAACTATTTTTTTTTACATTTTGTGGTCAGTTCTACATCGAATGGCATATTTTTATAATTTGTTGACCAATACACGCGACATCAACTGGATTTGGACCAAATCCGGGAGTTCCTTTGTATGGGGGGTCTATCAGAAAGTGCTCCGATTTGGACCAAATTCAATAGCGTCCGTCCTTGTCCCAATATATTACCACATGCCAAGTTTCATCAAGATCGGTGCATAAATGCGACCTGTACTTTGATTACAAGAATAGATGGACATCTTTACATCCAGCCAGCCAGCCAGCCGACCAGCCAGCCGCATGAAATGGATTTGGTCAAAGCATATGTAGCGTCTAAAATGTTTTTTTCGATGCGTCACACTTTTTGTTGGTACCCAATTTGCCCAAATGCTGAGTAACAAACTTTGTAAAAATTATGCCCCTTTCTGATAAATCATTTATTCAAACAATTGTAATTGGGTGGTATAATTTGATTCTTTGAATTCGATTTAAAACAATTTTGCAAAAACGGAAATTAAGTGAATTCGATTAAAAACAATTTTGCAAAAACGGAAATGAAGTGATAAAAGTTTTTTTTAAACATTTTTTCTTTTGTATTTTTCAGTGTTTTTGTTTGCCACGGCAAAAAATCATATAATTGGGCGAATCCAAAGAACCCTTCGCTTAGGACGTATCGACTAGATCAAATCCTGAGTTTGTGCAGATGACATTAATACAGTGTCATGGCACTATGTTTTAATATAGATCATCTTAATTAGCCTTACTGTAGACTATGTGTGGAGAATGCCAATGTAAAACGCCGTAAGTTTACCAGCAAATCAGTTTGGATAATGAATAACATCCCAGCGTTAATTTATGTTATTTAAGAACTATTAGTTTGGTCATCACTAATTTTTATGTGGATTTGAATTTGTCAGTGTGAAAATCTCTCAAGAAGTTTCCCCACAACACTAGCAGTTCCCCACAACACTAGCAGCGACCATTTAAAATCCTTCGTCTTGAATGAATGATACCAAAATGACACTTTAAATTGTCCCTCTCGGAAATTTTAATAAATAACTTTTCTCAAACAATCATTTATTTCGTGGTCTTAACTCGAAGAGGAAAGGACGTCTACTTAATCCCTTTTATTTAAGCCATTTATTTCATCCATTTAATGGATAACATCTTAGACAATCGCTTAAAATACACACATACATACACAGACGCTGGAAAACACTTAACATGAAACTATCTGTGCCTGTAACACAACCGCTAAAACCAACTCGCAACATCCTCGTCCATATCAGCGAGTATGAATGTGCGGCCCAAGTGGAGCAGAAAAAATTTTGCCATGTCCGCAAAATGTAATTGAAAAAATCCTCTTGTAATCCTAGATGTTCAACGTTTTCGCTTTTGTGTTCTGTCTTCTTGTTTTTTTTTATTTTTGGTTTTGCTTCCTTTGGGTCTAGGATGTTGCAATCTTTCGTTTGCTGCCTTTGCTGTTATCCCCTTTTTTCATGCGAATGAACAACATCATACATGGAACATTGCGTTGTTTTATTTTTCCACTTTTTTGAGAGGACATGAATTCTCCTCCATCTTTCTTTGGATTGTTTCATGTTAGTTTTGACTCTGTGTGTGTGTGTGTGGGGGGCTCTGGAGCATGTAAAAAAAGATGATACGAAAACTTATCATAAATAGAACAAGATTGTAATAAGATTTTTAAGCCCCTTTTATGTTTTAACCATGTATGGGTAGAGCGAAGAGAGAAGATAAGGAGGTAGATGGCGGAAAAATATGTTGTAGTTTTCTTTTTTGGCTATATGTTATCCTTACCAAGGATTTTTCTAATGCGGACAGAGGGGGAATATACATGTACATTAGAGTGGGTCGCTTTTTATATGTGTGGATGTAGTAATTATGTACGCTGCATTGACCCGATTTTTTTTATTACGATTAAGAACTTTTATCAATTTCCCATGCCAGACTGTGACAATAGCCTTTTTCTAAGTAGCATCAAAACTGTTCATTAGTATTTCTAACCATTTTTTTTTTTGTTCAGTACACTCTCACAAATTAGAACCACCTTGTTTCAGGGGTGGTTCTTACTTCTGATTATTTTTAGAAATTTAAAACAATAATAATTCTTTTTAAAAAAAATCTTTTCTTTATTAATATATGTGACAGCGGATAGAGAAAGGGAACTAAGGGTAAAAAAAAATCAATTTTCATTTTTTTCTTTTTTTGATGTGGACAACATCTGAGCATCGAATGAGACCGATCCCATGCCCCAAAAGTGTTCCCTCCCAGAGATATGCGCGTTTTATGAAAGTGAAGTCGACGATTCTAAGCGCAAATAGAAAGGGACCTAATCTTTAAAATGGCTTCTCTGAACAAAACTTTTCATCAACTTTTCACTTTTTTTTTGATGTGGACAACATCTGAGCATCGAATGAGACCGTTCCCATGCCCCAAAAGTATTCCCTCCCAGAGATATGCGCGTTTTATGAAAGTGAAGTCGACGATTCTAAGCGCAAATAAAAGGGACCTAATCTTTAAAATGGCTTTCCTGAACCAAACTGGTTTTTAACCTTAGGTCCCTTTCTATTTTGCGCGTCACATATTTTTTTTTTGACATAAAATTTCCATCTAGAGTTGTTTTTTTGAAGAAAAAAAATAAATACAAAAATTCAAATCAAGTGTGGAATGTTTATTGCTCATTCGAAAATACATTTTACGCCATTTAATTTTGAATATAACTTTCCTCAAATGTTGGACGCAACTACGCCCTGGGGGGTCCAATTTTAAATGACTCGTTCGAGCATTTCGACCGGTATGGCGTTAATGACACGCGTAATGTTGGCTTCCAAAACCTGAATCGTAGCTGGTTTGTCGGCCTAGACTTTGGACTTTACGCAGCTCTAAAGAAAAGTGTCAAAAGGTGCGATATCACATGATCTAGGCGGCCAACTCACCGATTCAAAACGTGAAATTAACTGCTCTTCGAAATGACCTCTCAATATATCCATTGTTTCATCAGCCCAAATGTGGGAATTTTGTTTATGGACTTTGTCGTTGACAGAAATGGGCCTCATCACTGAACAAAATGTTGATCGGAAACAGCGGATCTTTTTCGAGCTTTTGAAGAGCCCAAACACTGAAACGGCGACGTAAAGGAACTTCGTTAGGTCTTTCCATGATAAAATGCCAAACAATACTGAAATGGAAAAAAATAAATTTTAAAACAACTCACGCGTAATCTGTTGAAAAAACGCTATTAAAAAAAACCTGTAGATTGATGACCCGTTATAATACATACGAGTATTTAAAAAAAGAATGTCAGTAACTAAAAAATCATTTCTACCATATTGTTTAGTTTATTAATAGAAAATTATTAATAGAAAATAATTATTTGGTTATTATATTTAAATTATAATCTGTAATGTTTGTTTGTTTTTTATAGGTTTACTGGAAAAAAGTATGTAAGTGTTTTTGCTCCATTTTAAACCCTTATTGATGCTTTTAAGTACTTTCGAATGCGAAATAACGGACGAGAGATCGATTACATCGGGGTTACCATCATCTATGGCCCCATCATTACTCTCTACTGCACGAATCCATCTGTAAAGATATCGCCATTCCAATTTTCGATTTCACTTATACTAATTATGACTTTGTTTGGCATAATTTCTGCCAAAAGAAATAGATTAATTTGGGGAAGTTCATTGCAATCCTGATTTTTTTTTATCAATTGAGCTAGGGCCAATTTGTCACCGCTGTCATACGAGGGCATATAAATAATTCCTGGACTTTTCAAACTTCCCTCGTAGTTATGTGAAATGCAACATACGAGGGCTTATCAATAATTCAGTAACTTTTCCAACTTCCCTCGTAGTTATATGATATACTGTCAAATTTTAAAAGAGTTCCGTCACTTAGTTTGTGTTTACCAGCTGTTCAAAGAATACAACCTCGTGGATTTTGTTAAAAATGGAAAAAAGTGAATTTCAAGTGCTCATTAGACATTATTTTTGCGGAAAAAACCCTCAATCTTACCAAGGAAAAGTTTGATAAATACAATAATGACCCTGCACCATCGATATCAATGGTAAAAAAGGGGTTTACTGATTTTCGTTGTGGTCGCAGAAGTACAAATGACGCTGAACGTTGTGGATGACCAATTGAGGTCAATACACCAGAAAATGTCGAAAAAACACGAAATGGTGTTGGCTGATCGCAGAGTAAAAGTGCCAGTTGATGCCATACGCATTTTATGTGGCAGTGTGGATTCAATTTTACATGATCTGTTGGGTTTAGGAAATCTGTCTGCAAGATGGGTGCCGCGTTTGCTCTCAATTGACCATAAACGTAGTCGTGTGACAATTTCAAAGGATTTTTTGGGGTTGTTTAACCGCAATTCGAAAGAGTTGTTGATGCGTTTTGTAACAGATGAAACATGGATCTATTACAATACTCCGCAGACCAAGCCGTAGTCTAAATTATGGGTTTCTCCGGGTGAATCGGCTCCAAAGAAGAGTTTTCTGGGATACGCGCGGGATAATCCACATCGATTATTTTAAAAGGGAAAAACAATAAACGACGAATATTATGCCAACTTGTTGGACTGATTTAATCAGGATTTAAAAAAAAACGTACCCATATGGCCAAAAAAAAAGGTATTTTTTATCAAGATAATGCATAGATGCACACGTGTGCAGTCTCAGTATTGAATTGAGTAACGAATTGGTACCTTATCCACCATATTCTCCGGATTTAGCCCCCAGTGACCATTTCCCATTTCCAAACCTAAAGAAATGGCTCGGCGCAAAGAGATTCAGCTCCAACGATGAAATTATTGATCAAACAAATGCCTATTTGATGGGTACAAAAATTGAAGAAACGTTGGACTAAGTGTATTGAGCTAAAAGGTAAAAAAAAACGTTTTTTTTGCAAAAAAAAAAACTGTGTTTTATTCGAAAAGTCGCTGTATTATTGATGTGCCCTTGTATTAATGTCTTATTTAGATTCGTGGGAAAATTGTACCTATTTGTCTATTGTTTAGTTGGCCGATTTTGGGTCCCTAGGGTCCCAAGATCGCTTTAAGATCAGTTTTTGCATGCGCACATACCAATTTTCGAGGCACTTTTCCACTTCGATTGAGACCCATCCAAAACATGATTTTTGAACGCTTTGACAGCTGCTTCGGGCAATGAAAAACGTTGACCACGCATTTTTTCTTGATGCTAGTGAATATGAGGAAGTCATTGGGTTCCAAATAGGGCTGTACGGTGGGTGGCCCATCCATACGTTATCTTGAGTGGTCCAACAGCTCATCGTTTCAGGTGATGTGTGAGAGCTCGCATTGTCGTGAAGCAAAATGATCCGTCTTCTCTTATTATCTTACCTCATTTCTTCGACCACTGTTGGCAAACAGATGTAGTTGTATACCACTCAGAATGGCCGGTTTTACCAAAAAAAAACGCAATCATTTGCTTCGATGTTCTTCTTCCACGAACAACTTTTGTTGAATTTGGCTCGTCTTGAAGACCCATACGGTCGATTGCTGTTATAGTATGAATCACACTCAACCATACTATGATCTCCACAACCATAGTATGATCCTCACAACCATAGTATGTTTCACATACATCCATAGTATGATCATTACAACCATAATATGATTCACCAAACCATGGTATGATCCCTACAACCATAGTATGATCACACACAATTGTACTTTGATCCCCAATATAATTTATTAGAATTTGTTTAAGTTGTCGACAATAGATTTGGATTATGAAAATTATTAAAAAATACATTAAATTCAATATAATAGGTGTGATTTATTTTACAGTAGAAAAAATAAGTTTAAATAAACGTAAGCGTTTTTATTAAAAATATTTCAGTTAACAAAGCCAAAGCACCTTGTTTAAGAAATTTTAATTTCGATATAAAAAGTACTATTATTGCATTAGATCCGTACCAATAACATTTGTTCTTAAAAGCATATTTAAATGAAGAAAAATTACAATCATACAGTATGATTGCCGTAATCATATTATTGTTAACATAAAACGCAAAACACAATACTTTTGTCGCACCAACAATATTTATATTGTTGTTATAGCCATACTTTCATTTTTAAATTTGGCAATAATACTACTGTTACATTTCAACAATATTAATATTGCAGCAGTTATACTATTGTCAAAACTAAATACAGTTAACAATGCTATGGTTGCTACAAACATACTTTTATTGCGGAGAACATATTATTATTGCGGAGACCATGTAGTAACCATGTTTTCTCTGCGTATACTCGTATATAAGTATACTTAAGTGCAGGCAGATTTTAAATAAACAAGAACCAGTCGGTAGTAGAGTATTTCACCAAACAAAGTAAACACAATAAAAATTCCTCGAACTACCTTCCGATTGTTGTTGTTTTTTATAACGGACAACAAACATGCATGTGTATGTGTTTTTTTGGTATATAAATAAACATATGTTGCACCAACCATGTTTATATGGTTGCAATAATAATATTGTTACATTTCAACAACATTAATATTGCAACAATCATACTGTTGTCAAAATGAAATTCAAAAAACAATACTACAGTTGACGACGAACATGCTTTTAGTGTAGAGAACAAATTATTGTTGCGGTGACCATATAGTAACCATATATTTTCTCTGCGTGAGCATTTTGCACAAAATTGGGGCAAAAGAACATTTTTATTTGTTTTTTATAAGTTTTCGAATTGTTACCAACGGAATGACAAACCGGAAAACCATATCTTCCGATCTGCCTCCCAACATTTAAACACATACATACGACAATTACGATTATAATAATAATTTGTAACACTGATTAAAGCCATCGTAACTAGCACTAACACCATCCTTTTGCCACTCGTTAGTAAAGAAATAAATAAAACTTTTGACATTAGCGCAATTATTCCCATTATATACGTACGGCACAGTGCTCGAAAATAAATTAAACCCCCTCCAAAAAAAACAGATGTCATTCACAAACAGTGAAAAGAGCAATTATGTTAACTAGTGTTGAAATAATGGTAACCTCTGCAAGCCCCTTGCCAACGCCATTCGACTGCAGTTCCATGGTGCGTTGAAATATGTGTATTTGTACCAGCAATGCCTAGGATTATGTGTATGTAATTATGCGCATATGTTAAGAAATCACGGATGAAGCCAAGGAATCAAAGAATGAGAAACTAACCGAAATTATACATGACACAGGCAGAACTTTGAGAACAGCGAAAATAATGCATAATTACATTTTAATATTATTGTACAATTTCTTTTCCCGTCGGTTGATTTAAATAAAAATATGATTCCGAGGAAAATTTAATAGTTCACATACACATGCATACATACGACACATGCATTCATAAACTACGTATACAAGCACAGTCTGCTAAGAAGTTTCGAGGAAGAGAAGTCGCAAGAAAAAATATTTAACATTTCATACGTCAACAACATGCTTATCTTGTTGTTCAGCAAAATACGATATACAGTCACACAAACACACACACACATGTGTATGTGTGTAACACACATACGTATGCATATGAAGACTGTTTGGGACTTCCTGTTTAAAAATATGCACCGTGGAACATCACTGCAGACATTTTAAGGTTTCCATATTATTCCCGTAATAGCCTAAGTAGTCTAAAACGATCTATCTCTCCTTCTCTCCACGTCCATCTGTCACTAAGTTACTAGATATATGTGACAGCGCATAGAGAAAGGGACCTAAGGGTAAAAAAATCAATTTTCTTTTTTTTTCTTTTTTTGATGTGGACAACATCTGAGCATCGAATGAGACCGATCCCATGCCCCAAAAGTGTTCCCTCCCAGATATATGCGCGTTTTATGAAAGTGAAGTCGACGATTCTAAGCGCAAATAGAAAGGGACCTAATCTTTAAAATGGCTCTCCTGAACAAAACTGATTTTTAACATAAGGTCCCTTTTTATTTTGCGTGTCACATATATTATATGTGGTAGCCCAGATGAAACCAACTGATGTTAAACACAAATAACTTTTTAATTTTTCTACATAATTTATTTTTTTTTTGTTTTAAATCGTCGACATTGACAAAATTTATTATTCCGTTTGCAACAACTCGAAATATTTTTCGGAGACCCTTAATACAGTATGTCCTCCGGGAAGGTATACTACTTTGCCTTGCCGCCATTTTGGTAAACATTAGTCTTGACAGTTCATATTTGGCAGCCGTGAAGTAGAGACGTGGCAATTTTTCATGGTAAAATATTCGATAAACCAACGTGTTTTAATCGTTAAAACATTTTATCATAATCAATCATCGATTACTGTGACGATGAGAAAGTTACGTGAAATTTTTGGATGAAACAATGTGCCAACAAAACGCACTATTTATCGTGTAGTGAATGATTTCGAAGAAAGAGGTTCTTTAGCGGATAGGCCCAAGCATGGACCACAACGTACTGCAAGATCGGCTGAAAACATTACTGCTTCTCAAGAAAGTGTTCAAAACAATCCATCAACCTCAATTCGACGCCGTACCCAGGAGCTTGGTCTACAAAGGACAACTTTGGTCACAAGTTTGCACAAGGATTTCATTTGTTTCCATTTAAGATTCAGTTGATACAAGGGCTTCTTCCTCAAGACCATTTACGCTGCCGTACATGTGCTAGCTCGCCCATGGCAACCCCGATTTTCATGATAAAATCATAATGAGTGACAAGGCACATTTTCATTTGAATGAAAACGTGAAAAAACAGAATAGTCGGTTCTGGGCAATGGAAAACCCTCAAATTATTCATCAGTTATCTTTGCATCCATTAAAAGTGACAGTTGTGCAATTTGGGCAGGAGGAATCATTGGACCCTACTTCTTTGAAAATAAAACGGCGTAACGGTAACTGTCAATGGGAAGCGATATCGTAATATGATTAAAAACCTTTTAACGCCAGAACTACATGATTTAGGCTTGATTAACATGTGGCATCAACAAGACAGTGCCACATCGCCTACAGCCAGGATTACAATGGAATTACTGCGTGACCTCTTTCCGCAACAAGTTATTTCAAGAAATGGTGATGTTGATTGGCCTCCAGGTCGCCTGATTTGACTACTCCGGACTTTGTGCTTTTGCGGAAATATCTGAAAAGCAAGGTTTGTGCAAACAACCTAGACACGCTTGAGCAACTCAAACAATATATTCGTGATGAAATTAATGAAATACTGCTTGAAATGTGTAAGAATGTAATGAAAAATGGCTCGCATTTCTGTGACTAACAGAGGCGGACTTTTATCTGATATTGTTTCCATACATACTCGTAATTGCCGACATTTAATAAAACAGTTATCAATAAAAGATCCATTCACTTTCATTTAATCAAAAATTATAAATAAACAATGTAGTATACCTTCCTTACGGACATCTTATCTTATAACTTTGGATACCCTCCACCAGATTCCCAAAATAAAACCAAATTTGGTGCGGAAGTGTGTTCTATATAGAAATCTTTATGTGCAAAATTTCATTTCGATAGGTCAAGCTTGTGGTGAGTTAGCGTCATATTATTTCTCAAAGCCCACGAGACCGTTTGTGGAGGCGATACCAGTAGGACTTTTCCGATCACAACAGAATTTGGCGTAGAGGTGTGCTCTCTATAAAAATCTTTATGTAGAAAATTTCATCTCGATAGGTCAAGTTTGTAGTGAGTTATTGTCATATTATTTTTCAAGGCCCATGAGACCGTTTGTGTGGGAGGTACCAGTAGGGCCTTTCCGATCTTAGCCAAATTTAGCGCAAAACTCTGTTCTATATATTATCTTTATGCCGAAAATTTCGGCTCGATAGGTCAAGTGTGTGGTGAGTTATTGTCATATTATTTTTCAAGGCCCATGAGACCGTTAGTGTGGGAGGTACCAGTAGGACTTTTCCGATCTCAACCGTATTCAGCGTAGAAGTGTGTTGTATATAGAAATCTCGATGTGTAAAATTTCATTTCGATAGGTCAAGTTTGTGGTGAGTTATAGTCATATTATTTCTCAAGACCCATAAGGCCGTTTGTATGGGAGGTACAAGAAATGGTGGCCCAATCTAAACCATTTTTACATAGATGATTGCGCCTATATAGAGATTATTATTTGGAAAATTTCAGTGATTTTGCTCAAGAAACTGGACGTATATTTCCAAATAAAAAACTAAATTTTTATGAGGTAGTGTCGGTTGAGGGTCTCCACCGCCAACTTCCCGTAGAGCTATGTAGCCCATTTTCAATACAAACCATGCTAGGTTAACTACACATGTTTGTGCCAAATTTCAGCTCCCTAACTGTTTTCGTGCAGGCTCTATCTTGTTTTCAACAGACGGACAGCCGGACAACATGGCTAGATCGTCTTAGAACTTTACGAGGATCAAGAATATATATACTTTGTTGAATCTCCGATGATTATTTCAACATGTTACAGACAGAATGACAAAACTAATATACCCTCCAATGTATGGTGGAGGGTATAAAAAGGGTATTAAGGGACGCTTGTCAAAAACGGCAGTGTAAAAATATCGTCCGCTTGTCGTAACATTCTACGACGATCAAGTCATGTCCGTCCATCTTAAGGCAAGAAACCTGAAATTTTGCATGGTCAAAATATGTTTTTAATTGTAAATGGGTTAAATCGGTTTAGCGTGAAAAATATTCTTTTTAAGGGACTTATGGAAGCTCAGAGAAAAGTGTAAATTTTTAAGTACACTTTATGTATCATAATTTTCAAATTATAATATTTTAACTAACCATATTTTTTGTGTGCGAACCAAATTGGAAATGTAGGTGAGACGAACATAATAGCTGCTATACTTTTCGGCCCGTCTGATCAAATCGAGCGATCAATAGTCAACATGGGTACTCAAATTAAAGCATGTAGGTATTTCCAAAAAAAAGGTCAACCAAATAATGATATATACAAAAAAATGTTTTAGTCTCATAATATGCTAAAGGAATTTTATTATTTTAAGCTTAACCTGGCTCCGTTCTTACGATGATAAAACTGACTGCAATTCAGCAATTGTATTTCTCTCATGGAAACTTTACATTGCATTATTTCAACATCCAGGAGCAACATCCAGGAATACGGCGCAGCAAATGATTTTTCAATTGCTTGGGTCATACGGTTTACTTGTTCGATAGTGCTGTGACCTTCGCGGAATCCAAACTGATGGTCTGGTATTATGTTATTTGACACGAGGAACGGTTTTATTTTCGATAAAAGAACTTCTTCAAATAGTTTGGATAAGCAGGGAAGCAAACTGATCGGCCTGTATGAGGAAGGTATTGATTTGTCCTTTCCTGGCTTTAAAATCATCTGAAACAGAAATTTTCCACACTTTAGGAAAGTAACGAAGTCTCAAAATAGAGTTAAATAATTTTGCCAGGAACTTCACAGCAATATAGGGAAGTTCCAAGATCATTTTGGGCGTGATAAGATCATATCCAGGTGCTTTACCTGGATTCACGGTTTCTTTAATGACATTCAGAACTTCATTTGCGTTAGTAAACGATTAAATTACAAAGTTTAACCATTCCAATAAAACCAGAAATTTGAGAAAAATATCTGTACTATTTTTACAGACGATTTAAATTTAAAATGTGTTATCACCCACCCTACACGCAGAGAAAAGATATGGTCACGCCAACATTAATATGTTCTCTACAATAAACAAAATGTTCGTCGCAAGCATAGTATTGTTTTCTAAATTTTATTTTGTCAACAGTATGATTGCGGCAATATAAATGTTGTTTAAATGTAACAATGCTAAAGGGTGGTTAAATTTTAAGGGCTAATGTTGATTTGTCGCGCAAAAGAGCCATTATTTCTTTAGCTGTGTGGTAAGTGGCACCGTCCTGTTGAAACCACATACCGTCCACATCCATATCTTCCAATTCGGGCCATAAAAGTTCGTTATCATCTCACGATAGCGAACACAATTCACAGTAACTGCCTGACCGGCCTTATTTTGGAAAAAATACGGCCTGATGATGTCGCCAGCCCATAAACAGTCACAATTTGTGGGTGCATTGTTTTTTCGACAATCACTCTTGGATTAGCATTCGCCCAAATGCGGCAATTCTGCTTATTGACGAATCCACTGAGGTGAAAATGTGCCTCATCACTGAAGATGATGTTCTTCCAAAATTTATTTTCATTTTCATAATAAGCCTGAATAACTTTCACGCGTTGCTCGCTTGTGTAAATTTCTATGGTTCAAATTGAGTCAGCCTGAAATTGAGAAATATCAAATGAAATGCAGAAAAAGCTTGACGTTTACGTGTTGATCACATTCAACATCGGCCCTTAAAATTTAACCACCCTTTACAAAGAGTACATCATAGTGATGTTAGTGTTCTAGAACAATTTAGACCGTATACGAGTTTGTCCATTTTTTATATATGTGACGCGCAAAATAGAAAGGGACCTAAGGGTAAAAACCAGTTTTGTTCAGGAGAGCCATTTTAAAGATTTAAATACGTATATCTTTGGTGTAGAATCGTCGACTTCACTTTCATAAAACGCGCAGGAAACACTTTTGGGGATGGGATCGGTCTCATTCGATGCTCAGATGTTGTCCACCTCAAAAAAAAAGAGAAAATTAAATTGTTTACCCTTAGGTCCCTTTCTCTATGCGCTGTCACATATGAAGTCCTCACATAAATGGTTAATGGACCATAACCACCTGTGCCAAAAGCAGGCATTCCATATAGAAGGATATCTCTAACAATGATAATCATCAGGCCAAAGATGGAATACAATTCCCATATATGGACAGGTACTCCAAAATCATCCTTGGAACTACTTGACCGTGTTCAAAGGAGAGCGATCGTGCTGATAGGTGGCAGTAGGGTATCCAACTCTATTGTTTCCCTTAAGCATCGTCGAAATGTGGGTTGCGTGACGCTGTTCTATCGTTACTTTTATGGTGTGTGTGTGTTCATCAGACATCCGTCGCCTTATTCCCGACGTGAGGATATTCGGCAGGGATACGCGACTTCCTAGGAGTTCAGAACCGTTTGTTATCGATTGACCAGTTGACCGCACTATGCACTACAGATCGAATTCGTTTTTCGCTCGTACAATCCGTATGTGGAATCGACTTCCGGCGAATGTATTTCCCACTAATTGCGACATCCAGAAGTTCAAGGCAGGCGTCAATAGTCATTACTCCCTCTTTCCCCCTTCCAATCCTTTACTTTCTACTCGCCAACGCAATGCACCGCATGTATAGGTGGCATCCCCTGAGTGTTGGTTATTTAGAAAAAAATATTTATATAGCCGTCTGTGGAAAGTACGATAGCAGTCATACGATTTAAGAAGGAACTTTGTTTATTTGTACCATCGGCCCTAGGTACTAAAGAAATCTCGGTAGAAGTACACTTTTTTGGAATATTTGTTCAACGGATATAGCATACATAAGATTCGACATAGCCAGAGCTAACGTCGTTTTACTTGTTATTTATTTTTTTTCGTAAATTGAAAGAAAAACAGATTTAAAACGCCTTTATTTATTCTACTGGAAGCGATTTCTAAAAGAAACTGCAATTAAGAGGAGTGCGCATTGTATCTCCTAAAACGCTTTTCTTAAAAAACGCTTTAAAAATTCTTTTTTTTTGCCAAAAATGTTGTATGCAGTTTTTATTTTATTTTTTCAACATCATACAAAACATATATTTTTTATCAATTTCGGTTTAAGTGTTAAAGAGTACTTTCAACTGTTCTCAAAAAAGGACATAAAAAACACTATAAACTTAGATATAGAATATAAAAATAGACCACGAAAATAATCTCAATACAATTTCTCTTAAAACATTCCATCACGAAATTTTAACTTATTTCATGCGTTATTGCTTTGCAAAATGAAAAGTTCCACGTCCCATAAAAAATTAACGAGACCTACCAGGATACTGTCCTTTTAAAAATTTACTATAACGAACTAACTCGTTCAATTCCCGAAGGAATCATCCACCCCTAAAAAAGTGTTACTCAAGACGAATCTATCAAATGGTCATATTTATTTTACACGTATAATAACAAAGGTTAAAAATATTTCCCTTCTTTTAATAGCAGAAATGTAAGAAATGTAGTTTGTCCCACTGTGACCTCTCGGTAGTACTTTTTTTCTTTGGAATTTCCTCTATACACAGCGCTGCTGCACGGCGATGGCTTGCAAATGCGATGCATGTGTATGCAAACTGTCTGTTTTTGTCTACTTAAAATTTTTGCTTACTTATGTTAAGAATTTGTGGCATGTGCAACTTGTTTGAATTGCAAGTGTTATATTTGCAGTTTCTTTCTTCCCTTACTTGTGTATAAAAGCACCAACAACAACAGCAGTGGCAATGAAGATGACGACAGCGGAAACAAGACAAAAACCCCCGTATGAAGCATGAAAAAAAAACTTGGAACAAAAAGCAAACAACGTCACTCATTGTGCCAAAGAGCGAGTTAAGTTTGTTTGGTGCCATCGTCTGTATTTGGTTTCTGGTAAAAATAAACTCCACTCCAATTGCCAGAACTGTGTACGTTTGCCAGAGCAGACACCATTGTCCTGGCGATCCTTGACAAACAAAACTATTCGCACAAATTCATACGAGCAGTGTGTGTTTTTAGCCTGTCACGAATTTTGATGAATTCATTTCTATTTTCTTTCAAATTTCTTTAGCTGGTGTTTGGTGAAGAACTACTTTTACACTAAAAAAAATTATGTTTGTGAAACTTAGGAAATATTTCAAATACATGACGAAATATGTCTTGTTTGTAGCCAAAGAAACTTTTCATAAGAAATATTAAGAAAAATCTTAAAAATTACGAAATCGGTTTGATGATAAAATTTCGTAATTTTTAGATAGGTTTTCCTATTTTTTGAGATTTTCTTTTATATATTTAACAACGTTTCATACGATTTATGAAGTAGCTTTATATGTTTTATGAAAAATTACTTATTTTATATTACTTTATTTTATATTACTAAATTAATTATTTTTCATGAAATTGTTTCATTTTTTACGACATTTTTTCACAATTTTTATGGCAATACCACATGAAATTCTTTCATAAAAATTTATACATAATTTTTTATGAAAAATTTTCAAAAATTGTTCTTGTTTTTTTTTAATTTTTCGGTATTTGGTAATTATGATCTTTACAGTATTTCAGCAAGTGCTCAAGCCTCACCCTATCTGTTTTTTGTGTTCTTTATTGAAAATAACACTACTCAACAAAATGAAAAAAATTTCATGTACTCCGGATGCGATAATTTTTTCTGTGTAGATAACCTTGACATGAGCTCGAAAAACGCAATAAAAAATTTTTTTTTCGTTTGGTTTTTGTTTTATTTTTTTTTTTTTAAATTTTAAAAATTTATTTTTGGTTAATTTGTTTCGTCCGGCATAACTCGGGAACCACTAGCCCGATTTAATTGAATTAAATTTTAAAAAATTTAAAATTACAATTCCCTTAATCTGTTCATATATTGTTTTCCTATACAAGCAACAGTTTCCAAGTTAAAAATGAATATATAAAGGAAAAAACTTATTTTTTGCCTAAAGATTTAAATTTTTTTTTTTTAAAAAATCCATAAAAAATCCAAAATGAAAAAAAATGTCAAATCTTATTACTTTTACGTAAAGTCACATAACCTATGAGCAAAATGAGACAAAGATCATGAAAATCGATGCACGCGTTTCGCTTTTATTCGCAATTGAGTAAAGGTATGAATTTCAAAAATTTGCTCGACATATGCACAACTTTGTCTATGGTGAGGTTTTTTCTTTTTTATTACAAAAAAAATTAAAATTTGTTGGGTGACAAAAATATATGAAAATGAAAATGGGATACCTTCACATAATTGTAAATAAAAGCAGAATGCGTTAATCGATTTTCATGATCTTTGTCTCATTTTGCTCATAGGTTATGTGACTTTACGTAAAAGTAAATTTTAAAATTTAAAAAAAAAAAAATAAAACAAAAACCAAACGAAAAAAAAAATTTTTATTGCGTTTTTCGAGCTCATGTCAAGGTTATCTACACAGAAAAAATTATCGCATCCCGAGTACATTTTGACTGTTGACTAGTGTAATCAGACTTATTTTTTATTTAAGTTCAAAGACCTATTAGATTTATTTTTAAAATATAGGTTTTTTTTTCCTTTTTGTGATTTTTTTGTATTGGTTACGTGAAATGACTGTGTTTTTTGTTTTGTATTCCCATACAACCAAGAACAGTACCATTATTGAAAGAACTTCGATCACTCTAAATTAAATTTTGTAAAATAATAACACATGACACAGCTACTTAGTATAAGTATACTACAATTTATGCTGTAAAATAAAAAGTACTGAATGTTTTTGGACCAAATATTTTTTAATATATTTATTGATGTATATTGTATCCAAAAAGAATCTTCTTATTCGAAATGTCCGTCTTTTGCCTTTACACACGCCTAAAGTCGCACTGGCCAATCGTCAATAACTGCACCTAACTCGTCCATTGGAAAACTGGCCACAGCTGGAACCAAAGCATTCTTGGTAAACTTTGGCCGATGTTTTGACTCCTAGTTCGCAGAAATGCAGGTCAGTGACCCCATCGTAAGAGACACCCCACCAAACCATGACTGAAGCTGGGTGATGACCCTTTTCCACCCTTGGGATCAGTTCATATGCATATACTTTATCAATTTGCTTGTTAAATTTTTCCTGAATGGTAAAAATGTTTTCATCGGTGAACAAATTTTTTCTGTTATCAGCGTGCTTCACCAAAAGACGTTTGCAGTTTTCAATCCTATTTTTTTCTGCAGTCAATAAATGTCCGGTACGTCGTTTGAAAGCCCCAAGTCTTTTTTAATGATTCGAGTCATGGACTTTTGCGTGATATTCATCTCACGGGCCATGATTTTCTGATTTCGGAGCGGATTTCTGGGAATTCTTGATTTAACGGCTTTGATGGCGTGCGGTGTTCGAACAGAGCGTGGGCGGGGCCCGACCGGTGGCGGTCTTTTACATCTCCAGTCTCCTCAAACAGTTTTATGCATCGGTAGACGAACATGCGGCTAATCCCTAGAGGCCGGAGCGTTTTGAAAATATCGTTTTTTCATTTCACACTTGAAAAGCGCTATTACAGCGATACGGTTCTCATTATAATGACCACTCATCATGGAGTGGTCAGATAATTATCTGACCACTCCATGATGAAAATTGAAACAATTTTAAAATCCCGTTACAGACTAACGCTATTGAGGTTGGCTTTCAAAACCCATATCACATTAACGGGGTATGTTTAGTTCTACTATAGAAATGGGTGTGTTCAATGTTGTAACAGTTTTTATGTCCCAACTAAGTACCTTACAATAAACCTGAAATTCTTTTATAAAAATTTATTTATAATTTTTTATGAAAAACTTTCAGGAAAAAAATAAAATGTTTTTTTTTTTTTTTTTTTTTAATTTTTCGGTATTTGATAATTATTATGAACTAAATAGTTATTATTCTGGTTTGAAATCTTTAATTTTAATTTTCAAATTTTAAATAAACTGATTTAACTCTGGCTATGAAATGACCTATTTACGTATAAACAAAAATGACGACTAATTTTCTTATGAGGATATTTCATACAAAATAAATTTTCGTAAAACATGTGAAACCAAAAATTACGGAAATGTTCCTTAAAAGTACGATGACTGTTTAAATTATATAATAACGGGTGATCCATCTAGAGGTATTTTTTCAGAACAAAAAAATATAAAAATTCAAATTAAGTGTGAAATCTTTATTGGTAATTTGAAAGGACATTCTATGGCATTTATTTTTTAAATATAATTTCCTTCATATGTTGGCCGCCTTAGTGTTTTCATTCTGAGGGTCCATTTTTGGATCCCGGTATGGCTTTAATGACACGCGTAATGTTGGCTTCCAAAACCTGAATCGTAGCTGGTTTGTCAGCATAGACTTTGTACTTTACGTAACCCCAAAGAAAAATGTCTAAAGGTGTTATATCACTCGATCTAGGCGGCCAACTCACCTGTCCAAAACGTGAAATTAGCTGCTTTTCGAAATGACCTCTCAATAGGTCCATTGTTTGAGCAGCTGTATGGCAAGTGGCACCGTTCTGTTGAAACCAAGTATCGTCAAGTTTACGGGCTTCAATTTCTGGCAGCATAATGATTGATATCATGGCGCGATAGCGAGCACCATTTACGTTTACGTTCCGGCCATCACCATTTTTGGAAAAATATGCAACGATGACTCCACCAGCTTATAAACCGCACCAAACCGTGGTTTTCTATGGGTATAATGGCACCTCTTGATCCTCTTCTTGTTGCTCTTCAGTTCAAAAGCGGCAGCTTTGTTTATTGACTTTGCCGTTGAGCCAGAAATGGGCCTCACCTCTGAACAAAATTTTGGTCAAAAACAGCGGATCTTCCCGTTTGTCACCGAACGCTCATTTCCACAATAAAGTTGCCAAAGTTTAAAGGTAATTATTTAAAAAAATATATAAAGAAAGACTCCTTTCAAATTACCAATAAAGATTCCACACTTGATTTGAATATGCATGTTTTTTTTTGTTCTGAAAAAATACCTCAAGATGAATCACCCTATATTATTATTTACTTAGTAGGGACAGAAATACTGTTACAACATTGAACACACCTGTTTCAATAGTAGAACTGAACATACCCCATTAATGTCATATGGGTTTGGAAAGCTAACCTCAATAGCGTTAGTCTGTAACGGGATTTTAAAATTGTTTCAACTTTCATTATAAAGTGGTCAGATAATGAGAACCGTAACGCTGCAATAGCGCTTTTCAAGTGTGAAATGAAAAAAAGCGATTTTTTTTAAAACGCTTTGGCCACTAGGGATTAGCCGCATGTACGTCTACCGATGCATAAACTGTTTGACTAGACTATAGATGTAAAAGACCGCCACCGGTCGGGCCGCCCACGGTCTTTTCGAACACCGCATGTCATCAAAGCCGTTAAATCAAGAATTCACAGAAATCCGCTCCGAAAACAAAAAATCATGGCACGTGAGATGAATATCACGCAAAAGTCCATGAGTCGAATCATTAAAAAAGTCTTGGGACTTGGGGCTTTCAAACGACGTACTGGGCATTTATGGACTGCAGCCTTAAAAAAAAATAGGATTGAAAAATGCAAACGTTTTTTGGTGAAGCACGCTGATAACTTGCACAGAAAACTTTTGTTCACCGATGAAAAAATTTTTACCGTTCAGGAAAAATTTAACAAGCAAAATGATGGAGTGTATGCGCGGTCATCTAAGGATACATCTGAACTGATCCCAAGGGTGGAAAAGCTTCAGTCATGGTTTGGTGGGGTGTCTCTTACGATGGGGTCACTGACCTGCATTTCTGCGAACAAGGAGTCAAAACATCGGCCAAAGTTTACCAAGAAACAGTTTTGGAAGCTGTTGTGAAGCCTCTTAACAAAAAAACTCAAAACCAGCCATGGACTTTCCAGCAGGATTTGCGCCGGCCCATAAGGCTAAAATGTCCCAGGCCTGGCTTCGAAACAATTTGTCAGCGTTCATTTCCTCTGAATAATGGCCCTCAGACAGTCCAGATTTGAACCCATTGGAATACAAACTGTGGACGGTTTTAGAGGACAAGGTTTTTCACAAAAGATACCTCAACATTGGATCTCTTAAGACTGCTTTGTTTCGAGCTGTGGCCAATTTTCAAATGGACGAGGTTCGTGCAGCTATTGACGATTGGTCAGTGCGACTTAAGGCGTTTGTAAAGGCAAAAGGCGGAAATTTCGAATAAGTAGATTCTTTTTTGGTAGAATATACATCAATAAATATATATAAAAATATTTGGTCCAAAAACATTCAGTACTTTTTATTTTACAGCATAAAACGTGTGTAACAGTATTTATGTCCCTACTAAGTATAAAGCTCTTCGAATATTATCACCCTAACCATAATTTTTTTTCTGGTTACTATATGGTCGCGGCAACAATAGTATGTTCTCTGTAAAAAAAAGTGGTTGCGTTAACCATAGTATTGTTTTTTGAATTCTATTTTTCAATAGTATGATTGAGGCAATACTAATATTGTTGAAAAGTAACAATAGTATTGTTAAAAGTTAAAAAATGAAAATATAGTTGTAGCAACAATATAAATATGGTTGGTGCGATAAAAGTATTGTTTTTTTTTGGATTTTATATTAACAATGATATGATTACTGCAATCATACCTACAAAATCGTAATTTTATTTTAATTTGACAATGTTATTATAACGAATGTTACGCAAAACTAATATATTTTATGTGTAAATTAATTTTTTTTCAAAACAATCTACCTTACATTGAATTAGTATAACTGATATAGTATATTTAACAAGTACATTTTTTACCGTAAAATAAGTCACTCCTAATATTAAGAGTTTAATGTATTTTTACATAATTTACTTAATAAAAATCTTTATTGTTGAAAAGTAACTTAACCCAAAGAATTTTGGGGATCATAGTATGGTTGTGTGTGAGTCATACTATGGTTGTGAGGATCATACTATGGTTATATGTTACACATACTATGGTTATGAGGATTATAATATGGTTGTGGGGATCATAGTGTGGTTGAGAGTCAATAATGATATGGTTATGGGGATCATAGTGTGGTTGAGAGTCAGTAATAATATGGTTGTGGGAATCATAGTATGGTTGTGTGTAAATAATTCTATTGTTGTTAGGACAATAATATTGTTGTGGGGATCATAGTATGTGAACCATACTATTGTTGTGATGATCATATTATTGTTGTGTCACAATCACACACCCAACAATAGTATGATGCTCTTCCAATATTGTCACCCCAACCACTTTTTTTTCTGCGTGTACACTCATTCTTCTGTTGTCAATTGTTATACAAGTTGTACAAAATTTTGCCACGAAATGCTTAAAAATGTTTAGAGCGTAATTAATTTCATTAACTCTATAATTGAAAAAGTCCTTTGAGCCTGGACCATACCCAACTTAGAACTTAGAATTTAAATCCTTTTCTATACTGATAATTACAAGATCCCTTTGTCTTAAGAAGCCATAATTGGTTTTGTTGCTGTCCACAAAATCAGACCCGTATAACGACTGAAATTTAAATTACACATTGTGGTATGAAAACAGATTTTCGACACATACGGGTGCAAATGGCATTAACTTTATTAATTCTATGTGTCATTATTTTAAAGTGGCAGTTAACGTTTATTAAAAAAGAAACGAAGTGTACCATAGAAGCTGGTGTCAAATAATTTCTAATCTATATCGAAACATATGCTGCAGGAGAAATATAAACCCAATGATTCGCTTAATGTTACATAGGAGTAAAACACAGGCTATACTTTACATACTGACGGCTATCCTTAGGCCTACACCCAAATATTTCAACAATTCTAGGATTGCTTATTTCCAATTGTTTCTTACCAAAATTCTCCAAATACAATGACAAAAAAAAACCTTCCTTCGAATTCAACCAACAGTATTTTTCCTTCTCTGACATTAGAAATCAGGACATTCTTTTGCGTAGAAATGTTGAAGCAACATATGTTCCACATATAAAATCCCATGTCATGTTGTTTACTCTTTTGTAGTTGTTGTTGTTGGCTATTGTTTTCATAATAACACCTCATGTGTCACAGATAAGGGGCAATTTAACGTTGAGGGCGGTCGGCCAACGGCCGACTGGCAGGTCACCTTAATTTTATGTGTAAATGTCAAAAACATAAACAAGAAAAGTTTTTGAATTTGTCGGAGATTTTGTCCTTTTGTTAAACATTCCATGACCCAAACATTTGCCGAGGACATGGGGGTTGGTAATTTATGTGATTAAATAATTGGTTTTATGATTTATTTAGGTTGACATTTGACTGGGATGGTCTATATTTGTTAATAATAAAAAAAATATTCAAAGCAAATTGAAATATAATATAACGTCAATAATTTGAAAGGGATTTCCCCTTATTCAGTTTTCAAGGCGATAACACTTCTGTGTATGTCATCGACAGCGTAATAAGTAAAACATTCCGACACATATGTTCCTGACTGGAAGAAACTGGTGGGAGGTTTTTTCTTAATGGAACGCCGCCATTTGTCCGTCAGTGTGTTCCGAATAATAATGGAAAGCAATCGCTATAACTACACAACAACAGTTTAAGGCCTGAAAATCAGTTTTTTGAGCACGGGAAACCTCCACAGTTATATCAGATATAAATTAAGGTGACATGGCTCTATTCATGGCTCAAGCGGCATAGAGAATATGCTTCATATGGGAGCAATAAATCTATTTCCATTCGGACATACATACGAAGGCGACCGCAAAACTAACTGGCCTGGCACATTTTCTGTTTTACTAGCAACTTTTTTTGTTTTGTTTTTTAAAAGAAATCTTTTATAAGCCATCTGTCAAAATTTCCGAAATATTTAATGATTATTTTCTTTGTTACAGGTGATTGAAGTAAACAAGTTTTATAATTTTTGAAAAATGGAAAATAAAGAGTTTCATGCGGTAATTAAACACTTTTATATGAAAGGTTATACGCCACAATTAATCAAAGATGAATTGGATTCTGTTCATGGTGATAATGCACCATCATACTCCACCTTGAAATCCTGGTTTCAACAATTTAAAATGGGTCGTTCAAGTACGGAAGATGAACAACGCTCTGGAAGACCGAAAACTGCAACTACTATTGAAAACATTAGAAAAATATTTAATGAAGTGACTAAAGATAGACGAAAAAAGCTCAGAGAACTTGCTGATATTGTGAAAATACACGAAAAACAAGTTTGGAGTATTTTACATGATGAACTCCACATGAAAAAGCTATCCGCAAGATGGGTGCCGCGTTTGTAGACTTTGCCCCAAAAAATCGTCCGTTCCGAGGAGCTTTTAGCGATTTATTAGCGTAATCCAATAGAGTTTTTGCGCCGATTCATAACTGTTGATGAAACATGGATCCAACACTAACTACATCCAAGAAGGCAAAGAACAGTCAAAACAATGGATAGAAGCTGATAAAAGTAGTCCCAAGAAGGCGAAAACTGTTAAGTCAGCAGGAAAAGTAATGGCCACAGTATTTTGGGATGCAAGGGGTATAATATTTATTGATTATCTTGAGAAAGGAAAAACTATAATTAGTGAATATTTTTGTGCATTATTGGATCGGTTGAGTGAAGAAATCAAGATAAAAAAAAGTTTTTTTTCATCAAGATAATGCTCCTTCACACTGGGTATACGGTCGCCCTCGTATACACCTGGTATTCGCAAAATTTTACGGCAACCGTGCCACGTACGTTTGACTAATTTTTTAATTATGCGTTCCTTTTTCGATACCACAAAATACCCTAAAAAGTATATACATTATACTGGTCTGCAACAAAATCTTCCTTTGGACAAAACCACGTAATCTTTATGTAAAATGATCTCCTGAATCCGAATTGAGTATCCCACCGAGGATATACATACTTCTGACCCAATAATGAAAATGCGGGTATTTGTCATCAAAAATGGTTTTATTGCTTTTCAAAGTATTCTCCAGCTTGATTTATACACTTTTGCATGCGCTCAAACCAGCTGTCGAAGCACTGTTCCACTCCGATTGAGACACCTCCAAAACATGGTTTTTGAACGCTTTAACAGCATCTTCTGGCGACGAATATCGTTGATCACGCCTTTTTTTCTTGATGTGCGGGAATAAAAAGAAGTCATTGGGTCAGGGCTGTACGGCAGATGACCCATCATTTCGACGTTTTGGCCGGTCAAAAAGGCGCTGGTTTGAGCCGATGTGTGAGAGCTCGCATTGTCATGGTGCACAATGATTCGTCTTCTCTTGTTTGTTTTTCGAATTTCTCCGAAGACTTCAGACAAACAAATTGTGGTGTACCACTCAGAATTGACCGTTCTAAATTGCTTAAGCGGAACAGTCGCCACATGACCAGTTTTGCCGAAGAAACAGGCGACCATTTGCTTCGAAGTGCTTCTTCCACAAACAACTTTCGTTGGATTTAACTCGTCTTCGAAAACCCACACGATCGATTGCTGTTTTGTTTCTGGCTCATTCGCATGGATCCATAATTCGTCACCTGTGACAATCCTATAAACGTCTTTTGAAGCACTGCGATCGTAGTTTTTTTCAAAATTTCTTTGCACCAATTGACACGAGCCTTTTTTGATCGATTGTCAAATTGTGCAGGATCCAACGAGAACAAACATTTTTAACGGCCAGGTGTTCATGCAATATCGAATGTATGCTAGAGGAAGAAATGCCCAAGGATGCCTCTATCTAACGGTATGTCACATAACGATCTTGTATTATCAGTTCACGCACGGCATCAATGTTTTTCACAGTGCTATAAGATGGTGCTTTATCGCAATAAAAAGATTTAAAGTAATCGAGGCACTCTTGTTGTGAAAATGTTGACGAGTTAATTCCATTTTTTTGCCAAATTGACTTTTTCAAGTCACTGTAAACAACACAAATGATGGTCGTACGTCAACACGTTCTCAGTACGTTTATGCTTAAAAATGTCAAACTTTCCAATGGAAATGCCAGATAGCCAGACATATATTTAGCAACCCTCGTAGTTTTCGAGGTATCGTGAATGTAGCAATTTTGCAAGAACAAGTGGGAGAGCTCGGTAATTGGAATACAATTGACAGTTAAAAGAACAACTTTTTTTTACAAAAAAGACAACGTTTTTACTTCTTTTAGCTGTTGTGATTTCTATGAAAGATGCATTTCTTACCAATTAATATTGGTTAATTTCAAGTCAATCAGATAAGAATTACCAAAGTTTTAGGCAGATTAATAAAAAACTATTACTTTCACGATATCTCTAAAACTAAAACGGACACTAAATTCGGATTTAGGAGATCACATTACATAAGGATCAATAAGTTCAGTTCAAAGGAGGATTTTGTTGCAGAACAGTGTTATTTCATATCATTTTGGCCACATCAGAGTAAATTACAAAATGCCTTTAAAAAACATTTCTGATAGAGCTAAAAATTTGATTTCTCTTTTCGATTTTTTCTCGATTAAAATTTTTAATACTTTTCCAAAAACATTATTTGACTGATATTAATTTCCTTTGACAGCTTTTTTTTTAAAAATTTTAGCTTATTTTTTCTGTGTTGGGATAAGAGAAACATACTACAGAGACCAGGCAATGCACCACAGCCGATCACAAATGATACTACTGTTTTGAAAACTTTTCACTTTATACCGAAACCCAAAGGACCAAAGATGATCCCAGAATCTACTACCCCAAAGGACCAAAGATGATCCCAGAATCTACTACCCCGATGTCAGTCAAATAAATATAAATTTATATGCCCAAAAGAGCTTTCATTTGACCGTAAGGGCCGTTTATTGAACTCCTTTGCTCATGCGTCCGACCCAAATCTTAGCCAAAACTTCAACATAAATCTATATTTAGATTCGTACCCCATTTGAGTGCCCATATGCATATAAAGTATACTCGTATACCTGTGCTCCCTTTTTTCGACGTATTTGTTGGGCCCCTTCGGTCCTTAAGTCCTACCACAGTCTAGCCAAAACCTTTAATGAAATTTTTTTACTTGTAGTAAATTTTCTTACCTAAATGTCCTTAATGACAAGTGATCGCGCGTTTTGACCAAACGGGCCGATTTTTTTTAATGGGCGACAAGAGTTAAGCAACGATTGTACTGGGAAACAAAACCAAAATCACTGTAAAGCCCAAGGCCGAAATTGCGTACTGTCTTAAGAAAAGCTTGGTACTAGGTTTGTTCACATGAACAACGTTAGTCGCCTAAAAAATTAAAAATGTGGTTTTGCCTAGATTTGTTTTCTGTGAATATGTAGTGTCCCAAAGAGATTTTTTATCGAAAACTGAGTAGGTCACTTCAAATACCTACCAGGCGTTTTATCATACCTCAATTGGAATAAGATTATAGGGTAAAATGATATAAACCAGAAGATGAAATCATGGTTGTTTTAGGGAACGAAGTAGACTGGGAGCCATTAAAAAGCTAGCTAACAGTCGGTGGGGGGTTCAGGTCTACTTTAAACCCATAGTTCCTATAATCATGGGCATAAACAAAATTATTATAGACTCCCGTTTTAACAAAATACTAAATTTAGAAACTGAAACTAAATAGCTGAGTTTAGCCAAGAAAAAAAAACAAACAAATGGCTAAGTTTGCATAATTATAAAAATATATAGTAGTCAGTCGTCGTTTACTGTGAACGATTCCTAGCTGTTATGGAATCAATTGTCTCTTGACCCGATGCCCTACCATGGTTTTAGTGACATCAATATTTTCTAAAACCCCCAAAACTCATCTTCGAAAAATAATGACACCCACTTTTGGTTTTCACCACTAGTTAAAATGTGTTAGATGAGAATCTAACAACAATTCCCTAAGGAATTAAAGTAAAAACGAAATGTGCGTAATGTTTCTAAAAATAGAACATTTGTGGATTGTCTGCTGTTTAAGTCCAAATTAAGTCTTCACTTACACTTACATGCACATTAAACCGGTTTCCCTTCTTACTGTTGTCACATTTCTTTTGGAAATAGATGACTCACAAAAAGAATTATTGCATAGAAATAAAAAATTGAGAGTCCGCGCAGGTTTTGAACCTGGACTTGCTGGAGACTAATCCGATACACATCCATGGTGCTAAGTCAAGCCTGGCGTTGGGTGCGACTAAAGAAATTCGTAGACCAGATACACTGTAACCTACATCTCATCTATAAATATATGTGTAAGTATCTTTAATGGTGTTATGCAAAGCATCGGCTGTAAAACGATTAATTAGGCGATGGATAGACTATCCCAGCGAACATTTTATGATCACTAGAGAAAAAACATTTGGTTGGAAACCGTTCACCACAAATAATAAGCACTTTCATTCAAATATTGATTAAAAAAACATTTTTTTTTAAATGCGACAAAAACTGTGGTCTAAAACCGACATGGCAACACTGAATTTATCATAGGCTGCGTGTCAGAGAGAGAGAGAGAGTAGGGAATTCTAAAACAGGAACTAGAGAATGATGATAGTCAAAATGTGTTCTTTTAATACAACAAGAGACACACCCTACACCGATAAGTATTTATTCAATCATTTATGTGTAAATACTTACTTCAGGTTTAAAGTAATGCAAAGGGTACTGAGATGTCATTATCATGTAATGCAAATTGTATAGAATTGTACTTACCGAGTTTTTGCTAGGAATATCCTTTTTCTCGGAAAATTTAAAACTTAACATATTAATAAAAAAAACACCTTATTTCGAATAGTTTTTCCTTTCACCACTTCACTTACCCAATTCACACTGGTTGTATTATTATTATTCTTTAATTATTTTAAAATATTTTGACTTATTTTGCATTCTCCAAATGTAATTAAATATTTAAATCGTATAAGTAATCGCTTAAAAAAACTTGACCCATTCAACTATCGATAAAAACAAATCACTTTAAAATGCTCAATAATTTATGGATCATTAGCATAATAACATTTATTATATATAAGCTTTCAACTCTGATATATTTTCACTCGTCCACCCGAAAACAGCAATTGGTCTGTTATTCCGGTACGTAGTTGTACAAAGTGCTGAATATCTGTTGCTAAATAAAACTTAAATTTAATTTCACTTTCGAAGCAATGGAAGCTCTCTAAGCAACAATGGAAGCGAATCAACAACAAATTATTTGCTTAATTGAAAATGTATGTACTACACATGAAATTAAACACACATTACGTAGTGGCAGTCATAGAGACATAGGGTGTTCCTCTAGGATGGGCGGATATTTAAAGTAGGTATTTTTTTTTAATTAGGTCAATTGTTAGTCTTGACCTGTATAGTCAGTAAAGAAAATCACTTCGATCTAGCTCTCTGGCATGATTAGTGGATGGTAAGAAATAAATTCCATGTTTTTTAAACATTTAAAATATAACAAAAATGAGCAATTCAATTTAATTCTCTTTATAAAAATAATGATTTGTTTCCGCTTTTTTAGTTTATTCGAAGATAAAACATTTCCATTATTTGTGGAACACAATTGGCTTCGCTTCGCAGTAACACATCCTGTCAACGAAACTTGCAAAGACCTTGAAGTCCTTTGCTGTCTCTACGTCATGAATAACTTCTTTGCCTTAAGGCCCTGTATCGTTAATGGAGATTATAGGTAGCCAATTGACAAAGTCGAGACGGACGACTGATAACACAACTACCAAACTTGGAGCCCAAAGGATTATTGCGCGAAACAATTCGATCATAAATATTTGTATTTATCACGGGCCACAAAAAATGGTTTGTTTTGTCTCAGTAACGATTTCCAATAACAAAAATGACATTTCCAGCAGCAGAAAAAACAAGTAAAAAAAAACTCAAGTCGGACGTTAACAAAAATTGCATTTAGAGCAGCACAAAAACTAGTAAAAAAACTAAAGTCGGGCGTTATATACAGGGTGGCTAATGAATATTGCTACATTAAGAAACTTAAATAACTATTTTCAGTGTATGAAATTCATTTTTCTTTTTTCATGTTAAAGCTCATTCAATTTTATTAAATAATGTTTAATTAGTTTTAAAAATAATGGAACTTTAATTCCACCCCCCTCTGTTCGTTGATGCATGTGCGGCATCTTACCAAAAAGTTGTCCATTACTGCTTGGAGAGTTGACACAAAATAGCCGCAATTGTTTCTCCAATGGATTGCTTTAGTTTTATCAAATTTGTTGGTTATGCGTTGTAAACTTCCTGTTTGCAATAACCCCACAAGACAAAGTCAGGTGCAGTAAGGTCAGGCGACCTGGGGGCCTGGGGCGGAAGAGTTGCACCATCTTGCTGAAACCACACAGAGTTGAAAGAAATTCTCATTCGGCGTAATTCTGGATGGAAAAACTCTCCCAACATGTTCAAGTAACGGTCTCCAGTAACCGTAACGGTGTGACCCTTTTCTTCGAAGAAGTAGTGCCCGGCAATGCAGCGTGATGAAACTGCACACCATACTGTGGCACGAAGTGGATGCGATTCCGTCTCATGGAGCATCTATGGGTTGGAAGCACTCCATATTAGACAATTTTGCCGTTCAAATCGAAATTTGACTCGTCAGACATGAAAAGATAGTTCAACATGTTTCCGTCTTCCACCATTTAAAGCATCTTCCAGCAAAATTCCAAGCGAACCGGGAAGTCTGCTGCGTTCAGTTGTTGATCATTTGAATTTTATATGGGAATAAGTTCAAAGCTTTGTGCATAATTGACTGCAATGACTGCTTATACCCATTTGAGAAGATAAGCTTCTTGTCGAAACTCTTGGGTTGTTTGTATGGCAGCAGCTACTGCAGCGGTTGTTTCCTGTTTTGTATGGCAGCAGCTACAGCAGCGGTTGTTTTCTCCATCTGAACTGAAGGGCTTCGATGGTAAGTTCTTCTGTTGTCTGTCCCATGCACGGCAAAATTGTTAACAGGTCTCATTATGGTCTACCTGCTCGGAGGATTGCCTCCAAACGTGCGCTTATTTGAGTACTCTCTTTGAACCGAAACTAGGGTCTCCACTGCGTTAAAGCGGCGGACAATCCTAATTCTTGTTTCAGTGTCCCAGTTATTCATTTTTGTTAAATCAAAAAATCATTCTGCAATATATAAAAAAAAATTAACCAGATTCATGAAATAGAAAAAAGTTATTAATTTTTTTTTTGATAGCGGCTTTCATTAGCTACACTGTATATTTATCATGCACTTCTGGGATGCAGAATAGCCTACTGATAATAGGTATTTTGCCAGGTTTTAAAAAATGACGCTCTTGAATTTGTAAGAAGACTTCATTGTTTCTTATGCCCATGCTTTGAATGAAATTAATTATTAACCCCTTATTTAGTAAAATTTTAAACATAATTTATACCCAACTTCACACTGTGGTACAGGTTAAGGGAATGAAAATAGACCTAATGTATAGTACATATACCGATCGATTCAGAATCATCATCTGATTTAATTGAGCGATGTCCGTCCATCGTTCCAATTACACTGTGCGACAGCCACAATCGGTTTGGGATGAAACCACCGGGGAAAGTTATATCGGTCAAAAAAAGGTCATACGTGTCCCAGCGTTTCGTTGGGTCTCATCTAGGAATCGAGATATATCGATTTGAAGTTAGTAAGTATCGTATAGGGGAATTTGTCACGTTTTTGGCTCTTTTGTTTGACATAACTTGAGAACCACTCGTCCGATTTAGCTGAAACAAATTTAGAAAAATTACAATTCCTCTAATCTGTTCTTAAACCGTTTTCCTACTTAAGCAACCGTTTTGGATTTTTTATGAATTAAAAAAAAAAATTTAATTTTTAGGCAAAAATAATTTTTTTTTTTCATACATTTATTTATAATTGCGAAACTGTTGCTTAAGTAAGAAAACGGTTTAAGAACAGATTAGAGGAATTGTAATTCTTAATTTTTCTAAATTTGTTTCAGCTAAATCGGACGAGTGGTTCTCGAGTTATGTCAAACAAAAGAGCCTAAAACGTGACAAATTCCCCTATACGATACTTACTAACTTCAAATCGATATATCTCGATTCCTAGTTGAGACCCAGCGAAACGCTGGAACACGTATGACTTTTTTTTTACCAATATAACTTTCCCCGGTGGTTTCATTCCAAACCGATCACTGACCCTTACCATTTGTCGCAGAGTGTTATCGTTGCTTGGTTTCGATGAAACTTGACGCATTGATCAGCTTTGACCCAAGGGTCAACCCTGTTGAAACTGGTCCATATCGGTGCCTGTGTTGATATGATACAAACGTTTTTCGCGATTTCAGAACCTGCAGCTAAATTTTCGCTCAGAGCGGTACTAGTGACCAACAGCCTCGCAAAGATCCCTCTCGATTCAAGACTTTGTAATTTTAGAAGTCGTAAATAAAATGCGATCGTTCTCGAATGTGCGACTAATAAAATTGTATATTCAAATAGAAAGATTCAAATAGAAGCCACTAGATAGATCACCTGTTACAATATCATTTGCTGTAGCTGGGCTATATAAATGTAAATACGGAGATACATTTCTAATTATGCCCTACCAATAACTTTGAGTTTAACCTTAATTAATATATCCATATTTCATTTATGTGTACAATATATCATATCCAGTTTGGAGTACATTACGGAACTGGAACGTTTGAGTTTATTTTAGTAAACTTTTCTCCACATAGTGGGTTATAGCTGAGCCATTGCCTCATGGTTGTACGTTTCCATAGCGTCAAGAATATTTCGCATAAACTCGATACTTTGCATAATACCAAAAATACCAACGTTGTCTAACGATCTTCGAGACTAACTCAAATAAAAATAAGAGAAGGCTTATGATGTCCTATGCATCGTCCTGTAGAAAACAAAAATAACTTTAAATTCACGACAAAAAAAAGTTGGTAATCCTGTTGCTTTTGAGATATATTTTTTTTAATTTTCGACTCCATAAGCCACGTTTTTAGAGTATCTAAACGAATCCAAGTCTGTTTTGGATTTCGCATTTGTTTAACAAAAGGGTATTAACTCGAATATTTCACATTTTCAGCAGAACAAACACCCTTTTTACTTGGACACTAAAGCAAAATTTATTTGAATTTGTCCATATTGATTATTTATCGTCCTTGTTGACCATGCGGGACTTTTTTAAGGCCACATCAGCCGAAAAGTCCAGCTACTGATTTCAGGTATTAAGTGCGTTCCTACTAACAGTACCTATTTTAACCTTCGTCTGTCCACAAAAATTGATATTGATACCTTTACTCCATCAAAATTTTAGGATCCTAGGTTGATTTGTTTGATGGCTATTGTGCTTTCAACAGACACTTGGCTTGATCGTCTTAATATTCTATGACAACCAAGAATATAACCACTTTTTAGGGTCCCAGATCAATATTTGTAAGTGTTGCAAACGTAATGATCAATTTAATATACAATGCACCTTTGGTGGAGGGAATAAAATGCATAATAACCGTACTCTAATTCACAGCTATACAGGGTGTCCGCCGGGAAGGTATACTACTTTATTTTGCCGCCATTTTGGTAAATATAAGTCATGACAGTTCATATTTGGTAGTCGTGAAGTAGAGACGTGGCAAATTCATTATGGAAAAATATTCGATAAATCAGCTTGTTTTACTCGTTAAAACTTTTTATCAAAACCAATCATCGATTAACAATGAAACAACGTGCCAACAAAACGCACTATTTATCGTGCAGTGAATGAATTCGAAGAAAGAAAGTCTGTAGCTGATAGGCCCAAGCATGGACCACAACGCACTGCAAGATCAGCTGAAAACAATACTGCTGTTTAAGTTCAAAACAATCCTTCAACCTCAATTCGACGCCGTGCTCAGGAGCTTGAACTTCAAAGAACAACTTTGGCCTCAATTTTGCACAAAGATTTGCATTTGTTTCCATTTAAAATTCAGTTGAGCTTCTTCCACAAGACCATTTACGCCGCCGTACATATGCCAATAGAATGTTACAGCTCGCCCGTGACAACCCCAATTTTTATGAAAAAAATCATAATGAATGACGAGGCACATTTTCATTTAAATGCATATGTGAATAAACAGAATAGTCGGAAATGGAAAACCCCTAAAATTATTCATCAGTTATCTTTGCATACATTAAAAGTGACAGTCTGGTGTGCAATTTGGTTAGGAGGAATCATTGGACCTTACTTCTATGAAAATGAAAACGGTAACTGTCTATGGGGAGCGATATCGTGATATGATTGAAAACTTTTTAACGCCAGAACTGCATGCACGCAGAGAAAAAACATGGTTACTATATTGTCACGGCAATAATAGTATGTTCTCCGCAACAAAAGTATGTTCGTCGCAACCATAGCATTGTTTACTGAATTTAATTTTGACAATTGTATGATTGCCGATTGTGAAATGTTGTTGAAATGTAACAATAGTATTATTGACAAATTCTAAAATGAAAATATGGATATAGCAACAATATAAATATGGTTGGTGCGACAAAAGTATTGTTATTTGCGTTTTAGGTTAATATTACGGCAATCATACTGCATTATTGTAAGTATGATTCTTCTTCTTTTGAATATGCTTTTTAGAATAATGTTATTGTTACGGATCTAATGCAAAAATAATACTTTTTATATGGAAATTAAAATGTTTTAAACAAGCTGCTATGGCTTTGTTTAACTAAAATATTTTCAATAAAAACGCTTACGTTTTGTTAAACTTATTTTTTCTACTGTTAAATAAATCACGCCTATTATTTTTAATTTAATGTATTTTTAAATAATTTTCATAACTCAAATCTATTGTTGACAACTTAACTCAATTCTAATAAATTTATTGGTGATCATAGTATAAAAGTGTGTGATCATACTATGGTTGTATGCGAAACATACTATGGTTGCGAGGATCATAGTATGGTTGAGTTTGAATCATACTATGGTTGTGGGGATCATAGTATGGTTATGTGTGAATCATACTATTGTTGTGAGGATCATAGTATGGTTGTATTTGAATCATACTATTGTTGTGAGGATCATAATATTTTTGTACTACAACCATATACACAACAATAGTATTATCCTCTTCGAATATTGTCACCACAACCATACTTTTTTTCTGCGTGTGCTTTGGGCTTGATTAATATGTGCTATCAACAAGACGGTGCCACATCGCATGCAGCCAGGATAACAATGAAATTACTGCGAGACCTCTTTTCACAACAAGTTATTTCAAGAAATGGTGACGCTGATTGGCCTCCACGGTCGCCTGATTTGACGGCTCTAGACTTCTTTTTCTGGGGATATCTAAAAAGCAAGGTTTATGCAAACAAACCAGAGGCGCTTGAGCAATTAAAATATTCGTGATGAAATTAATGAAATACCGCGTGAAATGTGTGAGAATGGTATGAAAAATGTGCTTAAAAGGGCTCGCATTTGTGAGGCTAAAAGAGGCGGATATTTATCTGATATTGTATTCCATGCATAATTGCCGACAGTAAATAACAAATTTATAAATATAAGATCCATTCTCTTTCATTTAACCAAAAATTATAAACAAACAAAGTAGTATACCTTCCCGACGGACACCCTGTACAAAGATGTAAAAGGAAGGTGTGAAATGGTGTATCTTAGGCTGGGCCGATGCTAAGAAAATTTGTCGATTTTTCGATAGCTTTTGGCATGAGGGAAAAAAGTTCGACATATAAAAATAATCATTTTTGAGGCTTCCAAATTTTAACTTTTTCAGCTTTTGTTTTTAAGATATTTTTAATAGGTAATAAAAAAAATATTTTTTTTATTTAACCTTTCCAAGGTGATGCAAATGAACGTTGCCACAAACAATACAATACACGAACAGCATATAAGAGCGTGAGAATATAAATACGACTCCATAGGGAATCGAATCAGTCGTATCTCTATTCACATGCGCTTATATGCTATATTGTATTGTATGCGGCAATGTATATTTATTTGTATTGTATGTCACCTTGGAAGGTTATATTTAAAAAAAAAAATTAATAATATATTTTTTTTTATTACCTACTAAAATAAACCTTAACCTTTAACTACTGAGGTGAAATTTTTTGGCGGATACGCTGTGTTGATGGTAAATTTTACGCCTTTTTAATTATTAGAAAATTTTGCCAAAAAAAAGATTTTTGTTTGATTTATTTGCTTTTATTTGGAATTAGATGACACAATTTTAAATGAATAAAGTAATAAAATAAAGAAAACAAACTTCTAGTTAAACAAAACAAGGATTTTATTTCATATTCACTTTTCTTAAAACTAAAAAAAAGAACAAACATACTTAAAAAAAAACGTATAAAAAAACATAAAAGGCATTTTTTCACAGACAAATTTATAACATTAATAATAAAAAAGAAAACAAAGAAAAATTATATTGGAAAAAAAATTGAGATGAGTGCATTTTTAGGAATTCTACTTGTCTAATTCCTTACTTGCACAATTCACGCATACGCGTTTAGTGCATCCCATACACATAGGCTTGCAACAAAACAGACAAACATGTGTAGTCTTTCGCTTAAACCTACTAGGGCAGATGTAGCACAGCTTCCTGGCAACTGTGGTCGGCGGAGTTACGGAGTCTGGTCCTAAAATGCTACTTATTTATCTCGAAGTAACTTAGGTTGTCGTTGGTTATGCTCTCGCCTTTGCAAGTGTGGTAAAACCAATTGTCGGCCTAGATTTTTTAAAAAGTCTGCTCTCGATTTACCATCAAACTCGTCACAAGATTGGTATATTACATAAGCATTTGCAGCACTTATATCCACTAATCTATAAAAAATTGTAAGTGGCCAGCGTCGTGTACGTCGACTACATGTATTTATTGAGCATTTTTTGTCAAGTTCGTCAACTCCCCCTTTTGTGTTATTGTAGTCTGCTATCATTGCGGGGTTTCCACTTTGAACATCGTTTTCTTTTTTGTGATGCATGGAAGATAATATAAGAACAGCTCTATTTTTACGAGGCACATATGATAAAATGGCAACGTCTTTGGTAAACCCGTATAAACAAGATTCAACTGGTCTATTTCTGTTGGGCTGAAACTCTGTGGGTATTTCTCTTTTGTTTTTTTTTTTTTTAATGTACCCAAGTACGTAAGTTGTTTTTTTTTAATTCTTGTATAACCTGCATTGTAATCATTTTTTTTCCATAAAAATAGTTTGTTATTGGCTCAATTGCATCTTCTCCACTTTCTTCTGCAATACTTTGGCAAATTTCGTCCATAATATATTCATCATATCAAATTCACTGCCTGCTTCACCTTCTATGCTTATTTCATCATCTGCATCACTTTCTTGAACGCAAAAATCTGGATCTGCAATTTCGTCATCAACGTCGCTGATTTCGTCATCGTCTTCCAGCAATCTGGCTATCTCTAAATCATTTATTTTCCTGGAATTTGACATAGTCTGTAGGAGTGGTCAAAATGATTCCATGAAAACCGAACGCTAAACCTGAGGAGTGGTATTTTATTTTACATTAAATACTTACGCTAGGTCTGATGTGGGGGTAAATATATTTCCAATAAAAAAAACGTATGCCCGGACGAGTGGTAATTTTTACACCAGCACGTATAAATATCCGCTTATACGATACCCACGACGACCAAAACACAACTCAATAATAGTAACGGGACTATGAGAAGATACACAGAGAATAAAATTGATAGCGCTCAACTGAAGAGAGTAAATTAAAAAAATAAATAAGAGAGGGTAAAATTTACCACCACCACAGTAGTTAAAGGTTAAAAATTAAAGTTGAGAAAAAGTCAAAAAAACAAAATTTGGGCGTCTTAAAAAAGATTTTTTTGATATGTCGTAGTGGAACTTTATTTCCTCATGCCAAAAGCTATCAAAAAATCGATGGCACAATATCGACAAATTTTTGTCCTTACTAATCGGCCCACCCTAATGTGTATAGTGGTCATGTACGAGCAACAGTAACAACGTAATAAGTAACATTTTGTGTTTTTGTATCTTGGCTATATCCGGGTATATGAACTCTGCATACGAATATGTGTTAGTGTGTTTGTGTGAGTACATTTTGTAAATCAATGATCGAACAATTAGTTGCACCATTACCCTTAACAACACTGGTAAGTGCAACAACAACAATCGTGTTTTAGGCAACACAACATTTGTCTGCAAACGTGTGATAGAACATAAATTCATACGAAACACCATGTCCTACTTGTATGTTTGTATGAAGGCACTGGGATATGTATGTACTCGTATCTGTAGCAAAGCAAATGACTTGGTCAAATGCCAAAATCAACCTAGCATACACACAATTTAGGAAGGGCTTTTCCTGCTCGCCCTTTTTTGCACTACTTCGACTTTGTGCACTAACGTTGGAGACTAATCGTCTGTATGCGAGGGCTGGCAGAAAACTTACCTGCTTCATTTGTTTCTGCAAATTATCAGTTTAAAGCTCGATCTGTAAGAATGAAACATTGGTATCTAAATTTTTGTATAGTTTTCGTGTTCGTTCTTTGCTGTCGACTATTCGGTGGTTTATTAAACGCCCGACATCAACGAAGCGCATGATCTACGAAAATCATCGCCACTGTCAATGTAAATGTGTGCTGGTGGAGCGAGACTGTCGGAGCCGCGCTTTGAAGGGCTGGTGGAACAAGACTGTCGTAGCGTCGCTTTGAAAATCAGTCTATCGCAGTTATTAACTTGAAACCTTTTGCGCCCTCGCACACAGAAAACAAATATGGTTACTATATGGTTACTATGGTCACGACAATACAAGTAGTATGTTCGTCGCAACCACAGTATTGTTTTCTGAATTTAATTTTAACAATTTTATGATTGCCGCAATATTAATATTCTTAAAATGTAACTATAGTATTATTGCCAAATGAAAATATGTTTGCAGCAAAAATATAAATATGGTTGGTGCGACAAAAGTATTGCTTTTAGAGTTTTCTGTTAACAATTATATGATTACGGCAATCATACTGTATGATTACAATTTTTCTGAATATGCTTTTCAGAACAATTTAATTGTTACGGATCTAATGCAATACTAGTACTTTTTATATGGAAATTAATATTTTCAAACTGCTGTGGCTTTGTTTAACTGAAATATTTTTAATATAAACGCTTACGTTATTTTATACAATAGTTTTTCATAGTATGGTTGTATTTGAATATACTATTTGAATCATACTATTGTTGAGGATCATAACATTGATGTATCACAACCATATACCCAACAATAGTATGATGATCTGCGAATATTGTTATCCCAAGCATTCTCTTTTTCTACGTGCGGTCAGCACAAATTCCTACTATCAACAGAAGCTGAGGAAACTTAATCAAGGACAATGTAGCAAACAAAGGGATGATTCTAAATACGAAGTTTACCAAGTGGTCAAATTAATTAGCATAAAGTTACTGTTTGACGTGGATTGTGAAGTTCTTACATATTTCATCACAATTATGACCAGTTTCTTTTGGCTAAAAATGGAAAATATAAATGTAAAGGACATGTAGTTAAAATAGGGCGGCGGTTAGTGCAACATGGCTGATTTCACAACTAACATTTTCTACAAGCGACGTGGTCACCAAGGTCGTGAGAAATGACTCTGTTATAAGTACTTTTTCTTGTGAGGTTTTCTAAAGTCGTAGATTTATGCCAAAAATAAGTTCCCATATAAAGTACATAAAGGCAATTGCACTCGAGAGTAATGAAATTTTTCTGCAAATCCAAATATGTGTACACAGAAACCCGATTAGTTTCCTTAGCGCAATTGTTTTCCAACTGAATAATAGTGGTGTTCAGTAGAGAAAATGCCACTTTCGGTTGAAGAGACAAATTATCATTAACCCTTACTAATTATTATGATTATTGGTACTGAATTTGTACACGGTTTAGTTGTTGTCATAGATTGTTGGTTATAAGAACTTTTTATTCTGTTATAATAACCACAGACATTTGTTAACTGGACCAGCTGATGGTTATATGTATTGATTTTTGTTACCTTTACTTTGTCATATCGTTTGCAACAAATTGAAATACTGGTTAGAGACCCCATAAAGTACATAAAGAGTGGTCCAACTAAAACCCACGATATTAATTGTAAATAAAAGAAAACGTTTTCGGAGAATTTTCTTAATATTTTTTTTATGATAGAAGGATCTACGACAAGTATGCCAGCCACGGCTTCGGTGGCATAGGTCTATCCACCAGTCCATATTTTCAACGACTATGTGAAGGTTCAATATCGAATTATCGCATTCTTTAGCTCTTGAATTGTTTTTAGCTTATTGACGTACACTTTTGCTTTTAGATATCCCCAAAGAACGTCCAACGGTGTAAAACCACATGATCGTGGCGGCCAATTAACATCGCCACGATGTGAGATAACATGACCATTGAATTTATCGCGCAAAAGAGATATTGTTTCGTTGGCTGTGGGACAAGTGGCACCAACCTGTTGGGACCACATATTGTGCAGTTCCATATTCTCAATTTCTGGCCATAAAAGTCCGTTATCATCATAGCGAACACATTTCACGGCGCGATGACCGAACGATGGCAAAACGTACTGGGCGAGCATGTACATGTGTTTTTTACATTTCCTACGGAAATGTTTTTTTTTTGTTTTTTTTTTTTAATTAACTTTTAATATCCATTAGTGTCTCATGAATTTATTTTGGAATTTCAAACGATTTTTTTAAATTTTAACCGAACTAAATTTTCTTTTGTAGTTGGGTACTTTTTTGAATAATTTGTAATTAAATTATAACCCCATTAATTTGCTTCCGTCGTTTTCTTGGCCTTACATTTGAAAAACAATTCTGCAGATGGCATTTATATAAAAATGAAAATACAGAAATCTATACGCAACTTGCGTAACGTTTGTTTTAAAATTTTTAAATCAAACGGTTTAAAAAATTTCAAATAAGTCTTGTAAAATTTGAAGTTATTGCCTTAGCCACCACCTTCTCGTTTAATAAGCGGGTATCACTAAAACACGCCTTAAAAAATTACGATTAAACAAACAACTGGACTTACATTAAATTTTTATAAAAAGTAAAACACCGTCATTTTCTATGGCATTCGTAAACTAGACAGCTGCAAAATGCAAACAGGCGGATGTTATCTTTTAACATACAAACTTGTAATAATACGAGGGGTGCTATATATATTTCTGGCCTAATAATGAAAATGCGAATATTTATCATCAAAAATGGTTTGATTTATACACTTTTGCATGCGCTCAAACTAATTGTCGAAGCACTTTTTCCACTCCGATTGAGACACCTCCTAAACATGGCTTTTGAACGCTTCAACTGCATCTTCTGGCGACAAAAATTGTTGACCACGCATTTTTTCTTGATGTGCGGGAATAAAAAGAAGTCATTGGGTGTCCAGTCAGGGCTGACCCATCAATTCGACGTTTTGGCCGGCCAAAAGGCGCTGGTTTGAGCCGATGTGTGAGAACTCGCATTGTCATGGTGCACAATGATTCGCCTTCTCTTGTTCGTTTCTCGAATTTCTCCAAAAACTTCAGGCAAACTAGTTGTGGTGCACCACTCAGAATTGACCGTCCTACGTTGCTCAAGCGGAACAGTCGCCACATGACCAGTTTAGCCGAAGAAACAGGCGACCATTTGCTTCGAAGGGCTTCTTCCACGAACAACTTTCGTTGGATTTGCAGTTTTGTTTCGGGCTCATGTGCATAGATCCAAGATTCGTCACCTGTGACGATCTTCTAAAAGCCTTTTGAAGCACCGCGATCGTATTTTTCAAAATTCCTTTGCACCAATCGACACGATCCTTTTTTTTGAGCGATTGTCAAATTGTGCAGGATCCAACGAGAATAAATCTTTTTTACGGCTACGTGTTCATGCAATATCGAATGTATGCTGGTGGAAGAAATGCCCAAGGATGTCTCTATCTCAGGGTATGTCACATGACGATATTGCAATATCAGTTCACGCACGGCAACAATGTTCGCTGGCACAACGGCCGTTTTTGGACGACCTTCGTGTTTGAGCGAGAGTCTGCCACGATTGAATTCATTAAACCAGATTTTCACAGTGCTATAGGGAGGTGCTTCACCGCCATACAAAGATTTAAGTTCATCGATGCACTCTTGTCGTGATAATCCACGTCGAAAGTTGTGAAAAATGATCGCACGAAAATGTTCACGAGTAAATTCCATTTTTTTGCCAAATTGATTTTTTTAAGTCATTTTAAACAACACAAATGATGGTCGTAAGTCAAAACGTTCTAAGTACGTTTATGCTAAGAAAAGTCAAACTTTCAACTTAGTGTTGCAACCCTATATAGCAACCTTCTTATTAATACAGGGTTTTCCATTAAGGACATAACAATTTTATATATTAATAAAACACAGAATATTTAAGATATAGAGTTCAAATTTATTCCAGGTGTAGTGCAAATGTTACATTTTAAGAATAAAATTTAATTTTAGTCATACGACCACCAGGAGCCCGTGTGCATCGATCATTTCTTTGGATCCAATTTTCCACCACTCTTGCACACATTTCCACCGGAACGTTGGCAATTTCTCGTTGGAGATTGTCTCTGAGATCGTATAAAGTTGTTGGCTTGTTGGCATAGACCAATGATTTGATGTGACCTTAAAAAAAGAAGTCCAATGGCGTTAAATCGCATAGACGATGTGACCATTCGACCGGACCATTACTTGAGATAGCACACACAGAGAACAGATTTGTTGCCACAACCGAATTTTTGGCCAACCGAATGCTGGTGGTTTCACGTACTATCCATGTACTCTATCGTTACAACCGAATGTTGATTGGGTACACAAAAATGATTAGTAGAGAAAACTGACACTTTCGGTTAAAGAAAACAAGAATGGGTAATCCTAACAGATTAAGATGATTACTAGAACTAAATATGTACATGTATTGTTTATTGTTATAGTTTGTTGGTTATAAGTACTTTTTAAAAAATAACACAGTGTGACAGAGAAAAAATACCTGGGAAATGATATTATTTTTCTTGTAGATCTTGCTGAGTACAACAAGAAACCGGTTTTGAAATTTCCCAAACACCTCCAAAACCTGGACTTACGGGTAAAACCCCGGTTTTTCGGATCTTACGCTCTTATGTGCTAGTAACTTGGTTGAATATCAACCGATTTTTCAGCTGATTTGGAAAGAAGAAACTGCGGCCTTTCTAATAAAGTATACACTTTAAAAACACACACTGAAAAAAATCTGTGTATTTTTCCTGTAAACTCATTTTTTTTAAATTTTTTTGTAATTTTTTAACTTTGGATGTCAATTAAAATTAATTTCCTCCATTCACATCTAGACTTTTTCCCAGAAAACTGAGCCAGTTCAGTGATGAACAAGGCGAGCACTTTCATTAAGAAATAATTTCAATGGAAAAACGTTTTGAAGGAAAAGATAAAATAAAAATGATTTCCGAATATTGCTGATCACTTAAACGGGATACTGATGATGTTCAATTAAAAAGAAAACGGTCAAACAAACTTTTCTAAGTAGTATTGCCAATAATTGTATTTTTTCAACAAATATTATTTTAATAAAAGTTGAATAACTCAATCAGTTTCTAATGGATTTTTAAAAATGATACCGAATAGAATTCTTAAGAACACTCTCTTTATTTTTTCGCTTCCTTTTTGCTTCATTTTTAAAATTCTGTGTAAAAACGCATCCAAAGTTAAAAAATTACTAAAAATTAAAAAAAAAATAGTTTACTGAAAAAATACACAGATTTTTTTCAGTGTGATTTTACAAGTGTATACACTATTCGAAAGACCGCAATTTCTTCTTTCCAAATCAGCCGAATATAAGTGCCAATTTACTGGCATATAAGTGCCGTTACTTCAGATTTTGGAGGTGTTTGGGAAATTTCAAAACCGGTTTCTTGTTGTACTCAGCAAGATCTACAAGAAAAATAATATCACTCCCCAGGTATTTTGACTTCATTCATTTTTGTTAATATTTTACCGCCTTGTAATGGGTCAAGTGATCAGTTAAATAAATACATCTTTGGATAATTGTTTTGATAAGCATTGTAATGATGCCCCAAACTAAACAGAATTAAATAAAGTTAATTGCAATATTTGTTGCAAGGTTTGGGTGGCCGTAACTCGGTAAAAATGGATCGCCACTAAGAAAAAAATGGCAGTTGTTTTAAATAATGAGGTCTGTCAGTGGTGACAATTCTGATAAGTCTGAGTATGTTTTTATTTATAGTTCGTTTATTAACCGTCTAACCCAAGAAACTTAATCTGTCTGGCGATTTTTGTTTTAACACATTTTTTGGGATTTCGCAATATGTTTTTGTAGTAAACAACGATTTTTTTGTGACTAGAACCGATAAAATGTTATAGGGTTTATATTTTGATGTTGAAATAACCAACATAATATTACAACAGCCAGCTTAACAGGATTTGGTCACTACAAAGTAGCATGTACATCATAATTGGTGGGTTGCCATAACCGCCAGATGTCGAAACCAATAATTAAACTGAATTCGTTTGGAATATCAGTGTTATTGACTGTGAATATCGTGATATGATTAAAGCAACCATCATATATCTCGAACCATGTTACCATCAATACTATGTAACGTTGGTTATTGCAACAGAAAGTCGGTTAATCCAACCAATTTAAGTAGTTTGGACCGATTTCCAACTGACTTTTTCTCTGTGTGCACGTTTACCGAATTTGCCTTTCTTATTGAAACCACATATCGGCGACATCAAGCTCTTCCAATTCTAGCCAAAACTAATTTAATAACATGGCACGATAGAGCATTGGCGGCAACATGTCGATTGTTTTTATCGACGAAAAAATACGGTCCAATAACGCCTCTGGCATAAAATCCACATCACACAGTATTTTTTTGCGGATGCAATTGTGTCTCTTGAAGCACATGTGGGTTTGTTGCTGTCCAATAACGTATATTTTCTTTATTGACTAATCCACTTAGCCTGAAATGAGCTTCAGCGCTGAAGATGATTATTACGGCCGAAAATTGGAGTAAACGCTCTTAAAGTTGCGATCACCGACTCAGTATTTCGGTAGTGAATTTTAATGATTTCCAAACGTTGCTCGTAAATTGACATAAAGCTACGAAATTATTAAGTCCCTATTGGAAAATCATTATTTTAGTTAACAAGTAATTCAGAAATAGAATTGGATAATTAGTTTTGCGCCACCTTGTATTTCCTAAATTTCTTTCTAAACTTTAAATGGATGTATGGAATTTTAAGTGAAATATTCCAAATTTCAAAAGGAAAATGCTGCATTTCTACTTATATTGATGTTTTTTTTAAATTTCAAATGTAATTTTCTGATTGCCAATTAATGTATTTTGATTTTAAATTCTTGTTTGTTGAATATCAATCAAAGTTTCCCGAATATCATATAGAATGTCGGAAATTCATACGGAATTTAAAAATCTAAAAAAAAACTGAATTTTTATTGATTTTTGAGAATTACAATTGAAGAAAATTTAGATCTGACATTCGATAACCAACACTTTAACAAAATTAAAAAATTATAAAATTATACTTAAATTCAATTCAAAATTATTTCCATAGCATTATTTCTGTTTACATATTAAAAAAAATACCGTACGTAATGTCCTTGCAAACAGCATTCACTGGGTAGAATATGCCATCGTAAGTAATACCCAGTTTATGGGAATATAATCACTTTGTATCTTTTAAATGTCTAACAAAAGCAAACAATTTTGCCATTTACTTAGTAGGAAAATGTAAACTATTTCCTTTTCCTTTTTATTCAAAAGCAAAGCAAAAACAAAGCGAACTTTTGTGTTACGGAAACAGGTTACATTCTTACAATGTCCCCTTCCCATCTACGGCTACCAATCGGCCGACCTGCCTCCTGCGTACGGCTGCACATACAAAGAGGCACACACATGCACGTGCATTCTCAAGTATGAACTGACAAATTTCTGGGATGTTTTTGCCAACGAACAAAGATAAAGTTGCCTTAAAACAAAAGCGTTTATGTGGCTTTCAAGCCATTTATGTAAAATAGTTTGAACTTTTTCTTTAAGTTTAAGTCAAAATCATATGAAGAAGACGAACAAGTAGGACAATAGGCGATAACACAACTGATAGAGAGCAAAGCAGAGCATGAACAAACAATATGTAATGTAACAATAATAGCAACAACTCATATTCGAGAATGCATGAAATGCAGGAAACGGAAATGAATGCAAGAAACAAAAACTACGAAATTCTGGCAATGCATACGAGTATTCTACTCACAATACGAGTATTCTACTCACAAAACACGAAACGCACACACACGCACATAAAACATATCCACAACGCATGGTTTTGTAAGTGTGCATAGGCCCCTCGTTTCGGGTTAAACCGAGACAACTCTAAATTAAACACTACGAAATATTGATTGGAGGCCCTATAAAGTATATAAGTATAATGGGTTATCCAAGTAGAGATACCTTTTTCAATAGCCTTTTTTGAAAGATCACGTGTGAGTCGTGACATGCTGTCATGTTATTTTTGTTTAGTATTGTTTGGCATTTTATCATGGAAAGACTTACGCCTGAACAACGTTTACAAATCGTTCAACTTTATTACGAAAATTCACGTTCTGTGAGGAATGAGTTTCGTGCACACCTATGGTCAACATAATCGGCCTACGAAGCGTACTATTCGCAACACCATCACCCATCTTGAGACCCAGCATTCATTATTGGATAATATTTGACCGAATAGAACACGCCCAGCACGCAGTGAAGAAAATGTAGCGGCCGAAGCTGCGAGTGTACACCAAGACCGTGGAGAGTCGATTCGGCGCCGTTCGCAGCAACTCGGACTGACGTAGGAAGCCGTCCGACGTTCTCAAGCGACATGGCATCGCTCTATGGGCTGTTGAAAAGTTCCAAGAAGATCCGACGTTTTTGTGCCAAATTTTCTTCAGCGATGAGGCCCATTTCCGGCTCAATGGATATCTAAACAACCAAAAATGCCGCATTTGGGACGAAGAGCAACCAGAAGAGGTTCGAGAGCTGTCACTTCATCCAGAAAAAATGGTTTGGTGTGGTTTGTGGGCCAGTGAAATCATCTTCCATATTTCTTCAAAATTCATGCCGTTGAGAACGTAACCGTCAATGGCGACCGTTAACCATGATAGCCGACTATTTGATGCCTGAAATTGAAGCTCGTGATCTCGACGACATTTGGTATCAACAAGACGGCGCCACTTGCCACACATCGCATCAATCGATGGATTTATGGAGAGAACACTTCGGTGAGCAGATGAGTTCACGTTTTGGGCCGGTCGATTGACCACCAAGATCGTGAGATATCACACCGTTAGACTTTTTCATAACGTAAATACTGTTACACACGTTTTATGCTGTAAAATAAAAAGTACTGAATGTTTTTGAACCAAATATTTTTTAATATATTTATTGATGTATATTGTATCCAAAAAGAAATGTCCGCCTTTTGCCTTTACACACGCCTTAAGTCGCACTCGCCGATCGTCAATAGCTGCACAAACCTCGTCCATTGGAAAATTGACCACAGCTCGAACCAAAGCAGTCTTAAGAGATCCGATGTTAGGGTAACTTTTTTGACAAACCTTGTCCTCTAAAACCGTCCACAATTTGCAATCCAATGGGTTCAAATCTGGACTGCCTGAGGGTCATTCTACAGAGGAAATGAACGCTGGCAAATTGTTTCGAAGCCAGGCCTGGGAGGTTTTAGCCTTATGAGCCGGCGCAGAATCCTGCTGGCAAGTCCATGGCTGGTTTTGGAACAGGGAATTGTTAAGAGGCTTCACAATAGCTTCAAAAAGGGTTTCTTGGTAAACGTTGGCCGATGTTTTGACTCCTTGTTCGCAAAAATGCAGGTCAGGGACCCCTTCGTAAGAGACACCCCACCAAACCATGACTGAAGCTGGGCGATGACCCTTTTCCACCCTTGGGATCAGTTCAGATGCTTCCTTAGATGACCGCGCATACATTCAATCACTTTGCTTGTTAAATTTTTCCTGAGCGGTAAAAATTTTTTCATCGGTGAACAAAATTTTTCTGTGCTAGTTATCAGCGTGCTTTACCAAAAGACGTTTGCATTTTTCAATCTTTTTTTTTATAAAGCTGCAGTCAACAAAAGACCGGTACATCGTTTAAAAGCCCCACGCCCTAAGTCTTTTTTAATGATTTGACTCGTGGACTTTTGCGTGATATTCATCTGACGGGCCATGATTTACTTTTTACAGAGCGGACTTCGGTGAATTCTTGATTTCTTGTTCGAATAGAGCGTGGGCGGCCGAACCGGTGGCGATCCTTTTTATCTCCAGTCTCCTCAAACAGTTTTATGCATCGGTAGACGAGCATGCGGCTACTCCCTAGTTGCCGGAGCGTTTTGAAAATATCGCTTTTTTCATTTCACACTTGAAAAGCGCTATTACAGCGATACGGTTCTCATTATCTGACACTCCATGATGAAAGTTGAAACAATTTTAAAATCCCGTTACAGACTAACGCTATTGAGGCTAACTTTCAAAACCCATATGACATTAAAGGGGTATGTTCAGTTCTACTATTGAAATGGGTGTGTTCAATGTTGTAACAGTATTTATGTCCCTACTAAGTAAACATTCCCCATTTAATTTGAATTGTCTGTGTTTTTTTTATTAAATGGATCACGCGTTATAATATTGACCTTCGTGTATTGCAGCCCAAGAAATGTCCGTATGGTCATTTAATAGTAATTAAAACTTATGGGTACTCATACAAAAGCAAATTTCACTTCAAATTCAAATATTGTTTTAGTTTGAAGATTTGTTTGAGATTATGGTCGGACCCGAGGGCTAAAAAACGCCAAAGGAAGAGACCACTGCTAAATATGGACTTACGAGAAATTAAACCATATCTTACTACGAATCCAAATATTTTAAAGTTTTGGCTAATATTGGGGCCGAGCTCATGGTCACAAACGCCCAAAAAGGTCATTATGAACAATAATTTGTTAACAATAATTTGATTACGGCAATCATACTGTATGATTGTAATTTTTCTTCATTTATATATGCTTTTAAGAGCAAATGTTATTGGTACGGATCTAATGCAATAATAGTACTTTTTTTAACGAAATTAAAATTTTTTAAACAAGCTGCTTTGGCTTTGTTTAACTGAAATATTTTTAATAAAAACGCTTACGTTTATTTAAACTTATTTTTTCCACTGTGAAATAAATCACTCCTGTTATTTTGAATTTAATGTATTTTTGAATAATTTTCATAATTCAAATCTATTTTTGACAACTTAAACCAATTATAATAAATAATACTTGGGATCAAATCTATTGTCGACAACTTAAACAAATTCTAATAAATTATATTGCGGATCATAGTATAATTGTGTGTGATCATACTATGGTTGTAGGGATCATAACATGGTTGCGTGTGAATCATACTATGGTTGTGAGGATCATACTATGATTGTAAATGAAACATACTATGGTTGTGAGGATCATACTATGGTTGTGGAGATCATAGTAGGTGGAGTGTGAGTCATACTATGGTTGTGGGGATCATAGTATGCTTATGTGTGAATCATACTATTGTTGTTAGGATCATAGTATGGTTGTATTTGAATCATACTATTGTTGTGAGAATCATAATATCGTTGTACCACAACCATATACCCAACAATAGTATTATCCTCTTCGAATATTGTCACCACAACCATACTTTTTTTCTGCGTGTAGACACTATAAAAATATTCCGTTCGGTTAACCGAGTTATAGCCTTCTCAAAGTATCAAAAAAGTACAAAAAACTACTTTGAACTAAAAATGTTCGATGCGATAACTCAAAATCTTGAGCCAAATTGGCAAAACGTATTATGGCCAATAATCATGTTTTGGGATGAAACTCATGTCCGAAAAAGAGTGCTGTCAAATTATAATCAAAATAATAATGTTACATTCGATGAAAACAATTGCAGCAAGGCTTTCTGAAGAGGGTTGTCACGGACCCGAAATCATGATAAAAGTAGTGTGCAACCACGAAAATCAATGTCACTTTGCCATTTTGTTAAAAACTTGTCTTCTATTTATATAAAGAAGCAAGAGGTCTTGGGCCGGTTTCATTTGTTGATTTATGGAAACTAAATGTATCAATACACACAAAAAATAACTTTTTAGTAGCCAGACAAAAGTGTTTTATTATTTTTGGTGCCAAGTGTTCCATTCACCGAAATTTTTTATTATGCAACTAAAGGGTGGTTAAATTTTAAGTGCCGATGCCATTTCTTGCCACCATTCCGACCATCGATGACGATGGAATGGTCAAGAGGCTTTAGTTCTTGAATCAATTGCACCTTGCAAGCATGTAAATGCAAGTCTTTAGCATAATGTTCATCAACGACGAGCGTTAGAGGTGCAATTGTTGGACACGACGACGAGTTGAGGTGGACGGCTCTTCAGCCATACTTTCACGAACAGCAGCAATATTTTCTGCAGTACAAGTTGTACGAGCATGCACTGGTGTTTTCCCATCTAGTACAGACCCGGTTTGCTCAAAGTTTTTCACGATTTTTCCGGTTGTAAGCACATTTGTACGATTAAATTAACGGAAAAAATCACGAAGTGCACGATATGCATTTTGATTTGAACGTCCATTTTCATAATAAGCCTGAATAACTTTAACGCGTTGCTCGCTTGTGTTTCTTTCCATGGTTCAAATTGAATTAGTCTGAAATTGAGAAATCTCAATTGAAATGCAAAAAAAAACTTGACGTTTAGGCGTGATTCACATTCAACATCGGCCCTTAAAACGTAACCACCCTTTATTTCATTTTTACTAAAATACATTTGATGAGTATTTTTATTTTTCAAATCACATAAATTCCAATAATTCATACGACCGTAGATTTGGGCTCTTAGAAAATGTGGACGAACATAATGAATCGGCTAAAGTTTTTAAGGACTTGACAAAAATTGAAAAGTCATATACGCCTATGTGCTACATTTCGATTTTGCTCTAATGTGAAACATTTTCCCATAACCGGTGTGCGATATTCCGAATTTTCAAAAAAATATTGGGGTTTCAAATAGATCACATGTACTCTTGTGAAACGAATAAGAAATGGGTTTTTTTGTCCTTTGAAAGCACACATACGGTCCACTTTTTCATATAGCCCCAGTACACACATTCCCCTCGATAATTCATATAACCGCGCCAAAACAACCATATTTCGATCAATTTTGATAAGGTTGCTTTTTATATTTCGGGTCCTGACAATACTGGAACTTCCATTGCAAACTTTGACATTTGTTAGCATAACTTCACTCTGAACGTTTTTTAACTTATTTAAAAAAAAAACAAAACCTTTATTCGTAGCAATTAATTTTATTACATTCATAGTCTAGAAATAGGAACAACTACTTCTGACTGGGAAAATATTTTCCATTCTCAGGCACTGGCAGTTTTTGCTTTAAAAAAACCGACAATTGACACCGAAATGCCGGTATTCTGAAATCCAAAAAGATACTCTTATCCTGATATTCATTATAACAGGTGATGAATCTAGAGATATTTTTTCAAAATAAAAAAAATCAAATCAAGTGTGGAATCTTTATTGGTCTTTCGAAAGGACATTTTATGCCATTTATTTTTTAATATAATATTTTTCAATTGTTGACCGCAACTTCGCCTCAGAGTGTCCATTCTGAGGGTCCAATTTTGGATGAATCGTTCCAGCATTTCGACCGGTATGGCGTTAATGGCACGCGTAATGTTGGCTTCCAAAACCTGAATCGTAGCTGGTTTGTCAGCATAAACTTTGGAGTTTACGTAGCCACAAGGAAAGAAGTGTAAAGGTGTGATATCTCACGTACTAGGCGGTACGTGAGATATCACGAATAACCTCTCAATAGAACCATTGTTTGAGCTGGTGTATTGCAAGTGCTATCGTCCTGTTAAAACCAAATGTCGTCAAGATTACGGCCTTCAATTTGAGATAGCAAAAAGTCCGAAATCATGGCGCAATAGCGAGCACCATACGCGGCTACGTTCCGGCCGTTATCATTTTTAAAAAATGTGGACCGATGATTCCACCTGCCCATAAACCGGACCAAACCGTGGTTTTCGCGGTGTAAGTCTTTCCATGATGAAATGGCAAACAATACTGAAAAGAAAAAAAGGCTTTCTGAAGAGGGTTGTCACGGACCCGAAATCATGATAAAAGTAGTTTGCAGCCACGAAAATCAATGTCACTTTGCCATTTTGTTAAAAACTTGTCTTCTATTTAAATATAGAAGCAAGAGGCCTTGAGAAAAAAAAAGTTTACCACAACTCATGCGTAATCTGTTTCCTCTAGATTAATCACCCGTAAATTAAATTTGATACTTTTTATAACAAAGCCTTTCTTAGAAAACTCCAATTCAGTCAAATGGGTTGTACACTGTCAAACTTTTAAGGTTTTAATGTATGTATGGTTGATTTTGAGATTATGGTCCACTTTGTTGCCCTTGGTTGTTTCAAGCGGGAAAAAAAATATATTATACTTTATTATTTTCTATACAATTAATCTTTATAGGACCTTTAAAGTTTTTAAAATTTATTTTTAAAATAAATAATTTGTTCTTCAAAAATTTCCAACCAAAGTGTTCAAATATCATTACCCTGGTTGTCCCTAGCACTACTTTCAATTGAATTTTCTCATTTTTTTACAAAAACATTAATTATTTATTCAATAACTTCCATAGTTAAAAATAATATTCAATTAATTTTGTTGCTATTAACGACGATAATTTTTTATTCAATTTATATTTTTATGGATGTTTATTTTCTGTCACAGTATTCCCTGTAAAATCTAATATTCGCTATAATTCAAATTTCCAAACCAATCCTGATTTCAAGCAACTCAAATTTGATTGAACATTATTTGAAGTGGGTGCACATCTAATAGTTTTTTCGTCAACAGTCTTATTAAAATTAAGTAAGTCGTGTTTTGTCACTCGTTACGAACGTTCACACTTAATTGGGTCATTCCCCTGTGTTGTTTTTTAAAAAAAATTAATACTTTTTATAATTTTGTAAGTGTTTTTTTGTGTTTATTGCAAGTATAAACTTCCAGCTCAAGTCAATTTTGTAAGGGTAAGTACTTAAATAAACATTTCAGGGGGTTTTGTAGAAATTCATCATTCCCCTGCCAAAATTTTTTACAGGGGAATGACGATTAACTGATTTTTTTTTCTTTTATTATTTTTACAAAAGAACTGAATTAACATGAATTTGTTGATTTTAAAGAAAAAATAATATAGATTTTATTGTCTTCGACATTTCTCTGTTCAATGAGTCATTACCCTAGAGGTCATATTTTTAAATTGTTGCATGATTCCGTTGAAAATTAAAATTTTGATGTGCACCGTTTAAAAATGACTAGTCTTTCTTAGAACTAAGACTGAATTAAAAATTAAATTCTGCAAAAAAATCGAATGCCAAAAATGATGTCGAAATTGGCCCATAATCTCAGAATCACCCGTATTCTGATTTTAAAATATATCCTATCCGGACAATTTATATAATAAAAATATTAAGTTGTAAAAGAAATCTATTGATGGCTCCCGATGTGGAGTCTCTTTAGAGGTGGCACGAGTGAGTTGTATTTTCGTGGGCAAATGTGTGAAGAAAACTTGAAAAGTAAGGTTTACAACAGTAGTTCTCATTCGTTTGGGGAGAGCCTGCCCTTAAAGAGTTCGGTTTTACTTTCAACAATTGCAGCAAAGCTTTCTAAAAAGGGTTGCCACGGAGCCGAAATCATGATAAAAGCAGTGTGCAGCCACGAATATCAATGTCACTTTGCCATTTTGTTAAAACCTTGTCTTCTATTTAAATATATAAGTAGAAGAAAGAGGTCTTGAGCCGGTTAATCCCTGTTTAATGTGCAAAAGCAGCAGACCGAAATAAAACAAACGAGCTAAACAAATAAGTAAATAAGTAAAAATTTTAGCATATTTTAGAAAACGGAAAAGTAATATGTTTATATTGTGGTTGCAATAGAACTATTTTTTCATATCCTATTGCATTACCTGACATATTTGATCACTAGTTTAAATATGCAGATAGCTTCAACTGAATTTATATCTTTTAACAGAACAACAACAAATTTAAACAAAAACGAATATGTATTACGAGGGCGACCGCAAAACTTACTGGCCTGGCACATTTTCTGTTTTACTAGCAACTTTTTTTTTGTTTTTTAAAACAAAAACGAATATGTTTTACGAGGGCGACCGCAAAACTTACTGGCCTGGCACATTTTCTGTTTTACTAGCAACTTTTTTTTTGTTTTTTAAAAGCAACTTTTTGTTTTTTAAAAGCAATCTTTTATAAGCCATCTGTCAAAATTTCCGAAAAATTTAGCGATTGTTTTCTTTGTTACAGGTGATTGAAGTAAAAAAGTTTTATAATTTTTGAAAAATGGAAAATAAAGAGTTTAGTGCGGTAATTAAACACTTTTATATAAAAGGTTAAACGCCACAAATAATCAAAGATGAATTGGATTCTGTTCAAGGTGATAATGCACCATCATACTCCACCGTGAAATACTGGGTTCAACAATTTAAAATGGGTCGTTCAAGTACGGAAGATGAACAACGCTCTGGAAGACCGAAAACTGCTACTACTATTGAAAACATTTGAAAAATATTTAATGAAGTGACAAAAGATAGACGAATAAAGCTCAGAGAACTTGTTGATATTGTTAAAATACATGAAAAACAAATTTGGAGTATTTTACATGATGAACTCCACATGAAAAAGCTATCCGCAAGATATGTGCCGCGTTTGTTGACTTTGCCCCAAAAAATCGTCCGTTGGACCAATTCCGAGGAGCTTTTAGCGATTTATCAACGTAATCCAATAGAGTTCTTGCGCTGATTCATAACTGTTGATGAAACATGGATCCATAACTACATCCCAGAGTGCAAAGAACAGTCAAAACAATGGATAAGGATATGCTGGTAAAAGTGGTCCCAAGAAGGCGGAAACTGTTAAGTCAGCAGGAAAAGTAATGGCCACAGTATTTTGGGATGCAAGGGGTATAATATTTATTGATTATCTTGAGAAAGGAAAAACTATAAATAGTGAATATAATTGTGCATTATTGGATCGGTTGAGTGAAGAAATCAATATAAAACGACCGCATTTAGAAAAAAAGTTCTTTTTCATCAAGATAATGCTCCTGCACACACTGCATTTTTAACTCAACAAAAACTGGCCGAATTACGATTTGAAATTGCTCCGCATCCAGCAAATAGTCCAGATTTAGCTCCTTCTGATTATTTCTTGTTTCCAAATTTAAAAAAAATTCTCGGTGGCAAAAAATTTTCGTCCAATAGCGAGGTTATTGCTGAAACTGAGGCATATTTTGAAGGTCTTGAAAAATCGTATTTTTCGGATGAAATTAAAAAGCTTGAAAAACGTTTGATGAAGTGTATTGAGTTGGAAGGAGATTATGTTGAAAAATAAATAATAATAATTCCAAAAAAAACGTTCTTTTTATGTTAGGCCAGTTACTTTTGCGGTCGCCCTCGTAGATCTTGGTATTAATAAAAGGCTTAAGTAGGTATCACAACCGAAAAATGAGAACATTCAGTTGAAGTCTAATTCATTTGCAACAGTTTTCCAAGTGTAGAAAATATGGACAAAGAAAAGAGTATGAAATCTTTTTCTTATAGTTTATCGCTCGTAACCACGGAACATAAAGACCCAAAAATATGGTCCTTAAAATTTGATCATTTTTGTTTCTTCATTTGTATAGCAAATTCACCTTGGAGGGTATATACTTCACTTTAAGATCCAGCCTTTCCAAACTTAACAACGTTATTTACTTGTTAATTTTGAGTTGAAAACTTTAAAATCATTTTAATCAAGATGCACTTTTTGCATTATGGCAGTCTTGCACGAAATGAGCAATGAGTGCATAAAGTGAAAGGACACAGGAGAAATTAATAAAAGAACTCTCAAGCTGAATATGTCGGCATTGCAAATGGCCTGAGGTACTCTCTTTATTTTGCTATTCCTTAACCATATCCCTAAATTGAAAAGATTAAAAATATAAAGTAAACGAAAGGAAAGAAACAAGAAAAAATATTCCGTTCCAAGTGGATGGAGAAGAAACTAAGCAAAGTAATTAACATGTTAAGTAGCTAAACTTAAGGATTATACTTAAGAAAAGTAATTACTAACTACCAGTGCTTTATAGATGGATACTAGCATACAAAAAAAACCAAAAAGAGAAAGTGCTGAAACAACAGAACCTCATTAAATTTAGAACAACGCGCCAAAGTCCATCTGCAACTTGATGGTGGTGTAAAGCTGATACTGAGGCGTGCGTAAGTACGTAAGTATTTGCTTAAAGTGTAACTAAATTGCGTACTATTTCGAAGCACTACTTAAGTTGTTTAAATAAAGTAATAAAGAAACTTTTTAAGATGATCATTTTTAGGCCAAACATTTACTAATTGCTGGGTTAGATTTAATGTGGAAAACAATAGGATAGTACAAGCAATCTTCTTTCTGTAAAGGGTGTTTTTCAGACTTGTGGTTTTCAAGAAGAAATCAAACGCAAATAATTTAATGTTATGGCAAAGAATTAAGGTCTATTATAAAGATAAGGGTTTGCCATTATGTTTTAAAAATAATTTCGGGCAAATGGCCGCCGCGGCGGGCTCGATTAAATACTAGCCGAGAGGCCCAATTGCAGCATTTGGGACCGTATGTCAGCAATAACGCGTCGAATATTCTCTAACAAGACATAATCGTATCGGGCTTATCTGCGTAGACAAGCTACTTCACATCACCCCACAAATATAAGTCCAGCGGTGCAAATTGCTTGATCTTGAAGCTCACGCCGCAGGCCCACGGCACTAAATAATGCGATCACCAAAAGTTTCCTTCAATAAATTGATTGTTTCGTTGGCTGTATGGAATGTAGCGCCGTCTTGTTGGAGCCAAAAGTCGTCCACATACATCAACATCCTTCAATTCAGGCACGAAAAAGTCCTTAATCATGGCTCTATAGTGTTTCGCATTGACTGTAACATTAAGGCCGGCTTTATTTTTGAAGAAGAATGGACTGTTTGAGTATTTAACGGCAACTCATCAATAGCATGTGGATTTTTATTTTTACTCCAAAATGCAACAATTTTTGTTAAAAACTTACCCATTCAACCAAATGTAAGCTTCATCGTTGAACAAAATGTTCTTGTAAAAATCAGGATCGGTGTCCATCTCGTTTTGGGCCCATTCAACACGATTCGTTAACGTTGTTCTGGAGTTGGTCTATTCGTTATGAAACGGCAAACCGAACTAAGCATAATCGACTGACAGCTGTCAACAAGACGTAAAAAGTGAGATAGTTAGTGGGGACCTTTATAAATTGGGACTACATTAGTCCATGTTTTCCTATAGGTCCCATTTAAAAGAATCTTCCAATTTAAGGTCTACAAATCTAGTAAAATAAAAGTGTTTTGCAAGCAGAAAAAAGTATGGCTGGGGTGACAATATTCGAAGGATCATACTATTGTTGGGTATATGGTTGTGTCACAACAATATTATGATCCTTTCTACAACAATATGATTTAAATAGAACCATACTATTATTCTCACAACCATACTATGACTATGATCAGAACAATAGTATGATTAACACATAACCATACTATGATCCCCACAACCATTGTATGATTCACACTCAACCATACTATGATACCCACAACCGTAGAATGATCCTCACAACCATAGTATAATTCACACGCAACCATGTTATGATCCCCCTCAAACATACTATGATCCCCAAAATTATTTATTAGAAATGCGTTAAGTTGTCAACAATAGAATTGAATTATGAAAATTATTTAAAATGCATTAAATTCAAAATAATGGGTGAGAAAAAATCAGCTTCAAAAAACGTTAGCATTTTTATTAAAAATATTTCAGTTATACAAAGCCAAAGCAGTTTGTTTGAAAAATTTAAATTTCCATATTAAAAGAAAAATTATTGCATTAGATCGTAACAAAAACATTGTTTTAAAAAGCATATTCAAATTAGGAAAAATAATCATGCGAGTATTATTAAAAAACTAAAAAAAAAAAATCTTGCGGATAGCTTTTTCAAGTGGAGTTCATCATGTAAAATACTCCAAACTTGTTTTTCGTGTATTTTAACAATATCAGCAACTTCTCTGAGCTTTATTCGTCTATCTTTAGTCACTTCATTAAATATTTTTCTAATGTTTTCAACAGTAGCAGCAGTCTTCGGTCTTCCAGAGCGTTGTTCATCTTCTGTACTTAAACGACCCTATTTTAAATTGTTGAACCCAGGATTTCACGGTGGAGTATGATGGTGCATTATCACTATGAACAGAATCCAATTCATCTTTTATTAATTGTGGCGTATAACCTTTCATATAAAAGTGTTTAATTACCGCACGAAACTCTTTATTTTCCATTTTTCAAAAATTATAAAACTTGTTTACTTCAATCACCTGTAACAAAGAAAATAATAATTAAATATTTCGGAAATTTTGACAGATGGTTTATAAAAGATTGCTTTAAAAAAAAAAAACAAAAAAAAGTTGCTAGTAAAACAGAAAATGTGCCAGGCCAGTTAGTTTTGCGGTCGCCCTCGTATATCCCGTACCTTAAAAAATAATTCTCGTACACTAAAGGAAAAACAAAACAAATTACTGAACTAAGATACATGATGCGAACACCATTGATTTGAGTTCTTCCTTCTTATAGCATCCTACAATAACGTCATCTCTATTCCATTACAATTTGCCAGAACAAGGTTTTGCAATTAGAACATCTTTTTGGGTTTTCAATGGCAATTCAAAGAAACAACATTTTACTACGTCCTACCGCCACACCACAAAAGGTTATGAAATGAGCAATTTGGCGATAAATATTTAAAGTCGAAATTGAGGTTTTTACTATCGGTGAGTAATTATTAGCAAAATGTTTCGACGAAACCAATGTTTTTGTGGCAAAAGTTTTATTAGCTAAACCACTTTAGGTTTCATTTAATCACATCTGTTGCCAAATTATTTTGGACGCTTTAACTGGTTCAAACCATTTTTTGGAGGAACATAAATTCTAATTATAATCTGTAATACAAAAAGGCTTTCTCATAAAAACTCGCCACGGTAACATGTAAATGAAGGTAAGGCGACCGGTACGAACTACGTTATACCCTGCATACTCTGGATGCTCGGAAATCTTAACGCTTAAACGAGAAGTGAACTGATAACGTTGACAAAATAGACTTAGGAATTTAAAGTTCATTTGTACAGATACGATTATAGAATTTTGCCATATTTAATATAATGCCACATTTAGATAGTTTATGAGGTTTACTTGCTATATGTCCAAGCTTTAATGGGCCCGATTTTTTGAACCTGGGGTCCTTGATGCACGCCCTTTATTTAGTCAAATCTTGAATGACATTTTTGAGTTCGTAAGGATTCAAATTTTTTGCAACCCCTGCGTCGATGTTTAAATCTTAAAGCTATTAAACAACATGGACCAATATAATAGGGTGGGTTGATATTGTGCCATCGATTTTTCGATAGTTTTTGGCATGAGGAAAAAAAGTTCCGCTACGACATATCAAGAAATCTTTTTGGAGGCGCCCAAACTACAATTTTTTGACTTTTTCTCAACGTTCTTTTTTAAGGTTTTTTTAAAAAAGTTTTTTTTTTAAATATTACCTTTCCAAGGTGGCATACAATACATACAAATATACATTGCCAAATAAAATTCAATATAACATCCCAGCAAACCAACCTTCAGAATTCGGTCAGAATCGGCAAAATGTTCCGATTTCGTATCAGAATTCTTAGCGAATTCGTAACGAAAAACATATGAGAGAGTTGACACGAATTCTGAACTACTTCTCTGAAGGAATTCTGATGTTTTTGCCGACATTTCGAACTGATGTCTGACCGAGTTCTGAATTGTAGTCTTGGGAAATTCGAAAGGAAATTTCGATTTCTCGTATCGAATTCTGAACTAATTCTGAGCGACTTCGGTCAGAATTCTGGCATTAAGTCTTATTAAATTCGGATGTTTTTACCGACATGTCGAACCGAATTCTGAGCTTATGTCATGGTAAACTCTGAATGTAAACAATCAAAAAAAAGAAAATATTTTTGTTCTACAAAAAAAAACTTGTAAAACATTTTCAAAAAGCGTTCGGAAAAAATTTTAGTTACAGGCAGCGGTGTCTGCAGTTTCGATATTACCATAATAATACCGCAAGTAATAATTGTGCTGTAACTATGTTAAGTGGCTATACATTTAAGGGCAACCAGTTTTGCATTTAACGAGAACTGCCGGCAGTAGAGTTTTCCTCCGAACACAATAAAAATCGCTCGCACAGCCCAGCTAACCAAACGTTCAGAATTCGGTCAGAATTCTGTACGACAATCCGAAAAATTTTCCAAAAAATTTTAAACGAACAGACTACCTTAGATAAATCGTTTAGAATTCGTCACGAGTTCATTAAGAGATGTCTGATCAAAAAATTAATGAAAATCCCACAGACAGAATTCGGACCGAATTCGTTCAGATATTTCGAAACATAATAAAAAAAAAATCCTCAGACCAATCGAACAGAATTCGTAACGATTTTTTTAAGAATTCTCGATTGAGTTCAGATGTTGTTCAGAATTGTCTGTTATCAGACATTGTCGGCAAATTTGGTTTACTGGGATATGAGCTCGTGAGAAAAGAAATATGACTTATTCGATTCTCTACGATTTTCGCAATTGTATAGGCTGATCCAATTAGAGGTAATTTTTCAGAACAAAACAATATAGAAATTCAAATCAAGTGTGGAATCTTTATTGGTTATTTGAAAGGACATTTTATGGCATTTATTTCTTGAATATAATTTCCTTCAAATGTTGGCCGCAACTTAGCCTCAGGGTTTCCATTCTAAGGATCCAATTTGGGATGACTCGTTTGAGCAATTTGACCGGTATGGCTTTAATGACACGCGTAATGTTGGCTTCAAAAACCTGAATCGTAGCTGGTTTGTCAGCATAGACTTTGGACTTTACGTAATTCCAAAGAAAAATGTCTAAAGGTGTGATATCAATCGATCTAGGCGGCCAACTCTCCTGTCCAAAATGTGAAATTAGCTGCTTTTCGAAATGACCTCTTAATAGATCTATTGTTTGAGCAGATGTACAAATATTGCAAATGGCACCTCTTGAAACCAAGTGTCGTCAAGATTACGGGCTTCAATTTCAGGTAGCATAAAGATCGATATCATGGCCCGACAGCGAGCACCATTCACGGCGGATCTTCCCGCTTCTCACCTTACTTTCATTTCCATAATACAGTTGCCAACATTTGAAAGTAATTATTTTCCAAAAATAAATGCCATAAAATGTCCTTTAAAATTGCCAATAAATTTTCCACACTTGATTTGAAATTTTATATTTTTTGTTCTGAAAAATACCTCTAGATGGATCACCCTTTATTTCTATTTTCACGCGCTTATATATTATATTGCATGTGTGTGGCAATGTATGGTCGTAGTGGAATTTTTTTTTTCACCCTATTGACATAGCTATCAAAAAATCGATGGAACAAAATCGACAAATTGTTGTCCTTACAAATCGGCTTACCCTACCAATACATATTTCAATTTCACATAGATTTTATATTATTCCATAATATGATACTGTACCATTTTTGCTCGAGATCAGTAATAAAATTAATCTTCTGGAACGATTGTAACAAAAACCTGTAAGAATCCTGTATTGCGGCTAAATTAAAACATGAACCGATATGCGCAATTTTCATCAAAGTTATGATGAAATATGTATTTGATCTCTACAGCCGCAGAATGCACATTCGTGTGAAAGCTATATCTAAATATCCTCCTCGGCCCGACCCAGTTAAAAAATCAGTGCTAGAATCGACTCTGTGAGACAAAAACAAGTAGCCAGTTCATTCAAATCGTAAAATTAAAATAATATTCGGAATAGCGAAGAAATTTCATTATTTTTTGTATATCTATAAAGTAGTTTCGTCTTAATTTTTTTCAGGCTAAAGTAATTTTCTTTGTTGATTGCGAATCCGATATAGACGAACTCGTCGATCACCTCGATATTGCAAGTTTGATCTTAGTGCGTCGCTCTAGTGCAATTTGCGCAACATTTCATATTCCAGGTGAGGAATTCAATAATTTTAAAATTATTTCCGACAAACGGCCTTCTAGTGTAATTAGCGTATACTAGTAGCAATAATCTGGTTTTAGTCTGATAGACGAAAGTATTTCCATTAATCCTCCATGGTCACACTACTAATTTTTTTGTAGATGCCACCATATGTTGTAAAAATATGTTGTTGTAAATCGAATTTAACTTTACTATGCTGCCACTGCTTAAATTTATATTTTTTACCCCCATTGGAGCCGAGGATTTTTTGCGTAGCTGAACGTTAAAATAATATTTATTTTCATTCACATCTATACTAGCAAAGGGAGTAGTCACTGATCGTACAGTTCTTCCAAAGAAGTCTTTTTCATCTACTCGTACGTACGCAAGCTCTGACATAGTATTTTTGGCACCCTTATGTTAAACTTCATGTCGTTTGCTACCTTTTCTACAATTTTTTGCAGCGGAATATTGAACTTATTGTTTATCAACTTGCCTAAGACCTCTTTTCGTATCGATAAGTTGGGATAGGACCTATTTCACATAACTCAGTTTTTGTGTTAGTTAACGTCAATTTGCATAGACGAACTAGTTTTGCGGGAATACGAAAGTCAGACATGGCTTCTAATAGCTTCGGTCCTATTGGGAAGGCTTTTTAATCGTATGTTTCAATTTGTCTCTCTTAAGACTATTCCAGAATTTGCTGCACTGTAAAAATCTGGTCTGTTGTACTTTTACCTGGCCTATAGCTACACTGATACGGGCCATAATGTTGTTGACGTGAGCCTACTGTCGTTAACATAAAAAGCTTAAGAGGACCTTGTAAGCAATTTGTATTATACTAACACTACGATAGTTGGCCGTGCGGTCTGCCGTTTAATGATCAGGACACTGTACACTGCGATTCCAGGCATCAGGTATTATTTCTCCTTGAGCAGCTCAGCCGGTCTAACATCGGCACCTGCAGTCTTATTAATATGAAAGTGCCTGATTTCTGTCTTGACTTCTTCTAGACTGGGTAATTGGCATTAAACGCCATCAGTATTTGGAACTAGGTAGTCTTCTCCAACAGAAGCTTCAGGCGTCAATAGATTGGAAAAGTGTTCTCTCCATATACTCAGTACAAGATTTTCATTTTTTTCTGCAGGATTTCCTACAATTATTTAGGCACTCAGCCTGGTGCTTGACTTTTTGATAGAATTTTCGGGCAACATTTCTGCTCCTGTACATCTCAATCTCCTCACACTTTCGCAATTCCATTTTTCATTGCTTTCGTGAAAATAGGCGCTTCTCCTATCTTCAAACCATCCGTTATCTCTTCCTTGCTGCTCTTGTTGCTAAACCCTGCAGCTTGTGTTATGGGCAGCATTCTTTGCTTCTGTACCTTTTTTGCAATCGTCGTCGCGCCATGAGCTACGTGGGAGCATTTTTGGTACCCTTCTTTTTCTTAAACTGCTTTCGCAATTAGTGGCAAATATGTTTCCACTGCTCACTTATATCATTTGGCGCAGAAGTGTTTTTTCATTACAGTTGGGATAGATCGGTGCAAAACTCATTGACTTTCTGTTGTACACTGCTTAGCGACGTCCAGCTTTCTCTGTCAATTGTAATGTACGGATTTGGCTACACTCATACTGTGTTCCTTCGGTGCTACTAGGTATTGATCCAAATCTATGCTGTCACTTCGGATCGTCGAACATCCAATATACTGGAAGCGTGCCTTCCGTCTTTCACAACCTGATTTCTGGTTTAAGATCTGGGGACAACCAAGTGGCCCTATGGGTGTTGAAGTGTTAATATCTGGGGCTGTTTTACGATAAAACGAGCTGCAGTGAAGTCAAACAACCTCATTAAATTTTCGGAGGTGGTTCTTGGTGGCTTCCATGCCAGCTGTGACATTAAAATCCCTTTGAACAAATTTAACGTCTTGTCTAGGACATCGTTCGTATGTCTGCTTTAGGCTCATAACAGATATATGTGGCTTTAGCGGCGTTTATATACTCGTATGATGCTGATATAAAAATATTTTGCCTTGATGAAAATTATGCCCAGGCGTTGGTCTACTGCAGTGATCCTGGAGAGGTCGTATCCTCTTGTTCACCACTATAACACATCCAAATCCGAGCTTGTTGTTCTGATAGTTGTAATCTACAGGATGGATGATGGATTTAATATTTTAAATTTTAATCAGCTGTAAAAAAATAATGATAATTTTTTCAAATTTCTGGTTAATTTAATAATTTAATGTTAATTTAATAATGGAACACAATATCATTCATATGGCTACCACAACTGTCTCGGCAGTACCTTATCCGATCAACCCAATTTTTTAGTACATTTTCGATTGTTTCGGGTCGAATCTCTTCAATGGCAACTTTGATTTCATGTTTTACCGCTTCTACTGTCTCTAGATGCTTTGCGTAACATTTACCCTCAATGGTTCCCCACAGAAATTAATCCAAAGGGCTCAAATCATATCTCCGAGGCGGTCAATTGATTTCACAATATCGGCTGATTATACTATTTTTAAAAATAGTGCGTTAAAAATCGATGGTTGCGTTGGTGGTGTGACATGTGGCCCTGTCCTGTTGAAACCAAATGTCGTTCACGTGATTCTCTTGAATTTTTGGAAACAAAAATTTGAAGGAAACGGCGGCTTCTTCCTCATTTTTGAAGAAAAGTGGCCAATCGATGCCAGCCACCACACCAAACGGTGACTCGGTGTGGATGCATTGGCTTCTTTATCACGTGTGGATTAAAACACGACTTTTTGGTTAAATTTTTCACCTCTTGCCAAACAATCTTCAGCCCATCGGGCGAAGCGAAAACGCACCAGATGGCGTTCCATTATTAAATGACAAAATTCAGCCTTTTGAATAAAACCAGAAATTTGACAAAATTGTCAGCACTTTGTTTACAGCCGATCATATTTTAAAAGGCCCACATCACAGTGGTTCGCAAGCCTTGTATCCGCCAGCCTCACAGAGGCACCTTTCCCATTAAGGGTTTGGGCATTCCAGGTACATATCTGCAAATCTTCGCCCTTATATCGTTGCGGAGGGTCAGCTTTTTCATTCTTCTGTTCGTGCTCAATGAGGTTTTGTTTCTCTGGGCCGACGCACTGAACCACAACTTCTTATCGATCTCACGACAGCCGGTTCTATGCACCGGATCCACTTAATGGAGGAATTCTTCGGCCAAGGGCTGTCACCCCAGCACTATATGCCGCTACAACAACAACAACAGTTTCTTATGGTGAACGCGCTAACTTTTTGGCTTACTACCTGAGCCTCTCTCGGAGCTCAAGTGGATACTAATTGAGATGACAAGGATAGCTAAGATAAGTACTAGATTGTTCCAGGTTAAAACCAATTAGACCGTTGCTTGGTATCACAGCACTCCCATGGAATGAATTCAAAAAAATTTACTTTCTTTGAATAATTCCCCTTAAAAATTCCCCTTTTTTACTACGAAATTTCAAAAAAAAAAAACGTTTCCCCTACCTTAACCCTCGGCTTTAAGGTAGGGGAAACGTTTTTTTGGACGCTTCAAACCCCATATAAATGGACTTGGTCATTAGGCCTATGTGGCCAGGAACCGTATGGGTCTATAAATATAGGTACTCTAAAACAAAGCAATTTCATGACAAAGCCATATATGTACTTCGCCCTAGGTGCCCAAATGCTCTTCTCTTCCCAAATTCTCTTAAATGTTTATCGGCTACAAAAGGTTTTTTGAAACAAATTCTGGTCAAAGAAAAAATCCTGGTAGAGACAACACCGGAGCTGTGCACGAAATAATTCCTATTTTACTAATGAAAGCCGGCTCCAAACGCAAATTGCATTTATTTACAATAGCATTGATATAAACTAGAGATAAACTTTTATTAGTCGCCTGCGAAGACCTTTCGCACAAGCCGGCGAAATGGTCTTCTTGAAATGTAGAAATAAACTTCGTTTTCATTGGGGATTTTTGGTCAACAAAACACTTTATTTTGGTTTTAATATTTTTAAGTTTAATTTTATAATTAAAATTGTTTTAAAACTACTCCCGATTTGTGTAACTAATAATAAAATTAATAACTTAATAACTATCAATCAAAAAATTAAAAAAGTGGTTGCAGCAAATGATAGAAAATAAAAATTTCCTGATTGAGGCGAAATTGTTAAAAATTATTTAAGACAATTCCAATTGGTAATACCTTGATTGAATCTCTAAAATTTTAAATGTTTCCATTAAAGAAATTAAAAAAGTTCACTTTGATCTTAAGGGATATTTTTGTAGATTTTTATTATTTATAATTTCACTTAACAATTAATTTCAATTGTTATAATCTTAGTTTTGTGTGTGTGTATTTTATTTTTCCGTTGTTTTTTTCTTTTAATAGAAGATTTCGTATTGTTTCATTTTATTTTTCGCAGACTTCACGTAAGAGGAAATTGGAAGGTAAGAAAACAAAACAAATTCAATAGAAAAATGGAAAAATCAAAAAAAAAATAACGTAAAAGCATAGGGTTAGGAAGGGTATACGAGTATAGGAATTACTGATGAGCCACAACAAATTTATTTATAATAAATTGTGATAAAAAATGTCATACATGGATCGGATTAACACATTAAGGAGGTAATCACTTGTACAATCAATGCCACTAATAATGCATGAAGAGTTTTTATTTATATGAATCTACAGGGGTTGTGGCCCTAAGGACAGTTGTCCAAATTCGGGCTTCTTTCTGTAAACGATTAAAGAAGCACACAAGTTTTAGATTTAGACAAACTCGTTTAAAAAAACGTACATTATACCTAAACAAATGCAATGTCACAAAAAATACACATTTAAGAGACCATACAAAAGTTCCTTGGCAGAACTATCGATATGACCCCTTAAATATATTTTAAAAAAATCATAATTGGCGGTGTTGATGGCTGAACAAAGGTAGGTCGTTGTTTTTCTGTGGTCTATTTAATAAAATACGAACAACATATGCTCCGTTTTTAAAGTTCCGTGGAACAAAACAAATTAAATGGCTTTTTAAACAACTACATTTTATCTGAAATCTTAACCAAATGAAAGCAGGATCCTTGTAATTTTTTTCATAAACATTCACATTTGTACAGTTTCCAAAGGAGTTTAACAAATGTGGTTTGATAATATTTATTTTGCGTTTTATTTTTGGAAAGCATTGTCATTTCTTTAAGTTCCGATTTTATCTAATTATGTAAGTTTTCCTTGGAATTAATTTCGGGTTTTGTTCAATTTGTTTTGTGGTAGCTGTTGTTGTTTTATTAAAAACTCTAACCATAATCCTAGGTATTTTTGTTTGAAGGTATTACGGTTAACCAATAATAAGACCACAACCTAATCTAAACTGATTTTTGGTATGATTCAAACGTCCACTTAAAGCAAATGAAAATGGCAACGGTTGCAAACGTTTCTCTAGGACACCACAAACATTCCAGTTGGAGTCAAAGGAACCTGCAAAGAGAAAACAAAAGCATATATTATTAAATTCAAATGACAAGAAGTATAGGAAAGTCATAAAATAATCATTAGTATTAGAGTTTATTTTGTAAAAAAATATTCATTATTAACCAAATGCATAATAGAATTATCTCCCTCAAATATTTATATATATTATAATTTCTGAGTGCGTTATTTCACATTCATTTTCATTTCATTTATTGATATTCAATAAGAAACCGAGCCTTTAGGACTTTTATAAGTATAGTTACAAAAATACATCAGACTTATTTAAAAAATACAAAACACTTAGAGTAAGATTAAAAAATTTAATAAAAATCAATAATCTTAAGTATACATTAAAAAAAAATCCCAAATTACGCATAAAAGGCATTAATGAAAGACAACTAGATAAGTTTTGCGTAGTGTAACAACAACATGAAAATGAAATACACTAAGACTACTAGCCAACACTAAACCAAATCAAAAATAGAGCAATACCCGTAGAAAACACTTTTTTTATTTATGTGCTAATCATTATGATCCACATGTTGAACATTTTTTTTTCTTACAAGTATGGCAGGAGTAATTAAATCATCTGAATAAGAAAGGCAAACTATTGCAAATACGAGGGCGGTTCGGTTATCCTAGCACAAAAAGCGCGGTATAACCAGAAAAAAGTTAAGTGTTTTGGAAACTTCCATCTCTGCTATGAACACATGTTAAATTTTGTTTCGATCTGGCAACTCCTTCATATAGAAACGGGTGTTCACAGAAGACGCATCCGCGATTTTTTTACAATGGAAAAATTAGAAATGCGTGGTGTCATTAAATATTTACATAAAAAAGGTGTATCGGGACAAGAAATTCATAATGATATGGTGAATGTGTTAGGTGAAAGTGCTCCTTCATATGCAACAGTAAAAAATTGGGTTGCTGAATTTAAACGTGTTCGTACAAGCATTGAAGATGAACCACGTAGTGGACGTCCAAAAACAGCAACAACAACAGAAATTGTAGCCAAAGTGCATGATATGGTATTAAATGATCGACGAATAAAAGTGCGTGAAATAGCTAATATCAGAGGCATCTCAAATGATCGAGTCCATTTAATTTTGCATGAAGAACTACAGATGAAAAAGCTTTCTGCAAGATGGGTGCCGCACTTGTTAACAGTTGTAGTGGTCGTTTTTCACTTTTCCGCCTTGCAGTTGATAATACCACAATTTAAATTACGACATACAAATTTTATTTTTTTTTGTCTACAGAGTTTTTGAAATAACAACACATTTTTCTGGTTCAAACATTGACCATTAAGCACCGCTTAGTCCTCACTCCAATTATTGTGCATAAACCATTCACCATCTTCGTCCAGGGGAAAAATAATAGTTTATACACTTTGCACACCTCTGCAAATTACAAAGAAATAAATTATCAATGAGAATTTCTTCCATAAAAACTCACCGTGAAGACTGCATGCATTTTATTTGGTTAGTTCGCCAACGATCTTCATTTACACTTTCACTTACAGATTTTCATGTTTTTATTGTTACGCTTTGTTTATCACTAACTTAGTAGAGAGGCAAAGGCATGATCAAATTATGTCATTGTGTTTTCTGTTTTGATCACTTAGCTAAATCATGAATATACAGTACAGCTTTACAGAAGTGCTGTATATCTGTTCGAATGTACAAACAAATGTTTGCACAAACAAGTTCAAACAAAACAAAAATAGGAAAAAAAGAAAAATGTAATAATATCCGAGCATATTATTCTTAAAAGAACTTGGTCGAACATTTATAAATGATGGCATTATGAGAAAGTTAATAAGATATATTTTTAAGTTGCACAAAATCTTTCCTAATCCGTCGTTGGCAACGTTATCTTTCTCGCAGATTTGACGTTTTATTTTCTACTTTTCTCTTCTTAACTCGACCATGTGCCCTAACCAACAGCGACTCAATTAAGCAACTTCCTTCTTTCGCTAACCTTTGAAGCGACTGGTTCAAATATATCGGCAATTAAACCATAATTCAAAGTTAAAATTTTTAAAAGTTGGTACTACACCATAAAATAATTCTATAAAAAAAACAATATTTGAATATAAATCAAAAGGTAAATATGAAATAAATAGCAGTGTTAAAACAATAATTGTGAAAGTGAAATCTTAGGACAGTAACTCTACAATTTGTCCGTGGAAAGCTTGGAAAGATTGGTCTGTCTTCCGAGAACCTGTATTAAAGGCATAACCAAGTGAAGGAAAAACCTGCGGATCATTTGTGGGACCCACAAGTTTGACGGAACGATTCCAGATCTATTTTCCATTTAAAGACATCGCTTTATGCTCCTAAAACATCTGGTTTCCAATATCAATTTGCCACCAACTATTCCCTGTAACGTTGCTAAGTTACTCTAGGGTAATCTGGCTTTGGTGGCACAAGGAATAACCAACAGAGCTTGTCAACTCGTACTTATTTGTACCCAAACAGAGCATCAAAGAAAGTTATCTTTTCAACCCAGACGTACAACAGCCATGTAACGTCTGGCAAAACATAATTGTCACCAGTTTTCACTATTTTTAAGGATTTTTGCGGATAACTCATAAAAAAGAAGCAGCCAGATTTCTTAATCATGGCAATTAAGTATTAAATAATATTTATAAAAAAAACTTTGCTTCAATATATTATACATTTAAATTTATTTTTCATTACGAAAACCAAAAAAAAAAAAACATGATCGAGATTTGGGTATCCATCCCAATTATGTATCTCTAGCCTTGACCTAGAAAAAAAACGAAATAGCATGAATGAAAGAACAAAAAAACATGTTCAAATAACTTACGTTCTTCCATTCATAGTTTATAAGTGTAAATGTATAATATGTTACAGCAAAATTGAAAAAAACCCAAAATACTCATAATCTCTTTATATTGTCATTAGTGCAAGAGTTTTTACATAATCTCTTTACAACAATAATTCATCAACCAGCATCCAGTTCGTGCGGAAGGCCTTCAACATGACCGGAGAATAGTGGTAAGCCTAAGTCATACACACCTTATACATATATTACTTACTTTCTCTTGCATTAGTGTCAATTTGCTAAGAGATATCAGAGATGTAAGAGCGATCACATTGGACAACATTTTATCACTAGCTCACCCAACAGTTGAGTGTTGATTTAAGAGTTCGCATTGGCGCTCTGCCGTAATTATGTTAGTTATTCTCGCGTGTGCTCTCTCTTACATTTTTGGTACCCCTTTTTGCTTTAACCGTAGTTTTCGTATTTCTTTTTTTTTTTGTTATTTTTCGACTTTTATTTTGATATTCATTCCAACAAAGCAAAAGATATTAACCCATTGAGGGAAAGTAACAATTTAATGGTTCTTTTTTTATGCGTTTGGAATGAAGTTTAATTAGTATATTATTTATGTATCTTGACATTTTCTACAACCTGTGTTGTTGTTTTTGCCTAGAGTAATTCTGCACTTTTGTTCAAGACTTATTTTCATTAAATAACACGTACTGGTAATTTGACTTATGAATTGTTTTTTTAAGTTCTATTCATTGTAAAGCCAATTATACCGGAACCTGTTAGAAACATAAAATTTCAAAGATGTTGTTCACATAGATAATCCCTTGAATTTCACATATTTTTAAATATAAGTGCGTAAAAATAAGAATATACGAAATTAAAATAAAATGGATTTTATCATGATTTGAGATAATACAGTGTTAATCACTATGATGCTCTAAATAACTTTTAGACGTTTTCTTGAATGGGATGAGGTAATTGTTATTATGGAGTAATATAACGATAGGGGTTCTATAAAAGTTATGTACAAATTCTATTAGAACATAGGTTGGTGTGGGTTATGAGACAGGAATTCTCAATGTCATCTGAGAGAATCCATCTATTTCGACTAATGCTAGTAAATTTCATAATCAATTTTTAGTGTTTTTATTACTTGGGGTATTTTTCCTTTTTTTTCTTTATTTGGTCCATAATTTAGTTTAGTATAAAAAAAAATAGGGAGTCTATAATAATTTGTGTAGTGGAAACATGGCTTGGCAGGAGAAGGACACGAATCCCCCAACCGACTGTTGCTAGCATTGAAATGGCTCCCGCAGTCCTACCTCTTATCAAGTTCCAAGATGCCTAGAACTTTTATAAAATATGCATCATGAAACAATATCGTTCGTGTACATTACACAGTCGACCAAAAACGCATAAGAATGAACATTTCTCAAGCTTGCTTGGATCGTTTTCAGTGAAATAAAATCGTTTCATAACTGTTGATGAGACATGGATCCACCACTATACTCCAGAGACAAAAGAACAATCCAAACAATGGACTGAAGCTGGAGGAAGTGCCCCAAAGAAGGCAAAAACAATTCAATCGGCTGGTAAGGTGATGGCAACGGTTTTTTTGGGACTTCAAATGTATTTTATTGATTGACTATCTGCAAAAGGGTAAAACAATAAATTCAGAGTACTATTGCAACCTTTTAGATCAATTAAATGTACAAATTCGAGAAAAACGTCCTGGCATACAACACAAAAAAATAATTTTTCATCAAGACAACGCACCAGCGTTCAAGAGTGTTTTAACAATGGCTAAAATCAAAGAATTAAAGTACGAGTTGCTTGACCACCCACCTTATTCTCCTAATTTAGCTCCGTGACTTTACCTGTTCCCAAATCTAAAAAATTCCTTGCTGGCAAGCGTTTTACCTCAAATGAAGATGCAATTACAGTTGTAAACCACTATTTTGAAGACCTTGAGGAAAACTATTTTAATCAAGGGATAGAATTGCTAGATAAGCGTTGGACTAAGTGTATTGAAGTTTCAGGAGATTATATTGAAAAATAAAAATATTTTTGAAAAACTAACTATTCTCTTTCATTGATAGGCTAAGAACTTTCCGAACCGCCCTCGTACAAGCAACTCTCACGTGAAATTATCAACCTAAATCAGAATTCAATCGGTAAATTATAAGCTGTGGAGTTCTTCTGGACCTTCCAAACTGAAAAAACTCAACTACAAAGATTGGTGTCTGAAGTTTATACAACTTATAGAAGAGAAGTAAACTCCTTACTTTTGTAAACTCCATGAAGCAACAATGCAAAAACCTTCAATATACTACGGAACGTGCTGTCGAATATAAATGGAATATAAATACCGCTCTGCACAATTGAATGCTCGACGAATCTTATCCATGACCTGAGCCACTGCTCTAGAGTAAATGTCAATACTATACAGAAATATTAGCATAACAATCGCATGAACTATTCTTAAGTTAATGTGTAGTGGAAGAGACAATTCCAAGTTGTACAACTTTCGCAGAGTAAAGTTAAATCTGGAAACCATGGAATCAGCATGGGCCTCACACCTAAACCTTTTATCAAGAGTAATACCAAGACATTGAATATTATCAACGAATTCGATTACACTATTTGATACAGACACTACAACATTGCATTCGAAACGACTGCCAAAGAACATTGCTTAAGAAATTAATATTACTCCGCAAGGCGTCTAAGAAGTCTAAATTTCCCGTGAACAACAATTGAACATCATCAGCATAAGCAAAAGGACACCAGGGGCTGGTTTCAACACTAACTAACATTACAGACAAAAGCGGTCCAAGAACAGAAACCTGAGGAATCCCACTACTAACTGGAAGCAAATCTAAAGAACAACCATTTAAAAATACACACTGTCTTCTATCATCACGATCAACAATAATTTAAATCCCACGACAGTCGGTTCTATGCACCGGATTGACCCGAAGCAGCAATTCTTCGTCCAAGGGCTGTCACTTCGGCACTGTGTGTGCCGCTACACCAAAAACAGCAACAGTAATTTTTCTTATATTGTCAGTCAAACCGATTAATGCAGAAGTTGTGCTTAAAATGGATATCAGTGGATAATTTTCGAGTTTTTCAGGATTAGCAGGAAAAGGTTATGCTATAATTGTTAGAAATAGAAATATAATTTTAAATAATATGGTTCCGCGAAAGAGACTTCTTTTATAGAAACTGTAAATTAATTTATTCTTTAAGTAAATTTATGCTGACAATCCCAAGCTACCCCAAGTATTTTACGAAGGAATAATTGAAATATACTTTTGGGGATGCGAAACTAAATACAATTAATACATCTAATCTCACGACAGCCGGTTCTATGCACCGGATCGACCCAAAGGAGGAAATCTTCGGCCAAGGGCTGTCACCCCGGTAAGGTGTGCCGCCACAAGAACACCAACAACAATACATCAATAATATTTTCTAATTAAATTTTTTAAAAATGTTGTAAGTGAATAGTGGACCTTTAGTGTTGTTATTTTATAAAATTATTTTTTGGCTTGAGGTCATTTATTTAAACTCGTTGTTCTATGTGTTGTTTAATTTTTATTTATTTATCCGAATATTTCGATTGACTTCGTCAATCATCTTCAGGGGTTGTCACTAACAAAATACAAAACATGATTACATTTAATAAACAAAACATTAACACAATATTTGAAAAATAATTACATTAACAAAACAATGTCGTCCGTCTGATTATCGCGGTCAACTGATTTTTGTGTTACTCTTCAGCTTGCGTCTGTGCTTATGCACCACATTTCTATATTTGTGTGCGATCCCATCTGTGTCCGTTTTGTAATTAATTCTCCTCTCATTAGGTACGTCAATAATGTCAAGCATTTCGAGAGTGTATCTTCTTCTATAATTTCTCTCTTGCGCTACAATTTTTACGTCGGTAAAGTCAGGCTTATGTCCAGTCAATGTACAGTGGGCCGCAAGTGCGGTCTTTTGTTCTATAGGCTTATTTACGGCTTTTAGGTCAGATTTGTGGGACGAAATTCTTGTCTTCAGTTTAGTTTTAGTAGTGCCGACATATACCTTTTGGCATATGTTGGACTTGTCACCATTGCACTTTGTTTGGTATACAACGTCTGATTTATCTTCGTTATTTATTCTAGATTTTGTCCTGCTAAATAAACTGTTTACTGTACCGTGTGTCTTTAGTGCAAGTTGATATTTGTCTTTGTTATAAATGTTGGAATGGCTAAGCCTTTCTGAAAAACCCGGTATATATGTTGTTGGTTTGTATATTTTTGTTACAGGTTCTGCGATGACAGCTGAGGAATTGGATTTTGATTTCCATTTGTTTAGTAGGTCTGTGATAGTCTTGTGTGGGAAGTCATTTTGCCTTAAAATGGTTCTAATTTTTACTAAATTATGTTTGTGAAACTCGATGTCGCTAATATCTAAAATTCTATTGATGAAGTTAGTCGCTGTATTAATAATTACTCGTCTAGGATGCTTTGAACTAAAGTTAATAAGTCTGCCAGAAGCTGTAGGTTTTTGGTACCAATCTAATTTTAGTAACTGACCTTGTCGACAAACTATTGAATCTAAATATGGTAATTTTCCGTCCTGTTCCATCTCCATTGTAAACTGTATTTGTCTGTTAAATGAGTTGAGCACATCCAGAGTGTTCTTAATTTCTTTTTTCTTAAAAATTCCAAAGAGATCGTCCACATATTTCGATAATAATTTTGGTTTGTATGTCATCTTGTCTAGTGAGGTGTCTAGAAGCTCTTCCATAACTGTGTCGGTTATTTTAAAAATGTAATGATTTCATGTTTACCTGTAGAAACTGGCATTTCCATTACCAAAATTAAAATAACACTTAGCAACAAAGTATTAATTTGCTTCAATCAAAAAAATAAACATAATAGAAATCTAATTTGTTTTCTAAATTTCTCCGCAACGTACCATTAAGAAAGATATTTTGATTTCGTGCATTAATGCCCTATAATGCGATCCAATTGAGTATAGACAGAAAAAGTTCCGCAGAAAACATGCTGTTATACACAGGGTGGGCGATATAACATTTTAAATTTGAATCGGCAGTAAACGACAAGTACTGATATTTTTGTAAAATTTCTGGTTTTATTGAAAAGGTTGAACTTTGTCATTTAAAAATGGAACACAATATCATTCATATGACTACCACAACTGGCTCGGCAGTACCTTATCCGATTAATAGTTGCGTTGGCTGTGTGACATGTTACCCCGTCTTGTCGAAACCAAATGTCATCTTAAATTTTTGGAAACAAAACTTCGTTGAGCCTGGCCCGGTATCGTTTACCGTTGACGGTACGGGCGGCTCTTTGCAGGTTTTCGAAGAAAACATGGCCCAATGATGCCACCAGCCCAAAATCCACACCAAACACCGACTCTTTGCTTCTCAATAGTCACGTGTGGGTCCTCTGGCCTCATATGCGGCAAGTTTGCTGATTGACATAGCCACCGAGATGAAAATTAGCCTCATCTGAAAACACGATTTTTCATTTTTTATTCAAGATTCACCGAAATTTCGTTTAGTCCCAGAGAGAGGAACGGCATACTGAACAAAAATGTAAGCTGTTTATAACAGTTAATATTTTTGGTTAAAACACGATAAATCAACAAGCTTAATTCTTATGCCTGGATTGCTCTTTTGTCGCTAACGTCAGTACCAACCAGATGGAATGGATACTAGGGCTGCTATATATATTTCTGGCCTAACAATGAAAATGCGAATATTTATCATTTATCATCAAAGAGGCGCTGGTTTGAGTCGATGTGTGAGAGCTCGCATTGTCATGGTGCCCAATGATTCGACTTTTCTTGTTCGTTTTTCGAATTTCCGAAGACTTAAGGCAATCAAAATGTGGTGTACCACTCCGAATTGACCGTCCTACGTTGCTCAAGCGGAACAGTCGCCACATGACCAGTTTTTTCCGAAGAAACAGGCGACCATTTGCTTCGAGGTGCTACTTCCATGAACAACTTTCGTTGGATTTGGCTCGTCTTCGAAGACCCACACGGTCGATTGCTCTTTTGTTTAGGGCTCTTGCGCATTGATCCATGATTCGTCACCTGTGACGATCTTATAAACGTCTTTTATAGCACCGCGATCGTATTTTTTCGAAATTTCTTTACACCAATCGACACGAGCCTTTTTTGAGCGATTGTTAAATTGTGCGGGATCCAACGAGAACAAACCTTTTTACGGCCAGGTGTTCAAATGCAATATCAAATGCTGGCGGAAGAAATGTCCAAGGATGCCTCACAGTATGTCACATGACGATCTTGCATTATCAGTTCACACACGGCATCAATGTTCTCTGACACAACGGTCATTTTTGGGCGACCTTCGTCTTTGAGCGAGCGTCGGCCACAATTGAATTCATTAATCCAGTTTTTCACAGTGCTATGGAATGGTGCTTCATCGCCATACAAAGATTTAAGTTCACACTACCTCTAAAAATATTTCAAATTTAACTGCGAATAGCCTAAAACTGTTTTTTGCTTAAGACATGATAATTAATAAGTCAAAAAATTCCAGATAAGTTTATGGTGCTTAACAGTGCACTTCAAGTTCATATGTAGAAAGAAGTGTGTTTACTAGCTATATGGATAGTATTCTTTGCTTTTTGTAATAAAAATTGGTTCAAAATTTGAAATTTCTCCCGCTTTTCTGGGAAACGAAAAGGGCCGGGGTGAAAACTAAATGTAGTACAACATTTTACTACAAATTAATTATATATAAGTATAACAAGAGAACCCGTCATTAAGTTAGACCAGACGGTCCGTGTCTGAGTTCTACCCAATTTTTTAAAAATAAATTCATATTTGGGTTCGTAGTGAAACCGGCAAACTTATGAGTACCCATATGCCTATATGTACCGGGCCCCTTCGCTCCATTAGTCTTCACTTTTATAAAACGCGCATATCTCTGGGAGGGAACACTTTTGGAGCATGGGATCGGTCTCATTTGATGCTCAGATGTTGTCCACATCAAAAAAAAGTGAAAAGTTGATGAAAAGTTTTGTTCAGGAGAGCCATTTTAAAGATTAGGTCCCTTTCTATTTGCGCATAGAATCGTCGACTTCACTTTCATAAAACGCGCATATCTCTGGAAGGGAACACTTTTTGGGCATGTCTCATTCGATGCTCAGATGTTGTCCACATCAAAAAAAGAAAAAAATGAAAATTGATTCTTTACCCTTAGGTCCTTTTCTCTATGCGCTGTCACTTTGCACCAATGTTTTTGACGAACATATTAAGTTTGTCCCAACTTACAGTTGTTCGTCCCACGCAACAGAGTAGAGTACTAAGTTTTTTTCGGAATTATATTATTTAATTCTGAATTAAGCTAAAAAGCCATACAAAATGGATTGTGGCGATTCTGCACAAAATGATTGATATGTTAAGCAACTATAGACGCGTTTTACCGAAGATCCCAAGTCAACTCATGGTTTATTTACAAATAAATGAGTAATTATAGCTACATATATTGAGGAAATACATAAACTAGTGTAGCTTCTTCAGAGGTACTCTTTAAATTTCTCAAACGGAACATTGTTTCAGTCATAAATAGCAAAATAAAATGACTCAAAATTGTTTCATTTAAATGTGATCGCTGTCGATCTTTTTAAAGCCACACCAACGTAAGAACGGAGGGACATACATATCTCGACATTATAAACAAAATTGAGGTCGGAACCGATGTTTGCAGTTCAGAAAATTGTGATTTAGTTTGTAACATATCAAAATGTTTATTTGGAGCACTTGAAAGTGTGTGTACTTATAGGTATTAAGTTTAAAACGCGGACATATAAGTGAACCAATTTTTGGTGAACAATTTTTGGTGAACCATACATACGAGTATTTTTCCGGTTCGAATAAATAAAATAAAAAACAAGGAAATTTCGTCAAAAATTTTAATTTGGAGCCTAAGGATCTGCCATAGGTATATATAGGGTAATCCATCTAGAGGTATTTTTTTAGAACAAACAAATATAAAAATGAAATCAAGTGTGGAATCTTTATTGGTAAATTTAAAGGACATTTTATGGTATTTATTTTTTGAATATAATTTCCTTTAAATGTTGGCCGCAACTACGCCTCAGGGTTTCCATTCTGAGGGTACAATTTTGGATGACTCGCTCGAGCATTTCGACCGGAATGACTTTAATGGCACGCGTAATGTTGGCTTCCAAAACCTGAATCGTAGCTGATTTGTCAGCATAGACTTTGGACTTTACGTACCCCAAAGAAAAATGTCTTAAGGTGTGATATCACTTGATCTAGGCGGTCAACTCACCTATCCAAAAAATGAAATTAGCTACCTTTCGAAATGACCTCTCAATAGATCCATTGTTTGAGCAGCTTTA